>OX123195.2:65486156-67886156 GCA_944739405.2 Euclidia mi | reverse complement strand
TGGTGTTATTATAGAGTCCATTTTTCATAAGTATGTGCGAAACTTTGATGTTATCTGGCCCGGACCTCGTTTATCTGATGGCAGGTTACCGCTGTTTAATAAGAAATTATGCCGGCATAACGGGAAAACCCCCTAAAAAATTATGTATACACCTTGTCTGTAGAGAACCTTCGTATAAACAGTAACTCTGTTATTGTGACGTTCTTTCGCTGTTTTTTATGCGTTTTTTTAGGGTTCCGTACCTCGAAAGTAAAAAACGGAACCCTAATAGGATCACTTTGTTGTCCGTCCGTCTGTCAAGACCCTTTTCTCAGGAATGCGTGGAGGTATCAAACTGAAATTTATACTAAATACTCGAATCTACGGTTCCATACAGCTGTAAAGAAATAAAACTTCTAATCCAACGCAATCAAAAGATACAGCTGTATATGCTGCAAATTGCAGCATATTTTCAAACTCGCATTGGAATCAAAACCTACAGGGTACTTCCCGTGAACTCAGAATCTTGAAATTAGGTACGAAGCAACGTCTTATATCACTTATAAAGGAAACATTGCGAAAACCGTAATTTTTTAGTTACAGCATATAAAAAAATATTTTTAATAAATTTAAAGTTACTACCCCTTTCTCTTGAACGCGTGGAGGTATTAAATTGAAATTCATATCAAATACTCAGGTATATAACACCGTAAGGCTGCAACAATATCACGCTTCTAAGTCAATGCAATCAAAAGAAAGAGCAATATAAGCATATTTTCAAACTCACGCCTACTCGCAAGTGAATGAAAACCTACAGGGTACTTCTCGTGAACTCAAAATCTTGAAATTTGGTACGAAGCAACGTCTTATATCACTTATAAAGGAAAAATTGCGAAAACCGTAATTTTTTAGTTACAGCATATAAAAAATATTTTTAATAAATTTAAAGTTACTACTCCTTTCTCTTGAACGGGTAGAGATATGTAATTGAAATTCATATCAAATACTCAGGTATATAACATCGTTAGGCTGTAACAAAATCAAACTTCTATGTCTACGCAATCAAAAGAAAGAGCAATATAATCATATGTATTTTTAAACTCGCGTCTACTCGCAAGGGAATCAAAACCTACAGGGTTCTTTCCGTGAACTCAAAATCTTGAAATTTGGTACGAAGCAACGTCTTATATCACTTATAAAGGAAAAATTGCGAAAACCGTAATTTTTTAGTTACAGCATATAAAAAAATATTTTTAATACATTTAAAGTTACTACCCCTTTCTCTTGAACGGGTAGAAGTATTTAATTGAAATCCATATCAAATACTCAGGTATATAACACTGTTCACAGACCGGGGCCCGCCTCATCGAGGTGCCTGGGTTGGGTGGTTCTCACGTCCTCCGCTGGAAGGAGGTCGCGGAGGCTCGAGGCCAAAGCGTCTGCCTGCTGGGCGCTACGCCGGTAGCCTCCGCGACCTCCTTCCAGCGGAGGACGTGAGAACCTCCAGGCCCCAAAAGTGCGCTGAGGTGCGAATCGGGGGCCTGGATGATTCAATTATCGTTGAGGAGGTCGTTGCCGCAGTTGCCAAGGCCGGGGAATGTACCCCGGAGCAAATCCGGTGCGGCCCAATTCGTCCGGGCCGTGCCGGTATGGGCACAGCACTAGTCACCTGCCCCGTGGCTGTGGCCAAAAGGTTGGCCGATGGCCGTCGTGTTTTGATCGGCTGGGTGTCGGCGCAAGTGCGGCTCCTGGAGCCGAAACCGCAGAGGTATATTGTATTATATGTATATTTTAATATAACACAGAACTTATTATGTGTTTTGCATTGTGGGTGAGCGCGACACCTGGTTGGGCATCCGTGGTGGGTGAATGGGAGCCAAGAGAATATCAGCGTCCTGTATGCATCAGCTGTACTGGGCATAATGCTGACTTGGCTACCCTTTTGGTCAGCACTGGGACACATACTCGACATTACTCGATATTTCTTTTTTTCTGATCTGCAAATTCTTCTCTATTTTTATTTAATGTGCCTTTATAATCAGTATTGTTCTTTTAAAATATTGTATGTTGTTCTGTTTTGTGCTGTATCCAAATAAATGTTTCTTTCTTTCTTTCTTTCTTCTTCAGGTGCTTCCGCTGCCTCAGCGGTGGCCACGTTGGCGCAAAGTGCACCTCTGCGGTCGACTGCAGCGGCCGCTGTTTTAGATGCGGCCAGCCCGGCCATTTGGCCGGCAGTTGTGAAGCCCCGCCGCACTGCGTTTTGTGTGCAGCGGCGGGCAAGCCGGCCGATCATAGGGCCGGCACAAAGAGTTGCGCCGCACCCAAGAAGAAGCAGGGTGCGAAGGACGGCCAGTCGGCCAACAAGGGCGCCACTCCCGTGGCCAGTAAAGCGCCGGAAGAAATGGACCACGAATAATGGCTCCACATCTGCGCATCCTGCAGACGAATTTAAACCACTGCGCCAGAGCTCAGGATCTTCTTCTCCAGAGCATGGCGCAGTGGTCAATCAACGTCGCCCTTGTCGCCGAGCCGTATTTATCCCCCCCGTGATGATTGGGTGGGGGACCTCAGCGGCTTGGTGGCGCTAATTTTGTTAGCCGCCGCCCGCACCCCGTCTTTCGAGAACATCTACCGAGGGCGGGGCTGCGTCGCAGCACTCGTAAAGGATACGGTTGTGGTGGGTGGCTACTTCTCACCCAACCGTTCCCTCGCCGACTTCGAGGAATATCTCCTCGAAGAATATCTCCTCCTTGAACGTCGTCGTCGCTCGCAGCCGTCCTCGCGCCGTGCTCTTCGCCGGGGACCTCAACGCCAAGTCTACGGCTTGGGGTTCTCCGGCCACAGACGCTAGAGGCGAGCTGCTGGAGCAGTGGGCCGTTGAGAACGGCCTGCTCGTCCTCAATCGTGGGTCGGTACATACGTGCGTGCGTCAGCGGGGCGGTTCCATTGTGGACGTTTCTTTTGCGAGCCCCTCACTAGCACGCCGTATCCGAGACTGGCGCGTCGTCGAGGAGGTGGAGACGTTGTCGGACCACCGCTATATTTGGTTCGACGTCTCCGCCGAAACAGTCAGCTCCGACGCCCCAGTCCGAAGGGGCCCGATTGAGGGCGGTCCGCGTTGGGCCTTGAAAAGGCTGAATCGGGAGGCCCTCCTGGAAGCCTCCATAGTTCAGGCCTGGGTTTCAACACTTACCAGGCCTGACGATATCAATATAGAGGCCGATTGGTTCAGGGGGGCAATGACACAAGTTTGTGACGCGGCGATGCCTAGAGTCCGTAGAACATCTGGGCCACGCCGGGTGTACTGGTGGAACGACACCATCGCGCGCCTGCGCAAGATTTGCGTCGCAGCGCGCCGCCAGTACGCCCGGTTTCGCAGGAGGCGTCGCCGCCCTCCCGATTTTATTGTCCGGGAGGCGGCATTGTACGAGAAGTACAGAGTGACCAAGAATAACTTGAAAGAGGCCATCTGGCGGGCCAAGCAAGACGCCCGCCAGGAATTGCTGGAGACCCTCAACCGAGATCCGTGAGGGCGCCCTTATTTGATGGTCAGGAACAAATTACGTTCCTGGGCGCCCCCTCTAACGGAAACTCTCCGGCCAGAGCTGGTCGAAGATGTTGTGGCCGCTCTGTTCCCGTCGCGGGCGGAACATATCCCTCCGCCCATGACGGCGCCGCCTTCCAAGGCAGCCAACGCGGACATAGACGACGTTCCTGAGGTGACTCGGGTAGAACTCCGAGCGGCGGTGTTGAGGATTAAAAACACTGCCCCAGGACCCGACGGCATTCCTGGCCGAGCGTGGGTCCTGGCAATGGAGGAGCTCGGACCCCGACTGGGGAGACTCCTCACAGCGTGCCTTGAGGGGGTCCAGTTTCCACGAGCCTGGAAGACGGGGAAGCTGGTCCTCATCAGAAAGGCAGGGCGCCCGGCGGACAGCCCGTCCGCCTATCGGCCCATAGTGTTGTTGGACGAGGTCGCGAAGATCTTTGAACATATCATCGCGGAGCGCCTCGTCCACCACTTTACCACGGTGGGCCCGGATTTGGCGGACGTACAGTTTGGTTTCCGCCGAGGGCGCTCTACAATAGACGCAATAAGATCAGTGAGGAGTCTGGCGGAGGAAGAGGTTTCCCGGGGAGGGGTGGTCCTGGCGGTGTCTCTTGACATCGCCAACGCCTTCAACACCCTGCCCTGGAGCTGTATTCGTGAGGCACTCAATTATCACCGAGTGCCTCCCTACCTCCGCCGCATAGTCGGGGATTATCTTAATGATAGAGGAATTATCTACCCGAGTCATCTCGGTATTAGTCAGCGAGTTATGTCGTGCGGTGTTCCTCAGGGGTCGGTTCTCGGCCCTCTTCTGTGGAACATCGGCTACGACTGGGTGCTGCGCGGTACGCTCCTCCCTGGCGTGGGTGTCACATGTTACGCCGACGACACCCTCGTCACTGCGAGTGATAAGACGTACCGGGCGGCGGCTATAAGGGCGACCGCTGGGGTCGCACAAGTCGTTGGAAGGATCCGGCGTTTGGGCCTAGAAGTGGCCCTGTCTAAATCCGAGGCCATTTGTTTCCACGGGCCTCGGAATCGGCCACCCGCAGGGGCCCACATTATGGTAGGAGGGGTCACCATCGGCATCGGAAAGAGCCTAAAATATCTCGGGCTCGTACTCGATAGCCGATGGGATTTCCGTGAACACTTCAGACGCTTGGCCCCCAAACTTCTCGGGGCGGCAGCAGGTTTGTCACGACTGCTGCCCAATCTCGGGGGGCCAACCGCCTCCTGCCGGAGGCTCTACGAAGGAGTCGTGCGGTCCATGGCCCTTTATGGGGCCCCGATATGGGCGCACGACCTGACGGCCCACAATATCACGGCGCTTCGCGCACCGCAGCGCGCCATGGCCATCAGGTTGATACGAGGCTACCGCACGGTCACCTTCGAGACAGCGAGCCTCCTAGCCGGATCACCGCCCTGGGATCTGGAAGCTGAGCTGCTGGCGTCACTCTATACATGGCGCCAGCAAGCCCTGGAGCAGGGTGAGAGACCGGCGCACCGTGACATCGAGGCGCGTCGGTCGGAGCTCCGCCAAGTCCTAGTGACGGAGTGGAAGGCACGACTTGTACACCCCAGCGCCGGGCACGCCACGATAGTGGCGGTAAGTCCCGCGGTTGATGAGTGGTTGGAGAGACGTCACGGCGTCCTCACCTTCCGGTTGACTCAAATCCTAACCGGCCATGGTTGTTTTGGCCGGTATTTGTGGAGGATAAGCCGGGAGGAAACGCCCGGATGCCACCATTGTGGCAGCAGCCGCGACCCTGTCGAAGACACGGCGTTGCATACTTTGGCGGAATGCCCAGCTTGGGCATCGCAGCGCCGTGATCTGGTCGCGGCTCTGAATACAAAAAAAAAAACGTATATAACACCGTTAGGCCGTAACAAAATCAAACTTCTATGTCTACGCAATCAAAAGAAAGAGCAATTTAATCATATTTTTAAACTCGCGACTACTTGCAAGGGAATCAAAACCTACAGGGTACTTCCCGTGAACTCAAAATCTCGTAATTTGGTACGAAGCAACGTCTTATAGCCCAGATAAAGGATGCGGAAGGCTGAGGACCGTGTACTGTGGTGCGTGTTGGGAGAGGCCTATGTCCAGCAATGGACTGCGATTGAGATTGAGATTTCAAATAATTACATAGTCTTCAAACCTTTTTACTAATTATTCTGTACTTTATAAGTATTTTTATATAAGATTTCTAATAGTCACTAAAAACTTTGTAAATAAATAACGTTCATAAAAAATCTTACCATCATTCATCAGCAGACTTCTGCAAGGCTGCTGCAAGGTGCTGCAAGGGTGGTATAGGTATTTAAGTTATATTATGAAATAAGCGATATATGTTAATATAAAATATAGGATGACTGATTACAAACGACAAAGACCCCTTTTTATTTAATTTATACTCCTCCAGCTTTCCATACTGTAATGTTATGGATTTCATTTGGCAATAAAAATGCCATAACTATGACTGGTGAACTTTTACTTATATGCCTACAGGTTTGTACGGAACCCTCGGTGCGCGAGTCCGACTCGCACTTGACCGGTTTTTTTATCCACAAACGCAAAGAAATCAATGATGGCTTGGAATTTGGGAATAAATTTTTTTTTTATTTGCTTTAACACTGCACAGATTCTGGTTTAAAAAACGGTTTTACTCAGCTTTGTGGCGCATCTTCGCTACGCTTTGCTGTTTCGCACATTTCTCATGGAAACGCAGCCTTATTCTATCCTATTGTTCAACACCATCTATTGCCAGATATTCCTCAAAATTAATTTTCCATGCCTTTTCAAACCAATGGGTGGTATTCTACTGACACCTTTATGAAGAGTCAAGTTCAAAGACGTTTCCTTGAATTTGACCTTGTTTTACCTTACCTTTTGATATCAACATCAAATACTTTTTCCAAGAATAATAAATTACAGACGTAAGTAAATTAATTCAACTGCTTTGTTTTAAGTGGACGCTCGTATTTTTATATTGTGCTTGTCCTTTGTTGTGTAAAAATAGTATTAATAGCAAACGACGCAACAATAGGTAATGAGTTTTCTGTTATTCAAGGAAGATAAAAAGTATTTTTTTTCTCCCCATACAATTTGCTCTAACTACTAGACCAAGAGAGCTGAAATCTATTACTCACATAATTTAATAGTGATCTGAAGACAAAGACATTACGTAAAAACTTAATTTTGAATTGGCAGTGACTTTAAGAACTAACATCTTTAGTTTGAACAATTTGAACTGTGTCCCGAAAGACATGAGAGGTGATTACAAAGAGAATGCTTTCCATATTTGTAATATTAAAACGTATAATCTTATCTGAACATGGAGTTTACACCATAACAAGAAGCCGGTTCCCCCAACTCGCTGTGTGTCGCATTAAGAAAATATTCAAGTAACGTAACAAATATGTTCTCGTACAAAACTTCGTACTATCCTTTATCGGAGTCAACTTTTCTATTTACAATTTGGAACACAGAAATTTGCCGCAAAATTTCATCAATAACATATCGAATTTCGAAGAACAAGCGTCTGTAAGAAAATTCTCACAATATTTTGCATGCACAGTAAGTACACTTATGAAGTATTTTCAGTCAGCCCTTAATAATTCACCCCTTTGACGGGCTCATAATAAGGCAAGTAAGTAAATTGAGTTTTCCGAGTTCCAAACTCGCAACGTGTAAATTAAGAAAAGTGCGTATTTAAAACGTGATATTAATATTAATAAGTAACTCGGTGGGCAGTAATACTTGTGGAAATTCGTTTCGGGAAATATTAGGTTTTGTTTGCTGGGAATTTTGGGAGCAATTTGCCAATTCCTTAAAGTAATTTTCCTCTTCAATCTACAGATCAAGAATTGGGTGATGGAGCTCGAACGATCGACATGAAATAGACTTTAACTTAAAGAAATCTTTCCAATACTAGACTAGATGGTGTTATGTGAATATGGTAGGATATTATTATTTGGGGTCGGTGCTATCAATGAATGGGGTGGACCACAGAAATAAATAGTAATAGAACGGTGACATGGGCGTGGCGCGTGTGTCAGACTAGTGCACCATAGCGCATGTGTTTCCGAACGCATTCACATTACGCATCGCGTCAGCCGTTCGCGCGCTCAGGAGGTAAAAAAACATTAAATTCGTTACGAATATGCCATATTGTGCAGTTTCCAATTGTAAAAATAAAAGTGATGCAAAAAATATGGAAAAGGAGGGCATTTCATATCACCAGTAAGTATTTAAATTGAGTAAAAGTTAAGATTATTGAGATTAAAACCAAGTGTTCTACTTTTACCATGTTTGTCTAATAAGAACATCATCGTTCATTTCTACGTTATGTTAAATTTCCATTGCTTGAATTATACGATACTTGTTGACATATATATGAAATAAACACGCAATGTACGGCGAGATAAGCGATATTCACAAGATGCCAAAAACAATAACATATCAGCCAGGTCAGCGCGCGCTAGTGATTGACGTTCGATTTATGGTTACGTCTTAAATTTATCGATAAATAAAATGAATATTAATTCAAATTACACTTTTTTGCTATAGTATGCTATTGTAAGCCGTGCGGCATGCGCATGTTTCTCTGTCTGTCTCCCTCTCTCTATCCCGAAAATGACATCTATTTGGGAATCCAAGATGGCGGACGGGACATTTTTAATAAAATTAATATGGGTATCATTTTTGGGGTTTTCATGCTTTCTGATCACGAAAATGACATCTATTTGGGAATCCACGATGGCGGACGGGACATTTTTAATAAAATTAATATGGTATCATTTTCGGGGTTTTCATGCATTCTGATCACGAGAATGACATCTATTTGGGAATCCAATATGGCGGACGGGACATTTTTAGTAAAATTAATATAGGTATCATTTTCGGGGATTTTATGGATTCTGGTCACGAAAATGACATTTATTTGGGAATCCAAGATGGCGGACGGGACATTTTTAGTAAAATTAATATTAGAATTCTAAACTTATGTTTCCTACTTCAGTTACCACAAGCCAATTGTTACTAAAATTAAGCCTACTGATTAAGTTTATATTACATTATATTTGTTAATAATAAAAAAAATCTTGGATTCCCAAATAGATGTCATTTTCGTGACCAGAATACATAAAAACACCGAAAATGATACCTATATTAATTTTATTAAAAATGTCCCGTCCGCCATCTTGGATTCCCAAATAGATGTCATTTTCGTAATCAGAAAGCATGAAAACCCCAAAAATGCACCCATATTAATTTTATTAGAAATGTCCCATCCGCAATCTTGGATTCCCAAATAGATGTCATTTTCGGGAGAAAGAGGGAGACAGACAGAGAAACATGCGCATGCCGCACGGCTTACAATAGCTTACTATAGCAAAAGTGTCGTTACAACTTTTCGTATTCATTTTTCCGTCTAGCCCCCTTGCGCAACGCGCGATAAGGAACTTCGTTTCAAAATTCGTTTGAATAAATTGTTACTTTAAAAAAAAATCTTAACAACATTATTCTGCCTGACAATCAGCAATGGTCAGTTGTTATATAAGCAATAACATAATTTCATTTTCCACAGCTACATCACACACACACATCGATAATATTTCCTTAGTGTCCCCTCACTATCTATACGTCACTGTGGACGGGGCTTGCTGAAATGTGGCACGCGCGAAATGTACGCGATGACGTGACATTCACCATTCTATTACTATTTATTTCTGTGGGGTGGACAGCAGCCACATCCGAGCTCTGAAATCATCCCTTTATGAGGATTCTAGAGCTTGTGTGAGGATAGACGGGGCATACGCTGACTAGTTTACCATCGAGAAAGGTCTTAGACAAGGATGTGTAGCGTCGTCGTGGCTGTTTAACCTCTTCATGGACAGTTGTTTGCAAGATTTAAAACATAGTGACTTACTCGTCAAATGCCTCCTTAATGCTGATGATCAGGTAATACTTGCGTTTTCAGCGGAGGAGTTGCAGGAGATGGTAATAATCATGCATGGTGCGTTAGAGAGGAAAGGAATGGAAGTGAATGTAAGTAAAACGAAAGTTATGGTTTTTGAAAAGGAGGAATGCGTTACGGCTTGTAATGTTTTGATCGATGGACAGCCAGTGGAACAAGTGAATGAGTTTGTATACTCAGGTACATTGTTTACACGAGATGGTAAGAATGAAGAAGATATTGAAAGAAGAGTTAATGCTGGTAATAGAGAAAATGGAGCTCTGAAGGCGTTTATGAACAGTCAAAACGTGTCCAAAAAGGCACGATTGGCTGTACATAGGGGGGTGTTAGTGCCTACCCTTATGTATGGTAGTGAAAGTTGGGTATGGCAGAAGAGACTTGAAAGTAGAATAAATGCTGTAGAAATGAGAGCACTGAGAAGAATGTGTGGTGTATCTTTGACCGACAGAGTAAAGAATTGTGTGATAAGAGAACGGTGTGGGGTAAAAAAGATGTAGTGACAGATGAGGTTAATGAATGCTAAGCTGTAGGCTGTAGATTCAATTTCAACGCGGGAAAATTGTTTGTATAATGAGTATGGTCGTTTGTTCCGTACGTGAGTGTAAGTAATTTATCTATTACTAGAGGATGCCTGCAGCTACGCCCGTACATTTGATTTTTTGAACATTTCTGCCCGATGCCGGGAGAATTTCGGGAAATCCTCTCTTAGTGCACGCTTACGGAACCCAAGGAAAAGATATGCTTAATTTCAGATTTGTGCGCCCAGCTTCGGCTGTGCGTTGTCTGTTGTTCAGTTACGCAAGAATGTTACGAATACAGATTTACACCGGCATTATTTAAGACTACTGCCCCGCTCCCGTGGCTCATAGCGTGATGTTATATAGTCTTCTTCGATAAATGACCTATCTAACACTGAAATTTTTTTTCAAATCGGTCTGGTAGATTCTGAGATTAGCGCGTTCAACCAAACAAACAAAAAAACAAACTCTTCAGCTTTACATTATATTATATTAGTACTAAATGATGCCCGCGGTTACACCAGCGTTATTTAAGGCTACTGCTCCGCTCCCGTGGATCATAGCGTGATGTTATATAGCCTATAGCCTTCCTCGATAAATGACCTATCTAACACTGAAAAAAAATGTCAAATCGGACTGGTAGATTCTGAGATTAGCGCGTTCAACCAAACAACCATATATATATATCTTAATATATATATTTCTTGTGTGCGTGTGTATGTAATTGAACTCCTCCTAAACGACTGGACCGATCTTGATGAAACTTTTTGTATGTGTTCAAGGGGACTTGAGAATGGTTTAGATTCACAATTTAGTCCACTGGAAAATGTTTATTGTACTTAATTTTTAATTTGTAAGTAGTTGTGGATGTCGGAATGTTTCACATTAGAACCGACGGACTGCGCTGCTATCGCAGTGTCAAATCTTATAATAATTATTTCGTCAAGGAGTACATCGAAACCTTACCTGAATAATCAAACATTAAAAAATAAAGATTTCGAGTCGACAACATATATCCGCAAAATTCGGATTGTCGAGTATTTTGTTAAATTCTAATGGTTCTGACAGACAAATCACATTCGCCATATTGGCCACTCTAGCAAAACGCGGAAAACGCCACAGATACCGGATACCATTTTGAGTACTACTAAGTCTTAGTACTAAGTAGTTTGTATGTGTAAATACTTTTTGCAGTTATATTTCTTAGACAGATAAAACGACATCTATACTAATATAATAAAGCGGAAGAATTTGTTTGTTTGTTTTGATCGTGCTAATCTCAGGAACTACCGGTCGGATCTGAAAAAATCTTTTTTGTATACGATAGTCCAGGTATTCCGAAAGGCTATAGGCTATATAACGTAACGCTTCGACCATTTGGGGCCGGGCAAAAGGCTAAAAAGGCTAAAAGATAATGTCGGCTAATCTCAGGAACTAGCAGTCGCATTTTAAAAATTGTTATTGCCTATGACAGACAAATTATTCCGCCACAGTTTTTAGGAGCCAGACAAAAATAATAAAACGCTCAAACGAGAACCCTCCGCGGGTTGGGTCAAAGGCAAAAAAAGGCTAAACGAATAGGATACAATCTATATGGGTATCGTTTTCGAGATTTTCGGGACGCTGATTAATAATATGAAATTTATTTAGTGATCCAAGATGGCGGACGGGAAATCAAAGATGGTGGATGAGAAAATTTTAAAAATCAATATGGGTATCGTCTGCGATGTTAAAAGGGATGGGGAATCCAAATACAACATCTGTTTCGTGATTCAAGATGGTAGATGGGAAATCAAAGATGGCGGATGGGAAAATTAAAAAAATCTATATGGGTATCGTCTCTGATGATTTAAGGGATGGAGAATCCAAATACAACATCTATTTCGTGATCAAAGATGGCGGATAGGAAATCAAATATGGCAGACGGGATTTTTTTTAAAGTCGATATGGGTATCGTCTCCGATATTTTAAGGAATGGGGAATTCAAAAACACCATCTATTTCGTGATCAAAGATGGCGGATGGGATTTTTTTTTAAATCAATATGGTTATCGTCTCCGATGTTTAAAGGGATGGGGAATCCAAATACAACATCTATTTCGTGATTCAAGATGGCGGATGGGAAATCAAAGATGGCGGATGGGAACAATTTAAAAAATCAATATGGGTATCGTCTCTGATGATTTAAGGGATGGTGAATCCAAATACAACATCTATTTCGTGATCAAAGATGGCGATTTTTTTTAAAGTCGATATGGGTATCGTCTCTGATATTTTAAGGAATGGGGAATTCAATATTATATAAAAATCTATGTTTGTTTGTTCAGCATTTAAAGACTGTCAAATGATAAGAGATTAAGCGCTAAGTCAATGGTAACTTTGGAAAAGGGGCATAGAAAAAAGGAATTTAAATAAATACTCTTAAAAAGGCGATACGGAGTTCGCTGGGTCAGCTAGTATATATATATATATATATTCTGTATAAGAATATATTAGATTAATGTATTTATAAATATATAATTATGATTATTAGTTATCTGGTTGCCATATTACAGCCTCTGCTTAGTTTGACCTGCTTAGACCGTGTCGATTAGGTAGTTTCTCTTATGTATTACATAGTAAATCAGTCCATTAATGATAAATATGAAAATAAATTATTTAACATGCATTTATACTCTCATATGATAGAAGGAGATAGAAGCATAATAGAAGGATAATAGAAGGATAGAAGAATTAATGATGATATAAGGTGATGGGGGACTGCAGTTCGATGAAAGTACCTGAGAACTTTTTTTTTTATAAACTTACGCCTGTAACCCGGAATTAACAAAAAACTAAGAAACAGAGATTTAAAATTATATCCATATTACCCCATGTTATGAATTTCTAGGTTCCATAATAGGGGGCAAGCCGTATTGCCGTGACCGAGTCAGTAGAGTACTTTTCCAGACTCTGCTGATACTGAGAATATAAAATCCCAATAACACTTTTGCCCCGAGAATCGAACCCGGGACCTGCTGATCAGCAGACGCATAAGCGATCCTCTGGACCACGGAGGCAATCACACTTTAGATCTTGTATATTATACAGCGATTGTATGCGAAAACTTTAATAGCGCAATGTAGGATCTAATACCATCGTGTCCATTAGATGTCGCCAACGTTAGTTGTCTTCGCCATTGTACGATTTATGGCCTAAGTTGCATAAATAGACTAATCTGTAGCTACGCTTACATATACAACATCCAACCTGGATACCTCTGTTGTCTCCTAACGGCATGAAGAGCCCATGGTATTGGCACCCACTGTGGGGCCTGGCGCCCAACATGGGGCCAACAATTATTGCACCGTGACATATTATAATAATAGATTTGTCATACAACATAAGCGATGACCTCATTTGAGTTAGAACAGCGTGCGCTTAGCTTTGCGACAGGAATGTACACACTGCACACGAATGCGCCGGATGACGTCAGCTGTGTAACTGACACTGATTAATGTCCACTTCACTGACGCTCCGTATTATGAATTAATTGCGCCCAACTGTACCCGTTTGACGAGTTATTAAGCGTTCTGTTTTTGAGGCCATTTCGTTTGTGAATAAACGACGGTATAAGTGCATTTGCGTGCATTGCTGTTAATATTGTGACAGGGTTTCTTTTCATGGGAGAATGAATGATGAAATTTTCGTTCCCGCCGGTAAAATTAATTTGATGGTGATAAACTGTTGTCTCTCACAGGATTTTCAAAGGGCAATATCATATTCGTATAAGTAAACGTGAACATGTCTATCAAAAATTGCTTTGTATATTGCTATAGATAAAGGAATGATAGATCGTTTGGACCGACGTTAGACCAGCACATTAACAAGACTGATCCAATTGTATCTCGGTTGTATTCAAAATAGATACTATCATCAACTTTGACCCTGAATCAGCGGCGTAGTTTTACTAGATTGTTCAAAATATTAGCATAATCACCGAGCGACTGGCATATTTTCTCCACAATCTTTAGCGATGGTCATGTTATATGGTTAAGATCAGTATCAGCTTCTGAGGGAATAAAAGCGAAAGATGTCAAAGATCTTCATGACAGCTGAGATCACCGTGCTGGGGAGCGATATGGAAATGCAAACGATGCGGAAAAATTAAACGCCCATGTGCTGCGATTTTCAAAGCTCTGCATTGTTTTCTAATAGTCTAACCATCGATCAAGAACCAAGGATCGAGAAGAAGCAGTTAAATTAAAAAAAGTTTAATTTTAAATTGATCATATTTGGCCAGTGTACTCACTGTTTTACACGTTCGTGAGTCACTATTAGGGTCCCGTAGAAAATCAGTGCCAGCATGTCTGGTATCATGCTGAACGGAGTCCTATTGTCGTCACGACCTAACCATAACGAGGTGTACCAGATATCCATGTATTTCTTCTTTTCTTTGTATTTTTGTGTATTATTACGATGATTTCTGTATACTTATAATCATGCTTGTTTGGTTGTGATAGCAATAAATATTATTTCATTCATATTTCATTCATTTCATTAATATATTCTACCACATTCACATAGTACCATCTGGTCAATGCAATGTTTTGAAATTGACTGGCCGGCTATCTGACAATACATTTATACTCTTTTTTTCTAAATACATACACAATATACATAGAAACACCCATACCCAAGACAAACGAAAGTAATCTATTATTATTTATTTCAATTCAATTCATTTATAATTTGAATTAAAATAGTCCATGTTCACGCACAAAAATGTTTGCCTTAAGCGGGAATTGAAACCGCGACCTTTGGCGTGGCAGTCGTTTACACTCCCGCTACGCCACCGGCTCGTCAAATTATAAAGAACAAAGCTAGATTATCAAAACGATAAGATGCACAACTGAAGTATATTATACATATGATAGCAAGTGCCAGTTGCGTCAATATAAGAATCATAAGACCAAACTTGTGCGTTCTACTTCATATCACATTGCCGAGGCACCTGAAATCGCTTAGTCATTGAATACGTTTGAGACGACGGCGTCGCCCCGACCCGCGTATATATCGCGGCGGGCTCCGATTGAAATGCATACAAGTACTCAATATGCAAATTCTTTGTATACTGTGCGGTGAAAGATTTATTTCGAATATATGTTGTTTAGGAAATAGAATTCTGCCGATATTACAAACAAGAATTTAAGAGCCAGCAGGTGGTGCCAGATTGAATAGAATGAATTAGATACGAAAATAACTACCTGTATAGCGTAGTGCTCTAGCCGGTCAACTCGCTGTTTGTCACCGCGTCGTGTGTTGTAAGTTCGATCCTTACTCAAGGTGTTGCCTTGAATAAGGATCTGTTATCTGGAATCTGCAATTTTTTCAAGTCTAGATGTCATTGTACTTTGTGTCTGTTGATTTAAGTTTATATAGTCCTCCAGGACACAGGATGATACAATAGTGCGGGCGTGGTCTTTTAAAAATAATCTCTTCCCTATTAGTCCTTTATATGTGCTGCCCACTGCTAGGGTCTTCTCTTCGTACTGTGAGAAACGTTTTGCGCTGTTTTGACAGAAATGTTGCTCTACAGTCAAAACATCAGTTGGCCTTGTATAAATGAAAATATTACCAACAAACAGACGTTGCATTTGATCAGTTTTAACTTCCATTTTAACAATACAATATGATATGATGCCATGATGGAAGCTGTTCCAATTACTTAAAAATACAAATCAAGAATTTGAATAAGACTGCGATTTAATTTAAAAATTGATGACTTAAAACTTTTCTGACTACTTATTTCCTAAGCTACCTCAGGATATTTAAAGGAATCTTGCAGTAAGTTATACTACCCTACTAGTAGCAATATATTTGCTACAAGATTTCTATTTGAGTAAGAAATGATCATGCCGTTCAGACGGAACGTCTTTGAGCGATGAAATTAATTTATGTACCTATCTCATTTATGTTGGTTCGAAACTTTGAAATTAGTTTAAATATTGATGTTTTATACCTATCACAGTATGTTTCTTTTTTATGTACGATGCGGCAAACGAGCAGACGGATTGCCTGATAGTAAGCGATTACCGCCGCCAATGGACACACGTGTTGCCGCCTTCTTTGGTTTTTGAAAAAGATGAGGAGGAGGAGTGGGATGAGCGAGAAGAAATAGGGGATGGAGAGGGGTTTAATTTTTCATACGTATAGAGCAATCATTGCAAATTGAATGTTTCTCTATTTGTGTATATAATTGATTGAACAATATTTGTTTGATAACCCTTATATTGTATAATTTGGTCGAAAACTTCCATTTACTGAATGGTGACGGACGACTGTTTAAGAGTACAAAGTGTCACTACCCATTTCATTCCATGGGTGACTTAAAAGGTGACTAAAGAAAGTTCCCTAAGCAAATATAGTCTCGCAGAAAATACGGCAATCTCGACCCTTATCCATATGTCAATCCGTCAGCGTTAACGGAATTGATTTATTTTCAGAGCAATATTAAACAGATAGGGGATATTGCCTCCGTAGTCCAGTGGATAGCGTATGCGACTGCTGATCGGAGGCCCCGGGTTCGACTTCCGGGTCGAGCAAAAGTGTTACTGGGTTTTTCCGAATTCTTAGTAGCAGCACGGAGTCTGGTGATGTGTCCGGTAACGGCAATAAGCTCGCCCCCTATTACGTGGGACCTAAAAAATCATGGCGAAATGTGGGTGTAATATTACACCTCTGCCTACCCCTTCGGGGATACAGGCGTGAGCCTATAAAAAAAGTTATAATTTTTCCGTAGCTTTTGTTTATTCCTAATGTATCAGATGTTAAGTGTTATTAATTTATATATTTATTTAATCTCATAGGCATATTAATAAAAATTTATATTAAATTGTGATTATAATAATATTTACCAATCGGCGATGCAAAGATTATCCGCGCGCCTCTAGCGGCGAATTTGGAAGTTGTCCGGGTACGACACTTTTGACAGCTTTCAATACAACTTAGTTTCGAGGTTATAGTTGTAATTGTATTGAGATTCCAGATTCGCCGCTAGGTGACAATTTACACCATGAAGGTTTGGGAAAAAAATCATCTGACTACGCCTAGTTTAAACTTTGTTTGTTTGAACCAATTGTCTGGTTGCAATAGTTCAGTCTATCCTGTACTACGGCACCTAGACTAGATATGTTTTCCAATACTTATACATATTTATATAAATAAAAATGTATCACTGAAATGTTTGTACGCGCATAACTGCCGAACGACTGCACGAAATTGGATAAATCTTTCTTTCATGTATTCGTTATTGTCAAGAATATTTTTGTAAAAAAATAACATTCAAAACAATATGGCGGTACATAATTTGCTGGGTTAGCTACAAATAAAATACATTCAGGCACAGAATACAGCTTTACGCTTGTTCGAGGTAACTCGACAAAATAATTATCAAATGAAAATACACTGAACTCTCTAAGAAATAACCATAGACATACTAGTAAAAACCGTAGACAGGTTACTGATAACGCAACCGCCGTTTACGATGGCACGCATCGCAAAAAATGTACGCACACTAATATAAATATGTCAAAACGACACACTAAGAAATAGATAAGAAGTGTAAGTGAGAAAGCACATCTAATCGCAAGCGCGAAAAAGAGATAAACATATACTATCTGTACCGACGCGCATTGTGACATTACGCTGACCATTTCACAAAGAATAATTTGACTCATATGCGACATGATCACTTTGTCTGTCTTGAGTAAATTCAATTCGCTTCAAAGCAAATTTGATTAATTGATTTAAGTAATAAAAAGTCGATGTGATTCATTTATAACATTTATTAAAAAAAGTATTTTTTTTCTTCTCATTTCATTCAATGGAAACCTAAAACAGTACGTTAATACGAAAACTGTGCGCTGCGGACCCACCGTACCCCTGGCAATACCCCTAGGGGTATAGTGGGTCTTTTAAAGCTTAACCGTACTCCTGGCTGAAATGCTCTTAGTGTTGTACCAACGTGCTACGTGGACATTAAACTGAAGTGTTATCTCTCGTATGATAATGACTTACTTAGGTACTAATTACAAATATAATACGACGACTTATTTTTGTATTTTTAGACAAGCGAAGACAAGCGCTAGTACGATGGTATAGTGCAACAATGAGATAAATTAAAGAATAAAACGTTTAGGTATTACCGCTAATGGTTATCTGTGGTACCGTTACCGTACCGTCATCATCATCATCCTAAGCGCTGTCGGATCATTCCCACTAGTTCTATGGAACAGTTCTATGATAGAACTAGTGAGACTTTTTTTGCCACTAGTTCTATTAGCACAACTTGATGAGAAGAATAGAACTAATGGGCAACAGTTATAGGAAATTTCCCACTAGTTCTACGTATGTTTTACAAGGGTAGTGTCACAACATCGCGCTCACATATTAATATCCAAATAAATATTTATGTGTAAAAATGTGTTAAACGAATGAACGTCTACAAAACAAATGACTACCAGAAAGTGATCAGCTATCGATAGTGATTGCGAAAATCAGATGCATGCAATTTTGAACCTTATTGACAATTCATGACAAACTTTTTTTGTTTTTTCTCGCTTTCTGGCACTATTCATCATCAGCCTTTAACAGTCCACTGCTGGACTAGGCCTCTCCTTTGAAAGGAGGAATTGGCCTACTATGCCACGCTGGCCAAACGGGTTGGTATAGGGTTTGTATCAAGTTTTCCTTCTCTTACAGTGCTGTTCTCTGCATAATATGCTCCCTCTGTCGGCTCTTACGACACCCATGGGATGATATGGGGTGGTGACATTCCGTATTCTTAATCCGTCACCACACGGACACTGGCACTATGACGTTAATAAAATTATAAATTCTGACTTATGTCAATAAGGTTGAAAATTGCATGCACCTGTTTTTTGCAATCACTATCGATAGCTAATCACTTTCTGGTAGTCATTTGTTTTGTAGACGTTCATTTGTTTTGTAAACGTTCATTTGTTTTGTAGACATTCATTTGTTTTACATCTTAAACAAATGAACGTCTACAAAACATATTCATTCGGATATATGAGTGCAATGCCGTGTTAATACCAACTATGGTTACTGTTTGAAAAAGAAGAAAAACAAGAACAAGTGAATGGACTTTGATCACCCGTCAATGTTTGTAACTTACGTATGACTTTGTATTTCTATAATAATTCATTGTGTTGATTCAGCCTCAAATCACTTTTATTACTTGAAAAAAACACACATCAGTATTTTATTATTACGAATGTCCCATCTGGATACTTTGTTTTTTAGTCTTTGAACACGCACAATACTGCTTCTCTTTTACATTCGCTAAATGCCAATTTTTTTATTCACTCTATTATTTGCGATACTGAATTTATTATAAATTGTAAATAAAACTTTGTAATATTGTAATACTCACGAATGAGAAGTGATTCCATCACTTTTAGTCATTTTGCTACTATAGCTTGTGCAAAATCTCATTACACACGACGGCATTTTCAAATGTAACGTACACACACGCGAGTAAAAGAGCGAGCGCTTCCGACCGCAGCGAGTACGCGACTAAAGCCAATTGAGACATTTAGCCTGTTTCAATGTGCCACTTTTGAAGTTCGCATAACTCATCTACGGTTTTTTTTTACTAGTATATCTATGGAAATAACGTATATTAACTGGTTAACTAAACTAATAGTTACTAAGGTGCGAGAGCAAGACGGCAAATTTAAGTAAGCAATCGCGAACTCTATGATAATGGGTGAGACACGCGGCGCGGATGACGATGCTGGATGAACATCATTTACTGCTTGAGTATGATATCAATAGTTACTAAAAATTTTACTAGTAGATGTCTACAATGTTAAACAGTTGCAGCTCCTTACAAAAATAAAATGTACAACCATTATATTTGATTGAAAAGAGTGGCCATGAGTTTTACTGCCCGTTCTTTCTCGTGGTTCTACCTATTGCATTGCGAACGTGGCAGTAAAATAATCATTAAGTAATTAACTCAAATTTTGACATTCATAAGCGTCACTTTGTGGCCTAGATGAATAAATGATTTTGATTTTGACTTTGACCTTTAGTAATCTGAAGAATAATATTTTACAATGTTATAAGAAATCTTGCAGTCAGTGTGCGTAAATGCTGACTGTGGGCGCATGCCTTTTAGTGCAAACGTGCAAAAACTACGGACAAGAAGTCAAAGTCATTACAGATAACAAAGGTCTAGTAGTACCAGACCCGTCAAATCTTTCTAAACGTCAGTTCATAAACTTGTACCCGTCATGCCTATCTTCATTCACCAGATGCTACAGTTAAATAAACATTTTGCATAATTCTGAATTAATACTTGTGTTTGTATGAATAAATTATTCATTGTTTACTCGCTTATTCAATGGTGCTGACAGAATTGAGCCTTCATTTGTAACAGAACATGGATCATTCGCTGTTTTTAAATTTGTCGCATCATCGCTACGAACATTTCACGTTATAATTCTAGCGAACGCTCTAATTAGCTTATTAAGTTGTTAATTATCACTTGCCACGTGTTTCAGCGAGCATGTTTAACCGTCAGTCCAAGCTGTCATGAAGATCTTTGACAGTAGTTACAGTAAGTCAGTATTTCTGAATAAACTGACACTAGTCTAGATACATACATAGACTTACGCCTGTTTCCTGGAGGGGTAGGCAGAGACTATGGAACGCCATATGCAACGATCTTGACATGTCTCTCTTGTTTCATTCACCCCTATTAAATTCCACATGCATGCTCATCTGTTCAAGGAGTAAATACCTTGGAGCCATTCCAATACCCATGAAGATATCCTAAAAACTAATACAAAATAAACTAATCTGTCCTGTTTTATGATGTCTCCAATCTAGTGAAACAACTTCCGCCTAGGTTTTCCCCTTCGTCCTGACCCATTCACAATTGCCTTATACATATTATATCTGCTTGGTCAGTCTTTTGTCATCTATCCTCTCCATGTGCCCAAATCACCTTAGCGTACCTTTCTCGATACTTGTCACTACGTCTTCTTTTACCCCACAACACTCTCTTATCACACAATTCTTTACTCTGTCAGTCAAAGACACACCACCCATACTTCTCAGTGCTCTCATTATTACAGCATTTATTCTTCTTTCAAGTCTCTTCTGCCATACCCATCTTTCACTACCATACATTAGTCTAGGTACTAACACCCCTCTATGCACAGCCAAACGTGCTTTTTGGACACGTTTTGGCTGTTCATAGTCGCCGTCAGAGCTCCATTCACTCTATTACCTGCACTGACTCTTCTTTCAATATCTTCTTCATACTTACTACTTATTTTTTGTAAACAGCGTACCTACTATACAAACAAATTTACTTGTTCCACTCGTTGTCCATCGATCATGACATTACAAGCCGTAACGCATTCCTTCTTTTCAAAAACCATAACTTTCGTTTTACTTACATTCACTTTCATTCTAGACTAAACTATGGAATATCTCTATCCATATGGGTTGCATTGGTTAAATAGGTTGGAAAAGGTCCAATCCGGTTAGACTAGTTAGTGAATCCCTCCCCCCGTGTGATGTCCACCTTGTCGTGGTCGGGGGGCTTAATAACCGTGGGTTTCAAGTACACCCACGGTGAAGCTAAGCGGGATCCCGGGAGGAGACGCTCCACGTGGACTTGGGTGAGGCCTGCGTAGGATGCGTCCCAAGGTGCGGGTGCGGGTGTGGGTGCGGGGAACAGTTCTGTCTATTTGTATTGTCTACAGAGAGATTTGGCGCAGGACCAACGGCTTAACGTACTTTCTGAAGCATGGGAGTGTAACACCGCCATTTCCTCCGAACTTCTATTGGATAATTCTTAATAGAAAACGCTAATGACCACTTTTTGCACCAGGAATCGAACCCGAGACCTCTTGATTCGCAGCCGTTTACACTTCGGCTTGGACCACACAGGCAGTAAAAGACCCATATGTGCCAATCGAACAGCTATGTGGCGCTAAAAAACTATATAGATGAAGTTCTTGTTAAGTGCCTGACGTGAGTCTCCATTCCGGAAGGCCATACGAGAGATCCGTATAGGTCTCCCGGACAGCGATGAAACCAGCTTTAGTGTCGAAAGGCAAGTGATCATCACCCACAGCCCGACTGTGTCCACACACTAGGCGTCTATTTGTACTTGCCATTTCCCTCGATATTGTGCTAATCTAGCCCAGGTTCGAAGGGCAAGTACCAACTTATGATATGAAACATATTGATTTCAAACTAACTAAACTAATTACTTAATCTAAAGGTTGCGGGAAGACAACTGTGTAATTAATATTATATAGGAAGCTAAACTACGACATTTGTGTATGTTTGCGAGGAGATTGCTTCATAATTAATACAATTTATAAACTAAACTAAGACCTAATAGTACGGTCGCGCTAGATTTGCCAAAGTATTTTATATCAATGCCAAAGTATTTGATGAAATTCACTTGTAGCAGTTCCTTACTCTTTACTAATCATCAATATGTGCGTAAGTCGCCGCGCCTGCGGTGGAGCTAAAAGTTACAGCATGTGAAAATGGACGAAAAAAAATTTATTTAAGCGTTTTATACCGTGCCAAACTTTATGAGCCGGTTGTTTGTATAACTTGAGACGCAAAAATGATAGTCAGCTGTATTGAATATGGGGGATTAGACGTCAGTCGGTTACGTAAAGTGTACAAACATTCAAAATTATAAAGTTATTTTATATCTCATGAAATTTACATAACAACAATGTTGTGCTACTAAAATATTAAAAATAATCGTCAGTCATGTGTATAATGGTGGAATAATTAACTTTCTGATTAAATAGTTTGAGGAACCTCAATATAATTTTTAAAGACCTATTTATGGACACCTCGCATGTATATAACTGATGAAAAAAATATATTTTCAATTCATTGCCATTATACCTACGGATAGCCCCTTTATTTTTAATCATGGTAATTTTTGTTTTAAAATCATAAAGCAATTTACAAAACAGCTACCTACCAAGTCTTAGCTGAATAATCTTAATAGTTTTGGAATAAAGTGGCTGCGACTTCCGGACGGACGGACAAAGAGACATAGTGAGTTAATAAGTGTTCCGATATTTGCCATTTGCTGTGGAACTTCAAAATCACCGTCAGCCGAATATTTGGAGTGTAAAAATCGTCAGTTCATTGGCCAAAATGACTTAACAACACTTTACCTAATTCACCGAGCATTCAGCATCTTTATGACGCTGGCTGACGTGTATTCCACTATTATACACATGACTGAAGATTATTTTTATAATTCTAGTAGCGCATAATTGTTGTTGTGTAAATTTCATAAGGTATAAAATAACTTTATAATTTTGAATTTTTGTACACTTTACGTAACCGACTGGCGTCTAATCCCCCAAATTCAATACAGCATGGGACTTTCAGACTCTTACTGACTAAAAACCAACCGTGTTCCTCATGTACCCATGTGTCGAGGGGCAGAAGAAATGTCCCTCGCACCCGCACCATTGGACGCATCTCACACATCAGACGTAGCCAAAATATGTAATGTGTGTTTCTGTGTAAGCATGACATATAACATAACTTCACGCCTTTTATCCCCGAAGGGGAAGGCAGAGGTATATTACACACCCACACTTCGCCAGTTATGTTTCGGTCCCAATGTAATAGGGGGCGAGCCTATTGCCATCTACTGGGCACATCATTAAGCGAGCGATAATTACTTTATAATGCACACAGAACTTCGAAAAGTCAGAAGTGTGTGCCCGGGTACCTGGGGATCAAACCCGAGACCATCGTCTCGGCAGTCCGTTACGTACACCACTGGGCTATCACCGCTTCTGTGTTAGGTGCATATTTAATAACAATAGTTACCGTATTAAAACGCAGATAGACCTACAAATATTGTATAACCATAATAGTACCTACCTAATTACAGCCCAACGGAACCCTAAGTTCTAGTGTAATCTTAAATGAGTTTGCGTACCTAATCTTAGTAAGTAAACGTTAGTTGGTTTCCCTCGAGACTTGTACGAACACCGCATGTAGGAGGCATTGCAGATGCCTACTACGGCAGAGACTGGTTTTTGCCTAGTGATATGGAGCAGAGGGCGAATTCAATAGCTTAAGATATTTTTTCTTTGTCATTCTTTACAGTGATTGCAGCAAGGAATAATTAGTAATTGCTTTTATGACTTTTATAAATGTATGTAAGTTATGATATACATATTATACAGGTCGTGCGGAGCCGAGCCGAGGATGGCTAGTTCATGATACTTTTGATTAAGTATTTTCTATTTTTTGCCAATACGGGTTGCCAGATCCCGGCTACACACGGGTGTAAATTAGAAAAATGAAGTAATAATTGCCTTTAGTTTTGCCTATAACGTGAAATGTCTGCTAATTTATTAGTAAATAATAGTCATTGACTAATATCTGGTTGTCTACAAGTCGCGGCTGAATAGGTACATATGATGAATGGATACCTTCTAGGCAAGCGTGCTCCATCGTAGCCTGAATCATCGCTTAAGATCATTGACACACACATCACTCCTCTGCAAATTGTAACGCATAGGCATTCGTGGTAAAATGAAATAAAAAAAAATCTTCTCAAAAGCTCCCTCCATAAAAGGAAACTAAGTGCCAAGATTGATACGTGCGTCAGTTATGAGGAAACTAATACCTACGGAGTTCCACAGGGCAGTGTGATTGATCTTACATTGTTTTTAATCTAGCACACTGCCTCTATTTAATTCCAAAATATTCACCTACGCTGACGACACTGCTATTGTTGTCTATGGTGATACCTGGAGCGACGTCAAATATCATGCGGATCACACAAATACCAATGGATGTAAGATACAACATACGAATGGTTGTAAGATGGCTGCGGAGTAATCTCCTTTCCCCAAAGCTGTCGAAAACGAACTTTATTCCCTTTTACCATCAGTCACAAGACATCTGCCCCATCAGATTTTATCATACAAGCTCATACTTGTTCCGACCCCTCTTCGTGCTCATGTAGTACAATATCCCGTACGACACACACTAAATACCTGGGTGTTATACTTGATGACGGACTAAAGTGGTACACTAACGTGGAAAAAATCTAACTGCAAGGGTCAGGAAACTCATTTATATTTTTAAGTCGCTTAGAACCAAAAAATATTAAAATGGTTTATTTTGCCCTCTGCGAGTCCGTTATCGTTTATTGCATCCCGGTCTGGGGTGGCACCAGTAAAACTAAATTGCTTGCGCTGGAACGAGCCCAGAGAGCAGTGCTAAAGTGAAGCTGGGCAAACCGTACAGATATCCCACTTCTGATTTGTATGCGGACAATAAGGTTCTCCCTGTGCGTCTTCTATTTGTGCTTTAAGCTACCCTTAAGAGACATAGCCAGATCCCAAGGTCAGATGGTACCAAGTTCCGAATGGCTACGACTTGTAAATCAGTTTTCCATAGAACGACTTTCGCTAGCCGTCAATTCCATGTGATAAGCTCACTTATTTACAGAAAAAATAATAAGCGCATCCAAATGAATAAGCTAAATAGGCTCGAAGTTAAGGGTAAATTAAAAAACTGGCTATTTAGTCAGGACTATACTAAGGTAAAGGCTCCTAATACCGAGGTAGTCAAAATCGGCTCCTAATTCCGAGGTATTTTTGTTTTCGCTCTTATCTTTTGAATATTATTATGTAACTACTTAAAAACAGGATTCACTTATTCCATGTTTCATACTTGCTCACATACGTGAAGTTCGTAAGTGTAACCCCGGAGCAACTAGCTGAAATCAATCAGTCTCTGCCACGGTGTCGATGCGAGTAGTTTTTTCATATAAACACGAATCCTGTTAGGTAAGTGAGCTCATTTTTTTAACGTAAGTTTTTGTTGTGATTTTAACATAAGGTGTTGAAGGTAAGCAATTTGTCAGTATTTTGTGTTATTTTATTTGCCATAACTATCAACATAATTTATGTTTTAAATTGATTTAGTATCTAAAAATATAAAACAAAATACATCGGAGATAGGGTACGTTTTTTAAGCGTAGTTCCTAATTCAGAGGTACCATCGGTAATAGGAGAAACACTACATTGTATTCACTTGCTTATTACTTTTAATACAATATTTTTTTCAATGAGGCGTTTGTTCATTTAAAATTATTAATATTCTTTCGAAATAAAAACCTAATTCCGTGGTATGTTTTATTGGATAGAAATCTTATTAAATGTTGTCAAACATGATCCAGAAAACAACATTTTCTTTGAAAGGCCTAAATAAGAAGTTGCTCTTTAGTCTAATAAAATGTAATTGTGTTGTACAGATTTTGACTGATATTAACACTTTTCAATCACAGAAATGTTGGTACCAGTAAGAATTGAATAAGTTATTTGTTCGGCCGAATTTTTATGGGTCGGCATTAGGATTACAAATTACAGGAATTTCTCCTAATTCCAAGGTAGGATTTTTGTATACCTCGGTGTTAGGCTCTATGAGCTCCTAATACCAAGGGTATGCCTCCGTATAAGGATCTCCATAGAGCCTTATCGGTATAAGCCTACGGTATAAGGCCATACCTCGGTAGGTATGGCAACCACAAATAGTATTTTAGGTTCCTTAAATCAAAACTTTCGCGTCATATTGGAATCCTTTATACACGCGCCAGCCGCCCCGCTACAATTAAGCGTTTGCGCTTAGCCGCATTTTGAATTTTCTTGATACCTACCTACTAAGGTATATTAAAATTTTATATAAATGAATATGTGTATTATTAATAATTAGAATAAGTATACTGTCTACTTGAAATTTAATAAAACTTTTTAAAACATTTATTATTTTATTTATAAACTCCTTTGTGACTAGAGTAGGGGCATATTTTAAAGAAATAGCACTACTATTTTACTATTATTATTTAACTTATAAAATTGCTTGCTGTACGGAACCAATTAACTCCTTTTTATTCTACCTCGGAATTAGGAACCGACTACCGCGGTATTAGGTCTACAGCCTGAAAATACCTCGGAATTAGGGAAAATCGACCTTGCTATAAAACTATTTATTTTCATGAATAAATCTTTTGAAAATTCACATAATAATAGAAGTTATACAAAATTTAATGTCCATTTTAGCTGAAATAATATTTTTACATAGGTTTAATATTTACAAATGCTTATTTTTCCTGCTTGCTTCCAAATGTCACGAAATATCTCGGTATAAGGAGCCTTTACCTTACTACAGAAGACTTACTCCTATACTATCCATCGTAGTTACGAAGTTATGCTTACCTGCTCTCTCACGAAAATCTCAATTATAGTCGCTCTTATGTGCTAGTACAATATAATAACGTATACATAACATCCTTACGTAGCTTTTGAATGAGACTCTAACACCTACACCATGACTCACACATACACATTTACTATCACACATACATTCACAAACACAATTCACTTTAATTAGGAAAATTAATAAAAATCATTTTTGTTAACTTTTGCAGTATAATAAATTTGTATGGCGACAGATAATACTGCATTTTAATAAGGTTTTCGTTAGTCTTCTAAAATAAAATTACTAATTTAAGTGTCCCAAACTATGATAAAATACTGCAGTTTGGCTAAGACACTGAGAAAAATCCAGTGCAGTATTCGTTTTACTGCGTTTTATCTGATAACCCAAGACGGACGTACGCCGACCAAATAGGTGACGTACTAAAAAAGGGCCAAATTAAAAGTACCCATAATCGGCGAGCATGTATGATGAGGTTAATGAATGTCGAGGAAGCGAAAGAGGTGTGTTTGAACCGGAGCATTTGGCGTTCCATAGTCTCTGCCTACCCCAATGGGAGACAGGTATTAACTGGTAAACATTGAGTATTTTAACAAATCTGTGATAATTTTCTTATTATTTCATGTTAAAAGAAAATAATTAAAATACTTTTAGTAGACTTACAAAAAAAATTAGAAATACGTCTACGAGCTAATAAAATCAGGATTCAGAATGTATAATAAACCCAAAACTGACCAAATGTCCATTACTACACTTTAGGCTCAGGTGGGCAGGGCAGTATATTCTGTAACCTAATTTTAAATGTTTTGTAACAAAGATTGTTTGCATCAATAAAGTTATTATTATACTATTATATATAGACGATTATCTTTGAACTCAACTCTGGGTTGGATATTTTGAACCAGGTACGGGTATACACCAAGTATTCTGGTTCAGTCGTGTAGTGTGTCTAGTGAATTTGTGTGTTTGTTAGAAAATGGTCTGTTTGTGTCTCGTTTGGAGTCTGTTGTATGCTCTGCGTGTTTGTGATGTTTGGGATGTTCTGAAGTGTGAGTGAGGTCGGGTTTAAGAAACGGTGGACTATGGAGCAGGTGTCTAATACAATGGATTTTTGTAGTGGTATGTATGTTTTTGGGTGAAGATCAATCATCTTTAAAGCATTGTGAAGTGTTTTTGGTATTATGCCCGTTGAAGATATAATTATGGGTACTATTTTGACTGTTTCTTGGTGCCACATCTGTTTTATTTCGTCTGCTAGAGGTATGCATTTTTGTATTTTTTCTGTGTGTTTTTGCTTTAGATTGTTCGTGTTGGGAACGGCAATATCTATTAGGTAGGTGGTCTTAGTAGATTTAACGGTTAATGCGATGTCAGGTCTGTTGCTGAGTATAGTGCGGTCAGTGATGATGTCTTGGTCCCAATAGAGTTTTACTTTATTGTTTTCTAGCACATTTCTTGGTTTGTATTTGTAGTAGGGTGGGTTTGTTTCTATCAGGTCATGTTTAAGAGCGAGTTGTTGGTGGATGTGTTTGGCCACGTTGTCATAGCGGTGTGTGTAGTCTTTGTGTGCGAGTGCGCTGCAACCCCCTGTGATGTGGTCTATGTGTTCGGTGTATTGGTGGCATAAACGGCAATTATTCGTTTCTATTGTCTCTTTCAAAATATATTTTGAGTAGTTTCGTGTTTTAATGACTTGATCCTGTATTGCTATAAAGAAACCTTCTGTTTCACTAAATATGTTGCCTTTAGTGAGCCAGGTGGTTGATGCAGTTCGGTCTATATGCTCTTGTTCTAGTTGGTGGGGATATTTACCATGTAGTGCTTTGCTTTTCCAGGTTTCTAATTTAAGGTCTTCTTTTAGGATTTTGGTTTTTGGATCAAATTGAGTGGTGTTTAGTCAAAGAGGTGTTCCAGAGTGTGATAAGTTCAGTATTGCTTTGCGTAGTGTGCTGTCGGTGGCTTTTCTGATAAAGTATGATCGTAAGTTATCTATTTAGTGTAGTGTAGGTGTTTAATGTCAATAAATCCCCGTCCTCCTAGTTTTCGGTTAAGTGTGAAACTTTGTACAGCTATACAGCTGTAAACCTACATACGTAGGTGATGTATGTTGTGTCTGTTGCATGTTGTTCTGGTTGTGATGTTTAAAGAATTCAGTTCAGTATCTGACCACTTAATAATTCCGAAAGAATAAGTTAATATGGGCATGGCATATGTGTTCATTGCTTTTACTGTATTTCTGGCGGATAGTTGGGTGTGAAGTGTTTTATTAAGTCTATGCTTGTATTTTGCTTTCACAGTGTTTTTTTTATATCTGTGTGGTTAATTGATGTGCTTTGATGATAGCCTAAGTACTTATAAGTTTCTCTAGGTTCCATACTATCTATTGTCGTAGCTCAAGATCGAATGAGTTTGTTCTACTATGCTGGCCCTTAATAATGCTGTTGATTTTACATTTATTTGTACCGAATGTCATTTTTATATCTGTGCTAAATTTTTCTGTTAGACTTAAAAGGTGATCTAATTCTAGGTTCCCACCAAGAACTTAGGGTCCCAAGCCAACCTCACCTGCAAGTGGTGCACCTGCCAAACTCAAACTCAAACTCAAAATCATTTATTCATTTAGGTCACAAAGTGACGCTTATGAACGTCAAAGATTAAAGTTAATTACTAGATGATTCTACATTTACATTTACTGCCACGTTCGCAATGCAATAGGTAGAACCACGAGAAAGAACGGGCAATAAAACTCGTGGCCACTCTTTTTAACTGCCAGTATAATGGTTTTACATGTTATATTTGTAAGGAGCTGCAACTGTTTCACATTGTGAGTTATCTACTATTGCAAAAGTAATAGTTATTGATATCATACTCAAGCAATAAATTATGTTCATTTAGTAAGCCTCCCAAAGTGAATATGGTGAAACAGGAACATCCACTTACGTCTTTTGATGTAAGCAACTCGCGAACATGACTGTTCTGATCTATGGTGGAACAGTATGTTCCGAAAAGTAATGGTATATGAACCTGCAGCAATTTACAATCTATTAGTTAGCAGTTCATGACCACGAGTTACCCTCACCTTACAAATCCGATAAATTATAATAAAAAGAGTAGAACAAGAATGCAAATGTAGTATAAAAGAGAATACGGTAATTAACTACACTATAAAACTGCCTATTGACCTAATAATAAAAAGAAATTGACCTAATAAAATAATATTTATTTCCAAGCTTACTTGTCGTCAAGATACTCATTTAAACTATAATATGCCTTCAGCAAAAGATTATTTTTAACAATTGTCTGAAACGACCTTAAAGGCAAGTCCAAAATATTACTTGGTATCTTATTATACATTCTTATACTAAGCCCAATAAAAGAGCTATGCGTTTTGTGTAAACGGAAATATGGTACACATAATTTGTGCCTGTTCCTAGTATTAATATTGTGTATGTCACTATTCATTTTGTAAGAATTTATATGTAGTCGTACATGCATAACACTGGCATAAATATATTGTGATGCTACAGTAAGAATACCAATATTTTTAAATTTTTCTTTAAGTGAGACACTTGTCTTTAACTGGTAAATGGCCCTAACTGCCCGTTTTTGTAATATAAAAATATTTTCGATGTCAGCGGCCCTACCCCATAATAATATGCCATATGACATAACACTATGAAAATAGCTAAAATAAACCAATCTAGCCGTATCAACATCAGTCAACCTACGAACCTTCTTAATGGCATAAGCAGCTGAGCTAAGTTTCCCTGAGAGATATGTAAGGTGCGCACCCCACTGTAATTTCGAATCAAGTGTTATTCCTAGAAATAATGTAGATTCAGATGTTTCGAGAACATCGTCATTTAGAGCTATACTAGGACCAAGGTTTCTGACATTAGGCAGAGCAAACTTAATACATTTTGTTTTTTTGGCGTTCAGTACTAGATTGTTTACATTAAACCATTTAGTTACTTGAATGAGCGCACTGTTTATTTCGTTAAAATGTTCCTTATTTCTATCTACTTTGAATATCAAAGAAGTATCGTCAGCAAACAGTACAACGTCACAAATGCTTTTCAAGTAAAAAGGTAAATCGTTTATGTAAACAAGAAACAAGAAAGGCCCTAGGATGCTGCCTTGCGGCACTCCTAAATCAACAGGTAAGCCACTGGATTTTGAGCCGTTTATTTCAACACATTGGATTCTGTCACTTAAGTATGACTTAATGACTTCCAATGCTTTAGTCTGTACGCCGTAATGTCTAAGTTTGCATAAGAGCGTTTCATGGCAGACACAATCGAATGCTTTCGAAAGGTCGCAAAACACACCAATAGCATTTTGGGCATTCTCCCATGCACTGAATATGTGTTTAAGTAACGCTACTCCTGCATCTGTTGTCGAGTGACCCTTGGTAAATCCATATTGCTCACTATGAAGGAGGCTGTTTAGATTAAAATGTCTAAGTAATTGCTTGAGTATGATCTTTTCAAAAATCTTACTAAAGGCAGGTCGTATCGATATTGGCCTATAATTACTAGGATCAGTCTTACTGCCGGATTTGAAAAGAGGTATTATCCTACTGTGTTTCATAAGATCGGGAAAAACACCTGATTCAATACACTTATTAAATAAGTTGCTTAAATAAGGAGCTACTACATCAAATATACTTTTTAAAACCTTAACAGAAATGCCCCAGAGATCACCTGTATTCTTAGACTCTAGAGATTGAAAAGTACTTATAATGTCGGTAGAATTAATACAATGGAACTTAAATAATACATCACATTTTCCTACACTAGATTCTAATAGGTTTTCTGCGACTATAGCTGATGATTTTAATTCTCTAGTAGTAGTAATCGGTATGCTAGCAAAGAATTTATTAAATGTGTGTGCGACTTCTTTGTCATTATGAATTAATCTGTCACTATCAAATAAACTAAAACTATTACCTCTTAGTGTTGTCTTACCTGTTGCTTCATTAATAGCTCGCCAGGTTGCCTTAATTTTATTCGAGGATTGTTCAATTTTGTTCCTAACAAATAATGCCTTAGCTGTATTGCACACTCTTTTAAATATCTTGGAATAATTCCTAACATACTCGGTGAAGTTCGAATCAGAATTGTATCTCTTCATACCGTACAACTCGTACATCTTTGCTCTGCTTTTGTAAATACCTGCAGTAGCCCACTCACTAAAAGCTCGAGATTCCTTAACTACTTTCTCCTTAGTCCTAAAAGTATTCTGAAATTCCTTGTTAACTACATTAAATAAATTATTGAAATTTTCATTTGGCGAATAAATCTCCATTAATTCAGGACTCATAGCATTCATTCCAATCAAAATTTTATTCCGGAATTCATTAAACTTATGCCTAGGTAATGGCCTAACTAACACTTTCTGTATGATGCTATCACTATAATACGGAAACCTCGCTAATTGACCACAGTGATCCGAAGTTAATTCAGAACTAACTAATTTCTTCGAAACTGTACAATTACTAAATATATTGTCAAGACAGGTGGATGATGTTGCTGTAATCCTAGTTGGTTCAAGGAACAAATTTTTTAAATTAAATGATTTAAATAGATTTAAAAATCTAGTAGTCATTACTGAATGATCAAGAATATTTACATTAAAATCACCACAAACTATAATACCTTTTTTATTGCTCCTAATTTTAGTAATTGCATCTTCAATAACTGATTCAAACAAGCTAAAGTTACTTAACGGTGGACGATATACACATATGATAATATGCTGCTCAAGTTCTACACATGACAGTTCCACAGTGCGTTCTATAGACAAACTTGCTATGTCTTTCCGTTCTTTACATGTTAAGCTATTTGAAAAAATAATCAAGGATCCACCATGAATAGCGTGTTTTCTAGAGAAGGCACTGTGTACCGTGTATTGCGAGTTATTTAAGAATTTAATTTGGTACTCTTTTAGCCAGTGTTCTGTAATACACATAACTTGTATACTGTGATTTTCTAAATATAAACTTAATTCTAAATCCTTGCCAGATAGACCTTGTATGTTTTGATGTGCTACATTCAGTTGAATTTGTCTACCCTTTGTCCTAGTCTTAAGTTTAAAGAACTTGTGTCAGTATATTCAATAGAAGAATTATTAAGATAGGAACTATTTACAGAAGCTAAATTCTTGGATACCCTACATGTACCTGAGTCATTTTGTAAATTAAATGCTAATAATTTAGCAACTTGTCTTCTATAAAATAGTGGCAGATACATAGTATCTTTGGTCATTGTAAAATTACTAATAAATTTATTAATGTCAAATAATAAAATAAAATCTTTATATTGCCATGTCAAATTGTATAAGCATAAGTTGAGTTCATGAATATAACTATTCATTGTTTCATTTAAGCTATAAGAATAAAGCAAAGCAAGAGTTATAAATTTGCATTCAAATTTGCTATGAAGCGATAACATAACTTCTGTCAAATTAAATATATCCTTTTTAGTCACCGTTGGGCTATCACCATATGTGATAATTATTGTAGACTGCCTATCAAATATTGTTGTATTTAATGTATTAATTAGATATGTAAACGAAGACCCTGGATAACAATAATTGATAGTATTGTGTTGTGTCAGCTCACAATTTATTAAACTACCTAAACCTACACCAAGCCTATCTGAGAATATATAAACTTTATTTGTGCCAGAATTCTTACCTAAAGAAGACTTACCTGTTCTATTATTCACTGAACAAGTACTTTTATCACTATCGCAAATAATCTGGGACTCGCAAGTGGGTAATGTTGGTTTTATGATATTCAAACAACTATTAGTATTTGTTAAGGCCTTAACATATTCTAAATTTTGTCTCCCCACTTGTGCAATCTCATCATATTTCCTAATATATTCCTGAACCTCATTTTCATATTGCGTGTTCATTCTACTTATTTGAGATTGTAAGGAACTAATTTGACTTTTAAGATCCCTAGTATGTTTGTCATATAACGTTTTGCCATTATTCAACTCTGCATTGTATTTGTCTAACTCTATTAACAAATCTGAACGCTCAGAAACTAAACATTTATATTGCTGAGATGTTATCTTAGTTTTCCTATATTGCTTTAGACTAAGAATGAGTTTCCTAATATGTTTATTTAATTTATTATACTTTCTATGCCGTTTCAGACAATTCATGTTTATTTTTAATTGTTTTTAATCTAAGCCTATAATCTATTACCTACAACCTCTGAGTAAAGGTTCTGAGTTTTATTACTGTTTAATATCTCTACAGTTTGTTCTAGTGATTTAATCTTAGTGAATGATTGTTCTAAACAGCATTCTAGTTCCCTAATGCGACTCATAGACCATGAATGGTCATCATTGCTAGCGGTCAATAAATGGATTTCTTCCTGTAACCTATCTCGCTGGGCCAGTGTGTCCATATACTCGATATGGAGTTCTGCGAGTTGAGCCTTCAGGTTGGAAACCCTATCGTTGACAATCCTGATGTCCTCTTCACAGTCTGCACGCTCCCTCAGTAGATGATTATTCTCCTCCTGGCACTTCTTTAATTCCACCAAGGTTACTCTCAGCTTGTTTTCTAGATCCTTCGCTGTGGCCTTCCTGGTCATCATAGTGCTCATTGTGGAATGGCTCATAGCCAAGGATATGCCAAACACCTATGGACAGAAAAAAAAACAAGATGTTAGAGAAGAGATAAAACAGTAATGAGTAGAAGTTTATAGATAATAAGTAAATAAATATATATAAAAATTAATTATATTATAGCTAGAAGGACAGTAGATAAACAACAGAAAGGGAAAATATTATTTAAAGGAAAGAAATTAAAGGTGCTATTCAATTTTTATTAAGTAGGCAAAATATGTAGGTAGAAAAAAGAAAAATATAATCTTGACAAATTTACTAATTTATACAAATTTTTATATTAAATTCTGAAGATAATATATATGGGCCTTGTTCAAGATATAAACACTTAAATAAATGTGAAGTGTAAGTGTAGTAGGTGTTTGTATGGGGCGTTTGTTCAGTCTTCGATTTTGCTTCCACGTCTTGTCAAGCAAAAGGAGACAGAAACTGTGCCAGTGTGTGATGGACGAAGCTCACGTTTGTGTGAGCCGAGTAAATGTGTGATGAGGAGTGTAAGTTAATAAGTAAAATACTCCCCGGGTGTAAAGATGATTTCAAATCCGTCCGTTGACAGCTGGTAGTAGATCTGTCCGCCAAAAACTGTTTGTATCGAGGTTTCAAACACCAAACTGAATGTCTTTCACACTTTACTTTACTATTTACTTTCTATTTAACAACAATAATGAGATATAAGCATTAAATATTCATTTAAAATTAAATAAAACTTTTAAAAATTACGGAGCTACGTAATTTTACGTCTGACGTTTCCAGTGTTGCCAGTGTTTTTTTGCCGATCAACGGACGAGGCTCTGGCAAACAAAATGTCCCAATAAGCGGCAATAGGCTCGCCACCTATTACGTGGGATCAAAACACTGGCGAAAAGTGGGCGTTTAATATGCCTTTGCCTACACCTTCGGGGAAACAGGCGTGAGTCTATGTATGTATGTATGTAATTCTAGTCTGTTACTTGCATAAAGTTTAATGTCGTCCATATATAGTAGGTGAGTGAGTTTGATTTTATTAACTCTGTCAATTGTGTATCCGTATGTAGTGTTGTTAAGGATTCTGGAGAGCGGGTTTATGGCTAGGCAGAACCATAGAGGACTAAGAGAATCACCTTGAAAAATCTCCCGTGATATTTTGATAGATGATGTAGTGAGTGTTGTAGTGTTCGTTCTTAGACTGAGTTTTGTTGTCCACTTGGTCATTGCATGTTGTAGGAATTGTACTAGATTATTGTCTATTTTATATATTTTCAAAATGTGTAGTAGCCATGAATGTGGTACGCTGTCGAAGGCTTTTTGGTAGTCTATATATGAGTAATACAGATTTTGGTGATTCTGTTTGACTTGGTTGTGGACCTCGGCATCTATTATTAGTTGTTCTTTACAACCCATTGAACCTTTATTGCAGCCTTTCTGTTCCTCAGGTATGATTTTGTTTACTGTTATGTGTGAGTTTATTTTATGTGTGATGATGGATGTCAGTAATTTGTGAATGGTGGGAAGGCTGTCTGTATTTGGAATGGGTCTGTATTTGGCTGAATTTGTAGTATCTTTATCTTTGGGTTTTAAATAGATTACTGTTTGAGTAAGGAAAGCGGGCATGTCCTGTGGGTTTTTAATGAGTTCATTTAGTGAGTTTGCTATGTATGAGTGCGTGGAAGTTAGGTATTTGATCCAGTAGTTTTGTATTTTATCAGGCCCCGGTGCTTTCCAGTTCAAAGTTCTTTTTATTGCAAAACTCATATCCTCTGTCTCTATGACGATTAATGGCATAGGTTCTACTTTCTCCATCTCTTGCTCTTCTACTTTTGCCCATGAGGAGTGTGTGTTATGTTGCACGGGCTTCAACCAGATATTTTCCCAGTCATTTTAATATCAGTTATGTCTGGATGTTGTGTAACTATAACAGTTTTCTGAATTAAGTTTTTGATAGAATATTTTTTGGTTATTATTAAACAGGATATTATCAGACTTTCTTTTGTTGTTTTTTTTGTAACAGTTTAATCGTTTAGATTGTGCTTGTAGTTTTTGTTTGTTTGTGTCTAGTTGCTCTTTTAATTCGTCACGGGTTTTGTTATTAGGGTTTAATTTCTGTTGTTTCTTCTGTGTGAGGTTTCCGTTTAGGTATTGTGTGAGTTGTCCTATTTCTTTTCTTAATGCTATAATTTTGTTTTCAATACGTTTTTCTCAAGGTGGTTTCTTTTGAATGTGGGTTTAGTGTTGGATATTAGGGAGCAGTGGTCTATAGTTTTCTTAGTTCGCCTATCGTGTAAAGTTGTTACAGTTGTTGCAGCACAATAAATTACAGTTTGAATGCCTTCTAATGTAATGGTATCACTGGTTTTCAGGTGCTCGTCAACAATTACGTTTAGAATGTTTACAGTTCTTATCATCTGTCGTGTAGTTTGCAATTTTGGTATAACAGATCTGCATTTTGGGCCTGTACCTGTATACTTTATTAGCATCTCAGTGAATATATTTTTTATTTGGTTAAGATCTACTGGCGTCACTGGTGTATTTGTTGATTAATTTGATTGTATTTGGATGTGTTCGCTTGTTCCTAAGGTTTCAATAATATCTATTAGTGTAGTAGTTTATTGTTCTTGTGTGTGATCGTAGCGGGTATTGGATGAGATAGGCTTATATTATGTGGCTGGCTGTTATGTATGTGTGTGTTGGGTGTCTGTTGTGCTTCTATGGTGTCATTAATATTACTTGTATTTCCATGTGAAATGGTGTATTTTATGTGTTCTCGTTCTGCTTCTGATATTCTGTTGTTTGTGTGTATTACTCTAATTTGATCTGATAAACGCTGTTCAGAGATATGACTCAACTCTGGGATTTTTTCTATAAAACTTAGGTGTAACAATTGTCTCCAGGCTGTCATGTCGGTTTCTGTGACTGTGTAGTACGGTCGGGTGACTGTGTAGTAGCAACGGAGGAGTTCTATGTTTATATCATTAGTCCATTTCATCCGTTGTCTACTTTTTCCAGCTAGAGTGGTTGCGGGCAGTATATCCCGCAAAACACTTCTTGCTGGTGTGTTAGTGGCAATGTGTAAGGATTGTGTTTTGTAATCTACGTTATTTGGATTCTAATATTCGCGTAGAATCGGTGATGCCAGACGTAGGCACAGAAAATTCAGCGAGAGCTTCATGTGCAACATCGCATGACATAGGTGATGTGTATCGGGATGATTGATGGGAGTGTAATGGGTGAGGTGGTGATGATCTGGGTGATTTAAATAAACTATGTGTGGATGATATTGGAGATAATGAGCTTGTGTAGTGTAAGGGTGATGAGGTTTCATCATTAGTTGCAACAGTACTAGACTGGGCAAACCTTAGCGATACGTTGCCCCCCCCCCTCCCCCAGAATACGAGGGGCAGCCCGAGGCTCACGGCCCGGGGCGGGATTCTCCCATGTGGGTACCCGCCTGAGGTAGTTCCTGTTTCTAAGACGCATCGCATATTGGTGTTACTATAGCTCCGTTGGTCATTGGTGAGTTTACAGCGCAATGCTGCCAATTTCCGCCCCTCACGTGGCTACGGATGGTCGAAGCGGACGGAGTTAGGTTTGTGAGGGGCATATTATTATTATTATATTATTAAGGCCGTGTTATTGATGGCATAGAATACAAGTGTCACCACCCCCTATCTTCCCGTGGGTGTCGTAAGAGGCGACTAAGGGATAACACGATGCAAATACCATCTTTGCGTAGAGACGGAAAACTCGACATCAAACCCTATCCGACTGCCTCGTTGGTCTTGCGGCATAAATGTGTGCGTGGGATCGGGAGGTCCCGGGTTCGATTCCTGGGTCGGGCAGTATTATTGGGTTTTCTGTCACGAAATTCTCAGTAGCAGCACGGAGTCTGGAAATGTGACCGGTACGGCAATAGGCTCGCCCCTTATTACGTGGGACTAAAGTATATCTGGCGAAAAGTGGGTGTAGAAGTACACCTCTGCCTACCCCTTCGGGGATAAAAGGCGTGACGATATGTATGTATGTATGTATATTATTATTATTATATTATAGACTAGCCTATTATCAATAAACAATACTGGGGACTACAGACTTCTGAATAGAAATGTCAACATTCATAAATTAGACTATTACGTAATGAATTATATCCAAGATAATAAATATCTAAAGTGACAATACCAAGGACAATCGTTATCTAGTAATTATTTGTAAATTTTTCACTGTGTAAATCAAAACATAGTGTGGAAATATTAAGAGGAGTACATTTACATTAACATACATACACGTATAGAGGCCCCTTTTTATATTACAAAGATAGCTGACGCTGCTTAATAGCCCATCTCTCAACTCAATCTGTGTACTGAAAACTCAATGTACCCTTGCGACTAGTAAAATGAAAAAAAAAATATACTTCAATATTTTAGTAAATTTTTTACCCCTTTTTACGAGAGGCAGTTTAACGACGTCTGTATTACAGCAATTTGAAGTCTACGCATTTACAACTTAAGTTATAAAAGTGAAAATGTATAGCTCACATTTGAGACAGTGAATGGTTGTACAACCGTGTTAAAAGAAGACATTTATTTAAATTTTCTTGACATATCTATTTAGGCTTAAATAGATTTATTGCCACTGTCTGCCTTGTGCCTCGGAGAGTACGTTAAGCTGTCGGTTACGGACATCAATATCTAAAATTACTGTAACTGGGCTGTATTTAATAGCGAAAAAAGCATCATTCTATAAGCTGACAGAATGATATCCAGCACTGGACATATGCCTCCCTCAAGGCTCTCCAAATATACCGATCTTGAGCCACCTACAATATCCATCTACTGCCCTCGATCGCAGTTAAACTCATCGGTCCATCTTGCGGGAAGCCTTTTGCTGCTACGACGTCAGTTGTGTGTCTCCTTTCTGTTTCAACGGCCATCGGTTCTTCTGGCTATATGCACTGCCCACGGCCTCTTCATTTTGACTATTCGGAGGGCAATGAAGATATTAATTACAATTCATAACTACAGAATCTAAGACATCATTTTAAATTGACAACGTCATTAAAAGTTTGCCATTAGTTTTTCCAGGACCTCATAGTATTTCCTTTCCAATACAGCTTGAGACTAGCAGGTGGTATTTTTTTACGTCCAAAACACACCAACATCACAACAAAAAATCTGCCAATTTGTAGCTAATACATTTTTAAAAGGTTTCTTATATATCCTGTTTAACACAGTATATTAAAATACCATGGTTTATCAACACTTGGGGGGTTAAGTGCCTCATCTTCACTTTACTTACCGCTTACATTTTTAATAATGCTAAGAGTATTTTAAAACCCATCGTGCTATAGAAGTTGGGTAAAAAAGGTGAATGTTTTGCTGCTGAATTGAGGGTCTGGTCATATAGAAAGATGAACAGGCTAAATATATTCTACTGCACGAATAGCGTAGTTTTCTAAGTCGCCTCATTGCTTATTAATATTGCTTTGGATGCTGTGGCCTTGATTACACGAGACAGCCCTTTGTGTGATTTGAAAATTATTGTTTAGAGTCTGAAGGGTTTTTGTGTCGATTTGTTAAATTTATATTAAATAAAGTGCCGAGCCTCACAGAATTCATTTCAAGTGCGGTAGGAGCACTTCAAGAAATGTATTATCATTATACTCTTTTTTTATTATTAAGTCTTTTTTCAGTCTGTCCATTTTCCATTTAGTTACGTTGTATCGTATTTTATTTTAAGCTACTATTTTGACACATCATTCAAGTCCCTTATGGTCTAGTGGCTAGGATACCTGGCTTTCACCCAGGAGGCTCGGGTTCGATTCCTTCGGGGAAAACTTTTTTGACGTTTTTTGACGTTAAGAAAGTACGCCTAAACTAACTACCAGTACCTTCGTTCGTCTTGTGACATCATCACCATTCAGGACTCCTTTGCATTATTTTATTTCCTGAACTGATATGGCTCTCCATTGTATTTATTTTTTATTTTCGATCGAAATTTAGGAAAACGTTGTTTCTCAGAGCTATTTTAATCCTCCCTCTTTGCAATACAAAGGGATAGCAATATTAGATATTACAACAAATCTGTAAAAATAGAAAAAAAGGCCCTCGGTTTTAAACGTTAAATAGATTGAACATGAGTAAAGTTTACACTAACTGAAACTGATCAAATTTGAACTACATTCGGTAATTGAAGCAACACATTTCTACAACAGTACGGTACCTTGTTGTACCCCAGTAACTTGTTAACTAGCTTCGCTCATCTAGCTATACTCATCTCGTTCCACTTGCAGTGGGACCTACATAATCCCTATAAAGCTTCTCTTCACGAGTGTCCCGCCAGTAAACACTTCGTGTGCTAAACTCTTAATTGCAGTGGCTTGTGTAACAATATACTTGCTTATAAAACGCACGATATCTACGTCAGAATGTATGTTTGAGGACCCATATATATATATAAACCATATTTATATGTAAAGACGACAGAATTGTGACAAAAATAAGCGGCACTTATAAAGTCCATCTGTGAGCGCTACATATTATAATGTAGCGTTCATAGTGGTACTTTAGACGCCGTTCGTAATAGGTCGGTGGAGTTAAGCTATGTTGCCAAAGTTTTCAATAGGTTGGGTGACCGTCTGTGTGGCATTTATATCAGAGCACTACCCTAAGGGCTTGTTTCAAGGCCACGTCAGTGACGTTCAGCCAGTTTATAAATTCAGAAGAGGCCACGCACTCGAAAGAAATAAAAATCAAGAAGTGTGATATACATGTATGTAAATATACAGCTGGACGTGCCGTGTTGAGCTCCCTCAACGTGTATATTGCCTGCATCGCACGATTTTTTAATTAGGCAGCGACAAATGCAAAGAAAACACAATTTTGAGAAATAATTGCTATTCTTGTGTTAAGAAAATTCGACACTTGAAGTAAGGCTACAGGTTAAATGGTAAAGCAAACGCTATGGCTTTTTATCATCGCGGGTTCGCAACCTCTTTTACAATGGAGATATTTGCTAACTTCACCTACAATATGTATTTCAGCATGACAAATTCAAAACACATCTTAATAAATATTGGATAGATGATTCACTCTTTATTGTCCCAAAAAGGCAGAAAATATATCGACAGCTCCTCATTTGATATATAACAGTAGCAATTTATTTCACTACAAAATGCTACAAATTCTAGACATTAAATTATAAACAGTTTGGACCGAACATGTTTCGCATCCGTAGGCCTAAAATTATGCTTCCTTGCAGATATAGAATTCATGTCCTCCTCCTCCTTGTGTCGTTCTCCTCATGACTGAGGGTCGTGATTCCCCTGCTGGGATGCAACTATTTGCTTCACGGTATTTCGCCATTTGTGTCAATCCTTGGCGTCATGGAGAGCGTCGTCGCGTGACCTGGTCAGACCATCTTATAGGACTACGTCCTCTTGGGCGTTTGCCGTCAACTTTACCAGTCACCATAAGTTGTTCCAAATTGTCCCCTTTTTTCCGGGCAATATGGCCAAAGAATTCCAGAATCCTCTGCAGGCAAATAGTGGAAAGCCTTGTTTTAATGCCCAGTACCCGAAGGATGGATTCAATGCGATTGCGATCGGCTTTCCTCAATGTCCACGTCTCCGATCCGTAACCAAAGATGGAGAATACTAGGGAGTAAACTAGTTTCATCTTAGTCTTTCGAGAAATGTTACGATTCCTCCATATCCTCTGCAGTTGAGACATTGCGTTTTTGGCCATGCCGATGCGCCTTCTGATCTCCTTTTCACATTAGCCGGTGTTGCTAATGTTGGTGCCCAGATAAATGAAGTCGTTCACCCTTTCAAGCGACAAGGCGCCCGTCATTTGAATAGAGTTAGCGCGGTCCACTACCATCAGTTTTGTTTTGGAATGGTTTATGTTGAGACCCAGTTCCAGGCCGATCCCGTCCATTCTATCTAAAAGGTTTACCATTTCAGCTTCGCTTGCAGCCACCAGTGTCGTATCGTCTGCGTACTTGAGATTCGTAATACGAGTGCCGCCTATAATGACGCCACCCTCCCAGATTTCCAGCGTTTTTCTGATAATGTACTCTCCGTATACATTAAATAGAATTGGGGATAAGATACAACCTTGTCTCACTCCTCTTCCAAACTTAAATGGCTCTGATGTTACCCTGTCCACCCTCACCACACCCTGGCTATTCTGATAAAGCGATTGGATCAGGGCAACTAGATGTTTCGGTACCCCAAGCTCTTTCAAAACCTTCCACAGGGCTGACCAGATGACATTGTCAAAGGCTTTACTATAGTCAATGAAACAAAGAATTAAAGGTCTATTGAATTCGTAGGACTTTTCAGTTAACTGTCGGATATTTAAAATTTGTTCCCACGTCCCTTTGCCCTTGACGAAGCCAGCCTGTTCCTGTGGTATTTGCCAGTCCAGATAGTAACGAATCCTTTTGTTGATAATGTGAAGGAGAATTTTGCTCGCGTGTGATATCAAGGCTAGTGTCCTGTAATTGTCACATTTGGATGTTGAGCCTTTTTTGTGTAAAGGTAGTATTATTGACTTAGACCAATCGCTTGGCCAATCACCAGTACGCCAAATGTTGTCACATATTTTGTGTATCGCCTCAGCTCCGGGCGATCCCATCGCTTTAATGATCTCTGCCGTTAACTGATCCAGCCCGGGTGCCTTTTTATCTTTCAGAGCAGCAATAGCAGCTGTTACTTCAGATCTTAGAATGGGTGGTTCTAAGGTCATATCGTTCCTCCATGGCGTTACTGTGTGCAGTGAGACATTGGTATGCTCGAGGGGATTTCTATATAGATCCTCGCAGTACTTGCGCCATCGTTCTCCTATAGCATCCAGGTTTTGAAGGCGATTGCCAAACTCATCCTCAACGACCCATGTTTTGGGTTTGAACTGTCTTGAAAGGAGCCTTACCTTCTTGAAAAGATCTGAAGACTGTATTTTCAGTGCATGGTTTTCGATTTCCTGGCAGAGCTTGCCAATGTAATTGTTTTTGTCACGTCGGCACGAAAGTTGTACAGTTCTGTTGAGCTCCGAGTACCTATCCAGGTCTGCTTGGTTTCTCAACCATGATTGTTTCAAATCCTTTCTCTCTTGCACTAAGGACCAGGTTTCAGCAGAGAGCCATGTTTGTCTGCGCGTGACTGGGGCTTGGCGTTTTGATGGATCATTCACTTCGATTCCATTGATAATTCGCACTTGCGTTGTCCGGCGGTGCATTTTCTGCCAATGCGTGTTGGATGTCTTTATGATTGAATGATTGTATTTCTCGCCATTGCAGTGTATGTGAAAGCAACGGGGCTCTTTTCTTCATTGCTTTAAGACGCAATGCAAATTTGGCTATTAGAAGACAGTGATCCGATCCACAGTCTGCACCTGGGAAAGTCTTTACGTTTGAAATGGAACTCCGCCAGCGGCTATTTATCATAATAAAATCAATCTGATTGCGGCAGCGATCTCCGGGCGATTTCCACGTATAGAGGCGTCTCGGTTGGTGCTCAGAGCAGGTGTTCATGATGGTAAATTTCTTGTCGATGCAAAATTCCAGTAATCTCTCTCCCCTCTCATTTCTGTCACCCAGTCCGCATTTTCCAACCGTGTTCCTGATATGGTCGTCTGAGATAGTGCTACCAATTTTCGTATTCCAGTCTCCTACCATTAATGTTATTTCTCGATTCGGTATACTAGATAAGGTAGACTCCAGTAATGAGTAGAAGTCATTAATGACATCATCTTTAGCCGTTCCTGTTGGGGCATATACAACAACGATATTTAGGGTACAGGGGCGTGTGTTAAGTTTTAGGGTCATTATTCTGTCGCTGATCGGACTGTAGCCCAGTACATGGTTATTTAGCTGGTACGGCACCCAAATGGCAACTCCATTGGTGCTGGAGTCTGTGGAACCCGAAAAATATAAGGTGTTACCATTAGATGTCTTTTGGTGTCCTTGTCCTCTCATGTGAGTCTCGGTCATTCCCAGTATGGTTAGGTTGTGCAAATAAGCTTCCCTTTCCACGATTTCCATTTTTCCTGGGGCAAGTAGTCCTCGGATATTCCAGGTCGCAAACCGTTTCTGCACTCGCATTGAGATGTTCTTTTTAAGTTCACCAGTAGCACTTCCACTAGCTGAAACCCGGTGACCCGTCTCAGCAGCAACTTCGGTCGCCAATTTCACATCATCCAGCCCGGTAACTGAATGACGCCGATTGTTAGTCGGGTCGTCTAACGAAACCATTCTCTGTATTACATTTTCCATAGGGGTATTTTCTTGGGCTTTTACACGTGGTGGCCACCCGATTCCTTCCACGGCCATCTTTTTGAGGTAATTTAGGACCTCACGGCTCTGGGGGCCGCTCCAGTATGAAAACATGGAGTTGTCGGGATAATTGACCGCAGCCCGTTACTCGGCGTTGAATCTTTTACAGCTGGGTAGTTGTTGCTGGGTAGAATTTATGTGAATGTGTCAAAATAAATATTGTTTTGTTTAAGTTTGCTACAAAGTGATACGCTTGTTGGCTTGTGTGTATCTCTTTTAATAGTCACAGTAATATATAAAATATTTTAGCCCTAAACAATATTTATGCAAAACTATATCATTAAGAGTGCTTTTATTTGGCACTAGCTGAGATTGCGGTTACACCAACGTTATTTGGGGCGATTGCTCTGCACCTGTGGCTCACAGCTTGATATTATATAGCCCATAGCCTTCCTACACAAAAATAATTATTCAAATCGAACCCATTATTCATGAGATTACCACATTCAACTAAACCAATAAAAAAACTCTTCTGTTTTATAGTATTATTATAGATGACACTGTTCCATGCGCATTGTTAGTTTGTAAAAAGTATAATAATATGGACACCATAGCTTTCAGTACATTAATTTAATAGCTTTAATCCTGTCACCACCGGGTTTCGGTTAACGACAAAAAATATGACAATGTCATTTTGTGCCGCTAATACGGTGAAACATAATAACATTAATGTATTTCTTAAAAAGCATAGAATTTCTTTGAATAAAAGGTTATCCAAAGCCCTCATTGTTTGAGGTAGATCTATGTAACATTTTATCAAAATTGGTTTTACGATATATTCAACTTTTTTTTCCTTTGTTATGGCTGTAGTAGTTGGCATTCTCATTATAAAAAAAACTTTAAATATATTGTCTTACAAAACCTATACGGCCCTATATTATAAGACTTATTCGGCCGGTTTCTGAATTGAGAATTTCAGCTTTCATCAGTTGAAAATTTCTGAACTAGTTGAAGTCAACTTAAGTTTTTTCTGTTTCACAGGTCAGAGTGATATTTTTTCAAAGCACTTTCAACTGAGTTTTCTTCAAATCATGAATAACTTAAACCGAACAACACTAGTACGTTCCGATACAAGTAATAAAACCGGTACTAACCATAAATTCGTATTAATTAACATTTTACAAAGAAGCACACTTGTCAGTTAATTATTTTTATACGGAAACAAATAAAAAGTCGAAATAAAGTTGTATTTAAAATTATTTCAACGATTATTTTATTTTAATGAACAGTTTGTTGAATTTGTTCAATTCGGTATCTTAGTGAAAACGGAACGTGTATGTTATGTCAAAGTCAGTTTGTTTTATTTTTAATATAAAATATTTGTGGCCAGGTATATTTGAGGATATATTTTTTCTATATACCTCCATGGTGGCCACCATGGAGGTATATAGAATTATACCTCCATGGAGGCCACAGCGTAATTATTTGGATTGATTTAACACAGAAATCTCTTATTTATATTTTCTATCCCTTCGATTAGTTCCTAATAATGTTGTAATCTATTTGTTCCAAATATTGAATAGTCTTTGAACCTTTTTTCTATAAATTCTGTTTAACGACCTTCTTGTTGTGTAGACGTCAGTATGACGTAACCGCTGCTTGGCAACGGTAGTGTGGACAGTTTGACATACTGGCTGTCATATTACTCGTGATCACGGGTTAAATCACAGGTTAAAAGACCAAAGTTGTATAATTAATTTTTTCTCAATTTATCAGTGCTAAGTGAGGTTTGACAAATCTCAAATGTTTTCAGAAAGGCGAATAAAGAGTTGATATGGTGTTGATCATGAGTTGATCATATGTTGTGTCAAATTTTAGATTTTACAAGCACAAATGCTCAACATGTGTCAAAACAATTTTTTGTGAAACAGAAAATTGATTAAGTAGTATATAATTAGTGTTTAAATTGTTCTCAACGCGAAATTCTCAATTCAGAAACCGGCCGATTATATCTCTATGAATACTCTATTGTTTTTTTAATGAACACTTGTGTAGGCATTTGTTGAATTTTCAAAACTAAATCTACGGTACGGTTACTTAGGATAAACCTCTGTGAGTCCTTAAAAACTCTTCAAAAATAAATAACGACCTTTATTTGACAGTTTTAAATAGATATAATTTAAGGCTAAGTCTGGTGTTAATTTAGTCCTTGATTTGTAATAACTTTTTCCTATAACTCTCGTAGGAGTATGACTTTTATAATTATTAGGTACTTGCTTTTGCTTGCGACTTTGCCCACTCATAATTTTGCATTATAGTTACGTTACAGTAAACACCACTTGTTAATATACCTACCTCACGCCAGATATGATTATATTTTTTTAAAGCAGCCATCGCTCCAGCCCTTCATCTATCATCATCCTCCTAGCGTTAACCTGCTTGCGTCCAAGACTTACACGGCTTGGAGCCCGAGGTCCGCTTACAGGTCTAACCTGATATGACAGAATACTACTTTTCCACTGAGCGACTGCCGTCTGAGCTCCGCAACCCAAATGGATAGCGATATTCCATGGTGGCCAGTTTATTTCAGTGGCACTTACTCCCCGTAACGACTGTCAAAGATCTTCATGACAGCCGGGACCGACGGTTTAACGTGCTCTCCGAGGTACGGATTAAGCGATAATTAACAATTTAATCCAGTCCTTCATCTATCTCCTTACCAAATATTACATCGATCCCTGTTTACATTTGGATGTGAAAGATGAACTTTAACAATTATCATTTTAGTATTGGTTATATTTATTTTATTTTATTTATTTATTGGACTTCATACACATTATATACATGTATCGGCGGACTTAATGCCTGAGGCATTCTCCAACAGTCTACCTTGGGGTGATGCAGAGATATATGAAGTAGGTGCAAGCTGAAGTGTTAGGGACTAACATAGCATTATTTATATAAACAAATCAATAACTACATAATAATTACATACAATACATATACACAATAGTAAATACTATAAAATATAAACCTACATATACGTAAAAAATATATATATATATATACAGGGTGTAAAAAGACCCTTAACGAAAACTGAAACCCCGTATAGTACCAACTATTACGATCATTTTTGACTTCGGCACCATACCTGGGAAATTACTGGTTCAGGAGATATTGAGGCTCAAAGTAACGAATTTTTTTTTCGAATTATTCCAAAATCGTGTTTAGAATGATAAATGTACACTTTCTGCCAAATAAACATAAACAAAATGTTCAATATTTCCCTAAAATAAACGGTTCTAAAGTTCCCGACGCGTAGTGTATGCCTACCAGCAATCAGCTGCGAGGTCATTCTCCTCGGCCGCGCAACCACGTGATCATAAACTGCCGCCACCGCGGCGCACGGTGTAGGTAGATACGGCCGGCGTAGGTACGATGTCTGCAAGCGCGCGCTATACATGCTACCGGTAATAAAGTTGGAATTTTTTTTAAGCTTAAATGTTTTTTTTTTCCCAGGTATTATTTTCGCGTAGTATGACTTGGCATGATGTGCAAAACGAGTAGACTTCGGCTTGGTGATGGGTCTTGTGACAACCTGTATATATATGAATATATATAAATAAATAAATATATATAATATAAAATTAACTAGAGATATCAATTTTGCGATGATCCTGAAAGTTCGGAGTGTAAGAGCTCTCGTACTTTCGATTTATCAATATAGGTTCTTGTGGAGAAAATTTACAAACAAAATTCTGCTAGAAAAAGCTAATGTCTATCTGCCCACACGTTTAAAAAGGTGACTCGGTATGTTAGGGCACTTGAATTACTTGTTTTTGTTTAAATTACTATTTTACAGTACGTGGTCGTCCTTTCTAAGTCTGAAGGTGAAGCCAGATCGATTGTGATAGCAAGTCACACACTAGCAGGTAACCGTCTACGAACGCGATGTAAGAAATTTTAACAATTCGTATGCAAGAAATAATTTGTTTCGAAATTTATTTGTGATTTTCTTCAATAAAGTAAAATGTTTGAAAATGTAGTAGTGGTAAATATTTTAAAAATAATAGGTTTATTTTTAGGTAGAGTACCTCAAATGAAATATTTGGAGAAAAATACATAATTGCTATATTTGGAAACGACTTAATGATAGTGAAAAACTGTCTTGAAAATGGATGGTAAAATAAAAAAACGCGTTTACCCATAATAACTGTGTAGTGTACTATATTTTTTTAAACGCTTTATTAGTCTAATAACTTAATATTGTAGACAAGGAAATGTAGAGTAAAACTATCTATATGCCATAAATTTCGCGGTCCCACATTATTTTTTATAAACAGCTAATGTTACCCTTGTTATATAGGTGTCATGAAACAAAATATATGGTAACACAACTCACACGATACACATCTATTTAAAAACTTTTCATAACAAGACAGTGTTTTGAATTTCACGACAGATTTTATCAAGAATTTACTATCTTTTTCAAGTAATGCCAGCGGTTTAGATGACTTTGGCAGTCAGTAATGGCAGAAATCAGTTCAAGATATTAACAAGGACCAACTGCTCAGTTTCATATTTTTTAATGCACCAAAATCACTGATCTATAATAAGACGGCAGCACACCAGCTTTCAGTTGAGACGATGGAAATCTTCTATTTCTGCTGCTGGACAACAAGGCAGAAGAAAATTGTATCACAGTAAAACTTTTTGATTACATCAATATAAATGTATATAAAACTCTTCTCTTACTGACTGACTGACAGACATACAACGCACAGACGAGACTACTGGGCGCAAGAAGCTAAAATTTGGCATGTTTATCTTTTGGAAAGCGTAGGTGTGTACTACAAAGAGATATGTCGAAATTCTCAATGGATCGGGGAAATTGGTAACATTAATGAAAATAATGTGCGTGCGTAGCTGTGGGCATCCTCTAGTCATGCTGTAACTATCTAAGAGATACCTTACAAACCCCATTTTGTATACGACACCACGATTATTAAAAACATTTGGTAGCACTATCTCATACAAAATATACTAACCTTAACGAAATATATTTTAAACTTTCACCGAGAAGCTCCTAAGCAGTTTATGACGTCGATATACCATTTACTCCCCAGTAACTTTTGGCTAGAATACAACGTGGTCGAAGTGCATATGCACTTAACTTACGACGTAAGCACCGTTCCGATGAAATTATGGCAACAGAATAATATAATAAGCGCTTCCTCTCGTATAAAAATACAGTTTTGGCAAGTAAGTCGATGTATTATTGCAGAGGTTTATGACATTAGTTCTTGGCGATGATATCATGATCCATTGTTGAATATCTCGTTTATATTTCTACTATTACAAAATTGTCAAAAGAATGTCTTTCTTTCTTTTCGTGCGAGTGTGTGGTCAACTCTGATATCAAAATTCACAAGCTGTCTAAAGAATTCCAACATGGTTGAATAATTCTTTTCCTGAGACAAGAACAGGGACTGATAAATTTAAGTATCTGTTGCAACAGGGCAGCGCTCTATAATTAAAGGTTTCTCTGTATCAAGCTAATTGAGAATATATGCTTTTTTATAAAATTTTAGACTAAGATGTGTCAACACACATCTGTATAATATAAAATTCTTGCAATACTGACTGACTGAAAGACAAGCTACAGCCAAAACTATTGGGTGCAAGAAGCTAAAATGTTTATTCCTTTGAAACCGTAGGAGTGTTCTAAGACGGGATTTCCTGAAATGCTCACGGGATCAGGAAGAAACGGTTTTTTTTTTAATGTGCGTACATAGCTCGTGAGCGTCCTCTAGTATGTATACAAAACTGTCATGCTTTGAAAACATATACAACTTTTTAGGCAAATATTAGATTGAATCTACAGGTCATGAAGAAATACTATTGATTTCAATATAGTAGTCCCGAAAAATAATTACATTCCAAATTTTAGAACGAATGCTCTATTGTATCAAAATAGTTTTTTAGGTGAGCTGGCAGCTCTGTCAATGACTCGTATAGATTTTGTATTTATTTTGGGCATTGTGAATAAAATGGCAACTGTGATTCGAAAATATATTTCTTTCTCCATCATTGAATCGATTTTCAATCGATTTCGTCGTCGTGTATGGCGGCGGATATTTTAGACACTAGGTACATATTTGAAACCATCTGAATAATTCTTATGAAGTTGATTTTCTTATCAGATTTATTCTTTAGATTTTAAGCCTTTATTTGGGTCTTTCAATGTAATGTGGACGTAGTGAGGGACAGACTGAGTGACAATGATATGCCTCACAACTATATTGATCTATTAAAACACTGCTTAGGTGGTAACTACTTCCTCTTCCAAGGCCAATATTACCTCCAGACCGATGGTGTCGCAATGGGGAGTCCAGTAGCCCCAGTACTGGCTAACATCTGAATGGAACATTTTGAGGAAAAGGCGCTTAGCATCGGACCTAAGACCATCAGGCTTTGGAAATGATACGTGGACGACATCTTTAGTATCGTAAAAGGAGGTAAGCAGGAAGTTGATCAATATGTGCAACACCTTAACTCCATTCATCCGAAAATGAGGTTCACCTACGAAATGAAAACTGACAGATCGTTGTCATTCTTGGATGTCAAAGTGACTGTGAGACCAGATGGGTCCTTAACACACTGCGTATACCGGAAGCCTACACACGCAGATAGATACCTGCACGCCACGTCGCACCACCACCCTCGACACCTGCAATCCGTTGTGACGTCACTAAAAAACAGAGCACATGACCTCTGTGACCCTGAGCATTTGAAGCTAGAGCTAGACCATGTTCAGGAGGTACTCAGGAAGAACGGATACCAGGTACAACGACGAACGACGCGGCCCACCAAGCGAGAAAAACATCCGGCGGTAAATAGACCACCGACCTACATGCCCTACATTAGAGGTGTTACGGATAAAATAGGAGCCAAGTTAAAAAACTACTCCATTCCGACCGTATTTACACCAGGGGCCAAAGTATACAACATGGTGGGCACACCAAAGGATGTTCTACCGCTACAAACTCCAGGTGTCTATAAAGTCAACTGCAGCTGCGAAGCTCTTACATAGGGCAAACGAAGCGGACTATCGCTGAACGTATAAAGGAGCACATCGCAGCTGTAAAGAACCGTCAAACGAACAAATCGGCGATTGCGGAACTTAATAATTCAATCCAGTGATTGGTGCCCGATTGAAGTAAATCTTCAATCGGGCACCAATCACTGGATTGAATTTCATCGTCCCCAAGTCGTCTCCACGGAACGCCACTTTTACCCAAGAGTTGTGCGTGAAGCGATCGAAATCAAAAAACATAAAAATTTCAATCGGGAAGAGGGCTTCAAATTGTCATCGGCGTGGAATCCAGTGATTCGACTAACAACACCCCACTTTAATGCGCAGTCGGCGAATGTTCAATATACAGATACGGTTAGTGTGTTTTGCGCCGGTACTTCGAAAATCAACGACCCGGGGGTAGAAATAGAACCTTCTACCTCGCACTCGGAGACATGACATCGCTACACCAGTCAGCTTGCGACCACGGGACGTGCAACCGTCTCGAAACGTCAAGCAAAATAAGGTATGTAAATACCTAATGCATGTTCGCATGTTCGCTTGTTAATATATATATATATATATATATATATATATATATATATATATATAAACATATATTCCTTCAATGTGCCTCAGAATTTAAATTATATATTTCCAGATATCTCGTCGAGAAATAATATAAATGTGCGTTGCTAAGTGTATTGTCGATTACACAATAAAGCGATTTCTTGGTTGCAATCCAAGATCCTCGCATTGGAACTCGGATTAAAGTGTATTCCGTAGAATATAGAACCATAGAAATTGAAAAAAATATATATCTATCGCCAAGTAACACAACCATCACCTAGCTTAGCAGCCAGGGTCACAAATCACCGCACTATCATCACTACCTAGCCCTAGTCCCTATTTATTTAGGGACCGTCATCCAATTATATACCTCTTTTTCGTTTATTTTCATCCACACACAGTCTACCCAACTTTTTACCAACTGGCTAATAATCCCATTTCAATAGACGTCTTCGAATTCCCACAAAATGGGCAAATCAACTAAAATCATCTCACCCAAAATCACTTTACAAAAGTGCAGCAAAATCATTTTTAATCCGCCATTTTCAAGCTGGCCGTAAATATTTAACTTGTTCTAGATCGGGACGCCCGCTCAAGTGCTTATCAAGCAGCGCCGGCGCGCAAACATTAGCTTATGACGACGCCCATGTTAATATGTGCTGTGGATGATTTTGTTTCAACGCTACGTTCAAAAGTAAACTTATTAAATTATTTTACAAGCGCCTATTCAAACTGGACAGTGAAGAGGTTAATTTCAAAACCAGTTTATAACTATGTAGATAAGTATAGTGTAAAATAGATTTGGCAGTGTAGGTACATCATTAGTATGGAAGTGAAATAAAAAACGAATTGTGTCAGTTACCAAAGCTCAGTCAGTTAGTTACAAAGTAATGTGATTTTATTAGACTAGAATAAAATTTGAACTTGTGAAGAAAATAATTTTGGAAGATCAAATAGACTTATTAAGTCGTAAAAATTAGGCTTCATTGCACGGGACACATGTACTTCCTTAATCAAAAATAAATGTGTTTTTATTGCACGAGGTGTAGCTACTTGCTCGACCAAAAATAGTGTCTAATTGTTGGAAGAACGATCTGAAATCCTGTTACCTGTGCCTAAATTTTCTAATACTTCTTCGTCTTTTTATGTGAGTGTATGCTGGTACTCTCCAAAACTGGTGTTTTGCTTTATAGAGCTCCCGAAGACCTGCAACACAGTCTAACGATTGTGGTGTGAGACAAGAACCTTCCGGAGCACGGTAGCGCTCTGGTCTAAATACTACAAGCGGTCGCTCATCCAAATGGAAACAGCTGCAAACGTTGCTTAACTTTACCGATGTATCACGTACGGCAAGACAAGTCAAGCTAAGAGCCCTACATCTATAATACTGATAAATTATTTTTTTGTAGACTCACGCCTGTATCCTCGAAGGGGCAGGCAGAGGTGAAATATTACACCCACATTTCGCTATGAATTTTTAGGTCCCACGTAATACGGGGCGAGCCTATTGCTGTAACCGGGCACGTCACCAGAAAAACCTAGTAACACTTTTGCCCGACCCAGGAATCGAACCCGGGGACTCCGATCAGCAGTCGCATACGATATCCACTGGACCACGGAGGTGATTTTGCTACAAAAAGCCTTTGATAATATGGTTATCCGCCACATAATTCTGATTTATTTGTCACACAGACGTCCATGTGTCAATGAACGCACAAACATGCGTGTTTTGTATATCCAAATTAATTTATTGAAGTACATATTTTGTACCACTTATTATTTATTATAATATTGAGGTTTTATACAGTATGACGTCTGTACCGGATATAAACCGGACATACGTTCCGTTTATGGTCAGAATATTACTGATGTTATAAGTTTTTATAATATAATTTTTTCGGTTATTTTTTTACAAGCGTGGCTTAATAGACCAAATCCTGATATGCCCTCACGATGATCTTGTAACCCGAATTAGGAGTGGCCTATGTCCAGCAGTGGACTGCAAAATGCTGAATAATGTTGAGCATGAACAAAATTATTTAAGGCATAATATGTATGTTAGTTATAAACAGAAGAGCATGCATGAGAAACTTGATGGGAGTGAATGAAGCAAAAGAGGTATGTCAGGATCGTTGCAAATGGCGTTCCGTACTCTCTGCCTATCCCTCCGGGAAACAGGCGTGAGTCTATGTATGTATGTATATTATAAGCATACATAATCATAGCTTCATCCATCGCACGTAAAGAAAGAAAGAAAAAAGGAAAAATCAAATAACCAGGCTTTAGACATCGAATTATCCTAACATATGTTCCCTACACCTACATCAAATAAATATCTATAGAAATACTGATCAATAGAATGCATATATTCTGGCAATTGATAATACTGATAAACATAAACTAGCAACAACTGTAATCTAATTCACCTACATAATTCTATAACTAATTTACTATCCCAATACCTACTCGTATACATTAGTGTAAATAGCGAGATGTTTACGCAAGCAGATTTAATTACTTAGAGTTAAACTGTTGAGTTTTGGCCTTCCAAAACTCAACAGTTTAACTCTAAGTAATTAAATCTGCTTGCGTAAACATCTCGAATTCGTCGTTATCTCCGACTCGAAATTCATGCCTTCCTTAAACGGTCGGGTTATAGTTACGAAGAATGGAGGTGGCATTTATTAATTACACTGTTCATATAATATTAAAGCAATGATTAATTACGATTTCAGTCGCCTTTCTTGAATTATCTTTTGTTGGACCGAAATTCTCTTTTATGCATTAGAAGGTTTTTGGATGAATAATCTTGATCAACGGGTAGAATTATCATATATCTAAATCTATCTTTGTCTATTTGTACATGTGTAAAAGAGATGTAATCACTATACCTTCATACACTTTAATGATTTCGGTTGAAACAATTGTTGCGGATGTTGTAAAATTAAAACTTTTATTGATGAATCCAATGCTTTATACAAGTATATATAACGGGTGTCAATCGCGTATATTAACTAATAAAAGGTATAAATACCTATATGTTGGCAACGTTTGAACGAATCGAATGCAATCCATCCAGTTGTTTTTAATTGTGTCCTACAAAATATGAAAATTTTCAAGGTTGTCAGTACATTCATGAGCCTTTGTTTGTTGCGGTAGGCCGACAGCTACGTTTGGCCTTGACCTCATCATGCAACCAATTTTGGTAAGATCTTGGTTGTGGCTGGTAATGGCTTAATACTTGCCAGTGGCTGAAAAAGTAATAATGAGATGACGTAGTTGTATATGAGGCAGAAATTAGACGAGGAAAATGTGTGGGATAGTAAGACTTTGTGCGATTACTGACTATGTAGACCAACTGTTCTTTAGCACAATCGCTCACTAGATAAGCAGGCATTAATAAAATCTTAATAGCTATACTTATACCAATTGAAACATCTATATTGAAACCAAATAATAAGCACAAAGGTGCTTAATCTAGTTTGTTACATCGAATCGTAGTCATTATTTATCAAAGGTTCCTAGTTTTTTTTATTTACGCACGAGGCGCTTAATATATATAATGAACTCACGGTTGTCGTTTATTTTCTGATCGGCAGTCCTATAATTTGTGAGATGTCAAAGATTTATGTTAATATTTTACAATAGTCAAAAAGGTAGTTTTGAGAGAAACTACGTCCATTATTGACAGGCTAATCAATAACAAAATGTATGGATATATTCACCAGCAGCCCTGTATGTCAAACTGCTGGACTCTGGTTTATTTTCACTATGATAAAGGTTAGGCCATAGTCCCCAAGCTTTCCAGTTAGTGCTGGTTGACAGACTTCACATGTCCTTTAAGAACATCATGGAGAAGTCTTGGACATGCCAGCTTCCTCACGGTGTTTTCCTTCATCACTTATCAAGCAGCATTAACAAATGAACCATTGTCACCATAAGACTGTTGTAGTCCACTGCTAGATACAGGCATCTTCAATTGCACGCCACGAAGTACGATTTTTGGATCTTCTTATCCAGCCTCTTCCAGCTTTTGCGTAAATCGTCACTGCAACAAACACTTTAAAACCGCAATACAATCCCTAAAACACCTTCACGGAACCGTTTGCTTCCCACCTCCATGTAGCTGGGGAGGCGCCTTGAAACTTATTTAATTAGTATTCTGTAAATGAGGAGCAGGCGACGACAATCTAAATACAAGCAGTTTAATTTTTCGTTAATCGCCTACAAACTGTTGGAGTTATGCGGCTACACGTTCCAACTTAACGCTCTGTATCTTGTTGGTTTATTCCCGGATTTAATTCCATTTCTGTTTCTAGGATTATATGGTTTATGCTATTAAGGAATATATATTTAAGCAATAAAATCAAAGAATCCAAGAACAAAATTAAAACTACTTGGAGCATTATTAACAATGAGACTGGTCGAGCTAAATTGGTAGATAACAATTATGAATTAAAATTTAATGGTGAAATTATTACTAGGAAAACTGATGTTGCTCAGACATTTAACAATTTCTTCATAAACATACCAGTGAACACAACCAGCTGTCTAGATTCATGTCCAAACAAAGCAGAAATGTTGGTTAGGGGCAATGTGAATGAGTGTGATGTGCTTTTTAATTTTAAATATATTGACACCAATGACATACTGAAGGTATTCAAGACGCTCAATAATAAAAAATCTGTTGACTTATGGGGCATTTCTGTTAAACTTGTGCGACAAATTATTTCTAGCTTAGCTCCATATTTAGCTGCAATATTCAACAGATGCATAGATACAGGAGTATTTCCTGATCTAATGAAACACAGTAAAGTAATACCATTATTCAAAAAGGGATCAAAGAGCGACCCTAGTAATTTTCGGCCAATTTCTATCTTGCCTGCTATTAGTAAAATTTTTGAAAAGATTATTTTGCATCAACTAGAGAGCCACTTTCACACAAATAATTTATTTCACAGTGAACAGTATGGCTTTACTAAGGGTCGCTCCACCGTTGATGCCGGTGTAACTTTGTTAAAGCATATTTTCAATGCTTGGGAAAACTCGAAGGATGCCATTGGTGTTTTTTGTGACCTATCAAAGGCCTTTGACTGTGTGGAACATAATACGCTTTTACTTAAATTGAAACTTTATGGTATTAGAGATACCGCACTCAATCTTGTTGCCAGCTACCTTAGTGATAGAATTCAGTATGTAGATGTTAATGGGAGTAGGTCTCTAGGTTTGCCAGTAGGAATGGGCGTTCCACAGGGCTCTATTCTCGGTCCATTTCTTTTTTTAATATATATTAATGATTTGCCGTTCTTTGTACAAAATTTATGTGATATTGTTTTGTTTGCCGACGATACGTCACTAATTTTTAAAGTTGATCGTAATTTAAGTAACTTTGATACCGTCAATAACACTCTTGCACAAGTATTAGATTGGTTTTCGACAAATAATTTGGTACTCAACTCAAACAAAACCAAATGTGTTAAATTCTCTTTGCCTAATGTCAAAATTGTTCCTACTAATATAATTTTAAATAAGGAAACAATTCAACTAGTCGAATCAACCGTATTCTTAGGTGTAACTTTAGATTGTAAGCTTCAGTGGGGCGCCCAAATATCCTGTCTCGCAGTAAAACTTAATTCTGCAGCGTTTGCAGTTAGAAAAGTTAGGGAATTCACAGATATAGATACTGCTAGACTAGTTTACTTTAGTTATTTTCACAGCGTAATGTCTTACGGAATAATGTTATGGGGTACAGCTGCTGATATACAGACTATTTTTGTCATTCAAAAAAGGGCCATACGTGCAATTTATAAGTTAAGTGCTAGAGATTCTTTACGTGATAAATTTAAAGAAGTAGACATATTGACAGTTGCATCGCAATATATATATGCTAACTTAATGTACATTAAGAAAAACTTAATTCTATACCGCAAAAATAGTGATTTGCACAACGTGAACACAAGGAATAAGCATAAACTGGTGGGAACTAACTACCATCTACATAAAGTTCAGAACTCATTTGCGGGGATTGGTATACGATTTTTCAACAAATTGCCTCTTGAAATAATGAATTTACCCATGCACAAATACAAACGGACAATTAGGAACTTTCTTTTACAAAGGGGTTATTACACTATTAAGGAATTTTTATATGATAAGACACCGTGGGGATAGGCTTAGGCTTGTTTAACTCACGATTATTTTATTTACATGTTAAGTGGAGGTGCCTCGTGAACACATGATTTTTGCAGGATTTGGGTATTTTTATGATTTGTTGAATGTAGTTTAACATTATTTATCTCTGATCATATCATTGTTCACTTGTCACCTTCACAAAATTCTTTCTACATTTGCATTCCTTCACGCGTTCCACTAACTTATGTTAATAATAACGATCTGGAAAATGGAGGTAATTAATATACCAATAGATTGTTTCTTACTGCTGGTTCGTATACCGTTGTCGTCATGCTCACTAAAATGTCATTTCTTGTGGTGGCGTCGTGTGTCGGGTCATCCCTGTCCCTCTAATATGGCGAGAGGGATGATGGCTGGCACATGCGTCATACTCGTGAACGGGTGCTACTTGCGATGACTGGTCGATGACGGTCTTGCGGGCTGGTATTAGATTTTAATATTTAACTGCATCATTTCCATCATGGTTCTGATCACTTTCGCGGATTGCCTGCATTATTAGGTATATATAATGTAAGTGGATGCTCCTGTTTCACTATGTCTATTCTGAGGAGGCTAACCAAAAGTATTATGCTTGAGTATTATGATGTACAGTAAATATATACAAGTGATATAGAAGGTGTAACAGTTGCAGCACCTTACAAAATGTAAATTGTGTATTATGCAAAACCTGGCGATGAAAAAGAGTGTCCGTGAGTTTTATTGCCCGTTCTTTCTCATGGTTCTACCTATTGCTTTGCGAACGTGGCAGTAAATGTAAATGTAGAAGCATACAGTAATAATGTTTTAAATTTGAGTATAAGTAATTATTTTATAAATTTATTATTTTGACGTTCATAAGCGTCACATTGTGACCCAAATGAATAAAGGATTTTGAATTTGAATTTGAATTTGAATATGGAATGGATCCTGCATGGATTCCAGCTAGCTTAGGCTGGTTTTTAAAGATCAAGATTCTTTGGTGCAATCCTGAGATGCAGCTTTTGAACTCTTACGTAAAAAGTATGGCTTTATAAATATGACATGTCTATGTATAATTTTATTCTATGTATAATTAAAACATAATTATTGGCAGGGCACATAGCTCGAAGAACTGATGGCCGTTGGGCAGGAAGGGTTGTGGAGTTTCGACCACGTACCGAACGACGCAGCTGCGTTGTAACCGCTCCGTTTTATACCCTTTCACTCGGCTCATTTTGGTGGGCAGGAGTATTTTCTAAGAATATATATCTTTATTTTTATGTTGTGGTAGAAATTTGCCCTGCAGTATTCAACGTTGAGTTTAACTTAAAGTTGAGTTAGAACTTGTTGAAGGGAGTATCTATGACTCCCGAAATTATTTTAGGCTTACGGACTAAAACCACTGCAATATCCCACCTCCTTCAGTTAAAACATTAGGCAAATCTACCACAATGGTGGCAGTCTTAGTCAAATCCGTAACAAAGTAATGCACATTGCAGTTATAAAAGAATTTGCTTTCTAAAATTAAAAATATAGAAATGTTGTGCCTCCGTGCCTTTAGAATGGAAATATAGAACAACGGATACAGAGACCATTTAAATTGCCAACAAACGTTCATACATCACAATTTTTTTGTTCTGCACATGGATGCAGTGGCTGTGCAAAATTCTAAAGCACGCAAACGTTACTGGGTTATCCACGTATTAGCGTTTGACTGCAGTTATATAAGTTTTTCTTTTCTGTTATATTTTCTTTCTTTCTTTCAGTTACAAAGTAAAGTATTACTTTACTTACCGTACCGTGTACTTCTGCTATTAACATTTGCTTTAGTTTGAATTTCTTTAGAAGAATACTGATGGATATAATAACAAGTAATAAATGTTGTTTTTGTTTATTTTCATGAATCCACACGATATGAGACTATGGTGTAGTATTTGATAAATTAATATTGGTATTCTGTTGCAGTAAGTAAATAATAATTATTATTTTGTCCAGCACACACGGATTCCATGAATTGGCCTGAAAAATTCTAAATCTAGGACTAAGACAGGTTTCATATTCTTATTATGTCTTTTTTTTTTAAATATGGCATTTCAAAACAAAGGCATAAGACTGTAATGCCTGCCTCCACATTAAGGAAGATGCGGAATGCTGTCTGCTATTCTTGCCAAGGTGGTCACCACAATAGCTCCAAGTATATAATTTCAGCAATCTTCGAGCATGCCACCAGCACATTTGATTTGTTCATGCGTGGTACGTACAAATTAATCAGTGTCCAAGTGCACTAGGCGTGTCAGATATCAGTAGGAGATATTACCCTTGCTTAAGACGATACTGTTAGACAAGATCAAATGGTTAATTACGAGAATTGGCCTACAGCTTTTTGTCACTACTAAAACGAGAATTGAGGTCCAATTCTTGTAATTATTTTTGTTAAAAATGCAGACGAACTGACGAACTCTATATGTGTCAAAATAGACGATAAATATATTAAGTGTAGCAAAATACTAATTGTGAGTGAATTCAAACTTTAATCGCATTTCATTTAAAGTACAGTGTCGATGTCAGATATAATACAAGAATTAGCCTTGTTATGAATTTGAGGGAGGTTAAAGATGGTGATTAGCGAGCAGTGATCAAAGTTTCTTTCTTTCTTATTGGAGGCCTAGGCACACCCATATTTTGGGTCAATGAGCCATTGGAGTAAGAGTGAGTATACTTACCCACTCTTACTCCATCCACCAGAACTACTATGATATACTTTAGCTATCCAATCAAAAGTTCCACTACCGAAAATTAACCTTATCTTAGGTGAATTCAGTAAAACGTCGAATCATGGATCAAAGTTACTTGAAATTCTATTATGACAATATTATAACTGTAGGTAGTTATACGTATCTTGTCACCAGACAGACGTATAACCAGGATAAATATAGAATCCATGCTAATTAGGCTCAGTGCACACTGGCGGCACGGTATGGAATCTTTTGACAATTCTACATGTATGTATTCAGGTAGCCCTCATTGCGTGAGTTGACTGGCCATATGCCAATATCAAGCAATGCTTGATATTATCATGATATTATTACCGTGCTTTAGATGGCAAGTAAAGGCCATGTCGCAGTCCTTCAGGCGATCTTGTATGTACATCGCAAATGGAGCATCCCTTCACAACAAACATACTACTAAATTGTCCCATACTAGTGCATCAAGTAAATTTATCTGACTATGATATATCTGTCTTTACTGCAATTACAATTTTAATGTACTTGTACTACTACTATTGTATTATTATTTTCATTTAATCGTCAAAAATCAGTTACCGCGGCGTGCCGTTAGTAGGCGCTATGCCTAACTGTATACATGTGTATTGTACACATACATTTTTATATGTACCTATCCTACTCAATATAATATTGATTTACTGACTAGTCCACCTAATAGAGGCACTAGTTATAATATTTTATAAATGTGTTTTAGTAATGATGCCTATTTGCTCAGCTACATATATAATGCTAGTTCAGAATTGCGAACGTTATATTGATTTTGAAATTTATGATAGATCTGTCCTATATTCTTCCACTAAAGACCAGCATTATTTGAATGGGAAGTTTATAAATGAAGGTATAGGAGATGTGAATTATATTTTGTGGCGTTTGCTGTGTTCACACTCTGAGAAACATACACAGACCTACATATATAGGCTCCCACCTGCTCCTCCCAAGAGGGAGAAAATTATCGATTGGATTCGCGTTTTATATGTGTAGATTTACGTGATATCTACTGTAGTAGATTTGCATGATCCCACCACTAAAGGAAGTCTTAGACAAAGCGGTAGAATTAGTGCGTGGTGCGAACATCGTTCGAGAAATTCAGATACTCCTTCTTCCTAAGTCACCTTTGGCTGGTAGAGTAAAATCCACCACAAGAATTTATTCGAAGCACGGCAACAGCAGAACACCTGGTATGAATATACATGGAATAATTTGAATTCGTCTAACCCACATCAGTAGATTTATTTGCTGACGTTTTCACTTAATATTCCCCCGATTTTATTTATTTATTTATTATTGTAATTACAACAGGTAACAATCAAAACATGATGGATATAACGTTGTAGATATGAGTTAAGTACAGATTGAAACCCTAGCGTAATCACACAAATAGATATGCATTTTTATAAGTTATAAGTTAACTATGTTGTAACTATGACATCCAGTAATGTATAATGTAATCTACATTACTGGATGTCATCGTTATACACTAATTTTTATATAACAAATTTAAGCAAACTACTCGTATATCATGTGTTCAAAATGCAGTTGGAGAACATTTAAAATGAAAACAAAAATCTTAAATTAATACAAGATTTAGAGAGACAAGGCCAGAATCCATCTCTTATAAACTGCAAATCGTGAGTCGAAGATGTCAATATCAGCATTGTTGGCCGATACTTCGTTGTAGAGGCGGCACATTTTTATGATAGGATTATAGTAAGATGTATTATTCTTATATACACTAAGTATAAATGTTTTCGGTGATCTTTTGTTATGCCTAGTGTTAATATCAATGAGGGAAAGCAAAGTGGAAGAATCTATGCTATTGTGTAGAATTCTATGAAGCCCAATTAAGTCATGTTGCTTGCGTCGTACATGTAGGTGGGTCATTTTGAATTTAGATAACCGTTCAGCATAGGATGCGAGCGTCCTTGAGAAGCCATACCTGTAGGCTATCCATCTGACACACTTTCTTTGTACACTTTCTATTCTATCAGAATGTATTGCATAGCAAGGTGACCATACAGCTGAACAGTACTCCAATATGCTTCTAACTAGACTATAATAAAGTAGTATAAAGCTGCGGACTTTTGAAACTTTTTGTAGATCTAGCTATAAAACCGAGGAGTTTCAATGAGCTATTCGTTATGTCAGTGTATTGATCGCGAAATGATAATTGGTCGTCGAATTACACACCTAAATCAAATAGTAAAAATAGTTTATAATCATATGTACACCTATTAAGTTTCTTAGTGAAAGTAATAACAAAACATTTTTCTATATTTAAATACATTTTGTTTTGTTTACACCAATTGGATATAGCATTGAGGTCCAGTTGTAAGGCCTCACAGTCAGTAACATTCTGTATCGACCTAAACACCTTTAAACCATGAGCATAGAGTAAACAAGGGCATTTTATTGTTTTTGCAAGATCATTGATGAAAATTAAGAAGAATAATGGCCCTAAATGCGATCCCTGTGGAATACCAGAGGTGACAGATGAAGGTTGTGATAAGTATCCTCTAACAAAAACAAGTTGACTTCTATGCTTTAAATATGACTGGACCCAACGAAGTAAGCAACCATGTATTCCATAGGACATAAGCTTTGACAGAAGTATTATCTTGATTCACTTTACCAAACGCCTTTCGGAAATCGGTGTAGATGGAGTCTACCTGACCTCCCTTCGCAAAACTAGAGCACAAATAATTTTTATACTCCAGCAGATTAGAAAGGGTTGATTTACCGCGCACAAAACCATGTTGACGTTCAGATAGATAAGGTTTGAAGTGGGAGTATAGCTGTTTGTAGATAACAGCTTCAAATAATTTTGCCATGGCGAAAAGTATGCTGATAGGTCTATAATTAAAGATCAATTCGATTTATCACCATCTTTGTGAATTGGAACAACGTGGGCTGTCTTCCAGAATTTTGGAAAAGTACCAAGTGCTAGAGACCGTTTAAATATATAGAAAAGTGGCAAAGATAGCTCATCAGCACACATAATTAGAAATAATGGAGGAATCCCATCGGGGCCTGCACCCTTATTACGATTTAATTGTTTTAGTTCTCGTAAAATATGCGCCTGCTCGATATAGATCGCGGACAAAGATGTGGTGTATTCTGCAGTGATGTATTCTATCATGCTAACGGAGACAGGAGGCGGCTTCTCAAACACAGAACTAAAAAAATTCGAGAATAATTCGGCGATAACTTGACCATCAGATGAGACCACATCATCAAGTTTCATGGTTTGTGGTAGCCCATTAGAGCCTTTTTTACTATTAACAAATTGCCAAAAGGATTTCATATTATTAGGTAAAGATTCCTCTGTGCGAGATATGAAAGATCGATAACATTGGCTTTCAAGATTCTTACATCTACGTCTTAACATCGAGAAAGTATCATAATCACGCGGGTTGCGATATTTTTAAAGCGGTTTTGATATTTTTTCTTCTCAAGAAGACATCTTTTCAGAGCCGGTGAGTACCAAAGGGGATAATCAGATTTATTGCCTTTATAAATAGGGGCATACTTAGCTATAACACCATTAAGAAAGTCATAGAATTCCTGAATAGCAAGATCGATATCATTTAATATTAAAATATTAGTCCAGTCTTTCTCCAAAATTGCTGCCCTTACCTTGTCATAATCGCACTTGTGAAAATTGTACCACTTAGTACGTGATTTGGGTTTCATTTGCTTGGTTGGAATATTGCCGCTAACTTGTATGAAAAGAGACGGGTGATGTCAATCCAGTCGCACCAATGGTGCCTCAACTGATTCAACGCATATTTTATCAGATGTGCACAAAACTAGATCTTATAATCTATCGTTTTTATTTTTAATATGATTAAACTGATAAAGATTTCAGAGTGATAAAAAGTCTAACAAAAAATTTGTTTTACTATCAGCAAAAACATTTCCGGCTTTCAATGTACAATTTTTAGATATAGGTGACCATACCATACCTGGCACATTGAAATCTCCTATAATCAGATTAATGTTAGTACTCTGAACGTCAATGAGAATGTTTTGTGTATTCAAATAGAACGCCTTTAGGTCATTAAGTGGCAAGTCAGGCAGCAGATAACAAAGGCAGAGATTCAAACGAGACTCGTGATGATTATTAGGCATAATACTAATCCAGATATCCTCCACTTTGCTATCCCATGAGGTTTGACGAATCACCCTATACTGTTTTTTATTGCAATCAATACGCCTCCACCTTTCACTTTTCTTCTACAAGTATTTTCGCGATCTCTCCGACATACGTTATACCGCTGGTCAAATAACTCATACATACATACATACATAGACTCACGCCTATTTCCCCGAAGGGGTAGGCAGAGGCATATTTAACGCCCACTTTTCGCCAGTGTTTTGATCCCACGTAATAGGTGGCGAGCCTATTGCCGCTTATCCGGATATTTTGTTTGCCAGAGCCTCGTCCGTTGATCGGCAGGTGCACCACTTGCAGGTGAGGTTGGCTTGGGATCCAAAGTTTTTGGTGGGAACCCTATGCACCCATCCCCCCTATGTTATCATAAAAACCTGAGTTTAGATTAGTCTCCGCTAAACATATAATATCGTATTGGCAACTAAGTACATTCAAATATAGGTCGTGCAATTTATTCTATTCACATTTTGATAATAGACATTTAACATTAAAAACACCATAAAAAATACCAAATAACGTACTTAATATTAACTTTTCGTTGCCATTAGAGCCAAATGCCTGTTAAACCCTCGTCCTTTTCCGACTTTCGTCCTATCTCCGTGCTACCTTTCCTCACCAAAGTGCTTGAGCGACTTGTCCATATCCAACTTAGCACATTCCTTAACAAGAACCTACTCCTCAATACTCTCTAATCCAGATTCTGACCTGGTCACAGCACCGTTATGACACTGATCAACATTACCGATGACATAAGGCGTAATATAGAGAATAAAAATCTGACTTTACTTACCTTTCTTGATTTTAGTAACGCCTTCAACACCGTTGATTTCCATCTTCTGCTTGGCATACTACGCTCTATTAACATATCTCCACAAGCGATTGATTGGTTTCACAGTTACCTGTTTGGCCGCTGACGTATACGGATCGAAGACTCTTTCTCTTCGTGGTGCAATACTACAGTCGGCGTTCCACAGGATGGCGTTCTATCTCCCTTACTTTTCTCAATTTTTATAAATTCTATCTCTTATCAGCTTCAGTCGTCCTACCACCTTTATGCAGATGATCTTCAAATTTACACTCAAGCACCTGTACACAAGTTGTTTGAAGCATTCCGCATCATTAATACAGATTTAGACCGGATAGCTGCATGGAGTCTCAGATTTGGTCTACAAATCAACCCTGCAAAAACGCAGGTTATTGATGTTGGCAGTCCCAAGATGATCTCACGTGTGGACTGGACTCTCTTGCCTCAAATTAACTTTAGTGGTATCCCCATACCCATTAGTGACTGCGTGAAGGACCTGGGTGATAATATAGATAAAAAAATATCCTGGGGCCCACAAATTGGTCAAGTCAGTCGCAAATTATTCGCTGCGTCTGGGACGTTGCGAAGATTGCGGAACTTTTTGCCGACTACCACGAAGATTGCGCTCGCAAATTCTCTTCTCTTACCTATCCTTGACTATGCTGATTTCAACTATCTAGATCTCACTGAGGAGCAACTTGATAAGCTTGAGCGCCTTCAAAACTTTTGTATTAGATTTATATTTGGATTACGCAAATACCATCACCTTTCTGATTTCCGCAAATTGCTCAAGTGGCTCCCAATTCGCCTTCGACGGAATACTCACATTCTTTCTTTACTTTATAACATTCTTTTTAATCCATCATCTTCGGCTTATTTAAAGGAAAGTTTCAATTTTCTATGAGACACACATTCAAGATCGCTGAGGTCATGCATTCCACTTCTTTCTATGACAAGTCATTCACGGTACAAGCCGTTCGTTTGTGGAATGCTTTGCCTATATCCATAAAGCAGGCTCAAACGATAGCTTCCTTTAAAAGTTATTAAAAGACTACTATTTATCTATTTAATCTAATCTATCTATTGTCAAACTCATACTTTGTTCTATCTTTCATTTCCTACACCATTATGTATAGTAGGTATGTATTGTTTATATAGTATATTTTTCAGTATTTTATGTGTGTATTTTTAACACTATGTATGTAAATATTAGGTTTTTATTTTTTATTGTGTTTACTGTAAATAAATTTGTATAAATCATCAGTATCGCCAAACTGCCCTTTTCTGGAAAAAAGGCAGTTTGGCGATACTTCCTCCTATACTACACCTGGCTTTTCTAGTCCATCCAAAGGTTGCCTGGAAGATATTGCTTATAAGTGATAAGGCCGCCACTTGTACATTAACTTTTACTAATAAGTATATTAAATTGTATTACTTTGGTGTACAATAAAGATGATTTGTTGTTGTTGTAAATATGTAGTCTTTGTTGAAAGTGATTGCTGGTTCTGTAAAATTTGCTTGGTATCATAATGTACTTAAATACGTACAACATATACGTATGGTATCAAAGTCAAAGTCAAAATATACTTACGGATGGTTTCGTATGTTTCACAATTAGCTGCTTTGACCCTTTATTAACTAGTAAGCTGCATAGCCTAGCTGATACGAAGATTTTGGACAGTCAAAACAAGGAGTTCCTTGTTTTGACAATCCAAAATCTTCGTATTAGCTAGGACCAACGCTTTAACGTGATCTCGGAGGCATGGATACAAGATATATTTAAAAGGCTAGTACTTAAAAATAGTGATTTTGCTATCGGCTTAAATACAAGATTTTCTTCATGAAACTCTCTCCAAGTCAAGTCTCTACTAGCCGGTAGCCTCAAAGCTACTCATACTAATTAAAGAATTTAATTTCATGCAATAAATATTTTCTTACAGTTCATAGAATTATGTTTGAGCAAGTGAAAACGTTATTAATTTAAGGATTCTATTTGCTAAAATAAATATAGTTGTGAAAACATTTCATCTTAACCTAATTAAGGTCTTTCTAGAAGCTAGTAATATATTTTAGTTTTCATAAAGCAGACTTTATGAAAGAAGTAGGTACTTTTTAATATCCTACTACAATGGCAGGGATTTCGGCTTTTTTCTCAATAAAAGCCGGCAGCCTAGACCAAGCTCAGTTTATTTTTTAGCATCATCTAGAATATAGAGTTTTGACTTATATAAGTGTTGTAAAATGGTTGTGAACAACCAAAATTCAGAAATAAATATGTATTTAGTAGGATATAAAGAAGTACCAAAGTATTTGTCAAAATAAGATCGAGTAAAAATCGAACCCAAATGTACAGCGATATTTTTGAAAATTCGCTGTTTTTCTGCCGTTGCTTTTATCCCTATATTAATCGAGTAAAAGCTAGTGACACATAAAATAAACTGAATATGATTTTATTCATTAAGTGAAGAGAGTTGAACGATGTGAAAATGTTTGGTTAAATTACTGGGTCAAGTGGTTCATCGTGTTAAAGAACATAATTTGCACATTATACAATGTATTTGAATTTTTTATTACACCGCTTGACTTTCGACTGCGGTAAAAATAAATTCATAGCTTTGTAACGCATAAATATGCAAACTACTGTTGACTTTAATATAATTCTGGTACAATTTATACATTATTTTACCTAACAGTAAGCAAAACCTTGTTGAAACCTTGGTTTTAAATAACAACGCGATACAACTACAGTACTAGTTAATAATAATAATTTCTTTTCAGGTAATAAAACCCATAGATAAATAATGTATAGTTTAATATATATAAAATAACTTAAAAATATTATAAAATGGATATAAAAAGAAGAAATATAAACAATAGGTTATTTTTTCGAGAGGAAACCTAGCCTCGCTAAGAAATCTAACCAAAGACACCTGAATCTACCGCAACTCACTCAGCCTAACAAGAATTTAATTTACCTCAGCTTTGTCACCTACCATTTTAATTTACTCCACGTGCAATCTAGTACAACGTAAACACGGCCATAGCCTAAACAAGTTCGTAAAACATTCTTTATCTTCACGCCCCCAAATCAAGGGTATAAGCAAATAAAATATACACATTGTATACACCACAGCGAATATTTATTATAATGCCCTGAACGAGGCGTGAAAGTTATATGTTTCGACGTCTTTTGTATTTTATTTTTTTGTGATGTTTAGCAAAATGTTCAACATCAACTACATTGCTAGTCAGTTCGTTGGTTTTTATTTCGGTTGATTGTAAGTTCAAAGTGGTTTTCAGAAACAGAATGAATACTTCGATGTTATTGAAAAGAAATTCATTAGTCCAATTCTGTATATTTGAGAGATATGCAAGTGTCGATACATTAGGTTAAGATCATGCTGAAAGTGCAGTTTTTAAAGTCAATGATTATTTGGATATAAAATTTACACACTTGTTCACTAAGGATGACTCTAAGCCACTGTGCATTATTTTCAGTCTTTCTTAGTCCGCTGCTGGACTTAAGCCACTCCGAATTTGTTTTTTAGGAACATTGTGACTCAATAGTAGTATTTGGTCTACTATTGGTATAGTAGACCAAATACTCCTACTGTTCAGACTTGGTGCGGGGTTTGACGTCAAGTATCGACTTTATGTATTTTCCAAGGACGCTTGGTATTTTCTTAGTCGCCTCTTACGCCCACGGATGAAATGGGTTATGACATTTTGTATTCATAATCCATCATCACACTGCGCGTTATAAATAGTTCTTAAATTGTTCAATAATATGACCATTAAGTATATACCATTTCTAGTTCTGGCTATGGGTTGTAAGTAAAATGTAATCGGATTTTTGTTTTTTTTTATGGATGTTCAACAAGAATTACACTATACATTCATAATAAGTAGGAACAAAAAAATAATTATCTTACGAAATTAATTATTTTTAGAACTTAAACAATCGCTATTTTTATATCCTAGCGACATTTAAACGTACGAACTATGTAGGATTCTTCTGCGCTGTGTTACTCCTTATTAACAGGACAGTAATTTTTTTTTAGTGTTTGAGTGAGCCATATAAGTATAAGTTCAATACGTATATTTGAAAATATTGACATTATTTTATTTCCAGTCACAGATTGATTGTCATTTTTAGGGCTCTGTAGCCAAAAATGGCAAAAAAACGGAACCCTTATAGATTTACCATGTCTGTCTGTCCGTTCGTATGTCACAGCCATTTTTGTAATTCTAAATTAAAGTATATGCTCATAGTTATGTCTTAACATAATTATGTAAAATTTTAATAATCTATTTTGTTTTTTAATTTTGCATTTCTTATAAATATGGTGGTACATGTACCACTGTAAGTACTGTTATTGAACACTCGTATATAGCAAATAAATTATTTGAATTTACATTTTGCTATTTCTTAATGTACTTATTCTGTGATTTTTTACATTAAATTAAATTAATTATAGCTTTTGTAATCACTATCTCATCAATCAATCCCTTCATTAATTTTAGATTATTTATAAAATGTTTTAGTATTAGTCTAAGATCCGTAGACCCTTCACCGATCTGGTTATTGGATGAAAACTATTTAATATCATATTTTGCATGCTAAAAAATATATCGCGCATGGGTTGGTAAAAAGATTCGGGTCCAGACTAGGAAAAGTTGAAAAGAAAAATTTGGACTTTCCTATATTATGTATGTATATTATACATAATTTACTGGGCTATTTGCTTATATTTAGTAACTTTTAAAATATACGAGTCAATAATGTGCTATATTATTATTATTATTAAACACTTTAGTGTACACCAGTAAATAAATAATATAAGGGCGGCCTTATCGCACATTGCAATTTCTTCCAGGCAACCTAGTTTGGAAATAATTATTTAAATAAAAGTAAAATAGTGGGTAATGGCGTACCTTGTGGAAAAGTGCGAAAGCATGCAGCAAGCAAATAATACAATATATTATATATATATATATATATATATATATATATATATATATATATTACTAAATAAAGTACTAATATTAATATATACACAAATAATACATGGATGAATAAATACATAAACTATACTATATATGTGTGTATAACAGTCATGATGAATCTGCCATATAACGCTGAGTGTCGAGTTTTTTAAATATGTTTAAGGATTTAGCCCGTCTGATAGATTCGGGCAACGCATTCCATAAGCATACAGTCTGCACAGTGAAACATTTTTTACAGAAAATCGTTGAATGAGTAGGAAGTTTCAGTTTTAGATTTTCTGATGATCGTAAGCACTTAGAATGTGTATTATGTAAATATTCAAATCGATTTTTGAGATACAAGGGAAAACAAGGATTAAAAAGAATATTAAAAATAAGACAAAGAATGTGAGTATTCCGTCGAAGGTGGATTGGTAGCTACTTGAGCTTGTTGCGAAATTCAGTGATGTGATCATATTTACGTAAACCGTATATGAATCTTATGCAGAAGTTTTGAAGTCGCTCAAGTTTATCTAGCTGGTCGTCACTGAGATCTAGATAGCTGGCATCGGCAAAATCAAGTATAGGAAGAAGGATAGATTGCACCAGTGCAATTTTAGTGGATATCGGCAGGAAGTTACGCAATCTTCTTAATGATGCTGAGGCAACGTAAAGTCGTCGACTAACATTTTGCAACTGCACAGTCCAAGACAACGTTTTGTCTATGTATATCCCCAGATTCTTCACATCATTACCGTTAGGAATTACAACACCTCGAAAACACACCTGGGGAAGCATTGACCATTGATCTTTCGTCATTATTTAGAACTGCCGATAATAGTAAGGTTACTAAGATTAATCCTGCTAAAACCCAGATGGGTTTTATCAGGATTAATCTTAAGTCCATATCTATTAGCCCATTGTGATATTTTAGCTAAGTCATTATTAATAATGGAGATTGCTGACGGCAAGTTTTCAACCTTCGCTTGAGAGTAAATTTGCAAATCGTCTGCATATAGGTGGTAGGAAGAAGATATACAATTAGAGATTGAATTAATAAAAATTGAGAAAAGTAAAGGAGATAAAACGCCGCCCTGAGGCACACCTGCAGCATTGTCGCACCATGGAGAAAAAGTATCATCCAGTTGGATGCGCTGCCGGCGTCCAAACAGGTAACAACGAAACCAGTCGATCACTGATGGAGATATATTAAGAGAGCTTAAAATGGCGAAGAGAATGTCAAAGTTAAACAATTCATTATATATTAAAATCTTATTATCGAGTTTATCGAGTTATAATCGAATGTCATTTTTTGACAGGGTCATCTCGACCTCAATATGTCTTGTGCCAATTATTCATTATTTCTCCCGCTAAGTATAGCTCACTTAAAGAAAAGGATAGCTCCATGTGGAGAGCTTTGATGGAGGCATATGTCCAGCAGTAGCCGTGTTTCGACTGATGTGATGATGAAAAATATCCACACAAATTAATGGCATGACACTTTAAGTAATAGTTAAAATACCTTCATTTTATAATTTTTATATTAGTGTGCAATACTTGTACACTAATAAAAAAAATATATAGTTGAACTCTCGGGGTTAGACATCATCATCGAAGGCAACGTCGCAGGCTCTTCATTTGGTAGCCAAATGCTACGACTCCAAAAGAGGACCAACACATAAGAAAAGAACAGCATTTAAGAATACTAATATAACACATTTGTATAGATATACCGAAATACATGTGAAAATAAGTTTGCTCTTAGTAATTTCTTTAAGTTATTCGTGAGCGAGGCCGCGAAGTACAGCAAGTATAAGAATGTAATGGTGGCCGTTTTACGAGAGCGAGATATTTACTATCATCCAAGAATGCAATTTCATCGCATACTAAATTAACATAGCTTAACAGTTTTGGTCGAGACAGAGATTCATAAAACGCTTCGACGCGAAAACTGTTTTCAGTGAAACCACAATTTAACGACAAAAAAAGAAAAGTCAACAAAAAAGTTGGAATGCTCTCGCTTTGGTCCAAAAGTAAGAGGATTACTGACTGTTGACCTAAAACTAAATTAAAAATAAACTGCTTTAGTTCAACGCAAGTGTGTCCTGATTACGCACTTTGGTATAATTATGCATTAATGCTTTTAAATGGCGACACAGCTATTGATCAAAATATAAATCGATTAGGTACTAAAATTGGACTGCACTGAGAATCGATTTTATGCAGACAACCCTGAATTTAATTAATCATAATCAATATTTTAGGAATGGGCTGATTCATTTATCCTTTCTTTAGATAAATTAAAGAATTATTAAGAATATTTTTGTTGTAATATGTCCTATAAATTTTTAAATGCTTAATGAACATAAATTCTCTTAAGTGGCTCATGACCTATAACAAACTCATTATGAAGACGCTATACAAGTTTTGTATGTGGAGATAGAGTCAGGAGGCCGAAGGATGACATAGAATATCACCTTTTTACCGCGATAACCGACTCTCACGTAGGTGGAGCCGCGGCCGGAGTCTACTACAAAATACATAATTACATATATATTGTATTAATATCATCAGATATACATAACATCCAGAAAAAAGAAATGCAAATCACATGAAGTATTTTTTGGTTGAGAATTGAACCCAACTTAGCATCCACGGTTACTAATTACTGGTCGTAAATCATCATCATGCTAGCGTTATCCCAATTACATCTCGGACTCCACTTACTAGTCTAACCGAATTTGACTGAATATTAGGTTTTCCAAAAGAGCGACTGCCATCTGACTTCTGCAACCAGAATGGATATTGATATTCTATGACTTAGACTGGTATCAGTTTATTCAGAGGTACTGGCTCCTCATAACGACTGTCAAAGTACTTCATGACAGCTGAGACCAACGGCTTAGCGTGCTCTCCGAGGCACGAGGAAAAGAGATAATTAACAATTAAATACGCATATAACTTTTTATCATCAGTAGTCTGTTCGTATCTTCACTAGGTTATCGCTAGATCAAGATGTCATTCAATGTAAAACAATTAAACTTAAGGCATTTCTTAATGTTTTAGTTTAGGCAAATTTTCTCAGTAGTTCTACAACGTTAGTCGGAACAAGTTTCAGAGATTTATACTGTACTTAACTCTTAATGCATAGTACAAATCTTCATTCGTAGCGTTTTGGTGCATATGTTTTGTGTAAATGCGAAACGTCTGCGAAATTGCTTGCTTAAAATTTAGATTGCAATAGTAATGTTAGAATTCTTTTAAGGATTTGGCTCGTGAAATAAAATACATATTTAAATGACTGAGCTTTACCAAATTGCTATTAATACTTCATGCAAATTTGAGCAGCATCACGATCGTTCCTGTCTGAAAAACATTATTAACGGTTGAGATGACTAACGACACCCAGCAGTTTGTCACGAGGCAGTAGCCTAACTGGAGACAAGCACCAACCATTTAGTTTCAAGGTACTTTATTAGACTAAAACATACTCACATACATACATACATACATAGACTCACGCCTGTTTCCCCGAAGGGGTAGGCAGAGGCATATTGAACGCCCACTTTTTGCCAGTGTTTTGATATCACGTAATAGGTGGCGACCCTATTGCCGCTTATCGGGATTTTTTGTTTGCCAGAGCCTCGTCCGTTGATCGGCAGGTGCACCACTTGCAGGTGAGGTTGGCTTGGGACCCTAAGTTCTTAGTGGGAATCCTATGCACCCTATGGACTAAAACAACCAATCAGTAATTATATTAGCAGCACAGCAATTTATTGACACCAAATCAGGTGGAGTCAGGGTTTTATCGCCGTAAAACATTTTGATTACACGAATATAAAACACTTCCGTTACTACGACTGACAGACAACGCAAAGCCGAGCCTAATAATTGAATAAAAATTTTGGCATGTTTATTTTTTGGGAAGCGTAGGGGAGCAGTTCCAAGGAATTTGCCTGAATTCCCAATGGATCGAGAAAATCGGTTACATTAATGCGTAGCTGTGGGCATCCACGTTATGCTATAATTTTATTTTCTTAGAAATACCTTACCAACATTTTGTATACGACACCAAGATTATTAAAAACATTCAGTAGCACTATGTCATACAAAATATACTGACTTTACCGAAAATATTTTAAACTTTCACCGAGAAGCTCCTAAGCAGTTACGACGTCCATATACCATGTACTCCCCAGTAACTTTTGGCTAGAATACAACGTGGCCTAAGTGCATATGCACTTACCTTACGACGTAAGCACCGTTCCGGCGAAATTATGGCAACATAATAATAAGCGCTTCTTCTCGTATAACAATACAGTTTTGGCAGGAAAGTCGATATATCGTTGCAAAGGTTTATGACAAGTTCTTGGCGGTGATATTAAACTGTATGCATTGTTTAATATGCTTGTAGACTATCTTGTTTATATTTATTATATAAGAAAATGACAAAATACTGTTTACCTTTCTTTGCTCATCCAGTGTGTGGCAAATTCTGATGTCAGAATTTACCTCCGACTTGGCCTAATGATTCTTGTCTTGAGGCAAGAATATGGACCGACGGGTTGAAGTATCCGTTGCATCACAGTAGCGATCTTTGAATAAGGGTTTCTATTTCACAAGCTAATTTGAATATATGATTTTGTATAATATGGACTAAGATGTTAACACACATCTGTATAATATAAAATTCGGGTGCAAGAAGCTGAAATGTTTATGCCTTTCAAACCGTTGGAGTGCTCTAAGACGGGATTTCCTGAAATGCTCACGGGAACGGGAAGAAACGGCTTTTTTAATGTGCGTACATAGCTCCTGAGCATCCTCTGGTATGTTTACAAAACTTTCATGCTTTGAAAACATATACAACTTCTTAGGCAAATATTAGATTGAATCTACTGGTCATGTAGAAATACAATTTGATTTCAATATAGTAGTTCCGAAAAATATATTCCAAACTTTAGAACGAATGCTCGATTGTATCAAAATAGTTTTTTTAGAGGAGCTGGCAGCTCTGTCAATGACTTCTATAGATTTTGTATTTATTTTGGGCATTGTGAATAAAATGGCAACTGTGATTTGGAAATATATTTATTTTTCCATTACTGAATAGATTTGCCAATCAATTTCGACGCCGTGTACCACTATAGATCTTTTAGACACTATTTGAAAGTATCTGATTACTTTTCTTTGAGTTGATGTACGAACTGGTTTCGTTCGTTTGGATTTAAGCCTTTAAACTATTGTCCATTAATTTTCCTGAAAATATTAATGAAATGTGCCTAGCAAAGTGCCACGCGTATTATGTATCCAAGAATCTCATCTTGACCTTTCCTAGGGTACAAAAGTCTATCCCGTAGGATCTATATGTAAACAGTTCTGCTTAGGTATAGTAACAATAAGTAGCTAGGTAATGAAACTACGACCTTTGCCTTAGTAGTCATTCTCTTGCCCTAGTCCCAATTTATTTAGAGGCCGTCATCCGATTATATACCTTTTTTTTTTACACCCGACTGTGAGGGACAGACAGAACTGTCCCCCGCACCCACACCTTGGGACGCATCCAACGCAGGCCTCACGCAAGCCCACGTGGAGCGCCCCCTCCCGGGATCTCGCTTAGCTTCACCGTGGGTGTACCTCAAACCCACGATTACTGAGCCCCCCACCATGACAAGGTGGAGATCCCACGGGAGGGATCCGATTATATACCTCTTTTTCATTTATTTTCATCCACAAACAGTCTACCCAACTTTTTACCAACAGGCTAATAATCCTATTAAACTAGATGTTTTGGAAGTCTCGCAAAATCAGCAAAGCAACTAAAAATCACATCACCCAAAATCACTGTACAAAAAGTCCAGCAAAATCATTGCTAATCCGCCATTTTCAAGCTGGTCGTAAATATTTTACTTTTTAGTTTGTAGTTCTAGATCGGGACGACCGGTCGAGTGCTTAGCAAGCAGAGCCGGCGCGCAAACATTAGCTTATGACGATGACCGTGTTAATATGTGCTGTGAACGATTTTGTTTTAATGCTACGTTGAAATGTAAACTCATTAAATTATTTTACAAGTGCCTATTTAAGCTGTACAGTGAAGAGGTTAATTTCAGAAGCAGACTATATCTATGTAAGTAAGCATAGGGTAGAATAGATATGGCAGAGTAGATCATTAGTATGCCCATGAAATAAATGAAAATAGTGCCGCATAAGCAAAAAGTGAACTTGTGAAGAGAAGTAATTTGGTATTTCAATTGACTCAGTAGGTATATCATAAATGTCTATTTTTAAACGTGTAATATAGTCTAAGAGCCCGTGAACTCCAGATCTTGGTTATTTTATAAATGCTGAAAGTTTGTCAGCGCATGCTCTCAACACAGGTAAGAACGATGGGCATTATGGAGTTTGGGTTAAAGTGGCTTTGGCAAGTACTAAACAACCGACATAGTCATCGGTACTAAAGGTGTGTAAAATACCTATCTAATTTCGTCAAATAATAAAGTACGATTTTTTGGTATTACCTTCAGAATATTCTTAAAAATCACGTTAGTCATTGCCAGACACTTAACATCGTGGCAACAACTTGCCAGACACCCTTAATGTTCATGAAATTATATTTTTAACCGACTTCAAAAAAGGAGGAGGTTTACAATTCGTCGGAATCTTTTTTTTTATGTATGTTCCCCGATTTCTCTAAGACGCCTGGACCGATTTCAAAAATTCTTGTTTTAATTGAAAGAGTATAACTTCTAGTTGGTCCCATGATCATCAGGTCAGGATCTGATCATAGAATCCTGAGAAATCGAAGGAACTCTTCAAATTTTATAAGCACACTTGAAGCGATTTGACCGTAACAACCCAATGCCGTCGAGTTTGGGCTCGTTTGAGTCGTCTTTTACATGGACTTTGATGCTAGATGATTTCCATGGTCTGATGATAGAGTTCGAAGGTAACCAAGAGATCTTTGTGATACAATAACCCAATCTCATCGTGGTTAAGGTCGTTTGATTCGTCTTTACATGGACTTTGGTACTGGATGTTTTGCAGGGTCTGATGATGGAGCAGGAAGGTTGCCATGGGATGTTTGTAATACAAAGATGGAATCCCATTGAGCTTGGGCTCGGTTGATTCGTCTTTACATGGACTTTAGTGCTGAATGTTCACCAAAGTCTGATGATGGAGCAGGAAGTTAGCCATGGGATATTTGTAATACAATTACGCAATCCCAACAAGTTTGGGCTCGTTTGAGTCGTCTTTGCATAAACTTCGATGCTGGATGATTTCCATGGTCTAATGATAGAGCTGGAAGGTAACCCAATATCATCGAGTTTAGGGTCGTTTGTTAGTCTTTACATGGACTTTGGTACTGTATGTTTTCTAGGGTCTTACGATGGAGCAGGAAGGTGGCCATGGCATCTTTGTAATACAAAGACGCAATGCCATTGAGTTTGGGCTCTTTGGATTCGTCTTTACATGGACTTTAGTGCTGAATGTTTACCAAACTCTGATGATGGAGCAGGAAGGTGGCCATGGGATCTTTGTAATACAATAACGAAATATCATCGTGTTTAGGCTCGTTTGTTTTGTGTTTGGTATTGGATGATTTCCGAGATCTGATAATGGAACTGAAACGAACGTGTTTAGGCTATTTTATTGAAAACAAAAAATACTTGAAATTGCCAGAAAGGTACAGGTCTACATTTCAGAATTGAGGCACGTTAGGAAGGTCTCCCCATCATGTACCACCTACACTATCCCATGTACCACCTTTTACTATTTTTTATTAGTATACCACTAAAAAGCAAAAAATAAAAATTATTTTTAAATAAAAACAAACCAACTTCAAAAAACACTAAGGAACTAAAAAACAAAAAATAATTGGTTTTGGAGCAAACATTTTTGAATTCGGTGCCAAGCCCTTACGTAAAAAGTTACTAAATTACAAACTACCTATTCTATCAACAACGAAAGTTATATAAAAATGTGTAGAGGTTTTATAGTCAGATCAGAAATACTTTGCTTGGCACCGACTCCAAAAATGTTTGCTCCAAAACCAATTATTTTTTGTTTTTTAGTTCCTTAGTGTTTTTTGAAGTTGGTTTGTTTTTATTTAAAAATAATTTTTATTACTTACGTTATAGTTTAAAAGCTTTATATATAATACTTGGGTAATAATTAGATGATGATTCCTCACTAGCCATAAGCCCTAAGCCCTTGCCAGACAAATATGTAGGGTAGCTGTAGGAGCGAGCGCGAGACAGTATGTATAGTTGTAAGTTCTAATACAAATACTTGTTAAAAAAATGTGTCTTAACTGTTAGAGGAACGTCCTGAATTCCTTTTACATGACGAGAAGTATATGAAGGATGTACTAATATTATATAATAGTTCTTCTTCTTTACATGCGTGTGTGTGTACTTTTACTGGCCAAATCTAGTGTCGGAGTCTGTAGTCCGCCCGAAGGCCTCCGACATGGTCTAACGATTCCTGTCTGAGACAAGAACCGGTATCGACAGTTTTACATGCCTTCCAAAGCACGGTAGCGATAGCGCTCTGATTTAAATGCCACAAGCGGACACCCATCCAAGTCATCCCCTCTGCAATAGTTGCTTAACTAAAAAAACTTGATTTAATTTTCTTTTCATTTCATATCTTTGCTGATCTATTATGAATTATAATTCAAGTCACGCTATAGGCACTACATTTAAAATACGTGTAAATTATACCTCAAAAAGCCTTTAGAAATATTGCTATCCGCCACTTAATTCTGATTTATTTGTCACACAGACTAAATTATGTCCGACGGCCTGTGTCAATGAACGCACATACATGCGTGTTTTGTATATCAAATTGTATATAATTTAAAGCAGTACATTTGTACATTTTAATATTTAATATAATATTGAGGTTTTATACAATATGACGTCTGTACCGGACACTAACCGGACATACGTTCCGTTTATGGTCATATAATATTACCGATGTTATAAGTTTTTATAATATTATTTTTTCGTTTTTTTTACAAGCGTGGCTCAATAGAGCAAATCCTCATATGCACTCACGATGATATTGTAACCCGAATTAGGAGTGGCCTATGTCCAGCAGTGGACTGTAAAATGCTTGAATCATGTTGAGCATGAACAAAATTATTTAAGGCACAATATGTATGTATATTATAAACAGAGCATGCATGAGAAAATTGATGGGAGTGAATGAAGCAAGAGAAGTATGTCAAGATCGTTACAAATGGCGTTCCGTAGTCACTGCCTACCCCTCCGGGAAATAGGCGTGAGTCTATGGGTGTATGTATATTATTAGCATATATAGATATTTTAAGCCTATAAAGCATAGTAGTGGCACGGAAAAAAGAAAGAAAAAGGAAAAAACAAATAACCAGGATTTAGACATTAAAGTATCCTAACATATACCTACATTAAATAAATATCTATAGAAATACTGATCAATAGAATGCATATATCCTGGCAATTGATAATACTGATAAACGTAAACTAGCAGCAACTGTAATCTAATCCACCTACATAATTCTATAACTAATTTATTATCTCAATACAACTATACATTAGTGTAAATAGCGAGAATGTTAACGCAAACAGATTTAATGACTTAGAGTTAAACGGTTGAGTTTTGGAAGGGATAATTCGTCGTTATCTCCGACTCGAAATTCATGCCTTCCTTAAACGGCCGGGTTATATTTACGAAGAATGGAGGTGGCATTTATTAATTACTCTGTTCATATTATATTAAAACAATGATTAATTACGATATCAGTCGCCTTTCTTGAAGTATCTTTTGTTGGTCCGAAATTTTCTTTTATGCATTAGAAGGTATTTGGATGAATAATCTTGATCAAGGGGTTGAATTATCATGTACCTACATCTAGCTTTGTCTATTTGTACATGAGTAAAATTAAACCTTTTATTGATGAATCCAACTTTTTTAATTGTGTCCAACAAAATTTCAAAATTTTCAAGTTTATCACTACATTAACGAGCCTTTGTTTGTTGCGGTAGACCGACAGCTACGTTTGGACTTGACCTTATCTTGCAACCAAGTTTGGTAAGATCTTGGTTTTGGCTAGTAATGGCCTAATACTTGCGAGTGGCTGTAAATGTAATAATGAGATGATGTAGTTGTATATGAGGCAGAAATTTGACGAGGAGAATGTGTCGGATAAGTACTAAGACTTTGTGTGATTGCATGACTATGTAGACCAACTATTCTTTAGCACAATCGCTCACAAGATAAGCAGGCATTAATAAAATCTTAATAGCTATACGTATACCAATTGAAACATACCTATTGAAACCAATCAATAAGCACATAGCTACTTAATCTCGTTTGTTACATCGAATCGTAATAATTATTTATCAAAAGTTCCTTGTTTTTTTTATTTAGGCACGAGGCATTTAATAAATTTCTTATGAATGAACTTACACGGTTGTAGTTTATTTTCTCATCGGCAGTCCTATAATTTGCGAGATTGCCAAGATTAATGTTAATTACGATATATGTATATAAATAGTCAAAAATGTAGTTTTAAGATATACTACGTCCGTTATTGACAGCCTAATCAATAACAAAAAGTATCTATATATCTCCAGCAGCCCAGTATGTCAAACTGCTGGACTCGGGTTTCTTCTCACTATGATAAAGGTTAGGCCATAATCCCCACACTTTCCATTTAGTGCTGGTTGACAGACTTCACATGTACTTTAAGAACATCATGGAGAACTCTTGGACATGCCAGCTTCCTCACAGTGTTTTCCTTCATCACTTATCAAGCGGCATTAACAAATGAACCATTGTCACCATGAGGCTGTTGTAGTCCACTGCTAGATACAGGCATCTTCAATTACACGCCACGAAGTACGATTTTTGGATCTTTTTTATCTAGCCTCTTCCAGCTTTTGTGTAAATCGTCACAGCATCTAAGACTTTAAAACCGAAATACAATCCCTACAACACCTTCACAGAACCGTTTGCTTCCCACATCCATGTAGCTGGGGAGGCGCCCTGAAGCTTATTTAATTAGTATTCTGTAAATGAGGAGCAGGCGACGACAATCTAAATACAAGCAGTTTAATTTTTCGTTAATCGCCTACAAACTGTTGGAGTTATGCGGCTACACGTTCCAACTTAACGCTCTGTATCTTGTTGGTTTATTCCCGGATTTAATTCCATTTCTGTTTCTAGGATTACATGGTTTATGTTATTGAGGATTATATGGAATGGATACTGTATGGATTCCCACTAGCTTAGGCTGGTTTTTAAAGATCAAGATTCTTTGGTGCAATCCTGAGATGCAGCTTTTGAACTCTTACGTAAAAAGCATGGCGTTATAAATATGACATGTCTATGTATAATTTATTAAAACATAATTATTGGCAGGGCACACAGCTCGAAGAACTGATGGCCGTTGGGCAGGAGGGGTTGTGGAGTTGCGACCACGTACCGACCGACGCAGCTGCGTTGTAACCGGCTCGGCCTTCCACTCGGCTCGTTTTGGTGGGTAGGAGTATTTTCTAAGAATATATATCTTTATTTTTATGTTGTGGTAGAAATTTGCCCTGCAGTATTCAAAGTTGAGTTAAACTTAAATTTGAGTTAGAACCTGTTGAAGGGAGTATCTATGACTCACGAAATCATTTTAGGCTTACGGACTAAAACCACTGCAATATCCCACCTCCTTCAGTTAAAACATTAGGCAAATCTACCACAATGGTGGCAGTGTAAGACAAATCCGTAACAAAGAAATGCACATTGCAGTTATAAAAGAATTTGCTTTCTAAAATTAAAAATATAGAAATGTTGTGCCTCCGTGCGTTTAGAATGGAAATATAGAACAACGGATACAGAGACCATTTAAATTTCCAACAAACGTTCATACATCACAAATTTTTTGTTCTGCACATGGATGCAGTGGCTGTGCAAAATTCTAAAGCACGCAAACGTTACTGGGTTATCCATGTATTAGCGTTTGACTACAGTTATATAATGTTTTCTTTTCTGTTATATTTTCTTTCTTTCTTTCAGTTTCAAAGTAAAGTATTACTTTACGTACCGTACCGTGTGCTTCTGCTATTAACATTTGCTTTAGTTTGAATTACTTTAGAAGAATACTGATGGATATAATAACAAGTAATAAATGTTATTTTAGTTTATTTTCATGAATCCACACGATATGAGACTATGGTGTAGTATTTGATAAATTAATATTGGTATTCTGTTGCAGTAAGTAAATAATAATTATTATTTTGTCCAGCACACACGGATCTCATGAATTGGCCTGAAAAATTCTAAATCTAGGACTAAGACAGGTTTCATATTCTTATTATGTCTTTTTTTTTTAAATATGGCATTTCAAAACAAAGACATAAGACTGTAATGCCTGCCTTCACATTAAGGAAGATGCGGAATGTTGTCTGCTATTCTTGCCAAGGTGGTCACCACAATAGCTCCAAGTATATAATTTCAGCAATCTTCGAGCACGCGACCAGCACATTTGATTCGTTCATGCGTGGTACGTACAAATTAATCAGTGTCCAAGTGCACTAGGCATGTCAGATATCAGTAGGAGTTATTACCCTTGCTTAAGAGGATACTGTTACATAAGATCAAATGGTTAATTACGAGAATTGGTCTACAGTTTTGATTACTAAAATAAGAATTGAGGTCCAATTCTTGTAATTATTTTTGTTAAAAATGCAGACGAGCTGACGAACTCTATATATATCAAACCAGACGATAAATATATTAAGTGTAGCAAAATACTAATTGTGAGTCAATTCAAACTCTAATCGCATTTCATTTAAAGTACAGTGTCGATGTCAGATATAATACAAGAATTAGCCTTGTTATGAATTTGAGGGAGGTTAAAGATGGTGATTGGCGAGCAGTGGATCAAAGTTTCTTTCTTTCTTATTGGAGGCCTAGGCACACCCATATTTTGGGTCGATGAGCCATTGGAGTAAGAGTGAGTATACTTACCCATTCTTACTCCATCCACCAGAACTACTATTATATACTTTAGCTATCCAATCAAAAGTTCCACTACCGAAAATTAACCTTATCTTAGGCGAATTCAGTAAAACGTCGAATCATTAATCAAAGTTACTTGAAATTCTATTATGACAATATTATAACTGTAGGTAGTTACACGTATCTTGTCACCAGACAGACATATAACCAGGATTGGTTGACTCACATATGGATCACACAATTACGCAACACACTCCCAACAGAAAAATCCCCACATTCTCTATCTATCTCTGCTTCTCCTTCTCCCTTTCTTCATCAGTGCGCCAACTCCTTCTTTCTTTGTCTATCCATACCCTACTTGACCTTTTGCTCTATCCCTCATCTCTTTCCTTTCTCCTTTTCCAACGCACACTGTCTCTATCTCTCCCCCTTTTCATATATCACTCTAGTTTTTCATGTTTTCCTCTAACTATTTCTTAGAGTGCCTTATGTGTGCCTTCACTGTCATAAATATATTTAAATCAAGAACTCGTTTTAACGTAAATAAATCACTACAAGCTAATTTACCTCGGTCATATTAAATACGCATTACAAAGAAAGAAATGGTTGAGCTTGATACGCTTACTTCCCAACCTTCTTAGCGCATACCTCATAAAACTTGATAAATCCAAACGAGACTTTAGTGCCATGCCCCCCGGGATAAATTATTTCGTAGCCTGAAGAACATATACTGATAAAACTACTTTTTAGGCTCTAGTTCAGGAGTAATAGAAGTTTGTGAGACCTTATGTTAATGTTGGAAGTAAATATATTCATTCGGACAAAAAAGGTAAATTTATTAGGGTCTTGGGGATTCAATCAACATATGTTATTTTCACAGTGGGAGAGCAATTCCTAGTTTTATATATAAAAACCAGTTAAATATAAAGCGGCGATAGTCAATTGGAGCGACTGATAAATTGCTACGCAGTGGAATCAAAAATCACAGTGAGCAGCACTGACTTTTCGAAGTACAAAGTTGTTGATAACCGTCTACTTAATGGTAACGATTGATGTATCGGTGGATGAAAGTTTGTTACTTCATGGAGTAGCTACTGAATTAGTTTAAAATGAAATTTGCTTAAGGGGAGAATCTCGGATGCTGCTCTGATACAACCAAAGTAATAAAAAAAATTTGTGCAAACTTACTAGTACTAAGTTTAATCTTTGCCTCTTTTTTTGTCTGCTTTTTTTGTACGATACAAAAAAAAAACAGACAAAAAAAGAGGCAAAGCAGCATATTTTCAACTATTTACTCAACATAGTATTATACCAAATTCCCTTTTCCAAAAAACGTGCTGTAATATTACCAAAGTGGTATTCCAATCCTAAACAGAATTTTGAAGTCTAATTCTAATTTCACCAAAATAGAACGCTGTCATAAACATCCAGGTACAAAGGCCGCTGAGAGCGAAAATCATGAAATTACCTACAAACAAATAGATAAAATGTTGTCGACTGCAACTCACTGTGGAAATACACCAATTTACATACTTATATCGGAACCACACACTACAGTCAAATATAGAATCCATGCTTATTAGGCTCAGTGCACACTGGCGGCACGGTACGGAATCTTTTGACAATTCTACATGTATGTATTCAGGTAGCCCTCATTGCGTGAGTTGACTGGCCATATGCCAATATCAAGCAATGCTTGCAGATATCACCTTGTGGATGAATGACTGCTAGTGTATTTATATCAGAGCGGTACCGTGCTTTAGATGGCACGGTACCGCATGTCGCAGTCCTTCAGGCGATCTTGTATGGAGCATCCCTTCACAACAAACATACTACTAAATTGTCCCATACTAGTGCATCAAGTAAATTTATCTGACTATGATATATCTGTCTTTACTGCAATTACAATTTTAATGTACTTGTACTACTACTATTGTATTATTATTTTCATTTAATCGTCAAAAATCAGTTACCGCGGCGTGCCGTTAGTAGGCGCTATGCCTAACTGTATACATGTGTATTGTACACATATATTTTTATACGTACCTATCCTACTCAATATAATATTGATTTACTGACTAGTCCACCTAATAGAGGCACTAGTTATAATATTTTATAAATGTGTTTTAGTAATGATGCCTATTTGCTCAGCTTCATATATAATGCTAGTTCAGAATTGCGAACGTTATATTGATTTTAAAATTTATGATAGATCTGTCCTATATTCTTCCACTAAAGACCTGCATTATTTGAATGGAAAGTTTATAAATGAAGGTATATGAGATGTGAATTATATTTTGTGGCGTTTGCTGTGTACACTCTGAGAAAAATACACAGACCTATATAGGCTCCCACCTGCTCCTCCCAAGAGGGAGAAAATTATCGATTGGATTCGTGTTTCATATGTGTAGATTTACGTGATATCTACTGTAGTAGATTTGCATGATCCCACCACTAAAGGAAGTCTTAGACAACGCGGTAGAATTAGTGCGTGGTGCGAACATCTTTCGAGAAATTCAGATACTCCTTCTTCCTAAGTCACCTTTGGCTGGTAGAGTAAAATCCACCACAAGAATTTATTCGAAGCACGGCAACAGCAGAACACCTGGTATGAATATACATGGAATAATTTGAATTCGTCTAACCCACATCAGTAGATTTATTTGCTGACGTTTTCACTTAATATTCCCCCGATTTTATTTATTTATTTATGTAATTACAACAGGTAACAATCAAAACATGATGGATATAACGTTGTAGATATGAGTTTAGTACAGATTGAAACCCTAGCGTAATCAAACAACTAGATACGCATTTTTATAAGTTATAAGTTAACTATGTTGTTACAATGACATCCAGTAATGTAGATAATACACTAATTTTTATATAACAAATTTAAGCAAACTACTCGTATATCATGTGTTCAAAATGCAGTTGGAGAACATTTAAAATGAAACAAAAATCTTAAATTAATAAAAGATTTAGAGAGACAAGGCCAGAATCCTTCTCTTATAAACTGCAAATCGTGAGTCGAAGATGTCAATATCAGCATTGTTGGCCGATACTTCGTTGTAGAGGCGGCACATTCTTATGATAGGATTATAGTAAGATGTATTATTCTTATATACACTAAGTATAAATGTTTTCGGTGATCTTTTGTTATGCCTAGTGTTAATATCAATGAGGGAAAGCAAAGTGGAAGAATCTATGCTATTGTGTAGAATTCTATGAAGCCCAATTCGTATCGTATATATATATATGTAATCATTGTCGTACATGTAGGTGGGTCATTTTGAATTTAGATAACCGTTCAGCATAGGATGCGAGCGTCCTTGGGAGGCCATACCTGTAGGCTATACATCTGACACACTTTCTTTGTACACTTTCTATTCTATCAGAATGTATTGCATAGCAAGGTGACCATACAGCTGAACAGTACTCCAATATGCTTCTAACTAGACTATAATAAAGTAGTATAAAGCTGCGGACTTTTGAAACTTTTTGTAGATCTAGCTATAAAGCCGAGGAGTTTCAATGAGCTATTCGTTATGTCAGTGTATTGATCGCGAAATGATAATTGGTCGTCGAATAACACACCTAAATCCCTGGCCGCATATTTACGAACGAGTGTTTGATCTTCTAGTTTATAATCATATGTACACCTATTAAGTTTCTTAGTGAAAGTAATAACAAAACATTTTTCTATATTTAAATACATTTTGTTTTGTTTACACCAATTGGATATAGCATTGAGGTCCAGTTGTAAGGCCTCACAGTCAGTAACATTCTGTATCGACCTAAACACCTTTAAACCATCAGCATAGAGTAAACAAGGGCATTTTATTGTTTTTGCAAGATTATTGATGAAAATTAAGAAGAATAATGGCCCTAAATGCGATCCCTGTGGAATACCAGAGGTGACAGATGAAGGTTGTGATAAGTATCCTCTAACAAAAACAAGTTGACTTCTATGCTTTAAATATGACTGGACCCAACGAAGTAAGCAACCATGTATTCCATAGGACATAAGCTTTGACAGAAGTATTATCTTGATTCACTTTACCAAACGCCTTTCGGAAATCGGTGTAGATGGAGTCTACCTGACCTCCCTTCGCAAAACTAGAGCACAAATAATTTTTATACTCCAGCAGATCAGAAAGGGTTGATTTACCGCGCACAAAACCATGTTGACGTTCAGATAGATAAGGTTTGAAGTGGGAGTATAGCTGTTTGTAGATAACAGCTTCAAATAATTTTGCCATGGTGAAAAGTATGCTGATAGGTCTATAATTAAAGATCAATTCGATTTATCACCATCTTTGTGAATTGGAACAACGTGGGCTGTCTTCCAGAATTTTGGAAAAGTACCAAGTGCTAGAGACCGATTAAATATATAGAAAGGTGGCAAAGATAGCTCATCAGCACACATAATTAGAAATAATGGAGGAATCCCATTCCCTTATCCCTTATTACGATTTAATTGTTTTAGTTCTCGTAAAATATGCGCCTGCTCGATATAGATCGCGGACAAGGATGTGGTGTATTCTGCAGTGATGTATTCTGTCATGCTAACGGAGACAGAAGGCGGCTTCTCAAACACAGAACTAAAGAATTTCGAGAATAATTCGGCGATAACTTGACCATCAGATGAGACCACATCATCAAGTTTCATGGTTTGTGGTAGCCCATTAGAGCCTTTTTTACTATTAACAAATTGCTAAAAGGATTTCATATTATTAGGTAAAGATTTCTCTGTGCGAGATATGAAAGATCGATAACATTGGCTTTCGAGATTCTTACATCTACGTCTCAACATCGAGAACGTATCATAATCACGCGGGTTGTGATATTTTTTAAAGCGGTTTTGATATTTTTTCTTCTCAAGAAGACATATTTTCAGAGCCGGTGAGTACCAAAGGGGATAATCAGATTTATTGCCTTTATAAATAGGGATATACTTAGCTATAACACCATTAAGAAAGTCATAGAATTCCTGAATAGCAAGATCGATATCATTTGATATTAAAATATTAGTCCAGTCTTTCTCCAAAATTGCTGCCCTTACCTTGTCATAATCGCACTTGTGAAAATTGTACCACTTAGTACGTGATTTGGGTTTCATTTGCTTGGTTGGAATATTGGCGCTAACTTGTATGAAAAGAGACGGGTGATGTCCATACAGTCGCACCAATGGTGCCTCAACTGATTCAACGCATATTTTATCAGATGTGCACAAAACTAGATCTAATAATCTATCGTTTTTATTTTTAATATGATTAAACTGATAAAGATTTCAGAGTGATAAAAAGTCTAACAAAAAATTTGTTTTACTATCAGCAAAAACATTTCCGGCTTTCAATGTGCAATTTTTAGATATAGGTGACCATACCAAACCTGGCACGTTGAAATCTCCTATAATCAGATTAATGTTAGTACTCTGAACGTCAATGAGAATGTTTTGTGTATTCAAATAGAACGCCTTTAGGTCATTAAGTGGCAAGTGAGGCAGCAGATAACAAAGGCAGAGATTCAAACGAGACTCGTGATGATTATTAGGCATAATGCTAATCCAGATATCCTCCACTTTGCTATCCCATGAGGTTTGACGAATCACCCTATACTGTTTTTTATTGAAATCAATACGCCTCCACCTTTCACTTTTCTTCTACAAGTATTTTTGCGATCTCTCCGACATACGTTATACCGCTGGTCAAATAACTCTTTATCATAAAATCCTGAGTTTAGACTAGTCTCCGTTAAACATATAATATCGTATTCGCAACTAAGTACATTCAAATATAGGTCGTGCAATTTAGACCTTATTCTATTCACATTTTGATAATAGACATTTAACATTAAAAACACCATAAAAAATACCAAATAACGTACTTAATATTAACTTTTCGTTGCCATTAGAGCCAAATGCCTGTTAAACCCTCGTCCTTTTCCGACTTTCGTCCTATCTCCGTGCTACCTTTCCTCACCAAAGTGCTTGAGCGACTTGTCCATATCCAACTTAGCACATTCCTTAACAAGAACCTACTCCTCAATACTCTCTAATCCGGATTCCGACCTGGTCACAGCACCGTTATGGCACTGATCAACATTACCGATGACATAAGGCTTGATATAGAGAATAAAAATCTGATTTTACTTACCTTTCTTGATTTTAGTAACGCCTTCAACACCGTTGATTTCCATCTTCTGCTTGGCATACTACGCTCTATTAACATATCTCCACAAGCGATTGATTGGTTTCACAGGCCGCTGACGTATACGGATCGAAGACTCTTTCTCTTCGTGGTGCAATACTACAGTCGGCGTTCCACAGGATGGCGTTCTATCTCCCTTACTTTTCTCAATTTTTATAAATTCTATCTCTTATCAGCTTCAGTCGTCCTACCACCTTTATGCAGATGATCTTCAAATTTACACTCAAGCACCTGTACACAAGTTGTTTGAAGCATTCCGCATCATTAATACAGATTTAGACTGGATAGCTGCATGGAGTCTCAGATTTGGTCTACAAATCAACCCTGCAAAAACGCAGGTTATTGATGTTGGCAGTCCCAAGATGATCTCACGTGTGGACTGGACTCGTCTGCCTCAAATTAACTTTAGTGGTATCCCCATACCCATTAGTGACTGCGTGAAGGACCTGGGTGATAATATTATAGATAAAAAATATCCTGGGGCCCACAAATTGGTCAAGTCAGTCGCAAATTATTCGCTGCATCTGGGACGTTGCGAAGATTGCGGAACTTTCTGCCGACTGCCACGAAGATTGCGCTCGCAAATTCTCTTCTCTTACCTATCCTTGACTATGCTGATTTCAACTATCTAGATCTCACTGAGGAGCAACTTGATAAGCTTGAACGCCTTCAAAACTTTTGTATTAGATTTATATTTGGATTACGCAAATACCATCACGTTTCTGATTTCCGCAAATTGCTCAAGTGGCTCCCAATTCGCCTTCGACGGAATACTCACATTCTTTCTTTACTTTATAACATTCTTTTTAATCCATCATCTTCGGCTTATTTAAAGGAACGTTTCAATTTTCTATAAGACACACATTCAAGATCGCTGAGGTCATCTGTGAATTTTATATTGGCAAGTCCAATGTATTGTTTATGTAGTATATTTTTCAGTACCTATTTTATGTGTATATTTTTAACACTATGTATGTAAATATTAGGTTTTTATTTTTTATTGTGTTCACTGTAAATAAATTTGTATAAATCATCAGTATCGCCAAACTGCCCTTTTCTGGAAAAAGGGCAGTTTGGCGATACTTCCTCCTATACTACTCCTGGCTTTTCTAGTCCATCCAAAGGTTGCCTGGAAGATATTGCTTATAAGTGATAAGGCCGCCACTTGTACATTAACTTTTACTAATAAGTATATTAAATTGTATTACTTTGGTGTACAATAAAGATGATTTGTTGTTGTTGTAAATATGTAGTCTTTGTTGAAAGTGATTGCTGGTTCTGTAAAATTTGCTTGGTATCATAATGTACTTAAATACGTACAACATATACGTATGGTGTCAAAGTCAAAGTCAAAATATACTTACGGATGGTTTCGTATGTTTCACAATTAGCTGTTTTGACCCTTTACTAGCTAGTAAGCTGCATAGCCTAGCCGATACGAAGATTTTGGACAGTCAAAACAAGGAGTTCCTTGTTTTGACTGTCCAAAATCTTCGTATCAGCTAGGACCAACGCTTTAACGTGATCTCGGAGGCATGGATACAAGATACATTTAAAAGGCTAGTACTTAAAAATAGTGATTTTGCTATCGGCTTAAATACAAGATTTCCTTCATGAAACTCCCTCCAAGTCAAGTCTCTACTAGCCGGTAGCCTCAAAGCTATTCATACTAATTAAAGAATTTAATTTCATGCAATAAATATTTTCTTACAGTTCATAGAATTATGTTTGAGCAAGTGAAAACGTTATTAATTTAAGGGTTCTATTTGCTAAAATAAATATAGTTGTGAAAACATTTCATCTTAACCTAATTAAGGTCTTTCTAGAAGCTAGTAATATATTTTAGTTTTCAGAAAGCAGACTATGAAAGAAGTAGGTACTTTTTAATATCCTACTACAATGGCAGGGCTTTCGGCCTTTTTTCTCAATAAAAGCCGGCAGCCTAGACCAAGCCCAGTTTATTTTTTAGCATCATCTAGAATATAGAGTTTTGACTTATATAAAATACAAGTATATACTTTAAATGTATCTTGTAATATGAGCCATAAGCCTGGCCTCCCTGTGAGTATAAATGGCGTTAGTGATCACCGTGAGATTGCTAATATTTTTAGTGAGCACTTCATAATGGAACCCAAGCACCAATCAGGTGTATCTCGGTTGCCCGTTACTGGGACCATCGCCCAGGAAAGGCATGTGAATTTTTCAGCAAAAGATATAAAACAAGTTATCAATGGTATGAGGAGAGGTAAATCACCTGGGCATGATGGTCTTAGTGTCGAGCACCTAAGGTATGCAGGAGTTCACCTGCCTCTCGTTCTTTCCATGTTTTTTAACCTCTGTCTTTGTCATGGGTACTTACCGGAGGAATTTACGAAAACCATTGTGGTGCCCGTGATCAAGAATAGAACTAGAGATATCTCGGACAAAAATAACTACCGACCCATCTCACTTGCGACTATTATGGCCAAGGTGCTTGACAGCCTGCTTAATGACATTCTATCTCAAAACGTAAAATTGCACCAAGCTCAGTTTGGTTTTAGGACGGGGCTTTCTACTGAAAGTGCGATTTTATGTCTTAAGCAGGCTGTCAGGTACTACACTGATACGCGGACACCGGTGTACGCGTGTTTCCTAGATTTGTCGAAAGCTTTTGACACAGTCCTTTATGACAAGCTTTGGGTTAAGCTGGGAAATGCGGGTGTGCCGGCTGAGGTCGTATTTCTGTTGAAAGATTGGTATCGAGGGCAGCGGAACCAGGTGAGATGGGCGGGAGCCTTGTCAGACCCGTATCGCATTAAATGTGGGGTTAGACAGGGTGGACTGACCTCTCCTCTGCTGTTTAACCTTTATATAAATGACCTTATTGGTGAGCTCAGCAGCACTCATACCGGTTGTCATATTGATAATGTGTGTGTTAATAACATCAGCTACGCGGACGATATGGTGCTGCTGGGACCATCAGGGGGTTCTATTCGCAAGCTATTAACCATCTGTGAGTCATATGCGGTGGAGCATGGACTGACATATAATACAAAAAAGAGCAAGGTACTTATTTTCAAAGGAAAATTACATGTGTCCGCTCGGGTTCCACCAACTATGTTGTGCGGTGAAGAGTTGCAGAGAGTAATCAGTTTTAGATATCTGGGGCATATTGTAACGGAAGACTTGTCCGATGATGCCGATTTGGAGCGCGAGTGCAGGGCATTGGCGGTGCGAGGGAATATGGTTGCCCGCAGGTTCGCTCGTTGCTCGTCAGGTGTGAAAATTTGTCTGTTTAAAGCTTACTGCCAGTCTTTCTACTCGAGCAGCCTGTGGGTAAATCATACCCGTCGGTCCGCCAGTGCCAGGGCAGGCGTGTACAAAATAACAATATCTTCAGGATGCTGATGCGGCTGCCTCCCTACTGCAGCGCGTCACTAATGTTTGCCGAAGCTCATACGGATGGCTATAAAGCCATTATACGTAAAAGAGTAGCTTCATTACTAAGGCGGTTGAGAGACAGTAGCAATGGCATCCTGAAGATGATTGCATCGCGCTTTGACTGTCCTATACAAAACAAGTGGATGAGATTGATATTATTGTTATTGTAATAATTGACTACTAATGACTATTATTATTCCCTTATATTTATTTTTATTGACATGGATCTATTGACATATGTTTTTTATTTTTTTCTCATTGACATTATAATTGTAAAGTATATTATTATGATGTATTAATTTATCATTTATGTACCATTTGCTGTAATATCTTAATGTATTCTTTGTTTCCTGTTTCTGTGCTGACTGTATACAAATTAACTTTTACTTTGTTTTATATATGGATTGATGTATTTAATCTGAAATAAAAGTATTACATACATAAGTGTTGTAAAATTGTTGTGAACAACCAAAATTCAGAAATAAATATGTATTAAGTAGGATATAAAAAAGTACCAAAGTATTTGTCAAAATAAGATCGAGTAAAAATCGAACCCAAATGTACAGCGATATTTTTTAAAATTCGCTGTTTTTCTGCCGTTGCTTTTATCCCTATATTAATCGAGTAAAAGCTAGTGACACATAAAATAAACTGAATATGATTTTATTCATTAAGTGAAGAGAGTTGAACGATGTGAAAATGTTTGGTGAAATTACTGGGTCAAGTGGTTCATCGTGTTAAAGAACATAATTTGCACATTATAAAATGTATTTTAATTTTTTATTACCCCGCTTGACTTTCGACTGCGGTAAAAATAAATTCATAGCTTTGTAACGCATAAATATGCAAACTACTGTTGACTTTAATATAATTCTGGTATAATTTATACATTATTTTACCTAACAGTAAGCAAAACCTTGTTGAATTGAAACCTTGGTTTTAAATAACAACGCGATACAACTACAGTACTAGTTAATAATAATAATTTATTTTCAGGTCATAAAACCCATAGATAAATAATGTATAGTTTAATTTATATAAAATAACTTAAAAATATTATAAAATGGATATAAAAAGAAGAAATATAAACAATAGGTTCTTTTTTCGAGAGGAAACCTAGCCTCGCTAAGAAATCCAACCAAAGACACCTGAATCTACCGCAACTCACTCAGCCTAACAAGAATTTAATTTACCTCAGCTTTGTCACCTACCATTTTAATTTACTCCACATGCAATCTAGTACAACGTAAACACGCCCATAGCCTAAACAAGTTCGTAAAACATTCTTTATCTTCGCGCCCCCAAATCAAGGGTATAAGCAAATAAAATATACACATTGTATACACCACAGCGAATATTTATTATAATGCCCTGAACGAGGCGTGAAAGTTATATGTTTCGACGTCTTTTGTATTTTATTTTTTTGAGATGTTTTGCAAAATGTTCAACATCAACTACATTGCTAGTCAGTTCGTTGGTTTTTTTTTCGGTTGATTGTAAGTTCAAAGTGGTTTTCAGAAACAGAATAAATACTTCGATGTTATTGAAAAGAAATTCATTAGTCCAATTCTTTATATTTGAGAGATATGCAAGTGTCTATACATTAGGTTAAGATCATGCTGAAAGTGCAGTTTTTAAAGTCAATGATTATTTGGATATAAAATTTACACACTTGTTCACTAAGGATGACTCTAAGCCACTGTGCGTTATTTTCAGTCTTTCTTAGTCCGCTGCTGGACTTAAGCCACTCCGAATTTGTTTTTTAGGAACATTGTGACTCAATAGTAGTATTTGGTCTACTATTGGTATAGTAGACCAAATACTCCTACTGTTCAGACTTGGTGCGGGGTTTGACGTCAAGTATCGACTTTATGTATTTTCCAAGGACACTTGGTATTTTCCTAGTCGCCTCTTACGCCCACGGATGAAATGGGTTATGACATTTTGTATTCATAATCCATCATCACACTGCGCGTTATAAATAGTTCTTATATTGTTCAATAATATGACCATTAAGTATATACCATTTCTGGATCTGGCTATGGGTTGTAAGTTAAATGTAATCGGATTTTGGTTTTTTTTTTATAGATCTTCAACAAGAATTACACTATACATTCATAATAAGTAGGAACAAAAAAATAATTATGTTACGAAATTAATTATTTTTAGAACTTAAACAATCGCTATATTTATATCCTAGCGACATTTAAACGTACGAACTATGTAGGATTCTTCTGCGCTGTGTTACTCCTTATTAACAGGACAGTAATTTTTTTTTAGTGTTTGAGTGAGCCATATAAGTATAAGTTCAATACGTATATTTGAAAATATTAACATTATTTTATTTCCAGTCACAGATTGATTGTCATTTTTAGGGCTCTGTAGCCAAAAATGGCAAAAAACTAAACCCTTATAGATTTACCATGTCTGTTTGTCTGTCCGTATGTCACAGCCATTTTTGTAATTCTAAATCAAAGTATATGCTCATAGTTATGTCTTAACATAATTATGTAAAATTTTAATAATCTATTTTGTTTTTTACTTTTGCATTTGTTATAAATATGGTGGTACATGTACCACTGTAAGTACTGTTATTGAACACTCGTATATAGCAAATAAATTATTTGAATTTACATTTTGCTATTACTTAATGTACTTATTCTGTTATTTTTTACATTAAATTAAATTAATTATAGCTTTTGTAATCACTATCTCATCAATCAATCCCTTCATTAATTTTAGATTATTTATAAAATGTTTTACTATTAGCCTAAGATCCGTAGACCCTTCACCGATCTGGTGAAGGGTCTACGGATGGATGAAAACTATTTAATATCATATTTTGCATGTTAAAAAATATATCGCGCATGGGTTGGTAAAAAAATTCGGGTCCAGACTAGGAAAAGTTGAAAATAAAAATTTGGACTTTCGTATATTATGTATGTATAATATACATAATTTAATGGGCTATTTGCTTATATTTAGTAACTTTTAAAATATACGAGTCAATAATGTGCTATATTATTATTATTATTAAACACTTTAGTGTACACCAGTAAATAAATAATATTACAATAAATTACATTGCAAACTTATAACTAGTGGTACAAGGGCGGCCTTATCGCACATTGCAATTTCTTCTAGGCAACCTAGTTTGGAAATAATTATTTAAATAAAAGTAAAATAGTGGGTAATACATATATATATATATATATATATATATATATATATATATATATATATATATATATCACTAAATAAAATACTAATATTAATATATACACAAATAATACATGGATGAATAAATACATGAACTATAAACTATATATGTGTGTATAACAGTCATGATGAATCTGCCATATAACGCTGAGTGACGAGTTTTTTAAATATGTTTAAGGATTTAGCCCGTCTGATAGATTCGGGCAACGCATTCCATAAGCATACAGCCTGCACAGTGAAATATTTTTTTACAGAAAATCGTTGAATGAGTAGGAAGCTTCAGTTTTAGATTTTCTGATGATCGTAAGCACTAAGAATGTGTATTATGTAAATATTCAAATCGATTTTTGAGATACAAGGGAAAACAAGGATTAAAAAGAATATTAAAATAAAACAAAGAATGTGAGTATTGCGTCGAAGGCGGATTGGTAGCCACTTGAGCTTGTTGCGAAATTCAGTGCTGTGATCATATTTACGTAAACCGTATATGAATCTTATGCAGAAGTTTCGAAGTCGCTCAAGTTTATCTAGCTGGTCGTCATTGAGATCTAGATAGCTGGCATCGGCAAAGTCAAGAATAGGAAGAAGGATAGATTGCATCAGTGCAATTTTAGTGGATATCGGCAGGAAGATACGCAATCTTCTTAATGATGCTGAGGCAACGTAAAGTCGTCGACTAACATTTTGCAACTGCACAGTCCAAGACAACGTTTTGTCTATGTATATCCCCAGATTCTTCACATCATTACCGTTAGGAATTACAACACCTCGAAAACACACCTGGGGAAGCATTGACCATTGATCTTTCGTCATTATTTAGAACAGCCGATAATAGTAAGGTTACTAAGATTAATCCTGCTAAAACCCAGATGGGTTTTAGCAGGATTAATCTTAAGTCCATATCTATTAGTCCATTGTGATATTTTAGCTAAGTCATTATTAATAATGGAGATTGCTGACGGCAAGTTTTCAACCTTCGCTTGAGAGTAAATTTGCAAATCGTCTGCATATAGGTGGTAGGAAGAAGATATACAATTAGAGATTGAATTAATAAAAATTGAGAAAAGTAAAGGAGATAAAACGCCGCCCTGAGGCACACCTGCAGCATTGTCGCACCATGGAGAAAAAGTATCATCCAGTTGGATGCTCTGCCGGCGTCCAAACAGGTAACAACGAAACCAGTCGATCACTGATGGAGATATATTAAGAGTAAAATGGCAAAGAGAATGTCAAAGTCAAACAATTCATTATATATTAAAATCTTATTATCGAGTTTATCGAGTTATAATCGAATGTCACTTTTTGACAGGGCCAGCTCGACCTCAATATGTCTTGTGCCAATTATTCATTATTTCTCCCGCTAAGTATAGCTCGCTTAAAGAAAAAGATAGCTCAATGTGGAGAGCTTTGATGGAGGCCTATGTCCAGCAGTAGCCGTGTATCGACTGATGTGATGATGAAAAATATCCGCACAAATTAACAGCATGACACTTTTAGTAATAGTTAAAATACCTTCATTTGATATTTTTTATATTAGTGTGCAATACTACACTAATAAAAAAAATATGTAGTTGAACTCTTGGGGTTAGACATCATCAGCGAAGGCAACGTCGCAGGCTCTTCATTTGGTAGCCAAATGCTACGACTCCAAAAGAGGACCAACACATAAGAAAAGAACAGCATTTAAGAATACTAATATAACACATTTGTATAGATATACCGAAATACATGTGAAAATAAGTTTGCTCTTAGTAATTTCTTTAAGTTATTCGTGAGCGAGGCCGCGAAGTACAGCAAGTATAAGAATGTAATGGTGGCCGTTTTACGAGAGCAAGATATTTACTATCATCCAAGAATGCAATTTCATCGCATACTAAATTAACATAGCTTAACAGTTTTGGTCGAGACAGAGATTCATAAAACGCTTCGACGCGAAAACTGTTTTCAGTGAAACCACATTTTAACGACAAAAAAAAGAAAAGTCAACAAACAAGTTGAAATGCTCTCGCTTTGGGTCAAAAGTAAGAGGATTACTGAGTGTTGACCTAAAACTAAATTAAAATAAACTGCTTTAGTTCAACGCAAATGTGTCCTAATTACGCACTTTGGTATAATTATGCATTAATGCTTTTAAATGGCGACACAGCTATTGATCAAAATATAAATCGATTAGGTACTAAAATTTGACTGCACTGAGAATTGATTTTATGCAGACAACCCTGAATTGAATTAATCATAATCAATATTTTAGGAATGGGCTGATTCATTTATCCTTTCTTTAGACGTGATCGTGCATTCAGGGCATTCAAACGTAATCGCTCGGATGATAGCTGGACCTATTATAAGGCTGCAAGAAATCGCTGCAACCAGATGATACGCTATGCCAAACGCCGACACATCATAAGCAACATTGACTGTGGATCTCCAGGTGATATCTGGCGATTTCTAGGGACTTTGGGGATAGGCAGATCGAGGCAATGCAGTCTGCCGGAGACTATTGGATTGGACGATATGAATACTCATTTCATTACTTCGAATACTCTGGATCGTCTAACCATGCGTCAAACGATTGACTTCATTGCGGGACTGCCTACACTTGATATAAATCCTTTTAATTTTTCTCCCGTCACCTTAGATGAAGTTAAAAAGTCAATCCTCTCCATTAAGTCAAGGGCAGTCGGGTACGATAATATCAGTCGTCACATGATTACCACTGTCCTTGACCAACTCCTTCCTGTTATCTCCCACATAATCAACTTTTCTCTCTCCTCGGGTCAATATCCTGCCGTCTGGCGAAAAGCCTACGTTCGGCCTCTTCCTAAAATCTCAAATCCCACTTTGCCGAACCACTTTAGACCCATTTCCATTCTCTCATTCCTATCCAAAGTCCTAGAAGCTTGTGTACACAAGCAGTTATCCCGATTCATTCTATCCAATAATATCCTTAGCCCACTCCAATCCAGATTCCGGCCTGGTCACAGTACTGTTTCCACTCTACTTAAGGTGATTGGCGATATTAGGGCGGGCGTGGAGAAAGCCGAGGTAACTGTGTTAGTTTTGGTGGACTTCACAAACGCCTTTAATACCGTCAGCCACGATGTACTTTTGGCCATCCTTTCCCACCTTAAAATTTCATCTGAGGCTCGGGATTGGTTCTCTTCATATCTTCGTGGTCGCCAGCAATCAGTTTGCATTGATGAGACGTCGTCGAATTGGTGTGATCTGGACGCTGGAGTTCCACAAGGCGGAATTCTCTCTCCACTTCTATTCTCACTATTCATTAACCTCATCACTTATGAACTTCAGTGTGCGTATCATCTGTATGCAGACGACTTGCAGCTTTATGCTCAGGCAAGGGTGGACAAGCTGTCCGATGCAATTGCAAATGTTAATCGAGACTTACATGCCATAGGAGTGTGGTCTGACAGATTTGGCCTTTGCGTTAATCCCACAAAATGCCAAGCTATCGTGGTGGGAAGTCCGCGTATGATCACCAGAATAGATTTTTCAAGCCTGTCGCCTGTAATTTTTAACGGGTGTGCTATACCATTCTCGACATCTGTGAAAAATCTTGGTCTACACATAGATGGAAACCTTGACTGGCGGACCCAGATTTCAGTCGTTAGCCAAAAAGTATTCGGGACCCTGCGCTCACTGTATCGTCTCAAAAATTTTCTTCCATCCAAAACTAAGGCAATGCTTGGGCAAACTTTAATCTTTCCTATAATTGACTATGGTGACGTGTGTTATCTCGACCTGAATGCAGATCTACTCAACAAACTTGACCGACTTCTCAATTATTGCATTCGATTCGTTTTTAATCTGCGTAAGTTCGATCACATTTCTAAATTTCGCAAGGAATTAAAATGGTTGCCGATTCGACAGCGACGAAATTTGCGTACTCTGACGACTTTATACTCTTTTCTTCACTCTCCCAACGGTCCGTCATATCTAGTACCTTATTTTCAATATCTTTGCTCCAACCATGATAAGAACTTGCGATCTACTAATAACCTTCTTCTTCTCTGTCCATCTCACACTTCTAGTTTAGTACATTCTTCTTTCAATATCCAATCTATCCTTCTTTGGAATGCTCTCCCTCCCGAAGTTAGGGCAGCTACTAGCCGTGCCACCTTCAAATTTAGAGTTCGCCAGCTGTTGTATAGTGAATTGCCGGAAGCTTCTCAGTAGCTCTTTTTTTACATGTTAGTAGTCTATCTTTTTAAATATTTATTTTCATGTGTATATATATATTATTATACATTTACTTATTTTTACCTGTTAGTAGTCTATCTTTCAAATACTTATTTTCATGTATAATATATATTTGTATATATATGTTTTTATATATATATTTATTTATATGTATGTATTGATATTTTATGTATTTAAATTATAAGTATATATATCCTCTTTAATTTTACTCTTTACTCTTATGTGTTATACACACCTGCCATGATCATCTTTGCATCACCCAAAGGTTGACTGGGAGAAAATGCCTATAGGCATTAAGTCCGCCTTGTGCAATGTATTTTGCAGGAAGTTTTAAAATAAAAATAAAATAAATAAAATAAATTAAAGAATTATTAAGAATATTTTTTTTATTATGTCCTATAAATTTTCAAATACTTAATGAATATAAATTCTCTTAAGTGGCTCATGACCTATAACAAACTCATTATGAATACGCTATACAAGTTTTGTATGTGGAGATAGAGTCAGGAGGCCGAAGGATGACATAGAATATCACCTTTTTACCGCGATAACCGACTCTCACGTAGGTGGAGCCGCGGCCGGAGTCTACTACAAAATACATAATTACATTATATTGTATTAATGTCATCAGATATACATAACATCCAGAACAAAGAAATGCAAATCACATGAAGTATTTTTGACGTGACAACGTCTTATAAATTGGTTTGCCGGGTGACACTTCAAGAAACTGCGTTACGCTCCGCTCACGTTATGCGCTCACAATGAGAGCGAGTGAGAGGCACGCGTCCCGCCTAAGAGCGAGAGAGACAGACATAAAAAGTGAAAGGCACGCGTCTTTCATCCTTCTTCCTACTATACGAATGAATATTCACATTAAAATTATTTTACCACTCAAAGTCGTTGTCACGTAAAACTTTCGCCCGTATACCGACTTTACAGGCAACCAATTTTTTTTGGTTGAGAATTGAACCCAACTTAGCGTCCACGGTTACTAATGACTGGACGTAAATCATCATCATCCTAGCGTTATCCGAATTACATCTCGGACTCCACTTACTAGTCTAACCGAATTTGACTGAATATTAGGTTTTCCAAAAGAGCGACTGCCGTCTGACTTCTGCAACCAGAATGGATATTGATATTCCATGACTTAGACTGGTATCAGTTTATTCAGAGACACTGGCTCCTCATAACGACTGTCAAAGTACTTCATGACAGCTGAGACCAACGGCTTAGCGTGCTCTCCGAGGCACGAGGAAAAGAGATAATTAACAATTAAATACGCATATCACTTTTTATCATCGTTCGTATCTTCACTAGGTTATCGCTAGATCAAGATGTCATTCAATGTAAAACAATTAAACTTAAGGCATTTCTTAATGTCTTTGTTTAGGCAAATTTTCTCAGTAGTTCTACTACGTTAGTCGGAACAAGTTTCAGAGATTTATACTGTACTTAACTCTTAATGCATAGTACAAATCTTCATTCGTAGCGTTTTGGTGCATATGTTTTGTGTAAATGTGAAACGTCTGCGAAATTGCTTGCTTAAAATTTAGATTGCAATAGTAATGTTAGGATTCTTTTAAGGATTTGGCTCGTGAAATAAAATACATATTTAAATTACTGATCTTTACCAAATTGCTATTAATACTTCATGCAAATTTGAGCAGCATCACGATCGTTCCTGTCTGAAAAACATTATTAACGGTTGAGATGACTAACGACACCCAGCAGTGTGTCGCGAGGCAGTAGCCTAACTGGAGACAAGCACCAACCATTTAGTTTCAAGGTACTTTATTGGACTAAAACATACTCACATACATACATACATAGACTCACGCCTGTTTCCCCGAAGGGGTAGGCAGAGGCATATTAAACGCCCACTTTTCGCCAGTGTTTTGATACCACGTAATAGGTGGCGACCCTATTGCCGCTTATCGGGATTTTTTGTTTGCCAGAGCCTCGTCCGTTGATCGGCAGGTGCACCACTTGCAGGTGAGGTTGGCTTGGGACCCTAAGTTCTTAGTGGGAATTCTATGCACCCTATGGACTAAAACAACCAATCAGTAATTATATTAGCAGCACAGCAATTTATTGACACCAAATCAGGTGAGTCAGGGTTTTATCGCCGTAAAACATTTTGATTACACGAATATAAAACACTTCCGTTACTACGACTGACAGACAACGCAAAACCGAGCCTAATAATTGAATAAAAATTTTGGCATGTTTATTTTTTGGGAAGCGTAGGGGAGCAGTTCCAAGGAATTTGCCAGAATTCCCAATGGATCGGGAAAATCGGTTACATTAATGCGTAGCTGTGGGCATCCACGTTATGCTATAATTTTATTTTCTTAGAAATACCTTACCAACATTTTGTATACGACACCAAGATTATTAAAAACATTCAGTAGCACTATGTCATACAAAATATACTGACTTTACCGAAAATATTTTAAACTTTCACCGAGAAGCTCCTAAGCAGTTTACGACGTCCATATACCATGTACTGCCCAGTAACTTTTGGCTAGAATACAACGTGGCCTAAGTGCATATGCACTTAACTTACGACGTAAGCACCGTTTCGGCGAAATTATGGTAACAGAATAATAAGCGTTTCTTCTCGTATAACAATACAGTTTTGGCAGGAAAGTCGATATATCGTTGCAAAGGTTTATGACAAGTTCTTGGCGGTGATATTAAACTGTATGCATTGTTTAATATGCTTGTAGACTATTTTGTTTATATTTATTATATAAAAAAATGACAAAATACTGTTTACCTTTCTTTGCTCATCCAGTGTGTGGCAAATTCTGATGTCAGAATTTACAAGCCATCCGAAGACCTCCGACATGGCCTAATGATTCTTGTCTTGAGGCAAGAATATGGACCGACGGGTTGAAGTATCCGTTGCATCACAGTAGCGATCTTTGAATAAGGGTTCCATTTCACAAGCTAATTTGAATATATGATTTTGTATAATATGGACTAAGATGTTAACACACATCTGTATAATATAACATTCTTGCGATACTGACTGACTGACAGACAAGCTACAGCCTGAAACTATTGGGTGCAAGAAGCTGAAATGTTTATTCCTTTCAAACCGTTGGAGTGCTCTAAGACGGGACTTCTTGAAATGCTCACGGGAACGGAAAGAAACGGCTTTTTTAATGTGCGTACATAGCTCCTGAGCATCCTCTGGTATGTTTACAAAACTTTCATGCTTTGAAAACATATACAACTTCTTAGGCAAATGTTAGATTGAATCTACTGGTCATGTAGAAATACAATTTGATTTCCATATAGTAGTTCCGAAAAATATATTCCAAACTTTAGAACGAATGCTCTATTGTATCAAAATAGTTTTTTTTAGGGGAGCTGGCAGCTCTGTCAATGACTTTTATAGATTTTGTATTTATTTTGGGCATTGTGAATAAAATGGCAACTGTGATTTGGAAATATATTAATTTTTCCATTACTGAATAGATTTGCCAATCAATTTCGACGCCGTGTATCACTATAGATCTTTTAGACACTATTTGAAAGTATCTGATTACTCTACTTTGAGTTGATGTACGAACTGGATTCGTTCGTTTGGATTTAAGCCTTTAAACTATTGTCCATTAATTTTCCTGAAAATATTAATGAAATGTGCCTAGCAAAACGCCACGCGTATTATGTATCCAAGAATCTCATCTTGACCTTTCCTATGGTACAAAAGTCTATACCGTAGGATCTATATGCAAACAGTTCTGCTTAGGTATAGTAACAATAAGTAGCTAGGTAATGAAACTACGACCTATGCCTTAGTAGTCATTCTCTTGCCCTAGTCCCAATTTATTTAGAGGCCGTCATCCGATTATATACCTTTTTTTTTACACCCGACTGTGAGGGACAGACAGAACTGTCCCCCGCATCCACACATTGGGACGCATCCAACGCAGGCCTCACGCAAGCCCACGTGGAGCGCACCCTCCCGGGATCTCGCTTAGCTTCACCGTGGGTGTACCTCAAACCCACGATTACTGAGCCCCCCACCACGACGAGGTGGAGATCCCACGGGAGGGATCCGATTATATACCTCTTTTTCGTTTATTTTCATCCACACACAGTCTACCCAACTTTTTACCAACAGGCTAATAATCCTATTAAACTAGATGTTTTGGAAGTCTCGCAAAATCGGCAAAGCAACTAAAAATCACATCACCCAAAATAACTGTACAAAAAGTCCAGCAAAATCATTGCTAATCCGCCATTTTCAAGCTGGTTGTAAATATTTTACTTGTTCTAGATCGGGACGCCCGCTCGAGTGCTTAGCAAGCAGAGCCGGCGCGCAAACATTAGCTTATAACGATGACCGTGTTAATATGTGCTGTGGACGATTTTGTTTCAATGCTACGTTGAAATGTAAACTCATTAAATTATTTTACAAGCGCCTATTTAAGCTGTACAGTGAAGAGGTTAATTTCAGAAGCAGACTATATCTATGTAAGTAAGCATAGGGTAGAATAGATATGGCAGAGTAGATCATTAGTATGCCCATGAAATAAATGAAAATAGTGCCGCATAAGCAAAAAAGTGAACTTGTGAAGAGAAGTAATTTGGTATTTCAATTGACTCAGTAGGTATATCATAAAGGTCTATTTTTAAACGTGTAATATAGTCTAAGAGCCCGTGAACTCCAGACCTTGGTTATTTTATAAAAGCTGAAAGTTTGTCAGCGCATGCTCCCAACACAGGTAAGAATGATGGGCCATTATGGAGTTTGGGTTAAAGTGGCTTTGGCAAGTACTAAACCACCGACATAGTCAACGGTACTAAAGGTGTGTAAAATACCTATCTAATTTCGTCAAATAATAAACTACGATTTTTTGGTATTACCTTCAGAATATTCTTAAAAATCACGTTAGTCATTGCCAGACGCTTAACATCGTGGCAACAACTTGCCAGACACCCTTAATGTTCATGAAATCTATATATTAAAAGAATTTGTGTTTTATAATACGAGTCGGCCAGCCCGTTCTACGCAACCGATTCGCATGATTTTTTTTTAAATGAAAGCTCTCGCTGCCTAGATTTGTCATCAAGCATTAGAAATTACCTAATTTGCACATTCATCAAGTTATAAGCAAAAACAGTTTTCTCCCATACATTTTTTACGTTTTCGTAGCCGTAGTCAATGAATTTTTGCTTCTATATATCTGGTTCTCATTTAGGTAGGCGTTTCGTTATAGGCCTAAAACACGCTGAAAAGAGCTCTTTCATTTGATGGTATGCTCATTTAAATTGGGTAAGTTTGAAGGAAGATAGGTGTGGACATTGAACTTATTTTTCAATATTTTCCTATAAATTTCTTAAGATTCCATTGCTTTCTCTCTATATGGACGGTTCTAAATTCAAAAATATTTTTATGGCATCTAATAAGTTCCTTGCGGTAACTGCCAGGAAAAAACGTTATGCCTCCTTAAGGTGACCTTGCCTTACTTTCATACGGGTGTGAGTGTGGTGGTGTATAAAATTAGACCCGATGTTGGTCAAATTATCACTATAGTGAATTATCGCTGATGGCAGGTAATAATATTCCCCGAAAGTTACCAGTTAACCCTTTATGTTGGGTAAGCTGATCTCTGATGTTGAGGAATTTTCCTTACGTTTTTGTGTTTTGTGTTTTTAAATTACGGACTTTCTTCGGGCATCTTAATTTTTTTTATGTTGAGCATATCACAGCGGTTCATAGTACTATAATTGTCATATAATTATATTATTACAAGTTGTAGTTATGGTAGAAATTGTAGCTTTGGTAAGAATAGTAGTTTTGAGAGAAAAGGTAGGTATTTTTGACAGCACCGGCGGTATTGGCAGAAATGGTAGTTTTGAAAAAATTGTAGCTATGATAGTGTTAGTACGAATAGTAATTTTGGTACAAATAGTAGTTTTTATAGGATTAGTATTTTCGGTAGGAATAGTATTTTCGGTAGGAATAGTATTTTCGGTAGGAATAGTACTTTTGGTAGAAATGGTAGGTATTCTGGGATTTATTGTAGTTTTGGTAGCAATGTTACTCACGATTGCTACCAAAGCTACCATTCCTACCAAAAGTACAATTTTGGCCAAAACTATAAACGTCATTATTACATTTATAAATTATGATGGATTAATCACACCCATACACAAAACAAAATAAATCGTGCTTCTCACAGAAAAATTTAGCTCGATAACAAAAATAAAACCTATTTTCTTACTTATAAAAAAAGTTATTTATCTATATTTTTAATTTTGATAATAAAATATTGACAGATAAAGAAAAAAGTGAAGTTAGCGTAAGTAGTAAGTTAATTACTTAAGTTTCTGATTTAATAACGTATTTTTTGTGGGTAGTTGTGTTTTCAATTATAATGATGGTTCTTGGAAGGCAATTTAAAAATGCTCAGAGAAAGTTTAAACAAAGAATCTTGGTCAATGACGGCCCTGTTGGAGATTTGGTACCGGATGATCCTCCTACTGCTAAAAAATACAGGTGGAAACGGGTTCAGATTTGATTAATTCTACCATCAACAATTTTCAAGTGATTTTCATACTTGGTGACGGTAATTGCTTATACCGCGCAATTTCTTATTGTTTATATGGAAGGAAGAATAAACATTATGAAATTCGTTTGGCCACTGTTGATAACATTGTCAATAAGTGGGATGTATATAGTAACTTCACTGTTGGGGACGAAGCATATATACAACCAGACCATTACAAATGCAACAGATTACAAACGTGTGATGGGTGCCAAGGGACAGTACGCAGGGCATGCTGAACTTCAGAGTGTAAGTGAGCTACATCCTGAGTGTCAATTCAGAGTTTACCTGGAAAACAGTAATACGATTACCTACTGATTATGGTACTGGCGAAATTGTTCATAACTTGCTATTTTCTGGGCACCTGGACCAAGGACATTACAGTGTCCTAATGGAAAGAATGGTAGGGCAGCACAGTCATACTGAAGAACTTTCTTTCGTCAATGTTCAGTTATACATATTATATATATCCCTATTGCGCGGCAAACCATTCAGTAATCATCATCAGCCTTTTAATAGTCCACTGCTGCACTAGGCCTCTCCTTTGAAAGGAGGAATTGGCCTAGGTACTATACCACGCTGGCCAAACGGATTGGTATAGGGTTTGTATCAAGTTTTCCTTCTCTTACAGTGCAGTTCTCCGCAATAATAATATGCTCCCTCTGTCGGCTCTTACGACACCCATGGGATGATATGGGGTGGTGACATCGAGCATTCTAATCCGTCACTACACGGACATTCAGTAATCCCAAGCTGGAAATTTCACGATACCTAAGGTGCAACGCAAAGCCAATGTTGTGAGAAAAGAAGTTTTGTGATATATTATATTTTTGGTAACAATATCATCTTTTTACTTATTAAATAAGGCTACAATGTACTCATCATACCTATATGTAAGAGCCTTTTTATAATATTAAAATATGCTGTGGAGCAGCACAGGTCCTCTAGTTATATTTTTACTTACGTTATAGTTTAAAAGTTTTACATATAATACTTGGGTAATAATTAGATGATGATTCCTCACTAGCCATAAGCCCTAAGCCCTTGCCAGACAAATATGTAGGGTAGCTGTAGGAGCCAGCGCGAGACAGTATGTATAGTTGTAAGCTCTAATACAAATACTTGTTAAAAAAATGTGTCTTAACTGTTAGAGGAACGTCCTGAATTTCTTTTACATGACGAGAAGTATATGAAGGATGTACTAATATTATGTAATAGTTCTTCTTCTTTTCATGCGTGTGTGTGTACTTTTACTGGCCAAATCTAGTGTCGGAGTCTGTAGTCCGCCCGAAGGCCTCCGACATGGTCAAACGATTCCTGTCTGAGACAAGAACCGGTATCGATGGTTTTACATGCCTTCCAAAGTACGGTAGCGCTCTGATTTAAATGCCACAAGCGGACACCCATCCAAGTCATCCCCTCTGCAATAGTTGCTTAACTAAAAAAACTTGATTTAATTTTCTTTTCATTTCATATCTTTGCTGATCTATTATGAATTATAATTCAAGTCACGCTATAGGCACTACATTTATAATACGTGTAAATTATACCTCAAAAAGCCTTTAGAAATATTGCTATCCGCCACTTAATTCTGATTTATTTGTCACACAGACTAAATTATGTCCGACGGCCTGTGTCAATGAACGCACATACATGCGTGTTTTGTATATCAAATTAATTTAAAGCAGTACATTTGTACATTTTAATATTTAATATAATATTGAGGTTTTATACAATATGACGTCTGTACCGGACACTAACCGGACATACGTTCCGTTTATGGTCATATAATATTACCGATGTTATAAGTTTTTATAATATTATTTTTTCGTTTTTTTTACAAGCGTGGCTCAATAGAGCAAATCCTTATATGCACTCACGATGATATTGTAACCCGAATTAGGAGTGGCCTATGTCCAGCAGTGGACTGCAAAATCCTGAATCATGTTGACCATGAACAAATTTTTTTAAGGCATAACATGTATGTTTATTATAAACAGAAGAGCATGCATGAGAAACTTGATGGGAGTGAATGAAGCAAGAGAGGTATGTCAGGATCGTTGCAAATGGCGTTCCGTACTCTCTGCCTACCCCTCCGGGAAACAGGCGTGAGTCTATGTATGAATGTATATTATAAGCATACATAATCGTAGCTTCATCCGTCGCACGAAAAGAAAGAAAGAAAAAAGGAAAAATAAAATAACCAGGCTTTAGACATCGAAGTATCCTAACATATACCTACATAAAATAAATATCTATAGAAATACTATAGCGCTCATAGCGTGACTTGGCTTGTTGTTCGTAACAGATCGGCAAAGTTAAGCAACGCTTGCACAGGTCGCCGCTTGGATGGGTGACCAAGTGTGGCATTTACATCTGAGCGCTACCGTGCTTCGGAGGGCACGTAAAGCTGTCGGTCCCGGTTCTTGTCTCAGGATAAGAATCGTTAGGCCATGTCGGAGGCCTTCGGGCGGCCTAAAAACTCCGACACTAGAGTTGGTCACACACTCACACGAAAAACAAACAAACATATAGAAATACTGATCAATAGAATGCATATATCCTGGCAATTGATAATACTGATAAACATAAACTAGCAACAACAGCTGTAATCTAATTCACCTACATACACTAATTTATTATCCCAATACCTATACATTAGTGGAAATAGCGAGATGTTTACGCAAGCAGATTTAATTACTTAGAGTTAAACTGTTGAGTTTTGGAAGGGATAATTCGCCGTTATCTCCGACTCGAAATTCATGCCTTCCTTAAACGGTCGGGTTATAGTTACGAAGAATGGAGGTGGCATTTATTAATAACACTGTTCATATTATATTAATGCAATGATTAATTACGATTTCAGTCGCTTTTCTTGAATTATCTTTTGTTGGACCGAAATTCTCTTTTATGCATTAGAAGGTTTTTGGATGAATAATCTTGATCAACGGGTAGAATTATCATATATCTAAATCTATCTTTGTCTATTTGTACATGTGTAAAAGAGATGTAATCACTATACCTACATACACTACAATGATTTCGGTTGAAACAGTTGTTGCGGATGTTGTAAAATTAAAACTTTTATTGATGAATCCAATGCTTTATACAAGTATATATAACGGGTGTCAATCGCGTATATTAACTAATTAAAGGTATAAATTCCTATATGTTGGCAACGTTTGAACGAATCGAATGCAATCCATCCAGTGGTTTTTAATTGTGTCCAACAAAATAAGAAAATTTTCAAGGTTGTCAGTACATTAACGAGCCTTTGTTTGTTGCGGTAGGCCGACAGCTGCGTTTGGCCTTGACCTTATCATGCAACCAATTTTGGTAAGTTGTATATGAGGCAGAAATTAGACGAGGAGAATGTGTGGGATAGTAAGACTTTGTGCGATTGCATGACTATATGATGTGTAGGTATATGTAGATCAACTGTCCTTTAGCACAATCGCTCACTAGATAAGCAGGCATTAATAAAATCTTAATAGCTATACTTATACTAATTGAAACATACATATTGAAACCAAGTAATAAGCACAAAGGTACTTAATCCAGTTTGTTACATCGAATCTTAATCATTATTTATCAAAAGTTCCTAGTTTTTTTATTTACGCACGAGGCGCTTAATACATTTCTAATGAATGAACTCACGGTTGTCGTTTATTTTCTGATCGGCAGTCCTATAATTTGTGAGATGTCCAAGATTTATGTTAATATTTTACAATAGTCAAAAATGTAGTTTTGAGACAAACTACGTCCATTATTGACAGGCTTATCAATAACAAAATGTATGGATATATTTACCAGCAGCCCTGTATGTCAAACTGCTGGACTCTGGTTTATTTTCACTATGATAAATGTTAGGCGATAGTCCCCAAGCTATCCAGTTAGTGCTGGTTGACAGACTTCACATGTCCTTTAAGAACATCATGGAGAACTCTTGGACATGCCAGCTTCCTCACAGTGTTTTCCTTCATCACTTATCAAGCGGCATTAACAAATGAACCATTGTCACCATAAGACTGTTGTAGTCCACTGCTAGATACAGGCATCTTCAATTGCACGCCACGAAGTACGATTTTTGGATCTTCTTATCCAGCCTATTCCAGCTTTTGCGTAAATCGTCACTGCAACAAACACTTTAAAACCGCAATACAATACCTAAAACACCTTCACGGAACCGTTTGCTTCCCACCTCCATGTAGCTGGGGAGGCGCCTTGAAACTTATTTAATTAGTATTCTGTAAATGAGGAGCAGGCGACGACAATCTAAATACAAGCAGTTTAATTTTTCATTAATCGCCTACAAACTGTTGGAGTTATGCGGCTACACGTTCCAACTTAACGCTCTGTATCTTGTTGGCTTATTCCCGGATTTAATTCCATTTCTGTTTCTAGGATTAAATGGTTTATGCTATTAAGGAATATATGGAATGGATACTGTATGGATTCCAGCTAGCTTAGGCTGGTTTTTAAAGATCAAGATTCTTTGGTGCAATCCTGAGATGCAGCTTTTGAACTCTTACCTAAAAAGCATGGCATTATAAATATTTACAATGCGTTATAAATATTTATGACATGTCTATGATAATAAATTATATTTATTAAAACATAATTATTGGCAGGGCACAAAGCTCGAAGAACTGATGGCCGTTGAGCAGGAGGGGTGGTGGAGTTTCGACCACGTACCGAACGACGCTGCTGCGTTGTAACCACTCCGTATTCTACCCTTTCACTCGGCTCGTTTTGGTGGGTAGGAGTATTTTTTAAGAATATAATTATATCTTTATTTTTATGTTGTGGTAGAAATTTGCCCTGCAGTATTCAACGTTGAGTTTACCTTAAAGTTGAGTTAGAACTTGTTGAAGTGAGTATCTATGACTCCCGAAATTATTTTAGGCTTACGGATTAAAACCACTGCAATATTCCACCTCCTTCAGTTAAAACATTAGGCAAATCTACCACAATGGTGGCAGTGTAAGTCAAATCCGTAACAAAGAAATGCATATTGCAGTTATAAAAGAATTTGCTTTCTAAAATGAAAAATATAGAAATGTTGTGCCTCCGGGGCCTTTAGAATGGAAATATAGAACAACGGATACAGAGACCATTTAAATTTCCAACAAAGGTTCATACATCACAATTTTTTTGTTTTGCACATGGATTCAGTGTGCAAAATTCTAAAGCACGCAAACGTTACTGCGTTATCCACGTATAAGCGTTTGACTGCAGTTATATAATGTTTTCTTTTCTGTTATATTTTCTTTCAGTCTTTCAGTTTCAAAGTAAAGTATTACTTTTCTTACCGTACCGTGTACTTCTGCTATTGACATTTGCTTTAGTTTGAATTTCTTTGGAAGAATACTGATGGATATAATTAAATAACAAGTAATAAATGTTATTTTCGTTTATTTTCATGAATCCACACGATATGAGACTATGGTGTAGTATTTGATAAATTAATATTAGTTTATTTGTATTCTGTTGCAGTAAGTAAATAATAATTATTATTTTGTCCAGCTCACACGGATCTCATGAATTGGCCTGAAAAATTCTAAATCTAGGACTAAGACAGGTTTCATATTCTTATTATGTCTCTTTTTTTAAATATGGCATTTCAAAACAAAGACATAAGACTGTAATGCCTGCCTCCACATTAAGGAAGATGCAGAATGCTGTCTGCTATTCTTGCCAAGGTGGTTACCACAATAGCTCCAAGTATATAATTTCAGCAATCTTCGAGCATGCCACCAGCACATTTGATTCGTTCATGCGTGGTACGTACAAATTAATCAGTGTCCAAGTGCACTAGGCGTGTCAGATATCAGTAGGAGATATTACCCTTGCTTAAGAGGATACTGTTACACAAGATCAAATGGTTAATTACGAGAATTGGCCTACAGTTTTGATTACGAAAATGAGAATTGAGGTCCAATTCTTGTAATTATTCTTGTTAAAAATGCAGACGAACTGACGAACTCTATATATGTCAAAATAGACGCTAAATATATTAAGTGTAGCAATATACTAATTGTGAGTCAATTCAAACTCTAATCGCATTTCATTTAAAGTACAGTGTCAATGGCAGATATAATACAAGAATTAGCCTTGTTATGAATTTGGGGGAGGTTAAAGATGGTGATTGGCGAGCAAATTCAAATTCAAATTCAAAATCCTTTATTCATTTGGGTCACATTGTGACGCTTATGAACGTCAAAATAATAAATTTATAAAATAATTACTTATACTCAAATTTAAAACATTATTACTGTATGCTTCTACATTTACATTTACTGCCACGTTCGCAAAGCAATAGGTAGAACCATGAGAAAGAACGGGCCATAAAACTCACGGTCACTCTTTTTCATCGCCAGGTTTTGCATAATACACAATTTACATTTTGTAAGGTGCTGCAACTGTTACACCTTCTATATCACTTGTATATATTTACTGTACATAATAATACTCAAGCATAATAGTTTTGATTAACCTCCTCAGAATAGACATGGTGAAACAGGAGCATCCACTTACATTATATATACCTAATAATGCAGGCAATCCGCGAAAGTGATCAGAACCATGATGGAAATTATGCAGTTAAATATTAAAATCTAATACCACCGCAAGACCGTCATCGACCAGTCATCGCAAGTAGCACCCGTTCACGAGCATGACGCATGTGCCAGCCATCATCCCTCTCGCCATATTAGAGGGACAGGGATGACCCGACACACGACGCCACCACAAGAAATGACATTTTAGTGAGCATGACGACAACGGTATACGAACCAGCAGTAAGAAACAATCTATTGGTATACTGACCATGACCGCCAATTACCTCCATTTTCCAGATCGTTATTATTAACATAAGTTAGTGGAACGCGTGAAGAAATGCAAATGTAGAAAGAATTTTGTGAAGGTGACAAGTGAACAATGATATGATCAGGCATATATACACGCTGATTTTTAATTGGTTTTGGAGCGAAAGCCATCTTATTACTTATCGTTAAGAGAACCTAACCAGCTATTAAAACTTGAAATCTAAGCTATAAAAATCGTAACAAAAATATTAAATTATTGGTACGAGAGTTCGTAGTTATGAAAGAAATCGCGCGCGCCGATGTATGTTCGATCGTGCCACACACATACCTACACAGATAGATATTAAACACACGACACACACAGATAAACATTGCACTGTAGGTAGTAGTACAGACCCCGCCTCCAGCGTACGCGCATAGCAACGCGGGGCGACAGGGGTAGGGGCGGGGGTCGGCTGCAATTTGCCGCTCGTCACTTCGACAGTCTCGCGAAATTAGGTCAACGGGACGCTCGTACGTCACGTTCGACCCCGTCATTGTACCCGTGTTACGTCGCGCGCGCTTCGTAATGGATCGGCAATATGAATATTCCAATATTGAGTTCGCGTCTATGGTGCGAATGTATTACATGTCTGGTGAAAATATGGAAGAGGCGAGGCGCATGTATTCGTTACCAGACCACCTGGAATCGTTGCGCACGCGAGGTATTCACTCACCCTAAGTGCCATCACCATCACCAAACACAATCCTGGCTGTAGTGCAACGCCTCATAAACATCGGTCAGTTTAGCAGTGTATTCAGTGCAGTTTGAACAAGAAATTTGGCATCGTAATTAATTAGTGTTTTTCTAATTAGCTATCATTAACAAAAGACAATGTGTGAAAGGTGTAAATTGATTGTGATGTACGAGTACCTAGGCAGCAAACAGCAAAGGTAATTGGTTTATTCATTATTGAATACCTACTGTGATTACATTCTTATAAATACCATAGAAATACGCAAGTACTAAACTTTTCCATTGTTAAAATCTTTGTCTAGTTATTCAAAAGATAATGTAGGTACCTATGTCTAATAACGTAACGAATAATTCTTAGTTTATCGTTTTTCTTCTACTAGTTCATCATGATTTCGTAAACCCACAGCTTGTTTCGACGAAATTCTAAGTCCGAGTAATGTTCCAAGAAATTATTGAATAGGTATAGCTATTTAGTTACATACGTTTATTGTTTTAATTATTTATTACTGCACTTCATGGTTGGCGTAGTGGTTTAAGCGATGTTTGACACAACACTTTGTATGATTCATAAATTGTTGTTTCGACTGCTGTGTCCGTTACGTATCATTATCAGTCGGCAGTTCGGCACTAACAACCTACAACCGCTGTAGGTAAACAACAGCAACAGCTGACGGCTGCGCCCGGCGCACGCGGCGAGGTCATGACCACGCGGCGCGCGAACACTACCTACTCATAAACAACCATGTGTTCAGCAGTTACTGACTTTTATAACTTTTTTGTTTTAGGTGCTAGGTGAATTTTGATTTTGAATATGAATAGAGGATTTTATTTCGGACATGAGGTTTTTTTTTTCCTAAACCAATAAAAAATCAGCGTGTATATATATATTGCGATGCAACTGTCAATATATCTACTTCTTTAAATTTATCACGTAAAGAATCTCTAGCACCTAACTTATTAATTGCACGTATGGCCCTCTTTTGAATGATAAAAATAGTCTGTATATCAGCAGCTGTACCCCATAACATTATTCCGTAAGACATTACGCTGTGAAAATAACTAAAGTAAACTAGTCTAGCAGTATCTTTATCTGTGAATTCCCTAATTTTTCTAACTGCAAACGCTGCAGAACTAAGTTTTACTGCGAGACAGGATATTTGGGCGCCCCACTGAAGCTTACAATCTAAAGTTACACCTAAGAATACGGTTGATTCGACTAGTTGAATTGTTTCCTTATTTAAAATTATATTAGTAGGAACACTTTTGACATTAGGCAAAGAGAATTTAACACATTTGGTTTTGCTTGAGTTGAGTACCAAATTATTTGTCGAAAACCAATCTAATACTTGTGCAAGAGTGTTATTGACGGTATCAAAGTTACTTAAATTACGATCAACTTTAAAAATTAGTGACGTATCGTCGGCAAACAAAACAATATCACATAAATTTTGTACAAAGAACGGCAAATCATTAATATATATTAAAAAAAGAAATGGACCGTGAATAGAGCCCTGTGGAACGCCCATTCGTACTGGCAAACCTAGAGATCTACTCCCATTAACATCTACATACTGAATTCTATCACTAAGGTAGCTGGCAACAAGATTGAGTGCGGTATCTCTAATACCATAAAGTTTCAATTTAAGTAAAAGTGTATTGTGTTCCACACAGTCAAAGGCCTTTGATAGGTCACAAAAAACACCAATGGCATCCTTCGAGTTTTCCCAAGCATTGAAAATATGCTTTAACAAAGTTACACCGGCATCAACGGTGGAGCGACCCTTAGTAAAGCCATACTGTTCGCTGTGAAATAAATTATTTGTGTGAAAGTGGCTCTCTAGTTGATGCAAAATAATCTTTTCAAAAATTTTACTAATAGCAGGCAAGATAGAAATTGGCCGAAAATTACTAGGGTCGCTCTTTGATCCCTTTTTGAATAATGGTATTATTATATTAGCAGTGATCAAAGTTTCTTTCTTTCTTATTGGAGGCCTAGGCACACCCATATTTTGGGTCAATGAGCCATTGGAGTAAGAGTGAGTATACTTACCCAATCTTACTCCATCCAGCAGAACTACTATGATATACTTTAGCTATCCAATCAAAAGTTCCACTACCGAAAATTAACCTTATCTTAGGTGAATTCAGTAAAACGTCGAATCATGAATCAAAGTTACTTGAAATTCTATTATGACAATATTATAACTGTAGGTAGTTATACGTATCTTGTCACCAGACAGACATATAACCAGGATTGGTTGACTCACATATGGATCACACAATTACGCAACACACTCCCAACAGAAAAATCCCCACATTCTCTATCTACCTCTGCTTCTCCTTCTCCCTTTCTACATCAGTGCGCCAACTCCTTCTTTCTTTGTCTATCCATACCCTACATGACCTTTTGCTCTATCCCTCATCTCTTTCCTTTCTCCTTTTCCAACGCACACTGTCTCTATCTCTCCCCCTTTTCATATATCACTCTAGTTTTCCATGTTTTCCTCTAACTATTTCTTAGAGTGCCTTTTGTGTGCCTTCACTGTCATAAATATATTTAAATCAAGAACTCATTTTAACGCAAATAAATCACTACAAGCTAATTTACCTCGGTCATATTAAATACACATTACTAAGAAAGAAATGGTTGAGCTTGATACGCTTACTTCCAAAGCTTCTTAGCGCAGACCTCATAAAACTTGATAAATCCAAAAGAGACTTTAGTGCCGTGCCCCTCGGGATAAATTTTTTCGTAGCCTGAAGAACATATACTGATAAAACTACTTTTTAGGCTCTAGTTCAGGAGTAATAGAAGTTTGTGAGACCTTATGTTAATGTTGGAAGTAAATAATTATATTCATTCGGACAAAAAAGGAAAATTTATTAGGGTCTTGGGGATTCAATCAACATATGTTATTGTCACAGTGGGAGAGCAATTCCTAGTTTTATATATAAAAAGCAGTCAAATATAAAGCGGCGACAGTCAATTGGAGCGACTGATAAATTGCTACGCAGTGGAATCAAAAATCACAGTGAGCAGCACTAACTTTTCGAAGTACAAAGTTGTTGATAACGGTCTACTAAATGGTAACGATTGATGTATCGGTGGATGAAAGTTTGTTACTTCATGGAGTAGCTACTGAATTAGTTTAAAATGAAATTTGCTTAAGGGGAGAATCTTGGATGCTGCTCTGATACAACCAAAGTGATAAAAAAATTTAGTGCAAACTTACTAATACTAAGTTTAAGGTTTGCCTCTTTTTTTGTCTGTTTTTTTTGTACGATACAAAAAAAAACAGACAAAAAAAGAGGCAAAGCAGCAGATTTTCTACTATTTACTCAACATAGTATTATACCAAATTCCCTTTTCCAAAAAACGTGCTGTAATATTACCAAAGTGGTATTCCAATCCTAAACAGAATTTTGAAGTCTAATTCTAATTTCACCAAAATAGAACGCTGCCATAAACATCCAGGTACAAAGGCCGCTGAGAGCGAAAATCATGAAATTACCTACAAACAAATATATAAAATGTTGTCGACTGCAACTCACTGTGGAAATACACCAATTTATATACTTATATCGGAACCACACACTACAGTCAAATATAGAATCCATTCTAATTAGGCTCAGTGCACACTGGCGGCACGGTACGGAATCTTTTGACAATTCTACATGTTGACTGGCCATATGCCAAAATCAAGCAATGCTTGCAGATATCACCATGTGGATGAATGACTGCTAGTGTATTTATATCAGAGCGGTACCGTGCTTTAGATGGCACGTAAAGGCCATGTCGCAGTCCTTCAGGCGATCTTGTATGTACATCGCAAATGGAGCATCCCTTCACAACAAACATACTACTAAATTGTCCCATACTAGTGCATCAAGTAAATGTATCTGACTATGATATATCTGTCTTTACTGCAATTACAATTTTAATGTACTTGTACTACTACTATTGTATTATCATTTTCATTTAACCTCTTGTATGCCGGAATACCAGACACAACTAAAAAGCTATTACGTCTCGCGTAGATCTGCGTTCCGGCATACAAGGGGTTAATCGTCAAAAATCAGTTACCGCGGCGTGCCGTTAGTAGGCGCTATGCCTAACTGTATACATGTGTATTGTACACATATATTTTTATATGTACCTATCCTACACAATATAATATTAATTTACTGACTAGTCCACCTAATAGAGGCACTAGTTATAATATATTATAAATGTGGTTTAGTAATGCCTATTTGTTCAGCTTCATATATAATGCTAGTTCAGAATTGCGAACGTTATATTGGTTTTGAAATTTATGATAGATCTGTCCTATATTCTTCCACTAAAGACCAGCATTATTTGAATGGGAAGTTTATATATGAAGTTATAGGAGATGTGACTTATATTTTGTGGCGCTTGCTGTGTTCACACTCTATAGAAACATACACAGACCTATATAGGCTCCGAAGTGCTCCTCCCAAGAGGGAGAAACTTATCGATTGGATTCGCGTTTCATATGTGTAGATTTACGTGATGTCTACTGTAGTAGATTTGCGTGATCCCACCACTAAAGAAAGTCCTAGACAACGCGGTAGTTTTAGTGCGTGGTGCGAACATCTTTCGAGAAAATCAGATACTCCTTCTTCCTAAGTCACCCTTGGCTGGTAGAGTAAAATACACCACTAGAATTTATTCGAAGCATGGCAACAGCAGAACACCTGGTATGAATATACATGTAATAATTTGAATTCGTCTAACCCACATCAGTAGATTTATTTGCTGACGTTTTCACTTAATATTCCCCCGATTTGACGGAATATTAACTTTTCGTTGAATTGCCATTAGAGCCAAATTCCTGTTAAGCACTGCATGTATATGCATTTGTCAATTAATATGAAATTATACGAAACATTAGCAGTAATAGCTGTCGCGTTCACGGACTTCTCTCGATCGCATAATTACCTACTTTATGCAGGCAATAATACAATTAAGTTTTCTAGTCGAATGAAAACATAATTATTCTAATGATATGATTATGTGACAAAATGTAAATCTGAATTTTGCTCTTCGTGACAAATTTTATTGAGATGCAAAGACATCATGAAACTTGACTTTGACAATGAACCGGTCTGATTACGGAGCGTGATGGTTAGTTATGAAATACTGTTATGCTAGTGTGATTTTTAGCTGTTTCAAACATTTATTAGTCCAACTAACCTTGATGTTTGGTCCAGCGTTATCCCGGATACAACTAAGACTTTTGCTTCCGAGCCCTGAGAAGGCGGACTTCTAGTCTAACTCGATTTTACAGAACATTAGCTTTTCCATGGAGAGACCACCGTCTTACCTCCGCAAGCCAAAGGGATAGCGATGTAACATGGATCAGACCAGTTTCAGGACATTCAATACACCTCATACCGACTGTCAAAAATCTCCATGACAGACCGCTTAAGATGCTCTCTGAGACACAAGCTATATTTACTTATCTTTTAAATGTTTTTGCTTAAATGTATAAAAAAAATACAAGAGATAGCTATTCTTAAGATAGATATTCTTTCCCAATACATCTAAAATAAGTAACATCTAAACAAAGAACGCCTCACTTCCGCATCAGTAATTCTCTTCTGATTCAATTTATGTTCAAATACCCACTTTAGTTAAAGTTAGTTTCAATTCAATTAAGTTTGATAATTTCAGTTTGATACATTTGCGTAACACAAGAACACATTATAACCAGCACTATTTAAGATGGTTTAGTAAAACCAGAAGCATAGCATTTTGTAAAAAGAAAACAAGTTACATATTGATAATTAAGTATTTTTCCGGTCGTCAGCGGTTTAATTTTACCATTTATTTATCATTATATGTTTTATATATTTCAATAAAAACCAGACATTGAAAGAAACAATCCTAGCGACACAAAACATTACAAAACAAAAATTAATAATTGCGACGCAGGAATTTAATGTTTGAGTTCACAATGAACAGTAAATGCATAAATAGATGCATTTTCAAATAACATAGCCATAGGCTTCAACAAGAAGATAAAATCGAAGACCAAAAACAACGATTGTAGCATAATAAACATTTGACAAGACGAACAACCAATAATTCTACGATGATATTCTTGGTTGTTCGTCTTGTCAAATTTTATACCAAATAGACAATGATTAAATTTGTTCATTATTGTCAGTGAGCAACCTGCATGTGACACGTGTACATTTTATTAATAAATGACGCGGAATTCTAGCTAAATACCTAGTATATAATACGATAGCATCTTTAGGTACGTTCATTCTCAGCCAGTCCAATTATGGTAGGTACACGTGGTATAATAAAGATGCAACTTTCTTAGTAAGAAAAAAAAAGTATTTAACTTTGAAAGATAATCGCTTTAGTAGGCGGTAAATGTATTGAATAATAGCTACTATATAGAAATATATCGCCGTACAAAATCACTAGCAGAAGGTTATAGTAGAAAATAGAAAGAAATGGAAAGAGAAGGGTGTGAATTCGTTCCATAAGTCAGCCAAAGCAGATTATTAGCAATAATTACCAGTAGCACTTAATTACCGTAGTGGCATTTAAAAAAGCTAATCGCGAAGCATACGATCAACGAAGGTGACCTTAGCACGTCGTTAGAGGATGCGAGGACTTAAATCGCAATACAAAGAATGCGATCAATGAATGTGACCACAGCGCGTCATTTAGTTGACACGTGGTCGCAAGCAAAACGATTATAACTTGTTACTTATGCGGTTGATACAAAATTAATTATCACACGCGGCAACAGAAATAGTTATAATATAAAAATGCTTACCATGCGTAGTAAGAAAAAAATTGTCTGTTGTGACCGGCGCAACATAACCGACCTTCCGTGCACAACAGAACAAAAAAACAATATATGCCACTAAAATAATTACACTGCTTTGGAACGATTTCACACATACACAGTTAAAAAAATAAAAAAAGGACTCACCGGACAGCGTATTCTCAACAAAACCCTACCTATATATTCCCGTGGGCGCCACTGTAACAAAGGATCGCCTTTGGGTTTGTTTAAAATGAAAAATGTGAGTTGGATGTTACAATAAAAATTGATTTAATTCGTCAAGTAAATCTAAATATCTTTAGGCAAAGCATTTTACTTACGAAAAAAATACTAAAAAAAATGTTATCGAAAAGGTATAGACAGGGTCGCGTGATTCGGTGATGGTATTGGATTTGTTGAGGGTCCGCTTGCCCGGTGGTCGTCAAGGAAAGCTGGTCAAGGATTGACGTCACAACACCTCATACCGACTGTCAAAATTCTTCATGACAGACCGCTTAAGGTGCTCTCTGAGACACGAGACAATCTATACTTACTTATCTTTTAAATGTAAAAAAAATACAAGAGATTCTAATTCTTAAGATAGATATTCTTTCCCAATACATCTAAAATAAGTAACATCTAAACAAAAAAGGCTTCCCTTCCGCATCAATAATTCTGTTCATTATCCCGTCTCACCGTTATTCCTGTCCACCTAATTTTAGACGCATTGAGCGTCGGAATATACGAGGAAATTCTCCTCAGAATCAAGCAACAATATCTCTCAGTATGTAACGATACCAATTTGAAAGAATGCTAGACGTCTTCATTTAGCCGCCTTGCGAAATTGAATTTATGTGACAACCTGTCTACAGGCAGAAATTCCATTTTCATTTCGAAGAATACGACGGTTTTGGTATAAGATTGAGTGCGTCGAGTGCTGGCGGTGTTGGAGAAATTGATATATAAACAAAATTGAGTACTGTCGTTATATGTAGAAAGTTTAATCTAGCTACTATTTTAAACGCGAATGTGAGAATCGTTGGAGGTTGGTTTCTCTTTCACGTAAAAACAACTGATTTTAATTAAACTATGAGTCATATAGTTTATACATCAGAGGCCCAATTCTCCCAAATAAATTTGTTCAAAATGCAGTTTCGATATAATTTCATACTTATGACGTATATGGTATTCCCCTAAATCAATTGATATTTGAATGATATCGCGACTAGATCGAAAATTGAACAATATATCATAATATGTGTCAACGACGAACAATTAGACAGTAAAGACATTAATTTAGCAGCATACCAATTATGAGCCAATTCAAAATCTAATCTCATTTCGTTTAAAATATAGTTTCAATGTCATATAAAATACGAGAATTGAAATTGCCTTCAGAATCACATGTAGCATTTGATTTATTTATGTTTTGGTTCTCCAACAAAGAATGAACCTTACATGCTAAAAGATAATTACCACAATAGTTGGCCTTGTATTTGCTCATTTATAGCAGAAACAGTGCCATGTGCTTCCAAAAACTGTCCACGTTTTTCGGACGATGCACGCGCAGGTACGCAAGTTACTACAACAGAAGTAAGCTCACTCTTTTCGACGATGACATATTTTCGTACGCCATATCTACCTATGTAATGGGCACATATAATGATTTCAACAAACATGTCACTTAAATTGCATTGAATAATAATTTTCGCCGTGGTTCGTGTTTGGGCTAGTGACAGTCCATCGCTACCTCAAACTCAAACCAAAGAATACTCTAGCAAAGGCAAAAGCTCGCAAAAAAAAAAACAATATCCAACGCAGTGGTATAATCAACGTGTGAAGGAAAGGAGATTGTACGTGTATGTGCCTGAGACCATCGGAGGCCCTAGCTCCCTCTTCCACCCTGTGTTTTTTATAATGCTGAAAGTTTCAGACGATAATCGCACGTAAATATGTAGTCTTTGTTGAAAGTGATTGCTGGTTCTGTAAAATTTGGTATCATTATGTACTTAAATACGTACAACATACACGTATGGTGTTACCTCCTACCTAAATGATGCGTGTGCTAAGAAACTTTACGACTTTTTAAACTTACGGATGGTTTCGTATGATTCACAATTAGCTTTTTGAGCCTTTACTAACTCCTTGTTTTAACTGTCCAAAATCTTTGTATCAGCTAGGAGCAACTCTTTAACGTGATATCGGAGGCAACAACAAGATACATTTAAAAGGCTAGTACTTCAAAATAGTGATTTTGCTATTGGCTTAAACACAAGATTTTCTTCATGAAACTCCCTTCAAGTCAAGTCTCTACTAGGTGGAAGCCTCAAAGCTATTCATACGAATTAAAGAAATTTATTTCATGAAATAAATATTTTCTTACAGTTTATAGAATTATGTTTGAGCAAGTGAAAACGTCATTAATTCAAGGATTCTATTTGCTAAAATAAATATAATTGTGAAAACATTTCATCTTAACGTAATTAAGGTCTTTCTCGAAGCTAGTAATATATTTTAGTTTTCAGAAAGCAGAGTTTATGAAAGAAGTAGGTACTTTGTGATATCCTACTACGTCGGTAGGGGTTTCGGCCTTTTTTCTCAATAAATCACTTAGCTAGGAAAAGCCGGCATCATCTAGAGTAGGGTTTTGACTTGTTCATGTGTTGTATACAACCATAATGCAGAAATAAATATATTATGTCTTTAGTAGGATATTAAAAAGTACCTAAGTATCTACCAAAACAAAACTCTTTAAGATATCTGACAAACTTAGCTCGAGTAAAAATCGAACTAATATTCTTAATATATAAAATCCTTGCGTTACTGTCTGATTGACAGACACGCTACAGCCGAAACTATTTGGCGCAGGAAGCTGAAATTTAGCATGTATGTTCCTTGGGGACCATAGGGGTGCACTAAGAAGGGATTTCCCAAAATTTCCACGGGATCGGCCAAATCGGGTAAATTTAAAAATATTGCAGGCGTAGCTGCTGACGTCCTCTAGTATGTAATAGACAAGGTGAAAGTGTTTTTTGAAAATTCGCAGTTTTTTTGGCGTTCCGTTTATTTCACTTTTAGCTCTATAAAAATCGAATAAAAGCTAGTGACACATAAAATAAACTGAATATGATTTTATTCATCAAATGAAGAGAACTGAACGAGTGGAAACGTTCGGTGAAATTACTGGGTCAAGTGGTACATCGTTCAAAAGAATATAATTTGCATATTATAAAACGTATTTTAATTTTTCATGACTTTTGAATGCGGTAAAAATAATTAATTCATAGTTTTGTGACGCTTCAATATTCAAACTACTGTTAATTTTATATTATCCTGGAGCAATTCATACATGATGATTAGATCCCATAGTAAACACAATCTAGAGTTATACCTGCAACTGGAATAGTGCTGAAATGATAAAATATGAACAGGAAGTTTTCCGACAACCTCACTGTTTTCAAAGCCTAAAACCTTACAGACCTTGCCTCGATACAAAATCAAACCAAAGACACCTGAATCTACCTTAACCATAACCAAACCTACTCAGCCTAACAAGAATTCAATTTACCTCAACTTTGTCACCTTCCATTTTAATTTACTCACCATGCAATCTAGTACAACGTAAACACGCCCATTGTCCTACCCTAAGCAAGTTCGTAAAACATTCTATATCCTCACGCATTTATCTATCTCTCCCCTTGTTCATATATCACTCTGGTTTTCCATATTTTCGTCTAAATCTTTCTTAGAGTGCCTTTTGTGTGCCTTCACTGTCATGAATATATTTAAACCAAAAACTCATTTTAACGTAAATAAATCTCTTCAAGCTAATTTACCTCGGTCATATTAAATACACATTACAAAGAAAGAAATGGTTGAGCTTGATCCGTTTACGTGAAATCTTCTTAGCGCAAACCTCATAAAACTTGATAAATCCAAACAAGACTTTAGTGCCGTACCCCCCGGGATATATTATTTCGTAGCCTAAAGAACATATACTGATGAAACTACTTTTAGGCTATAGTTCAGGAGTAATAGAAGTTTGTGAGACCTTATGTTAATGTTGGAAGTAAATATATTCGGGCAAAAAAGGAAAATGTATAAGGGTCTTGGGGATTCAATCAACATCTGTTATTTTCACAGCGGGAGAGCAATTCCTAGTTTCATATTAAAAAAGCAGTTAAATATAAAGCGGCGATAGCCAATTGGAGCGACTGATAAATTGCTACGCAGTGGATTCAAAAATCACAGTGAGCAACACTGACTTTTCGAAGTATAAAGTTTTTGATAACCGTCTACTAAATGGTAACGATTGATGTATCGGTGGATGAAAGTTTGTTACTTCATGGAAAAGTTACTGAACTAGTTTGAATTGAACTTTGCTTAAGGGGAGAATCTCCGATGCTGCTCTGATACTACCAAAGTAATAAAAATATTTAGTGCAAACTTACTAATACTAAGTACCGTACCAAAAAAAAGCAGACAAAAAAGAGGCAAAGCAGCATATTTTCAACTAAATACTCAACATAGTATTATAACAAAATTCCTTTTTAAAAAAACGTGCTGTAATATTACCAAAGTGGTTTTCAAATTCTTAACAGGATTTTGAAGTCTTATTCAAATTTTGACATAATAGAACGCTGTCTTACTACGGAATTCAATATTCGATCTATAGATAGATCTGTAGATTTTACATTAGATTTTGACATAAGCACCATACAAAATATGTCAAACACGAATCTCGAATCTCAAAATCCATGTATGGATCGGATATTGAAAACGGTCGTTAAACAACCAGGTACGATCGTGGTCTAAAAATGTTTACCACTTTTCAAATTACGTTCTTTGTCACGCTGGGTTCAGCAAGGTCTAAAATGCTATATCTGAGTACTTATTACTTTTCAATCATTGGTAATGCATAGATTCAAACAAAAAGAGTATGAATACTTATAGTTCGATGAAATCATTTGACATAATGACAGAATGTAGTATTTGTATACTCTTTGGACAGAATTGCATTGATTTTGCTCTAACAGTTCTGTATTTTAATATTATTATAAAAACACTTATTATAATAAAATGGCAAGTTTAACGGTGCAACAAAGAGCTGAAATAATATTGCTTCATGAAGATGGCTTAAATATAAGTGCTATTTCACGGGAATTAAACATATCTCGATGGACTGTGAGGTTTTGGATTCGGCGTCACGGCGAAGAAGGGCAACTTACAGATAACAGGAGCAATTCAGGACGTCGGCCAATACTAACCACCACGCAAATAAGGCAAATGGTCCAAAATTATGAAGAAAACGGCTTCACACCAACTCGTCATTTTGCTGAGCTGTATAATGTGTGTCCTCGGACAATAAGACGTGCTTTGCACCACGCGGGGCTCCACTACAGACACCATGCCATTAAAGTCGAGCTAAAAACTCACCACAAGACTGCCCGCCTAAATTTTGCAAGACAATATATGGATTTTGATTGGTCGAATGTAATATTTACCGACGAAAAAAGCTTTAAATCTAGCCAAATCGGTAGATTAACTTTATGGCGGTATAATTGCACTCGATATAATGAAGATCATATAGTACCCCATAGTGAATCTGGTCGAATTTCGATCAACTTATGGGGGTGGATGAGTCACGACGGCGTCGGCGAACTAGCCTGTTTAGACAATAGGGCTACCGCAAACAATTATGTGTCTCTTCTAGAAGAGGTGATGCTGCCTACTGTGCGCGTAGTTTACCCTCCAGCAGACTTTCCACACGTAAATTACGTGCAAGATAATGCACCAATTCACACGGCTCGTGTTACTACGGCGTGGTTTGAGATGCACCGTGATATTCGCCGCATTCAATGGCCTGCTCGGTCAGCAGATTTAAACCCCATCGAAAATTTGTGGGGCATAATGGTTCAACGTTGGGATTGCCAGTCGGAAAGAAGCTCTGAATCTCTTAGAGCACATTGTGCACAGGTATGGGAAGATATCAGAGGGACAGACTTGTGCGCGCGCCTTGTTGCATCTATGCGCGATAGATTACGTGCCGTTGTGGCTGCTGAGGGAGGCTATATTCGTTATTAAAACTTTTAGTAACAAAAAAAATGTGTTGAATTTATTTTTGATTATTTCTGCCTATTTTTTATAAAGCACGATTCGCCTGGTTAAGGGCGCACACTATCTAAACAAAAGCTCATTTATGTGATGAGCATGCGCTTTAACATGACTAGCATCACAGTCTGACCGCGCTCTGATTTTTGCTAGACGATATCATCATCATTACCCTAGCATTTTCTTAGTTGTATCCCAAGCTTGCGCTAGGGAGCCCAGGGCCTGCTATTACTGGTCTACCGAGATTTGACTGAATATCAGTTTTTACACGGAGCGACTGCCATCTAACATCATTCTAAGGTTAGACCAGTAGTCAGTAGGTATATTTGAGGGCACTGACTTCCTACTAATGACTTCCATAGATCATGACAGCCGGGACTGCTTAATGTGCTTTCTGATGCACGGGGGTGCAACACCGCCAACTTCGGGCTAATTATTAAGAATTTCTTGACAGAAATTCCTAATAAGAAATTCTTAACAGAAAACCTTAAAAACAATTCCGAGCCCGACCCGCGAATCGAACCCGAGACCGTGTCGTATGCACTACAACTAGACCAACGAGGCAGTCATGAGCTAGACGATATAAATATTGTATTGTTTTCAAAAAGGTTTTATATTCAGGATGTCGTATTTTCGCCATCCCTTTTATTATAATTGCTCCTTGTTATGATCTGTCAATGTTTTGGTCAATGTAAAAGTCATTTGATAAACTTATTAATTACAAATACCAAAATCGTAAATAGCAAGTTTAAAATTACATTATTTGATGACTACAAATATTTTAGTTTCAGTGTAAATATCACGCTTGTAATTAAATTAACGTATATTATAAATGTGGAATAATAAATCGTTATTGACACCAGTTGCTACGCAACGCATGTTATCATAGATTGGTTGCCTAGTACAATATCGTCGTCCTTGTGTCATTGATATGTTCATGCAATTATAAGCCTTAAGGTGGTAAACATTTTCAGACCGCGACTGTACAAAGGCCGCTGAGAGCGAAAATCATGAAATTGTCTACAAACAAATATATAAAATAATGTCGACTGCAACTCACAATGGAAATACACTAATTTACATACGTATATCAGAACTACACTTTCGTGTCAAACACAGAAGCCATGCTAATTAGGCTCAGTGCACACTGGCGGCACAGTACGGAATCTTTTGACAATTCCACATGTATGTATTCATGTAGCCCTCATTGCGTGAGTTGACTGGGCTTATGCCAATATCAAGCAATGCTTGCAGATATCACCATGTGGATGAATGAAAGCTAGTGTATTTATATCACAGCGGTACCGTGCTTTAGATGGCACGTAAAGGCCATGTCGCAGTCCTTCAGGCGGTCTTGTATGTACATCGAAAACGGAGCATCTCTTCACAACAAAAACTACTGAATTGTCGCATACTAGTCATCATCATCATCAGCCCTGTATATATATCGTCCCACTGCTGGGCATGGGCCTCTTCTCACTATGAGAAGGGTAAAGTCCCATAGTCCACCACGCTGGCCAAGTGCGGGTTGGCAGACTTCACATGTCTTTCGAGAACATTATGGAGAACTTTGAGACATGCAGGTTTCCTCATGATGTTTTCGTTCACCGTTATGCAAGCGATAATTACCAATTCAATACTAATTTACAAGTCCGAAAAGCCATTAGTGTGCACAGTGGATTCGAATCCGAGACCCTCTGCGTAGCAGTCTGTTGGTCTCTCCACTAGGCTATCGCCGCATACTAGTGCATCAAGTAAATTTATCATGACTACTACTACTATTATATTATATTTATTTAGTCATAAAAATCAGTTACCGTGACTTGCCGTTAGTAGGCACTATGACTTACGATATACATTTGTACGTATATTTATGTATCCTACACAAAATATTATTAATTTACTAATTAGTCCACCTAAGAGAGGGACTAGTTATATGATAAATGTGTTTAGTAATTTGCCTATTTGATCAGCTCCATATACCTATTATTATTATGCTAGTTTAGAACTGCGAACGTTATATTGATTTTGAAATTTATAATAGATCCACGCTATATTCTTCCACTAGAGACCAGAATTATTTGAATGGGAAGATTATAAATGAAGTCGTAGGAGATGTGAATTATATTGTGTGGTGTTTTCTGTGTCCACACTGTGAAAAACATAAACAGACCTATATAGGCTATCACGTGCTTTGAGACACATGCATATGCCTATGTAGGTTACCGCAAGCTCCTCTCTAGGGGGAAAAATTTTGATTGGTATCCTGTGGGGTCACGCGAGTCATACGTGTAGATTCGCTAGATTTATACTTTAGTAGATTTGCGTGAGTCTTAGACAACGCGGTAGTTTTAGTGCGTGGGGCGAATATCTTTCGAGAAATTCACATATTCCTTCCTCCTAAGTCAACTTTGACTGGTAGAGTAAAATCCACCACTAGAATTTATTCGAAGCACGGCAATAGCAGAACACCTGGTATGAGTATACATGGAATGATTTGAATTCGTCTAATCCACATCAGTAGATTTATTTGCTGACGTTTTTACTTAATATTCATCCGATTTGACGGAATATTAACTTTTCGTTGAATTGCCATTAGAGCCAAATTCCTGTTAAACACTGCATGCATATGCATTTGTCAATTAATATGAAATTATACGAAACATAAGCAGTAACAGCTTTCGTGTTCAGGGACTTCTCTCGTTCGCATAATTACCTACTTTATGCACACAATAATACAATTATGTTTTCTAGTCGAATGAAAACATAATTATGCTAATGATATGATTAAGTGACAAAATGTAAATCTGAATTTTGCTCTTCGTGACAAATTTTATAGAGATGCAAAGACATCATGAAACTTTAACAGGTTTAAGAGCCACTAAAACAATATGGTGACAATGAACCGGTCTGATTACGGAGCGTGATGGTTAGTTATGAAATACTGATATGCTAGCGTGATATTTAGCTTTTTCAAACATTTATTAGTCCAACTAACTTAACCTTGATCTTTGGTCCAGCGTTATCCCGGTTACAACTAAGACTTTCGCTTCCGAGCCCTGAGTCCGCCTTCTAGTCTAACTCGATTTTACAGAATATTAGCTGTTTGAAATAGAATTAGTTTTTATTATAAGTCAAATCGATTAGATCGATTGAGTAACATTTTGTTTAGTCTATTGAAAATTTCTGACAATGGTCACACTGAACTGTCACTTCCGTCTTCCGCTTGAAAAAATTATCTCGCCGGGTGTCGTCTCGTACGTAAAATATCGCCTTTTGAATTAACGCGAATTGAATTAAATTGAGTAAACCGTTTTGAACGCCGCCTGATCTAGTGCTGGCAACGGTAAATTGATTGTGAACTATTGATTGACATTTGTGAAAATTGTGAATCTGGTATCGACTTCCACGTGCCAACGTGTCCTGAAAACGTCGCGTTTGAAGCTTAATAGCTAAGTATAGGGTACTTCATTCATTTATTTTGGCCAATATACTTGTATGAATGTGTCTAATTTAGCTCAAGCCTGACATCAGCAAGGATAGCGGGTAAGTGAAACATAATATTGATATTGATTGATTTCAATTCATCACTGTGCAACGCAGTGCATTGTGTCTGGATCATTGTCTATCGTGGTCAGGTAGATGTATTACATCTTCCACTGCGCACTTCTGATACACCTTCCTGCCTGGCTACGGTAATTCTAGACATAAATTTTGATAGCAAGAGCGTGGTTAACTGCCTATATTGTAAACTTGTATCTTAGCCGTTGATTGTATCTGAACTCAGATTGGTGTTGTATGAGCTATATATCTCACCTTGTAGACAGTATTGTAGTGTTTGTCAGGTCAGTTATTGACTAAAATACATAATATTTGGTTGTATAAGTTGACCTAGATAATTTGAAACACATTGTCACACATAACCTCAATCAGTCATTGTTGATTTGTATTGTTGAAAAATCTAACTTAAATTTGTTGTTGCATTAATAAGTCACTTTGATTGGATACATATCAGTTATATGTATCAATTGATTTAGTTTATTGCATATATTCATAAACATTAGAACAACCAACTTGACCTTGCCACTTGGGCGGGTCACATTAATAAACTTTGTTTTGTTATAATATAGATAATATTGCTAGGTAACACATATTCTGTGCTTACTTACTATTGTATATCTCAAATAACACAGCCAGTCTGTCTGTTGCAAATAATTAATTAATTAATTTGAAGTTTCAACTTTTAATTTGTTATAAGTTATAACTTTTGATAACTTTGACTTTGTTTTGTGTCAATATATATTGAAACTATTAATTTTGTTGGACAGTAGATACCTGTCACTTGCCTGCACTTGCAGTAAACAGGCTAATACTTTGTTGGTTTCAAAGAATTGAGAAAAATTAAGTTTTGATTGTTAATATTGTTTAACGCTTGTCCGGGCTCTTTTGAAATTTTGATTATGTCAGCTATCAAGGACTTGCGTGCGGCTGCTGGCGCCATTGCATCAGATTTGCGCTGGTTTGCCTCGGCCAGTGCCTTAGTGAACCGGCCTGATCGCCAGCAGGCCTTACTACAAAGGTACGAGCGGATTGACGATCGCCTGGCAAGTGTGGAACAGCAATTCCGCACTTTCAGCACTTGCTGTCTTGAAGTGTCAATCAATGATTTCACCGCTGACCAGCGAAATAAGGTCAGCGAAGACTATGCCCAGGTCTTAGACCTGTATGATGCTGTCTCCAATAGTGCGAGACAACTAGTTGCCGATAGGGAAGGGCAACCCGGCCTGAAGCAGGAGCTTCCTAGGTCAGCACCGGGGCTGGTGAGTAGGCTCCCTACTTTGGACCTCCCCCATTTTGATGGCTGCCTAGGAAGCTACCTGGGCTTCGTTAATTTGTTCGACAGCCTAGTCAATGATAGGGCTGACCTTCGGCCGGCACAAAAGTTGGCCTATCTAATGTCGGTTCTGGATGGGGAGGCTAAGGGCCTCATCCAGCATCTGCCCGTGTCTGACGAGGCGTACCAGACGGCTCGGGACCTAATTACCCGTAGGTACCATAATAAGCGTGGCCTCGCCGACACGCACATCGAGCAGATTTTGGGTTTGCCGACGCTCACCCGGGTCTCTGGGTTGCGCACCCAACTGTTGAACCCGCTCTTGGTGGCCATCAACGCACTTAAGTGCCTTGACCTGCCCGTAGACCAATGGTCTTATCTATTGGTGCACATTGTGCTGAAGAAGCTGCCTGCCAACCTGAGGTCGCGTTTTGAACAGCGCTTTGGTGGGGATAGCGCGACCCATCTGCCCCCCTTTGCTGACCTGGAGAAGTTCCTGGAGGATGAGTGCCGGGTCTTGGACAACTCCGGTGGTGACACGCCGGCTAAGTCGCAGCCGCCCAAGGTCAAGGAGCAGGCTCGCGGCACACCCGAGCCAATGTCGACCGGCGCCCTCCTCGCTTTGCGGTCACGCAGAGCCCAGCGGAGTGCTCCTACTGCAAGGTCACGGGGCACAGAACGGCCAGTTGTAGGGCATTCTTGGACCTTCATGTCGCCTCTCGTAGGCGCATCGCGAATGCCCGCCGCCTTTGCTTCTCTTGTTTGGGGTCCCACTACCAGCGAAACTGCCCAAACTCTCGCCCCTGTCCTCACTGTGGAGGACAGCATTTGGACATTCTCTGCATGAATGCCAGAGAGGTTGGCCGCTTGTCCAACCAGCCGACGCCGCGCACGGGCGGGTGTTTTGAAGGTGGCAGCCGAGGCTCACCGGCGCGTAGCCGAGAGTCGCCTCGCTCAATTGATCGCCACTCACCCCGCTTGGAGAACCGTAGCGTGCGCACGCCTCCTCTCTCTCGCGCACCTGAATGTGCCGCGCAACGTCACAAGCACCATGACTGCTGCCCCAGGTATTCCTCTCCTTTGGCGGAGCGTCCCCGCCTTGACTCGCGCCCACCTCGTTTTGGGCGGGTGCGTCATTATGACCCCCCACAGAAGCCGCGCGGATCGAGTCATCGCGCTTTTGAGGACTTCAAGCCGCACCCTCATTTTGATTTGCCTGGTCCTGGTCAACGGTCGCCGCCCAGGCAACAATAGGTCATTGATCCCTGCCCTATAACGCCAACCTCCCCCATTGAGACCGTTATCCTACCAACGGTTGCTGTTCGGGTCTGGGGACCCACGGGGACCTCTGTTGTTGTCCGTGCTATATTGGACACAGGTTCACAAGGTTGCATTGTTTCCACTTATTTGGTAGGGCAGGTTAAATTAAATATGGGCTCTTTTCCAAATTGTATACGGGGCATAGGTGACGTAGCCTCTAATGTTGAAGGGCAAGTTAAGGTTTTGTTTGGCCCTGTTGAATCTTCACACCCAAGGATTAAAACCTCGGCTATTGTGCTGAAGAATATTTTGGGTATGCATCCACAGAAGCAGCTACCTGCTGCTGTGGTGAATTTGACATCGGGATTGGAACTGGCAGACCCCAAATTTGACACACCGGGACAAATCGACTTGTTGATTGGCTCTGATGTCCTCGGTGGAATTTTGATTGGTGGGAAAAGTGTCTTGGTGCCAAATGGTTTGACTGCCATCCCGACCATATTTAGATTTGCTTTGATGGGACCTGTACCTAGGGACCCCCCTCCACCTGAACTTGACAATTTGTTAGCTGTAGGCTCCGCTCTCTCTGATGCGGTTCAGAGGTTTTGGGAGATAGAGGAGCCCCCTCAAGCTGCCCGTTTGAATCCAGAACATGAGGAGTGCGAGCTATTCTTCCAGAACAACACTGGTCGACTCCGTTCTGGTCGGATTATTACGAGGCTACCCTTCCTGTCTGTTCGGCCTCCGCTTGGTGAGTCACGACCTTTAGCCGAAAAGAGGTTGTTGGCCATGGAGCGCCGCATGGGTCGTGATCCGGAGCTCAGACAGAAGTACATTGAGTTCATGAGGGAATATGAACAGTTGGGACACATGTCTGTGTCAAATTTGGATTGGCGTTCGGTGGAGCATTACTTTCTCCCGCACCATGCGGTATTGAAGCCATCGACTGGCAAGCTGCGCACAGTGTTTGATGGTTCTGCGCAGACTTCAACAGGCGTATCCTTGAACCAGTGCTTGCATTCTGGTCCCAAGTTGGTCAAGGACCTTTGTGACGTCATCACCAGCTTCCGACGACATCAGGTTGTCTTTGTGGCCGACATAAAAATGATGTTCAGGCAGACGATTATCCACCCTGATGACCGTCGCTTCCAGCTGATCCTTTGGAGAGAGTCTCCTCGCGATCCCATGGTCGTCTACGAGCTCAATACTAATACGTACGGGTTAAGGTCAAGCCCCTACTTGGCAATACGTTCTCTTTGGGAGCTCGCAGACCGCGAAGGCCTACGTTTCCCAAGACCCTCCGCCATCTTGAAGGACGATATTTACGTCGATGACATTTGCTCGGGCGCCTCCACAGCGGACGAGGCGATCCTCCTGCGGGACGAATTGATAGGACTTTTGGCCTCCGCTGGTTATGAGTTGCGCAAATGGATTTCCAACTCACCAGCGCTTTTGGAAGGCTTGCCAGAGGATCATCAGCAAGATCCACATTTGTTTGAGATTGTTGACAACCCCGCCATGATGGCTGTTCTCGGCGTTCAGTACAGACCAGTCCAAGACATCTTTACATATAACGTAGTCTTGAAATTGCCGTGTTCTTGGACTAAACGTCTCGTATTGTCTACTGTCGCCAGAACCTTTGATCCGAACGGTTGGATCTGTCTAATTATATTTTGGGCAAAATGCTTCTTGCAGAAGCTTTGGACAGCAGGATTGACCTGGGACGAACCTCTGCACGGCACTCTTGTTGAGGAATGGACCTCTTTTGTATCCTCACTTCCTGCCGTCAACGAGATCTCCTTGCCTCGTCCCATCCTTCCTCCCGGGAAGTACAAGGCCACCCTTCACGGGTTTTGTGACGTCTCGGAACGTGGTCACGCCGCCGTGGTGTGCTTGCGCACAGTTAGTGCCTCAGGTCAGGTGAGGGTTTCCCTGATCATGGCAAAGAGCAAGGTGGCACCCCTTCGGACATCTCTGAGCATTCCAAAATTGGAGCTCTCGGGAGCAGCCCTTCTTGTACGCTTGTTGAACCACGTGTCCAGTACTTTGGGTAAAAGCATTTGCATTAATGGGACCTACGCCTGGACAGACAGCCAAATTGTTCTTTGTTGGTTGAAGGCTTCTGTCCACACTTTGGAGGTATTTCTTGCTAATCGCGTTTCCCAAATCCAGAAATCCGAAGTCAAACTTGTTTGGAGACACGTGCCAGGTGAGCTATACCCCGCTGATTGTGCCTCGCGCGGATGCTTGACGCCTAGTTTGATAGGTCATTCGCTGTGGTGGGGTCCGGAATGGTTGAGTCGACCAGAAATTGATTGGCCTCGAACGCCAGTTTTGAATACTTCTAATTTGCCGGGTCTACGAACACTCGCTCTTGAGAAGGTGGAATGCGCCTTCGACCCCGATTTTTTGTTGAATCGTTACAGCTCCCTCGACAAGTTGTTAGGTGTCACTGCTTGGATAAAGCGTTTTGTTTTTAATTTTAGGCACCCACAACAGAAACGACTGACACCGTTTCTCTCACCACAGGAACGACAGGAGTCCCTCACCTTTTGGGTTCGTTCTGTGCAATTGGCGCATTTTGAAAGGGAGATTGCTATCCTCAAGTCGGGGAAATCGAAATTGTCGGGAGCTGTATCTAAATTGAACCCCTTTTTGGACGAAACGGGTCTCTTGCACGTTGGAGGGCGTCTCAAGAACGCCAACCTCCCTTACGGGGCTCGTCACCCCCTTTTGTTACCTAAGGACGGTCATTTGGTACGCTTGTTGGTAACTGACCGTCACCTTAAAAATTCGCATGCTGGTTGTAATGCCTTGTTGGCCATTTTGCAACGCGAGTTTTGGATTTTGTCTGCCCGAAGAATTATTCGGAGTGTAGTCTTTCGCTGCATCCCTTGCTATAAGCTCAAGGCTTCTACCATGCAGCCCTTGATGGGGGACTTACCGGCAGATCGCGTAACTGAAAGCAGGACGTTTGACGGTGTTGGCACGGACTTCGCTGGTCCTTTTTTGGTGAAAACGTCGACACTTCGAAACAGCAAGACTGTCAAGGCCTATTTGTGTGTTTTTGTTTGTCTTTCCACAAAGGCCGTACACATAGAACTGGTCTCCTCGCTTACGACCGAGGCGTTTGTAGCCACATTTGACAGATTTGCATCCCGCAGAGGGCTGCCTTCCTTGATCCGTTCTGACTGCGGCACTAACTTCAAGGGCACTTATAATTATCTGAATGATGTTGTTAATTTTCTTGAAACCAACAAAGCTGATATAGATGATAGGCTTGCCCGACGTGGGATAAATTGGTTGTTTTCCCCACCAAATTATCCACACTGGGGTGGTATATTTGAGGCCGCCGTAAAATCGGCCAAAACACACTTGCGCAGGACAATCAGTGAATCTGTCCTTACATTTGAGGAACTCGCAACTGTGTTTTGTAAGATTGAGGCCGTTTTGAACTCTCGGCCATTGTGCCCGATCTCCTCAGATCCGAATGATTTGGAGGCCCTTACGCCGGGCCATTTTTTGATTGGTCGCCCACTTGTCGCCTTGCCTGAGTACACCTATATTGATACGAGACCTGGTCGTCTCTCGCGTTTTGAATTGGTACGCCAGATTACTCAGAGCTTTTGGAAACGCTGGAACTTGGAATATTTGCACATACTCCAGCAACGCGTTAAGTCGACCGACAAGACCGATCCACCCAAGATTGGTGACCTCGTTTTGATCAAGGAGGCTAACCTTCCGCCACCCAGATGGCGCAGGGGGCGCATCCTTCATTTGGTAACTGGGGCTGATGGAGTTCCCCGATTTGCTGAGGTCTTGGTGGACGGTTCGATTCTGAGGAGAGCGGTTGCAACATTGTCACGTCTACCAACCGATTAGCGGACCGGTAGGCCGGTCCGGGGCGGGTGGATGTTTGAAATAGAATTAGTTTTTATTATAAGTCAAATCGATTAGATCGATTGAGTAACATTTTGTTTAGTCTATTGAAAATTTCTGACAATGGTCACACTGAACTGTCACTTCCGTCTTCCGCTTGAAAAAATTATCTCGCCGGGTGTCGTCTCGTACGTAAAATATCGCCTTTTGAATTAACGCGAATTGAATTAAATTGAGTAAACCGTTTTGAACGCCGCCTGATCTAGTGCTGGCAACGGTAAAGTGATTGTGAACTATTGATTGACATTTGTGAAAATTGTGAATCTGGTATCTTATCTTACCAGATGGAAGTACCCTTCCACGTGCCAACGTGTCCTGAAAACGTCGCGTTTGAAGCTTAATAGCTAAGTGTAGGATACTTCATTCATTTATTTTGGCCAATATACTTGTATGAATGTGTCTAATTTAGCTCAAGCCTGACATCAGCAAGGATAGCGGGTAAGTGAAACATAATATTGATATTGATTGATTTCAATTCATCACTGTGCAGCGCAGTGCATTGTGTCTGGATAATGATCCAGACACAATGCACTGCGTTGCACAATGGTCATCATTGGACAATGGTCTATCGTGGTCAGGTAGATGTATTACATCTTCCACTGCGCACTTCTGATACACCTTCCTGCCTGGCTACGGTAATTCTAGACATTAGCTTTTCCATGGAGAGACCACAGACTGACCTCCGCAAGCCAAGGGGATAGCGATGTAACATGGATCAGACCAGTTTCAGGATATTCAAGGTACACTGTAACAAAGGATCGCCTTTGGGTTTGTTTAAAATGAAAAATGTGAGTTATGTTACAATAAAAATTAATTTAATTCGTCAAGTAAATCTAAAAATCATTTAGCAAAGCGTTTTACTTACGAAAAAATTACTAAAAAAAAATGTTATCGAAAAGGTATAGACAGGGTCGCGTGATTCGGCGATGATAATGGATTTGTTGAGGGTACGCTTGCCCGGTGGTCGTCAAGGAAAGCTGGTCACTTAGCTCGGTCTGAAGGCAGCAAAAAGAGATCTCCCATCGCCGCGCGGCCGTATTTATTTTCCGTTGCAGGGCGCGGGCGGTGGGGTCGACCGGGCCGAGTGATGCGTCAAGGATTGATGTCACACACTCCCCCCTTTAGGCCAGAATTTTCCCGGAGGGGAAATTCTGTGGCTGGTAGGTGGCAACAGCATTCCGGGACCCTGAAACAGATGAGTGGTGGTGGTGTCAGTAGGTTTAATACAAGGCAACTACTAACCCCGAAAGAGTAAAAAAACAAGTATAACCCTCGACCATTCATACGTCACCAAGCATTGAACGTTCCTATTACCTGACATACATCACATTCAAAAGGCCCACACACAATCATACGTATGAACAAGCCAGCATTCATTCCCGACGCGAGTCGTATTCATTATAATACACGACGCGCGAAGAGGTATTATACGTGAGTTTTAGAGCAAATAGCCACCCAGTCTATGTTGGTAGGCACCACCTGACAACCCGGGTTCGATAAGTTAAATTAAATTGAAAATGTATAAGTCGTAAACTATTATTACGATCTTACGATAATTATTACGATACTAACAATATTACGATCAGTTGGCAATATCACAAACAAATTGCTCATTAACAAGGTCGATGCAATATTGCAAGGACAAATTGTATTCATTTAAAATGGAATAACAATGATTACTGCGGTCGAAAGTTTGAGCCGGTAAACACGTGAGTAATCACTGCGCGCTTGGTGCTGACCGCATTCCATTGACGCGAGTCATTATCTAGTTTCTGAACACGATACAATTTAATTAAAGACAAATGCACAATTCTTAGTAAGATGTAATGAATAATACATCATCGAAGGAGACGGTCGATGATATAGTATACACTATCATAGTTAAAAAACACAAAAAAACACAAGCGAGAATCAAACCACAGACCGATCCGACAACAACCTTTTAACCACTGAGACATAAGGGATTTTTTTTTATTATATTTCGATCAGTCATTACTAAAGCTATATGTAACAAGATAATTGGGTACATGATTTAGCTGTAATTGGGAGTTAAAGATTTTATATACTATTTGTAACAAATCGTTAAGTTATTTTAGTGATTAGATCATTAGTGATGAGCATTAATCATTAGATTCTTAAACTTTGTAGTGAGTTAATTTAAGATCTTTTATATGGAAATCACCAAGACAAATCTGATATTTAGATATTTAGTTAGATAAATAACAGATTTGTGTAACAATATTACGTTTAGCAAACCTCTTCGACAATTTATAACAGTAATAACTATTCATGTTTTATGTTAGCATGTTTATATAAATCGTTAACACAACACAATGCGTCATCTTGTGAGCTCCAACTCGGAAACAATAGCACTATTGTTGGCCTTCACAAATAATTATGTAGGTAATTATAACTTCGCATACATATGCGTCTTACATTGTTGTTAATGACACTGTACCCGATCGTTTATAAACACATTTATGCTGTAATAGAGTAAGATTCAATTATTTTATTCAGCTTTTAGGTTTATAATAGTTGATTTATTTATTTATTTATTTATTACTTCATGCACAATATACAGTTACAGTACATAAGGTGGACTTAATGCCGTAAGGCATTATCTAGCAGTCGGACCTTTTGGTGGTGCAGAGACAAGCAAGGAAGGTGCATTATATATAGAGATAATTATCACAGATATATCAAATGTAATATAAGTAAATTGAATATTATACTATAAATAAAATTATAAATATATTATATTATAAATAAATTAGTATATTACTATTTACATACATAATAATACATATTGCATAAACTACACACATACCCCATAAATACATATAAAATATATAATTATAATATATTATATAACTAGAACTGATGAAAACAATGTGCAGATTCCTTCAATCTCTCAGCAAGGAGTTCTCGAACTTTCAATTTGAATGCGAACCGGTTAGTAGACATTCTGATTTCAAGAGGGAGCCTATTCCATACCAAGATAGCTTGAACAACGAAGGAAGAGCCTACAAAGTCTGAAGTATGAGTGGGACACTGAAGAAGAAGATTGTGAGAGGAGCGAAGGTCTTTCTCATGTGTAGAAGATAGATATTGAAAGTAAGAAATCAAGTATGAAGGGGGAGAAGGGGATTTAAGTAAAGAAAAGAGTGTAGTGAGAGCACGCAAACTCCGGCGTTGACGAATGGGTAACCATTTAAGTTCGGAACGAAAAGTAGATACGTGATCATACTTGCGAAGATTGTAGATGAATCGAATGCAGTTATTGAGAAGGCGGTCATACTTATTGAGATATTCTGCATTCAGGTCATAATAACACATATCACCATAGTCGATTAAAGGAAATATTAAGGCCTGCACAAGCATTGTCTTGGTCTTGGAAGGGAGAAAATTTTTGAGGCGGTATAAAGCTCGAAGGGTACCGGTGACTCTCTGACTGACGTCAGTGACCTGGGCCTGCCAGTCGAGAGTGGAATCTAGGTGTAGTCCTAGCTGACTGTTGTACTGAATGGAATTTTCAGTCCGTTAAACATGATTGGTGGCAAAGTTGAAAGATCTAATCTGGGTATCATGCGTTTACTACCTACAATCATGGCCTGACATTTAGTAGGATTGACGTCAAGACCAAAGTCGTTGCACCATGTCAGAATCGCCGAAAGGTCTCTATTTACATCCGCTATCGCCATTGACACATCTTGCACTCTCGCCTGGGAGTAAAGCTGCAAATCGTCGGCATAAAGATGGTACGCACATCGAAGGTTAGGTGTCAGGAAGTTTATAAAAACTGAAAATAATAACGGAGAAAGTATGCCACCTTGAGGAACACCAGAGTTTATGTCACGCCAACTCGATGAACAATCATCACTGTGGACCGACTGCTGGCGCTCCTGAAGATACGACGAGAACCATTCCAGAGAACCAGGTGAGATCATTAGATGGGAGAGGATCGATAGAAGGATATTGTGACTGACGGTATTAAAGGCGTTCGAAAAGTCGACCAAGGCCAATACTGTGACCTAAGTGTTCTCCATGCCCGCCCTAATATCGCCAGTCACTTTAAGGAGAGCGGAGGTAGTGCTATGTCCTGGTCTGAAGCCAGATTGATATGGACTAAGTAGGTTGTTTTGATACACAAAACTAGACAGTTGCTTATTGACACAGGACTCTAGCACCTTGGATAAGAAGGGAAGTATGGAAATAGGACGGAAATGTTAAGGGAGAGAAGGATTTGTAATTTTGGGTAGTGGGATGACAAAAGCTTTGCGCCATAAGGAAGGGAAGGTTCCATTGGTTATTGAAAAGTTAATAATGTGGGAAATCGGAAGGATGAGGTGATCAAGGATAGGAGTGATCATACGACGACTGATGCCGTCACATCCAACAGAGTTGGACTAAATGGATAGGATTATCTTCTTGATCTCATCTGGTGTAACTGGAGAAAGAGTTAAAGGATTTATGTCCGGGCAGGGTAGGCCTGCCACGTAATCCACAGTGCGACGCCTGGTTTGGAGATTCAATTGAGTAGAAGTGGAGAAATGTTGGTTTAAATCCTCCAAACCAACCGTCATCCGCGAATTAGTGTGTCCCTGTTTGCCAATACCTAGAGTAGATTGTGAAATACGAAAGGGGATTTACTTAAACTTGTACACCAATTAATTTGCTTTAGTTATTAAAGTATAAAATTATTGATTTATGTAGAAATACCCACATTAGATATTTAAGTATTGAAATTATTTATTTAATTTGTGTGTAAACAGCCACTTTAGATATTTAATGAGGTATAATAATTATTTATTTGATTTATATGTAAATAGCCACTTATTTATTCAAGAATAGAAGTTATTGATTCAATTTATGTTCAAATACCCACTTTAGTTAAAGTTAGTTTCAATTCAATTAAGTTTGATAATTTCAGTTTGATATAATAACATTTGCGTAACACAAGAACACATTATAACCAGCACTATTTAAGATGGTTTAGTAAAACCAGAAGCATAGCATTTTGTAAAAAGAAAACAAGTTACATATTGATAATTAAGTATTTTTCCGGTCGTCAGCGGTTTAATTTTATCAATTATTTATCATTATATGTTTTATATATTTCAATAAAAACCAGACATTGAAAGAAACAATCCTAGCGACACAAAACATTACAAAAAAAATTAATAATTGCGACGCAGGAATTTAATGTTTGAGTTCACAATGAACAGTAAATGCATAAATAGATGCATTTTCAAATAACATAGCCATAGGCTTCAACAAGAAGATAAAATCGAAGACCAAAAACAACGATTGTAGCATAATAAACATTTGACAAGACGAACAACCAATAATTTTACGATGATATTCGTATTTTTATACCAAATAGACAATGATTAAATTTGTTCATTATTGTTAGTGAGCAACCTGCATGTGACACGTGTACATTTTATTAATAAATGACGCGGAATTCTAGCTAAATACCTAGTATATAATACGATAGCATCTTTAGGTACGTTCATTCTCAGCCAGTCCAATTATGGTAGGTACACGTGGTATAATAAAGATGCAACTTTCTTAGTAAGAAAAAAGAAGTATTTAACTTTGAAAGATAATCGCCATAGTAGGCGGTAAATGTATTGAATAATAGCTACTATATAGAAATATATCGCCGTACAAAATCACTAGCAGAAGGTTATAGTAGAAAATAGAAAGAAATGGAAAGAGAAGGGTGTGAATTCGTTCCATAAGTCAGCCAAAGCAGATTATTAGCAATAATTACCAGTAGCACTTAATTACCGTAGTGGCATTTAAAAAAGCTAATCGCGAAGCATACGATCAACGAAGGTGACCTTAGCACGTCGTTAGAGGACGCGAGGACTTAAATCGCAATACAAAGAATGCGATCAATGAATGTGACCACAGCGCGTCATTTAGTTGACACGTGGTCGCAAGCAAAACGATTATAATTTGTTACTTATGCGGTTGATACAAAATTAATTATCACACGCGGCAACAGAAATATCACACGCGGAAACACGGCGCAACATAACCGACCTTCCGTGCACAACAGAACAAAAAAACAATATATGCCACTAAAATAATTACACTGCTTTGGAACGATTTCACACATACAGAGTTAAAAAAATAAAAAAGGACTCACCGGACAGCGTATTCTCAACAAAACCCTACCTATATATTCCCGTGGGCGCCACTGTAACAAAGGATTGCCTTTGGGTTTGTTTAAAATGAAAAATGTGAGTTGGATGTTACAATAAAAATTGATTTAATTCGTCAAGTAAATCTAAATATCATTTAGCAAAGCGTTTTACTTACGAAAAAATTACTAAAAAAAATGTTATCGAAAAGGTATAGACAGGGTCGCGTGATTCGGCGATGGTAATGGATTTGTTGAGGGTCCGCTTGCCCGGTGGTCGTCAAGGAAAGCTGGTCACTTAGCTCGGTCTGAAGGCAGCAAAAAGGGAGCTCCCATCGCCGCGCGGCCGTATTTATTGTCCATTGCAGGGCGCGGGCGGCGGAGTCGATAGCGTCAAGGATTGACGTCACAACACTTCATACCGACTGTCAAAATTCTTCATGACAGACCGCTTAAGGTGCTTTCTGAGACACGAGACAATCTATACTTACTTATCTTTTAAATGTAAAAAAAATACAAGAGATTCTAATTCTTAAGATAGATATTCTTTCCCAATACATCTAAAATAAGTAACATCTAAACAAAAAAGGTTTCACTTCCACATCAATAATTCTCTTCAGTATCCCGTCTAACCGTTATTCCTGTCCACCTAATTCAATGCGTCGGAATATACGAGGAAATTTTCCTCAGAATCAAGCAACAATATCTCTCAGTATGTAACGATACCGATTTGAAAGAATGCTAGACGTCTTCATTTAGCCGCCTTGCGAAATTGAATTTATGTGACAACCTGTCTACAGGCAGAAATTCCATTTTCATTTCGAAGAATACGACGGTTTTGGTATAAGATTGAGTGCGTCGAGTGCTGGCGGTGTTGGAGAAATTGATATATAAACAAAATTGAGTACTGTCGTTATATGTAGAAAGTTTAATCTAGCTACTATTTTAAACGCGAATGTGAGAATCGTTGGAGGTTGGTTTCTCTTTCACGTTAAAACTACTGATTTTAATTAAACTATGAGTCATATAGTTTATACATCAGAGGCCCAATTCTCCCAAATAAATTTGTTCAAAATGCAGTTTCGATATAATTTCATACTTATGACGTATATGGTATTCCCCTAAATCAATTGATATTTGAATGATATCGCGACTAGATCGAAAATTGAACAATATGTCATAATATGTGTCAACGACGAACAATTAGACAATAAAGACATTAATTTAGCAGCATACCAATTATGAGCCAATTCAAAATCTAATCTCATTTCGTTTAAAATATAGTTTCAATGTCATATAAAATACGAGAATTGAAATTGCCTTCAGAATCACATGTAGCATTTGATTTATTTATGTTTTGGTTCTCCAACAAAGAATGAACCTTACATGCTAAAAGATAATTACCACAATAGTTGGCCTTGTATTTGCTCATTTATAGCAGAAACAGTGCCATGTGCTTCCAAAAACTGTCCACGTTTTTCGGACGATGCACGCGCAGGTACGCAAGTTACTACAACAGAAGTAAGCTCACTCTTTTCGACGATGACATATTTTCGTACGCCATATCTACCTATGTAATGGGCACATATAATGATTTCAACAAACATGTCACTTAAATTGCATTGAATAATAATTTTCGCCGTGGTTCGTGTTTGGGCTAGTGACAGTCCATCGCTACCTCAAACTCAAACCAAAGAATACTCTAGCAAAGGCAAAATCTCGCAAAAAAAAAACAATATCCAACGCAGTGGTAGAATCAACGTGTGAAGGAAAGGAGATTGTACGTGTATGTGCCTGAGACCATCGGAGGCCCTAGCTCCCTCTTCCACCGTGTGTTTTTTATAATGCTGAAAGTTTCAGACGATAATCGCACGTAAATATGTAGTCTTTGTTGAAAGTGATTGCTGGTTCTGTAAAATTTGGTATCATAATGTACTTAAATACGTACAATATACACGTATGGTGTTACCTCCTACCTAAATGATGCGTGTGCTAAGAAACTTTACGACTTTTTAAACTTACGGATGGTTTCGTATGATTCACAATTAGCTTTTTGAGCCTTTACTAACTCCTTGTTTTAACTGTCCAAAATCTTCGTATCAGCTAGGAGCAACTCTTTAACGTGATCTCGGAGGCATGGATACAAGATACATTTAAAAGGCTAGTACTTCAAAATAGTGATTTTGCTATTGGCTTAAACACAAGATTTTCTTCATGAAACTCCCTTCAAGTCAAGTCTCTACTAGGTGGAAGCCTCAAAGCTATTCATACGAATTAAAGAAATTTATTTCATGAAATAAATATTTTCTTACAGTTTATAGAATTATATTTGAGCAAGTGAAAACGTTATTAATTTAAGGATTCTATTTGCTAAAATAAATATAATTGTGAAAACATTTCATCTTAACGTAATTAAGGTCTTTCTCGAAGCTAGTAATATATTTTAGTTTTCAGAAAGCAGAGTTTATGAAAGAAGTAGGTACTTTGTTATATCCTACTATGTCGGTAGGGGTTTCGGCCTTTTTTCTCAATAAGTCACTTAGCTAGGAAAAGCCGGCATCATCTAGAGTAGGGTTTTGACTTGTTCATGTGTTGTATACAACCATAATGCAGAAATAAATATATTATGTCTTTAGTAGGATATTAAAAAGTACCTAAGTATCTACCAAAACAAAACTCTTTTAGATATCTGACAAACTTAGCTCGAGTAAAAATCGAACTAATATTCTTAATATATAAAATCCTTGCGTTACTGACTGATTGACAGACACGCTACAGCCGAAACTATTTGGCGCAGGAAGCTGAAATTTAGCATGTATGTTCCTTGGGGACCATAGGGGTGCACTAAGAAGGGATTTCCCAAAATTGCCACGGGATCGGCCAAATCGGGAAAATTTAAAAATATTGCAGGCGTAGCTGCTGGCGTCCTCTAGTATGTAATAGACAAGGTGAAAGTGTTTTTTGAAAATTCGCAGTTTTTTTGGCGTTCCGTTTATTTCACTTTTAGCTCTATAAAAATCGAATAAAAGCTAGTGACACATAAAATAAACTGAATATGATTTTATTCATCAAATGAAGAGAGCTGAACGATGTGGAAATGTTCGGTGAAATTACTGGGTCAAGTGGTACATCGTTCAAAATAATATAATTTGAATATTATAAAACGTATTTTAATTTTTCATGACTTTTGAATGCGGTAAGAATAATTAATTCATAGTTTTGTGACGCTTCAATATTCAAACTACTGTTAATTTTATATTATCCTGGAGCAATTCATACATGATGATTAGATCCCATAGTAAACACAATCTAGAGTTATACCTGCAACTGGAATAGTACTGAAATGATAAAATATGAACAGTAAGTTTTCCGACAACCTCACTGTTTTCAAAGCCTAAAACCTTACAGACCTTGCCTCGATACAAAATCAAACCAAAGACACCTGAATCTACCTTAACCATAACCAAACCTACTCAGCCTAACAAGAATTTAATTTACCTCAACTTTGTCACCTTCCATTTTAATTTACTCCCCATGTAATCTAGTACGACGTAAACACGCCCAAAGCCCTACCCTAAGCAAGTTCGTAAAACATTCTATATCCTGACGCCCCTAAATAAAGGGGATAAGCAAGTTAAATATACACATTGTATACACGACAGCGAGTATTTATTATAATGCCCTGAACGAGGCGTGAAAGTTATATGTTTCGACGTCTTTTGTATTTTTTTAGATGTTTAGCAAAATGTTTAACAGCACAGTGCTACGCTCTTCGTTGGGTTTTCGGTTGATCGTAAGTTCAAAGTGGATTTTAGTGCCAGAATGAATACTTCGATGTTATTGAAATGAAATTCATAAGTGTAAAGTTTGTAGTTTAAGTGGCGATACATAAGGTCAAGGTGTACTTTCTGAAGCTGTGGCGAAACATCTCATTGTTCTTATTGATTTGATTGGATGTCATAATATTATACCCGCTCTTTTTCACTAATCATGACTTTTAGCCACTGCGCGCTGTCCTCTGTATCGTCTCTCAGTCAACTGCTGCAATTAAGTCACTCCTAATTTGATTCTCAGTAGCACTGTTCCTTAACGTTACGAATATTTGGCCTAACATACAAGCGGCATAAATGTGCGCGTGGGATTGGGAGGACTCGAGTTCGATCCCCGGGTCGGGCAAAGTGTTATTAGATTTTTCCGTTAGGAAATTCTCAGTAGCAGCGCGGAGTCTGGTAATGTGCTCGCCACTATTACGTGGGACTAAAATAAATCTGGCGCAAAGTGGGTGTAGGCATACCTGCCGGGGCTTCGGGGATATAGGAAAGAGACTATGTATGCATGTATACCAAGCTGGCCAGACGGGTTGGTGCGGGGTATGATGTCGAGTTTTCCTTATCTTCATAAATATACTATCTACTTCGAGTATTTTCCTCAGTCGCCTCTTCCCCCCCTTCCTCACCCACGGATGAAATGGGGTAGTGACATTTTGCATTCTTAATCCGTCACCGACACTGCGCGTTATAAATAGTTCTTAATATTGTTAAATAATAATTATGACCACGGAGTATAAACCAGTTTCTGGATCTTGCTATGGGTTTTAAGTAAAGATAGATCAGATTCTATGACGAAATTAGTTAACTTCAGAACTTATCTAATCGCTATTTCTATATCCTAGCGACATATAAGCGTGTAGTGTAGCATTCTTATGTGCGTCTGTTACCCTGAACATGCATTAAGTATTTACATACCTAATTTTGCTTGACGTTTCGAGACGGTTGCACGTCCCGTGGTCGCAAGCTGACTGGTGCAGCGATGTCACGTATCCGAGTGCGAGGTAGAAGATGATACTGAGGACTGGCGGTCGAATTTTCCGGAAAAATTCTAAGAATTAATTTTGTTCCCACAAAACAGCAATGCAGATTGTAGATATGAACACGCAAAGTCGCATTATCCATTGTTACGGCCCTACACCGGCTGGCGGCAGTGACAGCAATTACGATGTACGTCGAACAACTTCCCGCTCGACCACCATAACGGCGAGAATCGCTCAGCAAGACATCATCGCTTCCAGTGCTACTTTATACGCACATTGTCACTCGTATACAAAACCAGCTTCTAGTGTGCCTCGACTCTATGAGCGAGCCAAGGGATTTTTTTCAAACTAGTCCAGCGCCGACTTGTTTGATTGTACATAGTGCGCTTCCTCCGCCGCGGCCGATGTTGCGTCAGAGTAAACGCGCCATGTACATGTTTAATTCTTAGAATTTTATTAAAAAATCAGTGTGGATCTACGATAGTTTCAATTACATCATATGAAAAAAATCCTAAAAATATCGGAAAATTCATTAATCTTTCGGAAAATTCCACGGTATCAGTTTTCGGTACACCGCGCCGTTCCTTACGCCCTGTATAGCACAAGTAAAACAACATGTGTGACAATTTGTACGCAATATAAATCAGTGCATTAATGATATGCATATGCTATGTGTAGCCGACCGCAACGTGACCAACAAGCAAGTGTGATGTAGATTTTACACTCTTAGAAACGAAACTTTCCAAAAGAAAACTGTAGTACCTACCGAAACTAGTTTCTGGAATGGACCGATATTAAATAATTTCGAACTTAAGCATCGGAATGGAATCTAAATATAAGTCCAACTGGACAACTTGGAATTAATAGACTGTTACAAAAATAATACTATCGATATACCCATTTATGGCCCGGCGCGGGTGCGGCGTGGCGCTACTTCGGCGGATCTCGGTTTCGCTGCTCCTCCTCGGCGGTTTTATATCAATGAGCGCCTTACTAGATCGAATAGGCAATTGTTATACCGCGCCAGGCAGATTGCAGCGAAGATCGGATGGAAGTTTGCATGGACAAGGCGAGGTCGAGTTTTAGTCAGGCAAGGAGACGGTACAAAAATACACGCTGTACGTACTGAGAGGGACTTGGAACGTGTTTTTGGTCCTGAGGCTTTGGTGGACAATAATTCTTAGGAAATGGCATTCCAATTTTCATATAGTTAAGATTATATTTTTTTGGTGTTGTTCTTTGAATACGATACAAACTAGACAATCTTTGAACCACATGCCAACCTGGAATATTGTGGCAACACATACGGTAAAAGTCAACAAATGTCACCCGCATGTTGACAGCTTTAAAGTAACCTATAATTACTCGATCGGCATTATCGTCTTTGAAAAATGTATTGAAAAACTAGATTATGTCAGAATCCTCTGTAACCCGTTAACTAGATACGTACTAAATAGGTATGCTTATGATGCAGGAAGGGTGAAGTTGGTAAGCAAGGTGAAATCTATGGGAGGTTTGGTAAGGAGTACTGTAAAGATATTGTATGTTGATTCGCATAATAGAGAAGCTGAATGCTTAATATCTACAAACTTGTACCTGATAGAAAGCTCGAGTCTTTTTCGGTTACAAAGTGAGAAAGCATATGGGTGTGACACGTTAATTGTTGCCATACAGTTCTGCCTTTTGACTGCTATATATTTGATTTCAATCAAATCACAATGATAAATAAAAAATGTCTTAAGTTTGGTTTATTTAATGCGGGATCATTAGGGACTAAACACGATGAATTTCTTGTAGCCATGGACACTCACTCAGTGGACATAATGGCCATTAATGAGACCTGGTTAAGAAAAGGTGAGGAAGGAAAAGCCCCAGTCATTCCGGGATACAGACTCAGGCATATGCCCAGATCCATATGTGTTCGTGGGGGGAGAGGAGGCGGAGTAGGGTTCTATGTAAAATCAGGTATAAATGTTAGGACTCAGTCTCACCCGGTACACCATGAAGTGGAGGAGTTTTGGCTATCTCTAACAATCATGAGTAAAAAATTTTTGATTGGAACTGCTTATAGGCCACCCTGGCTGTCTGTTGATACTTTTTTTGAGGGTTTGACCGATAGCATCTCTGCATTGGCTCCTTATGATTATATCCTGCTTTTGGGAGACTGGAATATCAATGTGCTGGATGTAAACCACATAAACACAAAAAAATTACAACAGTTCCTCAACTACACGAGTATGTACCAAAAAGTAGTTACGCCAACCCATTTTTCTGAGCAAAGTAGTACCCTTATTGACTTAATATGCACTGACCTGAAAGTACAGAATGTCCGGGTTGATCATATACCTGAGCTTGGCCAGCACTCCATTGTTACATGTGATACAGAGTTAAAAAAACAAATAATGAAGCCAAGATGGGTTACATATAGACCATATAAGGATATCCTGCTTGATTTTTTTAATGCAGACTTGGAAAATATCCCTTGGCAGTTTATAGGCTCCCAGGAGAATGTCAATAGCATGGTAGAAATGCTAACAACATGTGTTATACAATTGTTTGATCTTCATGCACCCCTGAAGCAAAAACAGTTCAAAACTGAGTATACTCCATGGGTGACTGACAACGTAAAATTAATTTTTAGATTACGGAATCAAGCTAGATCCAAATATAAAAAAAGTAAGTCAGAAACAAAAAAACAATATTATCTTGAGCTTAAACATCAAGCAGTTGTAGCATTGCATAATGAAAAATCAGCATATTTTACTAAAAATATAAATCAAAATATAAATAACCCAAAAATACTGTGGCGTAATTTAAAAAATCAAGTATTGCTGTCTCATAAAAGTGCATGCTTGCCGGACCATTTTGATAACCCAGATACTATTAACAGTGACTTCTTGAATGTGCCAGGTCAGAGTGGAGTTAGTATGTCCACTTTAACCTACTATGAGTATCATAGGCATGACCCCGGTAGAAGTTTTGAACTTAAGCCGGTGGACCGAAATACTGTCTTAAAATTTTTTAAATCAATCAACACTAATGCCCAAGGTGTGGATCAAATAAACTTGGAAATGCTAAAACTAACACTACCCAATTCACTAGACACTATAACGGAAATAATTAATAAATCTCTCACTACTTATACTTTCCCGGATATGTGGAAACACTCTATTGTAAGACCTATACCCAAGACCAGTCAGCCAAATTGCACAAAAGACCTACGGCCTGTTAGTATTCTGCCCTGCCTGTCGAAGGTGCTAGAGAAAGTTGTGTATTCACAAGTCATGGAATATCTTGAAGAATCCAATATTCTTCCTGACAAACAATCAGGCTTCAGAAAGGGACGTGGAACGGCCACTGCTTTATGCGATGTGGTGGGTAACATTCTAGAGGCTAGGGATCGTGGAGAGGGTACAGCCCTAATGCTTCTGGACTACTCCAGGGCATTTGATGCCATTGATACATCTTTGCTCCTGTCCAAGTTAGCTTACTATGGATTTACACCAAGTAGCATAAAATGGTTCAACAGCTACCTCACAAATAGGTCTCAGCATGTAGAGGTGTGTAGGGAGGATGGCACAGTTACATCATCATCCACTCTTGAGCTGAAAAGAGGAGTCCCACAAGGCTCAATTCTCTCAACATTGCTTTTTATCCTATATACAGCTGACATCACGGCATCATTTAAGTTTTGTAACTTCCATATGTATGCAGATGATACACAATTATATCTGCCTTTCAAGCCTGTTGATACCATGTCAGCTGTAAGGAAGATAAATGAAGATCTTGAAAGGGTGATAGAATGGTCTAGGAAGCATGCACTAATATTAAATCCTGTTAAATCAAAATGTATGATCCTGGGAAGCAAACAGCAGGTACAATCAATATTAAAAATTAATCCTACTATAACTATGGATGGGCAAAAGATAGAAGGGGTTAAAGTGGCATATAATCTAGGTTTGCTAATTGATTCTGACTTAAGGTTTGAAGAACATATAAATAATGTAGTAAAGAATTGTTTCTATAGGTTAAAAATACTATATAAAATACAGAACTATTTAAGTATAAACCTTAGAAAACAGCTGGTTGATAGTCTCATCTTATCTAGGTTTAACTACTGTGATGTAGTGTACGGCCCCTGTTTGCTGGCAAGGACCAAAAAACTTATACAACGAGTGCAAAATGCTTGTGCACGTTATTGTTTTAAGATTCCAAGACGTCATCATGTAACTCCATACTTAAATGAAAATAATGTTTTGAAAATGGAGTCAAGACGGAAATTACACCTAGCCAGCTTACTCTTCGGTGTGATAGCAAATCAAAAGCCTACATACTTGTATGAGAAGCTAGATTGGCGACAAAGTCACTACTCATATTCCATAAGACCCGCATCGAGACCTCTATCTCTATCCAAACATTCCACAATAGCATACTGTGGAAATTTTAAATTTGCAGCTGCAAAAATATGGAATGATCTGCCTCCTCCCATAAGGGACCTGAAAACAAAAGTATCTTTCAAAAGTAAACTTAAAAGTTATTTGCTATCACAGCAAAAGCTATAGCAACAAATTGCCAACTAAGTAGGTACCTTGAAAGTTATAGTCCACTAGCTTCAGGCGCTCCTTGCAGTACCTAGTATATTCCTATGAGCCTGCATAATTATACTCTAGGTACAAATGCCATCAGTTCAGCTCCAGCATTGGTATAGGACCTTAAATAAATAACAACTTATTAGCGTATTATGGTAATAATTCGTATTGTATGTTGGTTATAATATTAAGTTGTATACCCGATTTTTGTTTTTGTAATGTGGTTGTGCATGTACATGTTTCTCTTACCTTGTTTATGGTTTTTTAGATAGTAAGCTTAAACAATTGCATAGTTAGGATTTTAAGCTTGTTTAAAAATACAGTGCAGTAGTTGTATGGCTCTGGCACTGGCATAGGTGGATGGCAAGGAAGATCAGTACTGAGATGGTCCGTCGTGACCTTCGCAGTGTTTGCTGATTGCCAGCCGCAATTGTGACACACGACGTATAGTTCATTACTTTTGTTTATATAATATATTAATTAGAATATTAGAATACGTGGCAAAGCACGTGGTGCCACGTAACAATAATCATGACTTTAATGACAACATTGACAACTGACATGTCAATGTAGCTGACAGTTAACAGTTACGTATCTGTCATACGTTTTATTTTTGCTTTGCCAATTAGCTTAAGAACTTTTATATATTTTTTTTTTTATTTTCATTTTAGGTTAAGCAAAACTGTACTTATTGTGACTGTGCGGCGTGTTTTACAATAAATGCATTTTTCTTTCTTTCTTTCTTTCATTTATCGATACTGTAATTCACTTCACTCCGGTCATCAGTGACCAGCTCCGGGCAAAGTTGTCTGCGCTATTACTAAAGCGGGCTACCGCTAGTCTGCCCCGAGACATTCTGTGTCAGAGACTGCACACAATTGTTCTTGAGGAAAGCGCCTTTCATTAATATTATTAATCGGTTTATCAGTGTATACATAGTGTGCGGGCACGCGTGTATAAGAGTGTGTGTGTGTATGTGTGTGTGTTTGGGTGTGTATTTGGGTGTTTGTGTATGTGTGTATGTATGTGTGTATGGATGGTCACGAGAAAAGTCAGTTTAGTTGTGTAAAAGGTTCTCTGTAAAATCGTAGTCCACGCCAAGCAGCCAATTGGAAACAACAGTCTTGCACGCCACCTTATGAAGAGGGTAGATTGACAATATACGGTTAATTTATTATATAAATAGGGGCCTAGGTAACAAAAGAAACGATGAGAGAGAGAAAGGTTACATTTTTGTTTGAAACATACTCTATCATTCCTACGTCTAGTTTTCAATAGATCTGGGTCAAAGGACAAGCAGGAATGTTGTTTGAGAATAGTGTATAGGATGAAAAGCTGACGTACCGATAATACCCCGCATTTTTTATAGAGCTCGGTGGTGGGATGCTGGTAGGGTAGAGAGTAGCTCACTTTCAGTATCGCCCTTTGTGCCCTCTCTAATTTAAGAAAGTGGGTTTTAGCTGCTCCTCCCCAGGAAGTGATGCAGTAGGAAAGAAGTGATTGGCAGAGTGCAAAGTAGACAGATTTGATCAGCTTTTCATCCGCCACATGTCTTAGATTTTTAAAGACGACAATTAGTTTGCGTATCCTGCTAGCTAGCAGATCAATATGTTCCTGGAAACTTAATCTACTATCGATCAGAATACCCAAATATTTAATGCAGTTTGCCCTCTCTAGATTTGAGCACAGACACTCGGAGTTGTTCATATTTGTGCATGAGTGAAATTTGATACCGTAGGTAGATATGCGCGGGTCTGCGATTGCTTGAGAGAATGCTAAATATTTAGTTTTTACTGCGTTTAGGGTAAGTATGTTATTGCGTAACCACCTCGCAACATTGTTAAAGCCATCTTGTGCGTATCCGAAAACTTCCTCCCACGTATCGCCATAGAAAAGAAGAGCTGTATCATCAGCAAACATAAATACATAACGTCACGCCTTTTATCCCCGAAGGGTTAAGCAGAGGTGTATTTCTACACCCACTTTTCGCCAGATATACCTTAGTCCCACGTAATAAGGGGCGAGCCTATTGCCGTACCGGGCACATTTCCAGACTCCGTGCTGCTACTGAGAATTTCGTGACAGAAAAACCCAATAACACTGCCCGACCCAGGAATCGAACCCGGGACCTCCCGATCCCACGCGCACATTTATGCTGCGAGACCAACGAGGCAGTCGTATAGGGTTTGATGTCGAGTTTTCCGTCTCTACGCAAAGATGGTATTTGCATCGTGTTATCCCTTAGTCGCCTCTTACGACACCCACGGGAAGATAGGGGGTGGTGACACTTGTATTCTATGCCGTCAACCACACGGCTCACATAACTATTTTAGAATTACGCATTTCAAGTTGACATAAGTCCTTGATGTATGTCAAAAATAGAGTCGGGCCTAATATGCTGCCCTGAGGTACCCCAATAGTTATCAAAATTTCCTTGCTTGTATACTTATCTATTTTAACCACTTGAGGGCGAGATGTGAGGTAGTCTTTGAAAAGGTTCAGCTGGATACCCCTTATCCCAAGCTGTTCGAGTTTTTTTTAACAAGATTGGGACAGAGACTGTGTCAAATGCTTTGGCCAAATCTAAAAAAATACAGATTGTCTTCTTACCGTCATCAATTTTATTGATTATGAAATTTGTTAGTTCATGTGTTGCATCCGCTGTTGATTTATTACGTCTAAAGCCAAACTGTGAATTTGATAAAAAAATATTGTCTTCTAGGTACATATTTTACAAGTCTATTATTAATTATTTTTTCAAGAATTTTGGATAAAGTCGGTAAAATTGCAATTTGCCGGTAGTTATTAACACAGTCCCTGTCACCATTCTTGTAAATAGGTTTAACTCTTGATTTTTTTAAAGATTTAGGAAAGACTCCGGTAGACATAGCTGTGTTGCATATATGAGTTATAGGATTAACTAAAATATCTTTATAAGATTTTATAATTTTTGCAGAGATTGAGTCAAGTCCAACGGCACAGTCGCTTTTTAAATTGTCTATTAGGTTGCTGACTTCATGAGAATCCGTAGGCAGGAGCACAAAAGAGTGGGCATATGAGTCGGCGATGCTAGGCAAATTGAAAGAAGGACTGGGAATTATTTTTTGGGCCAAAGTGTTTCCTATTTCCGCAAAAAAGCGATTAACTTCATTAACCGCTGCCAGGGGACTACCGACACCCAACAACATATGCGCAGGTTCCTTTCGTTTAACAGTGAAAGTTATTTCTTTGATAGTTTGCTATAATTTTTTGTTGTTACCTTTAGCATTTTGCAATTGCATTTTGTCGAAGTTCCTTTTTGATTTTTTTAAGAGAGTGCAACAGTAATTTCTGTATCTCTTATAAGTGGTTTTTAAAATGTCGTTGTAAGGATCTTTTTTCAGCTTTTTATTGAGATTGTCCCTATTTCTTAAACACTTGAGAATGCCAGGGGTCATCCATGGCTTCAATAATCTTCTACGCCTAGATATTTTAGAAGGTATTGTATTACTTAGAATAGTTTCCTGAAGAGAGTTTGTCAAGAAATCTGCGGCTGCATTTGCGTCTTCAAGGGCAAAAATGGGACTTAAGTCGAGATTTTTTATCTCTTTATCAAAATTAACTATGTCTAGTCGGTTAAGGCAAGCTGGCGGTATTCTATTATGGCAAAGATTGATATATAAAGCAACACAGTCATGATCGGTTAAGGATGTTTGGAGAACCAGACAGCGGGATGGTTTCTTAGTTTTTAACATTATGTGATCCAGGCACGTTTTGTTGTGAGTGGGAGTGGTATGGGCAGGCAAAATACCATGAAAAGCCAACACATCCAAATACTGAAACTTAAATCTATCGCTGCTATTATTTCCTATATCAATATTGATATCGCCTAAAATCATAATGTTTTTTGTGGAAGAATACAGCTGCAACAGGCAGCTGTTCAAGGAGTTAATGAAAACATTTACATTCTTGTGACTAGGGGGTCGATATATAGCTATTGAAATTGTATCCGGGTGAAATTGTATAAGTAGACAGTTCGATTCTTGTAAATCTTTTTCCTCAAATAAAATAGAAAAGTTATTTTTGTAATAGACAACCACTCCTTCGTTTTGGGTAAAGTTATTTTTTGTTGCAAAGGAGTTGTACCCGTCCAAGTTAGGTATAGCTAGTGATGATTTTAGCCAATATTCCGTTAGAACAATACAATCCCAGTTCACCTTAGTGCATGCCATTATAGGAAGAAATCCAAGGAAATTACATTTTAGGCTTCTAATATTTTGTTGCATTATTTTCAGACATTGGCCGACTCTTGGTAGAAATGCTGTACATGACTCAACGTCACATGTTGTTGATTCAGCGATTTCAAATTTGTCGATTTCATCATCAATATGATTTAATTCATTGAATTTTATTGTATGATAATAATATATAAGATTTAAGCCAGGCAAACTACCTCGCGGTAGGTACCAATAAACAAAAAACAGATTGGGCGCTCAAAGAAAACCTTTACAAAACTTGGTAGGTTAAAAATACTAAATGTTGAGTATGTGTGGTATTGGTGGGTGTGTAAAGAGGCTAAATAATTACTTATGATATTACAAAACTGGAAAGTTAATCTATAAAAGACACAATGTGAAAATCGAGAGAAAACATGCAAGTATATATGATATAGTTCTTTAAGAGATAAAAAATATAGTCATGCGTTAGTCAACAGTGCAGATAAGCAGTGCTCCGACTTAATTTGAATTGGCTTTGCATCTGGTTTCTTGCGAATAAATATTTTCCCGTTCAAACTCCAGCAGGACATTTTGTGACTTTTTGCAAACTGTCGACATTCATAAAATAGCTTCCTCACTGAAGGTGCTTGATAGTCCGCTGCATAAACGGGTACTTTCTCTCCAGACAATCCGATCAAGTGGGAATTCAGCTTTTCATGTAATTGACGTCCCTTATTGAAACTCCTTACGCTTCGTAGGAAATCATTCTTACGTACTACCGAAGTAAATTCAGCAATAATTGGGCGGGATACGCCCGGTTTGCCGGGGAGGCGATATAAATCTCGAATGTTAGACTCCTGCAATTCAAGATTCACAGCTTTGCCGACACTAGATACAATGGATAGGTAGCAGATCGTCTACCTTCTCACTTTCCTTAAACGGCACATTGTGTAGCTCTATTGATGCTGATCGTGACTTGTACCTTATGTCCTGAATTTCCTTTTGTATATTATTCATAAAATCTAAATTCTCCTTCTTACGTTTCTCTAATACAATGACCTGACTTCTAATCTCTTCATAATCTCTATTAATAAACGACATACCTTTTTCAAGCTCACCATGTTTATTTTGAATCTCTATACAGCGCTGCTTGAGCTCTGACACGTCTCCAACCAAACGTGACAACAAGGCATCTTGCTCCGCTTTCCACGTAGCGAGTCTTTGCTCCTGATCGGTCTTCCATGTTGTCAACATTTGAAGTATCTCAGTTTTTGATTCCGTACACGAACATGAGGATTGAGTTGTGCATTTTGGTGATTCTTCCATACGCTGACGTTTATTTCTAATTGTGATGTTAGTATCAGACTTTTTAGTACTAGCTGATTCAGATAGGCCTTGCTTTGTGTTCTTAGGAGTGGTTTGTTTTACAGATGACTGCATTTTGTTTGCCGCCGGCGGGGTGTTGTTGTGAGGCATTTAACTTTTCTTTGTTAATTCTGTACCGGAGGAGGAGCGTTTATTATCTAGGCGACGTTGTTGAAATATTGCACTTAAATTTTTCTTTAAATTAAGTAGCGCCTGCCAAAATTTCTGGTGCAAAACTATTAAATTTTCAAACGCCTGCCGTAATGTTCGGAGCAACCAGCTACCTCTTAATTAAAAAGCGCCTGCATAAAATCTTGGAGCAAAATATGTATCCGCTGTATGCTATTGGTTTCTTGCAGGTTTTGTTATGTTTTGAGGGTAATTTGATAATAATGTCCGATGGAAAACAAACTATGATTTAGTATTTAGCGTTGTAAAACTTTGTTTTTTCGTAACCAACACTTTATTCGTAGTGCACACACACTAGTAATAACGTTCACACACTTTCATAACTTTAGATAGTCTGTTTTCACGTAAACTTAATTAAATTATTGGAGCAAATTTTTATACAGCCGTCCACAGAAAAGTCGATTTGACTAACAACGCTTTTGTGACGCCAATTAGGAGAAGCCTATGTGCAGCAGTGGACTGCGAAAGGTTCATGATTTTGGATGAAATTTCAGTCACAACACATTAGCATCTTTACATATATAGATAATAATTTAGCCTTACAATACTTGATACCTAAGCGGCAGTTGATATCATTATGTAAATTAGTTTCATTAAAAAAATCGTACATAACCAGGTGCAAATTAATTGAAACATATTAGATTAATGAGCAGCGGTTAATGTTTTATATACAAGGGTTTATCTCCGGACACTGGACTCAATCAATTTTGAATGGCGTATTTATGATTAATTTATAATAGACTATCAAAGTTTGGTAAAGTTTTGTTTTTGTTTACAGTATTTTCATTGTAGCGCTCATAGCGTAGCTTACCTTGCTGGTAGTTATAGTTCTGGAAAGTTAAGTAACGTTCGCACAGGTCACAACTGGGATGGGTGACCGCTACCGGCATTGACATAAGGGAGCTACGGTGCCTCGGAATCTACATAAATTGTTGCCAGTTCTTGTTTCAAGACGTAAGACTCAACACACGCAAGAATCATATGGCGAAATTGGAGCCCTTCAGGCAGTCTAAATAACACACGTAGTTACACTGCGCAGCAACTATTCACACTAAGAACGTTTATTGGCCAACGCTGTCTCTGAGAATTTTAAAGTTCTAGTGGATAGGTCCCGAAACTCTTTAAAAGTAAGTTTCAGATTCAAATACCCTCGTAATATGCCCTCGGAGAACCCTCTGTACTACAAAAGGCAGAAGGTAGCCCCGCAATTTGGGTCCTTAGCACACTAAAAAAACCTAACATACTTTCAGTAAAAACCCAGATTTCAGAAATTCACTACAGTTATTTTGTGCTTCAGTTATTATGTAATTACAAAGGTTATGCCAATAACCCCACAGATTATATTGCGCACAGTAAATATTCATAAACTTTTTTGCTGTCGCTACAAGCTAATCGTTCCACCTAATCTCATCGTTTACGGTTTCAGCCGGCTACAATAATACCGCATCAAAGTAGTTATGTTTAAAAATGGCGATATATTTGCTAAGTAATGGATGAAAAGCCTTTTTTTCTTTTTTTTTTTTTCACTACGTTGGGAAACTCTCCTTATGAGTCATCTCAACTCCGCCAACCCAGCCATTAAAACGGCTAGGCTTGGGACTGGCAGAGGAGGTATGTGGAGGCTAAAGGCGTTCGGGGCATACCCACTAAAACCCACCGCGGTGTCCCTACGGGTCCCGTATGTTGGCGGGGTCACGCGATTCGCGATTAGCATACTTTCTCGCGACCCTGCCCGGGATTGGCCCGCCGTTTGTGTTGGCGGGCCCCGTCTACATATGATCTCGCAATCATCCATCAAACTTCTTGCATCCATCAAACTCTCGCATCCATCACCTTACAAAGCTACTTGGGAGGCGGCGAGGACACGCGCCGCCTCCCGCCTTTTGGCGGACAGGGAGCAGCCCCAGCGCTCACCGTCCGCAGGCACTAAATTTAGGGTGGTCGGAGGTCGTCTCTTGTTCGACGTCCCCGACGCCCGGACCTACGGTTGGGGAGAGGGCGATGTATTTCCCTCTCCCGCTCCGCCGCCTCCTTGCTCAGCATGACTGCTTCGCAGAAGGAGGCGACAGCGTTCCAGGACCTCTCACTGCGGACCATAGACAGAACTACGGCCGGGAGCGAGAGGACAACCGTATTCAGAGCCGCGACCAGATCACAGCGTTGCGATGCCCAGGCTGGGCATTCCGCCAAAGTATGCAACGCCGGGTCTTCGACAGGGTTGCGGCTGCTTCCACAATGGTGGCATCCGGGCATTTCCTCCCGACCTATCCTCCACAAATACCGGCCGAAACAACCATGGCCGTTAAGGATTTGAGTTAACCGGAAGGTGAGGACGCCGTGACGTCTCTCCAACCACTCATCAACCACGGGACTTACCGCCACTATCGTGGCGTGCCCGATGGATGAAAAGCCTAGAATTATTGTTGTTTCAGAGTAAAAAGCAATAAATTTTATTTCAAACTAGACGACGCCAGTAGCTACGCCTGCATTTTTTTTAAATTTACCCGTTTTGTCCGATCCCGTGGGAATTTCGGGAAATCCCTTCTTAGTGCACCCCTACGGTCCCCAAGGAACATTTATGCCAAATTTCAGCTTCCTGCGCCCAATAGTTTCGGCTGTAGCGTGTCTGTCAGTCAGTCAGTAACGCAAGGATTTTATATATTAAGATGATATTGTATATATGAATGAGAAAAAACTTAGCATTCTTCACTGGGAATAGTATTTTGGATATTGGAATGATTTAAGTCAAATAAATGGTCACTAGTTGGATCAATAAACTGCATAAAGAAAAATAACTTGTAGCGGTAGCTACATAGAACTAAAGCCATCTTTTTATAATGGCAAAAACTAACAACAGTGGCCACATCTAAAGCACACCGTCGGATATAGATCCTGAATCGCGCTATTATAGTCCTCACACGTGATTAGTTGATTACTGTACATACAACTTCTTAGCAACTACCACCGTCACTCGGTCCATCAAGCTGGTTAACCTAGCCTGGTTAAGGAGTTCTCCCGTTGGATGACCACCACACCTTTTCCTCAACAGACCAATGAGAGTAATGCGTTAAGCAACCGGCTCGCGCCCTAAGCGATTAAGACCTATAAAATAAACTTGTACCTATGTCTCTCACATTTAGAGTAGCTGTGTTTGAAGTTTGAGTAAAAAAAATAAACTCGCTTCTTGAAGAACCTTATTCTTCAAGAAGCGAGATTATTTTTGTACTTTCTAAGGGATCCAAAATCCGTTTTATCAGATGGCAAAAAGTCTCTCATGTAAACAACTCTTTTATATTTGTTTTTTAATGTCAAAAACAGCATAATAAAGAGTTTCTGCTATTACTTGCTTAGAACATGCCAAACATTTTTTTGGACGTATAATGTAACTTATTCACCTCTACCTTCAAAATTATTTCGTTGCCATTCGTAATAACCTTTGCCAATGAAATATTATATCACCTAAAGACCCATATCAACTGAATCGCAACTCAATTTAAACTTTGCTTATCTACGCTCGCACCAGATGACAGTTATCATTTTGTAATGAATTATTGCTAGTAGTTATGAACCTTAAGTTTGTACCCTAAAGGAAATAGGCTGGTGTTTGTAAACTTAAAAACATAAATTGGAATTGAAATTATACTATTTTATTGCGGATTACAGGCCTAGTAACTATTAATTTCTTTTTCGATGTGTTTGGCGGTCGATTCTGATTCTCTACCACATACATACAACAACATCTAGTCCTAAACTAAGCAGAGCTTGTACTTTGGGTAGATACTAGATAATAGATAAACATACATTTATACTCTTTTTTTCTAAATACATACACAATATACATACATAGAAAAACCTAGACCCAAGACAAACGGAAGTAATCTATTATTATTTATTTCAATTCAATTCATTTATAATTTGAATTGAAATCATCCATGTTCACGCACGCAAATGTTTGACGTGTGCATTGAACCCGCCACCTCCGGCGTGGCAGTCGCATACACTCCCGCTACGCCACCGCGTCGTCAGATTATGGTGCCTACCTGAAACATTCTGACATAATTATAACGTAACTGATGAAACGCAGCGTGTGAAAGGCGTCAAACAGACGAGTAGCGCTTTATTTTCAACTGAGACGTAGCAGTTGCGTTTGACAATAACTGAAAGTAGTCTTTGTCGACAGCAGAAGTTGGCTCTGTCGACAGTTAAGTACTGCTCGTCTGTACGGGCCGTATTTGTTGTTTCCATGTCATCACAAGGATAACAATTGTAATAATTCTCTTTAAGCATGTAATGTGTATTCTTTGTTGGAGAACCAATAAATAAATCTGAGAAAATAATAATAAATCTAAGGATCTGAGACTGCAGATGCCAACACATTTCACAAATTTCTATGACAAATCCTTTACTGTGTAAGTAGTACATACATACATACATATCGTCACGACTTTTATCCCCGAAGGGGTAGGCAGAGGTGTATTTCTACACCCACTTTTCGCCAGATATATTTTAGTCCCACGTAATAAGGGGCGAGCCTATTGCCGTACCGGGCACATTTCCAGATTCCGTGCGGCTACTGAGAATTTCGTGACAGAAAAACCCAATAACACTGCCCGACCCAGGGATCGAATCCGGGACCTCCCGATCCCACGCGCACATTTATGCCGCGAGACCAACGAGGCAGTCGTATAGGGTTTGATGTCGAGTTTTCCGTCTCTACGCAAAGATGGTATTTGCATCGTGTTATCCCTTAGTCGCCTCTTACGACACCCACGGGAAGATAGGGGGTGGTGACACTTGTATTCTATGCCGTCAGCCACACGGCCGTGGTGCCTCCAGAGAGATAGTAGTATTCTTATGAAATGGGTTGCCAATAGAAATTAGGCAGACATACTCGCTTGGCATATTCAAAAACGAATTAAAACAGCATTACTTGGCTATGTACCTGAATTTTTATATTCTATATATCCATTTTGTTTATTGGGACATTGAACAAATATAAATATATCTACATATATATAACATATTTAGATAAAAATATATAATATATATATTTTATTTTTATGTACATAATTATGTTTTCATGTACTTATGAATATATCTAATACAGTTAACTTTACTACATTCTATGACTACACCACTGTTTTTGTTTCTCTGATCTTTTCTAGTCCATCCTAAGGTTGCCGGGAAGAAATTGCTTTTAGCGATAAGGCTGCCTATTGTACATTAATTGTAAAATTATTGTATCATATAGCGTGTGTATGGTGTAAAAAAAGAATTTTCTATCTATGGATCTAAATTACTTAATTGCAGAAAAAAATATTATAGAGTTCAACTGGTTTCTCGCCCACCAAACGGTAACGAAGGCCAAATAGTTCTCGTGTGAGTATGTGTGCAACTCTCGCTTAAAAGTTTATTGGCTGCTCGTCATAGGCCTTTTCTTACCTTGAGCCAAGAACCGAAAACAACAGCTTTACGTTGCTTTCAAAGGCCGGTATCGTTTTGGTATGAGGTCTACAATGGTCTCCCATCCAAATAATTATATTTTTGTCACAGCATAATTTTTTTTAAATAAATAATTTGTATACATAGTTATAATGAAATTATATAGGCAGCCATAGCCTAGTGGATATTCGAACAGACTGCCAGGCAGAGGGTATCGGGTTGGAATCCATGGCATGCACCAATGACTTTTTGGAGTTATGTGCGTATTAAATTATTAATTATCGCTTGCCCCATGCCTCGGAGAGCATGTTAAGCCGTCGGTCCCGGTTGTCATGAAGATCTTTTCTCTTAGACAGTCGTTAAAGGGCTCTAATACCTTCTAAATAAACTGACACTAGTCTAAACTATGGCATATCGCTATCCCTTCGGGTTGCGGAGGTCAGACAGGCAGTCGCTCTGTGAAAAAGCTAATATTCAGCCAAATCCGGTTAGACTAGTAAGCGGACCCCAGGTTGAAACTGGGAACTGGATCCGCTAGGAGGATGAATTGTAATAAAATTATATATTGTATAACGGTACTTAGCTACATACAACTGATGCCATCCGTCAATCAATGGCGTAGAAAATTGACACTGGCGACATCTAACTGTCACTGACGGCTTAAGCTCTTGCCTCATGCTATTAAAGTTCACGCACACGACTTCTTTGTATACAAGTAACTTAGCACTTTCCTTCAGGTCGCAATCTACCAGGTACGATCACCTATGCTGGTCAGAGGCTCCTCCCTCTAATTGGAGAATATATAACTAAATAATACTATAACTTACTTATTTCTAAGAATGTATCCAAATATGTAACAAATAATGATTACATTTTATGAGCATCAAATTACTGTTCTGAGTTTCGTAAATGATCAATCATCTTCTAACTTGCACTTCAAGGAGATTATTAGTTAGAAATCGAAGGTTCTAACCGATCTCCAAGATAAATTTCTTTAAGATGACCTATTGGTTTTTGGATCTGTTCGGTACAGATGGTTATAATAACAGACGCAGTTAAAGGAAAAGGATTCAATGTTATAGTTGATGACAAATCTTTTGGACTATATACACACACGATCATAGCTTATTAATCACATTGAATTCAAAACTAGACAAGCTACGTCAGCAGAAACTAATCTTCTTATTAGAAAAATATCTTATTTGTCTTGAAACAAGCTTTCATTGAAACGTCATAAACCGTGATCATAACGCTGTTAATTATCTTAAGATTTCTCTGACCTTAAGATTTACAACTGAGGAACCAAGCAACTGAACTGTTCCTTAACAGCTTAAAAATCATTGATATTAAAGATAAATTGCGTAGGTTGACTGTCTGTAATTAATTCAAATCCTTTGTCTACCCAAACTAATCGATCTTTATTAAAAAAGTATCAGTCGAAAATGTCGAAAAAGCAGATATTAAAACGTAATATAATTCAATCTTGAATCTATTTTATTTTATTATTATTCTCCGTATCTATCTCGAGGTTTCCATCTTCAGCCGCAAGCAATGAATTCACACTTCAATTATTTTAAATTTCATTACATTTCACGCACTGTTTTTCAGGGGCTTAGCCTGAGGAATCTCAGAGTGCGATTATTATGTAAATTGACGGCACCTAGACATTTTACGATAGAAAGTTATGCTGAACTTTGGTGAAGGAATGCGGTATTCCCTTGAATAATGCGGTAATCTTTTGTGTGGGATTGATGTGCGGATAGATTGAGGTGGGGGGATTTAAGTAAGATAAAAGGCGTAAATATGGTTTTGGTAGATTTAGGGATGGAAAAATAGATCGCTTGTTGTGGGTGATCGTCGATTTGGAGTTTATGATGTAATGGCCTATGATGTTTGAGATATGTCAAAGTCTACGAATTTCTTTGAAGATTAAATATTGCCCTGCCTTGTGATCCTAATATATAAATATTCAGGCCAACTGCTCAGGCTAAATTAAGTTAGTAATAATTGTGAGAGGATGAGGAGTATTGAAAATAATTCGTTGATGTTTAGTCAACGCACAATCAAATTCAAAGAGAGTGCAAATGTTGAGCGCTAACGCGCGTCGGGAGTACTTCCCGTACTATACACAAGATAGTGCAACAGGCATATTATTTTGTGGACATAGAAAGAGTTTACAGGAGTTAAAAGGAACAGCATCAGAAGGACAATATGACTGACGAAATTGTACAATTATTCAATTATTATTTTTATGGTCAAGGTGGGGTTATATCCACCCAAGCGAAAAGAAGTGCGACTGCGGCGTATCACCACAGACAATGAGCCATATGCTGAAGTGCACCACAAGCCCAGACTCGTGCACACTTGACTACATGTATGCAGCAAGGCGAAATGCGATACGCGTTGCCGAGTACTGGGCTTAAACCGTAAGAAAAGTGTTGCCATCGACACGAAAAGAAGAAGAAGGGCAATTCACGTATTTTATATGACATTGAAACTATAGGTTGAACGAAATGAGATTAGATTTTGAATTGACTCAGAATCGGTATTCTGCTAATTTTGTATCATTATCGTCTAATTTGACTTTCATAGTTCTAAAATGTGTCAAACATTGTTCAATTTACAATCTAGTCACGATAACATTTAAATATCACTTGATTTAGGAGAATACCATTTTTTATGAGAATAACGCTGACGTTAGATCGAAACTGCATTTTTAACAAATATAATTAGGAGAATTGCGTCACAGAATTTAATATGATATCAAGTTAACGGGTAGGCGTTGGTTGAATCAGTTTAAAGTTATTTTGCGGGTGGTAAAATTAATATTGTGTTAGTTTTCTTACCTCATCCTAGGATGCGGGGTAGAGGTAAAAATGAACATAATTATTATTTCATTGAAAAGCTTAACAATAGTTAAGCTAGTTAGCTAGCTGAACAATATTTCAAAACGTTCATAAATTATCAAAATGTGTCTCAAAATAAACTAAAGCAAAGCATGAAATACCAAATTACATTATTAATAAAAAATATAATATTTTTCACCCACAATTTTTTAAAATATTATATATTCCCGGATTGTGGCGTGTTCAAAAGTTTCACAGCAATTTCTAAACGCTATATCGCTTACAAGTCGAAAACATTCCCCAAACTTATTTTTACTTAGAATTTATTTAAAAACGATCCCTTAATAGCCTTTATCGGCGTAGATAAGCAAGTCACGTCTGCACCCCTAGTAAACACCCTTAAAAAATGTAGGTCAGCCGCTTGGACATACTGTCCCATATTTATGTGGGTCCGAATTATCCCGTGAGGAGCTAATATAATGGTGTTATTATAGAGTCAATTTTTTAAGTATGTGCGAAATTTTGATGTTATCTGCCCTGCACCTCGTTTATCTGATGGCAGGTTACCGCTGTTTAGTTAGAAATTATGCCGGCATAACGGGAAAACCCCAATTAATTATGAATACGCCTTGTCTGTAGAGAACATTCGTATAAACAGTATATCTGTTATTGTGACGTTCTTTCGCTGTTTTTTATGCGTTTTTTTTTATCCACAAACGCAAAAAATCATTGATGGCTTGGAATTTGGGGCAATCCTTTTGCGTAGACCGTGCACCCCTACGGTCTCCAAGTAACATATATGCCAAATTGCAGCTGCTTGCGCTGAATAGTCATCCACTGCTGGACATAAGCCTCCCCCAAGGTTCTCCACACAAAATGATCTTGAGCCGTCGGCATCCAACCGCTTCCCGCAATCTTAACCAGATTGTCGGTCTATCCCTGCTGCGTCGTCCGGTACGTATCAGACAAACTCAGTGGAAACATATTATTAGATTGGAACCTAATCTGCATATGATTTCTGAGTTTAATTATGTTAAAACGATTAGAAGAAATTTAGCTTCTTAAATATTACTAGTAAACCTGACAAAAGCGTATAAAAAATATGTTGACGTTTGTAAGGCTCAGGATAGGCCTTATCTTTCCGATAAATTCAAAATTGAAACCAAGTGTGTATGAGTTATCTCACAAATTAATTCAACAGGAAAAATTGCTGCTAGACAGAAAATGGATGGACCGAATACAATTTTTTTTTTATTTGCTTTAACACTGCACAGATTCTGATTTAAAAAAAAGGTTTTACTCAGCTTCGTTGCGCATCTTCGCTCCGCTTTGCTGGTTCGCACATTTCTCATGGATGCCTTATTCTATCCTTTTGTTCAACACCATCTGTTGCCAGATATTTCTCAAAATTAATTTTTCATGCCTTTTCGAACCAATGGGTGGTATTCTACTGACACCTTTATGAAAGGTCAAGTTCAAAGACGTTGCCTTGAATTTGACCTAGTTTTACCTTACCTTTTAATATCAACATCAAATACTTTTTCCAAGAATAATAAATTACAGACGTACGTAATTACGTAGTACAACCACGTTACAAGACGTAATTCAACTGCTTTGTTTTAAGTGGACGCTCGTATTTTAATATTGTGTAGCTTGTCCTTTGTTGTGTGAAAATAGTATGAATAGCAAACGACGCAACAATAGGTAATGAGTTTTCAAGTTATTCAAGGAAGATAATTTTTTTTCTCTCCATACAATTTGCTCTAACTACTAGACCACGAGAGCCGAAATCTGTTACTCACATAATTTAATAGTGATCTAAAGTCGAAGGCATTACGTAAAAATTTAATTTTGAATTGGCAGTGACTTTAAGAACTGATAGTGTAACTGAATGTGACGTAATGATAGAAGATGAAAAAGTGGAGCAAGTGAACGAGTTTGTGTATTTAGGGTCTTTGTTTACGAGAGATGGAAAATGTGAGGGTGATTTTGAAAGGAGAGTGAAAGCAGGAAATAGTTTGAATGGCGCCTTACAGTCCATCATCAGCAGTGGTATTATCCCAAAGCAAGCTCGCCTTGCTATACTGCAGGGAGTTTTGGCGCCAATACTGATGTATGGTAGTGAATCATGGGTATGGTAGAAGAAGCATGAAAGTAGAATCAATGCTGTGAAGATGAGAGCTTTGAGGAGTATGTGCGGAGTAAGGCTGATGGATAAAGTGAAAAACAGTGTGATACGAAAGAAGTGTGGTCTAAAAGAAGATGTAGTGACAAAGATTGAAAAAGGAATGTTGCGTTGGTTTGGACATTTGGAACGGATGGATGAAAGAAGAAATACGAAAGGAGTGTATCGTGCGAGAATGAATGGAAATGTCGGTAGGGGACGCCCTAGGCGGACGTACGCCGACCAAATAGGTGACGTACTGAAAAAAGGACAAATTAAAAGTACCCATAACCGACGCGCATGCATGATGAGGTTAATGAATGTCGAGGAAGCGAAAGAGGTATTTTTGAACCGAAGCATGTGGCGTTCTATAGTCTCTGCCTACCCCAATGGGAGTCAGGCGTGACGATATAGATAGATACATAATTATATAGATTTAAGAACTAACTTCTTTAGTTTGAACAATTTCAACTGTGTCCCGAAAGACATGAGAGGTGATTACAAAGAGAATGCCTTCCGTATTTGTAATATTAAAATGTATAATCTTATCTGAACATGAAGTTTACACCATAACAAGAAGCCGGTGCCCCCAACTCGCTGTTTGTACAATAAGAACATATTCAAGTAACGTAACAAATATGTTCTCATACAAAACTTCGTACAATCCTTTATCGGAGTCAACTTTTCTATTTACAAACTGGAACACAGAAATTTGCCGCAAAATTTCACCAATAACATATCGAATTTCGAAGAACAAGAGTCTTTAAGAAAATTCTCACAAAATTTTGCATGCACAGTAGGTACACTTATGAAGTATTTTTAGTCAGCCCTTAGTAATTCACCCCTTTGACGGGCTCATAATAAGGCAAGTAAGTAAATTGAGTTTTCCGAGTTCCAAACTCGCAACGTGTAAATTAGGAAAAGTGCGTATTTAAAAAGTGATATTAATATTAATAAGTAACTCGGTGGACAGTAATACTTGTGGAAACTCGTTTCAGGAAATATTAGGTTTTATTTGCTGGGAATTTTGGGAGCAATTTGCCAATTCCTTAAGGTAATTTTCCTCTTCAATCTACAGATCAAGAATTGGGAGGTGGAGGTCGAACGATCGACATGAAATAGACTTAAACTTAAAGAAACCTTTCCAATACTAGACTAGATGGTGTTGTGTGAATGTGGTAGGATATTATTATTTGGGGTCGGTGCAGTCAATGAATGGGGTGGACAGCAGCTTCATCCGAGCTCTGAAATCCCTTTATGAGGATTCTAGAGCTTGTGTGAGGATAGACGGGGCATACACTGACTAGTTTACCATCGAGAAAGGTGTTAGACAAGGATGTGTAGCGTCACCGTGGCTGTTTAACCTCCGCATGGACAGTTGTTTGCAAGATTTAAAACATAATGACTTACTCGTCAAATGCCTCCTTTATGCTGATGATCAGGTAATACTTGCGTTTTCAGCAGAGGAGTTGTAGGAGATGGTAATAATCATGCATGATGCGTTAGAGAGGAAAGGAATGAAAGCGAATGTAAGTAAAACGAAAGTTATGGTTTTTGAAAAGGAGGATTGCGTTACGGCTTGTAATGTTTTGATCGATGGACAGCGAGTTGAACAAGTGAATGAGTTTGTATATTTAGGTACGCTGTTTACAAGAGATGGTAAGAGTGTAGAAGATATTGAAAGAAGAGTTTATGCATATAATAGAGTGAATGGAGCTCTGAAGGCGTTTATGAACAGCCAAAACGTGTCCAAAAAGGCACGTTTGGCTGTACATAGGGGGGTGTTAGTGCCTACCCTTATGTATGGTAGTGAAAGTTGGGTATGGCAGAAGAGACTTGAAAGTAGAATAAATGCTGTAGAAATGAGAGCACTGAGAAGTATGTGTGGTGTATCTTCGGAGGACCGACAGAGAATTGTGTGATAAGAGAATGGTGTGGGGTAAAAACGATGTAGTGACAGACGAGATTAATGAGTGCTAAGAAGTAGGCTGTAGGTTCAATTTCAACGCGGGAAAATTGTTTGTATAATGAATATGGTCGTTTGTTCCGTATGTGAGTGTATGTTATTTATCTATTACTAGAGGATGCCTGCAGCTACGCCCGTACATTTTATTTTTTGAACATTTCATCCCGATGCCGGGAGTATATCGCGAAATCCTCTCTTAGTGCACGCTTACGGTTTCCGATGAAAAGACATGCTAAATTTCAGCTCCGTGCGCCCAGCTTCGGCTGTGCGTTGTCTGTTGGTCAGTAACGCAAGAATGTTATGAATACAGATTTACACCCGCATTATTTAAGGCTACTGTTCCGCTCTAGTGGATCATAGCGTGATGTTATATAGCTTATAGCCTTCCTCGATAAATGACCTATCTAACACTTAAATTTTTTTTCAAATTGGTCTGGTAGATCCTGATATTAGCGCGTTCAATCAAACAAACAAACAAACAAACTCTTCAGCTTTATATAATATATTAGTACTAGACGATGCCCGCGGTTACACCCGCGTTATTTAAGGCTACTGCTCCGCTCCCGTGGATCATAGCGTGATGTTATATAGCCTATAGCCTTCGTCGATAAATGACCTATCTATCACTGAAAAAAATTTTCTAATCGGACTGGTAGATCCTGAGATTAGCGCGTTCAACCAAACGAACAAACAAACTCTTCAGCTTTATATATATAGACGATGCCCGCGGTTATACCCGCGTCATTTAAGGTGACTGCTCTGCTCCCATCGCTCATAGCGTAATTTTGTATAGCATATAGCCTTCCTCGATAAATGGGCTATTTAACACTGAAATAATTTTTCAAATCGGGCCAGTAGTTCCTGAGATTAGCGCGTTCAACCAAAAAAACAAACAAACTCTTCAGCTTTATATATTAGTATAAGATACATATTAGAATATATTAAATGAATGTATTCATAAAGATATAATTATGATTATTAGTTATCTGATATAGTATAGACTCTGCTTAGCTTGGGATCAGGTGACCGTGTGGGAGTGGTCCCAGAATATTACATTAATTCTGGGTATAAGGGTTAACAATAAATTGACTAATCTGATTACGAATTTTGGCCTACACAAAGTCAAATTCGATTAGGTAGTTTCTCTTATGTATAACATAGTAAATCAGTTCATGAATGACAAATATGATTTCATGGTTAATAAATAATATATAGGTATATCTACATCTATAATACTACCGATATGGCATTACATTTCTATTACTCTAGTTACTTATTTTTATGTTGCAGTTGCCAAGTTTCCTATCTGTAAGTTGACCCGATAGGTATCTGTAAGTTCTTTTTAATTCTTATAAGCGTTTAGCAGTTACCTACCGTTAATTTTATTACTTTGACTATAGACCACCCTTAATGTTATATTTTGTCATGAGAATGTGGTAAAGGTGGGGAAGGAGTTAATAAGATTGGTTCGGCTTACACCGAAACCGTAGGGTTCTAGGCGACTTGGGAAGGATTAATGGAATGGACTGTATTAGGGCGAGTTCTGGGTCGCCTAGAAAAGGAATAAGGGAAGAGGAGATGGATACGGGAGGAGGTGATTGAGTGGGTATAGGATATTTCAAGGATGGAAGGCACTTACCTTATACAACCTTCTTCGTTTCTTTTCCTCCTGGTGTTTTCGTGATGCAGCTGCTTGTTTTCACTTCACTCACGAGCGGGTTTTCCTTGGTGGAAGCGGTAAATCACATACAGCGGTGCGGCGCGGAGCGGTATCGAGACGGCGTTCTTAGCGAGCGGAATGTTCTCGACTTTCACTCGCGTCCACGATCGCGTCGACGAATCAGGCGCAAGGCAGTGCCTCTTCCAGGGAGTGGGATAGAGCGGGACGGAAATATGATATCGCTCGCACTAGACGTGGAACGATTGATCTTGATGCGATTAGTTATGGATAGGAAGGTAGATGGCGCTACCAAATATACTATAAATAAATTATTTAACACTAGCTGGTACCCGCGGCTTCGCACGCGTATAGTAATAATACTTTATTTAAACTTTCATACTTTGCGCTATTCCATACAACCTCCTCAATCAAGCCCTTTCGTAAAATTCGTTCTTAGTGGACGCCTAAAATAAATAATTTACATCTCAGCCAAATATTTTTTTTATACGAAAGTTAATAATAACTGAAAATAAACACATGCCATATAGGTATATATAGTAAGTAGTGTCGGTATCCTGACAACAGCGCTACCTATCGGGTCAAATTGTAGCCTATATGTAGCGATATAAAGTCCTCTACCTTGCAGTGAAAGTCCCATTTGAATCGGTTCGGCCGTTCCAGAGATTACCCCGGACAAACAAAAAGACAGACAGACAGACAGACAAAAATGTTAAAAAGGGTTGTTTGGGACTTAGAATCGTGTAACTAACTATATGCACTTGAAAAAACATAGTTATTTTGAAATCACAGACAGACACTTCAATTTTATTTATATGTATAGATGAGCAGAAGAAGTAAAGACTTGTTATCGCGACAACAGCGCCAACTACCGGGTTTAATTGTAGCCTATATGCAGCGCTATAAAGTCCTCTACCTTGAAGTAAAAGTCCCATTTGAATCGGTTCAGCCGTTCCAGAGATTACCTCGGACAAACAGAAAGACAGACAGACAGACAGACAAAAATGTTAAAAAGGGTTGTTTTGGACTTAGAATCGTGTAACTAACTATATGCACTTGAAAAAACATAGTTATTTTGAAATCACAGACAGACACTTCAATTTTATTTATATGTATAGATAGGCAGAAGAAGTAAAGAATTGTTATCGCGACAACAGCGCCAACTACCGGGTCTAATTGTAGCCTATATGTAGCGCTATAAAGTCCTCTACCTTGAGGTGAAAGTCCCATTTGAATCGGTTCAGCCGTTCCAGAGATTACCTCGGACAAACAGAAAGACAGACAGACAGACAAAAATGTTCAAAAGGGTTGTTTTGGACTTAGAATCGTGTAACTAACTATATGCACTTGAAAATACATAGTTATTTTGAAATCACAGACAGACACTTCAATTTTATTTATATGTATAGATGTATAGATGCATTTATACTCTCATAATTATTATAGAAGGAGATATAAGGATAATAGAAGGATAGAAGAATTAATGATGATAGAAAATTATGGGGGACTGCAGTTCGATGAAAGTACTTTATAAGTTTTTTTTATGGACTTACGCCTGTATCCCTGAGGAGGTACGCGGAGGTTTAAAATTATACCCATATTACCCCATGTTATGAATTTGTAGGTTCCATAATAGGAGGTGAGCCGTATTGCCGTGACCGAGTACTTTTCCAGACTCTGCTGATACTGAGAATATGGAAAATCCCAATAACACTTTTGCCCCGAGAATCGAACCCGGGACCTGCTGATCAGCAGACGCATAAGCGATCTTCTGGATCATGGAGGCAGTTACACTTTAGATCTTGTATATTATACAGCGATTGTATGCGAACACTTTAATAGCGCAATGTAGGATCTGCAGGAGAGACGGCAGGTGGTGCCAGATTGAATAGAATGATTAAGATACGAAAATAACTGCCTACGTGGTCCAGTGGTTAGCGTATGTGCCTGCTGATCGGAGGCCCCGGGTTTGATTCCCGGGTCGGGCAAAAGTGTTACTGGGTTTTTCCAAATTCTCAGTAGCAGCACGGAGTCTGGTGATGTTCCCGGTAACGGCAATAGGCTCGCCCCCTATTACGTGGGACCTGAAAATTAATGGCGAAATGTGGGTGTAATATTACACCTCTGCCTACCCCTTCGGGGATACAGGCCTGAGTCTATTAAAAAAGGATACGAAAATAACTGCGTGTATAGCGTAGTGCTCTACCCGGTCACCTTGCTGTTTATCACCGCGTCGTGTGTTGTAAGTTCGATCCTTACTCAAGGTGTTGCCTTGAATAAGGATCTGTGATCTGGAATCTGCAATTTTTCAAGTCTAGATGTGCTTTGTGTCTGTTGATTTAAGTTTTTAAAGTCCTCCACGACACAGGAGGATACAATAGTGCGGGCGTGGTCTTTTAAAAATAATCTCATCTCTATTAGTCCTGTATATAAGCTGCCCACTGCTAGGGTCGTCTCTTCGTACTGTAAAAAACGTTTTGCGCGGTTTTGACAGAAATGTTGCTGTACAGTCAAAACATCAGTTGGCCTTGTATTAATGAAAATATTACCAACAAACAGACGTTGCGTTTGATCAGTTTCATCTTCCATTTTAATAATACAATATGATATTATGCCATGATGGAATCTGTTACAATTACTTAAAAATACAGATCAAGAATTTGAATAAGACTGCCATTTAATAAAAAATTGATGACTTAAAACTTTTCTGCCTGCTTATTTCCTAAGCTACCTCAGGATATTTAAAGGTATCTTGCGGTGAGTTACCCTACTAGTAGCAATATATTTGCTACAAGATTTCTATTTGAGTAAGAAATGATCATGCCGTTCAGGCGGAACGTCTTTGAGCGATGAAATTAATTTATGTACCTATCTCATTTATGTTGGTTCGAAACTTTGAAATTAGTTTGGAAATTGATGTTTTTATACCTATCACAGTAAGTTTATTTTTTATGTACTATGCGGCAAACGAGCAGACCGATTGCCTGATAGTAAGCTATTACCGGCGCCAACGGACACACGTGTTGCCGCCTTCTTTGGTTTTTGAAAAAGATGAGGAGGAGGAGTGGGGTGAGCGAGAAGAAATAGGGGATGGAGAGGGGTTTAATTTTTCATAAGTATAGAGCAATCATTGAAAATTGAATGTTTTTCTATTTGCGTATGTAATTGATTAAACAATAATTGTTTGGTAACCCTTATATCTTCGACTTATTGCATATTCTGAGATAAACGGTATTTTAGTTCGATTTAGTTAGTGGTCATATTGATTTACCCATAATATCCTAAATATAATTACAGTGATGAAAAATTTAATGATTTCGTTTAGCCTAATATGTATATTAATAAAAACAAGTGAGGGCCGCTAATCCTACAAAGTTACTGTAAGTCTGTTCGGTATGTGAATTAATTATTTCTTAAATTGTAATAAAACAACGAAGATCTAATGAAATGTTTATTTTATAAAAGGGATAACTAGTATTATATTGAACAAAACAGTGCTAGCCATATGAAAAACAAATTAATTCTTCCAATTAAACAAAATAACATATATCACAAAAAAGTTCCCATGTAACTCAGTCATCACCTGTTTATTCGAAATAAACAGGTAATTTTCGGATCTCCAGTGGTAAAGCATTCCACAATCGCACAGCCTGAACAGTAAAAGATTTGTCGAAGTAATTTGTGGCATGCTTCGGCATCTCCAGCGATAGATCCTCAGACTACCTCAAGGACTTCACATGTGTGTCATGGAGGAACTTAAACCGTTCTTTGAAATAAGAGGGAGAATATTAGGATTAAAAAGTACATTATATAACAATGTAAGAATGTGAGTATTCCTGTGAAGACGAACTGGCAACCACTTGAGTTTGTTGCGAAAATCTGAAACGTGATCATATTTGCGCAATCCAAATATAAATTTTATGCAAAAGTTTTGAAGACGCTCAAGTTTATTAGCTACTCTTCAGTAGGGTCAAGATAGCTGACGTCCGCGTAGTCAATTATAAGCAGAAGCAGAGCTTCAGCAAGCGCAATCTTAGTGGCAGTTGGAAGGAAGTTGCGAAATATACGCAACAAACCTGCTGATGCATATAGTTTGCGACTCGTTTCCAGGATTTGAGATATTCATGACATAGTATCGTCAAAGTAAATACCTAAATGCTTTACGGTTTTGCTGAATGAAAGATCCTTTCCATTGAAACTAATTCGTGGCAGTCCGGACCAACAAATTTTCGAGACGAGTTTGGAGCTGCTGATAACAATCAGTTGTGTTTTGTCAGGATTTACCTTAATTGCCTATTTCGTGGTCCACTCACAGATACGCGCCAGGTCCGAGCTTATGGTATACAGGCTTATGCTAAGTTATTTAACTGAGCTTGCGTGTATATTAATTTGTAATCATCTGCGTAAAGGTGGTAGGATGAAAGTAATTGGTTTGAGCTAGGATTAACAAATATTGCGAAGAGTAAAGAAGGTAGCGCGCCACCCTGTGGCACACCGGCATTTGTGTTAGACCAAGTGGAATAAGTGTCTTCGATGCGTATACGTTGCCGGCGACCAAACAGGTAACTGTGAAATCAGTCAATTGCTGTTGGGGATACGTTAAGAGCGCAAGTATAATGTGAAAATCGACGGTGTTAAAAGCATTACTAAAATCAAGTAGGGTCAAAACCGTCAGATTGCCACTATCCATACCCAGCTTAATGTCATCTGTTTCACGAACCAATGCGGTGATAGTAGCGATAGTAGCCCGGGGCGAAAACCACATTGATAGGGATTTAGGAGCGCATGTTTATGTAGGAAGGAGCTAAGTTGAGAGTGAACCAGACGTTCAAGGACTTTTGATAGGAAAGGTAGTATGGATATGGGTCGATAATCGGAGAAGGACCATGGTTTGGATTTCTTAGGTAAAGAAATTATTAGTGCATCTTTCCAACTTGATGGAAAGACACCACGGGCTATGGAATGGTTAAAGATGTGACAAAGGACTGGAAGAACTTCATCTAGGATGAGAAGGAACATTTTACGGCTGACACAATCGTTGCCGACTGCATTGGACGTCACTGCCAGTATACTCTTCTTAACGTCACAAGCGGAAAATCGCGTGAAGATTAAGGGAGAATAATTTGGGATTGGCAGAGATGAAAGATATTCTAAAGTGGTTCTTTTTGTAATTCCATCAAATTTGGACGAAGTAGTGAAATGTGTATTAAGAGAATCGAGGTTAATATTGTTTGGAATGGTTTGTTGCCGTTTCTTACCAACTCCCAAAGATTTAAGAAATTGTCAGACCTTTGCTGGATTAGCATATTCAACTGTTTCCTAAATATATTGGCGTTGCGCTTTCCTACACAACTTATTACAGAGATTCTTGATAGCCACGTATGTTTTCTGATTGAAAGCGCTAGGTTTATGCTTCAATTTTGCTTTGGCGGCAGATTTCTTTGCCATAAGGTTCTTTATACCCGCTGTTAGGCATGGTGCTGGCAAGTGTTTTATTTTAACGGCGCAAATAGGCGCGTGCACGTCGTATAACTTAATCAGCTTTGTAACTAGTATTTGAACTTTAGACTCAATACACTCCGGAGCATACAAAGGCACCCAGTCTATATTGACAGCATCCTCACGAAGCCTGTCAAGATCCATGCCACTAAAGTTGCGTATCAAGACAACCTTAGGCTTTGTTTTGGGTGGGCATATATTTTATAAGAGACAAAGGCTAGGTCTTGATATGAGAACGCATCTGCCGTACATTCATCATGCTTGTAAACGAAACAAGGAGAAGACACCAAAATAAGGTCAAGAAGGGAAGGAGTGCAGTTCGGAAAGTGATGAGTTGCGTTAAGTTTTAAGATGGATTAATTACAAGACTCCGTAGCTTGTCGAAAAGAGGATCCACGTAGCTTGCAAGAAGTTACTATATTCTATTAACCGATGTTAATTATATGAAGGCTTTGAAGGCTTTTATGAACAGTCAAAACGTGTCCCAAAAAGGCACGTTTGGCTGTGCATAGAGGATAGTACCCACACTTATGTAAGGTAGTGAAAGTTGGGTATGGCAGAATAGACATGAAAGTAGAATAAATGCCGTAGAAATGAGAGCACTGCGAAGTATGTGTGGAGTGTCTTTAAACGACAGAGTAAAGAATTGTGTGATAAGAGAGTGTTGTGGGGTAAAATAAGATGTAGTGTCAACCATTGAGAAAGGTATGCCAAGATGGTTTGGACACACGGAGAGGATGGATGTAAGACTGACCAAGAAGTTACATAAGTCAAGTGTGAATGGGACAGGAGGAAGGGGAAGACCTAGACGGACGTTCTCTAACCAGATTGGAGACATCCTACAAAAAGGACAGGTTAGAAATACTCTTAATCGAAGAGCATGCATGAGAAATTTAATGGGAGTGAATGAAGCAAAGAGAGATATGTCAGGATCGTTGTAAATGGCATTCCGTAGTCTCTGCCTACCCCTCTGGGAAACAGGCGTAAGTCTATGTTTGTTTGTATTAAATGAAATTATGTGATCGACAAAATAAAAAAGTAACTTAAAACAATAAATGATTTTAGGGAAATCTTAAGTATTATGATTTATATAAAATTAATTTCGATAAAATTCATTAACATTAATTATTGTGCACTTGTGCTCAATTATTCATAACAGAAAGTAATTAAATACCTATTAATAACCTAATAGTATAGTAATTAAATAACCTAATTCTAAGCTATTTATGCTACACTTGTTTCGATAAAGTTAATTACATGGTAAAAATGAGTTCTGTATAATATGAATGTTGTTATTTTAATGCTTATCTATTTAATAAAATTAACTTGTACAGCTAAGTGATTTTTTGTAAATGCCTGATTTCCAAAGTTGCAGTTATGAACTTAATGGCAAGGCTGTTATGCCTAAAATTGACTACATAGAAATTAGTGAGCTTTTGCCTTTTGTAGAATGTGTCAAAAGAAGTCCACTAGAGTTAAAAACGTATTTAGTGATTTTTTGCAGTTAATGAGTTCATGCAATAAGCCGACGATTATATAATTTGGTCGAAAACTTCCATCTACTGAATTGTGACGGATGACTGTTTAAAAGCACAAAGTGTCACTACCCATTTCATTCCATGGGTGACTTAAAAGGTGACTAAGGAAAGTTCCTTAAGCAAATATAGTCTCGCAGAAAAGACGGCAAACTCGACACCAATCCATATGTCAATCCGTCAGCGTTAACGGAATTGATTTATTTTCAGAGCAATATTAAACAGACAGGAGATATTACCTCCATGGTCCAGTGGATAGCGTATGCGACTGCTGATCGGAGGTCCTGGGTTCGATACCCGGGTCGGGCAAAAGTGTTACTGGGTTTTTCCGAATTCTCAGTAGCAGCACGGATTTTGGTGATGTCCCCGGTAACGGCAATTATCTATAGGTGACAATTTACACCGTGAAGGTTTGGGAACAATTTCATCTGACTACGCCTAGTTTAAACTTCGTTCGTTTGAACCAATTGTCTGGTTGCAATAGTTCAGTCTATCCCGTACTACGGCACCTAGACTAGATACTTTTCCAATACTTATACATATTTATATAAATAAAAATGTATCACCGAAATATTTGTACGCGCATAACTGCCGAACGACTGCACGAAGTTGAATAAATCTTTCTTTCATGTTTTTGTTATTGTCAAGATATTTTTTGTCAAAAAATAACATTCAAAACAATATGGCGGTACATAATTTGCTATGGCAGCTAGTTACAAATAAAGTACATTCAGACACAGAATACAGCTTTACGCCTGTACGAGGTAACTCGACAAAATAATTATCAAATGAAAATACACTGAATTCACTAAGAAATAAAGTATACTAAGAAATAAAGTATACTAATTTTAATAATACAATATGATATTATGCCATGATGGAATCTGTTCCAATAACTTAAAAATACAGATCAAGAATTTGAATAAGACTGCGATTTAATTTAAAAATTGATGACTTAAAACTTTTCTGACTGCTTATTTCCTAAGCTACCTCAGGATATTTAAAGGAATCTTGCAGTGAGTTATCCTACTAGTAGCAATATATTTGCTACTAGATTTCTATTTGAGTAAGAAATGATCATGCCGTTCAGGCGGAACGCCTTTGAGCGATGAAATTAATTTATGTACCTATCTCATTTATGTTGGTTCGAAACTTTGAAAGTAGTTTGGAAATTGATGTTTTTATACCTATCACAGTAAGTTTCTTTTTTATGTACGATGCGGCAAACGAGCAGACGGATTGCCTGATAGTAAGCGATTACCGCCGCCAATGGACACACGTGTTGCCGCCTTCTTTGGTTTTTGAAAAAGTTGAGGAGGAGGAGTGATGGAGAGGGGTTATATTTTTCATACGTATAGAGCAATCATTGAAAATTGAATGTTTCTCTATTTGCGTATATAATTGATTGAACAATAATTGTTTGATAACCCTTATATTGTAAAATTTCGTCGAAAACTTCCATTTACTGAATGGTGACGGATGACGGTTTAAGAGTACAAATGTCACTACCCATTTCATTCCATGGGTGTCTTAAAAGGTGACTTAGGAAAGTTCCCTACGCCTATTTAATCTCGCAGAAAAGACGGCAAACTTGACACTAATCCATATGTCAATATTGAGCGTTAACGGAATTGATTTATTTTCAGAGCAATATTAAACAGATAGGAGATATTGCCTCCGTAGTCCGGTGGATATCGTATGCGACTGCTGATCGGAGGTCCCGGGTTCGATTCCTGGGTTCGATTCCCGGGTCGGGCAAAAGTGTTACTGGGTTTTTCCGAATTTTCAGTAGTAGCATGGAGTCTGGCGATGTGTCCGGTAACGGCAAAAGGCTCGCCCCCTATCACGTGGGACCTTAAAATTCATGGCGAAATGTGGGTGTAATATTACACCTCTGCCTAAAAAAATATATATTTGACTTTTCCGTAGCTTTTGTTATTCCTAATGTTAATAATACTTAACATCTGATATCTACTTAACATATATTATTAATTTATAAATTTACTTAATCTCATAGGCATATTAATAAGAATTTAAATTTAATTGTGATTATAATAATATTTACCTATTGGCGATGCAAAGTTTATCCGCGCGCCTCTAGCGGCGAATTTGGAAGTTGTCCGAGTACGGCACTTTTGACAGCTTTCAATACAACTTTGTGTCGATATTATAGTGGTTATTGTATTGAGCTGTCAAAAGTGTCGTACCCGGACAACTTCCAGATTCGCCGCTTGGTGACAATTTACACCATGAAGGTTTGGGAACAATTTCATCTGACTACGCCTAGTTTAAACTTCGTTCGTTTGAACCAATTGTCTGGTTGCAATAGTTCAGTCTATCCTGTACTACGGCACCTAGACTAGATACTTTTCCAATACTTATACATATTTATATAAATAAAAATGTATCACCGAAATATTTGTACGCGCATAACTGCCGAACGACTGCACGAAATTAGATAAATATTTCTTTCATGTTTTCGTTATTGTCAAGATTTTTTTTGTAAAAAAATAACATTCAAAACAATATGGCGGTACATCATTTGCTATGGCAGCTAGTTACAAATAAAGTACATTCAGACACAGAATACAGCTTTACGCTTGTACGAGGTAACTCGAAAAAATAATTATCAAATGAAAATACACTGAATTCACTAAGAAATAAAGTATACTAACTGGTTAACTAAACTAATAGTTACTAAGGTGCGAGAACGCGACGGCTACTTAAGTTAAGCAATCGCGAACTCTATGACAATGGGTGAGACACGCGGCGCGGATGACGGCCGGATGAACATCATTTACTGCATGTCTACAATGTTAAACAGTTGCAGCTCCTTACAAAAATAAAATGTACAACAATTATATTTGATTGACAAGAGTGGCCATGAGTTTTATTGCCCGTTCTTTCCCGTGTTGCTACCTATTGCATTGCGAACGTGGCAGTAAAAGAATAATTAAGTCATTAACTTAAATTTTGACATTCATAAGCGTCACTTTGTGGCCTAGATGAATAAATTATTTTGACTTTGACTTAGGCCTTTAGTAATCTGAAGAATAATATTTTACAATGTTATAAGAAATCTTGTAGTCAGTCATTATGTGCGTAAATGCTCACTGTGGGCGCATGCCTTTTAGTGCAAACGTGCAAAAACGACGGACAAGAAGTCAAAGTCGTTACAGATAACAAAGGTCTAGTAGTACCAGGCCCGTCAAATCTTTCTAAACGTCAGTTCATAAACTTGTACCGTCATAAGCCCCTCTTCATTCACCAGATGATACAGTTAAATGAACAATTTGCATAATTCAGAATTAATACTTGTGTTTGTATGAATAAATTGTTCACTGTTTACTCGCTTATTCAATGGTGCTGACAGAATTGAGCATTCACTTGTATCAGAACATCGATCATTCGCCGTTTTTAAATTTGTCGCATCATCGCTACGACCATTTTCACGTTATATTTCTAGCGAACGCTCTAATTAGCAAAAACCGTGAAAATTTTTTGTTGTTCATTGGCTATAATACTCGCCAGGACGGTCGATAGAATGCCCGCTAAAACACTCTCGTTGGTTTTTCTGCTATGTTACATTGGTATGAATGCTAATTACAAGTGAATTCTCAAGTGTATCATCACCACTAGATATCAGTTGTAAACTTTATTGAGGTGAACTATAATTTATGCTGTGTCATATAAATCGATGGGTGACCACACATTGGGCTAACAAATTCTTGCTATTTATAGTTGTACGTTGTTTTTTAACACATAACAAAACCTCACGCCTTTATCCCCGAAGGGGTAGGCAGAGGTGTATTACACACCCACATTTCGCCAGTTATGTTTTGGTCCCAATGTAATAGGGGGCGAACCTATTGCCATCTACCGGGCACATTAGTAAGCGAGCAATAATTAATATTTTTAATACACACATAACTTTGAAATGTCACAGTTGTGTGTCCGGGGTACCTTCGTCTCGGCAGTTCGTTATGTATACCACAGGGCTACGCCGCAACGTTGTTGTTTTTTAATTAGTCGTATAATGTCTTTCGGGATACTATATAGGTACCACGAGTTTGTTTCGAGTGATCATAGCGCTTGCAACAGTGCCGAAATATCAGATACTCGAAACAACAATACGGATAATAAACAGCTAATGTTAAAGATCACGAAAGTTTAGATTTACGAAAAAAAGCAACTCTACCACAATCATATCTCAACGTAGTACTTAGGTCTGTTGTATCTAAACGTTCATGCTTAAATGAATGCCTTAAAATAAAAGCAACGTTACACATAGCATACAATATATAGATTGAGTGACAGGAGAGGATTGAGTACATTTAAAAAAAGCTTATTCCAATTGAAATGTCCTCTCTGTGCATTCGTTCGTAACATCAATCAGTCGCTCGTGGTTAACATCGGCAATTGAATGGTACCACCATTTTTTTAAGATTATTGTACTTTTCGGTGAAGCAATTAAAATGGATTGAAATATATTAATATTATAATATAATATAATATTCTACCACATTCACACAACACCATCTAGTCCCAAACTAAGCAGAAACTTTTACTATGGGTACTAGACAATGGATAAACATACTTATATACTTTTTTTTTGTAAATACATACATATTATACATAGAAACACCCAGACCAAGACAAACATCCATGTTCATGCACACAAATGTTTGACTTGAGCGGGAATCGAACCCGCGACCTTCAGCGTAGCAGTCGCTTACACTCCCGCTACGCCACCGGGTCGTCAAATATAGTTTCTGTGGAAATACCTTTGCTATTATAAACGAGAAAATTTATGAAAAGGTTTCATCCTTATTCGTATTTTAGCGCTTAAAGCACGAATTGACTTTTTCTTAATAGACTGTTAATAATATACACTAAGCAAATATTATCTTGCGCAAAAGACGGAGACCTCGACATCAATCCGTATGTCAATACGTCAGGTCAGCGTGGTATAGTAGGTGAAATCCTCCTATTGCCCTACGTCCAGCAGTGGACTACAGAAGGCTGTATGACGTAACCCTTTTAGGATATTTGAATACTTAATCCTTCTTTAACTCTGCCGTTGCCGGGCCCAAGCCCGGATGCAAAAGGATGAGGGTTGGGTGGTAGGTAACATGTACCCTTAAAATGTCAACGCCGAGCTATGGGCGGCGGTCAAATAACCAATCCCCGGATCCAACCAGCGATCTTGGAACGGGATTCAGTGACCGTGAGGGATTAAATCCCCTCAAAAAGACTGACGTGGAAGGACGTGGGACCCCACCACGATTATATCCCTAGAAAATCACCTCATGATGCAAAGAAATAGAAGTTGTGTTTTGTCGGACGCCCCGGCTGACGCACGGCGCCACCCGGTATCCGGGCCGGGTGGTGTGAAATCTGCTTCCGGTGCTTCTAAAGAGATAAACTGCCAGATTTCAGAGGAAAGAAATGCCACGGGTGGATCAAAACACGGAAGTAAAATCTCAATACAAGCACATTATCGTAGTGGCACCTGGAATGTGAACGGAATACTTCAACCAGGAAACTGAGTATCGTTGACAATGAAAGGGGAAATTACAACATCTCCATATTAGGCATTTGACTGTGTCAATTGGGACTGTCTATGGAGGGTCCTATCAGAACTGGGTGTACCTCATCACTTGATTACGCTCCTGCAATTTTTATATCATAAGAACCAAGGTGTCGTGAGGAAAGACGGTACAACATCTAAACTATCCTATGCTAGCGTCAGATGAAGCCAATGATTACCTTACTGGATTGGATAGAGCGCATCAGCGGTGAACTAGGACTCTCGATAAACAGGTCCAAAACGAAGATCATAGTCATAGATCGCACAGGCAAGCTTGAGCCCACTGGGTCACTTAACTTAGAGACGGTTAACAGCTTTATTTACCTGGGTTCAAGCATTAGTAATAATGTCTCTTGCGAATATGAAGTGCGAAGAAGGATCGGGATGGCAAAAGGGTCATGGCACAGCTTTCAAAGATATGGAAGGACAAGAACATCTCCCTGAAAACCAAGAGCAATCTTGTACGCACTCTAGTGTTCTCCATATTCTTGTATGGCGCAGAGACATGGACCTTGAAGAAAGTTCACCGTGATTGCATTGATGCTTTCGAGATGTGGTGCTGGAGGAGGATGCTGGGCATTCCCTGGACAGCACATCGCACCAACGTATCGATCCTACAAGAGCTCAAGATCCAGACGAGGCTTTCCACCATCTGCCTGCGCAGGATTCTGGAGTACTTTGGGCACATTGCGAGGAAAGACAGTAATAACTTGTTAAAGTTAATAATCACTGGCAAAGTGGAAGGAAAAAGACCTAGAGGCAGAAGCCCGATACTTTGGACCGATCAGATTCGCACCACTCTCTACACCACGGTACACGATGCTCTCCGATAGGAACAGATGATGGCGAGTGGTCCGCAATAGACTGTTTCCAGGAGGTGGTCACGACCCTCAGCATTGAGGAAACCGACGCGAGAAGAAGAAGAAGACTTAATCGCGGATTCTTCATTTCTCTGTTTATTTTATACTTCAACTAAGATTAAATACAACAGGTATTTAAACGTACATGCTGGAATGAATACTTTAAAATGAATCAATACCTTATTGATTTTCCATAATGAGAATACAGACGGTAAAATACCAGTAACATTGCACAAAGCTTACGCTATAGATAGCGAGTGACAAGCTACATTTAAAAAAGGTTATTCCAGTTGCAATGTCCTCTCTGTGCATTCGTTCGAAACATCAATCAGTCGCTCCGGGTTGACATCGGCAATTGAATGTGGCCACCATTTTATAAAGATTACTGTACTTTTCGGTGAAGCAATTAAAATTGATTTTTATACGTTTTCTGTGGAAATCTTTTCTACTATTATAAATGAGAATGTTTGTGAGGATGGATGGATGTTTGTTCTTCTTTAACGGTAAAACTACTAAATGATCTTTTATCTAACTTATTATTACTATTGCTGATTGATATATCAGCAGAATAGCATATTATGAGGTACAATTAGTAAGTGAGAACAAAAAAAATATTATTTTTTACCAACCCGACCCAAATTACAAATTACTGCAAAAAATGTATGGAACTGAATATTAGCCAACATTTTCATTTATAACTAGCTGACCCGGCAAACGTTGTTTTGCAATTTTTTTTTTTTTTTTTTTTGAAAAATAGATGTTGGCCGATTCTCATAGATACCGGATAAGCACAAAAAATTTAATCAAAATCGGTCAAGCCGTTTCGGAGGAGTATGGGAACGAAAACTGTGACACGAGAATTTTATATATTAGATTATATATGAAAATGTGAATTTTCATTTCCAATAAAATATGGGTAAATGAAACAGGCCGAAACTTACATAACAATATTATTAGTAAATATAATAAGCTCCATTACACTACAAGAACCAAGTTTGTTATTACATGAACTTCGTTTTAGCACAACTCTCTGAAGGGTTCCTGGATATTGATAAATCTGTGTTGTTTTGTCCTTCAGTTTTACAAAGATTACTTACCTTCTTACCGGCTTCGCTGTTTAGCTTTCATCATAATATCATCCCATTTGTAGCGTCCGTAGCGTGACTTGACTTGATCATAATAGACCAGCAACGCTAAGCAACGTTAGTATTTTACTTTTGGAAAAAGGTAGCGATCTTGTTCATATTTCTATGGTAGCTATAGCCTAGTGGAGATACCAACAGACTGTTGCGCAGAGGGTATTGAGTTCGAAGCAACGGCGCGCACCAATGACTGTTCGAAGTTATTTGCTTATTAAGTTGTTAATTATCACTTGCCATGTATTTCAGCGAGCATGTTAAACCGTCAGTCCAAGCTGTCGTGACTCTAAGACGATGTACGAAATGTATAAGAATGTACTCTAACCGAGATAATGTTAGGAGGAAGATGACATAAAAGACATATTTATTTCTGCATTTTGGTTGTTTACAACACTTATACATGTCAAAACCCTATTCTAGATGATGCCGGCTTTTCCTAGCTAAATGACTTCTTGAGAAGAAAAGCCGAAACAAACTCAGAGTCATTGTTTTTTTTTTGTCAATTCAATTCCTTTAGTCTTTTCTTGATCTTTTAAAGTCCAGACAAAAAAAGGGTTTAGTATGCAAGTACAATGCAGGAAATCATCTGACGCTTTTGACTGACTCGGCCCACTGATGGCCCGCATTCAACAGCAATCGTACGGCTCAACCTTGATTGAGGGAGCCAGCACGATCTGTATCACTATGCCTCCACGCCATCAGAAGGTATATATGCATAAGCATGTCAGCCTAAGCCATCAGACAGGTTGCCACAACTATTTGTTTATATGTTTAATAATGCCCACATCGTACTCACAACTTTACATGCTAATACATAGTAAAATACATGTTGTAAACAATATGTAAAATTATAAAAATTTAAACAATTAAATGGCATATATTTAAATGTCAGAAAATATTATTGAATGTCAATTTAAGAATGTCTAAAAAATAAAATAATAATATATTACTTTAGTAATTTTAAATGTCAAAAGAAAATAACAATGTCAAAATAAAATAAATAAAATTACAAATGTCAAATCAAAAATGTCGAATGTAAAGATATAAGTACTAAAAAATGTAAATAAAAATATTATGTCACTAATTTCAAAATATCAAAATTCATAATGTCAATTCATAATTTAATGTCAATTCATAATTTAATGTCAATTCATAATTTTTAAACTCAATTCCAGGCGTTTTTGTCTGCTAAATAATCTTTAACTGTGTAATAAGCTTTTGAACACAAGCTCTGTTTAATAAATACTTTGAATTTATTAATACTTAGTTCCTGAATATTGCCTGGAATTTTGTTGTAAAAACGTATGCTTTGACACTTGTATGAGTTTCTTATTTTTTGTAGTCTAGTTGAAGGTAGAACAAGTTTGTTTTTGTTTCGTGTATTTAATTTATGAATGTTGCTGAATTTAGAAAACATATTTATATTTTTCCTGACATATAACAAGTTCTCATAAATGTATTGAGATGCGACAGTCATTATCTTAATTTCTTTAAATTTTTCCCTCAGTGAATGCCTTGAACCAAGACTGTAGATTGCACGAATAGCCTGCTTCTGCAGTACAAACACAGTTTGAATGTCAGCTGCGTTGCCCCATAATAAAATGCCATAGGACATTATGCTGTGGAAATAACTAAAATATACTAATCTGGCCGTATCTATATCAGTTAACTGACGAATTTTATAAACCGCGTACGCTGCAGAGCTAAGTCTATTCGACAACTGACCTATATGTGGGCCCCACTGTAGCTTAGAATCTAAGGTTATGCCTAAGAATACGGTGTTATCTATAAGATCCAACTCTTCTCCATTCAAACATATGTTAGGTTTAACTTGTTTTACATTCGGTCTTGAAAATCGTATACATTTTGTTTTTCTTTCATTTAACAGTAAATTGTTAGCAGTAAACCATTGAACTACTTTAGAGAGAGCGTTATTTACATCGTCATTATTTGATTGTTCTCGTCTAAGTTTAAAGATAAGTGATGTATCATCAGCAAATAACACTATCTCTTCATTATTTTGCATAATATATGGCAAATCAATAATATATACAAGGAAAAGGAATGGATCAAGAATTGAACCTTGCGGCACTCCCATTGTGACCACTGAACCCATAGAAACTTTTCCATTTACCTCAACTCTCTGTATCCTATTACTCAAATATGATGTTAGGAGATCCAAAGCAGTGTTCTTAACTCCATAGTAATGTAATTTCCTGATCAATGTTTCATGAAAAACGCAATCAAAAGCCTTAGATAAGTTACAAAAGACTCCTAGAGCATCATGCGACTCCTCCCAGGCATCAAAAATACTATCTAAAAGCTCAACTCCAGCATCGGTAGTTGAGCGACCCCTAGTAAAACCAAATTGTTTTTCATGTAACAGCTTATTGTTATTAAAATGAGTTTGAAGCTGGCCTAGAATTAATTTTTCAAAAATTTTACTAAACATGGGTAGCACAGATATTGGCCTATAATTTGTGGGGTCAGATGTGCTACCTGATTTAAATAACGGAATTACTTTACTACTTTTCATTTGATCAGGAAACACACCACAGTCAATGCATCTATTGAAAATCATTGCCAGTTCAGGTGCTACTGTGTTGATTATGGATTTCGTAATCACAACAGAATTGCCCCAAAGATCACTAGTTTTCTTCAAATTAAGGGTATTAAAAGTTTTTACAATATCTTTGTCAGTGACATAACTAAATCTAAATTCAATGTTACATCTATTGACATTTTTTTTTAATAGAGTTTCGGCGTCATTTGAGACTGGAATGTCTGTGAAGAAATTTTCAAATGCTGTGGCAACCTCAAAATCTGATTTTAATATCTTTTTATTTACTTGAAGCGTGTAATCGTTACTTTTAATCTTGACCCTTCCAGTCTCATTGTTTATAATATCCCACGTTGCTTTTATTTTATTGTCACTGTTTTTAATTTTTGATTTTAAATAAAGTGTCTTAGCTTCAAAACAAATCTTTTTAAATAACTTAGAATAATTTCTTACGTATTGACAAAATTTTTCATCATTTTTATTAATTACCTTCTGTTCATATAATTCGTAAAGCTTATTTCTACTTTTATAAATTCCAGTGGTTGCCCATTCACTGAAGGATGTAGTACCAGCAACTGAGATCCTCTTAGGGACAAACACTTGTTTCAGTCACTTTGCTTAGTTGCATCGCTCTTTTAAGAGAACTTGCAGTTAATTTAATACTCAACATTTTATGTCACTCTATCTAGTGCTAGGCAGTCATTTCCTTTATAAATAAGTGATTGTATGAATAAATGATCACCAGAAAGCTTTAAAATCATATGACCGGCGTATCGGTCTAAGGATTGGTGACTCTTATTAGTACGTCAGAGTTTTAGTATTCAAGAAATAAAGATCTTATATTTGCTTATCTGATGATTGAAGATAGTACTGAATATAGTACAGTACATGTCAAAGAAAGAATTGTACAACTTATTGGGATCGTTATTATAGCATAAGTATGGTAGTGTACTTGTGAGTTTATCCTTAAGTCCCTCCAGACGACGCAAAGTTTTTGGCACCACACTCAATTCCTTTCTACCTACTTTTTTAGACTGCATAGCAAATGTTATAGATTGTCCACAATGATCTGATGTTAATTTGTTAATTATTTGCTTTCTAACTGGTACAATATCTGTAAATATATTGTCTATACAAGTAGATGTCGTGGAAGTTATCCTTGTGGGTTCCAAAAATAAGCATGCAAGATTATATGACTTAAACAAATTCTTAATTTTGTGGCAATTCAGGGAATCTTCGAGTAAATTAATATTAAAATCGCCACCTACTATTATAGATTTATTTTGTTGGCATAGCTTCCGTAACACATCATCCATGACATTTTCAAAGTTATCATAGAAGGACGATGGTGGCCTATACACACTCAACATAACAAGTTGGTCCAACTCCACACAGGCTATTTCAACTGTCCGTTCAACAGAGAAACTAACAATGTCACTACGATTCTTAAATTTAAGCAGCTTGTTAACTAAAATCAACGATCCACCATGTATTGCATTTTGTCTGCTAAACGAACTACTAACTAGATGGTTATTAAAATTGCACATGAACTGGTGATCTTTAAGCCAATGTTCTGTTATACACAAAATATCAACGCATTCACCGTTCATGAACAACTCCACTTCTAAATCTTTATTTGACATACCTTGTATATTTTGATGTACCAGTTTCAATACTTGCGAATTTCTAAATGTATTTTTAGTTGAGTTGGGCTTATTCGTACATACCAGCCCATTATTAATGAAAGTGTCATTGCAAGAGGTATTCTCTATTGTTGAACTATTTAATTTAAATTAATAGAAATGTCAGACTGTGTAGCCAAAATATTGGCTGAATCATTATAAATGTCATTTTGTTGCTGTATAGGGGCAACACGTTTATTAGCCAAATTCTTGGCTGAAATGTCAATACAAAATGCTAGCGACTCAGCTAGTTGTCTTTTATAATAAGAATTCAGATAACAAGTATCTTGCGTCAAATGTAAAGCTTTACTAACATAATTATTAGCGTCAAAAACATGAAATTGATCGTTATTGTATGACCAACTACACAAATTTATATTAAGACTATGTCTAATATTATTTTCTTTCTGTGGCAACCCTTTACTGAAAGGTAAAGTGAGCATAATAATTTGATTTAAATTTAATTCACATAATTTACTGTAATAATAGAATAAAAGTCTTTTATTTAAAGATCCTCTTTTACCAAGTAGAATCAATAAAGTTGTATCCTGGTCAAAATTTAAGTTTATAATTTTATCTAAAATAGCAATGGAACTTAACCCAGGCAAACAGTAGTTCATCACTAACCCATCACTATATGTGTTTGCCAACAACTGACCCATACCTTTTCCAATCTCATCACTAAATATTATCTTTTTATTTTGTAATATAGTTTTATTGTCTAGTTTGTTATTTTTTTATTTATTTACAGTGTGTTTAATATTTGATTTTGTATTGTTTATAGAACTATTTAGCAAAACCGGGTTACATGTTGGCAATGAGCAAGCTGGCGAGTGTTGGAGGTTGAACGGGATGTCATTGTTCAATGGTATTGAGCATTCGTTACTATTTGATGCCACCAACTCATTCATTGCCAATATGTACTCTTTCATTTGTAGTTCAGAGCTTTTATATTTATTTGTCATTGATACTAATTTGTCACTAAGATTATTTAATTCTACCTGCAAATTATTTATTTCTAATTTATGTTTCAAATTATTTTGGTGATATTTCTGTGAGTAATTTTTTTTAATTTTTCAAGAGCAATCTTTCCCTATTTAGCTTAACATTTTTTATGAAAAACTTTTGTCTGTGAACTAATTTTTGTGTCTTTTTTATGAATTTGTTTATTTTAACATATTTCTTAATTCTATTCCTACTACCCCTAATCAATTTTTTTGAATGATGATGATGAATTTCACTTTTTTACGATACAGCCTATTATACTGTCAGTAATATTACTATGTCGTGATATTACTGAACTTAACGCGATAATACACAGTTATGAATACTGATTGAAATTAAATAATTATATCAAGAGTGACCAGAGTTACCTACCAAGTCTTAGCTGAATAATCTTAATAGTTTTGGAATAAAGTGGCTGCGACTTCCGGACGGGTGGACAAAGAGACATAGTGAGTTAATAAGTGTTCAGATATTTGCCATTTGCTGTGGAACTTCAAAAATCACCGTCAGCCGAATATTTGGCGTGTAAAAATCGTCAGTTCATTGGCCAAAATGACTTAACAACATTTTAATTCACCGAGCATTCAGCATCTTTATGACGCTGGCTGACGTGTATACCACCATTATACACATGACTGAAGATTATCTTTATAATTCTAGTAGCACATAATTGTTGTTGTGTAAATTTCATAAGGTATAAAATAACTTTATAATTTTGAATTTTTGTACACTTTACGTAACCGACTGCCGTCTAATCCACCATATTCAATACAGAATGGGACTGTGAGATACTTACTGACTAAAAACTAACCCGTATTCCTCATGTACCCGTGTGTCGAGGGGCAGAAAACATGACCCTCGCACCCGCACCATTGGACGCATCTCACACATCAGACGTAGCCAAAATATGTAATGTGTGTTTCTGTGTAAGCATGACATATAACATAACTTCACGCCTTTTATCCCCGAAGGGGAAGAGGTGTATTACACACCCACACTTCGCCAGTTATGTTTCGGTCCCAATGTAATAGGGGCCGAGCCTATTGCCATCTACCGGGCACATCATTTAGCGAGCGATAATTACTTTATAATGCACACATAACTTCGAAAAGTTAGAGGTGTGTGCCCGGGGTACCTGGGGATCAAACCCGAGACCATCGTCTCGGCAGTCCGTTACGTACACCACTGGGCTATCACCGCTTCTGTGTTAGGTGCATATTTAATTACAATAGTTACCGAGTTAAAACACAGATAGACCTAAAAATATTGTATAACCATAATAGTACCTACCTAATTACAGCCCAACGGAACCCTAAGTTCTAGTGTAATCTTAAATGAGTTTGCGTACCTAATCTTTAATAAGTAAACGTTAGTTGGTTTCCCTCGAGACTTGTACGAACACCGCATGTAGGAGGCATTGCAGATGGGTACTACGGCAGAGACTGGTTGTTGCCTAGCGATATGGAGCAGACGGCGAATTCAACAGCTTAAGATAATTTTTCTTTGTCATTCTTTACAGTGATTGCAGCAAGGAATAATTAGTAATTGCTTTTATGACTTTTATAAATGTATGTAAGTTATGATATATTATACAGGTCGTGCGGAGCCGAGCCGAGGATGACTAGTTCATGATACTTTTGATTAAGTATTTTATATTTTTTGCCAATACGGGTTGCCAGATCCCGGCTACACACGGGTGTAAATTAGAAAAATGAAGTAATAATTGCCTTTAGTTTTGCCTATAACGTGAAATGTCTGCTAATTTATTAGTAAATAATAGTCATTGACTAATATCACAACCAGGTGACTCATCGGCGATAACCAACTGGTTGACGCAAACTCCAAAGACTGGAGCATCGTCGCGGGCTTGCTAGTCTGTCATTTTGTACAGGATACATTATATTTTAGGAAATGTGCATTGCACAGCTTCGTAATGTAATTCCTCCGTCCCCCTTTCACCATCGGACCACCAGGCAAACAACTCCCCGGCACCGTTATATGATGGACATCACATCCATACATACGAAGCTCTTTGCTTTCTCCGTTCTTATGCGTACCGCCAAGGTGTGGAACTCCTTACCCGAATCAGTGTTTCCTGATATGTACAATCTGGTTGTCTACAAGTCGCGGCTGAATAGGTACATATGATGAATGGCAACCTTCTAGGCAAGCGTGCTCCATCGTAGGCTGAATCATCGCTTAAGATCATTGACATACACATCACTCCTCTACAAATTGGAACGCATAGGCGTTCGTGGTAAAATGAAATAAAAAAAAAAAATCTTCTCAAAAGCTCCATAATAGGAAACTAAGTGCCAAGATTGATACGTGCGTCAGTGATGAGGAAACTAATACCTACGGAGTTCCACAGGACAGTGTGATTGGTCCTACATTGATTTTAATCAATATAAATGACCTTAGCACACTGCCTCTATTTAATTCCAAAATATTCACCTACGCTGACGACACTGCTATTGTTGTCTATGGTGATACCTGAAGCGACGTCAAATATCATGCGGATCACACAAATACCAATGGTTGTAAGATACAACATACGAATGGTTGTAAGATGGCTGTGGAGTAATCTCCTTTCCCCAAAGCTGTCGAAAACCAACTTTATTCCCTTTTACCATCAGTCACAAGACATCTGCCCCATCAGATTTTATCATACAAGCACTTACTTGTTCCGACTCCTCTTCGTGCCCATGTAATACAATATCCCGTACGACTCACACTAAATACCTGGGTGTGATACTTGATGACGGACTAAAGTGGTACACTAACGTGGAAATCTAACTGCAAGGGTCAGGAAACTCATTTATATTTTTAAGTCGCTTAGACTCAAAAAATATTACAATGATTTATTTTGCCCTCTGCGAGTCCGTTATCGTTTATTGCATACCGGTCTGGGGTGGCACCAGTAAAACTAAATTGCTTGCGCTGGAACGAGCCCAGAGAGCAGTGCTTAAAGTGATGCTGGGCAAACCGTACATATATCCCACTTCTGATTTGTATGCGGACAGTAAGGTTCTCCCTGTGCGTCTGCTATTTGTGCTTCAAGCTACCCTTAGGAGACATAGCCAGATCCCAAGGTCAGATGGTACCAAGTGCCGAATAGCTACGACTTGTAAATCAGTTTTCCATAGAACGACTTTCGCTAGCTGCCAATTCCATGTGATTAGCTCACTTATTTACAGAAAAATTAGTAAGCACATCCATAAAGGAATAAGCTAAATAGGCACGAAGTTAAGGGTAAATTAAAAAACTGGCTGTTTAGTCAGGAATATACTACTACAGAAGACTTATTCACCTATCCATGGTAGTTACGAAGTTATGCTTACCAGCTCTCTCACGAAAATCTCAATTATAGTCGCTCTTATGTGCTAGTACAATATAATACACGTAGCCATAACATCCTTACGTAGCTTTTGAATCAGACTCTAACACCTACACCATGACTCACACATACACATACACACTCAAACACATTTACTATCATACATACATTCACAAACACAATTCACTTTAATTAGGAAAATTAATAAAAAAACATTTTTGTTAACTTTTGCAGTATAATAAATGTGTATGGCGACAGATAATACTGCATTTCAATAAAGTTTTCGTTAGTCTTCTAAAATAAAATTACTAATTTAATACTAATACTGCAGTTTGGCCAGGAAACTGAGAAAATCCTGTGCAGTATTCGTTTTACTGCGGTTTATCTGGTAACCTAAGACGGACGTACGCCGACCAAATAGGTGACGTACTAAAAAAGGGCAAAATTAAAAGTACCCATAACCGGCGAGCATTCCATATTCTCTGCCTACCCCAATAGGAGACAGGCGTGACGATACATAGATAGTAAGAAATCTGTGATAATTTTCTTATTACTTCATGTTAAAAGAAAATAATTAAAATACTTCTATCTACTTTTAGTAGACTTACAAAAAAAATTAAAAATACGTCTGCTAACTAATAAAATCAGAATTCAGAATGTATAATAAACCCAAAACTGACCAAATGTCCATTACTGCACTTTAGGCTCAGGTGGGCAGTATATTCTGTAACCTAATTTTAATGTTTTGTAACAAAGATTGTTTGCATCAATAAAGTTATTATTATTATTATATTATTATTATTATATTATAGACTAGCCTATTATCAATAAACAATACTGGGGACTACAGACTTTTGAATAGAAATGTCAACATTCATAAATTAGACTATTACCTAATGAATTATATCCAAGATAATAAATATCTAAAATGACAATACCAAGGACAATCGTTATCTAGCAATTATTTGTAAGTTTTTCACTGTGTAAATCAAAACAGTGTGGAAATATTTTATAAAAAGTAACAAAAAAATCCGTCCCTTGCACCTTACTACGTGTTTTTTATTAAATTTAATCCAGCTGATGTTTTAAGAGGAGTACATTTACATTGACATACATACACACGTACAGAGGCCCCTTTTTATATTACAAAGATAGCTGACGCTGCTTAATAGCCCATCTCTCAATTCAATCTGTGTACTGAAAACTCAATGTACCCTTGCGACTAGTAAAACGAAAAAAAGATATACTTCAATATTTTTGACAATTTTTTACCCCTTTTTACGAGAGGCAGTTAAACGACGTCTGTATTACAGCAATTTGAAGTCTACGCATTTACAACTTAAGTTATAAAAGTGAAAATGTATAACTCACATTTGAGACAGTGAATGGTTATAGAACCGTGTTAAAAGAAGACAACATTTATTTAAATTTTCTTGACATATCTATTTATGCTTAAATAGATTTATTGCCACTGTCTGCCCTGTGCCTCGGAGAGTACGTTAAGCTGTCGGTTATGGACATCAATGTATAAAATTACTGTAACTGGGCTGTATTTAATAGCGAAAAAATCATCATCCTATAAGCTGACAGAATGATCTCACCACTGGACATATGCCACCCTCAAGTCTCTCCACATATACCGATCTTGAGCCACCTACAATATCCATCTACTGCCCTCGATCCCAGTAAACTCATCGGTCCATCTTGCGGGAGGCCTTTTGTTGCAATGACACCAGTTGCGTATCTGCCACTCAAGAATCTTTCTGTTTCAACGTCCATCGGTTCTTCTGGCTATATGCACTGCCCACTGCCACTACATCTTGACTATTCGGGGGGTAACGAAGATATTAATTACAATTCATAACTACAGAATCTAAGACATCATTATAAATTGACAACGTCATCAAAAGTTTGCCATTAGTGTTTCCAGGTCCTCATAGTATTTCCTTTGCAATACAGCTTGAGGTGATTTTTTACGACCAAAACACACCAACATCACAACAAAAAATCTGCCAATTTGAAGCTAATAAATTTTTAAAAGGTTTCTTATATATCCTGTTTTACACAGTACATTAAAAACCTTGGTTTATCAACACTTGGAGGGTAAATAGCCTCATCTTCACTTTACTTCCCGCTTACATTTTTAATAACGCTAAGAGTATTTTAAAACCCATCGTGCTATGCGAGTTGCGTAAAAAAGGTGAATGTTTTACTGCTGAATTGAGAGTCAGGTCATATTCAAAGATGAGCAAGCTAAGTATATTATTATTCTACTGCACGAATAGCGTAGTTATCTCAGTCGCCTCATTTCCCTTATACTGTTTCAGATGCTGTAGGCTCGATTCCTAGACGAGACAGCCCTGAGAAACTTAGAGGGATTCAGGAAGGGACGCTCCGCGTGGGCTTGACGGAGGCCTGCGCAGGATGCGTCCAAAGGGGCGGGTGCGAGGGACAGTTCCTCTGTCGGGTGCGGTCGCGGGAGGAGAGGCGTGTCGGTGTTGCGTTGCCGCGCGCCCTATCTCCCGCGACCAAATGGGGGCGCACCATCGTTGCGTCGCGGTAGGGCCGCAGATGAAGAGGAGATGCGGTGTTGCGTTACCGTCCTTCCTATCCTCTGCGGCCGCTGAGTGTTTTGGCGGCGGAGCCCAACACCTTCATCCGCCGCCAAGGGGGTTTTGTTCGGGGCCCGCCTGACCATCTGGCGGGCCAATACCCGTCGGGGGGTAGCGAGGAATGCTTCAGCGATACTCGACCCTCCGACACACGGGTACGTGAGGAACACGGGTTGGTTTTTAGTCAGTAAGAGTCTGACAGTCCCCTTCGTCCTTCCCCCAGGGCGGAGGGACTCCATGAGGATTTTCCAACCCGACACCAAAAAAAAAAAATACTTTGTTTTATACTATATAATGATAAAGTGCCTAGCTTCACAGAATTTCGTTTCATGTGCGGTATATAAGAGCACTTCAAGGAAAGTATTATCATTATCTTCTAATTATTAATAGCCAGTTGCAGAAACGAAAAATTTTAAAACGAGATTAAACGTTATTCGATTATTACGACGTTGCACAAAGCCAAATTCTTGTAAAATTTAATCCTTTAATAAATTTAACTTATGAAGAGTCAAAGCCTACCTTAAAGCGCGTTTTACGTTGCACGTACATTAGCGTGAATTGACTAGTGTGAATTTTAAAATCTAATTTGAGCTCAGTGAGGTATAAGAGCTCTATTGTTGTTGAATTTATCTCTGTTCCATAATATCTTATTGTACATTGAAATGTTTTTTTCCAAATATAGCTCTATTAAATAATATATTTCAATGCATTGTAGTGTTTTACGGTATTGAAGTGGTTTACAATGAATACCTAAGCTATGTCTTAACTAGTCTTTCATCTTTGTCTGATCCCGAAGAAGATTTTTCTCAGTAAACGATTTTAAACTTTCGCGGTTATTATACATTATACAAGGTTATATAGCGGGTCTTACTCGCGATAAATAATATATTTAAGGCATAAATACCTCGGTTTTTTCTTATTCACGGAAGATGATTATGAACGTCTACACAAACCTCAAATAGTGCAACCACCCAAAATATACGGTTTACCCAAAGTTCATAAGATGGATGTACCTCTGCGACCAATAGTGAGCCAAATAAATTCACCCACATATGGCTTAGCGAAACACATAAGCAAGGTACTGCAACCGTTAGTAGGTAAGACGGCATCTTTCGTCAAGGACTCTCGCCACTTTATTGACATCATCAAGAGCGTGACAAGGGAACCAGACGAGGTGATGGTGAGTTTTGATGTGGAGTCACTATTTACCAATGTTCCAGTTCAAGATTGCCTTGAGGTCGTTGAGAGGAAGTTAGAGGAAAACGGTATATCTAAAGCATACACTGTTCTACTAAAGAAATTCTTAGAAGGAAACTACTTCTTATACAGTGGACAACATTATCTCCAGATTGACGGGGTGGCTATGGGTAGCCCAGTAGCACCCGTAATGGCCAATATCTGGATGGAGTAGGTACTTCGAAGAATCCATAGACATCTAATGTGAAGCTATGGAAAAGGTACGTCGATGATGTATTCTGTATAATGAAGGGCAATAAGCAAGACGTAGAACAATTCGCACATAGATTAAACTCCATACATCCGAACATCAGATTTACATTTGAAATTGAGGTGGATAGATCGTTATCCTTTCTTGACGTAAAAGTGACAGTTAAAGACAATGGTACTCTGGGACACACTGTCCCGCCGCGACCACGGCTGAAGCAAGTCAGCCGAAACGTTGGCAAAAACCGAGGTATTTATGCCTTAAATATATTATTTATCGCGAGTAAGACCCGCTATATAACCTTGTATAAGATTTTTCTCGTGGTCAAATTCCGACAAGGTGAATTTATTTTCAAGGCACGACGGCGGAGAATTACGTGTTACATACAGAGTATCCATAGAAACAGTTGACTAAATACGAAACATTGTAGATAAGAAACGCATGTCTCAAAGAAATAAATATGTTGATGTTCTCACACAGTTTTTAATTTGTTTGGGGGTTTTTGCCACAGGATCTTATCAACTGAACAGGTCTTGGGTGATTGGCAAATAAACACAAATCCAGTGTGTAGATTAGTGCAAAGAGTTCTCAAGCCCTTGCAAAATTAAGCTCAACGTTTATTTAATTCCCAAACAGGAAAGTTCTACGTCTACATTTAAGATCTACGTCGAGTTGCAGCTAGCTTCTATGAAATTGATGGATTTTCACGTGTCGGAGCTTTGGATTGTCCTCATGTTAACATTATTATTAGCAGAGGAGGTCATCATCCAAGCTATAGATACCAGTGCAAGAAGAGATACTTCTCCATAAGTGTAAAAATAATTGTCTTTAATGTATCTGATTGAAGTTTGATTATAAAACACACTAGTCGACGCCAGCGGCTTCGCACGCACATATTTTCGAATTTCCCGTTTTAACCGATCCCGTGGGAATTTCGGAAAATCCCGTCTTAGTGCACTCCTACGGTGCCCAAGGAACATACATGCTAAATTTCATCTTCTTACGACCAGTAGTTTCGGCTGTAGCGTATCTGTCAGTCAGTCAGTAACGCAAGGATTTTATATATTAAGATTACAAACAAAATATATAAGAATATTTCTTTATTGTATGCAATTTAACCAATTTATCTTGAATGGTATAACAGCTATTTCCTTCTCCTCCAGTCTTGTGACTTCCACACAAGTCAAATCACTGCGCTTTTTCATTTTTTATGTAGTATAAATACATTAGAAGCAATATCGTATGTACTCAAGTTATAGAAAATAATAATACATAAATGGTAGTAACTGCATTATAAGGTTAGTCATTATAATAAGTGGAAGGTTCCCTCGTCTTATTCATTTTCTCAGACTTTTCTGCTCCATTTGCAACAATTTTAATTAAAATCCACTAATGATTCAATACCAAACCACTAAAACATAAACATGTCAGTTTTTGACAACCGTTTTGATTTTTGATAGTCTTGACCATAGATTATACAGATAGTCTTGACCACAGATTTTACTATATACGTATATGTCGAATTATACCTCCTTGATATATGTAATCATTACGTTTTGTTTATTGAAATTTTTACTGGTAGTGCATTTCATAGATTATTGTGCATATAACCACATAACTAAACGGAAATGTTCACTCTTTTCGTTCACTTGTATTGGCATTAGTTAAATGATGTTTAACCAAGCGTAAAATTTATTTGTGCAACGTCATTAAATTATGAACACTTTAGCGATAATCTCCTTTTAAGTAATAAAGAGTTAATTTGAAGCTTTCTGCAACTGACTGTAAGCCTATTTCAGTCTGTCCATAAAGACTTCATTACGTTGTATCGTATTTTATTTTAAGCTACTATTTTGACACATTTTCCAAGTCCCGTATGGTCTAGTGGCTAGGATACCTGGGGCCCAATTCTGCTATTTTAAATGACATTGACATCATATTTTGAATGAAATGAGATTATATTTTGAATTGACTCAAAATCGGTATTCTGCTACACAATGTCATTCTATTCTAATTTCGATATATTCAATTTAATGTCAAATATCCTGACATGAGTAGATATTGCCATTAATGAAATAATTAACTTTATTGCTGGTAATTTGATGTTACAGCGTTGCCTATGATTTGTTTTTTTATGTAATATGCCCGCAAGTACGCTCTCAAATTTTATTTCAATTTAACAGTTCCTTACGATCTGGTAGATGTTTCGGGAAATCTCTTATTAGTCAGGGACCGTAAGGGTGCAGCATACGGTCCTCGAAGAACGTACATGCCAATTTTTAGCATCTTGTGCCCAGTAGATTCGGCTGTGCATTGCTGTTAGTCAGGGAATTGTGAATGAATTTTATATATACAGATGATACTACCTAGCAGTGCAATATGGCAGTCTATAATACTAACCAGTACCATTTTAGTAAATGAATTTATTCGTTGGATTGTGAGAGATTTTTTGATACATAATGAATAATGTTACGTACGATTTGAAATCGAACATTTAAAATATGGGTGTTTTGAATATGTGTATTTACAGTTTGACGTTTGTCTTTGTACAAGAATATATTTAGCAGAATACCGTTTATCAAAATCAAAATCAAAATCATTTATTCATCTAGGCCACAAAGTGACGCTTATGAACGTCAAAATTTAAGTTAATTACTTAATGATTCTACATTTACATTTACTGCCACGTTCGCAATGCAATAGGTTCCACGAGAAAGAACGGGCAATAAAACTCATGGCCACTCTTTTCAAACAAATATAATGGTGGTACATTTTATTTTTGTAAGGAGCTGCAACTGTTTCACATTGTAGACATCTACTAGTAAAATTTTTAGTAGCTATTGATATCATACTCAAGCAGTAAATGATGTTCATATGGTAAGCCTCCTCCTTATGTATTGTTCAACTCTCAATATATTCGCAATATCATTTCAATGTCTCTTAATTTAGGAGAATACCATTATGACGTAAATATGATACTGACATCATATCGAAACTGCATTTTGAACAAATATAATTAGCAGAATTGGGACCGGCTTTCACCCAGGAGGCTCGGGTTCGATTTCGGTACGGGAAAATCTTTTTGACGTTTTTTGACGTTTAGAAAGTACGCTAAAACTAACTACCAGTACCTTCGTTCGTCTTAACGTCATCTCCATTCAGGACTCCTTTGCATAATTTTTTTTCTGAGCTGACATGGCCCTCCATTGTATTTATTTTTTTATTTTCGTAGAAAAAATATGTTTCTCAGAGCTATTTTAGTTCTCCCTCTCTTCAAAACAAAGGGATAGCAATATTAGATATTACAACAAATCTGTAAAAATAGAAAAAAGGCCCTCGGTTGTAAACGTTAAACAGATTGACCATGAGTAAAGTTTACAATAACTGAAACTGATCGAATTTGAACTACATTCGGTAATTGAAGCTATATTTCTACAACAATACAGTAACTGGTTAACTAGCTGCGCTCATCTAGCTATACTCATCTCGTTCCGCTTGTAATGGGACCTACATAATCCCTATAAAGCTTATCTTCACCAGTGTCCCGCCAGTAAACACTTCGTGTGCTAAACTCATACAGTCTTACCACAAAAGATTTAAACACGTGTTCAACACGTGCTTAAATCTTTTGTGGTAAAACAAAATACCGTACTACAGAACGGTGTTTAACAGCTGCGTAGGGTTAAATTAATATCTATTAGACACGTCTAAAATTTAGACACACGCACAAGCTAGCTTAACAGATGTTTAAGAACATTCAGCTGTCGCAGTTGTAAAAAGTAACACGCGAACGCATAACCGAAACAACCGAATTTCGTTGTTTGAAACTTAATCAGTGTAATATTGTATTAAGAACAGTGTAGTATTAAAATGGATATATAAGATCTGACTGATTTTGTGGATTTTAGGGATATGGACGACATAGATGAATTAGAAATAATTAGAGACAGTCAATTAAATTGTGTTTGAGTTGATTCATTTAAACATTATACCGCCTAACACTTTAAAAAACCTATCGATTTAGAAAGACTTTTTCTAAAGAAAATATAGATTTGATTAAATATGATTTGCCGTCTGATTTTCGTGGTGGCACAATAAAACCACGCATACACTAGGCACGACACAAGGTAGATATTATACCAAGCTTATTGTTATATCTACTGATATATAATATTGTCATATTATTTATCTACTGATATTAAATAATATGACAATAATTATAATTTAGCTGCGTTAACATTTGAAATTGTTTTGTTTGTTTGTTTTGAAATGATGTGACATACTCTCTATAACTTTTATCTGTATACATTTAGATTTAAAAATCCATTATTTAAATTCAAGGAAATCATCACACTTCAAAACAAAGTATCAAAATACAAAACAAACTGGCATGAGAGTTATCGCAAAATACGTTCCGTATCATAAAATCTTTAACTTTACGTCAACAATTTTAATAAAAAATATTTCATAGTTATCAGATAGACGCTGACAATTATTACGTTAGTAGTAATTATTTACTAAGACTGATCATATTTATATACATCTAGTATTTATTTCATACAAAATATTCTTATAACAGATTATAACAGTATTAAGATATTTGCATGACAAGGAACGCGTCAAATACTACCATGATACGTAAAATGCTACCATGTTTAGCTAAACACGTGATAACTACGTTTTTGTGGTACATACATACATAGACTCACGCCTGTTTCCCCGAAGGGGTAGGCAGAGGCATATTAAACGCCCACTTTTCGCCAGTGTTTTGATCCCACGTAATAGGTGGCGAGCGTATTGCCGCTTATCGGGATATTTTGTTTTTGTGGTAAAGGAACTTAAACAAGCTTTTGAAAGACTAAAACACTGTCTAGCTAAACACATGTTGAAAAGGTGTTTAGAATATCTTTTGTGGTAAGACTGTTAATTGCAGTGGCTTGTGTAATTGTGTCGTGTGTCTTGTGTATTAATCCTTTCCATTCCATAATTTCATAAATAAAAATGCCATACTCATACTAAAATAGATCTCTCAAAACCATAAAAATCAAATGCATATTACGATATCAAAACTTTTAAATAAAACATTAATCATATAGGTACTTCAAACTGTTATAAGTCATTACAAGATAAGCTAATTATAGACATAATGCCGTTCTCAGTAATGAACGGTGTTGAATTTCGAGACGTAAGAATGCATCGCATACTTGCACACCTGCATCATACTGGCTTATAAACTTGATTCTAAAAATAGATTTCATTAAAAGTACATAGTGATAGTCTATCATTGTTTAAAATTTGCCTTTGCCAATTTAATTAATAACTTACATCTTTAGAAAAGAAAATAAACTGATACAAGTATAATTTTATCAAAAAACCGATTGCATAATAACTTAAAATTGATTCATTTTTAAACCTTAAAATTTATTTTTAACCGGATATTCAAGAAGAACATTTTAATTATATTTCATTGACACCATAGGCATATTGTCATTAGCGAATCTTTTATAAACTAATGTTTAAAAACACTATATAATATAATTGATTACATAATATACGTCCTCTAAATATTGGTTATATCTCATAAAAAATATTTTAATGAGCAAACAAACGATCAAATTAAAATAAAATCCTTACGAAAGGACGAAATATGATTTCATAATCTTATGCTGTTTCAAACATAAATTAAAATTATTATTGTTACATTTCTCTGCCTAAAATAAAATAATGACGTATTGAATAGTTTAAAAAAATAGAAAAACAAATGTAATATCTCGTAATAATGAATTATTTATAGTAATACAGTGTTAATACCTTTTCTTTCTTCTTAGCTTGCCTTTCGGTTGTCAACCTTATTCAACGATGAAGTTACGGAGTCCTCTCGACCCGAACATCTCCCAGCGCCTCGCAAATTCCATCATCAGACTCGAACAACGCCCAGCACCCAACAAAATCCGTCATCTGACTCGTTCATCTCCCAGCGCCCAGCAAAATCCATCATCTGACTCGAACATCTCCCGGGTCCCAGCAAAATAAATCCATCTCATAAAAATCTCTCCATGTCCAGAATATCTCAGCTATTCTTTTACAGTTTATTGTATAATTTTCTTTCTTCAATAAGTCTATCCAATGTCATTTCTTCAAAATCTTGTTCCTTTGTTTGCTCATTTTTGCCGTAATTCTTGCCATGTCGTCATATTATCGAATCCAGCGCTGCCCAAGGGCAGCACTGGCAGGGTCGCCATGTCGTGTAACGATGGGCGACGGGAGTGTAAGGGAAACAACTGTCTCGTTTGAATGTTGTATATTGAGTCCCATAATACAATACAATGCTTAAACCTATATACTTATAATAAGATAGAGGTGCACTACACTACACAGTATATGTACTTGTTTATAAAACGCAAGATATGTACGTCAGAATATGTATATTTGAGGCCCATGTATATAAGCCATATTTATATGTAAAGACGACAGAATTGTGACAAGAATAAGCGGCACTTAAAGTCCAGCTATGAGCGCTACATATAAAGTAGCGTTCATAATGGGACTTTAGACGCCAGTCTTCAGTTGGCTGGGTGACCGTCTGGTGGCATGTATATCAGAGCACTACCCTAAGGGCTTGTTTCAAGGTCACGTCAGTGACGTTCAGCCAGTTTATAAATTCAGACAACGAGGGCACGCACTCGAAAGAAAAAAAATCAAGAAGTATATGATACATGTATGTAAATATACAGCTGGACGTGCCGTGTTGAGCTCCCTCAACATGTATATTGCCTGCATCGCACGATTTCTTAATTAGGCAGCGACGAATACAAATAAAACACAATCTTGAGAAATAATGGCTATTCTTGTGTTGAGAGAATTCAGCACTTGAAGTAAGGCTACAGGTTAAATGGTAAAGCAAACGCTATGGCTTTTCATCATCGCGGGTTCGCAACCTCCTTTACAGTGTAGACATTTGCTAACTTGACCTACAATATGTATTTAAGCATGACAAATGCAAAATACATCTTAATAAATATTGGATAGATCATTCACACTTTATTGGCCCAAAAAGGCAGAAAATATATCGAGTGCTCCTCATTTGATATATCACAGTAGCAATTTATTTCACTACAAAATGCTACAAATTCTAGACATCAAATTATAAACAGTTTGGACCGAACATGTTTCGCATCCGTAGACCTAAAATTATGCTGCCTTGCTTTTATAGAATTCATGTGGATGTGTCAAAATCATTATTGTTTTGTTTAAGTTTGCTACAAAGTCATGCGCTTGTTGGCTGGTGTGTATCTCATGTACGTCACAGTAATATATAAAATATTATAGCCCTAAACAATATGTATGCAAAACAATATCATTAGGAGTGCTTTTATTTGGCACTAGCTGTTTCAGCTAATTTATAGCCTCAGTTACTCCTTGGTACATCAACTATCTGCCAGTGAAAGTCTCGTCAAAATCGGTCCAGCCGTTCCAGAGATTAGCGAGAACAAACAGGCAGACAGACAAGAATTGTAATAAATGTCATTTCGGTATTTGTACCGTGTACCTATACATCCATATGCATTAAGTAAAAAGCAGTTATTTTAATATTACAAACAGACACTCTAATTTTATTTATGTGTAAAGAGTTTGTATAGATTGATTTCGCCCTAACTTTCAAACCAAACGTCCAATTTTAATGAATAAAAGACTAAATATTATCTACATAAACAGTACTTTGTGACAAAATAGTTTTTTTTGAAAAGGAGTAATGACATGTGTAAAATAAATGCGTTTAAATGAATTGGATAAATAGTATACTTTTAGTTTAATTTAGGTAGGTACTTTTAAGTCATTAATTTCTAATGGAATTACCCACATTTCCATTTGATGCACCCGCAATGCCTTTATGCGTCACATTTTTATACATACATACATACATAGACCCACGCCCGTTTCCCCGAAGGGGTAGGCAGAGGCATACTAAACGCCCACTTTTCGCCAGTGTTTTGATCCCACGTAATAGGTGGCGAGCCTATTGCCGCTTATCGGGATATTTTGTTTGCCAGAGCCTCGTCTGTTGATCGGCAGGTGCACCACTTGCAGGTGAGGTTGGCTTGGGACCCTAAGTTCTTGGTGGGAACCCTATGCACCCATTTTTATACGAATAAATCAAAATGTCTATGAACGAAGTATAAAAGTTTCAAATGAAGTTCTATTAAATTTTGACGGGTAATGGGGTCCACACCGGAGCCCAGTCCCAGACCTTTGAGTGATGGGATTCCTCCGTCTATTTACTTAATATATATAGTCTAAGAGAATTGGCCTTCAGAATCACATGTAGCGTTTTATTTATTTATGTTTTGGTTCTCCAACAAAAAATGCACCTTACATGCTAAAAGATAATTATCACAATAGTTGGCCTTGTGTTTGCTCTAGCAGAACACAGCGTACTTAAAATTAAAACAAGTAGAGACAACGAAAACAAGACATAAAGGTATAAAACTATACTAAACAAAAATATTAAGTTAGGTGTAGGGATAAGTGGGTATTTTATATGAAAGTTGCACATGAACATAACTTCAGAATTTCAGACGAAGTCGGGTTAACCCAACTATGTAGTGCGCAGTATTTTAGCGCTATAACCTACAACCACGTGGGTGGAGTTGTGTGGGTATCCTAATCACTTTACCCTCTTTCTTTCCCAACGTATTGATTGGTTAAACCAGATGCGGTCGCGGGTAGACTTTTTTGTCTTGCATGATTGAGCTCCGTTTAATCAACTATCACCTATGACATGTATTAGAAGCAATCAATCAGTGTATGTTTTATTAAAGAGATTTTAATAATTAAAAGTGCCATGTGCTTCCAACAACTGTCCACGTTTTTCTGACGATGCAAGCGCAGGTACGCAAGTTACTACAACAGAATTCAAATTTAAATTCAAATTCGTTTATTAAACACCTTATACAATTATACAATTGTCTGCATGGTTGGGGTAGTGGTTTAAGCGGCAGCCTCGCCGCTTGACACTGCGCCGAGTGCTGTGGGTTCGATTCCCATACGAGACAACACTTTGTATGATCCATAAATGGTTGTTTTGAGTCTGGGTGTTCATTGTCCGCGTTAGTTGTATGTTTGTAAAGTCCCCCGTGACACAGGATTTAGTCCTTATGCGGGAGTTGTCTTAAAAAAAAAATACACAGCTTAAACGGTAATGGCTACAATAGTATAAACTGTGTCGTAGCCATTAACGCCCACATCCGAATACTTATAAAGTTAAAACAAAGGTAAGTTAAAAGAAAGAGTAAGCTCACTCTTTTCAACTATAACATATTTTCGTACGCCATATCTACCTATGTAATGGGCACATATTATAATGATTTCAACAAAAATGTCACTTAAATTGCATTGAATAATAATTTTCGCCGTGGTTCGTGTTAGGGCTGGTGGAGGTCCATCGCTACCTCAAACTCAAACCACAGAATACTCTAGCGAAGGAAAAAGCTCCCAAAAATCACAATGGTAGAATCAACGTGTGAAGGAAAGGAGATTGTACGTGTATGTGCCTGAGACCACGGGAGGCCCTAGCTCCCTCTTCCACGCTGTCTTTTATAATGCTGAAAGTTTCAGGAAAATAGGAAGTGGATAGATTTTGGACGACATGCTTTTGGACGGTGATTGCTTTCGGAGCCATGTATACAAGATACATTTAAAAGGCTAGTACATAAAAACTTGTGATGTTGCTATCGGTTTAAACACAAGATTTTCTTCATGAAACTCCCTCCAAGTCAAGTCTCTACTAGGTGGAAGCCTCAAAGCTATTCATACTAATTATAGAATTTAATTTCATGAAATAAATATTTTCTTACAGTTCTTAGAATTATGTTTGAGCAAGTGAAAACGTTATTAATTTAAGGATTCTATTTGCTAAAATAAATATAATTGTAAAAACATTTCATCTTAACGTAATTAAGGTCTTTCTCGAAGCTAGTAATATATTTTAGTTTTCAGAAAGCAGACTTTATGAAAGAAGTAGGTACTTTGTAATATCCTATAATCCTACTAATATTATAAATGTGAAAGTTTGTGAAGATGTATGTATAGATGTTTGTTACTCTTTCACGCAAAAACTACTGAACGGATTTGGATGAAACTTTACAGCAATATAGTTTATACATCAGAATAACACATGGGCTACAATTTATAAAGATTTTGTATAATGTTGCTATAATATAGGGAAAAGTATCAACTAAGTCGGCAAAAATACTGAGCTCTGAAAGCTGTCTTTGCGTGCGTTGCCGAAACCGTTAAAGTTACTTGATGACAGATTGATTTGATATTTGGTATACACTCTTAATCTTGATGACAATATAAGATAATATATAAATTATTGTAAATCCAATATGGCCGCCGATACAAAATGGCGAATCACATATTACTTCACAACAACCTCGATATGGGTATCAAATGAAAGGGCTTGATTGGTAGAATAGACCACACTATGAAAAATCCAATATGGCCGCCACCACAAAATAGGGGATTACTTATTTTCCACAAATACCTCAATATGGATATCAATTTAAAGGGCTTGATTCGTAGAATAGAGCTCCCTATGAAAAATCCAAGATGGCCGTCGCAGTAAAATGGCTAATTACATATTTGCCACAAATACCTCAATATGGGTATCGAGTGAAAAGGCTTGATTGGTAGAATAAGGCTCACTATGAAAAATCCAAGATGGCTGCCGCCACAAAATAGCTGATTACATAATTATTATTTTCCACAAATAACTCAATATGGGTATCGAATGAAAGGGCGTGATTGGTAGAATAGGGCTCACTATAAAAAATCCAAGATGGCTGCCGCCACAAAATTGCTGGTTACATATTTTCCACAAATACCTCAATATGGGTATAAAATGAAAGGGTTTGATTGGTTGAATAGACCTCAGTGTGAAAAATCCAAGATGGCCGCCGCCACAAAATGGCGGATAACTTATTTTCCACAAATACCTGAATATGGGTATCAAATGAAAGGGCTTGATTTGTAGAATAGAGCTCACTATGAAAAATCCAAGATGGCTGTCGCCGAAAAATGGCGGATTACATATTGTCCACAAATACCTCAATATGGGTATCAAATGAAAGGGCTTGATTGGTAGAATAGATCTCACTATGAAAAATCCAAGATGGCTGCCGCTGCAAAATAGCGGATTACATATTTTCCACAAATACCTTAATACGGGTATCAAATGAAAGGGCTTGATTTGTATTTAGATGAAACTTTACACTTACTGCCTCGTTGGTCTCGCGGCATAATTGTGCGCGTGGGATTGGGAGGTCTCGGGTTCGATTCCCGGGTCGGGCTATTGGGTTTTTCCGTTAGGAAATTCTCAGTAGCAGCACGGAGTCTGGTAATGTGTCCGGTACGGCAAAAGGCTCGCCCCCTATTACGTGGGACCTAAAAATCATGGCGAAATGTGGGTATAATATTACACCTCTGCCTACCCCTTCGGGGATACAGGCGTGTGTCTATAAAAAAAAAATACAGTAATATTGTTTATACATCAGAATAACACATAGACTACAATTTATAAAGATTTTGTGTAATTTGGACAAAATATAACGAAAAGTTTCAACTAAGTCGGCAAAAATCCTGAGCTCTGAGAGCTGTCTTCGCGTGCGCTGCCTAAACCGTTGAAGTTCCATTAATATAATGTACGGTGATATTGTTTATCTTAAAAAGTTCTTAATGAAAATCCGGGACAGCATATGTCTACCTTTTATGTGGAAGCCATTATATATACCTACTAAAAAGTGATCCGTAAAATAATTAAATTTTGTTACTTCTTTATAATGCTCATTTAAGAGTAGAATGATCAAATTGTTTTTAAAATCAATACATTTTTTGTTGTTCAGTATTCAATGTAGATGAACTTTGTCCTTTACAGTAAGTAGTTTGGACGAATAGTTTAAAAGTTATCACAATATAATTGACCTAAGCGGAGCGTCATTAAAAGCGCTTACCATGAGTAGGCGCGCCGGAGGAGCGGCCTGATATATACTTAGTAGTAATCTTTCAGTTTTTATTTCTGCTGCTGCCGTTATACTCAGTAGGTACATAAATGAGGCTCTTCAATAACTTCAATAGTATACCCACATACTAATCTTTACCTAAAGTTTGACGATTACGAAAAAGAAAGTATTCTTAAGTAAGTATTTTTATCTGTTTATTTGTATGCTTCACGGCTAACACGCTTAGCCGTTTGTTATGAAATTATATGGATAGTCTGAAACCTGGGGCAAGTACATAGGCTACTCTTTATCAAAATATCATGCGGGCGAAGCCGCGGGCAAAAGCTAGTGTATATATATGTATAATATGTCGGTAGGGGTTTCGGCCTTTTTTCTCAATAAGTCACTTAGCTAGGAAAAGCCGGCATCATCTAGAGTAGGGTTTTGACTTGTTCATGTGTTGTATACAACCAAAATGCAGAAATAAGATATAAAAAGCTAGGATATTAAAAAGTACCTAAGTATCTACCAAAACAAAACTCTCAGATATCTGACAAACTTAGCTCGAGTAAATATTGAACTAAAATGTAATAGACAAGGTGAAAGACTTTTTTGAAAAATCGCTGTTTTTCTGGTGTTTCTTTTATCTCACTTTTAGCTCTATAAAAATAGAGTAAAAGCTAGTGACACATAAAATAAACTGAATGTGATTTTATTCATTAAGTGAAGAGAGCTGAACGATGTGGAAACGTTCGGTGAAATTACTGGGTCAAGTGGTACATCGTGCGAAAGAACATAATTTGCATATTATAAAACGTGTTTTAATTTTTCATGACTTTTGAATGCGGTAAGAATATTAATTCATAGTTTTGTGACGCTTTAATGTTCAAACTACTGTTTATTTTATATTATCCGGGGCAATTCATACATGATGATTAGATCCCATATAAAACACAATCTATAGTTATACCTGCAACTGGGATAATGCAAAAATGATAAAATATGAACAGGAAGTTTTCCGACAACCTCACTGTTTTCAAAGCCTAAAAAACCTAACAGACCTTGCCTCGATACAAAATCAAACCAAAGACACCTGAATCTATCTTAACCATAACCAAACCCACTCAGCCTAACAAGAATTTAATTTACCTCAACTTTGTCACCTTCCATTTAAATTTACTCCCCATGCAATCTAGTACAACTTAAACATGCCAATAGCCCTACCATAAGCAAGTTCGTAAAACATTCTATATCCTCACGCCCCTAAATAAAGGGTATAAGCAAGTAAAATATACACATTGTATACACGACAGCGAGTATTTATTATAATGCCCTGAACGAGGCGTGAAAGTTATATGTTTCGACGTCTTTTGTATTTTTTTAGATGTTTAGCAAAATGTTGAACAGCACATACAGGGCTAGGCTCTTCGTTGAGTTTTTGGTTGATCGTAAATTCAAAGTGGATTTTAGTGCCAGAATGAATATTTCGATGTTATTGAAATTCAATCCATAAGCGTAAAGTTTGGATTTGACGCATTAGGCTCTCATACAATAGGCTAGTTGACAAAAAAAAATTTATAAGTCCGTCCTTTAGATTATTCAAAAATACGCGATACGTATTTTTTATTTGTAAATTAAACCAAAAATTACCAAGATATAGCTAATTAAAGTTACGTATAACGTCACGCCGTGCTGCATTTTTTCGCACTAGATGACGTCACACGTAACTTTAATGGGCTATATCTTTGTTATTTTTTATTTAATCGAAAAAAGAAAAAATACGTGTCCAATATTTTTTATAATGTAAAATGCGGACTAAATAAAATATAATTATTTTGACCCTGGAAACTACCCTATTCTGTGAATTTGAAAAATATGTAAGTGGCGATACATAAGGTTAAGGTGTACATTCTGAAGCAGGTTAAGGTGTACATTCTGAAGCTGTGGCGAAACATCTTTTGCCCTTAGTGATTTGATTGGATGTCATATTATTATACACGCACTTTTTCACTAATCATGACTTTTAGCCACTGCGCGCTATCCTCTACAGCAGCCATTCTCAAAGTGTGCTCCACGAAGCCCCAGTGTTCCACGAAGCATCTCTAGGGGCTCCACGAAGATGTATATCAGTAAAATAAATGGTTTTAAAGTGCACATAGGACTCGGCTTTGTTTTTCTTTAGGGCTCCGCTAAATATTTGGTTAGCAAAAAGGGTTCCATTCCTTAAAAAGTTTGAGAACTACTGGTCTACAGCGTCTCTCAGTCAACTGCTGGACTTAAGTCACTCCTAATATGATTCTCAATAGCCCTGTTACTTAATACGAGTATTTGGCCTAACATACCAAGCTGAGCAGACGGGTGGGTGCGGGGTTTAATGTCGAGTTTTCCTTATCTTCATAAATATACTATCTACTTCGAGTATTTTCCTCAGTCGCCTCTTACGCCACCCACGGATAAAATGGGGTAGTGACATTTTGTATTCTTAATCCGTCACCTCCGACACTTCACGTTATAATTAGTTCTTAATATTGTTCAATAATAATTATGACCACTGAGTATAAACCAGTTTCTGGATCTTGCTATGGGTTTTAAGTAAAGATAGATCAGATTCTATGACGAAATTAGTTAACTTCAGAACTTATTCAATCGCTATTTCTATATCCTAGCGACATATAAGCGTGTTGTGTAGGATTCTTATGAGCGTCTGTTACCCCTTTATAAACAGGACGGTAAATGATTTTTGGTGTTTTACTCAGCCATATGTAAATAATATTTTTACTATTTAAGAAGTAAATTATTCTATAATTGTTTGATACTAAATGAAATGTTGCTTTTATAATCGCAATCGCATCAATCGTTGCTCTTTATTTATATTTAACTTATTTTATCAATATTTTACTATCGTTATGTTTGACTGGTGGTTGTATAAAAGAAAAAATCTAAGAATTAAACTATTTTCCACAAAACAGCAATGTATCAGCTGTTACAGCCCTACAGCGGGTGACGGCAGTGACAGCGATTACGATGTACATAGTGCGCTTCCTCCGACGCAGCCCATGTCGCGTCGGAGTAAACGCGCCATGTACATGTTTAATTCTTAGAATTTTATAAAAATAATCTGTATGGATCGACGACAGTTACTATTCTTTTTCTTCTTCGTCGTTCTCTTCATTACTGAATGTCGTGTCCGTCCTGAAATGCTTTCACGGAGTCGTAGACCAGCTGTTTCCACACCACTCTATCTTTGGCTTTTCTAAGGGCATTGGCAACTGTAAGTCCCGTTATTGCCTTGATCTGATCAGACTAGCGGGTAGGTGATCGCTCACGTGATCTTTTACCGTCGATTTCCCCACTACAACCAGTTTGTCAAGGCTATCTGGTTGCCTTCGGGCGACATGGCCAAAGTAACCCAGGACCCGTTGGTAGCATATTGTGGAGAGCCTCGTTTTTATCTTCAGTTGGACGAGAATGGACTTATTAGTGCGTTTTGTTGTCCACGGTATGCGCAACATTCTCCTCCAACACCACATCTCAAAAGCCTCGATCCTTTTACGATACACCACGCGAACTGACCATGATTCGGAGCCGTAAAGGAATATCGAGAATACCAGAGTTAGTTACTATTACATCATGTGAAAAAAATCCAAATAAAATCGGAAAATTCATTAATCTTTCGGAAAATTCCACGGTATCATTTGTCGGTACGCCATTGCTTACGCCCTGTATAGCACAAGTAAAACAACATGTGACAATTTGTACGCAATATAAATCAGTGCATTAATGATATGCATAATGTAAAAAGCTATGTGTAGCTGACCGCAACGTGACCAGCAAGCAAGTGTGATGTAGATTATACACTCTTAGAAACAAAACTTTCCAAAAGAAAACTGTAGTACTTACCGACACTAATTTCTGGAATGGACCGATATTAAATAATTTGGAACTTAAGCATCGGAATGGAATTTAAATATAAGTCCAACTGGACAACTTGGAATTAATAGACTAGAAATAATACTATCGATATACCCATTTATCTATACTGTAATTCACTTCACTCCGGTCATCAGTGACCAGCCCCGGGCAAAGTTGTCTGCGCTATTACAAAAGCGGGCGTTACCGCTAGTCTGCCCCGAGACATTCTGTGTCAGAGACTGCACATCATTGTTCTTGAGGAAAGCACCTTTCTTTAATATTATTAATCGGTTTATCAGTGTATACATTTCAGTTTTTAAAGTTACTAGGATGTACTTAAAATTTGGTATGGAATGATTTGAAACTTTCGAGATTTGTATACATCCTTTAATTTTATTGAAACGGGTCTTATTCGCGATGATTAATTAATTTAAGGAAAAGACTGAAAACTTGGCTTCAAACCTTAAACTTCCAATTCACTAACAACGCTTTTATGACGCCAATTAGGAGAAGCCTATGTCCAGCAGAGGACTGCGAAAGGTTCGTGATTTCGGATGAAATTTCAGTCACAACACATTAGCATCTTTACATATATAGATAATAATTTAGCCTTACAATACTTGATACCTAAGCGGCAGTTGATATCATTATGTAAATTAGTTTCACTAAAAAAATCGTACATAACCAGGTGCAAATTAATTTTATTGAAACATATAATATAATATTTCATATACAATGGGTATATCTCCGGAAACTGGACTCAATCAATTTTGAATGGCGTATTTATGATTAATTTATAATTGACTATCAAAGTTTGGTAAAGTTGTGTTTTTGTTTACAGTATTTTCATTGTAGCGCTCATAGCGTAGCTTACCTTGCTGGTAGTTATAGTTCTGGAAAGTTAAGTAACGTTCGCACAGGTCACAACTTGGATGGGTGACCGCTACCGGAATTTACATAAGGGAGCTCCCATGCCTTGGAATCTACATAAAGCCATTGTTGCCAGTTCTTGTTTCCAGACGTAAGACTCAAGACACGCAAGAATCATATGGTGAAATTGGAGCCCTTCAGGCAGTCTAAATAACACACGTAGTTACAGTGCGCAGCAACTATTCACACTAAGGACGTTTATTGGAAAATGCTGTCTCTGAGAACTTTAAAGTTCTAGTGGATAGGTCCCGAAACTCTTTAAAAGAGAATTTTAGATTCAAGTGCCATACCCTCGGAGAACCCTCTGTTCTACAAAAGGCAGAAGGTAGCCCCGCAATTTGGGTCCTTAGCACACTAAAAAAAGCTAACATACTTTCAGCAAAAACCCAGATTCCAGAAATTCACTACAGTTATTTTGTACTACAGTTATTATGTAATTACAAAGGTTATGCCAGTAACCGCACAGATTATATCGCGCACAGTAAATATTCATAAACTTTTTTGCTGTCGCTACAAGCTAATCGTTCCACCTAATCTCATCGTTTACGGTTTCAGCCAGCTACAATAATCCCGCATCAAAGTAATTATGTTTTAAAATGGCGATATATTTGCTAAGTTATACGTTCAAAGCTGAAAATTTTAATTGGCTGTATACATTATTCATTGTGATACGAGTTTAAAGCCTAGAATTATTGTTGCTTCAGAGTAAAAAGCAATAAATTTTATTTCAAATGAATATTTGAATGAGAAAGTCAAAGAACTTAGCATTCTTTGCTGGGAATAGTATTTTGGATATTGGAATGTTTTAAGTCAAATAAATGGTCACTAGTTGGATCAATAAACTACATGAAGAAAAATAACTTGTAGCGGTAGCCATCTGTTTTATAATGGCAAAGACTAACAACAGTGGTGACATCTAAAGGACACCGTCGGATATAGATCCTGAATCACGCTATTAAAGTCCTCACACGTGATTAGTTGATTACTGTACATACAATTTCTTAGCAACTACCACCGTCACTCGGTCCACCAAGCTGGTTAAGGAATTATCCCTCTGGTTGGATGACCACCACATCTTTTTTCTCAACAGACCAATGAAAGTAATGCGTTAAGCGAACGGCTCGCGGGCCCTAAGCGATTAAGACCTATAAAATAAACTTGTACTTATGTCTCTCACATTTAGAGTTGCTGTGTTTGAAGTTTGAATAAAAAATGAACTCGCTTCTTGAAGAACCTTATTATTCAAGAAGCGAGTTTAGTTTTTTACTTTGTAAGGGAACCGGAATCCGTTTTATCAGATGACAAAAATTCTTATTTGTTTTTGAATGTCAAAAACAGCGTAATAAAGAGTTTCTGCTTTTACTTGTTTAGGACATGTCAAACATTTTTCTAGTCGTAAAATGTAACTTATTCAACTCTACCTCCAAAATTATTTCGTTGCCATTCGTAATAACCTTTGCCAATGAAATACTATATCACCTAAAGACCCATATCAACTAAATCGCAACTCAATTTAAACTGTGCTTATCTACGCTCGCATTAGATGACAGTTATCATTTTGTAATTAATTATTGCTAGTAGTTATAAACCTTAGGTTTGTACCCTAAAGGATATAGGCTGGTGTTTGCGTAGAACTATTCGCGGCTTTAAACTTAAACACATAAATTGGAATTGAAATTATACTATTTTATTGCGGATTAGACGCCTAGTAACTATTAATTTCTTTTTCGATGTATTTGGCGGTCGATTTTGATACTCTACCACATACATACAACAACATCTAGTCCCAAACTAAGCAGAGCTTGTACTTTGGGTAGATACTAGAAAATAGATAAACATACATTTATACTCTTTTTTTCTAAATACATACACAATATACATACATAGAAACACCCAGACCCAAGACAAACAGAAGTAATCTATTATTATTTATTTCAATTCAATTCATTTATAATTTGAATTTGAATTGAAATCACCCATGTTCACGCACGCAAATGTTTGACGTTTGCATTGAACCCGCCACCTCCGGCGTTGCAGTCGCTTACACTTCCGCTACGCCACCGCGTCGTCAGATTTTGGTGCCTACCTGATACATTACGACATAATTATAACGTAACTGATGAAACGCAGCGTGTGAAAGGCGTCAAACAGACGAGCAGCACTTTATTTTCAAATGAGCCGTAGCAGTTGCGTTTGTCAATAGCTGAAGTAGCCTTTGTCGTCATCAGAAGTTGGCTCTGTCGACAGTTAAGTACTGCTCGTCTGTACGTGCCATATTTGTTGTTTCCACGTCAAGGATAACAATTGTAAGTCATTCCACAAGGATAACAATTGTAATAATTCTCTTTTAGCATGTAATGTGTATTCTTTATTGGAGAACCAATAAATAAATCTGAGAAAATAATAAATCTAATGATCTGAGACTGCAGATGCCAACACATTCCACAAATTTCTATGACAAATCCTTTACTGTGTAAGCAATATGTTTGTGAAATGGGTTGCCAATAGAAATTAGGCAAACAAACTCGCTTGGCATATTCAAAAACGAATTAAAACAGCATTACTTGGCTATGTAGCTGAATTTTTATATTCTTTATATCCATTTTGTTCATTGGGACATTGAACAAATAGAAATATATCTACATATATATTAAACATTTACATAAATATATATTTATTAATAGAAATAGTTATAAGTAGCCAAATAGTTCTCGTGTGCAACTCTCGCCTCAAAGTTTATAGGCCTTTTCTTACCGTGAGACAAGAACCGAAAACAACAGCTTTACGTTGCCTTCAAAGGCCGGTATCGTTTTGGTATGAGGTCCACAACGGTCTCCCATCCAAATAATTATATTTTTGTCACAGCATATTTTTTTTTAAATAAATAATTTATATACATAATTGTAATGAAATTACATAGGCAGCGATAGCCTAGTAGAGATTCGAACAGACTGCCAGGCAGAGGGTACCTGGTTCGAATCCACGGCACGCACCAATGACTTTTCGGAGTTATGTGCGTATTGAATTATTAATTATCGCCTGCCACATGCCTCGTAAAGCACGTTAAGCCGTCGGTCCCAGTTGTCATGAAGATCTTTTCTCTTAGACAGTCGTTATAGGACTCTAATACCTTCTAAATAAACTGACACTAGTCTCTAAACCATGGCATATTGCTATCCCTTCGGGTTGCGGAGGTCAGACAGGCAGTCGCTCTGTGGAAAAACTAACATCAGCCAAATCCGGTTAGACTAGTAAGCGGACCCCAGGTTGAAACTGGGATAACGCTAGGAGGATGAATTGTAATGAAATTATAATTATATTGTATAACGGTACCTAGCTACATACAACTGAGGCCATCCGTCATACAATGGCGTATACAATTGACACTGGCGACATCTAACGGTCACTGACGGCTCTAGCTCTTGACTCATGCTATTAAAGTTCACGCACACGACTTTTTTGTTTACAAGTAACTTAGCACTTTCCGTCAGGTCGAAATCTACCAGGTTGCTACACACACCTATGCTGGTCAGAGGCTCCTCCCTCTTATTAGAGAATATATAACTAAATAATACTATAACTTACTTATTTCTAAAAATATATCCAAATATCTAACAAATTGTGATTACATTTTGTGAGCATCAAATTACTGTTCTGAGTTTTGTAAATGATCAATCATCTTCTAACTTGCACCTCAAGGAGCTTCATAATTGAAAAAAAAATTTGCCAAAAATAAATACATGTTAGGGTGCTTGTACACGGCGCATGTAGCTTGAGCATGTTGAGGCACTTGCGCGGGTTACATGCACCGTAAGCGTATCGTTTAAAACAATGTGCGGGTTCAGCGACTCGAGCATGTACCAAAGCGAGCCACCTGCGCAAGTAATTCGCGTGCTCTGCGACGCGCGCGGGTCACTCGCGCATGTTATCTGTTAAAATAACATTTTTAACCTATGATTTTAAAATAATTTTCGTTCGTCGAGACATTTGACGCGATTCAAGTCATAAAGCTACCGCGCGAATAGCATGCACATGTAGCTCTTGACCACGAACAAATAACTTGTACATAGATACAGCTTGCGCATGTAGCCCGCATCTATACTTGCTCCAGTTATTTGCACCATAAACAAGTACAAGCGAGTAACTTGATCAAGTAGCTTGCGCATATTACCCACGCGTGTAACCCGCACCTTTACTTGCTCCAGCTACATGCACCGTGTAGAACCAGTGGCCCCACACTAGGCATAGTCTAGTCAACAAGTTCAAAAACGTGTAAATAGAAATAAAGCTCCTAAAAATATGTGCCATAGCTCATTCGATTCGGAATGACGTCTAGAAAAATGTTTTTTAAGGGTATATTAGCACATAAAAAATTGCGATTGTTATTAACAAAATAAGATAAAAGAAGGTATTTAGTTTTCGTTAATAACTTTTAAAATAATGATATTTAAGGAATTTTGAAAAAAGATCCTGAAAGAAGAGAAAATTTAAAAAAAACAAAAATATTTTAGGTGATATACCGGCTTTTTAGGCGGCGCGCCTATGCCGTAACGTCATCGCGGAGCCCTATTTCCAGCGTTAAAAAAAAATTATAAATAATAAAGATAGAGTTCCGGGAGTTGAGACATTTTTATTGGAAATTTTCTCCTCTTTCAGGATCTTTTTTCAAAATTCCTTAAATATCATTATTTTAAAAGTTATTAACAAAAAACTAAATACTTTTTTTTATTTTATTTTGTTAATAACAATCGCAATTTTTTATGTGCTAGTATACCCTTAAAAAAATTTTTTTAGACGTCATTTCGAATCGAATGAGCTATAGCACATATTTTTAGGAGCTTTATTTCTATTTAACACGTTTTTTAACTTGTTGACTAGACTAGCAAGCCTGTCCTGTGGGTACCTACGACAATTACACTCTTTTGCCATACATTATTAGCTGGCAGAAATCGAAGATTCTAACCGATCTCCAAGATAAATTGCTTTAAGATGACCTATTGATTTGTTTTTGGATCAGTTTGGTACAGATGGTTATAACAACAAACGCAGTTAAAGGAAAAGGATTCAATGTTATAGTTGATGACAAATATTTTGTCATCAACTTAACACGATCATGGCTTATTAATCACATTGAATTCAAAACTAGACAAGCTACTTCAGCAGAAACTAATCTTCTTTTTAGAAAAATATCTTATTTGTCTTGAAACAAACTTTTATTGAAACGTCATAACCCGTGGTCATAACGCTTTTAATTATCTTAAGATTTCTCTGACCTTAAGATTTACGACCGATGAACCAAGCAACTAAACTGTTCCTTAACAGCTTAAAAATCATTGATATTATAAATAAATTGCGTAGGTTGACTGTCTGTAATTAATTCAAATCCTTTTTCTACCCAAACTAAACGATCTTTATTAAAAAGTATCAGTCGAAAAGGTCAATGATATCTAAATGAAAAAGCAGACATTAAAACGTAATATAATTCAATCTTGAATCTATTTTCTTTTATTATTATTCTCCGTATCCATCTCGAGGTTTCCATCTTCAGCCGCAAGCAATGAATTCACACTACAATTATTTTAAATTTCATTACATTTCACGCACTGTTTTTCAGGGGCATAGCCTGAGGAATCTCAGAGTACGATTATTATGTAAATTGACGGCACCGAGACATTTAACGACAGAAAGTTAAGCTGAACTTTGGTGAAGGAATGCGGTATTCCCTTGAATAATGCGGTAATCTTTTGTGTGGGTTGATGTGCGGATAGATTGAGGTCGGGGGATTTATGTAAGATAAAAGGCGTAAATATGGTTTTGGTAGATCGAGGGATGAAAAAATAGATCGCGTGTTGTGGCTGATCGTCGATTTGGAGTTTATGATGTAATGGCCTATGATGTTTGAGATATGTCTACGAATAAATATATATATATAAATATTACTCTGCCTTGTGATCCTAACATATAAATATTCAGGCCAACCGCTCAGGCTAAAGTAAGTTAGTAATAATTGTGAGAGGATGAGGAGTATTGAAAATAATTCGTTGGTGTTTAGTCAACGCACGAACAAATTCAAAGAGAATGCAAATGATGAGCGCTAACGCGCGTCGAGAGTACTTCCCGTACTATACACAAGATAGTGTAACAGGCATATTATTTTGTGGACATAGAAAGAGTTTACAGGAGTTAAAGAACAGCATCAGAAGGACAATATGACTGACGAAATTATTCAATTATTATTTTTATTGTCAAGGTGGGGTTATATCCACCCAAGCGAAAATAAGTGCGACTGCGGCGTATCACCACAGACAATGAGCCATATGCTGAAGTGCACGACAAGCCCAGACTCGTGCACACTTGACTACATGCATCAAGCAAGGCCAAATGTATGAAAAGTGTTGCCATCGACACGAAAAGAAGAAGACGTTCACGTATTTTATATGACATTGAAACTATAGTTTGAACGAAATGAGATTAGATTTTGAATTGACTCAGAATCGGTATTCTGATAATTTTGTGTCATTATCGTCTAATTTGACTTTCATAGTTCGACGTTGACACATTGTTCAATTTACAATCTAGTCACGATAACATTTAAATATCACTTGATTTAGGAGAGTACCATTTTTTATGAGAATAATGCTGACGTTAGATCGAAACTCCATTTTGAACAAATATAGTTAGGAGAATTGGGTCACAGAATTTAATATGATATCAAGTTAACGGGTAGGCGTTGGTTGAATCAGTTTAAAGTTATTTTGCGGGTGATAAAATTAATATTGTGTTAGTTTTCTTACTTCATCCTAGGATGCGGGGTAGAGGTAAAAATGAACATAATTATTATTTCATTGAAAAGCTTAACAATAGTTAACTAGCTAGTTAGCTAGCTGAACAATATCTCAAAACGTACATAAATTCTCAAAATATGTCTCAAAATAAACTAAAGCAAAGCATGAAATACCAAATTACATTATTAATAAAAAATCTTTTAAATTTTCATAGACTCAAATATAATCTTTTTCAGCCACAATTTTCTAAAATATTTTATATTCCCGGATTGTGGCGTGTTCAAAAGCTTCACAGCCATTTCTAAATTTAATATCGCTTACAAGTCGAAAACATTCCCCAAACTTATTTTTACTTAGAATTTATTTAAAAACGATCCCTTAATAGCCTTTATCGGCGTAGATAAGCAAGTCACGTCTACAACTCATAGTAAACACCCTTAAAAATTTAGGTCAGCCGCTTGGACATACTGTCCCATATTTATGTGGGTCCGATTACCCCGTGAGGGGCTAATGTAATGGTGTTATTATAGAGTCCATTTTTCATAAGTATATGCGAAACTTTGATGTTATCTGCCCCGGACCTCGTTTATCTGATGGCAGTTTACCGCTGTTTAATAAGAAATTATGCCGGCATAACGGGAAAACCCCAATTCATTATGAATACGCCTTGTCTGTAGAGAACATTCGTATAAACAGTAATTCTGTTATTGTGACGTTCTTTCGCTTTTCGTTTTTATTTGATCCACAAACGCAAAACAACATTGATGACAAAAGCGTATAAAAAAATATATTGACGTTTGTAAGGCTCAGGATAGGCGTTATCTTTCCGATAAATTCAAAATTGAAACCAAGTGTGTATGAGTTATCTCACAAATTAATTCAACAGGAAAAATTGCTGTTAGACAGAAAATGGATAGACCGAATACAATTTTATTTTTATTTTCTTTAACACTGCACAGATTTTGGTTAAAAAAAAGGTTTTACTCAGCTTTGTTGCGCATCTTCGCTCCGCTTTGCTGTTTCGCACATTTCTCATGAAAACGCAGCCTTATTTTATCCTATTGTTCAACACCATCTATTGCCAGATATTTCTCAAAATTAATTTTCCATGCCTTTTCAAGTTCAAATACGTTTCCTTGAATTTGACCTTGTTTTACCTTACCTTTTGATATCAACATCAAATACTTTCTATTCTTCACCAAAATATCGCTGGCATTTTAAGTAAAAGGGAATTATTACAGATTACACTTGAGAATTTGTCAAAAAAGGGTATATACATTGATGTCCTATGCGTAAGTGAAAGCTTTTTGAAGTCAGGTGAGGAAATAAATATGCACTTGAATGGTTTTAACCTTGCTAACTCATTTTCAAGGACCAAACAACGCAGAGGAGGTGTATGTATTTTCTGTAGAAATTATATTGAATTTACAAAAGTAACATTTCTAAAAGAACTCACAGCTGAGCTTACCTTTGAATCGTGTGGTATAGAAATACCCAAATACAGATGTATCATAATTTGTATTTATCGCATACCTAATTACTACCCTTATATATTTCTTAGTAACCTAGAGTCACTAATGATCAAAATTCGCAATAAAACTAATAAAAGGATAATTATAACTGGCGATTTCAATATAGACCTTTTAAAAAATTGTGAAGCGCTCACTGAGTTTCGTAGGATTACTCAAAATTATAATTACATTATTCACATAACCGTTCCCACTAGACTCAACAGTTGCATTGATCAAATATTGAGTAACATTTCTGACGCAGCTGGAACTGTATTACCGCTAGAGCTCTCCGATCATAACACAGGACAGTTAATTTCCTTTCCGGTAGAAAATAAAAGCTCTCCGTCATCCTTTGTTTTTAAAATTAAAAGAGATATGCACAAAGACAACATGGATAAATTCCTGCACTGTTTGGAGCAACTCTCATGGTCAGATACCTTTGCTGAAACTGATACTGATCTTGCTTTCAATGCATTTTACGATAATCTTTTATTGTTTTTTAATTTATGCTTTCCCACATATAGTGTTAAAATATGTAACAAAACAAAGTGTAATTCTTGGATATCAAAAGGTATAAGAATATCTTCTGAAACAAAGTGCAAACTGCGTTATAAGAATTATAGGGCTGGGACACAGTCGAGTAAAACACTTTATTCTCAATATAAAAAGCTTCTTAGAAAATGTATTACAACTGCGCAAAGACTAAGTAACGAAACCTACGTAACCAATTCGTCAAATATTTGTAAAGCGTCTTGGAAAATTATAAATAATAATATAAAGCCAAGCATTACCACAAGAACAATATCGCAAATAGTACATAACAATGAAATAATAGATGATCCTCATAAGATTTCAAACATATTTAACGATTACTTTGTTAATTTAACCAATATGGCGGATAACTCTCAACAACAATACGAAATCAAACAGAAAAATATACAAATTAAGTCAAACAACGCCAGTATTTTCTTAGTCCCTACCGACATCATAGAGGTTCAAAAATTAATACGATTGCTTAAAAATACGCCTTCGGTGGGCTATGACCAATTTCCTACAAACCTTCTTAAAGCATGTAGTAAAATCATTGCACCAGTATTAGTGTACATAATAAATCTGTCTCTAACACAAGGTAAGTTTCCTGATAAATTGAAAACAACGGTAATTAAACCCTTGTACAAAAAAGGCGACAAGAATATCACAAGCAATTACCGGCCTATTGCTCTTATTCCTACATTAGCGAAAGTGTTTGAAAAAATAATGTACAATAGATTGATATCTTTTCTGAACGATTTCCAAGTTTTGTGTCCGGAACAATATGGATTTTTGAAAGGAAAGTCTACTACATTGGCTACATTTAAACTTGTAAAAAGTATAGTGGACAATACTAATTCAAGAACCAATGTAACAGCTTTGTTCTTTGACATGAGTAAGGCATTTGATTTTGTGTCACATAATTTGTTATTAAGTAAATGTGAACTATACGGCGTACGTGGCATTGCACAGAACTGGCTAAAAAGTTATTTGAGTGATAGAACACAATTTGTGGAGATCATAAATGTTAATTCAAAGCAAAAAGAAATATCTACTAAATCAAATCTAAGGCACAATACAGTCGGTGTTCCCCAGGGAAGCATATTAGGTCCACTTCTATTTATTCTTTATATTAATGATCTTCCTTCTATAATAGAACATAAATGTATTCTTTATGCGGACGATATATCCGTACTGGTACCTAATAAAAATAATGTAAACAGCAACTACAATGACATGCTTAATAAAACTATATGTAATACAATTAACTGGTTACGCAACAATAATTTAAGTGTAAATATAGATAAAACAAAATATATGCAATTCCATAATAGAGGCGCTAAGAAACTTGATATAAATTTAAATTACAATGGACAAATGTTGAAAGAAGTTACAGAGTTCTCTTTCTTAGGCATAACCTTAGACGACAAATGCAATTGGAAAGCACATGTAGAAAAAATAAGTAATCGAATAAATAGATTTGCCTATGCGCTATGGCGCCTAGCAAAAATAACTAACATACAAACAGCCTTAAAAGCTTATCACGGTTTCGTTGTGTCCAATATAAGATACGGCATTGTGCTTTGGGGAAATTCTGTAAATATAAACAGGGTATTTGTTGCCCAAAAGCAATGTATACGAAGTATGTGTAATAAAGCTCCTTGGGAAACTTAAAAAAAAAAAAAAAAAAAAAAATGAAAAAGCATTTATTCTGACACACATCGTTTACAATAATACAAAACTTCTGCCAAACTGCAAAACAGTTTGTTGGCAGATGTAGCTCCCTATATCAGATCAGGTGTAGTCTTATAGCCTAATATAATATACATTTGAATCTTTTTCATTTGTTAATGAAAAACAATAATAGGTTCTTAATCTAAAAGATTTGGAGTAAGTGCATAATATATCTGAGGTAGGTATATAAACTTAAACTAGTATGGTTAGCAATATTGCAATAAAATGTAGTAGTAAATAGCAGTAATAAACTAGTATGGTAATTAACTAGTTGGTCAAACAACTAGTTGTTCCTTATAAATTTGTAACAAGTATTTAGTGAATTGATGTTTAAATGAGGATCGTGTAGCACAGTGCTCTATATCAAGTGGTATATTATTATATATTGTGGGAATCAGGAATTTTCTGCATCTTTTGCCAAAGTAGTTAATAAAGGCAGGGACTTCATACCGTTTTATAATTCGATTCCTTTGAGGTCTAGTATGTACTAAGTTAATTTTAAATTCATTTTTACCAAATTGTTCTAGCGCTGTCAACAGCACCACTTTTTCATGAATTGGCAGCATTTTACATTCTAAAAAAAGTTCTTCATAATTACTATTTTTACATCGATTTTTTGTATTTTTGTCGACTAATAATTTCATGAATCTAATTTGTATAGCTTTTATTTTATCTAAATAGGTTTTAAACGTATTACCATAGCATGCCAGCCCATAAGAAAGCAGCGAGTCTGCTAGCGCATAGTACACGGAATACAAAGTGCTCCTGTCCACTATAAAACTAAGGTGGTGGAAGTTTACAAGGACCGACCTTAGCTTGTCACACAAATATGCTATATGCCTTTTCCATGAGAAGTTATTATCAATTACGTGGCCTAAGTACCTATATTCGTCCACCACCTCAATACTTGCGCAAGCACACGACGCCATGCTGTCTTTGTGCAGACATTCGTATGTGTGTCCTACTATTCTCGGAGCTCTCGTAATGTTTTTACAATATGGGGATCGTATATGCATACATTTCGTTTTATTTATATTAACAATAATCCCATTATCATGTGCCCACCTGATTATATTAGTAAAATCCTCTTGAATATGTGTTTCAATTATACTTAAGTCTTTATTTGCATATACCAAACATGTGTCATCGGCGTACATATATATGCTACAGTTGCGTACCACATTACACATACTGTTTACATGCATTATATACCCGACGGGACCGAACACGGAACCGGTCGGAACACCGCAAGTTACGAGTCGGGACTCACCTACCACGCCATCAATCGCCGTTCGTATTGTCCGGTTCGTGAGGTAAGCACGAATCCACTGATTCAGTGGTCCGGCGATCCCACACTCCTCTATGGCCTGAAGCAGCTGGTGGTGTTCCAGAGTATCAAATGCTTTTTTAAAATCAATATAGACCACCACCACCTGCTTCTTTTGATCTAAACAGTTATTGACATGGTAACTAAGCTGCGCCAAGGCCGTCGCCGTGCTCCGGCCCCGTCGGAAACCATGTTGAGCACTTGATATAACATCATGTTTTCCCAAAAAAACATTAATTTGAGCAACAATAATTTTTTCTACAATTTTATTTATAACAGACAGTATGGCTATAGGTCTATAGTTAGAATAATCAGTGTGGGTACCTTTTTTAAAAATTGGTCTTATAATTGCAGCCTTCAATTTATCAGGATACACACCTTTTTTTACACATAAGTTAATAAACAAAGCAATTATGGGGCTCACTTGACATTTTAACAATTTAATCTCTTTAACCCTTATTTTATCTAACCCTTCCGATTTATCACAAGCTAAAATATTTATTATTTTCACAACATCTTCAGAAGAAACATTTTGAAACCTCATAGTTACCTTATTCTGATTTACATACGCAGATCTCTGCAGAAACTTATGGTCACAATTGTGTTTTACATTTAGAATTTCGCTTGTAAAAGTATCAGAAAAATTGTTACATATCTCAAAAGTGCTAGCCGTTCTACCCAGATATTTTAAAACAATGGCATCTAGACTATTTTTCTGTCTCCCTAACCAAGAATTAATTTTTACCCAAATTTTTCTCACATTATTCTTACATTGTTTAATCTCATCTTGACGGTGCTTATTTTTCGCTTTATTTATACATTTATTAACTTTATTTCTATACCTATTGTACTGCAAGCGCAGGTTCATGTCATTAGGCTTACTTTTATGCAGTTTAAATAATTTATCCCTAGTAATAATCATGCGTTTAAGCGTCTTTGTAATCCACGATTTGGTTCTCCTTTTATTTTTAATAGATATCTGGATTTTAGCATCATCATAAGCATTTGAAAATATTGTACACAATTTTTCATATAATTCAATTGGACACTTACAGTTCAATAGTTCCTGCCATGGCACATCCTCTAGTTTTTTAATTACCTGGTCATCACAAATAATAGTCCTATTTCTTTGCACACTAATAGGAGTATTATCCAAGTACGCACTGCAGTCCAAACACACACCTATTAGGTAATGGTCCGAGATTTTACACGTTAACACGTATGATTTTGTTATACACCGGGTTCGAACCCACACATGATCGATACACGTTTGTGTCATCGTGCCACCGTACACTTCATCGCGCGTTATGTCATAGATGCCGCATTCTAAGCCTATTTCACTCATATTGTTAGTATATTCGTTGATAACGCTGCGCGAACCGGTTTTACACCTCAGATCCACGTTCGTGTCCCCTATAAGCACAATTTCACATCCCAGAGGTATTCTAGACAGGTAGCCATGTAGTTCCTGCACAAATCCATGTTTATTGGTTTTGGGGGGCCTGTATATGCTCAAGATATGAACAGTATTTCTTCCGTCTTGGAATAACTGACCGTGTATTATTTCATAATAACTGGATTTTATTTGTTTAGCCGTAAAATTTAAATTATTCTTTGCATATAACAATACTCCTCCTCCCTTTTTTCTTTCCCTAGCATTTATGTAAATGTTATATTCCTCCAAATTGTATAAAGGTGATTCCTCTTTGCATATATTAATCTCTGTAAGCGCAATAAAGTCTAAACTCTGCTTACATTCACTTAATAATACTTGAAGTTGGTTGAAGTTTTTCCTGAGTGACCTTATGTTCAAATGTACAATATTTAAGCATTTATTCGATAACAATATGTCCTCCTGCCACTTGTCAATACATGTATATTTATTATAAATAATGTTTGATGTTACGTGTGAAGTAGGGTCATCGAATGTTATCTACTAGTTAATCTTATTATCATAACCGGTAGGTATGTACCTACAGTTGTGTGTATCTCTAAGACTTATCATTTGTGTACAAGTTGATATCATTTAGCGAGCGGATTGATCTTATTTTAGGGTCAGTCTCATCTTCCTTTTTTAAAAGTACCCTGCCATTTTGTACCCAAATATATTTGAACTTGGGCTTCAGCTCGTTCTTCGCGGTCCATAATAAATTCCGCATATATTTCGTCAGGTCTTCGTTTATATAGATCCGCTGCGTGTTTCCACTGGCCAGTATGTCGTCGTTGGTAAGCTGATGTGTTTTTCTTGTAGCTAACCATTTGTCGCGGGCGGAGCGCGTAGTCAGGGTAACAACTATCGGCCGCGGCTTTTTCGGACGCGGCTGACTGTTTTCGGCACGGGAAGAGGCGCCGCCCACGTCGTTAGCACCGTTGGCACGCGCCGCGTCGCTCGCGCCGCGCTTGTTTTCTACACTTACCCGCTTTATTTCACATATCATGCCTGCGTCGACGCCCAATTTATTGGCAATTTTTCTAGTAATGATATCCAGATTTTCGTTTTGCTGCTCCTCTAAACCAAATATTTCAACATTTTTCTTGAAATATTTGGTTCGCGGTCCATAATAAATTCCGCATATATTTCGTCAGGTCTTCGTTTATATAGATCCGCTGCGTGTTTCCACTGGCCAGTATGGCAGTTTTCAGTCAGCCCTTAATAATTCACCCCTTTGACGGGCTCATAATAAGGCAAGTAAGTAAATTGAGTTTTCCGAGTTCCAAACTCGCAACGTGTAAATTAAGAAAAGTGCGTATTTAAAACGTGATATTAATATTAATAAGTAACTCGGTGGGCAGTAATACTTGTGGAAATTCGTTTCAGGAAATATTAGGTTTTGTTTGCTGGAAATTATGGGAGCAATTTGCCAATTCCTTAAGGTAATTTTTCTCTTCAATCTACAGATCAAGAATTGGGAGGTGGAGCTCGCACGATCGACATAAAATAGACTTTAACTTAAAGAAATCTTTCCAATACTAGACTAGATGGTGTTGTGTGAATGTGGTAGGATATTAATATTTGTGATCGGTGCTGTCAATGAATGGAGTGGACAGCAGCCTCATCCGAGCTCTGAAATCCCTTTATGAGGATTCTAGAGCTTGTGTGAGGATAGACGGGGCATACACTGACTAGTTTACCATCGAGAAAGGTAGAAACTTTTAAACACTAGCGTTGCATGTTTAAGAATACATATATATACGGGAATTAACGCGTACATGCATTAGGTATTTACATACCTTATTTTGCTTGACGTTTCGAGACGGTTGCACGTCCCGTGGTCACAAGCTGACTGGTGAAGCGATGTCACATCTCCGAGTGCGAGGTAGATGATTCTATTCCTACCCCAGGGTCGTAATATACAGATACGGTAGAATCTTCTACCTCGCACTCAGAGATGTGACATCACTACACCAATCAGCTTGCGACCACGGGACGTGCAACCGTCTCGAAACGTCAAGCAAAATAAGGTATGTAAATACCTAATGCATGTTCGCGTTAATTCCCATATATATATATATATATATACATCGAGAAAGGTTTTAGACAAGGATGCGTGTGCCTTTTCAGCGGAGGAGTTGCAGGAGATGGTAATAATCATGCATAATGCGTTAGAGAGGAAAGGAATGAAAGTGAATGTAAGTAAAACGAAAGTTATGGTTTTATGTTTTGATCGATGGACAGCGAGTTGAACAAGTGAATGAGTTTGTAAACTCAGGTACGTTGTTTACGCGAGATGGTAAGAATGAAGAAGATATTGAAAGAAAAGTTAATTCAGGTAATATAGTGAATGGAGCTCTGAAGGCGTTTATGAACAGCCAAAACGTGTCCAAAAAGGCACGTTTGGCTGTACATAGGGGGGTGTTAGTGCCTACCCTTATGTATGGTAGTGAAAGTTGGGTATGGCAGAAGAGACGTGAAAGTAGAATAAATGCTGTAGAAATGAGAGCACTGAGAAGTATGTGTGGTGTATCTTCGGACGACCGACAGAGAATTGTGTGATAAGAGAATGGTGTGGGGTAAAAAACATGTAGTGACAGACGAGATTAATGAGTGCTAAGCCGTAGGCTGTAGGTTCAATTTCAACGCGGGTAAATTGTTTGTATAATGAATTTGGTTGTTTGTTCCGTACGTGAGTGTAAGTAATTTATCTATTACTAGAGGATGCCTGCAGCTACGCCCGTACATTTTATTTTTTGAACATTTCTTCCCGATACCGGGAGTATATCGGGAAATCCTCTCTTAGTGCACGCTTACGGTTTCCGATGAAAAGACATGCTAAATTTCAGCTCCGTGCGCCCAGCTTCGGCTGTGCGTTGTCTGTTGGTCAGTAACGCAAGAATGTTATGAATACAGATTTATACCCGCATTATTTAAGGCTACTGTTCCGCTCCCGTGGATCATAGCGTGATGTTATATAGCCTATAGCCTTCCTCGATAAAGGACCTATCTAACACTGAAAAAATTTTTCAAATCGGACTGGTAAATCCAGAGATTAGCGCGTTCAGCCAAACAAACAAACTCTTCAGCTTTATATACAGAATGTAAAAATACCCTTAACGAAAACTGAAATCCCATGTTGTACCAATCACTACGAACATTTTTTACTTCGGCACCATACCTGGGAAATTACTGGTTCAGGAGATATTGAGGCTCAAAGTTAGTATGGAATTTTTCTAATTAGGTACAAAATCGAAGCATTTACCCTACTAATAATATGTTCTTTAGATGTCTTGTGACTCCATAGATAAGTAGGTATTTCGAACATTGCATGCGCGCGCTTTTAATTGCGGTTTAAAAAATGTGAAAACTTAAAAAAAATATTCGTTTCCCAGGTATTATTTTTGGTTCATATGACTTGGCATGATCTCCACAATGAGTAGACTTCGGCTTGGTGATGGGTCTTGTGACACCCTTTATACATACATACATATCGTCACGCCTTTTATCCCCGAAGGGGTAGGCAGAGGTGTATTTCTACACCCACTTTTCGCCAGATATACTTTAGTCCCACGTAATAAGGGGCGAGCCTATTGCCGTACCGGGCACATTTCCAGACTCCTTGCTGCTACTGAGAATTTCGTGACAGAAAAACCCAATAACACCGCCCGACTCAGGAATCGAACCCGGGACCACCCGATCCCACGCGCACATTTATGCCGCGAGACCAACGAGGCAGTCGTATAGGGTTTGATGTCGAGTATTCCGTCTCTACGCAAAGATTGTATTTGCATCGTGTTACCCCTTAGTCGCCTCTTACGACACCCACGAGATAGGGGGTGGTGACACTTGTATTCTATGCCGTTAACCACACGGCAAGTGTATAATATATATATATATATATATATATTAGAATATATTAGATGAATGTATTTATAAAGATATAATTATGATTTTATTTGTTATCTGGTTGCCATAATACGGACTCTGCTTAGCTTGGGATTAGAGGCCCGAGCACGAAAACCTCTCGAGAAAGTATTCGTATCGTAAATGTCAAAATTTGTATGACAATTGTACAGCCCTATCGTGAGTAAGATGCAACTAATATTGGCAGCACAAACTACTTTCGACGACTATCCTGCGGTAAATGTCATGCAAATGTATCGAGCTTTCTAACAAATAAGCAAAAAACGGCAGCACGAACTCTGATTTGACATAAGCAAAGTAAGTTAATGTCAATCTTATGTCATTTTGTCAAAACAATTTTCACCTAAAATTTGTTGGTGAGAAAAGATTCGAAACATATAAATGTACCATATTTATACGTTTTAACCCTAAACCACTGACGTACGTCTGTCAGACCCAAGCACTTGCTTAAATTGGCTATAACTTTTCATTGCGTTCGCGCACAAACTTGCCCCTCCCGGTACCTTCCTAGAACGCAGTGACGCGCGCGCGGCGGGAGTGAACGAACGTGCGGTGCATCTCTAACAGGTAAATATTGACTCCATAAGGTCTGTGAGACCCCACGACAGTGTTAATGTAACTTTTTACTAGTTACTTTGATTTTTGTCTTAGGGCTAAAAAGGCGTTAAAATGTCATCTGATGATCGCTCGCCGGTTGCCGAAAGTTCAAACAGCTTCATATTATCAAACTATAACTCTGAAAATCGTTTATTTTTTATGAAAAATGTGGCAAAAAGGCTAGTTAGGCCGCATCTTGAGAGGCGTATAACCATACCTCAACTTTCTTCAGAATTCAGAGCACTTCTAACTCGCATTATTGGCTCAACTGTAATTCCTAATATTGAAATAGAATTTCAAGATAGTCTTCTTACTACACATAAAAATTGTTCTTTATGTTATAAACAAAATAAGAGAAAAACCTCATATATTTGTCATGCTTGTAAAAAGCCAGTTTGTTTACAGTGCTTAAAACTGGCTTGTAATGCATGCCGTTAAAAAGTTGTTATTTTTATTATAAGGTGCCATATTTATTTTCCGATTTAAAGTTTATTAAATAGTTATTTAAGTAATATCAGGTCTGTGATAATATAAGACTGATAAAATAAGTTTACGAGCCATTAGAACGGAGGCTATTTTTGTTATTGTAAATTTTCTCACATTTTGTATTTTGATTGACAAATAAAAATATTTTGGTTAATGTGTGCTTTTCTTTTATTTAGTAGATAAGTACTCTAGATTAAAACTTACAATAAATAAATAAACCAGCCCTTAAAAAAAGTAAAAGAGCTGGTGAGAGTCATTTTAAAAAACCTTGGGTCTGAGAGACGTACGTCAGTGCTAACGTCAGTAAATACACGTCAGTGGTTAAGGGTTAAGCCTTTTTATGATAAATATTTATGTAGTTTCATATTTGATGTGTTCCTTTTGAATGTAGGCTATGATTATTGACATATTAAAAAAGTAAACACGCAAATTTCGCCACCTTAAATATGTAGTAAATAACACCATATTTTGGTTGCGAACATGTAAAAATATAAGTGAAAATTATCTATATGCGAAAAACAAAGTCGAAACATCGATATCATATCAATTTTCTGAGATGAACATAAGATGTTCTTTAGAGACTCCTTTAACACTCCTGCGTACTCTACTCTACAATTAAGTAGGTACTCTACTCTACAAGTATAAAATAACTTATCCTGACTGACATATAATTACACTGTTGAAGATAGAAACACACAATTTGGACCGCGGATTAATTTTATAACTCTTAGGAAGGATTTTCATATTGTATCTTCAAGGGGGTAAAATTGGGTTTGTAAGATTGTTTTAAAACCCTCTTATTGTGAAGTAGGTACCATAATATGCGGGCACAGCGAGTATAATATTGAAATTTAGGTGATGGACGAGTATCTGCCGTAAATAATTTGTGAGTCTTATATCAGCGTCTTACCTAGCCATCTCGGATATGACTGTCTGAATATCAATAAAAACGAACGCTTTAGTCAGAAGACATGTGATAAGATAGCTGTCTATTAATCTTATTAAGATCTAGTAATAAATGAAAAACAGCAATACAACAATAACCATTATTTTATTTTCAACCAAATATTCTTATAAAAATAGGTTTTGAATGTCAGGTACATAACATTACACTGGTTCACTTTATTAGCTTCTGTATAAAATCATGCGTTTAGCTATACAAATAACGGAAATCTTCTTTAGACATCATACATTTAAGGTGATCCAACAACAATGAAACTTGTTAACTTATATTATATTATTATAAACTTCACGTTGAATACGTTATAATGTAGTATTCACGCAGTTTTAACCAAAACAAAATAATGTATTACGAAAACTACGAATTTTATTCTTTATATAACAATGTGCCAATGATTTAATTACTCGTATTTTGATTTACTAGATTTTTATTTAATGCTACAAGTCCGTCATCTGACAATGACAAGAAAGGACATTTGGAAACCATAAAATATTTTTGTGTTTTCTACAAATGATTTTTTACAATATACATTTTATAAATATTGTCCATTTCACCTAGTTTGGAATGTACCTTTCATTCAATAAGGCGGTCATTTATATCACACATAATCTCTATGTACGTTACTAATGTAAAGTCATCGAGTAAACGATAGATGTCAAAATTTATTGGTGCTGGTTGCTATAGTTCTGTCATCGAGGACTCGATACATTTACTTAACAAATTCGTAAATATTTCGTGCTTGAGCCTCTAGTCCCAGAATATTACATTAATTCTCGGTATAAGGGTTAACAATAAATGGACTAATCTGATTACGAATTTTGGCCTACACAAAGTCAAATTCGATTAGGTAGTTTCTCTTATGTATAACATAGTAAATCAGTTCATGAATGAAAAATATGATTTCATGGGTAAAAAATAATATGTAGGTATGACTACATCTATAATTCTACCGATATGGCAATAAATTTGTATTACTCTAGTTATTTATTTTTATGTTGCAGTTGCCAAATATCCTATCTTATCTGTAATTTCTTTTGAATTTTTATAAGCGTTAAGCAGTTACCTACCGTTTATTTTATTACTTTGACTATAGACTACACTTAATGTTATACTTTGTCATGAGAAAGTGGTAAAGGTGGGGAGGTAGTTAATACGATACTATAAATAAATTACTTAACATGCATTTATACTCGTATATTATAGAAGGGGATAGAAGGATAATAGAAGGATAGAAGAATTAATGATGATAGAAGATGATGGGGGACTGCAGTTCGATGAAAGTACTTTAGAACTTTTTTTTTATAGACTTACGCCTGTATCCCGGAAGAGGTACGCAGAGGTTTAAAATTATACCCATATTATCCCTGTTATGAATTTGTAGGTTCCATGTTAGTGAGCCGTATTGCCGTGACCGAGTACTTTTCCAGACTCTGCTGATACTAAGAATATGGAAAATCCCAATAACACTTTTGTCCCGAGAATCGAACCCAAGTCGGCAAGACTTGCTGATCAGCAGACGCATAAGCGATACTCTGGACCACGGAAGCAGTCACACTTTAGATCTTGTATATTATACAGCGATTGTATGCGAAAACTTTAATAGCGCAATGTAGGATCTAATACCGTTGTGTCCGTTAGATGTCGCCAACGTTAGTTGTCTTCGCCATTGTACGATTTATGGCCTAAGTTGCATAAATAGACTAATCTGTAGCTACGCCTACATCTACAACCTCCAACCTGGATACCTCTGTTGTCTCCTAACGCCATTAAGGGCCCTTGGTATTGGCACCCACTGTGGGGCCTGGCGCCCAACGTGGCGCCAACAATTATTGCACCGTGACATATTATAATAATAGAGTTGTCATACAACATAAGCGATGACCTCATTTGAGTTAGAACAGCGTGCGCTTAGCTTTGCGACGGGAATGTATACACTGCACGCTAATGCGCCGGACGGCGTCAGTTGTGTAACTGACACTGATTAATATCCACTTCACTGACGCTCCGTATTATGAATTAATTGCGCCCAACTGTACCCGCTTGCAAAGTTATTAAGCGTTCTGTTTTTGAGGCCATTTCGTTTGTGAATAAACGACGGTATAAGTGCATTTACGTGCCAATGCACGTAAATGCATTCATTTCGGCGTGGCAGTCGCTTACACTCCCGCTACGCCACCGGCTCGTCAAATTATAAAGAACAAAGCTAGATTATCAAAACGCTAAGATGCACAATTGAAGTATATTATACATATGATAGCAAGTGCCAGTTGCGTCAATATAAGAATCATAGAACCAAACTTGTGCGTTCTGCTTCATATCACATAGCCGAGGCACCTGAAATCGTTTAGTCATTGAATACGTTTAAGACGTCACCCCGACCCGCGTAAATATCGCGGCGGGCTCCGATTGAAATGCATACAAGTACTCAATTATTAAGTTTGAACAATTACAACTGTGTCCCGAAAGACATGATAAGTGATTACTAGAAGAATGCCTTCCGTACTTGAAATAATAAAATGTATAATCTTATCTGACTGACTGCACGGTTGGCGTAGTGGTTTAAGCAGCCGCCTCACCCCTTGACACTGTGCCGAAGTGTTGTGGGTTCGATCCCCACACGAGACAACACTTTGTGTGATTCATAAATTGTTGTTTCGAGTCTGGGTGTACATTGTATCCTTTAAGTTGTATGTCTGTAAAGTTCCTCGCGACACAGGATTTAGTCCTAATGCGGGAGTTGTCTTTTTAAAGATTAGATTAATATTAGATTAGATCTGAACATGGAGTTTACACCATAACAAGAAGCCGCTTCCCCCAACAAGAACATATTCAAGTAACGTAACAAATATGTTCTCATACAAAACTTCGTACAATTCTTTATCGGAGCCAACTTTTCTATTTACAAACTAGAACACAGAAATTTGCCGCAAAATTTCACCAATAACATATCGAATTTTGAAGAACAAGAGTCTTTAAGAAAATTCTCACAAAATTTTGCATGCACAGTAGGTACACTTATGAAGTATTTTCAGTCAGCCATTAATAATTCACCCCTTTGACGGGCTCATAATAAGGCAAGTAAGTAAATTGAATTTTCCGAGTTCCAAACTCGCAATGTGTAAATTAAGAAAAGTGCGTATTTAAAACGTGATATTAATATTAATAAGTAACTCGGTGGGGAGTAATACTTGTGGCAATTCGTTTCAGGAAATATTAGGTTTTATTTGCTGGGAATTTTAGGATCAATTTGCCAATTTCTTAAGGTAATTTCGAAAATAAATTCTCAATCTGCAGATCAAGAATTGGGAGGTGGAGCTCGAAGGATCGACATGAAATAGACTTTAACTTAAAGAAATATTTCCAATACTAGACTAGATGGTGTTGTGTGAATGTGGTAGGATATTATTATTTGTGGTCGGTGCTGTCAATAAATGGGGTGGACAGCAGCCTAATCCAAGCTCTGAAATCCCTTTATGAGGATTCTAGAGCTTGTGTGAGATAGACGGGGCATACACCGACTACTTTACCATCGAGAAAGGTGTAAGACAAGGATGTGTAGCGTCGCCGTGGCTGTTTAACCTCTTCATAGACAGTTGTTTGCAAGATTTAAAACATAGTGACTTACTCATCAAATGCCTCCTTTATGCTGATGATCACGTAATATTTGCGATTTCAGCGGAGGAGTTGCAGGAGATGGTAATAATCATGAATGGTGTGTTAGTGAGGAAAGGCATGAAAGTGAATGTAAGTAAAACGAAAGTTATGTTTTTGAAAAGGAGGAATGCGTTACGGCTTGTAATGTTGTGATCGATGGACAGCGAGTGGAACAAGTGAATGAGTTTGTATACTTACGTGGTACGTTGTTTATACGAGAATGTAAGAATGAAGAAGATATTGAAAGAAGAGTTCATGCAGGTAATAGAGTGAATGAAGCTCTGAAGGCGTTTATGAACAGCCAAAACGTGTCCAAAAAGGCACGTTTGGCTGTATATAGGGGGGTGTTAGTGCCTACCCTTATGTATGGTAGTGAAAGTTGGGTATGGCAGAAGAGACTTGAAAGTAGAATAAATGCTGTAAAAATGAGAGCACTAAGAAGTATGTATGGTGTATCTTTGACCGACAGAGTAAAGAATTGTGTGATGAGAGAATGGTGTGGGGTAAAAAAGATGTAGTGACAGACGAGATTAACGAGTGCTAAGCCGTAGGCTGTAGGTTCAATTCCAACGCGGGAAAATTGTTTGTATAATGAGTATGGTCGTTTGTTCCGTACGTGAGTGTAAGTAATTTATCTATTACTAGTGGATGCCTGCAGCTACGCCCGTACATTTTATTTTTTGAACATTTCTTCCCAATGCCGGGAGTATTTCGGGAAATCCTCTCTTAGTGCACGCTTACGGTTCCCAATTTCGATCTTCTTCCCAAGTACGTGCGCCCAGCTTCGGCTGTGCGTTGTATGTTGGTCAGTAATGCAAGAATGTTATGAATACAGATTTACACCCGCATTATTTAAGAGCGTGATGTTATATAGCCTATAGCCTTTCTTGATTAATGACCTATCTAACATTGAAAAAATTTTTCAAATCGGATTGGTAGATCCTTAGATTAGCGTGTTCAACCAAACAAACAAACTATTTAGCTTTACATAAATATAGATTAGTACTATAGTCGTATTTTTTATTAGACGAAGTCAACTGACGTTTACTGTGTTGTCAGTTTATGATGAAATAAAATAGTGTTGTGACAAAGTGAATGATTGAAAAAACTCTTAAATAAATTAAATTGCCTCGATTGTCTAGTGAATAGTTAGTGTGCCGAACGGCCGATATAGGGTACGGTGTTCGAATTTTAGTCGTGCTTTGTACATACCAACGAGTTTTCGAAGACTATATTCCTATAGTATCTACCTATACTGAATACCGCGTGTTTAAAACATTAAGGTAAACATTGCGAGGAAACTTGTAAGACTGTCCTATTTTCAATACATCATGTAGTTGAAACTATAGATGTATAAAATATTACAATTTATAGGTAGGTTATGAAAATAAAAAATATCGCTTATTACACAATTTGTGTTTATTCATCATCAGATAAAAAATTATCACTATCGCTTTCGGTGACATCTACATTATTATAAAGAGGAAAAGGAGAATGATCATTTATGTATGGAATTCCGTCTCAAGTTGTTACACTATAATTCTGTATTTATTATAGACTACACTTTATATATTATCAAATAAAACTGTTCATTTTCCTACAAATACCCGGGTTTTTAAGTAATTTAACAAAAACGGAGATAGCCTATAATTATGTTTTAAACCTACTCGCAACTTAAACCCAAAGATTATTATGAACTTACAAAACACATCGGCTTCTCTGCATTACGACCGGTATTGGTTGATCAGGATCAAGCATCAACATGATTACAGGTAGCCTCGAAGAGTTCATAAACACTACACATAAAACGCCCTGTCGTAACAAAACACTTAGGTAGGTAATGAAAACGTCCTGTCGAAAGTTATATGAAACACACGCTATCTTATTTAAAATAAACACTCAAACGGAGTTTCGTAAGTATTACTATTTAAATGGAGAGATTATCGCAATGAATATTGTCAATCAACACATAAACAGTAATGGCCGATGCCGCCGCCGGTCCCAGACGCCGGTTGTCATTTGGCTTAACAGTCTGCGTGAGACGGAACACAAAAATAATAATTATTATTATTATAGCAAACCTATAAAATATTAATTAAATATACATATTTTAAAACGTAATTATGTTACTGACTATTTATCTATTTATGAATTTCATATCATTCTTGTGATGTTTTTTCCTGAAGGCTCATACTTACATAGTTCGTACTAATTGAGAAAACGGAACGTCAATACAGAAGACGTTATACGGAAATAATGCGTAGCTATTTTTTATTTACTGTTTATTTTTAAGTCATAATTCCGGATACGAAAATAAAATTCCTGACGTCAAAAGGTTGTAAAAAATAAGAAAATAATTTCTATATTATTTTGGTTTTGCAACATGAAACATTGCTAGACCACTTTTGGTCATTCTCCTTTGTATTTTTGTTTGTTTGTAATGGATAAACTCAAAAACTACTGGACCAATTTTAAAAATTCTTTCATCACTCGAAAGCTACATTATCTGCGAGTAACATAGGCTTTAGTTTATTCACTCAGGACGCGGGAGAAACCGCGGGAAACGGCTAGTATTTCATATAGATAATACAGTGGATAAAAAATTAGATAAATAGTGTGGCACAAGTAATACAAATAAAAAGAACTGTAAACATCTTATTCATAGGTACCCTTTTTTTGTTCACTACGGTAGAAACTCTTCTTATGAGCCATCTCAACTCGACACCAACCCGGCCAGAGTGTGATTGACCGGGCTTGGGACTGGCGAGGGAGGTGTGTGGTGGCTCTCCCCTAAAGGCGGAGTATACCCACTTAAACCACCGTGTCCCTACGGGTCCCGTGTAGCGGCGAGGTCAAGCGGTTCGCGGATAACATACTTTTCCGTGACCCCGCCCGGGATTGGCCCGCGGTTGGTGTTGGCGGGCCCCGTCTCGTTAATTATAAATCTGTCTGAAACATTGTCGATCATGTGGTCGAGACCATACATTTTGTCTTCTTTTTTAATTATATGAGACACGCAGCTGCTCCATTTTTCAGGAGTGATATGTTGAAGTCCTTCTTCAAAAAGTTTTTTTACTTCTGTCATTTTGAAGGTTTTGTTATTTCTTGCAACATATCCTTTAGCCTGCGCCCATACCAACTCAATGGGATTGAGCTCACAGTGGTGTGGGAGCAGACGTAAAACAATTATCCCATGCTGCGCTGCCATCTCGTCCACAACATACTTATCGCAATGTTCTTGTTTGTGCTGCCGTACAATGTCTATAAGAGTAGCTTTAACCATTGTTGCGTCAAATGAAATATTTTTGCTCGTTTGGCACTCTTGTTTTCTAGGTTTAGTCCAAGACATTGTAGGCAGCGATTCTAGTTTCCTGGAGTGGTAGGGAGCATTATCCATCACTACTACGGAATTTGGTTTTAGTTTTGGCAAGACCCCCTAAACCAATTTTTAAAGGAATCGGCATTCATCTCTTGATGATAATCTTCTTAATTTTTTTTTGGCTTCAAATATTAATAAGATTCTTGATTTTGTGACATATTTGAAATTTAAATGTTTCATAACATTTCTTAATGTACTCCAAGAAAAATTGGGTAAGTCTGGGTCGTCATTGACAACCTTAAGAATCTGTGAAGTAATAAAAAAAAAGTTTTTGAGTAAGGAAGTCTACGCAACCTAATACTTTGGTTTTACAAAGAACATTATGGTAGACACAGAATATAATGCAGTAGAAGGAATAAAGTTTAAGTTACCTTTATAATGGTGGGTGCCTCATGCGCATAAAAAAACCGGTCAAGTGCGAGTCGGACTCGCGCACCGAGGGTTCCGTACAAACCTGTAGGCATATAAGTAAAAGTTCACCAGTCATAGTTATGGTATTTTTATTGCCAAATGAAATCCATAACATTAAAGTATGGAAAGCTGGAGGAGCATAAATTAAATAAAAAGGGGTCTTTGTCGTTTGTAATCAGTCATCCTTTATTTTATATTAACATATATCGATTATTTTATAATATAACTTAAATACCTATACCACCCTTGCAGCAGCCTTGCAAAAGCCTGCTGATGAATGATGGTAAGATTTTTTATCAAAGTTATTGATTTACAAAGTTTTTAGTGACTATTAGAAATCTGTATCAAAAATACTTATAAAGTACAGAATAATTAGCAAAAAGGTTTGAAGACAATGTAATTATTTGAAATCTCAATCTCAATCAGCCTATCGCAGTCCACTGCTGGACATCGACCTCTCCCAACACGCACCACAGCACACGGTCCTCAGCCTTCCACATCCTTTATCTAGACGTTGGGGGCTATAAGACGTTGCTTCGTACCAAATTACGAGATTTTGAGTTCACGGGATGTACCCTGTAGGTTTTGATTCCCTTGCAAGTAGTCGCGAGTTTAAAAATATGATTATATTGCTCTTTCTTTTGATTGCGTAGACATAGAAGTTTGATTTTGTTACAGCCTAACGGTGTTATATACCTGAGTATTTGATATGAATTTCAATGAAATACCTCTACCCGTTCAAGAGAAAGGGGTAGTAACTTAAAATTTATTAAAAATATTTTTTTATATGCTGTAACTAAAAAATTACAGTTTTCGCAATTTTTCCTTTATAAGTGATATAAGACGTTGCTTCGTACCAAATTTCAAGATTTTGAGTTAACGGAAAGAACCCTGTAGGTTTTGATTCCCTTGCGAGTAGTCGCGAGTTTGAAAATATGATTAAATTGCTCTTTCTTTTGATTGCGTAGACATAGAAGTTTGATTTTGTTACAGCCTAACGGTGTAATATACCTGAGTATTTGCTATGAATTTCAATTTAATACCTCTACGCTTTCAAGAGTAAGGGGTAGTAACTTTAAATTTATTAAAAATATTTTATTATATGATGTAACTAAAAATTTACGGTTTTCGCCATTTTTGCTTTATAAGTGATATAAGAAGTTACTTCGTACCAAATTTCAAGATTTTGAGTTCACGGGAAGTACCCTGTAGGTTTTGATTCCCTTGCGAGTAGTTGCGAGTTTGAAAATATGCTTATATTGCTCTTTCTTTTGATTACGTTGACATAGAAGTTTGATTTTGTTGCAGCCTAATGGTGTTATATACTTAAGTATTTGATATGAATTTCAATTTGATACCTCCCCGCGTTCAAGAGAAAAGAGTAGTAACTTTAAATTTATTAAAATTTTTTTTTTATATGCTGTAACTAGAAATTTACGGTTTTCGCAATGTTTCCTTCATATGTGATATAAGACATTACTTTGTACCAAATTTCAAGATTCTGGGTTCACGAGAAGTACCCTGTAGGTTTTGATTCACTTGCGAGTAGGCACGAGTTTGAAAATATGCTTATATTGCTCTTTTGCGTTTGCGTTGACTTAGAAGCTTGATTTTGTTGCAGATTTACGGTGTTATATACCTGAGTATTTGATATGAATTTCAATTTAATACCTCCACGCGTTCAAGAGAAAGAGGTAGTAACTTTAAATTTATTAAAAATATTTTTTTATATGCTGTAACAAAAAATTTACGGTTTTCGCAATTTTTCCCTTATAAGTGATATAAGACGTTGCTTCGTACCAAGTTTCAAGATTCTGAGTTCACGGGAAGTACCCTGTAGGTTTTGATTTCAAAGCGAGTTTGAAAATATGCTGCAATTTTCAGCATATACAGCTGTATCTTTTGATTGCGTTGGATTAGAAGTTTGATTTTTTTACAGCTCTATGGAACCGTAGATTCGAGTATTTAGTATAAATTTCAGTTTGATACCTCCACGCATTCCTGAGAAAAAGGGTCTTGACAGACGGACGGACAACAAAGTGATTCTATAAGGGTTCCGTTTTTTACTTTCGAGGTACGGAACCCTAAAAATGATGTACTTTTCGCCTTATACCGGCAAAAGTAAAATCGTCTTATTTATCTTTGAAACTGTGTTTCGGTACACGTTTCTCGGGAGACTTAAATAGTTCATTTTCTTTGTATTCTTTTAAAACACTGTAAACTGAGGTCACACCAATTCCCAAAATGTCAGCTGTTTTCGAAACACATTCTTTTTTTTCGGGAGCCTCAATAGATAATAATGAAGCAGCTTTCTCCTCAAATACGTATTTGCAGACGTTTTGTATCCTAAGTTTTTCGGTAACGCTTAAAGCAATCCGTGATCTCTTCTTTCTTGGAGACAAGCTTTGGCTTGACGTGCTTGGTTGAGGATCCATATCGTTTGTATGAAACAATATAGCAACAAATAAACACAAAAATTTTTCAAATCGGACTGGTAGATCCTGAGCTTAGCGCGTTCAACCAAAAAAACAAACAAACTCTTCAGCTTTATATATTATATATTAGAATATATTAGTGTAACGTTTATTGGTGTGAGTAGAGAGAAATCAAAGAAGCATAGCGTTCGTTACAAAATATATTAGCTAAGAAGCGTTACACAATTATATAACCCGGAAGCAAACGGTAAGAGCTAAGACCTAGACTCAGGGCAGGGTAGATAGGCAGGCTGACTAGGCTTCGGTCCTCCAGAAGAGAAGTATAACTTATCTCAGCGGCCAGGATCTAAGAGAGGAGATTCGCTGTCGCGCCGCGGTATTTATGTGCCGCAAGTGAGCGAGGCGGCCAGTCAGAAGTAGTGGGGGGTATCGCGACGACTCCCACGTCACACACTCCCCCCTTTAGGCCGGAATTTTTCCTGCGGGAAAAATTCCCTGGCCCCCTGCCGCCGACAGCACCTGGAATAGAGAAGGCGAAGTGGTGTCAGTCTTTTAAGTTGCAAACACCACCTAAAAGAAATTTGGTTATGTATAACCCCCCAACCATTCATACATCACGCATTCAATGGACCCCTTTAACACCAAAAAAAAAATCCTTCATATCTCGCACACATGCCAGACACACTCACAACCAGTGCACTAGCTATCATTCAAACCAATCCGGTTCCTGCTTGAATGCAAAACACGTCGAGGATTACACATAAGCATAACTGAGATAGTCTTGAATAAATAGTTAATATTTATTAGTGACACTTCAAAACAATAGTTTAGAATTCTTATATATAAGTTAAGTTAAATAAAATACAAAAGAGCTGCTCAGTTTGTGGAATATCTGTTATAATATTACTGCATAAAACAATTAAAACAAAAAGGTCAACGCGACAACAAAAGAGTGAGTGACAGGTCATAAAACTCAACGCAGGTAGTCGAGACGAATGTAGATGAGAGTAAGCCTTATGTGCGCGGGATAAGGTATTATTTAGAAAGCGCGCTAGCGGCTCGCTAAATAGAATGGGTTAATATTAATATCTCCGAACATACTTTATAACGTAAACAAGGTGATTAGCACAACAAATAGATTCAAGAAACTTCGAACCCGTGAGACGCAGTTGATTACAGTTTTAACCACTGAGTCAAATAAAAAGGATTTTAAAGATAAAAAAAAATTCGGTATTACTATAACGACCATTATGGACTGTGGGTGAGCAGAAGTAATTATAACAACAAATTTGACGAGATTTTTGTATGAGATTAATAATTATTGTTTGTAATTAATTAATTTTAAATCTTTAATATGCCATTCGCCAACTGGCTTGCCAGTCATATCAGACAATTTGTAAACTAAAGGAGACTTTTTAGCTACAACTTTGCATTTAATAAATTTAGGAGCGAGTTTTTTATTGAAATATTTATCTTTATCGCTTAAATAGTAAGTACGCCGCCACACAATATCGCCGACATTGAATTCGGCCGGTTTGCGACGAAGATTATAAGAATTACAATTACGTTGGTGAGCGGCTATCAAAGCGGCCTGTACCTTTTCGAAGATAGGAGACAAATGGCCGAGGGCCTCCGCATATGTATCACGCGGTTCGAAGACAATATTAGGGTCAGATTTGTTGACCACATAGTGTGACCCACAAGTAACCAATTCACGACCGAAGACCAGAAAAGATGGAGAATAGCCAGTTACCTCGTTTACTGCGCAATTTATTGCAAAATGAATCTTAGGAACGACTAGATCCCAAACGCGCTGATCTCGTTCGATAAAAGTAGAAATAGCCGTCATAATAGTTTTATTATAACGTTCGACTGAGTTTACATGGGGTGTATACAGCGGCGTATAATGCAAATTAGGAATTTTGTATTTAGTTATCAAATTTTTAAATGAGGAACTAATGAACTGCTTACCATTATCGAGAACAATAGTCGACGGAATACCATGGACCAAAAAAACATTTTCTTCTAAAATTTTAGTAATTATTTCGGCAGTAGCTCGTTTAATGGGAAAAAGCATACAATATTTGGAAAAACAACAAGAAACAACAAAAATAAAATTGTTTAGCCTTCTAGAAGTAGGTAGTGGACCAATTAGATCAATGCTTAACATCTGGAATGGTTTATAACAAGACTTAGATCTACCCATATGACCTAAGGTTGAATGGTTTTGATGTTTGTGAGCTATACAAACATCACACGAATTCACAGCCTTAACAACGTCGGAATACATATTCGGCCAGTAATAATTTAATGCCAAGCGCTTGTAGGTTTTAAAAATACCTAGGTGACTAGCCGTGGGCAGCGAATGGTTCTCAGCAATAATATTAGATCTTTGTTCCGACGGAATAACCTCCTTCCATTGAAAATCTCGAGTTAAAGGATTTAGACACTTTTTAAAACGATATAATTTATTATTAATAATTTGGTAGTCCACGAAAGATGTGGGATTGTTTAGACAACCTTTAAAAATGTTTAGATACCACGAGTCGTTAGTAGACATTGGGAGTGTTAGGTTTAAATTAGGAGTAATGTCATTATCATTGATAATGGCTGCAACGGGAACAGAACGAGACAGGAGGTAGGGCAATATGTTGTCTGAACCACGACGATGTCGAATCTCGAAATTGTACGACGAAAGACGAACACCCCATCTGGCCAAACGGCCAGTAGGATTATTAAGTTTTAGAAACCATTTGAGCGCAGCGTGGTCAGTGTAAACAATAAACTTTTTACCGTTATCGACATAACAACGCCAGTGCTCGATGGCAGATAACACAGCGAGTGCCTCGCGCTCAGTAGCGCTGTAATTTTTTTCAGCATCAGACAAAGACTTACTGTAATAGGCTATGATTTTTTCTTCGCCTTTCATAACCTGGCAGAGGACCGCGCCTACGCCGTAGTCGCTGGCGTCCGTGTGTATCTCAAAAGGTTCGGAGTAGTCCGGACAAGATAAAATAGAAGGAGAGGACAAGCAGTCTTTCAACTTGATAAAAGCCTGGTCCGCCTCTTTAGACCAACAAAAAGGGGAAGCCTTTTTACCTTGAGAGGTTAATTTGTTTAGAGGTGACGATATACGACTAAAGTTTGGAATAAATCGCCTATACCATGAAGCCACGCCCAGAAAACGACGTAGTTCCTTTTTATTAGAAGGGGTAGGGTAATTAATTATGGCATCAATTTTATCAGGATCCACATGGAGACCTTGCGAATCGACAACGTAACCTAAATATTTTATTTTATCCCGAAAGAAATTACACTTATCTAAGTTTATAGTGAGATTTGCCATTTTCAATTTTTCGAAAATACGTAATAAAAGCGTAATATGTTCTTCAAACGTTGACGATATACATACAATGTCGTCGATAAAACAGAAGACCTTGTTTTCAAATTCAGGACCGTAAAACAGAGTATCGACTAAACGTTGCTGAGTTGCGGGTGCGTTTGTTAGACCAAACGCCATTCTTTTAAAATGAAACGTGCCACGAGTAGGTACATAGAAAGCGGTCTTAAAACGATCCTCTTCTTTAATTAACGTCTGCCAGAAACATTTAGAAATATCTAAACTAGATAGGTATTTAGCATCTCTCAAGTTATCTAGAATTTCCGAAATGAAGGGCAAATTATAAGCATCTTTTCTAGTAACAGAATTCAATTTACGACTATCTAAGCAAAATCTTAGTTCGCCGTTCTTTTTAGAGGTTAAAATAACCGGGTTAGACCACGGACTTTCGGAGGGTTCAACGACATCTTCCTTCAACATTTCGTTTAGTTGTTGTATCAAAATGCGTTGTTTATCGGGAGACATACGATAATAACGCTGACGAATAGGTGGGCTATCGCCTGTGTCAATAGAGTGAGTAATGAGAGTTGTACAACCGAGACCCCGCTTTTTATAAGAAATATCGGAAAATTTAGAAATAATGTTATCAGTGGCAGCTCTCTGTTCAATAGATAAATTATTATAAGACTCATCGGTCCGCAGCTCAGTAACTTGTAAGTCAGTTTCATTCAATAACAACACCGACTCTAAATGGTTAGGAAATAAATTAAAAATTCGCCAAAAATCCATACCGAGAATTAAAGTATTTTTAATCCCTGGCACTACATGAAAATTTAGGGAAACTGTTTTATTTTGAAATTCAATAGGAAGAGAGATAGACCCTAAAGAACACAATTTTTCACCACCAGCGGTTACCAAACTAAAAGGCTGAGAACAATCCAACTGATACTCATTATTTAAAAAGAAATTATGAGAATTGTTACCCAAGATTGTAACACATGAGCCAGAATCCAACAGGCCGACTACAGGTTTACCATTTACAATAACAGAAATATAAGGCGAGTATTCTATATTAGAATTGCGGATTGAGGATAGACTATAACAGTTAAAAAATTTTTTTAGATAATTTAACCAATTATTCCACTCGGTTTTATTGAAATTATTTGATTTATTTCTTCCCCAATCCTCGCTTATTAGTTTTTTGGGTTATTAGCTTTAGGATTACATTTAGGACAATCAGACACACGAAAACCTTTTAGACCGCATTTAAAACAAATTAAAAAGTGTGGTTGGCGACAATTATACAAACTGAGAATTGGATCGACACCTGGGACAGAACCGGTTGTCGTTTTTATTAGTGGTGGGTAATTTGATAGCGTTTATCTGTGGTGGAGCGTTAAAGTTTTTATTAGAGTTATTATAATAATTTTTTGGTTTGTAATTAGAAAAATTAGGTTTTTGTGGTTGGTGGGCAAACTCGGACAACAAGATATTGGGTGTGGCTTTGGAAGATTCCCGATGGTCTTTAGTTCGTTTATGAAAGGTCTCAAATTCACGACAGACACTAACGAGACTAGGGATATCGGCCACCTTAGCCGTTAAAATAGTTTGATTGTAACATGGCAGGACATTACGCAACAAAATATCTAATTTTTCAGACTCACTAATAGGCACATCAAGACGAGAAAACATACCCTGCATTTTAGCAACAAAAAGTGTTATATTTTCGTCCTCAGCTTGAAGGCGAAACCTAATTTCGTTTAAAATTTTAAAATCATAGTCAGTCGGGCTAAAATCACGCTTTAAAAGACAACACAATTCACTCCAACTAGAAACCTGTTCTTTGAGCGAACGATACCAGAACAATGCATCGCCCGTAAATATCTCAAAAGCAAATAGTAACATTTTATTTTCGGGAATACACCTAGCCTGCATAAACTCATTAATTCTTTCAATGAACCCGCGAACACAAGACTTACCATTATATTTAAATTTAGCGAGTTCGGAAAACAATTTACGTTCGTACTTAAAGTCGTCAGAAACGACGGGGGTAGATACAGAGCAGTCCTTTTGTACTACGTGCGAAGTTGGTTCAGATGTACCCGACATCAAAGATTTAAAAATAGCTAACTGATTGCGGTAATTGCTCGAAACTATCTCAGCCGAGTCGGTATCAGAAAGGCGGTCCAGATCCAGTCTATTCAATCTAAAATAAATATGGTTGAGAATAGATTCTGTGCGCGAATAGAGGTTTTGTTCAAATTGTGATCTAAGCAGAGAAATATTATTTGTAGCCCTAATTAAGGAGTTCCGGATAGCCGAAATTTCCTCTTCGGGGTCTAAATCCGAATCCAAAATAGTTTCAGAGGGAAACTGAGACGCTAGTGTAGCTATCTGCTGGCGCAGCTCGGCTACGGAACCAGACTTGTCACCCCCCCGAATAATTAGTTCATAAACCAGCTCCGATTTTACTAAATGATTAAAGTTAATTTTAAAAGACATTGCTAAGTTACTTAGAAAAAGATTAAACAGATAAAAGATTAACCTAACAGCACCAAAAGTCACTCACACAGGGGTTATACTTATAATATAACAATAAAATAAAAGGTAATGTAAATATGTTCACAGTGGGTCGTTTAAAGAGAAAGATATTTATTATGTAGCAAGTAAACAAGTTACGTTCGCAATGCGTAAGAATAATGCGAAGCGGAATCTACCCTCACATAAAAAATGTAATTGTACAATTAAAATAATTCCCAAAACCGTTACTTAGTCTAACGAATTTGGGTTAGAAAAGAAGTTATAAAAGTACATAAGATGTGGCGCAAGCCTTTAGTCGACTATATTGCCCGATTGATATAGGCTTTAATGCGTTATTATTTATCTAACACATTTAGAAACGAAAAATCAACGACTTACCGACTGTGAACACACTTACACACAGAAACACAGAAAAACACAGAAAAAGGAAGCGACCAGAAGCCGAGTCAGTTGCCTGAGCCCTTAAAATTGTTGGGCGCCAGTGTAACGTTTATTGGTGTGAGTAGAGAGAAATCAAAGAAGCATAGCGTTCGTTACAAAATATATTAGCTAAGAAGCGTTACACAATTATATAACCCGGAAGCAAACGGTAAGAGCTAAGACCTAGACTCAGGGCAGGGTAGATAGGCAGGCTGACTAGGCTTCGGTCCTCCAGAAGAGAAGTATAACTTATCTCAGCGGCCAGGATCTAAGAGAGGGTCAGTCCGCCTCCAGGACCAGAGTTCGAAACCTATTCAACTCCAGCGAGGGGTGAGACAGGGGGATGTCATATCCCCGAAACTGTTTACCACTGCGCTGGAGGATATTTTCAAGCTTCTGGACTGGAATGGACTCGGCATCAACATCAACGGCGAGTACATCACTCACCTTCGATTCGCAGACGATATCGTAGTCATGGCTGAGACCATGGAAGACCTAGGCACAATGCTCGATGGCCTCTGTAGAGTCTCCCAACAAGTAGGTCTGTCTTAAGATGAACATGGACAAGACGAAAATCATGTCGAACGTCCATGTTGTACCTGCTCCTATTCAGGTTGGGAACCCTACGCTCGAAGTTGTCGACAAGTATATCTACCTGGGACAAGTAGTCCAATTAGGTAGGTCCAACTTCGAGAAGGAGGTCAATCGTCGAATCCAACTCGGTTGGGCAGCGTTCGGGAAGCTACGACATATCTTCTCGTCCGATATCCCGCAGTGTCTCAAGACGAAAGTCTTTGACCAGTGTGTGTTGCCAGTGATGACTTACGGATCAGAGACGTGGTCGCTCACTATGGGCCTTATCAGAAGGCTCAAGGTCACTCAGTGGGCGATGGAGAGAGCTATGCTTGGAGTTTCCCTGCGAGATCGAATCAGAAATGAGGAGATCCGCAGTAGAACCAAAGTCACCGACATAGCTCTCCGGATAGCCAAGCTGAAGTGGCAGTGGGCAGGGCACATAGCTCGAAGAACCGATGGCCGTTGGGGCAGAAAGGTTCTGGAGTGGCGGCCACGTACCAGACGACGCAGCAGAGGTAGGCCCCCCGCAAGGTGGACCGACGACCTCGTCAAGATCGCGGGAGGTGGTTGGATGCGGGCGGCTCAAGACCGGTCTGTGTGGAGAACCTTGGGGGAGGCCTATGTCCAGCAGTGGACGTCGTTTGGCTGATATGATGATGAAGTAATTAACTTAAATCTTGACATTCAGAAGCATAACTTTGTGGCCTAGATGAATAAATGATTTTGACTTTGACTTTGGCCTTTAGTAATCTGAAGAATAATATTTTACAATGTTATAAGAAATCTTGCAGTCAGTCATTATGTGCGTAAATGCTGACTGTGGGCGCATGCCTTTTAGTGCAAACGTGCAAAAACTGCGGACAACAAGTCAAAGTCATTACAGATAACAAAGATCTAGTAGTACCAGGCCCGTCAAATCTTTCTAAACGTCAGTTCATAAACTTGTACCCGTCATAAGCCTTTCTTCAATCACCAGATGATACAGTTAAGTAAACAATTTGCATAATTCTGAATTAATACTCATGTTTGTATGAATAAATTATTCACTGTTTACTCGCTTATTCAATGGTGCTGACAGAATTGAGCCTTCACTTGTAACAGAACATCGATCATTCGCCGTTTTTAAATTTGTCGCATCATCACTACGAACATTTTCATGTTATATTTCTAGCAAACGCTCTAATTAGCAAAAACCCTGAGGAATTGTTTTTGTTCATTGGCTATAATGCTCGCCAGGACGGTCGATAGAATGCTCGCTAAAACACTCTCGTTTGTTTATCAGTTTGTTTCTATGTATAATATGTATGTATTTCCAAAAAAAGTAAACATGTATGTTTATCCATTATCTAGTACCCATAGTCAGTACCCATAATCTGTCCGTGTGGTGACTGATTCAGAATATGGTATGTCACCACCCCGTATCATCCCATGGGTGTCGTAAGAGGCGACAAAGGGAGCATATTATGCAGAGAACAGCACTGTAAGAGAAGGAAAACTTGATACAACACTATACCAACCCGTTTGGCCAGCGTGGTATAGTAGGGCAATTCCTCCTTTTAAAGGAGAGTCCTAGTCCAGCAGTGGACTGTTAAAGGCTGATAATGAAGTACCCATAGTACAAGCTCTGCTTAGTTTGGGACTAGATGGTGTTGTGTGAATGTAGTTAGAATATTTGTTATGTAACATTGGCATGAATGCTAATTACAAGTTGTTGTAAATTACAATGATCAAGTGTATAATCACCACTAGATATCAGTTGTATACTTTATAGAGGTGAACTATAATTTATACTGCGATGTCAAGCGTCTATGACGTAGCGATATTAAGATGGATCAATCGACCTGCGAGTTTAAGCGACTCTACCAACGTTATGAAAATCGATGGCTAACTGCACACTGGGCTGACAAATGCTTGCTATTTATAGTTGTACATTGTTTTTTAACACATAACATAACTTCACGCCTTTATCCCCGAAGGGGTAGGCAGAGGTGTATTACACACCCACATTTCGCCAGTTATGTTTTGGTTCCAATGTAATAGGGGGCGAACCTATTGCCATCTACCAGGCGCATTATTAAGCGAGCGATAATTAATATTTTTAATACACACATAATTTCGAAATGTCACAATTGTGTTTCCGGGGTACCTTCGTCTCGGCGTTAAGTCGTATAATGTCTTTGGGATATAAAGGTACCACGAATTTGTTTCGAGTGATCATGGCGCTTGCAACAGTACCGAAATATCAGATACTCGAAACAACAATACGCAATATAATCTTTAAGGATAATAAACAGCTAATGTTAAAGATCACGAAACTTTAGATTTACGAAAAAAAACAACTCTACCACAGTCATATCTCAACGTAGTAGGTCTGTTGTATCTAAACGTTCATGCTAAAATGCCTTAAAATACAAGCAACGCTACACATAGCATACAATATATAGATTGAGTGACAGGCTACATTTAAAAAAGGTTATTCCAGTTGCAATGTCCTCTCTGTGCATTCGTTCAAAACATCAATCAGTCGCTCCGGGTTGACATTGGCAATTGAATGCTGCCACCATTTTATTAAGATTACTGTACTCTTCGGTGAAGCAATTAAATTTGATTTTTATACGGTTTCTGTGGAAATCTTTTCTACTATTATAAATGAGAATGTTTGTGAGGATGGATGGATGTTTGTTCCTTTTTAACGGTAAAACTACTAAATGATCTTTTATCTAACTTATTATTACTATTGCTGATTGATGTATCAGCAGAATAGCATATTATGAGGTACAATTAGTAAGTGAGAACAAAAAAAATATAATTTTTTACCAACCCGACCCAAATTACAAATTACTGCAAAAATGTATAGAACGGAATATTATCCAACATTTTCATTTATAAAGGAAATAAAGGAAAATATGGATTTTCATTTCCAATAAAATGAAGGTAAATGAAACAGGCCGAAACTTACATATCAATATTGTTTGTAAATTTAATAATAAGCTCCATTACACTACAAGAACCAAGTTTGTTATTACATGAAGTTCGTTTTAATACTACTTTCTGAAGGCTAATATTTAAACGAGTGACTGAAAATTTAAGTTTTGAGTGACAAAAATAATAAATTTGGGTTATAGAATTACTAAGTGAGCGACTGACTGCGAGTGATGAGAAATCAACAGAACAGCAACTTACAAAGTTTAATTTGAGTTACTTAAAATACAAAATGAGAAGCTTCATAATATTTGAGCGACCTAATATTTGTTTGAGTGCCAACGTAACGTCCTGCATTTTTTCAATATTTGGCAAATTATTTATTTATACTGAGCGACATTTTATCTTAAATTAACTGTTTCGTAATAGATAAACCTCACATTTTTATGAAAATTTTCTAATGAAATTACTATTTTAAGGAACACTATTAGCCAAGGAATTTAATAATTTAAGGGTAGGTAATTAAATGAAAGAATTTATTCCGAAAAAGCAAAGCAATATGCATTTATTTAAATCAAATGAACAGAAAACAAAATAAAATAAGACGTTTCAGTCTTCTAAACCAAATTGACGGAGCCCTGCTTCGCAGGGCTCCTATTTTTGGGTACAGGGTCACAAGAAAACCTAACATAACGTATTAAGTTTCCCGAATGAACGAGATTATTTTCATAAATAAATAGATCGTGATTTTCGCAATACCTTCATTTCGAAAATCACGATCGGCAATGTTAAAGTCGCCTTTTCTGTATTTCTAGTCGCTTATCTAGTAATTTAGTCGCTCACATAGTAATTTAGTCGCACGGTTAGAATTTTAATTTCTGAAATGGATTAATCGTACCCCGTACCCCGTTTAGTACGCTCGTTCTAGATTTTATTATTTATCAATAAGTATTCGTCGTTGGTTTAGTTAATCTTTCGCTTACTCAAATTCATGCCGCTCAAGTTATTAAAACAGTATCTCATCATCAGGCGCTAAGTTTTTTTTATTCGCTCGTTTTATAATTCGCCCTTTCTGAAAGGTTCCTGAAGTATTGATACACTTAAGCATGTTCTTTTATCCTCCTGTTTTACAAAGATTATTTACCTTCTCACCGGTTTCGCTGTTTTAGCTTTCATCACCCCATTTGTAGCGTCCGTAGCGTGACTTGACTTGATCATAATAGACCAGCAACGCTAAGCAACGTCAGTATTTTTACTTTTGGAAAAAGTTAGCGATCTTGTTCATATTTCTATGATAGCATAGCCTAGTGGAGATACCAACAGACTGTTGTGCAGAGGGTATTGATTTTGAAGTCACGGCGCGCACCAATGACTTTTCAAAGTTATTTGCTTATTAAGTTGTTAATTATCACTTGCCACGTGTTTCAGCGAGCATGTTAAACCGTCAGTCCAAGCTGTCATGGAGATCTTTGACAGTAGTTATAGTAAGTCTGTACTTCTGAATAGGTCCCACGTAATAGGGGGCGAACTTATTGCCGTTACCGGGCACATCACCAGACTTCGTTCTGCTACTGAGAATTTGGAAAAACACAGTCACACTTTTTGCCCAACCTGGGATTCGAACCCGGGAATCGAACCCGGGACTTCAGATCAGCAGTCGCATACGCTACCCACTGGACCACGGAGGCAGTCTTACGACTCATTTCTTGTAAACAGCGTACCTAATATATAAACTCATCTACTTGTTCCACTCGTTTTCCATCGATCATAACATTACAAGCCGTAACGCATTCCTTCTTTTCAAAAACCATAACTTTCTTTTTACTTACATTCACTTTCTTTTCTTTCCTCTCTAACGCACCATGCATGATTGTTACCATCTCCTGACACTAGACTAAACCATAGCATATCTCTATCCATATGGGTTGCATTGGTGAGATAGGTTGGAAAAGGTCAAATGAGTCAAATCCGGCTAGACTAGTTAGTGAACCCCGGGTTGCAACTGGGATAACGTTTATAATTTTTAACCGACTTCAAACAAAAAAAAAGGAGGAGGTTCTCAATTCGGCCGGTATATTTTTTTTCGATGTATGTACACCGATTTCGCCGAGGTTTCTGAACTGATTCACGTAGTTATTTTTTTGTTTGATGCGCAATAGTTTCGAATTAGTCCCATAAAAAATTGATTCATGTAGGCAGTAGTTTTTATTTTATGAGCATTTTTTTATTTATATTCACCTATCCTTGTGGCTGAAATTCCTATGAATAATAATTGTGACGGCTGGTGTCATGTCAAATTGTCATCACTACGGTCACCAAGGACTACTGACGTCTACACGATAAACTGGCCCGACGTCAAACATAATAATTAGCAAAAAGTTTTGAAGACTATTTCATTATGGGTGGTGGGTATATCGACTTCCGGGCGAGTCGAGGCGGCATTCACTGTTTGTATTTTTTGTATCCACTATGTTTTATTATTGTCACACTTTCCTTGATCTTGTATGAAATTTTGAGACCGCATACCTATCATGTTTCTTATAACATTGTTTTCTGTTAGTTATTTATATATAAAATATGCTTTCTGTTTGCTAGATGTTACAATGTTATATTATCTATGTTATTATTTTATGTAAACAAATTATTTACGTAACTGAGTACATTGCGAGACGCAGCGCGTACGTCGTATGCGCCGCGCGCGCCGGCCACACTGAGTCATTAGTTAATTTAAGTAGTATGCACACATGGCGCGTACCCACATGCATCGTGTTTGTTTGCAAACCTGCATATTTTGAACCATTTCTGCTGATGCGCTCAACCAGACCATTACTTTTTTGTTATTTGTTTCCGTTGCTGTAGCAATTTAATTCTGGCTGATTTTTACGTCCGTGCGACACCAAATGGTCGCACTGAAAAACAGCGCTCTGTTGTGGGCCCTGTGGACCACAGTGGAGCATTATGCTGAGTGCGTACCAAATTCTCCACAGATTGCACGTTTATTTTTTATTTTTTTTATTATATGTTAAACATTTTTACCCTGCTTTTTGTTGTGTGTGTATCTGTGAGAAATAAACAGTTTTTCTTTCTTTCTTTCTTTCATTATTTGGAAATGACAGTTTTAAGTTAGATGACGTAAGCACTCTGTCAAGTGTTCGCTAAATTCGCCACTAATTGATAAGAAGGCGATGGCCGTGCTGATAATACATCCGCTTTATGTTCTGAAGGCGTGGGTTCAAATCCCAGTCATAACTGTTAGTGGATTTTGGTTTTTATGAAATTTGGAAAATGTTTATGAATATTTGGCCAATATTTTTTTTTTATCTTAGGTAGACTTTAAATAAACTAAAGTATAATTGGTCTATAAGTAGGATTTACATTATAATGTACAATAAAATAAAACTAATTATATAACTAAACTATCCTAAACTATAAAAAAGCAAAAGTATGAAAAGAAAAGTAAATAAAATATAATAAAAAATTAAATTCCTCCGCAACGCTGTCGAGCGGTAGCGTGCCCAGAAGACTGGCAGCATTGCCACGTTTAATGACAATGCTCATTCTCTCAGCGAGATATAAACCAGCCCTCTGCTCACGGGAAGCATCGATCAGCCTTCTGGCGATTTCTTCGTATAATGCGCGTGCACTAGGGCCCCATGGCCCCAGCGTTTCGACCCCAAACGGCTTAAAAACGTAATTACCAGCCAGGTTTCCGTATTTGCGCCGTTTGAGGGTTTCCGCCGATGCAGCAGCAGCGCCAGCATCATCAAAATATTATTTAAATAATTCGAATAAAAATTAGAAAATTCTAGAAACTTGAAAAAGGAATGGATAGACTGCCTCGTTAGTCTCGCGGCATATATGTGCGCGTGGGATTGCGAGGTCTCGGGTTCGATTCCCGGGTCGGGCAAAGTGTTATTGGGTTTTTCCGTTAGGAAAATCTCAGTAGCAGCACGGAGTCTGGTAATGTGCCCGGTACGGCAATAGGCTCGCCCCCTATTACGTGGGACCTAAAAATTCATGGGCAATGTGGGTGTAATATTACACCTCTGCCTACCCCTTTGGGGATACAGGCGTGAGTCTATAAAAAAAATGTGTCAGACATCGGGTGTTGGGTTATATATACGTATTTAAATTGGATGACAATGAAAAGTTATTATGACATAGAGCTGCTCTGATGATGGAATCGAAAGGTGGCCATGGGAATAATATAGGAACTCAGTAATTAATTGACAAAATTTTATAGAGTTTGGGCTCGTTCGCGTCCGATGAAGGAGTCAGAAGGTGGCCATACGAACTCAGTAACTACAAAAATCTATTTGAATTGCACAATGATGATAATGGTGACTTCAAAGACGTAAACCATGCGGTAATGCCATGATTTGTCGATTATTAATGAGCCCAAGTCTATTAGCTCTCTGCTCAAAAGACTCATTCGCTAGACGCTCTTGGATCTTACCGAGTCTAGAATTATACTGTTTAAGAGTTTCTTGACGATAACGTGATTTCATATATGCTTTCCTGGCCAACCACCCACCTTTAAGCTATGAAACTAGTTTTTGTGTCGAAGAGCAGGCTATGATTCTAATTATTGTAAGTTATAACATATCTACTGGTACCAATCTAACTAAATTAATTACCTACCTTACCTTAAGATTAAAAGAAGATCTGTGTAATAAATGATGATGATCATGATCGCCTCCCGACCGATTTCGGCCCCGGTGGCTTGTCTATATAATATACTAGAGGAAGCCAGCAGCTACGCCTGCACATTTTTTTAAATTTATCTGTTTTGACCAATCCCGTGGGTATTTCGGGAAATCCCTTCTTTGTGCACTCCTACGGTCCCCAAGAAACATACATGCCAAATTTCAGCTTCCTGCGCCCAGTAGTTTTGGCTGTAGCTTGTCTGTCAGTCAGTTTATATATTATGATGAGACTTGGCAACTGTGCGGAACATATTATATTGCGCCAATGTGTGCGCAAAACAAGTGCACTCTCTATTTCCTCATTCTCATAGTTCGATGGGACACCACATGCAACACGACCGGAGAGAGATTTGGCGCAGGACTAACGGCTTAACGTACTTTCTGAAGCATGGGAGTGTAAAACCGCCATTTCATCCGAACTTCTATTGGATAATTCTTAACAAAAAAACCCAATGACCACTTTTTGCACCAGGAATCGAACCCGAGACCTCTTGATTCGCAGCCGTTTACACTTCCGCTTCGACCACACAGGCAGTAAAAGACCCATACGGGCCAATCGAACAGCTATGTGGCGCTATAAAACTATGTAGACGATGTTTTCGTTAAGTGCCTGACCTGAGTCTCCATTCCGAAAGCCCATACGAGAGCCCCGTATAGGTCTCCCAGACAGCTATGAAACCAGCTTTAGTGTCGCAAGGCAAGTGATCATCATCCACAGTCCGACTGTGTCCACTGGTGAACATCTTTTTGTACTTGCCGTTTCCTTTGATCATGTCTTATCTAGCCCCGGTTCGAAGGGCAAGTACCAACTTATGATATGAAACGTATTGATTTCAAACTAACTAAACTAATTACTTAATCTAAAGGTTGCGGGAAGACAACTGTGTAATTAATATAATATAGGAAACTAAACTACGACATTAGTGTATGGTTGCGAGGAGATAGCTTCATAATTAATACAATACATTGAACTAAACTAAGACCTAACTATATGGCTATGTCACGACTGAGGTAATTGCTGCGCTATCGTTCATAACGAGTAAGAGTGTGTACATTTCGTCAACAGTGTCGACACAAGATTGATTCCTAGGTCGGGCGTCTTATTAAAATAAGACAACATCTTGTAACCCGCAATGTTTCTTGAATTACGATTTTGCGCACAAATTAACAGTCAAATCAAAGAAATAGTATAAAATATATCTTTATCTTTTCAGACATAGCCACAATGTGTAACTATCCCTTCAGGTACCTAATTAGTATCATTATTTTCTGAGCTGAAACATAGATGGACCTGCAAATATTCTACAATTATGGTAATAGTACCAACCTAATTACAGCCCAATGGAACCGTAAGTTCTAGTGTAATCTTAAATTATATTTTTTATAGACTCACGCCTGTATCCCCGAAGGGGTAGGCAGAGGTGTAATATTACACCCACATTTCGCCATGAATTTGTTTAGGTCCCACGTAATAGGGGGGCGAGCCTATTGCCGTACCGGACACATTACCAGACTCCATGCTGCTACTGAGAATTTCCTAACGGAAAAACCCAATAACACTTTGCCCGACCCGGGAATCGAACCCGAGACCTCCCAAACCCACGCGCACATTTATGCCGCGAGACCAACGAAGCAGTTTGCCGTACCTAATCTTGGTAAGTAAACGTCAGTTGGTTTCCCTCAAGACTTATACGAACACCGCATGCAGGAGGCATTGCAGATGCGTACTACGGCATCGGCAGAGAGACTGTTTGTTGGCAAGCGTTATGGAGCACAGGGTGAGGTCAACTGAATAAAATAATTTTTATAGTATTTTTTTATAGCGATTGTACAAAAAAAAGTTATAGTCAATATAGCGACGTCTAAAACCTATCTGTCTGTCCGCGATAAAATCAAAACTAATGAGCGGATTTATTTTCATGCAGTCTGTCTATCGGTCAACACCATTAAACAGAGTGGTGAATGTGTGTAAATTATTATTTTACTCTAGTCGTATGAAGCCGAGAAGGATGGCTAGTTCATGATATTTTTAATTATTTTTTATTTTTGCCAGGACGGGTTGTCAAGTCCCGGCTACACACGAATGTAAACTAGAAAAAAAGGAATAATAAATATCTAGTTATTGCCTTATTTATTATTACAATATTTGCACCTAGTTTTTCGATATACAGTACGTACTCACTATGTTTGAAAGAGCTAGGTCGTCTAGGCCTCGGTCGGCTCGGAACGTCTAGGAAATGAAAAAGCAATCAAGGTCGTAACGTTAAATGTCTAATGGTGTATCAATATTCATTGACCATTATAATTTAATTGGAGAATGTAGAAACGGGTATGTCGACACGCCTATCCTAGGCTATTACGCATTGATTGTACATATATAGTTCAAAATCAAGGACAAGCCTTGACTCATAATAATTTGAAAGTCTTCACAACGTATGAAGAAACGGGCACATAATGCTGAAGAAGAATATAAAATAATAAATAAAATATAATAAAATACCGTTATTATCGTTTTCAAAATAATAAATATTCATCAAATGAATTCCAGCTGTTTGAGAGGAGTACATTTACAATGACATACATACACACGTACAGAGAGTCCCCTTTTTATATCACAGAGATAACTGACGCTGCTTAATAGCCCATCTCTCAATTCAATCTGTGTACTGAAAACTCAATGTACCCTTGCGACTAGTAAAACGAAAAAAAGATATACTTCAATATTTTTGACAATTTTTTACCCCTTTTTACGAGAGGCAGTTTAACGACGTCTGTATTACAGCAATTTGAAGTCTACGCATTTACAACTTAAGTTATAAAAGTGAAAATGTATAACTCACATTTGAGACAGTGAATGGTTGTAGAACCGTGTTAAAAGAAGACAACATTTATTTAAATTTTCTTGACATATCTATTTATGCTTAAATAGATTTATTGCCACTGTCTGCCCTGTGCCTCGGAGAGTACGTTAAGCTGTCGGTTATGGACATCAATATATAAAATTACTGTAACTGGGCTGTATTTAATAGCGAAAAAATCATCATCCTATAAGCTGACAGAATGATATCCACCACTGGACATATGCCACCCTCAAGTCTCTCCACATATACCGATCTTGAGCCACCTACAATATCCATCTAGTGCCCTCGATCCCAGTAAACTTATCGGTCCATCTTGCGGGAGGCCTTTTGCTGCAATGACACCAGTTGCGTGTCTGCCACTCAAGAATCTTTCTGTTTCAACGGCCATCGGTTCTTCTGGCTATATGCACTGCCCACTCCAACTACATCTTGACTATTCGGGGGGTAACGAAGATATTAATTACAATTCATAACTACAGAATCTAAGACATCATTATAAATTGACAACGTCATCAAAAGTTTGCCATTAGTGTTTCCAGGACCTCATAGTATTTCCTTTGCAATACAGCTTGAGGTGATTTTTTACGACCAAAACACACCAACATCACAACAAAAAATCTGCCAATTTGAAGCTAATAAATTTTTAAAAGGTTTCTTATATATCCTGTTTTACACAGTACATTAAAAACCTTGGTTTATCAACACTTGGAGGGTAAAGAGCCTCATCTTCACTTTACTTCCCGCTTACATTTTTAATAACGCTAAGAGTATTTTAAAACCCATCGTGCTATGCGAGTTGCGTAAAAAAGGTGAATGTTTTACTGCTGAATTGAGAGTCAGGTCATATTCAAAGATGAGCAAGCTAAGTATATTATTATTCTACTGCACGAATAGCGTAGTTATCTAAGTCGCCTCATTTCCCTTATACTGTTTCAGATGCTGTAGGCTCGATTCCTACACGAGACAGCCCTGAGAAACTTAGAGGGATTCAGGAAGGGACGCTCCGCGTGAGCTTGACGGAGGCCTGCGCAGGATGCGTCCAAAGGGGCGGGTGCGAGGGACAGTTCCTCTGTCGGGTGCGGTCGCGGGAGGAGAGGCGTGTCGGTGTTGCGTTGCCGCGCGCCCTATCTCCCGCGACCAAATGGGGGCGCACCATCGTTGCGTCGCGGTAGGGCCGCAGATGAAGAGGAGATGCGGTGTTGCGTTACCGTTCTTCCTATCCTCTGCGGCCGCTGAGTGTCTTGGCGGCGGAGCCCAACACCTTCATCCGCCGCCAAGGGGGTTTTGTTCGGGGCCCGCCTGACCATCTGGCGGGCCAATACCCGTCGGGGGGTAGCGAGGAATGCTTCAGCGATACCCGACCCTCCGACACACGGGTACGTGAGGAACACGGGTTGGTTTTTAGTCAGTAAGAGTCTGACAGTCCCCTTCGTCCTTCCCCCAGGGCGGAGGGACTCCATGAGCATTTTCCAACCCGACACCAAAAAAAAAAATACTTTGTTTTATACTATATAATGATAAAGTGCCTAGCTTCACAGAATTTCGTTTCATGTGCGGTATATAAGAGCACTTCAAGAAAAGTATTATCATTATCTTCTAATTATTAATAGCCAGTTGCAGAAACGAAAAATTTTAAAACGAGATTAAACGTTATTCGATTATTAAGACGTTGCACAAAGCGAAATTCTTGTAAAATTTAATCCTTTAATAAATTTAACTTATGAAGAGTCAAAGCCTACCTTAAAGCGTGTTTTACGTTGCACGTACATTAGCGTGAATTGACTAGTGTGAATTTTAAATATGACAGTTGTGAATTTTAAAATCTAATTTGAGCTCAGTGAGGTATAAAAGCTCTATTGTTGTTGAATTTATCTCTGTTCCATAATATCCATTGAAGTATTTCTTTCCAAATATAGCTCTATTAAATAATATATTTCAATGCATTGTAGTGTTTTACGGTATTGAAGTGGTTTACAATGAATACCTAAGCTATGTCTTAACTAGTCTTTCATCTTTGTCTGATCCCGAAGAAGATTTTTCTCAGTAAACGATTTTAAACTTTCGCGATTATTATACATTATACAAGGTTATATAGCGGGTCTTACTCGCGATAAATAATATATTTAAGGCATAAATACCTCGGTTTTTCTTATTCACGGAAGATGATTATGAACGTCTACACAAACCTCAAATAGTGCAACCACCCAAAATATACGGTTTACCCAAAGTTCATAAGATGGATGTACCTCTGCGACCAATAGTGAGCCAAATAAATTCACCCACATATGGCTTAGCGAAACACATAAGCAAGGTACTGCAACCGTTAGTAGGTAAGACGGCATCTTTCGTCAAGGACTCTCGCCACTTTATTGACATCATCAAGAGCGTGACAAGGGAACCAGACGAGGTGATGGTGAGTTTTGATGTGGAGTCACTATTTACCAATGTTCCAGTTCAAGATTGCCTTGAGGTCGTTGAGAGGAAGTTAGAGGAAAACGGTATATCTAAAGCATACACTGTTCTACTAAAGAAATTCTTAGAAGGAAACTACTTCTTATACAGTGGACAACATTATCTCCAGATTGACGGGGTGGCTATGGGTATCCCAGTAGCACCGGTAATGGCCAATATCTGGATGGAGTAGGTACTTCGAAGAATCCATAGACATGCAGGCATCTAATGTGAAGCTATGGAAAAGGTACGTCGATGATGTATTCTGTATAATGAAGGGCAATAAGCAAGGCGTAGAACAATTCGCACATAGATTAAACTCCATACATCCAAACATCAGATTTACATTTGAAATGGAGGTGGATAGATCGTTATCCTTTCTTGACGTAAAAGTGACAGTTAAAGACAATGGTACCCTGGGACACACTGTCACGCCGCGACCACGGCTGAAGCAAGTTAGCCGAAACGTTGGCAAAAACCGAGGTATTTATGCCTTAAATATATTATTTATCGCGAGTAAGACCCGCTATATAACCTTGTATAAGATTTTTCTCGTGGTCAAATTCCGACAAGGTGAATTTATTTTCAAGGCACGACGGCGGAGAATTACGTGTTACATACAGAGTATCCATAGAAACAGTTGACTAAATACGAAACATTGTAGATAAGAAACGCATGTCTCAAAGAAATAAATATGTTGATGGTCTCACACAGTTTTTAATTTGTTTGGGGGTTTTTGCCACAGGATTTTATCAACTGAACAGGTCTTGGGTGATTGGCAAATAAACACAAATCCAGTGTGTAGATTAGTGCAAAGAGTTCTCAAGCTCTTGCAAAATTAAGCTCAACGTTTATTAAATTCCCAAACAGGAAAGTTCTACGTCTACATTTAAGATCTACGTCGAGTTGCAGCTAGCTTCTATGAAATTGATGGATTTTCACGTGTCGGCGCTTTGGATTGTCCTCATGGTAACATTATTATTAGCAGAGGAGGTCATCAGCCAAGCTATAGATACCAGTGCAAGAAGAGATACTTCTCCATAAGTGTAAAAATAATTGTCTTTAATGTATCTGATTGAAGTTTGATTATAAAACACACTAGTCGACGCCAGCGGCTTCGCACGCACATATTTTCGAATTTCCCGTTTTAACCGATCCCGTGGGAATTTCGGAAAATCCCGTCTTAGTGCACTCCTACGGTGCCCAAGGAACATACATGCTAAATTTCATCTTCTTACGACCAGTAGTTTCGGCTGTAGCGTATCTGTCAGTCAGTCAGTACAAAGAGTATACAAATACTACGTAAGAAGAAGCGGATGTGCCATAGATCATGCGAGACTTTCAGCTTTGTATGAAACGTGCAGGGAGAACTCGTACCAACATAAAGATACTAATTGACATCGTTTTTATGTTGTCAGCATTGTCATATTCGTCAATATAGGGATGTACCCTCTAGTAATTAACGAAATATCGATATCGATAATATTCGGTAAGAGAAATAATTATAATTATGTTTCGACTAGAATTATACTTTTCCAACACAAATAAAAGATGTATTTAATATTTCTGTATTTATTCAAACAAATTAGCCTATTCTATAAATCTATAATAGATTAGCGAAGAAAAATACGCAGAACTAAAAGTTATATGTATGTACATGTAATGGAAAGGTTTTCAACATTTCTTCTGTAACAGGATTTAAAGAAATGTCTATAGACACAAGGCACAGCTGTTTTTCTGACTTGAGTTCCCTTTTTTTAAGTCTTTCGGCTTAAAATGCTTGCCACACACATAGTTCAACCGATGTAATTTTTCAATGGGCACATAAATCAAGTCTTGGTTTCCAGTTGCAGCTACCCATTTTTACATCTTAAAAGAAAAAAAAAGAATAGAATTTTTAGTCCTTGTGCAAATTTCGAATAACGGATTATCGATAACTGACAGGCAGCACTATTGTTTACCTACAAAGTGAAACTTTATAATATTTCCTTAGTTTTTATGTTTCATTGAAATATATCACATTATATATATTCAGTGATCTTTATCTAGGGACATTTTGCCATAAATACCCTTTTTTCATTGCTTGACCGGCATGTTGTTGCATGCCATATTTCGCACGTTATTTTGCTTGTTTTCATTGCGCTCCTTTCAATGCTAATCAAATAAATATAGTTACAATAACACTAGAAGTGTAAAATCACATTTATTTGGTATACACAAAGCACTCTTACAGTATGTTTTTTTACGTTTTAGAAACAAACTACATAACGCGGTAAAGTTCAATCTGGATAATAATGTGACAGTTGTGACATTTGACACAATTGACAGCCATGGCGGTGATGTACGTATAACACGTCTAACTTTAGAAAGAATACTGTTCAAAGGCTACACAGTGAAGGATGCTATCTTCACGTTTTATACATATAATAGTAGCCATTAAAAAGATAGCACGTTTCATACTTTCGGTTTTTTCTTAGGAACTTGCGCCAGGCTGAGTCAGTAACGCAAGGATTTTATATATTAAGATTACAAACAAAATATATAAGAATATTTCTTTATTGTATGCAATTTAACCAATTTATCTTGAATGGTATAACAGCTATTTCCTTCTCCTCCAGTCTTGTGACTTCCACACAAGTCAAATCACTGCGCTTTTTCATTTTTATGTAGTATAAATACAATAGAAGCAATATCGTATGTACTCAAGTTATAGAAAATAATAATACATAAATGGTAGTAACTGCATTATAAGGTTAGTCATAATAATAAGTGGAAGGTTCCCTCGTCTTATTCATTTTCTCAGACTTTTCTGCTCCATTTGCAACAATTTTAATTAAAATCCACTAATGATTCAATACCAAACCACTAAAACATAAACATGTCAGTTTTTGACAACCGTTTTGATTTTTGATAGTCTTGACCATAGATTATACAGATAGTCTTGACCACAGATTTTACTATATACGTATATGTCGAATTATACCTCCTTGATATATGTAATCATTACGTTTTGTTTATTGAAATTTTTACTGATAGTGCATTTCATAGATTATTGTGCATATAACCACATAACTAAACGGAAATGTTTTTTTCGTTCACTTGTATTGGCATTAGTTAAATGATGTTTAACCAAGCGTAAAATTTATTTGTGCAACGTCATTAAGTTATGAACACTTTAGCGATAATCTCCTTTTAAGTAATAAAGAGTTAATTTGAAGCTTTCTGCAACTGACTGTAAGTCTATTTCAGTCTGTCCATAAAGACTTCATTACGTTGTATCGTATTTTATTTTAAACTACTATTTTGACACATTTTTCAAGTCCCGTATGGTCTAGTGGCTAGGATACCTGGGGCCCAATTCTGCTATTTTAAATGACATCGACATCATATTTTGAATGGAATGAGATTATATTTTGAATTGACTCAAAATCGGTATTCTGCTACACAATGTCATTCTATTCTAATTTCGATATATTCAATTTAATGTCAAATATCCTGACATGAGTAGGTATTGCCATTAATGAAATAATTAACTTTATTGCTGGTAATTTGATGTTACAGCGTTGCCTATGATTTGTTTTTTTATGTAATATGCCCGCAAGTACGCTCTCACATTTTATTTCAATTTAACAGTTCCTTACGATCTGGTAGATGTTTCGGGAAATCTCTTCTTAGTCAGGGACCGTAAGGGTGCAGCATACGGTCCTCGAAGAACGTACATGCCAATTTTTAGCATCTTGTGCCCAGTAGATTCGGCTGTGCATTGCTGTTAGTCAGGGAATTGTGAATGAATTTTATATATACAGATGATACTACCTAGCAGTGCAATATGGCAGTCTTTAATACTAACCAGTACCATTTTAGTAAATGAATTTATTCGTTGGATTGTGAGAGATTTTTTGATACATAATCAATAATGTTACGTACGATTTGAAATCGAACATTTAAAATATGGGTGTTTTGAATATGTGTATTTACAGTTTGACGTTTGTCTTTGTACAAGAATATATTTAGCAGAATACCGTTTATCAAAATCAAAATCAAAATCAAAATCAAAATCATTTATTCATCTAGGCCACAAAGTGACGCTTATGAACGTCAAAATTTAAGTTAATTACTTAATGATTCTACATTTACATTTACTGCCACGTTCGCAATGCAATAGGTAGAACCACGAGAAAGAACGGGCAATAAAACTCATGGCCACTCTTTTCAAACAAATATAATGGTGGTACATTTTATTTTTGTAAGGAGCTGCAACTGTTTCACATTGTAGACATCTACTAGTAAAATTTTTAGTAGCTATTGATATCATACTCAAGCAGTAAATGATGTTCATATGGTAAGCCTCCTCCTTATGTATTGTTCAACTCTCAATATATTCGCAATATCATTTCAATGTCTCTTAATTTAGGAGAATACCATTATGACGTAAATATGATACTGACATCATATCGAAACTGCATTTTGAACAAATATAATTAGCAGAATTGGGACCGGCTTTCACCCAGGAGGCTCGGGTTCGATTCCCGGTACGGGAAAATCTTTTTGACGTTTTTTGACGTTAAGAAAGTACGCTAAGACTAACTAACCAGTACCTTCGTTCGTCTTAACGTCGTCTCCATTCAGGACTAGTTTGCATATTTTTTTTTCTAAGCTGACATGGCCCTCCATTGTATTTATTTTTTTATTTTCGTAGAAAAAATATGTTTCTCAGAGCTATTTTAGTTCTCCCTCTCTGCAAAACAAAGGGATAGCAATATTAGATATTACAACAAATCTGTAAAAATAGAAAAAAGGCCCTCGGTTGTAAACGTTAAACAGATTGACCATGAGTAAAGTTTACAATAACTGAAACTGATCGAATTTGAACTACATTCGGTAATTGAAGCTATATTTCTACAACAATACAGTAACTGGTTAACTAGCTGCGCTCATCTAGCTATACTCATCTCGTTCCGCTTGTAATGGGACCTACATAATCCCTATAAAGCTTATCTTCACGAGTGTCCCGCCAGTAAACACTTCGTGTGCTAAACTCATACAGTCTTACCACAAAAGATTTAAACACGTGTTCAACACGTGCTTAAATCTTTTGTGGTAAAACAAAATACCGTACTACAGAACGGTGTTTAACAGCTGCGTAGGGTTAAATTAATATCTATTAGACACGTCTAAAATTTAGACACACGCACAAGCTAGCTTAACAGATGTTTAAGAACATTCAGCTGTCGCAGTTGTAAAAAGTAACACGCGAACGCATAACCGAAACAACCGAATTTCGTTGTTTGAAACTTAATCAGTGTAATATTGTATTAAGAACAATGTAGTATTAAAATGGATATATAAGATCTGACTGAGTTTGTGGATTTTAGGGATATGGACGACATAGATGAATTAGAAATAATTAGAGACAGTCAATTAAATTGTGTTTGAGTTGATCCATTTAAACATTATACCGCCTAACACTTTAAAAAACCTATCGATTTAGAAAGACTTTTTCTAAAGAAAATATAGATTTGATTAAATATGATTTGCCGTCTGATTTTCGTGGTGGCACAATAAAACCACGCATACACTAGGCACGACACAAGGTAGATATTATACCAAGCTTATTGTTATATCTACTGATATTAAATAATATGACAATAATTATAATTTACGTTCCGTATCATAAAATCTTTAACTTTACGTCAACAATTTTAATAAAAAATATTTCATAGTTATCAGATAGACGCTGACAATTATTACGTTAGTAGTAATTATTTACTAAGACTGATCATATTTATATACATCTAGTATTTATTTCATACAAAATATTCTTATAACAGATTATAACAGTATTAAGATATTTGCATGACAAGGAACGCGTCAAATACTACCATGATACGTAAAATGCTACCATGTTTAGCTAAACACGTGATAACTACGTTTTTGTGGTACATACATACATAGACTCACGCCTGTTTCCCCGAAGGGGTAGGCAGAGGCATATTAAACGCCCACTTTTCGCCAGTGTTTTGATCCCACGTAATAGGTGGCGAGCCTATTGCCGCTTATCGGGATATTTTGTTTTTGTGGTAAAGGAACTTAAACAAGCTTTTGAAAGACTAAAACACTGTCTAGCTAAACACATGTTGAAAAGGTGTTTAGAATATCTTTTGTGGTAAGACTGTTAATTGCAGTGGCTTGTGTAATTGTGTCGTGTGTCTTGTGTATTAATTCTTTCCATTCCATAATTTCATAAATAAAAATGCCATACTCATACTAAAATAGATCTCTCAAAACCATAAAAATCAAATGCATATTACGATATCAAAACTTTTAAATAAAACATTAATCATATAGGTACTTCAAACTGTTACAAGTCATTACAAGATAAGCTAATTATAGACATAATGCCGTTCTCAGTAATGAACGGTGTTGAATTTCGAGACGTAAGAATGCATCGCATACTTGCACACCTGCATCATATTGGCTTATAAACTTGATTCTATCAATAGATTTCATTAAAAGTACAAAGTAATAGTCTATCATTGTTTAAAATTTGCCTTTGCCAATTTAATTAATAACTTACATCTTTAGAAAAGAAAATAAACTGATACAAGTATAATTTTATCAAAAAACCGATTGCATAATAACTTAAAATTGATTCATTTTTAAACCTTAAAATTTATTTTTAACCGGATATTCAAGAAGAACATTTTAATTATATTTCATTGACACCATAGGCATATTGTCATTAGCGAATCTTTTATAAACTAATGTTTAAAAACACTATATAATATAATTGATTACATAATATACGTCCTCTAAATATTGGTTATATCTCATAAAAAATATTTTAATGAGCAAACAAACGATCAAATTAAAAAAAAAATCATTACGAAAGGACGAAATATGATTTCATAATCTTATGCTGTTTCAAACATAAATTAAAATTATTATTGTTACATTTCTCTGCCTAAAATAAAATAATGACGTATTGAATAGTTTAAAAAAATAGAAAAACAAATGTAATATCTCGTAATAATGAATTATTTATAGTAATACAGTGTTAATACCTTTTCTTTCTTCTTAGCTTGCCTTTCGGTTGTCAACCTTATTCAACGATGAAGTTACGGAGTCCTCTCGACCCGAACATCTCCCAGCGCCTCGCAAATTCCATCATCAGACTCGAACAACGCCCAGCACCCAACAAAATCCGTCATCTGACTCGTTCATCTCCCAGCGCCCAGCAAAATCCATCATCTGACTCGAACATCTCCCGGGTCCCAGCAAAATAAATCCATCTCATAAAAATCTCTCCATGTCCAGAATATCTCAGCTATTCTTTTACAGTTTATTGTATAATTTTCTTTCTTCAATAAGTCTATCCAATGTCATTTCTTCAAAATCTTGTTCCTTTGTTTGCTTATTTTTGCCGTAATTCTTGCCATGTCATCATATTATCGAATCCAGTTTTTTTTTCCGAATATTTTAATGTATTTCACGCCAAGCGCTGCCCAAGGGCAGCACTGGCAGGGTCGCCATGTCGTGTAACGATGGGCGACGGGAGTGTAAGGGAAACAAACAACTGTCTCGTTTGAATGTTGTATATTGAGTCCCATAATACAATACAATGCTTAAACCTATATACTTATAATAAGATAGAGGTGCACTACACTACACAGTATATGTACTTGTTTATAAAACGCAAGATATGTACGTCAGAATATGTATATTTGAGGCCCATGTATATAACCCATTTTTATATGTAAAGACGACAGAATTGTGACAAGAATAAGCGGCACTTAAAGTCCAGCTATGAGCGCTACATATAAAGTAGCGTTCATAATGGGACTTTAGACGCCAGTCTTCAGTTGGCTGGGTGACCGTCTGGTGGCATGTATATCAGAGCACTACCCTAAGGGCTTGTTTCAAGGTCACGTCAGTGACGTTCAGCCAGTTTATAAATTCAGACAACGAGGGCACGCACTCGAAAGAAAAAAAATCAAGAAGTATATGATACATGTATGTAAATATACAGCTGGACGTGCCGTGTTGAGCTCCCTCATCATGTATATTGCCTGCATCGCACTATTTCTTAATTAGGCAGCGACGAATACAAATAAAACACAATCTTGAGAAATAATGGCTATTCTTGTGTTGAGAGAATTCAGCACTTGAAGTAAGGCTACAGGTTAAATGGTAAAGCAAACGCTATGGCTTTTCATCATCGCGGGTTCGCAACCTCCTTTACAGTGTAGACATTTGCTAACTTGACCTACAATATGTATGTAAGCATGACAAATGCAAAATACATCTTAATAAATATTGGATAGATCATTCACACTTTATTGTCCCAAAAAGGCAGAAAATATATCGAGTGCTCCTCATTTGATATATCACAGTAGCAATTTATTTCACTACAAAATGCTACAAATTCTAGACATCAAATTATAAACAGTTTGGACCGAACATGTTTCGCATCCGTAGACCTAAAATTATGCTGCCTTGCTTTTATAGAATTCATGTGGATGTGTCAAAATCATTATTGTTTTGTTTAAGTTTGCTACAAAGTCATGCGCTTGTTGGCTGATGTTTATCTCATGTACGTCACAGTTATATATAAAATATAAATAACTGCTTTTTACTAAATGCCCTAAACAATATGTATGCAAAACAATATCATTAGGAGTGCTTTTATTTGGCACTAGCTGTTTCCCGCGGTTTCACCCGCGTCCTGAGGGAACTACTTCGCGTACCCAGCTAATTTATAGCCTCAGTTACTCCTTGGTACATCAACTATCTGCCAGTGAAAGTCTCGTCAAAATCGGTCCAGCCGTTCCAGAGATTAGCGAGAACAAACAGGCAGACAGACAAGAATTGTAATAAATGTCATTTCGGTATTTGTACCGTGTATACATCCATATGCATTAAGTAAAAAGCAGTTATTTTAATATTACAAACAGACACTAATTTTATTTATGTGTAAAGAGTTTGTATAGATTGATTTCGCCCTAACTTTCAAACCAAACGTCCAATTTTAATGAATAAAAGACTAAATATTATCTACATAAACAGTACTTTGTGACAAAATAGTTATTTTTGATAAGGAGTAATGACATGTGTAAAATAAATGCGTTTAAATGAAGTCCTAAAAAAATTTCAAGCCTTTTAAATAAAAATATGGTTGTTGTGCTTAACTCGAAATATATAGGTATAGTATGTCGCGGCCTTTTTTGTAGATATTTTTAAGGTTTTTATTAATTAGAACATTTTATGGTTCTATCTTTTATAGTTTAGGCGGCGTACGCCAAATAACAAACTTTTTTGGATGATTTTTTCCACCTTGGGTCCGAAAACCCCAAATATCTTACGGAACCCTATTTTTTTCAAAAATAAAATAGAGCTTATGTTACTTGCAGATAATGTAGCTTTCTAATGGTGAAAGAATTTTTAAAATCGGTCCAGTCGTTTATGAGTTTATCCATTACAAAGAAACAAACAAAAATACAAATTTTTCCTCTTTATAATATAATAAACTAGCAGCCCGCCCCGGCTTCGCACGGGTGGACATTTGTTTTTTTAAATATCTTTGTATCTATCGCCACCAAAGGTACCCCGGGCACACACCTCTGTCTTTCCGAAGTTATGTGTGTATTAAAATGTTAATTGATTCAATGCTACCATGATGGCCTTGTCCAGCAGTGGACTGCGAAATGCTGTACGTGGATAAATAGTATACTTTTAGTTTAATTTAGGTAGGTACTTTTAAGTCATTAATTTCTAATGGAATTACCCACATTTCCATTTGATGCACCCGCAATGCCTTTATGCGTCACATTTTTATACATACATACATACACAGACCCACGCCCGTTTCCCCGAAGGGGTAGGCAGAGGCATACTAAACGCCCACTTTTCGCCAGTGTTTTGATCCCACGTAATAGGTGGCGAGCCTATTGCCGCTTATCGGGATATTTTGTTTGCCAGAGCCTCGTCTGTTGATCGGCAGGTGCACCACTTGCAGGTGAGGTTGGCTTGGGACCCTAAGTTCTTGGTGGGAACCCTATGCACCCATTTTTATACGAATAAATCAAAATATCTATGAACGAAGTATAAAAGTTTCAAATGAAGTTCTATTAAATTTTGACGGGTAATGGAGCCCAGTCCCAGACCTTTGAGTGATGGGATTCCTCCGTCTATTTACTTAATATATATAGTCTAAGAGAATTGGCCTTCAGAATCACATGTAGCGTTTTATTTATTTATGTTTTGGTTCTCCAACAAAAAATGCACCTTACATGCTAAAAGATAATTATCACAATAGTTGGCCTTGTGTTTGCTCTAGCAGAACACAGCGTGCTTAAAATTAAAACAAGTAGAGACAACGAAAACAAGACATAAAGGTATAAAACTATACTAAACAAAAATATTAAGTTAGGTGTAGGGATAAGTGGGTATTTTATATGAAAGTTGCACATGAACATAACTTCAGAATTTCAGACGAAGTCAGGTTAACCCAACTATGTAGTGCGCAGTATTTTAGCGCAATAACCTACAACCACGTGGGTGGAGTTGTGTGGGTATCCTAATCACTTTACCCTCTTTCTTTCCCAACGTATTGATTGGTTACACCAGATGCGGTCGCGGGTAGACTTTTTGTCTTGCATGATTGAGCTCCGTTTAATCAACTATCACCTATGACATGTATTAGAAGCAATCAATCAGTGTATGTTTTATTAAAGAGATTTTAATAATTAAAAGTGCCATGTGCTTCCAACAACTGTCCACGTTTTTCTGACGATGCAAGCGCAGGTACGCAAGTTACTACAACAGAATTCAAATTTAAATTCAAATTCGTTTATTAAACACCTTATACAATTATACAATTGTCTGCATGGTTGGGGTAGTGGTTTAAGCGGCAGCCTCACCGCTTGACACTGCGCCGAGTGCTGTGGGTTCGATTCCCATACGAGACAACACTTTGTGTGATCCATAAATTGTTGTTTTGAGTCTGGGTGTTCATTGTCCGCGTTAGTTGTATGTTTGTAAAGTCCCCCGTGACACAGGATTTAGTCCTTATGCGGGAGTTGTCTTAAAAAAAAATACACAGCTTAAACGGTAATGGCTACAATAGTATAAACTGTGTCGTAGCCATTAACGCCCACATCCTGAATACTTATAAAGTTAAAACAAAGGTAAGTTAAAAGAAAGAGTAAGTTCACTCTTTTCAAATATAACATATTTTCGTACGCCATATCTACCTATGTAATGGGCACATATTATAATGATTTCAACAAAAATGTCACTTAAATTGCATTGAATAATAATTTTCGCCGTGGTTCGTGTTAGGGCTGGTGGAGGTCCATCGCTACCTCAAACTCAAACTACAGAATACTCTAGCGAAGGAAAAAGCTCCCAAAAATCACAATGGTAGAATCAACGTGTGATGGAAAGGAGATTGTACGTGTATGTGCCTGAGACCACGGGAGGCCCTAGCTCCCTCTTCCACGCTGTCTTTTATAATGCTGAAAGTTTCAGGAAAATAGGAAGTGGATAGATTTTGGACGACATGCTTTTGGACGGTGATTGCTTTCGGAGCCATGTATACAAGATATATTTAAAAGGCTAGTACATAAAAACTTGTGATGTTGCTATCGGTTTAAACACAAAATTTTCTTCATGAAACTCCCTCCAAGTCAAGTCTCTACTAGGTGGAAGCCTCAAAGCTATTCATACTAATTATAGAATTTAATTTCATGAAATAAATATTTTCTTACAGTTCTTAGAATTATGTTTGAGCAAGTGAAAACGTTATTAATTTAAGGCTATTTGCTAAAATAAATATAATTGTAAAAACATTTCATCTTAACGTAATTAAGGTCTTTCTCGAAGCTAGTAATATATTTTAGTTTTCAGAAAGCAGACTTTATGAAAGAAGTAGGTACTTTGTAATATCCTATAATCCTACTAATATTATAAATGTGAAAGTTTGTGAAGATGTATGTATAGATGTTTGTTACTCTTTCACGCAAAAACTACTGAACGGATTTGGATGAAACTTTACAGCAATATAGTTTATACATCAGAATAACACATAGGCTACAATTTATAAAGATTTTGTATAATGTTGCTATAATATAGGGAAAAGTATCAACTAAGTCGGCAAAAATACTGAGCTCTGAAAGCTGTCTTTGCGTGCGTTGCCGAAACCGTTAAAGTTACTTGATGACAGATTGATTTGATATTTGGTATACACTCTTAATCTTGATGACAATATAAGATAATATATAAATTATTGTAAATCCAATATGGCCGCCGATACAAAATGGCGAATCACATATTACTTCACAACAACCTCGATATGAGTATCAAATGAAAGGGCTTGATTGGTAGAATAGACCACACTATGAAAAATCCAAGATGGCCGCCGCCACAAAATAGCGGATTACTTATTTTCCACAAATACCTCAATATGGATATCAATTTAAAGGGCTTGATTCGTAGAATAGAGCTCCCTATGAAAAATCCTAGATGGCCGTCGCAGTAAAATGGCTAATTACATATTTGCCACAAATACCTCAATATGGGTATCGAGTGAAAGGGCTTGATTGGTAGAATAAGGCTCACTATGAAAAATCCAAGATGGCTGCCGCCACAAAATAGCTGGTTACATAATTATTATTTTCCACAAATACCTCAATATGGATATCGAATGAAAGGGCTTGATTGGTAGAATAGGGCTCACTATAAAAAATCCAAGATGGCTGCCGCCACAAAATTGCTGGTTACATATTTTCCACAAATACCTCAATATGGGTATTAAATGAAAGGGCTTGATTGGTTGAATAGACCTCAGTGTGAAAAATCCAAGATGGCCGCCGCCACAAAATGGCGGATAACTTATTTTCCACAAATACCTGAATATGGGTATCAAATGAAAGGGCTTGATTTGTAGAATAGAGCTCACTATGAAAAATCCAAGATGGCTGTCGCCGAAAAATGGCGGATTACATATTGTCCACAAATACCTCAATATGGGTATCAAATGAAAGGGCTTGATTGGTAGAATAAATCTCACTATGAAAAATCCAAGATGGCTGTCGCTGCAAAATAGCGGATTACATATTTTCCACAAATACCTTAATACGGGTATCAAATGAAAGGGCTTGATTCGTATTTAGATGAAACTTTACACTTACTGCCTCGTTGGTCTCGCGGCATAATTGTGCGCGTGGGATTGGGAGGTCTCGGGTTCGATTCCCGGGTCGGGCTATTGGGTTTTTCCGTTAGGAAATTCTCAGTAGCAGCACGGAGTCTGGTAATGTGCCCGGTACGGCAAAAGGCTCGCCCCCTATTACGTGGGACCTAAGAGACTTTTTTGAAAAATCGCTGTTTTTCTGGTGTTTCTTTTATCTCACTTTTAGCTCTATAAAAATAGAGTAAAAGCTAGTGACACTTAAATAAACTGAATGTGATTTTATTCATTAAGTGAAGAGAGCTGAACGATGTGGAAACGTTCGGTGAAATTACTGGGTCAAGTGGTACATCGTGCGAAAGAACATAATTTGCATATTATAAAACGTGTTTTAATTTTTCATGACTTTTGAATGCGGTAAGAATATTAATTCATAGTTTTGTGACGCTTTAATGTTCAAACTACTGTTTATTTTATATTATCCGGGGCAATTCATACATGATGATTAGATCCCATATAAAACACAATCTATAGTTATACCTGCAACTGGGATAATGCAAAAATGATAAAATATGAACAGGAAGTTTTCCGACAACCTCACTGTTTTCAAAGCCTAAAAAACCTAACAGACCTTGCCTCGATACAAAATCAAACCAAAGACACCTGAATCTACCTTAACCATAACCAAACCCACTCAGCCTAACAAGAATTTAATTTACCTCAACTTTGTCACCTTCCATTTTAATTTACTCCCCATGCAATCTAGTACAACGTAAACATGCCAATAGCCCTACCATAAGCAAGTTCGTAAAACATTCTATATCCTCACGCCCCTAAATAAAGGGTATAAGCAAGTAAAATATACACATTGTATACACGACAGCGAGTATTTATTATAATGCCCTGAACGAGGCGTGAAAGTTATATGTTTCGTCGTCTTTTGTATTTTTTTAGATGTTTAGCAAAATGTTGAACAGCACATACAGGGCTAGGCTCTTCGTTGAGTTTTTGGTTGATCGTAAATTCAAAGTGGATTTTAGTGCCAGAATGAATATTTCGATGTTATTGAAATTCAATCCATAAGCGTAAAGTTTGGATTTGACGCATTAGGCTCTCATACAATAGGCTAGTTGACAAAAAAAAAATTATAAGTCCGTCCTTTAGATTATTCAAAAATACGCGATACGTATTTTTTATTTGTAAATTAAACCAAAAATTACCAAGATATAGCTCATTAAAGTTACGTATAACGTCACGCCGTGCTGCATTTTTTCGCACTAGATGACGTCACACGTAACTTTAATGGGCCATATATTTGTTATTTTTTATTTAATCGAAAAAAGAAAAAATATGTGTCCAATATTTTTTATAATGTAAAATGCGGACTAAATAAAATGTAATTATTTTGACCCTGGAAACTACCCTATTCTGTGAATTTGAAAAATATGTAAGTGGCGATACATAAGGTTAAGGTGTACATTCTGAGGCTGTGGCGAAACATCTTTTGCCCTTAGTGATTTGATTGGATGTCATATTATTATACACGCAGTTTTTCACTTGTCATGACTTTTAGCCACTGCGCGCTATCCTCTACAGCAGCCATTCTCAAAGTGTGCTCCACGAAGCTCCAGTGTTCCACGAAGCATCTCTAGGGGCTCCACGAAGATGTATATCAGTAAAATAAATGGTTTTAAAGTGCACATAGGACTCGGCTTTGTTTTTCTTTAGGGCTCCGCTAAATATTTGGTTAGCAAAAAGGGTTCCATTCCTTAAAAAGTTTGAGAACCACTGGTCTACAGCGTCTCTCAGTCAACTGCTGGACTTAAGTCACTCCTAATATGATTCTCAATAGCCCTGTTACTTAATACGAGTATTTGGCCTAACATACCAAGCTGAGCAGACGGGTGGGTGCGGGGTTTAATGTCGAGTTTTCCTTATCTTCATAAATATACTATCTACTTCGAGCATTTTCCTCAGTCGCCTCTTACGCCACCCACGGATAAAATGGGGTAGTGACATTTTGTATTCTTAATCCGTCACCTCCGACACTTCACGTTATAATTAGTTCTTAATATTGTTCAATAATAATTATGACCACTGAGTATAAACCAGTTTCTGGATCTTGCTATGGGTATTAAGTAAAGATAGATCAGATTCTATGACGAAATTAGTTAACTTCAGAACTTATCCAATCGCTATTTCTATATCCTAGCGACATATAAGCGTGTTGTGTAGGATTCTTATGAGCGTCTGTTACCCCTTTATAAACAGGACAGTAAATGATTTTTGGTGTTTTAGTCAGCCATATGTAAATAATATTTTTACTATTTAAGAAGTTAATTATTCTATAATTGTTTGATACTAAATGAAATGTTGCTTTTATAATCGCAATCGCATCAATCGTTGCTCTTTATTTATATTTAACTTATTTTATCAATATTTTACTATCGTTATGTTTGACTGGTGGTTGTATAAAAGAAAAATTCTAAGAATTAAACTATTTTCCACAAAACAGCAATGTATCAGCTGTTACAGCCCTACAGCGGGTGACGGCAGTGACAGCGATTACTATGTACATAGTGCGCTTCCTCCGCCGTAGCCCATGTCGCGTCGGAGTAAACGCGCCATGTACATGTTTAATTCTTAGAATTTTATAAAAATAATCTGTATGGATCGACGATAGTTACTATTCTTCTTCTTCTTCGTCGTCCTCTTCATTACTGAATGTCGTGTCCGTCCTGAAATGCTTTCACGGAGTCGTAGATCAGCTGTTTCCACACCACTCTATCTTTGGCTTTTCTAAGGGCATTGGCAACTGTAAGTCCCGTTATTGCCTTGATCTGATCAGACTAGCGGGTAGGTGATCGCTCACGTGATCTTTTACCGTCGATTTCCCTACTACAACCAATTTGTCAAGGCTATCTGGTTGCCTTCGGGCGACATGGCCAAAGTAACCCAGGACCCGTTGGTAGCATATTGTGGAGAGCCTCGTTTTTATCTTCAGTTGGACGAGAATGGACTTATTAGTGCGTTTTGTTGTCCACGGTATGCGCAACATTCTCCTCCAACACCACATCTCAAAAGCCTCGATCCTTTTCCGATACACCACGCGAACTGACCATGATTCGGAGCCGTAAAGGAATATCGAGAATACCAGAGTTAGTTACTATTACATCATGTGAAAAAAATCCAAATAAAATCGGAAAATTCATTAATCTTTCGGAAAATTCCACGAAATCATTTGTCGGTACGCCATTGCTTACGCCCTGTATAGCACAAGTAAAACAACATGCGACAATTTGTACACAATATAAATCAGTGCATTAATGATATGCATAATGTAAAAAGCCATGTGTAGCCGACCGCAACGTGACTAGCAAGCAATTAGTGTGTAGATTTTACACTCTTAGAAACGAAACTTTCCAAAAGAAAACTGTAGTACCTACCGAAACAAGTTTCTGGAATGGACCGATATTAAATAATTTCGAACTTAAGCATCGGAAAGGAATCTAAATATAAGTCCAACTGGACAGCTTGGAATTAATAGACTGTTACAAAAATAATACTATCGATATACCCATTTATCGATACTGTAATTCACTTCACTCCGGTCATCAGTGACCAGCCCCGGGCAAAGTTGTCTGCGCTATTACTAAAACGGGCATTGCCGCTAGTCTGCCCCGGGACATTCTGTGTCAGAGACTGCACATAATTGTTTTTGAGGAAAGCGCCTTTCTTTAATATTATTAATCGGTTTATCAGTGTATACATTTTAGTTTTTAAAGTTACTAGGATGTACTTAAAATTTGGTATGGAACGATTTGAAACTTTCAAGATTTGTATACATCATACAATTTTATTGAAACGGGTCTTATTCGAATGAAGCTATAGAGATATGTCAGGATCGTTGCAAATGGCGTTCCGTAGTCTCTGCCTACTCCTCCGAGAAACAGGCGTGAGTCTATGTATGTATGTATGTATGTATGGGTCTTATTCGCAATAGTTAATTAATTTATGGAAGAGACTGAAAACTCGGCTTCAAACCTTAAACTTCCAATTGACTAACAACGCTTTTGTGACGCCAATTAGGAGAAGCCTATGTCCAGCAGTGGACTGCGAAAGGTTCGTGATTTTGAGTGAAATTTCAGTCACTACATATTAGCATCTTTACATATATAGATAATAATTTAGCCTTACAATACTAGATACCTAAGCGGCAGTTGATATCATTATGTAAAAGAGTTTCACTAAAAAGTCGTACATAATCAGGTGCATATAAGATTAATGACCAGCGGTTAATGTTTAATATACAATGAGTTTATCTCCGGACACTAGACTCAATCAATTTTGAAGGGCGTATTTAATGGTTAATTAAAAAAAAAACCCAGATTTCAGAAATTCACTACAGTTATTTTGTGCTACAGTTATTACGTAATTAGAAAGGTTATGCCAATAACCCCACAGATTATGTCGCGCACAGTAAATATTCATAATCTTTTTGCTGTCGCTACAAGCTAATCGTTCCACCTAATCTCATCGTTTACGGTTTCAGCCAACTACAACAATCCCGCATCAAAGTAATTATGTTTTAAAATAGCGATATATTTGCTAAGTTATACGTTCAAAGCTGAAAATTTAAATTGGCTGTATACATTATTCATTGTGATATGGATTAAAAGCCTAGAATTATTGTTGTTTCAGAGTAAAAAGCAATAAATTCAAATGATATTGTATATTTGAATGAGAAAATCAAAGAAATTAACATTCTTCGCTGGGAATAGTATTTTGGATATTGGAATGTTTTAAGTCAAATAAATGGTCACTAGTTGGATCAATAAACTACATGAAGAAAAATAACTTGTAGCGGTAGCCAACTGTTTTATAATGGCAAAGACTAACAACAGTGGTGACATCTAAAGGACACCGTCGGATATAGATCCTGAATCACGCTATTAAAATCCTCACACGTGATTAGTTGATTACTGTACATACAACTGCTTAGCAACTACCGTCACTCGGTCCACCAAGCTGGTTAAGGAATTATCCCTCTGGTTGGATGACCACCACACCTTTTTCCTCAACAGACCAATGAAAGTAATGCGTTAAGCGAACGGCTCGCGGGCCCTAAGCGATTAAGACCTATAAAATAAACTTGTACCTATGTCTCTCACATTTAGAGTTGCTGTGTTTGAAGTTTGAGTAAAAAATTAACTCGCTTCTTGAAGAACCTTATTCTTCAAGAAGCGAGTTTATTTTTTTACTTTCTAAGGGAAATGGAATCCGTTTTATCAGATGGCAAAAATTCTTATTTGTTTTTGAATATCAGAAACAGCGTAATAAAGAGTTTCTGCTTTTACTTGTTTAGGACATGCCAAACATTTTTCTAGTCGTAAAATGTAACTTATTCAACTCTACCTCCAAAATTATTTCGTTGCCATTCGTAATAACCTTTGCCAATGAAATACTATATCACCTAAAGACCCATATCAACTAAATCGCAACTCAATTTAAACTGTGCTTATCTACGCTCGCATTAGATGACAGTTATCATTTTGTAATGAATTATTGCTAGTAGTTATGAACCTTAAGTTTGTACCCTAAAGGATATAGGCTGGTGTTTGCGTAGAACTATTCGCGACTTTAAACTTAAACACATAAATTGGAATTGAAATTATACTATTTTATTGCGGATTAGAGGCCTAGTAACTATTAATTTCTTTTTCGATGTATTTGGCGGTCGATTCTGATACTCTACCACATACATACAACAACATCTAGTCCCAAACTAAGCAGAGCTTGTACTTTGGGTAGATACTATATAATAGCTAAACATACATTTATACTCTTTTTTTCTAAATACAGACGCAAGACAAACGGAAGTAATCTATTATTATTTATTTCAATTCAATTCATTTATAATTTGAATTTGAATTGAAATCATCCATGTTCACGCACGCAAATGTTTGACGTGTGCATTGAACCCGCCACCTTCGGCGTTGCAGTCGCTTACACTCCCGCTACGCCACCGTGTCGTCAGATTTTGGTGCCTACCTGTTACATTACGACATAAATATAACGTAACTGATGAAACGCAGCGTGTGAAAGTCGTCAAACAGACGAGAAGCACTTAATTTTCAACTGAGCCGTAGCAGTTGCGTTTGACAATAGCTGAAGTAGTCTTTGTCGACATCAGAAGTGGGCTCTGTCGACAGTTAAGTATTTCTCGTATGGTATTTGCATCGTGTTATCCCTTAGTCGCCTCTTACGATACCCACGGGAAGATAGGGGGTGGTGACACTTGTATTCTATGCCGTCAACCACACGGCAAAAAAATATTTTATTAATTGTTACCTATTTTAAATCTTAATCTAAAACATAAGGATAAACAATATTTTATTGTTTTTCCATTTTGAGCATAAATAAACAAACGGCTGGGAGTACCCACTCTAGAACAGGCAACATAAAGTTGGCCATGTGAAAAACATGATTCCTCCAAATTCACACCACAAACGTGAAGTGTATGCCCTTAGGCCTTGTTGATGGACATCGCAAATGATAAACGCACAGGATATTGTAATCGTTTGAATTCAAATGGCATATCAGTTGGTATCATAGGGATACGCGCTATCAAACAAACTTCTCCTTTTGATTTACCAGTTAAGATCGTAGCTTCAATCAAATTTGGAAACAACTTTTTCATTGCCAATCTGGTGCCATTACAAAGTTTTGGTGGATAAATATTTTGCAATAATATAATCAAAGAACCAATTTTCAGATTCAGGCAATACGGTGGCATACCAGCTGGTTCCAATGAATTTAAAATTCAATTGGATAATTCACTGCCTCATCTTGATTCATAACACTGTCAATTGATTTATATGTCGTGACTACACCTGGCTGTTTCGCTTGAATTTGAAAATTAATGGCATTGACATAAATATTCTTCGGTGCTGAAATGGCGCGTTCTCTCAACCAATCATGATTTCTGTAATTCTGAAGAATATTCGGAAAATACATTCCACCAACTCATCTATCGATTGCGTAATTATACAAAAATTGTTCAGTACAGCAATCAATCCTTTGGTACTGTCGATTTGTGTTTTGCCATCACCAATTTCTAACAATAGGGTATTTGACTAAAAAAATCTTATTAGTCCGTCAGATAGATTTCCAAAAAATATTGGACACGTATATTTTCTTTAGTCGCGTAAACAAAAATTAAGACGACAAACTTAGCTGAAAACTCATGTGACGTCACTTGCCAGTACACTTTTTACTGGCAAGTGACGTTACAAGCCCCCACTCTTATACGTTTCTCCATCTTTGGTGCATTTTATCTCCGTATTTTTTTACTGATTCGATAAAACAAAAAATACGGATCCAATATTTTTCGATAATCTAACTGACAGACTAATTCGATTTTTTTAGTCAAATACCCTATTGTTTTGAAAATTCACGGGCAGCTAGATCATTTTGTAGGTGAATACGCATATTAATGTTCAGTGTCAATTTTTGTACATATCTCCAAAGAAATGATGACTTCAAACAGGCATTTATTCATCAGCAGGAGTTGATCGAGGTATGACAGGCAATGCTTGACGAAAATCCCCTGACAGTAAGATCAATGCACCACCAAAAAGCTGTTGATTCCCGCGTAAATCTTGTATTGTTCTATGAAATGCCTCCACTGATTTTTTATTCGCTATTGTACACTCATCCCATAAAATAATCGACGCTAAACGCAGAACTTTTGCCAAAGCAGAATTTCTCAAAATGTTGCAAGTTGGAGTTTCAATCACCTGTACATTCAATGGCGAGTGTGCAGTCCGACCACCTTCTCATAATGTAGCAGCAATTCCCGCAGATGCAAGTGCCAATGCAATTTTCTGTTCCGATCGAATAGTCGCCAAAATCAATGATACAACGAACATTTTGCCTGTACCACCAGGTGCATCCAAGAAATATAATCTACCTGCATTATTGGAAACGGCTTTCATGATTGTGTCATATACATGTTTTTGCTGAATATTCGATTTGGTTATATTCGATTATATAAATAAACGATAATTATTAGAATTGAATTCCTGCTCACGTTGCAATTCACGATCAAACAAATCATGCATGTGACGGTTTGATGCGATCATACCTAAATGTACTAATGCTTTATTTGCAATCGTTAGACACATATCTTCAATTATTCTCAAAGCTTCGTTGTACATTTCTAAGGTAATCAACAAATCAGGATTTCTTTCATGATGACGCATACGAATTAAAATATCTTCTGCCATATGATATTTATATTTGCTCCATAATTCAAGTGGATTTGAAGGCATACATGTTGATAATATAATGGTAAATAACATTCGTATTTGTTGTGGATGAGCTGAAGTAGATGCATCATGAAGTGTTGAATCCCAAAATGCATCATCCTCCAACAAATGCAAGAGTTGACATGCTTCACGATATGTTTGACACAAATGACCGTTGACTGTTCTCAATTCTTGAAATGATTTTGGGCCATTGACGTTAACTAATATCAATCGCAAATAAAAACACTCAGAATTGTTTGGATGTACTGTATGTATTCTCCCAATTGCATCTGTTTGGAAAATGCCTGGATACCCATCGACTACTGTTCCTTGTTTACGTCTTTGAAAATTTTTCGAAGACACATTCCATGTGTAATATTGAGGCACTTCAGAATATAACAAATTTATCACAAATGTATCAGTTTCATATAACTTGAAAAAAGCGGTCAACGTAGTCGCTGGTGGTTGTGCTGCTCTTTCCAACACATTTGCTTCATTAAAATAAACACGTTGGCCATTCTTAAGATGCACAGCCAAGTGAACAACCACAGGATGTCTTTCGTGCAATGGAAATGACATATTCCTTCAGACAGCTTCATTACTACTAATATAGCGCCCCATTTGATACTGAGGAATTTCATCATTTCTATTATCACCAGCAACATCGAAAACAGCCATATCGCTCCCTTTATTTACATACTTACAAATATATTTAATGGATTTGACTGAATTACAATACTCCACATTTATATGAGCATTGAATATTTTCGATAATAATGGACAATACGGAACCACCCAACAATTATCAACTTCAACTTCCTGGTTACGCATTCTAATAGTTGTCGTTTTGCCATTATCATTAGGTGATTTACGTCGATACAACGGATATCCGTCATTGGCCGTTATTGTGTCTGAAGTCAATTGCCTTGCATATCGTTTCGAACACTTTCCATCAATCATACATAGTGAATTCATATTTAGTTCACCGCACGGACCATGTATCATTTTTTTAATGACAACGTGAAATAACTCGGGATCAACTGTTTGGTTAGGAACTTCAGCTGATATAACGTTATCGATTTGATCCGGAGTTATTTTATGTACCAGCCAAATTAATATATGTGCGTGCGGGAATCCCCTTTTTTGCCATTCGATAGAGTGCATATGGCAACGCACCTCTCCAAATACACATAATTTCACAATTAAATCCATAATTGCTTTAAATTTATGCCGAAAAACGCGTGCTGTAATGTCATGACGATCAGTTGTCGACTGTCCTTCAAATAGTTTGTTTTTGATGTCATCCCACTGCGGATTACATGTAAATGTAATGAACAGATCCGGTCGACCGTATTTTCGTACATAAGCCATTGCGTCTTGTGCATATTCGTTCATATGCCGTGGGCTACCAATATACGAAGATGGCAATTTAGTTAAACGTCCGATGTCATTAACATTAGCATCATTCGCTATCGCATCTTGCAAATGAATGTATTCTTCGGATCTTAATTTTGCTTGGTTGAAACGAATAAAATTAAGACGTTCAGTTTCTATTTTGGCATACATATCAACGATGTACTGATGATTTAGTTTACCACATCTCAAGATATAATTTTGTTCTTGTGGACGAACCATCAATCGATAGGAATAAAACTTCATGGCACCGACATTTTCTGTACATGTAGACCTGTAAATAAGTACAAAATGTGACTTTAGAAAATTATTAATATACAAATGAAATGTCAACACACTGAAAATAGGTAAATTATTTACCTGTTCGTGGATCAATCATTGGAATATTAGTATGGTGTAGCCATCGTCACCTTTCCAATGCAATATTGGGTATTGTAATGCATCATAACTACGATGAAGTTCCGAAACCCGTTGCAATTGCTCATTTCTGCGATGAAGTACAATATCACGGGATTGAAACTGATCGCCAAGAATTACAATTGCAACCTCATCAATCGTCGGTGCATTGAATCGCCTTGCGTGCTCTCCAAAAGGTGTTCTATCAGGCCTTATTATGATTTTATGATTATCAGATGGCATACGATCGAGAGCAATTTTAAACAATTGAACTAATGCGTTATGCTGATGGAAAAACTTTTGTAGCTCACGAACAATTTCTCGTCTTGTATTCGAAACAATTGCACAACGTTAATCCAATTCACGATTTTCATCACTAATAAAATAAATTTGCAAAAATTTATGATCAGCGTCGGGGCATGGCAATAGCGAACCAACTTGATGATAAATCTGGCCCTAAATCTGTAACATGTATGTAATTTTAGTTAGATCAGATTTTTTTTAACTATCGAATACTTTATGATACAGATTGATATAAACATTATATTACCTTAAACGTCGGCATAAAATTATCTCTAATAATTTTGGTAGCACCAAAAGAAGTCATTTGAAATGCCGAATAGTATTGTTGAATATGACTCAAAAAGTGCTTCGACGTTTGAGATGTCCCAAAAATAAATGAATACAAAGGTTCGGGTAGAGTTTCTATTGCTGGCAATCTCACTTTGCCATTAGCACAACACATGCAAGGCGTTTCACCTGGAAATTTAGCCGCATCACAATGTGGACATATTGCGTCCATCATTCCAATGTATCCGTACATACTATAATCAATCTGACTGTTGTAATTAAAAACAGCACACATCATTTCAGCCAAAACAGCACGACGTATTCGTGATCGCCGTGCAAGATTCAGTGCAGGTACAGGGTCAACAGATCTATTTTGTGCATTACGTTCACGCTGTGATGCATTAGCTTGAGCGGGTTCATCTGCAGTCTGTGATTGTCTTAGTAATGGCATATCATTTGCAATACGCGTTCGGCGACCTATATTTGCTCATCTGGCTCGTGGCATTTTTCCTTTATTAAAAAAAACCGTTAGTATGAATGCAGTCAACAATTATGTTTAAATATAAACACAAAGCCACAATAATTATTATCTCTGACAATTTGCTTTATCTTTTTTTTTATTTATCGAAGCACGTCCAAAATGAAATGTCCGCATGAATGGCATAACAACATGAAAAAAAAAATTAAAAGTTTCAATGTGACAGCAAATTCCCCATCTCAAATTTTTTTTTTATACAAAATGATTATCTTTTTTTTTATTTATCGAAGCACGTCCAAAATGAAATGTCCACATGAATGACATAACAACATGAAAAAAAAGTTTCAATGTTACAACAAATTCCCCATTTCAAAAAAGTTTTAATACAAAATGATCCGCCATTTATTGAATTAATTTATTACAAAATATGTGATAAATGAAGAACCACTCATTAGATTTTAGAATAGAATAATAGAATAATCTTTTATTTTCAAGAATATGGTTTTACATAGATGTTATCAATTTCAGGTACAGCATATTCTGCCATTATGGCGTGTAAATATTACAGTCATTAATTAAAGGAAAGTTTAAAACAATGGTATTAATAATTACAATATAATAAGCAATAATGAATCCTAACACAGGTAATTCTCATGTTATGTCAGTGTTTATACAGTGCAATAATTAGGAATGTCAATTTGTATTTAATTCATACTTCTAATAAAAATAAATTGTCATAATATGTCAGTGTTTTTGGGGTACAATTGGAATGTCATTGTAATTATTTTGTCATTTAGGTATTCATTAGTATCATAATAAAGTTTTTCTAATAATAATTTAAAAAGTGCAGTACGGAAATGTCTAAATGGTAAATTGATAATGTGTTCTGGAAGATGGTTGTATACTTTAATGGACATGCAATATGCGTTTCTTTTAAACAGTTCTAAGCGGATTTGCGGTATTTTGAGTCTGTTTTTATGTCTTGTTCGACTATTTTCTATATCGCCAAGTCTACAGAATAGTTCTGGATTCTTTTTTACAAATATACAAGTTTCATATATGTATAAACATGGTAGTGGCAATATTTTGTGATTTTTAAAAAATGATTTACAACTTGTTAAATAGTCAATATTAAATATTGCTCTAATGCATTTCTTCTGGGCTATAAATAATTAACTTACATCTACAGAGTTGCCCCAAACAGTGATACCATAGCGGAGTATAGAGGCAACATACGCATGATATGTCATTATTGCAGTCCTATCATTTACTGTTTCCCGTATTCTTTTCAATACAAATATAAAGCGATCAATCTTACTGAGAATTTTTTGTATATGTGGCTTCCAGTTACAATACTTGTCAACCGTGATACCTAAAAATACACATTCACTCACATTATTCAACGGTTGATTATTAAATCTTACTTGTATTTCTGGTGTGTTTGCTTTGTATGTCTGGAATTGAATTAGATTCGTTTTTGCGACATAAATTTTGAGGTTATTCCTCCTTAGCCAATTTACCGAGTTGCTGATGGCATTATTGACTTCTGTCTCTAGTTCTTTTATGCTATTACTCTTTACTATGAGTGTCGTATCATCAGCGAAAAGGATACATTTTTGATTAATCGCATCTGGAAGGTCATTTATATAAAGGAGAAATAGAGTCGGTGCGAGAAGGCTGCCTTGCGGCACCCCGTATTTATTTTCTGCATATGTGGATCGATAGACATTTTGTAGGTTTTTATCAGTTTTTACTATTTCCACACACTGCACTCTATTATTCAAGTAACTTTTAATCCAGTCACATGCCTTGCCGCGTAGTCCATAGTTGATTAGTTTTGACATTAGGATGTCATGACGTACAAAGTCAAAAGCCTTTGTCATGTCCAGGAATATACAGGCTAACTTTTCTTGTTTATTTATTGCTTGTGTAATTTGTTTAAATAGGTCAAAACATGCTAAAGTGGTGGAGCTTTGTTTTTTGAAACCATATTGTTCAGTTTTTAAGATGTTACATACAGATATGAAATTCTCTATTTTATTGCACATTACTTTTTCAAAGACCTTTGCTAGTATGGGAATAAGCGTTATAGGTCTGTAATTATTCATATCTGTCTTTACTCCTTTTTTGTGTAGTGGCTTTACTATTGATCTTTTTAGTCGGCTTGGAAATATTCCCTCAGATAATGACAAGTTAATAATATAAGTAAGTGGAACTATCATATTCAAGGCACATTTCTTAATAACCATGGTATTTATGTCATCAAATCCTGTTGAGTGTGTGTTTCTTAAAGATTTGATGATACTGAGGATCTCACATTCATTAACAGGTGTTAGAAAAATACTCTTGGAATTAATTGGAATGGATGGGCATTGAACACTAGTATTGAATTCAGTTCATTTGATTGTTTACTTACTTTAGTCATGTCTATATTGCAGTCGCCGCAAAGAAGTACCTTTTTGTTTCCCCTTTTGCAAATAGTATTGACAAATTGTTCGAGTTGGCTAAGAAATATACTTGTATTTGTTGTTGGAGTTCTGTATATACATGCTATTACAAGATTAAAACTTATTATTTCAATGGCACAAACTTCGAAATGAAATGGAATGGCTGAGATGTTACAATTGATTTCTTTATATTCTATGTAATTTTTTAGTAAGATGCATGTACCACCTCTTCTTTGGTTTGTTCTAGAGAAGAATGTTACTAGCCTGTAGTTGTTGAACTTTAAATTAGATTCTGTATTACGCTTCAAGAAAGTTTCAGTTAAACATATAATGTCAATATCCCCTAGGTCTTTTTTAAGTTCTGTAATAGCCGTGTAAAGCAGTTCCTGTTTATTTAATAAGCCGGCAATATTTTGGTGAACTAAAGTAATCGATTTGTAATGATTTTTGTCATCGAAAAAACGTCTTACCTGCATTGTTGGTATTCGTTTGTATGTCTTGACAGTATTTGGCACTAAAATATGATGTAATTTTTGTTTGCACAGTTTTATTTGTCGATATCCAGGTTGTGCTTAAGTCGATCGATTGTTGTGTGTTCCTACCTAGGTTTTTTTTAATTCTGTTTACGATTTCACTTTCGTAGTCATTACTATCAATTTCAAGTTTAATTTTGAAGCTTAAGTTGTTGAGATAGGTTAATCGGCGTGTTTTATCATTATAGAAGGAACGTGTAGTTGTTGGCATTTTTAGATACTTACAATTTTTATAATTATGGGTTAACAATTCTAAATTAATATTTATCATGTTTTCATTGAGATATGGGTTATATAGTACGTTTGTAACAAAAACAGAAACAGAATGACAGCGTAATTTGTACAGAACATTGCACAGTTCGGAAATGAGTACATATGGATATCTGTGATTTGATCCCAGAGCTAACAAAATGACATCTCTCGGGTTGAGATTACTTAAAAATGCATCAGTGCAGCTATTGAGAATTTGGGAGCTTGTAGCATTTGGCTTTATGAAAGACATAATATGGTAATCGTCATCGCAAACTTTATTTAAGCAAACTTCACATAAACCATCTGTTAAATAGTCCAAATAAAGCCTAAAAATTTGGTTTGGATAGGTGAGCCCGTTCTTGAGTTATAAAATAACAACGAAAAGTGGCATTGATTTTTATATATATAGATATATCCATTTTGTTCATCGGGACATTGAACAAATAGAAATATATCTACATATATAATACATATTTACACAAATATATATAATATGTATATTATATTTATTTATGTATATAATTATGTATTTATGTACTTATGAATATATCTAATACAGATAACTTTACTACATTCTATGACTACACCTGGTAGCGCCATCTACCTTCCTATTTGTAACTAATCGCATCAACGTCAATGGTTGGTCGCTGCTTGGCCAATGCGAGCGATGCCTTTTGTTTCTATCCCTCTCTATCCCATCCCCAAGAAGGGGCACGCCTTTCTCGGATTGGTCGCCGCGAAACGTCGACGCGAGAGACAGTCTTCTAGAGAACTTTCGAGAACATTCGATTCGCTAAATACGCTTCCGCGATACCGGATCGCACCGCGCCGCTCCTGCTATAGTTATTACCGCTTATATAAACCGATCGCAAGTGAAGGTAATTTGTGTAGTGAAGTGAATCAAGCAGCTTCCTCCCGAAACCACCAGGAGACTACCCTTCTGAGACGAAGAAGATTGCCGAACAAGGTAAGTCCCCTTCATCCTTGGAATATCCTATACCCACTCACAATCATCTCTCCAATTCCAATCCTTTATTCCGCTTCCCTTATTCCTTTCTAGGCGACCCAGAACTCGCCCTAATACAGTCCATTTTCCTGCTCCAAGTCGCCTAGAACCCTACGGTTTCGGTGTAACGCCGGACCATTTTTTTTATCCATACGAGTTGGATTCATTTACGTTTTTATATGTTATACCGCTATACCTAGGCAGTTATAGCACCTAGCTATACTCCTAATATATTCACATAACCGTCACATGGTTGCTTCCACCCGCATCAGTAGGTAAACTTTTATATAGCTACCTACTTACTCAATTATCATTTCTGGAACTATCATAGTTGTCTTGTAAATCTCATATTTCAAGCAACTTTTAATTCCTCCACTTTAAAGTGTTGCCTAGGTACTTAGGTAAAATAATAGGAACATTAGATATTCTTATTTTGTTTCGGTCTCATTAGCTTATACTTACGTAAGCATGTCACAACAAAAGAAGTCACGCGTGTTGGAAGACAAAGAGATGACAATCTTAGAAGCAAAACGCAATATTTTATTTGAGCGCATTCAAAACATATACGAGTGTTCAAAAACCGCATCTATGTCTGACAGTAATAGCGAAGCATTTCTCAGTTATTGTATGACAGAAGACAGTATTCGAACAGATTTTCATAAGTTGTTAGACGATTATAACGCAAGACAAATGCTGAACTATGCCCTGTTCTGACACGCTACACATTTGTCTTTGTTATTGTTTTCTTGTACTGTTTTTTTATTGTTATTCTTTATTTGTGTGGGTGTAAGAATAAAAATTATTTTATCTTTATCTAAGATTACTTTCTATCAATCCTGATGAAAAACAGAACTATCAGGCGTACACCTCATTCGAAGATCTTTATTGTATTATTAAGCGTATACAATCGCAATTGGAGGGTAAATGTTCAGCAGAGCCCGTTGCCCGCAAACCGAGATTACTGCCAATCGAGATTATGTCATTTGACGGAGATATACGAAATTGGCCGTTATTCTATGCGAGTTTTAAGTCTACAGTGCACGATAATGATTCTCTGACAGATGCTGACAGGTTGTACTATTTAATAGGTAAACTGTCACCGAAGGCCCAGTTCGTATTTGCAGGTGTCACACCCAGTGCTGAGAATTATCAGGTCATATTTCAGTCACTACTTAATAGATATCAGGACACGCGCGTCCTAGCGTCTACCTACTTTGACCAAGCTTTAAATCTTAAACTGTCCGGTGCCGCAACTGTCTCGAATTTCCAGCTGTTTATTGATAACTTCGTAACCGCGGTTAATTCTCTAAGGAACTTAAAATTAGAAGATCTTTCGGACTTTATGTTGCTTCAACTGGCTTTAAAAAAGTTTGACACTGATACAATTCGCGCATTTTAGATGACGGAACGCAATAATAAAATACCTACACTAGATAGTTTTATTTCGTTCATCGAAGATCAGTGTCGAATATTTCATAATACGCAGTCTGGTTCACCTGGCCCGTCTAACACGACAGCAACGAACAAAGGTTGAATAAATACTTATACAAGTGTCCCGCCTTCGATAATTTGAATGCAACCGCTCGTTTTAAATGCGTAAAAGATAACAAAGCTTGCATTAATTGCTTAAGCATAAAACATTAAACAAGTAATTGTTTTAGTAAGACAAAGTGTCGCTTATGCAATAAAAAACATCATTAACTGCTACATTTCGATAAAGATAACCCGTTGTCAAGTCAAGCCGCTAACCTTGACACACGTCGCAGGTGCAGACTACGATAACTGCGTCTCCGACGATTCAGAATGAGATATCGTTGTGTTTGACATCCATTGCGCGGGCGGCACGCACGCGCGGACGGCCTTCGCGCGCTTGTAGTGATCAGAGCAGTGCTAGGCCGCAATGTATGGCGTCTAAGACTGTTCTGTTAGCGACAGCGCAAGTTATCATATATGATGTTAATGGGTCACCGCACATGGTTCGTTGTCTGCTAGATAGCGCATCTCAAACCAATTTAATAACGTTAGAATTGTTCAAACGCCTCGGATTATGGAATAACTTTAAAAATACGAACTCAATAATCCGAGGGATAGGCGGATCAGAAAAACATTGCAAGGGTTCCGTAGATATTAAAATACATTCGCGTTTTGATAGGGACATTAATTTTAACATTTCTTCGCTTATCGTGGAGCGTATTACGGACACATTGCCAAACGCTAATGTGGACGTATCGCTTCTCACACACCTCGAGTCATTGCCGCTAGCGGACTCGGAGTTTGCGAATCCGGCAGACATTGATGTTTTGATCGGAGCCGCAATATTCCCGCACTTGCTACTAACTAAAGTGGTACGTAGTGAGCAAAATAACTTACCGCCCGCTATTGAGACGGTATTTGGGTATGTGATTATGGGTACCGTACCTACATTACATACTTCTCAATACGTTACGTCTTGCTGTTGTTCTGTTCTTCAAGAAAACAATATTGATTCTCTTCTCAAGCGATTTTGGGAGCTGGAAGAGGTTACCGCACCGCTCTCGATGAGCCGTAAAGATCTCGAGTGTGAAGAACATTTCCGCGCTACCACTGTTCGTGACGACAGTGGCAGATACGTTGTGGCGTTGCCATTCTGTGGTGACCCTTATTCGTTAGGCGACTCGTACGCTGCTGCGCTCAGACATTTCCATTGTTTGGAACGTAAACTTGATGCATCACCTAAGTTACGCAGCGCCTATAATGACGTCATTCGTGACTATATAGATACAGGTTTTTTGAGTGTAGTTGTAAACAACGAGGGCAACTCTCTGCCCTCATATTATATCCCGCATCACGGCGTAGTTCGCGAAGATAAAACCTCTACTAAACTTCGTGTGGTTTTAGACGCTAGCTATAAGACTACATCGGGTCAGTCGATTAATGACATTCTGCATGCCGGCCCCAATCTACAGGGTGATTTATTTAACATCATAATAAAGTTTCGTCTTTTCCAAATCGCTCTGTCAGCTGATTGCAACCAAATGTTTCTCAATATCGGTGTTCGCGAATCTGACCGTAGATTTCAACGGATCTTTTATCGTTTTGACAAGAAAGAACCTTTATCTGTGTATCAGTTCAATCGTGTTTGTTTTGGACTCAAGTCTAGCCCATATCACGCGTTACGAGTTGTTCGCCAGTTGATCGCTGATGAAGGCGATCACTTTCCCGCCGCAGCGGCTGTTGCCACTTCCGCTTTGTATATGGATGACATTGCCTGTAGTGTCATATCCGCTCCGCTAGCAATTTCGCTTTGTGAAGAGCTTATTCAGCTTTTCAAGCGAGGCCAGTTTGATCTTGTCAAATGGACAAGCAACTCTAAGGAGGTTCTCGCACGCATACCAGATTCTCATAAGGCTTCTCCAGACATTGAGTTTGAGAAGTCTGTACCGCATAAGGTTCTCGGTTTACGCTGGGACAAATCCTGCGATAGTTTTCGGTTTGACGTCTCACCATTAGATGATAAGTGCACCAAACGCACTATGCTGTCCACAGTGGCTCGACTATGAGACATAATGGGTTTTGTGGCTCCCACAATTTTGTACGCCAAGCTCTTGATCAAAGAGCTTTGGCTATCAAAGTGTGAGTGGGATGAAACACCCCCTGACCATATTGTCGCCGCTTGGGGCCAGTTTTGTATTGAGCTTACCGCGCTCAATCAAGTTACTATTCCGCGTCATCTTGGGTTCGTAGATGGATGTACCATCAACTTAATAGGTTTCGCTGACGCCAGCGAGCGTGCTTACGGCGGAGTCGTATATCTGCAAGTCCGCATTGGTTCTAACTACTCGGTGCAGTTAGTTTGTGCCAAGTCTAAGGTCTCGTTCGTTAAAACCATTTCAGTTGCGAGACTGGAGTTGTGCGCGGCCCTTCTGCTGTCTCAGTTGCTCCGCAAGGTTCAAGACACAGTTTTGCCCCACTACCCCATTAATAAAATATACGCATTTTCCGACTCCAAAGTAGTGCTCGCTTGGATTCATTCTTCTCCTCATCGCTGGCAGACTTTTGTCGTCAACCGCGTTAGCAAATTGATTGAACTGGTTCCTGCTACATGTTTCAATCACGTCGCGGGTATTGAGAACCCCGCAGATTGCTTGTCTCGTGGTGTCACTCCACTTAATCTTCTGCATCATCCATTGTGGCGTCGTGGACCTTCTTGGATCTCCCATGATCCGTCAGAATGGCCCATGCAACCCTTTGACCACAGTGTAGCAGACGAAGATGTACCCGAACGGAAGTCTGTTTCTTATCCCGTGATTGCTGAGGTTGCGGAGTCTCCCATCTATGCACTCGCACTACGCATGTCATCGTGGTCTAAGTTACTCCGCGCCACCGTTTATGTCTATAGGTTTCTTAGGCACCTACCTAATGAGACTTTTGTATCAAGTACTGATATCAAATTCGCAGAATGTAAGTTACTACGAGCTGTACAGGCTGTTCATTTTAGTAACGACATTCAAAATTTAAAAGACAATGTACCTTGTTCTCCCGCTATCCTTAGACTCAAGCCGTTTCTCGATGAACACGGCGTCATACGCGTTGGGGGTCGTCTGTCCAATTCGGATGAACCTTATAACCACAAACATCCTTGTATTCTGCCGCGACATGATCATGTTGTCGACCATCTTGTTGATTTTTATCACAAGAAACACCTCCATGTCGGTCCAAAGTTGCTTATGTCCTTACTTAGGCATAAGTATTGGATTTTAGCCGCTCGACGAATAATTCGTCACAGAATACATAAATGTAACGTCTGTTTCAAATTTCGTCCGCGTCCGACTTTCCCTCCCATGGCCGATCTCCCTAGCCAGCGCGTCAACCAGGTTGCTAAAGCGTTTACACACACCGGTTGTGATTACGCAGGACCACTGCAGTATACGCCAGTGCGTGGTCGAGGTATTAAAAGCCGTAAAGCCTGGCTATGTATTTTTACATGCTTAACGACGCGCGCTACGCATATTGAAGTTGCGACAGATTTAAGCACGGTGTCATTCCTGGCAGCCCTTTAACGATTTCTCTCACGGCGCGGCCCTATACAGTGTTTGTACACGAATAATGGCACTTGTTTTGTGGGCGCAAGCTCTTATTTACGCGACCTTTATAAGTTTCTCAGGGAAGAATATCGTACTCGTCTTCAGGAAGAACTTTCCATAAATCATATTGACTGGAAGTTTATTCCACCAGCATCACCGCATTTCGGTGGATGTTGGGAAAGCATGGTCAAAGTAATTAAAACGCATCTCTTCAAGGTTATAGGTCAACAGATCCTCTCTTACGAAGAGCTTTTAACTGTCCTTGCACAAGTCGAGGCACTGATCAACTCACGTCCGCTCACGGCATTGAGTAGTGACCCTGCAGAACCATCCGCGTTAAGCCCTGCACATTTTCTGAACACAGTGCCATTATCGTCATTTCCGGCGCCTGAAGCAGACTCTTCAAGCTTGCTCCAGAGACATATTCTGCTGGATAAACTCGTACAGTTGTTCTGGCGGCGCTGGCGTGCGGAATATCTACACCAGCTTCAGGCTAGATCCAAGTGGAATAGTCCTGCATCCCCTATACAGGAGGGTACGTTGGTCGTCATAATACATGATAATGCTCCGCCGCTTTCATGGCCGTTAGCCATCGTTGAGAAATTGCATACTTCCAAGGACGGTACAACTCGCGTTGTTACCGTGAAAACCGCTAAAAGGAGTTACGTGCGCCCTGTTGTACGTCTCTGTCCGCTTCCAACTCAGTGAGATCTAGCCTGAAGTTGGACCTACCTCTTAGTTTAAGTATTTAGTTAGTAGTTTTCGCTATTATTGCGTTTGTAGTTTTAGCTAAAGTTAATTTAGATTAATTTTATTGTCATATCGCTGTCTTACTCTATTGATGGGTTATGCGGTAGTACACCCAACATAGCTAAGTTCAATTCTATTTTTTTTAAAAGCAACCCTTTAGGGCCGGGGGGATATGGTAGCGCCATCTACCTTCCTATCTGTAACTAATCGCATCAACGTCAATGGTTGGTCGCTGCTTGGCCAATGCGAGCGATGCCTTTTGTTTCTATCCCTCTCTATCCCATCCCCAAGAAGGGGCACGCCTTTCTTGGATTGGTCGCCGCGAAACGTCGACGCGAGAGACAGTCCAGAACTTTCGAGAACATTCGATTCGCTAAATACGCTTCCGCGATACCGGATCGTACCGCGCCGCTCCCGCTATAATTATTACCGCTTATATAAACCGATCGCAAGTGAAGGTGATTTGTGTAGTGAAGTGAATCAAGCAGCTTCCTCCCGAAACCACCAGGAGACTACCCCTTCTGAGACGAAGAAGATTGCCGAACAAGGTAAGTCCCCTTCATCCTTGGAATAACCTATACCCACTCACAATCATCTCTCCCATTCCAATCCTTTATTCCGCTTCCCTTATTCCTTTCTATGCGACCCAGAACTCGCCCTAATACAGTCCATTTTCCTGCTCCAAGTCGCCTAGAACTCTACGGTTTCGATGTAACGCCGGACCAACACCACTGTTTTTGTTTCTCTGATCTTTTCTAGTCCATCCTAAGGTTGCCTGGAAGAAATTGCTTTTAGCGATAAGGCCGCCTATTGTACATACATTTGTAAAATAATTGTATCATATAGCGTGTGTATAGTATATATAGCTCGATCGCCGGCGCTTGTTGGAAGCGGACGCGTGTTGTTTGTTTCTCAGAATTATATTATATAAATGAAAACCAGTGCAAACAAAAGTGATTACTGCTGTAACGTAATAAAGTTCATATAGCAATAAAACCTGGTCACCTCGCTAGTGAAAAAGGTCGGGTCGCGAGGCTACCTGCCTGCTTGAGCAAAAAGGACCGCAACTTACTTTGTCTCGCTCGCAAAGAAACAGTGAACCAAATAGTTAATAAAATGAATGTGCAAAAATCATCACCTAGTGCTACATTGACAAGCGCTAGCGGAGGCGCAAGCGGGTCCGTGCCGAACTTATGCAGTCTTGGTAAAGAAGATTTCTACAGTAACGTAAACATGCGTAAGAGAAAAGAACGTTGTGAAGAATATAACTATAAAAAGGATTTAGAAAATTTTCGTGCAGATATATTGCAAATTTTGGGCGACTTCAGTCAAAAACAAAATGAAAATCTAAATTTTATACGAGAAGAAATAACAGAGGTTAAGACAGAAATTAAAACGATAAAGACATCTATGGAAAATTTCACGCACCGTTTAGAACAAATAAATAGCGAAGTTCAAAGCATGAAATCAAACAACGTTATTACCCAAGAAAAAATTGCTCATATAGAGAGTGAAATATATCAACTAAAACAACAACAACAGGGACACAGTTCACTATCTAAATCGCCATTCGACACTCACGAAGATCTCATCCTTGAATTAAAGGATCGAAGTGCGCGCGAGAAAAATATTATAATAGTGGGTATATCGGAAATAAATGATAAAAATACTACGGCGAGACGAAACTACGACACTGAAGAAGTTAAAAAAATACTGCTGTCGTTAAAAGAAGATATTCCTATGCCAATGAGGATTATGAGGCTTGGCAAATATATTCCTACTAAAAACAGACCGATAAAAATTTATTTTACAAATACCGACATACCAAAACACATACTACGAAACAAAGAAAACTTACCTAAGGATATAAAAATATATTCAGACCAAACTGCTATGCAACGGAGTTATTTACAATCACTTAAAGAAGAGTTACATAAGCGCTCAGCCGCTGGTGAAAAAGATCTCACAATTAAATATGTTAAAGGAATACCCACAATCGTTACAAATACTACAAGCACAAAAAACTAATGAATATATCTGTACAAAAAGAACAAACAAATACCAAAATAAAACATAATATATTGCAAAAATACGCGGACATTCCATTTCACTCTTCTTCACTAAGATTATTCTACGCTAACTTACGCAGCATTCGTACTGCCGGGAAATTTGATGAAATCAAATGCATACTCAAAGCAATACAAGTTACTACGCATTTATTAATATTCACTGAGACATGGATAACGTCCGAAAGCGATGCCAAGTTATATCAGCTACCCAATTATACCCATATATACAATTACAGACAAAACAGAAAGGGTGGTGGCGTATCGATCTACATACACAACTGTATTAAACACGAAGTAACTGAAGAACTTGCTGAAAACGGTAACCACTACTTATGGGTTTACATAGAAAAACTGGCGCTTAATGTTGGTGCTATATATAGACCTGGTGACTCAAATATAAACAGTTTCCTAGAAATATACACACCACAACTCGAACGCCGTAAAAGAGCTATCGTTTTCGGGGATTTTAACATTGACTTGCTTCAAAAAGACAATATAAAAACCCAATACATACGTGATGTACATGAAGCAGGATATGAAATATTAAATAAAATCGACAGCACCCACTGCACCCGGGAAACAAGCTCCACTCGTACAATATTAGATCATGTGTGTACAAACGTGAAAAATCACTTATTCAGCTTATCACTGATTGAATCATCACTTTCTGATCATAAGCAAATATTTCTCGAAATAGGACGCCTGGCACCAAGCGTAAACAAAAAATATCAATACGAAGCGGTTAATTATGAGAACTTGTATGCTAATGCCTTAAAGGCTCATTACAGCAATGACAATAATGATAACCACTGTTTGGAGTCCTTCATATTGAAGCAGATATCAGAAAATAAAGTAATAAAAACAAAAGTTATGAACCCACCACACAAGGACTGGATTAACAGAAATATAATTGAGGCAATAAATATTCGAAACGATTTATGGAAGCAAACTAAGAGTAATCCAACTGATGAAAACCTGATGAAGACTTTTCGAAAAGAACAAAATAACGTGAAGACTTTAATCAAACGACACAAACAAACATATTATTACTCCATGTTTAAAAATACTTATAATCAGCCGAAGAAAATGTGGGACCTCATAAATAATTTGGCGACTAACAAATTTTCTGTCAGCTGCACTCCCGTCAAACTAATAACGGAATCAGGCGTCATAACAGAAGGGAACGCAATATGTGAGTCGTTTAATTTATATTTTACAACAATAGGAGCCGAGTTAGCAAATAAAATCCCTAGTATATACCATAAAAACACGGGTAATACTCTAATGTATGATTTTAATTACTCACATGATATAATGTTAAATAACTTAAGACCATGTAGTTTAGATGAAATATCAAAAATTATAGACAATTTAGACAGCAACTCTAGTACGGGTCTAGACGGAATTAGTACTAAATCAATTAAATGCATTAAACCCATAATTCTTGAAACACTTACAAACTGTATTAATATGTGTTTATACCAAGGCGTTTTTCCTGACACACTAAAATTAGCTAAGGTGACGCCAATCTACAAAGCCGGCAATAGAACTGATCCGAGTAATTATAGACCGGTATCGGTATTGCCTGTTATTTCGAAAATTTTCGAGTGGGTATTGTATGTTCGCTTAAATAATTATTTGATAGACAAAAAGTTTTTTATTGAACAGCAGTACGGATTTCGACCCAAGTCAAGTACTCTTACCGCTACAGTAGACTTAGTAACAAAAATAAAGAGCAACATTGATTGCAAGAATTTTGTTTTGGGCGTGTTTATTGACCTAAAAAAGGCTTTTGATACTGTGAGCCACCAGAAGCTTTTACAGAAATTGAGCAACATAGGAGTAACAGGAATAGCGTACAATATATTTGAATCATATTTGCACAATAGGCGGCAGGTTGTAAAATTAGATAATTTTGTAAGTTCAACGCAAAATGTACCCTATGCTATACCACAAGGTTCAATAATTGGCCCACTTTTATTCTTAATAAATGTAAACAACATAAATAATATAGGGCTAACCGGACATTTAACTTTATACGCAGACGACACATGCCTTTTTTATTTCGATAAATCGCTACAAGTGTGCATTACAGCTGCTAAAAATGATCTAAACATTCTTAATGAATGGTTTAAATATAACCTACTAACTATTAACGCGTCTAAGACCTCATTTATGATTTTCACCGCCAAGAATAAACGTATACCTGAATATACACCCCTTAATATTAATGATGTCACAATAAAACGCTCACACCAAGAAAAATACCTCGGCTTGTGGATAGATGACAAATTGACATGGACCACTCACATTGATCATATAAAATCAAAATTAACATCATTATTGGGTGCCATTCGTAAAATAATAAATTGTTTACCGCATAAAGTCCGTACACTTATATATAATTCATTAGTAAAACCGCACCTCGACTACTTAATTGAAGTATGGGGTACGGCCGCCCAGACTAATATTAATGCAGTGCAAAGAACACAAAATAAAATCATCAAAGTGTTGTTTAATTATCCTTACTTAACGCCAACGAAAACATTATACGCAAAGACTAAACTTTTTAATATTAAGCAAATGTACACATATGCCACATGTATTCTCATACGAAAAATTAATACACATTCCATAAGGACCAATATACAGATAAATAAAAAGGTATCAATGCACTATCTGCGAAATAAACATAAACTACAGCTGTCACAGCCTCGGACTAATTACGGAAAGAAGTCTATACTGTTTGAGGGAGTGCAGCTGTACAATAAATTACCTAATAATATCAAGGAATGCGAACTGTTTAGTACATTTAAGAGAAAGTTAAAGGAATATGTTTACACGGTGGAGTAGATTAGTAATATTGGTGGACAGACCTACTTCCTTTTGATATAACCTAAATTATAAGTGGAGGAGGGTATTTGAAGATAAATATTTAATTTATAATGTTATACAGATTTAACATTGTTAAGCTGTGTTATTATTTAAGTAGTTAGCATTAGTTAGTATTATATACATAAGTTTCCAACACGCTGGTATAATAGTTAGTAAGCATAAAATTGTTCTCATTATAAGTAAAACTGTATAGTTTTTTATGAGAAATAAATTCTTTAAACCTAACCTATATGGTGTACAATAAGAATTTTCTATCTATCTATCTAAATTAATAAATTTCAGAAAAAAAATATAGAGTTCAACTAATTTCTCGCCCACCAAATGGTCACGAAGGCCAAATAGTTCTCGTGTGATTATGTGTGCAACTCTCGCCTCAAAGTTTATTGGCTGCTCGTCATAGGCCTTTTCTTACCCATCAGGGTGAGACAAGAACCGAAAACAATAGATTTACGTTGCCTTCAAAGGCCGGTATCGTTTTGGTATCAGGTCCACAACGGTCTCCCATCCAAATAATTATATTTTTGTCACAGTATTTTTTTTTAAATAAATAATATAAATACATAATTGTCATGAAATTAGAAAGGCAGCAATAGCCTAGTGGAGATTCGAACAGACTGCCAGGTAGAGGGTATCGGGTTTGAATCCACGGCGCGCACCAAAGACTTTTCGGATTTATGTGCGTATTGAATTATAAATTATCGCTTGCCCCGTGCATCGGAGAGCCCGTTAAGCCGTCGGTCCCGGTTGTCATGAAGATCTTTTCTCTTAGACAGTCGTTAAAGGGCTCTAATACCTTTTAAATAAACTGACACTAGTCTAAACCATAGCATATCGCTATCCCTTCGGGTTGCGGAGGTCAGACAGGCAGTCGCTCTGTGGAAAAGCTAATATTCAGCCAAATCCGGTTGGACTAGTAAGCAGACCCCAGGTTGAAACTGGGAACTGGGTCCGCTAGGAGGATGAATTGTAATAAAATTATATATTGTATAACGGTACTTAGCTACATACAACTGATGCCATCCGTCAAACAATGGCGTAGAAAATTGACACTGGCGACATCTAACGGTCACTGACGGCTCTAGCTCTTGACTCATGCTATTTAAGTTCACGCACACGACTTCTTTGTATACAAGTAACTTAGCACTTTCCGTAGGTCGCAATCTACCAGATACGATCACCTATGCTGGTCAGAGCCTCCTCCCTCTTATTGGAGAATATATAACTAAATAATACGATAACTTACTTATTTCTAAGAATATATCCAAATATCTAACAAATAATGATTACATTTTATGAGCATCAAATTACTGTTCTGAGTTTTGTAAATGATCAGTTATCTTCTAACTTGCACCTCAAGGAGCCTGTTAGTTAGAAATCGAAGATTCTAACCGATCTCCAAAATAAATTGCCTTAAGATGACCTATTGATTTGTTTTTGGATCTGTTTGGTACAGATGGTTATAACAACAGACGCAGTTAAAGAAAAACTAGGCAAGCTATGTCAGCAGAAACTAATCTTCTTATTAGAAAAATATCTTATTTGTCTTGAAACAAGCTTTCATTAAAACGTCATAACCCGTGGTCATAACGCTTTTAATTATCTTAAGATTTCTCTGACCTTAAGGTTTACGACCGATGAGCCAAGCATCTAAACTATTCCTTAACAGCTTAAAAATCATTGATATCAAAGATAAATTGCGTAGGTTGACTGTCTGAAATTAATTCAAATCCTTTGTCTTCCCAAACTAAACGATATTTATTAAAAAAGTATCAGTCGAAAAGGTCAATGAAATTTAAACGAAAAAGCAGACATTAAAACGTAATATTTTTCAATCTTGAATCTATTTTATTTTATTATTATTATCCGTATCCATCTCGAGGTTTCCATCTTCAGCCGCAAGCAATGAATTCACACTTCAATTATTTTAAATTTCATTACATTTCACGCACTGTTTTTCAGGGGCATAGCCTGAGGAATCTCAGAGTACGATTATTTTGTAAATTGACGGCACCGAGACATTTAACGACAGAAAGTTATGCTGAATTTTGGTGAAGGAATGCGGTATTCCCTTGAATAATGCGGTAATCTTTTGTGTGGGTTGAGGTGCGGATAGATTGAGGTTGGGGGATTTATGTAAGATAAAAGGCATAAATATGGTTTTGGTAGATTGAGGGATGGAAAAATAGATCGCGTGTTGTGGGTGAGCATCGTTTTGGAGTTTATGATGTAATGGCCTATGATGTTTGAGATATGTCAACGTCTACGAATTTCTTTGAAGATTAAATATTACCCTGCCTTGTGATCCTAATATATAAATATTCAGGCCAACCGCTCAGGCTAAAGTAAGTTAGTAATAATTGTGAGAGGATGAGGAGTATTGAAAATAATTCGTTGGTGTTTAGTCAACGCACGATCAGATTCTAAGAGAGTGCAAATGATGAGCGCTAACGCGCGTCGAGAGTACTTCCCGTACTATACACAAGATAGTGTAACAGGCATATTATTTTGTGGACATAGAAAGAGTTTACAGGAGTTAAAAAGAACAGCATCAGAAGGACAATATGACTGACGAAATTGTGCAATTATTCAATTATTATTTTTATTGTAAAGGTGGGGTTATATCCATCCAAGCGAAAAAAGGTGCGACTGCGGCGTATCACCACAGACAATGAACCATATGCTGAAGTGCACCACAAGCCCAGACTCGTGCACACTTGACGACATGTATCAAGCAAGGCCAAATGCGATACGCGTTGCCGAGTACTGGGCTAAAACCGTTTGAAAAGTGTTGCCATCGACACGAAAAGAAGAAGAAGTTCCCGTATTTTATATGACATTGAAACTATAGTTTGAACGAAATGAGATTAGATTTTGAATTGACTCAGAATCGGTATTCTGCTAATTTTATGACATTATCGTCTAATTTGACTTTCATAGTTTGACGTTGACACATTGTTCAATTTACAATCTAGTCACGATAACATTTAAATATCACTTGATTTAGGAGAATACCATTTTTAATGAGAAAATCGCGGACGTTAGATTGAAACTGCATTTTGAACAAATATAATTAGGAGAATTGTGTCACAGAATTTAATATGATATCAAGTTAACGGGTAGGCGTTGGTTGAATCAGTTTAAAGTTATTTTGCGGGTGGTAAATAGAGGTAGTTATCCTAGGATGCGGGGAGAGATAAAAATGAACATAATTATTATTTTATTGAAAAGCTTAACAATAGTTAACTAGCTAGTTAGCTAGCTGAACAATATCTGAGAATGAGATCAAAACGTACACAAATTCTCAAAATGTGTCTCAAAATAAACTAAAGCAAAGCATGAAATACTAAATTACATTATTACCTAATAAAAAAACTTTTAAATTTTCATAGACTCAAATATAATCTTTTTCAGCCACAATTTTCTAAAATATTTTATATTCCCGGATTGTGGCGTGTTCAAAAGTTTCACAGCCATTTCTAAATTTAATATCGCTTACAAGTCGAAAAGATTCCCCAAACTTATTTTTACTTAGAATTTATTTAAAAACGATCCCTTAATAGCCTTTATCGGCGTTGATAAGCGAGTCACGTCTGCACCCCATAGTAAACACCCTTAAAAATTTAGGTCTGCCGCTTGGACATACTGTCCCATATTTATGTGGGTCCGAATTACCCCGTGAGGGGCTAATGTAATAGTGTTATTATAGAGTCCATTTTTCATAAGTATGTGCGAAACTTTGATGTTATCTGGCCCGGACCTCGTTTATCTGATGGCAGGTTACCGCTGTTTAATAAGAAATTATGTCGGCATAACGTGAAAACCCCAATTAATTATGAATACGCCTTGTCTGTAGAGAACATTCGTATAAACAGTAACTCTGTTATTGTGACGTTCTTTCAGTTTTCGTTTTCATTTGATCCTCAAACGCAAAAGAACATTGATGGCTTGGAATTTGGGGCAATCCCTTGGCGTAGAACGTGCACCCCTACGGTCTCCAAGTAACATACATGCCAAATTGTAGCTACTTGCGCTGAACACAAAACGATCTTGAGCCGTCGGCATCCAACCACTTCCCGCAATCTTAACCAGATCGTCGGTCTACCTTGTAGGAGGCCTATCCCTCCAGTACGTATCAGACAAACTCAGTGGAAACATATTATTAGATGGGAACCTAATTTTTTTTTATTATGTTAAAACGACTAGAAGAAATTTAGCTTCTTAAATATTACTAAAGCCACCTGACAAAAAATATGTTGACGTTTGTAAGGCTCAGGATAGGCCTTATCTTGCCGATAAATTCAAAATTGAAACCAAGTGTGTATGAGTTATCTCACAAATTAATTCAACAGGAAAAATTGCTGTTAGACAGTAAATGGTTGGATCGAATACAATTTTTTTTCTTTAACACTGCACGGATTCTGGTATAAAAAAAGGTTTTACTCAGCTTCGTTGCGCATCTTTGCTCCGCTTTGCTGTTTCGCACATTTCTCATGGATGCCTTATTCTATCCTATTGTTCAACACCATCTATTGCCAGATATTTCTCAAAATTAATTTTCCATGCCTTTTCGAACCAATGGGATTCTACTGACACCTTTATGAAAGGTCAAGTTCAAAGACGTTTCCTTGAATTTGACCTTGTTTTACCTTACCTTTTGATATCAACATCAAATACTTTTTCCAAGAATAATAAATTACAGAAGTAAATTAATTCAACTGCTTTATTTTAAGTGGCCGCTCGTATTTTTATATTGTGTAGCTTGTCCTTTGTTGTGTGAAAATACATAGTATGAATAGCAAACGACGCAACAATAGGTAATGAGTTTTCAAGTTATTCAAGGAAGATAAAAAAATATTGTTTTCTCCCCATAGAATTTGCTTTAACTACTAGACCAAGAGAGCTGATTCTGTTACTCACATAATTTAATAGTGATCTGAAGACGAAGGCATTACGTAAACTGAATTTTGAATTGGCAGTGACTTTTAGAAATAACTTCTTTAGTTTGAACAATTTCAACTGTGTCCCGAAAGACATGAGAGGTGATTACAAAGAGAATGCCTTCCATATTTGTAATATTAAAATGTATAATCTTATCTGAACATAGAGTTTACACAAGAAGCCGGTTCCCCCAACTCGCTGTTTGTACAATAAGAACATATTCAAGTAACGTAACAAATATGTCCTCATACAAAACTTCGTACAATCCTTTATCGGAGTCAACTTTTCTATTTACAAACTGGAACACAGAAATTTGCCGCAAAATTTCACCAATAACATATCGAATTTCGAAGAACAAGAGTCTTTAAGAAAATTCTCACAAAATTTTGCATGCACAGTAGGTACACTTATGAAGTATTTTCAGTCAGCCCTTAATAATTCACCCCTTTGACGGGCTCATAATAAGGCAAGTGAGTAAATTGAGTTTTCCGAGTTCCAAACTCGCAACGTGTAAATTAAGAAAAGTGCGTATTTAAAACGTGATATTAATATTAATAAGTAACTCGGTGGGCAGTAATACTTGTGGAAATTCATTTCAGCAATTATTAGGTTTTGTTTGCTGGGAATTTTAGGAGCAATTTGCCAATTCCTTAAGGTAATTTTCCTCTTCAGTCTACAGATCAAGAATTGGGAGGTGGAGCTCGATCGATCGACATGAAATAGACTTGAACTTAAAGAAATCTTTCCAATACTAGACTAGATGGTGTTGTGTGAATGTGGTAGGATATTATTATTTGTGGTCGGTGCTGTCAATGAATGGGGTGGACAGCAGCCTCATCCGAGCTCTGAAATCCCTTTATCCGCTTGACCGGTCACCATTTTTATGTGCTTACTCAGCATCGACAAATTTCAAGTGCGCGCCGCCAGTTAAAGACGGGCGCGCTCAATTAATTAGTTTTTGTGCGATTGTTAATAACTTGAGAGGAGTGGTGCTTATTTTTCTGCAACCTTATAAATGACTCATTCTAATGGTACAAAACAAATTACGTTTGAATGAAATGTTTACTTTAGGCGAGCGGCCGTAACGTAAACAATGTCGTCTTTACCGACTTACTCGACACTTTTGTTTATCATAATAAAAGTATAAGCTGAATCTGGTTTGCTGTTGTATTTTCATGTACCTGATGATATTATCTATGTAATAAAATAAAGTTATAGCAATACTTGCAGAAAATTATTTAGATGTAAGCATTTGAAAAAAAAATATATATTTTGCTGACTTTGCAAACATCATTGCAAACAAATTATATATCATACTTTTAAAGTAACTGATTAATTTGAAGTTACAGCAAAAAAATTGTGTATTACTTTAATTAAAGACAAAAAATTATCGTAAAAGCGTCATTTTATGTAAAAAAGTTTAAATATGTACATATGTATGTATATAAGGTTACATTTATGCGTTGTATAATTTTTTTATTATGAGTAAATAAGTAAATAAATAAATAAATAAATGTAGTCCGTGTGGTGACGGATTAAGAATACGGAATGTCACCACCCCATATCATCCCATGGGTGTCGTAAGAGCCGACAAAGGAAGCATATTATGCAGAGAACAACACTGTAAGAGATGCAAAACTTGAAACAAACCCTATACCAACCCGTTTGGCCAGCGTGGTATAGTAGGCCAATTCCTCCTTTCAAAGGAGAGGCCTAGTCCAGCAGTGGACTGTTAAAGGCTGATGATGATGAAATAAATAAACCTTTGATGAAATATATAATACTCATATTATTTATGAGATATTAGTTATCGCACATTTTGGCGGGAACTTCAGTTTTTTTGGCGAGAAAAAGTAAACAACTGTGCAGGTTCCAATAAAAATAATTCTTATCAGAATTGGTTTTTATACTTGGAAATTTAGTTGGAAAGAAAGGTATCTAGGTTTGAACCTGATATATAACATAAAACGGTATTTAAAAAAATAAAATATGAAAATTGGCGCCTATTAAAAACAAAATCGTTGTTTTATTTTTTAAGTTTAATATTAAAATGTTTCTTTTCATTATATTTATTTCCTCTAAAAGTAAATTAAAAAACCTTTCTAACTGTGTATATACCTCCTATAGTAATAAACGACGACAAAAAGGAATATGTCAGAAATATAAAATCGCGCTCAAAAATGGCGGGAAAAAATTTCTAATTTTCACTTTATACTGCCCTTGCATGGGCTTCAACCATATTATATGGTTTTAATTTATATCATTAGAAAGCTCATTTAATTACGCGTCTATTGATATGCAACATAACGCAATCGGTTAAGTTATCCAAGTTTCACAAACAGATTAGTGCGCAGCGGAAAAGCGTGGAAAAAATTACAGTTTACGCGCTCATCTGTTTTTGCAAAAAGGGATAATAGTCACTTGTGCGCGGTCAAGCGGTTATGAGGATTCTAGAACTTGTGTGAGGATAGACGGGGCATACACTTACTAGTTTACCATCGAGAAAGGTGTTAGACAAAGATGTGTAGCGTCGCCGTGGCTGTTTAACCTCTTCATGGACAGTTGTTTGAAAGATTTAAAACATAGTGCCTTACTCGTCAAATGCCTCCTTTATGCTGATGATCAGGTAATACTTGCGTTTTCAGCGGAAGAGTTGCAGGAGATGGTAATAATTATGCATGGTGCGTTAGAGAGGAAAGGAATGAAAGTGAATGTAAGTAAAACGAAAGTTATGGTTTTTGAAAAGGAGGAATGCGTTACGGCTTGTAATGTTTTGATCGATGGACAGCGAGTGGAATAAGTGAATGAGTTTGTAGGTACGTTGTTTACACGAGATGGTAAGAATAAAGAAGATATTAAACGAAGAGTTCATGCAGGTAATAGAGTGAATGGAACTCTGAAGGCGTTTATGAACAGCCAAAACGTGTCCAAAAAGGCACGTTTGGCTGTACATAGGGGGGTGTTAGTGCCTACCCTTATGTATGGTAAAGAAAGTTGGATATGGCAGAAGAGACTTGAAAGTAGAATAAATGCTGTAGAAATGAGAGCACTGAGAAGTATGTGTGGTGTATCTTTGACCGACAGAGTAAAGAATTGTGTGATAAGAGAATGGTGTGGGGTAAAAAAAATGTAGTGACAGACGAGATTAATGAGTGCTAAGCCATAGGCTGTAGATTCAATTCCAACGCGGGAAAATTGTTTGTATAATGAGTATGGTCGTTTGTTCTGTACGTGAGTGTAAGTAATTTATCTATTATTAGAGGATGCCTGCAGCTACGCCCGTACATTTTATTTTTTGAAAATTTCTTCACGATTTTTTTTTATAGACTCACTTTTTTTTTATAGTGTTATATTACACCCACATTTCGACATTAATTTTTAGGTCCCACATAATAGGGGGCGAGCCTATTGCTGTACCGGGCACATTACCAGACTCCGTGCTGATACTAAGAATTTCCTAACGGACAAACCCAGTAACACTCTGCCCGACCCGGAAATCGAACCCGAGACCTCCCAATCCCACGCGCACATTTATGTCGCGAGATCAACGAGGCAGTCTTCCCGATGCCGGGAGAATTTTGGGAAATCCTCTCTTAGTGCACGCTTACCAACAAAACGGTGCACGGTTCCCAAGAAAAAGACATGCCAAATTTCAGCTTCGTGCGCCCATCTTCGACTGTGCGTTGTCTGTTGGTCAGTAACGCAAGAATGTTCTGAATACAGATTTACACCCGCGTTATTTAAGGCTACTGCTCCGCTCCCGTGGATCACAGCGTGATGTTATATAGCCTATAGTCTTCCTCGATAAATGAGCTATCTAATACTCTATCTCGATTAACTCGTTCAACCAAACAAACAAACAAACTATATATATATATACTAACTTTTACCCGCCGCTTCGCGCGCGTTAAATTCGGGGTAACACAAATCAACTTTCAGTCTCAAGATGTGTGAAGACACTCCTGATTATTCTAAAGACTACAGAAACTCTATGGGGTACAAAGTAACTCGGTCAGTATCCATGACATTATCTACCATTATCTACTGAAAGGTACATAATAACATCACAATATATCTCTATAAACATTTTCGCAGCAGGGACAATCGTTCCAGCCGTTTAAGCTTATTATATAATTATTAGTTTATATAATTATGCGAACAATTTTATGTAATAGGCCGGGGCAAAAGTATTTTACTATTTCGAATGTATTATAAGTTATCAAACCTCTTTGGCTGTACTGAATGTAACTGGCTGGTTTTTAAACGTGCACAATATGACATTATGTATGACGTGACAGTACTGACAGATATGTTAGCACATGCGCAACACTCAATTATTAGCGCATGCGTTCTTACTTCCAAGAGGTAAATTTGTGCCGTACAAACTTCTACCCTCCCTACAATCCCTCCCAGATTATTTTTTGCAACTTATGGTAGCCTACGTCCGTCTCCATTTTCCAATATATCTCTATATTAAATATCAACAAAATCGGTTCAGCCGTTTTAGCGTGAAAACGGAACATACATACATATATACACACTTTCAAATTTATAATATTAGTAGGGATATATATATATTAGATGAATGTATTTATAAAGATATAATTATGATAACATAGTACATACTCTGCTTAGTTTGACCTGCTTAGACCGTGTGGGAGTGGTCCCAGAATATTACATTAATTCTCGGTATAAGGGTTAACAATAAATTGACTAATCTAATTACGAATTTTGGCCTACACAAAGTCAAATTCGATAAGGTAGTTTCTCTTATGAATTACATAGTAAATCAGTTCATGAATGACAAATATGATTTCAAGGGTAAAAAATAATATAAAGGTATGTCTACATCTATAATACTACCGATATGGCATTACATTTATATTACTCTAGTTACTTATTTTTATGTTGCAGTTGCCAAATATCCTATCTTATCTGTAATTTCTTTTGAATTCTTATAAGCGTTTAGCAGTTACATACCATTTATTTATTTTATTTTTTGGTGTCGGGTTGGAAAATCCTCACGGAGTCCCTTCGCCCTCGGGGGAAAGGACGAAGGGGACTGTCAGACTCTTACTGACTAAAAACCAACCCGTGCTCCTCATGTACCCATGTGTCGGAGGGTAGGGTTTCTCCGAAGCATTCCTCGCTACCCCCCGACGGGTATTGGCCCGCCAGATGGTCAGGCGGGCCCCGAACGAAACCCCCTTGGCGGTTGATGAAGGTGTTAGGCTCCGCCGTCAAAACACCAAGCGGCCACAGAGGATAGGGAGGACGGCAACGCAACACCGCATCTCCTCTTCCTCTGCGGCCCCACCGCGACGCATCAATGGTGCGCCCCCAATTGGTCGCGGGAGATAGGGCGCGCGGCAACGCAACACCGACACGCCTCTCCTCCCGCGCCTACGCCCACACTACGAGGGACAGACAGAACTGTCCCCAGAATTACGGCATATTATTAACAATTACTATTTTACATTGAAAAGCACTTTTTGTGAGCGATAACTTCCGTCAGATATTTTTTTTAACCTCATTCGTAAATAATTATAGAGCTATATTCGAATTATTTAATGTTAAATTTAGTGCTTATGGGACTAATCCAATACTTTCTAAGAGCAACCAGGTCAATCCCAAGATACAGTGAAAGTTTTCGGTGGGGAGGTATTTAATACGATACCATAAATAAATTATTTAACATGTATTTAAACTCTCATATGATAGAAGGAGATAGAACGATAATAGAAGTATAGAAGAGTTAATGATGATAGAAGGTGATGGGGGACTACAGTTCGATGAAAGTACTTTAGAACCATTTTTTATAAACTTACGCCTGCATCCCGTAAGAGGTACGCAGAGGTTTAAAATTATACCCATATTACCCCATGTTATGAATTTGTAGGTTCCATAATAAGGGGCAAGCCGTATTGCCGTCACCGAGTACTTTTCCAGACTCTGCTGATACTGAGAATATGGAAAATCCCAATAACACTTTTGTCCCGAGAAGCGAACCCGGGACCTGCTGACCAGCAGACGCATAAGCGATCCTCTGTACCACAGAGGTAGTCACACTTTATATCTTGTATAGTATACAGCGTTTGTATGCGAAAACTTTAATAGCGCACTGTAGGAACTAATACCGTCGTGTCCGTTAGATGTCGCCAACGTTAGTTGTCTTCGCCATTGTACGATTTTTGGCCTAAGTTGCATAAATAGACTAATCTGTAGTTACGCTTACATCTACAACCTTCAACCTGGATACCTCTGTTGTCTCCTACCGGCATTAAGGGCCCATGGTATTGGCACCCACTGTGGGGCCTGGCGCCTAACGTGGGGTCCGACAATTATTGCACCGTGACATATTATAATAATAGATTTGTCATACAACATAAGCGATGACCTCATTTGAGTTAGAACAGCGTGCGCTTAGCTTTGCGACGGGAATGTACACACTGCACGCCAATGTGCCGGCCGGCGTCAGTTGTGTAACTGACACTGATTAATGTCCACTTCACTGACGCTCCGTAATATGAATTAATTGCGCCCAACTTTACCCGCTTGACGAGTTATTAAGCGATCTGTTTTTGAGGCCATTTCATTTGTGAATAAAAGACGGTATAAGTGCATTTGAGTGCATTGCTGTTTATATTGTGATGGGGTTTCTTTGGATGGGAGAATGAATGATAAAATTTTCGTTCCCGCCGGTAAAGTTAATTTGATGGTGATAAACTGCTGTCTCTCACAGGATTTTTAAAGGGCAATATCGTATTCGTATCAGTAAACGTGAACATGTCTATCAAAAAATGCTTTGTATATATTGCTATAGATAAAGGAATGATAGATCTTTTATACCGACGTTAGACCAGCACATTAACATGACTGATCCAATTGTATCTCGGTTGTATTCAAGATAGATACTATCATCAACTTTGACCCTGAATCAGCGGCGTAGTCTTACTAGATTTGTCAAAATATTAGCATAATCACCGAGCGACTGCCATATTGTCTCCACAATCTTTAGCGATGGTCATGTTATATGGTTAAGATCAGTATCAGGTTCTAAGGGAATAAATGCAAAAGGCGTCAAGGACCTTCATAACAGCTGGGATCGACGTGCTGGGGAGCGATATGGAAATGCAAACGATGCGGAACAATTATACGCCCCTGTGCTGCACTTTTCAAAGCTCTGCATGGTTTTCTAATAGTCTAACCATCGATCAAGAACGAGAAGAAGCAGTTAAATTAAAAAAAGTATAATATTGATATATTCTACCACATTCACATAATACCATCTGGTCCCAAACTATGCAGAGCTTGTACTATGGGTACTAGACAATGGATAAAATACATATGTACTTTTTTTGTAAATACATACATATTATAAATAGAAACACCCAGATCAAGACAAGCATGGATGTTCACGCACAAAAATGTTTGCCTTGAGCGGGAATTGAACCCGCCACCTTTGGCGTGGCAGTCGTTTGCACTCCTGCTACGCCACCGGCTCGTCAAATTATAAAGAACAAAGCTAGATATCAAAACGATATCATGCACAATTGAAGTATATTATACATATTATGATAGCAAGTGCCAGTTGCGTCAATATAAGTATCATAAGACCACACTTGTGCGTTCTACTTCATATCACTTTGCCGAGGCACCTGAAATCGCTTAGTTATTGAATACGTTTAAGACGTCGCACCGACCCACGTATATATCGCGGCGCGCTCCGATTTAAATGCATACAAGTACTCAATATGCAAATTCTTTGTATAATGTGCGAACAGTGAAAGATTTATTTCGAATATATGTTGTTTGGGAAATAGAACGCTGCCGATATTACAAACAAGAATTTAAGAGCCAGCAGGTGGTGCCAGATTGAATATAATGAATTAGATACGAAAATAACTGCCTCCGTGGTCCAGTGGTTAGCGTATGCGACTGCTGATCGGAGGTCCCGGGTTCGATTCCCGGGTCGGGCAAAAGTGTAACTGGGTTTTTCAGAATTCTCAGTAGCAGCACGAAGTCTGGTGATGTTCCCGGAACCGGCAATAGGCTCGCCCCCTATTACGTGGGACCTAACAATTCATGGCGAAATGTGGGTGTAATTTTATACCTCTGCCTAACCCTTCGGGGATATAGGCGTGAGTCTATAAAAAAAAGATACGAAAATAACTGCGTGTATAGCGTAGTGCTCTAAGCGGTCACCTCGCTGTTTATCACCGCGTCGTGTGTTGTAAGTTCGATCCTTACTCAAGGTGTTGCCTTGAATAAGGATCTGTGATCTGGCATCTGCAATTTTTCAAGTCTTGATGTACTTTGTGTCTGTTGATTTAAGTTTTTAAAGTCCTCCACGACACAGGATGATACAATAGTGCGGGCGTGGTCTTTTAGAAATAATCTCTTCCCTATCAGTCCTTTATATATGCTGCCCACTGCTAGGGTCGTCTCTTCGTACTGTGAAAAACGTTTTGCGCAGTTTTGACAGAAATGTTGCTCTACAGTCAAAACATCAGTTGGCCTTGTATAAATGAAAATTTTACCAACAAACAGACGTTGCGTTTGATCAGATTTAACTTCCATTTTAACAATACAATATGATATAATGCCATGATGGAAACTGTTACAATTACTTAAAAATAGAGATCAAGAATTTGAATAAGACTGCGATTTAATTTAAAAATTGATGAATCAAAACTTTTCTGACTGCTTATTTCCTAAGCTACCTGAGAATATTTAAAGGAATCTTGCAGTGAGTTATCCTACTAGTAGCAATATATTTGCCACAAGATTTCTATTTGAGTAAGAAATGACCATGCCGTTCAGGCGGAACGTCTTTGAGCGATGAAATTAATTTATGTACCTATCTCATTTATGTTGGTTCGAAAATTTGAAATTAGTTTGGAAATTGGTGTTTTTATACCTATCACGGTAAGTTTTTTTTTTATGTACTATGCGGCAAACGAGCAGATGGATTGCCTGATAGTAAGCGATTACCGCCGCCAATGGACACACGTGTTACCGCCTTCTTTGGTTTTTGAAAAAGATGAGGAGGAGGAGTGGGATGAGCGAGAAGAAATAGGGGGATGGAGAGGGGTTATATTTTTCATACGTATAGAGCAATCGTTGAAAATGTAATGTTTCTCTATTAGCGTATATAATTGATAGAACAATAATTGTTTGATAACCCTTATATTGTATAATTTGGTCGAAAACTTCCATTTATTGAATGGTGAATGCTATCATAGAATGTGTTGAATTGTTGAAAGAACTTAATTTTAAATTTAGTTGTAAATTTATTTTAGGTGATTTACCTTACTCAAACAACTTAACACACACACAAAATATGCACATACACTCATTAAACATGTTATTGTATAACATAACTTGTCGTCATAGTGACGCAATATTGTTTTTTGACGCTAATAAAGTTATTAGTAAATTTATTTTAACTAAAGATACAATGTATCTGCCATTTTATATTAAGCGACAAATTGCTAAGTTATTAGCATACAATTTACAGCAAGGCAGTGAGCCTTGTGTTGACAATTTATTTGATAGGGTTAGTACATGTACTAACAACGTTTTTATTGACACATCTTGTGATTTAAACTCCAAGATAGGACAACAGTTAGGCTGCAGTATTTGAATATAGTACATCAAAACATGCAGGGCCTATCTGGCAAAGAGTTAGAGTTAAGTTTATTTCTAGAAAAATATGACGTTAAGGTTTTGTGCTTAACTGAACATTGGTTAAGCACCCATGAGGTTATATACGTATATATACGAACTCTGCACTGTGTTATATTCATTTATAAGAAAGCAGGCTATTAGAGGCAGTTCTCTCATAATGACTTCAAATTTATTAAAATGCAAAGAACGTAGATATTGTAAATTTATCTATTGAGCGCACTATTGAGTTGTCCTGTGTGGAACTAGACTTATAAATTATAATTTGTGTATATCGACCCCCTTCTGGTGATTATAATCTATTTGAGACTGTTATGGAAGATGCTCTTAATAAAATTATAGGTAGTCATAAGAATATTATATTATGTGGTGATTTTAATATTTTAGAGAATTCTTCACAGTGTACTAGATTTCTGAATCTTTTTAAGTCATTTCATTTAAGTAATTTATTCTGTGAACCTACTAGAGTCTCTTAAACATCTTCTACTTGTTTGGATAACATATTTAGTTCTTGTGTTACAGACAGATAGCTAGTTTTTCATGTTCAACATATGATAAATCACATACAGTAGAATGTAGGTCTCAAACTACCGATCGTCTTATACGTTTTAAAAACAACATTATCGCTAAACTTAATCTCTCACTATTGAACTCAGAAAACCCAAATACAATTTATAATTAACTTTTTGGAATAGTAAACATTTTTGGTGGGTAGTTAAAAAACACCTGTTTTAGAATCAGCTGTTATAAAAGTTTTTAAATAAAATACTTTAAGTATATAAAATATAATTTAAATGTTTAATAAGTATAGCTAACATCTAATACCTGCCAGTCAAGTGTTATCTCCACTTTACAACAACAAGAGTAGCACAACACATTCACTAGCACTGCACCTTTATGATGGAGACCTCAATAATCAACATGCAGCAGTATTTTGAGGAGCGGATGGCCAAATTTGAAGCGGATCTCAATAAGAAGCCTTCTAGTTCCAGCAGCTTGGCAGAGGAATTTGCGGCATTCAAAGACTTCATTCTGCAATCGTTGAAGTCCTTTTCCCAGCAGTTAGAGTCTGTCGCCCGCCAAGTGGACAGTATGGAGATGCGCAGCCGCCGTAAAATGATCCTGCTGCACGGTGTTGAGGAGGGGAAGAACGAAGAGACAGCTCAAGTGGTCACACAAGTCATAAAACAGGATCTCAAGTTGGACTCTTTCACAGCGTCAGACATCAAACGATGCCATAGAATGGGGCGGCAGCTATCCGGTAAGAAGCCCAGACCCATCCTCATTAAGCTCCATAGCGTTGCGGTACGGGACACCATTTGGTTTTCCAAAACCAAGTTAAAAGGAGCGGGTCTTACGCTGTCCGAATTTCTGACTCGATCGCGTCATGCAATTTTCATGGCAGCGCGAGAGAAGTTTGGTGTCGCGAAGTGCTGGACCAGGGATGGCTCCGTGTTCGTTATAGACGCCAATGGTCATCGACATCAGATTTCGTCCACGGGAGATCTCGACAAGATCAAGGGCTTGGACCCGGAGAAACCTGCGACGAAGGCGACCGCAACGAAAACCAAACGAGCTCCAGCACCGAGAAAATTGGGTTTTTATGTTCTTTCGTGTTTGTTTACATGACCGGGTGAATTACTTTTCGTTTTACTTATTTACTACCTTCTTTCTTATTATATTTTCGAAGCTATACCTTATTTTATAAATCTCACTTTTTCACTGTTGACATAATATTATTACTTTTAACTTGCTTTTAACACTTCTCATCTGACAGCTGTCATACCATAGATTTCTACCTATTTGAAACTCTGGCTTTTAACACTTGCTTATCTTTTTTACGGAGTACCGTAATTCACCTGGTCTAGTTCTTCCAACTGTCTTTTATTTTATTTTTTTTATATATTTTCACTTATTTGCATCTTGATATGTTCAGATATCTGTTTGTTCCGTTTTTGTTACTCGGGAGATACTTCATTGTTTATTTATGTAACACGTAACTGGCGGGTGGAGTTAACGACTATACTATACATATATTTATATATATATATATTATTTTTTTCTTCAATATAAGATATATATTATTTTTATATAATATTAATTTATTTATTTTTAAATGTATATATTATTATATGTTATTTGTATTATATTTTATTTTATTATGTTACATGACCATTTTAGTAGTGATAGTGACAGTTTCCACTCTGTTAGTAGTCATAATTATAGTTTTGTAAGCATTCCTCCTCTACCTGAAATACTTCAATCAGAGTTTGCCGATGTACCCCATAACTTGAACGTCGTTCACATCAACGCCCAGAGTATTCCTGCCCACTTCCAGGATATGCTGACTACTTTCGACTGTAAAAATATCCATGCTATTCTTATTTCCGAATCATGGCTGAAACCATGTCTCGCTTCTGTTTCTTACACTTTACCTGATTTCCGTTTAGTAAGAAATGACAGTACTTTTGGCGGTGGTGGCGGTGTTGCCATTTATCTCCGTAATCACATTCCTTACAATGTTATTGATATGTCAGCACAGCCACCTCCGCTTAATGCAGGTGAGCATCTCTTTTTAGAATTAAGTCTCGCTCATACGAAGGTTCTGCTTGGTGTCTATTACTCGCCTAACTGCCATATAAATTATTTTTCATCTTTTGAGCGTATTTTAGAAACTCTATCAACTTCTTACACGCACACAATAATCATGGGCGATTTTAACACTTGTCTGTTAATGCATGATTCTCGCTCTTCTTCTTTATGTAGAATAGTGGAATCCTGTAACCTGACTATTCTTCCTCTAAATGCTACACATAACTTTCTGAATTCAACTCCTTCTCTTCTTGATCTTATCTTTGTTTCTTCACCTTCTCTTGTCATCAAGCATGGTCAATTTTCAGCTGATGCATTCTCCTACCACGACTTAATTTTTCTCTCGTATAAACTTCGTCCTCCTAAGCCTAACACTAAAATTCTTCTGCAACGTAATTTTGGTGGCATGAATGTGGAGAGTCTCCGTAGTGACGCTCGCAACATTAACTGGGAATCTGTGGAAAGCGCTCAATCCATCGACGAAAAAGTTGAAAAACTCAATAGTGCAATTATTCGACTATTCGATATTCATGCTCCAGTCCGTGCAATAAGAGTCAAGCACTTGCCTTCGCCGTGGCTAACTGAAGAAATAAAACATCTGCTATCAAAGAAAGCAATGGCTAAAACCAAATATAAAAGTCGACCGTCTTCTCGCAATTGGGAAAGCTATATTGCGATTAGAAATCACTGCAGCAAGGTGTTTAGGAAAGCACAACGCCAACACATCCATAAATCTGTTGAGAGCGAAGACCCAGCTAAAGTCTGGAAATTTCTAAGATCACTGGGAGTTGGAAAGTCAACACATGACCACAGTTCCAATAATATTGACATCGATTTACTAAATCAGCATTTCACTTCTTCGTCGCAATTTGATGCGACTACTAAAGCTAAGACTTTACACGATCTTTCCACGCTTCCAACTCCAAATTATCCACATTTCGTCTTTAATCATGTTGCTGAGTGTGATGTTAAAAGATGCGTATTATCGATTTCTTCCAGTGCTGTCGGTAATGATTGCGTCAGTCGTAAGATGATTCTTCCTATCTTAGACGAAATCCTTCCCATCCTTTGTCATATACTTAATTATTCCTTATCCTGGGGCGTATTTCCAACTGCTTGGAAAGATGCCCAAATTATTCCTTTGCCCAAAAAATCGAAACCTACTTCCTATTCTGATTATCGTCCTATTTCCGTGTTACCTTTCCTTTCTAAAGTGCTCGAGCGCCTAGTCCATGTCCAACTCACTACTTTCCTTAACAAAAACCTCCTATTCAATCCTCTGCAATCCGGATTCCGTCCTGGTCACAGCACCGTTACGGCACTGACTAACATTACCGACGACATTAGGTTCGGTATGGAGAAAGGCAATTTGACGGTACTTTGTTTACTGGACTTTAGTAACGCCTTTAATACCGTTGATTTCCACACTCTACTCGGTATATAACGCTCTATTAACATATCTCCACCAGTGATTGATTGGTTTCATAGTTACCTGTTTGGTCGTCGGCAGCGTATACGGGTCGAAGACTTTTTCTCTTCGTGGTGTAATACGACAGCCGGCGTTCCACAGGGTGGCTCTCTCTCTCCATTACTCTTCTCAATTTTCATAAATTCCATCTCCTATCAACTTCAGTCATCCTACCACCTTTATGCAGATGATCTTCAAATTTACACACAAGCACCAGCGCATGAGCTGTTTGAAGCATTTCGCATCATGAACTCTGATTTAGAACGGATATCTGCTTGGAGCCTGAGATTAGGTTTGCAGATCAACCCTGTGAAAACACAGATTATCGTTGTTGGTAGTCCCAGGATGATCTCTCGCATCGACTGGAATCTGCTACCCCAAATTACTTTTGGTGGTATCCCAATACCTATAAGTGATTGTGTGAAGGACTTAGGTGTTTATAGTGACAAAACTCTATCTTGGGGACCACAAATCACCGAAGTTAGTCGCAAGTTGTTTGCTGCGGCGGGGACTTTGCGAAAACTGCGGAACTTTCTGCCGATTGCCACTAAGATTGCACTTGCAAACTCTCTTCTATTACCTATCCTTGACTATGCCGATGTCAGCTATCTAGATCTCACTGAGGAGCAACTTGATAAGCTTGAGCGTCTTCAAAACTTCTGTATTAGGTTTGGATTATGTAAATATGATCACGTTTCTAATTTCCGCAATAAGCTCAAGTGGCTGCCAATTCGCTTTCGGCGGAATACTCACATTCTTTCCTTACTCTATAATATTCTTTTCAATCCTTCTACTCCATCTTATTTGAAAGAACGCTTCAAGTTTCTTAGTGACTCTCATTCAAGATCGGGTCTTCGGTAAATTTAAGATTGGAAATTCCAATGCATTCCACTACTTTTTACGATAAATCCTTTACTGTACAAGCGGCACGGTTGTGGAATGTATTGCCTGTATCCATCAAACTGGCTCAAAATATCACATCTTTCAAAAACTTAGTGAAAAACCACTACTTAACTCTTTAACTTTCAATGATATTGTCAAACTCACACTTTCTTTCTCTCCTTTTTCTTACTATTGTCTACTCCCATTACTTAATTTATTACATTATTGTTTGTATGTATTTATGTATATATATTATAGTATATTAGTGTATTTGTATACTATAGTGTGTATTCGTATTTTGTTTGGTATAATTTCATTACTACGCCAAAACTGCCCTATGTCTGGCTCCTTACTTCTCTTTTCCTTATGGGTTGCCTGTAAGAGATTGCTTTTTAGCGATAAGGCCGCCGTTTGTGCAATATATACTTATATGTTGTAATTCCTATGTCAAATTTAAATTTGGTGTACAATAAAGATTATTATTATTATTAAATAATGAGTTTCAAGATACTTTCAAGAGTAAAACTGTGACATTAAAGGGTACTACCGGATCTTTTTACCAGTGGGCAACTATAGGTATATACAGAAGTAGAGCCAAATTGTTTGAATTATATGGTATGAAACAACATAGATTTGACACACCTTTTCTAAATTATGTAAAAAACTACTCAAAAATTTTTAAACAAGTTTGTGTTTTGGCAAAATCAAAATTTATTAGTAGCAAAATTAAGCATTCAACAAATGTAATTAAAGAAACTTGGAGAATTATAAATAATGAAACAGGAAGAGCACGACCACGGGAAAACCAATTTGAACTAAAGGAAAACAATTTATTAGTCACCAATCAAACTCAAGTAGCGCATATGTTCAATAGTTTCTTTGCGAGCATACCTTTAACAACTACTAGTTCTTTACAATCATCATCTTTAGACGCTGGAAATTTTTTGCTTAGCAGTGTACCTGAATGCAAGAGCGTGTTTAGATTCGAGCACGTTACCCCGCGAGATATATTGATTGCATATAATTCAATTAATATTAAAAATACCGACGACTTTTGGGGCATTTCAAATTTTAGGTACTATAGTTGAGACTGTTGCGCCTTACCTCTCTATAATTTTTAACCAATGTTTTGACTTAGGCATATTTCCGGATTTGATAAAATTAAGTAAAATCATACCTTTATTCAAATCTGGCAGTAAAAATGACGTAAATAATTTCAGGCCCATCTCTATCTTGCCGGCATTTAGTAAAATATTTGAAAATATTTTATTAAAGCGTAACTGCTTTAATAAGACACTTTAATTTAAATAGTCTGCTTCATAAAGATCAATACGGATTTACTAAAGGTAGATCTACTACTGATGCGGGTGTTGCTCTCATAAAACACGTTTATAATGCTTGGGAGTCATCTAAAAATGCTATCGGCGTATTCTGTGACCTCTCAAAAGCATTTGATTGCGTTCATCACGACACACTATTGCGTAAGCTCCGCCACTACGGCGTAGAGGAAACCGCACTTTGTGTTGTCGAGTCGTACCTGCGGCAAAGATTTCAGTGCGTCGATGTAAATGGGACTACATCCTCTAAATTACCTATACAGTTAGGCGTTCCACAATGATCTATTTTAGGTCCTTTTCTATTCCTTGTATATATTAATGACTTATCTTTTTATTTAAAAAACATCTGTGATGTCGTACTTTTTGCAGATGATACGTCACTTATTTTTAAAGTAGATAGGAATAGGAATCAATCTGATGATGTAAATAATGCACTTATACAGGTTACACAATGGTTTACAGCAAACAACCTAGTGCTTAATTCTAAAAAGACTAAATTCGTTAAATTTGCTTTACCTAACGTTAGACAACTGGGACCTAATATAAGGCTAGATAGGGAGGAACTGGACACAGTTGACTCGACAGTGTTTTTAGGCATTACACTAGATAATAAGTTACAATGGGGTGCACATATAGCATGTCTTGCAGGTAAGCTCAGCTCTGCTGCGTATGCTGTCAAAAAAGTTAGACAACTTACTGATTTTGACACAGCTCGTCTAGTTTATTTTAGCTATTTTCATAGTGTCATGTCCTACGGTAGTTTGTTATGGGGCAAAGCTGCGGATATTCAGAATATCTTCGTTCTACAGAAACGAGCGGTACGAGCAATATACATGTTAGGTGCAAAAGATACTCTTAGGAAACGCTTTAAGTCTATAGGGATTCTTACAGTAGCCTCGCAATTTTTATTTGCTTATATATTGTATATTAGGCAAAATATAGGTTTATTTACTACAAAAAGTGATGTACATAACATAAATACTCGAAACAGGCATAAGTTATATGCCCCTTATCATCGTTTACATAAAGTTAATAATTCTTTTGTTTGGCTAGGTATTCGTATATACAATAAAATACCAATTAGTCTTTTAGAATTACCATTTAGTACGTTCAAAAGTAAAATAAAAGACTGCCTTATTAGGAAAGGTTATTATACCATTAATGATTATTTCAGTGATAAGGATAGATGGTCACTTACACTAGCCAACTCTTGATTTTTTTTATTTATATATACCTTACTTTTCAGTTTTTTTTAAATATAATATCTCTAGTTATATTAATTTAATATTCATGTATTATTAGGACATTCAACTTACTACATTTACATTTTCATTGTTGTTCCACATATTTTATTAAAATTTGCTACAGTGTTAGATGAAGGTAACTCGTTATCATGGGCTGGATACTAACGTTTTTATAATTGTCGTGTATTCATATACCGTCACTTTCTGTAACATACTTTTCCACCATAGTTCTGAACATGATCGCGAGTTGCCTACATTATAAAGCGTAAGTGGGTGCTCCTGTTACACAAGATTCACATTAGAAGACTACTACAGCACCTAATTTAGTTACTGCATAATTGTTTAAGTATTATGTATGTTCTTATTTACTATTTACAAGTAATTAATTACAATGTGAAACACTTGCAGCTCCTTACAAAAACAAAATATGTACCATAACACTGGCGATTAAAAAGAGTGGCCACGGGTTTTATTGCCCGTTCTTTCTCGTGGTTCTACCTATTGCTTTGCGAATGGGCGGTAAATGTAAATGTAGAAGCATTATTAATTTACTTAAAAAAAATTACGTTCATAAGCGTCACGTTGTGACCTAGATGAATAAATGGTTTTTGACTTTGATTTTGGTGACGGATGACGGTTTAAGAGTACAAATGTCACTACCCATTTCATTCCATGGGTGACTAAGGAAAGTTCCGTAAGCAAATATAGTCTCGCAGATAAGACGGCAAACTCGACGCCAATCCATATGTCAATCTGTCAGCGTTAACGAAATTGATTTATTTTCAGAGCAATATTAAACAGACAGGAGATATTACCTCCCTGGTCCAGTGGATACCGTATGCGACTGCTGATCGGAGGTCCCGGGTTCGATTCCCGGGTCGGGCAAAAGTGTTACTGGGTTTTTCCGAATTCTTAGTAGCAGCACGGATTTTGGTGATGTCCCCGGTAACGGCAATTACCTAAAGCCGGTGACAATTTACACCATGAAGGTTTGGGAGCAATTTCATCTGTCTACGCCTAGTTTAAACTTCGTTCGTTTGAACCAATTGTCTGGTTGCAATAGTTCAGTCTATCCTGTACTACGGCACACTGTGGGCTGAAATCAGCGTTTCATAGACATTCAATATTTTTTTTAAAGTGACATTTTTTTCTCATGGAATGCTGGAGGAATCTAATTACATGCCTAAAAATATACTCTTTATGAAATGGGTACGTAAAAGGAAGTTTGAGAATTTTTTCTTTAAAAATTTGTATGGAGACAACATAAAAAAAAAACCGGTCAAGTGCGAGTCGGACTCGCGCACCGAGGGTTCCGTACAAACCTGTAGGTATAGTAAAAGTTCACCAGTCATAGTTATGGTATTTTTATTGCAAAATGAAATCCATAACATTACAGTATGGACAGCTGGAGGAGCATAAATTAAAGAAAAAGGTGTCTTTGTCGTTTGTAATCAGTCATCCTTTATTTTATATTATTTACACTATCGCTTATCTTAATATATAAAATCCTTGCGTTACTGACTGACTGACAGACAAGCTACAGCTGAACCTACTCGGCGCAAGAAGCTGAAATTTAGCATGTATGTTACTTGGGGACCGTAGGGGTGCACTAAGACGGGATTTCTCGAAATTCCCTTCGGGATCGGGCAAAACGGGAAATTTGAAAATATGTGCGTGCGAAGCCGCTGGTGTCGACTAGTTTTATAATATTACTTAAATACCTATACCAGCCTTGCAGCAGCCTTGCAAAAGTCTGCTGATGAATGATGGTAAGATTTTTATCAAAGTTATTGATTTACATAGTTTTAGTGACTATTAGAAATCTGTTACAAAAATACTAATTAAGTATTTTTAATAATTATTTGCGATGAAAATTAAACTAGGGTGACTATTTACACATAAAATAAAACAATAATCAATATTCTTAAATAAATAACAAAAATAAGTAAGGGGCGATAGCCCAGTGGTGTAGGTAACGGACAGCTGAGACGATGATCTCGGGTTCGATCCCCAGGTACCCCAGGCACAAATCACTGACTATTCGGAGTGACATAATTATGTGTGTATTTAAAATGTTAATTATCGCTCGCTTAGTAATGTGCCCGGTAGATGGCAATAGGCTCGCCCTCTATTACATTGGGACCGAAACATAACTGGCGAAGTGTGGGTGTGTAATACACCTCTGCCTACCCCTTCAGGGATAAAAAGGCGTCAAGTTATGTTACGTTATGTAAATTAAAAAAAACATATAAATTAAATGAAAATTTTAAAGTATGGAATTAAGTATCAAATTTGAACCAGATCTGTAAATGGAGACTGAAAAAGGTATGAAAGTACCACATTGAACATTGAAGTTCGAAAAAACATTATCTATAAATGTACTACTTCGTGTTGTGCTAGTGTTTATTAACGGAAACATGTTTATAGGTGAAAAATATGTGAAAATTCCATTTTGGGGATTCATTCTAAAATCAATATTGAAGTCTCCCACGACAATCAGACGCGAACATGAATTAAACCTATTGAGGTTGCTGCCGTATATTGTTGTATTTATGCATTCTATTGCAACATTAATTGGACATTGTGGTGACCTATATACAGTTATCACTCTGAGATTAAACATTTCGAAATGCAAGAATTCACAATGGCCGTTTGCAGCGTCTGGGTTATTTAAAATCTCAATCAGCCAATCGCAGTCCACTGCTGGACATAGGCCTCTCCCTACACGCACCACAGTACACGGTCCTCAGCCTTCCGCATCCTTTATCTAGGCTATAAAGCCGGGTACTCACTGTACTCACTAGCGAGCTGTAACTGTTGCATATACTGTAACCAAAAAACATAGTGTGTACGTTGTTCGCAAACCTGCTACGAGCGGTACGCGTGCGGGTTGCAGCGAGCCGATGTTTACAACGTACTCATTTCTGATCGTGTAACGTTGCACGTAACTGTAACCGTTACTGTTACCAAAAACATAGTGTGTACGTGGTTCGCAAACCTGTTGCGAGCGGTACGCGTGCGGTTTGCAGCGAGCCGATGTTTACAACGTACTCATTTCTGAATGCGTAACGTTGCACGTAACTGTAACCGTTACTGTTACCAAAAACATAGTGTGTACGTGGTTCGCGAGCCTGCGACGAGCGACTCGCAGCGAGCCGACGATTGTCGGTTTTTGCCGCGGATCAAAGGGCGCTCGCAGTGCGCTCGTGGACGTCATGAGGAGAGGTTGTTGCTGACGCTGCGAACCTCGTTATTGTATCTGTTTGGTTACAGTTACAGCTCGCAAAATGAGTACGCTCGGTGAAAGCGTTCCGGCGACGTCGTGAGCCGTAATTGTAAAACGCGTACACACTAGAACCACGTTACTGTATCTGTTTGGTTACATTTACAGCTCGCAAAATGAGTACGCTCAGTGAAAGCGTTCTGGCATCGTCGTGAGCCGTAATTGTAAAACGCGTACACACTAGAACCTCGTTACTGTATCACGCATGTTACAGTTACGGTTCCCTAGTGAGTACCCGGCTTAAGACGTTATTTCGTACCAAATTTCAAGATTTTGAGTTCACGGAAAGTACCTTTTAGGTTTTGGTTCCCTTGCGAGTAGTTGCGAGTTTGATAATATTTATGCTTATATTGCTCTTTCTTTTGATTGCGTTGACATAGAAGTTTGATTTTGTTGCAGCCTAACGATGTTATATACTTGAGTTTTTGATATGAATTTCAATTTAATACCTCCACGCGTTCAAGAGAAAGGGGTGGTAACTTTAAATTTATAAAAAATATTTTTCTTATATGATGTAACAAAAAATTTACGGTTTTCGCAATTTTTCCTTTATATTTGCTATAAGGCGTTGCTTTGTACCAAATTTCAAGATTCTGAGTTCACGGGAAGTACCCTGTAGGTTTTGATTCACTTGCGAGTAGGCGCGAGTTTGAAAAAATGCTTATATTGCTCTTTCTTTTGATTGCGTTGACATAGAGGCTTGATTTTGTTACATCCTAACGGTGTTATATACTTGAGTATTTGATATGAATTTCAATTTAATACCTCCACGCGTTCAAGAGAAAGGGTTCGTAACTTTAAATTTATAAAAATAAAATTCTTATATGATGTAACTAAAAATTTACGGTTTTTGCAATTATTCCTTTATATGTGCTATAAGGCGTTGCTTCGTACCAAATTTCAAGATTCTGAGTTAACGGGAAGTACCCTGTAGGTTTTGATTCACTTGCGAGTAGGCGCGAGTTTGAAAATATGCTTATATTGCTCTTTCTTTTGATTGCGTTGACATAGAAGTTTGATTTTGTTGCAGCCTAACGGTGTTATATACCTAAGTATTTGATATGAATTTCAATTTAATACCTCTACGCGTTCAAGAGAAAGGGGTAGTAACTTTAAATTTATTAAAAATATTTTTTTATATGCTGTAACAAAAACTTTACGGTTTTCGCAATTTTTCCTTTATATGTGATATAAGACGTTACTTCGTACCAAATTTCAAGATTCTGAGTTCACAGGAAGTACCCTGTAGGTTTTGAGTCCAATGCGAGTTTGAAAATATGCTGCAATTTGCAGCATAAACGGCTGTATCTTTTGATTGCGTTGGATTAGAATTTTGATTTTTTTACAGCTCTATGGAACCGTAGATTCGAGTATTTAGTATAAATTTCAGTTTGATACCTCCACGCATTCTTAAAAAAAAGGGTCTTGACAGACGGACGGACAACAAAGTGATCCTATAAGGGTTCCGTTTTTTTCCTTTCGAGGTACGGAACCCTAAAAATACGATAACTCTGCTATCGCACAATTGGCCCTAATTCCCTTCTAGGGGATTAATCCTTGAATTATTTATGATTTTTTGACATACTCGGTATCACGGCCTCAGGTGCGCTTTTTTTTAAAAAAAAAATCTGCATTTTTTTTTTATATGAGGCAATTTCTTTGAACCAATTTGGCTTAACATAATATATATGAATATAACCCGGATATTTGGATCATATTTAGCCAAATTGGTCCAAAGAAATTGCCTCATATAAAAGAAAATGCTCATTTAAAAAAAAAAAAAGCGCACCTAAGGCCGTGATACCGAGTATGTCAAAAATCATAAATAATTCAAGGATTAATCCCCTAGAAGGGAATTAGGGCCAATTGTGTGATAGCAGAGTTATCGTATTTTTTTATGTTGTCTCCATACAAATTTTTAAAGAAAAAATTCTCAACCTTCCGTTTACGTACCCATTTCATAAAGAGTATATTTTTAGGCATGTAATTAGATTCCTCCAGCATCCTAGTGAAAAAATGACACTTTAAAAAAAAATTGAATGTCTATGAAACGCTGATTTCAGCCCACAGTGCGGCACCTAGACTAGATATGTTTTCCAATACTTATACATATTGATATAACTAAAAATGTATCACCGAAATGATTGTACGCGCATAACTGCCTAAAGACTGCACGAAATTGGATAAATCTTTCTTTCATGTTTTCGTTATTGTCAAGATTTTTTTTGTAAAAAAATAACATTCAAAACAATATGGCGGCACATAATTTGCTGGGACAGCTAGTTACAAATAAAGTATATTCAGACACAGAATACAGCTTTACGCTTGTACGAGGTAACTTGACAAAATAATTATCAAATGAAAATACACTGAATTCACTAAGAAATAAAGTATACTAACTGGTTAACTAAACTAATAGTTACTAAGGTGCGAGAACGCGACGGTTACTTAAGGTAAGCAATCGCGAACTCTATGATAATGGATGAGACACGCGGCGCGAATGACGGCCGGATGAACATCATTTACTGCTTGAGTGATTGAGTATTATATCAATAGTTAGTAAAAATTTTACTAGTAGATGTCTACAATGTGAAACAGTTGCAGCTCCTTACAAATATAAAATGTACAATCATTATATTTGATTGAAAAGAGTGGCCATGAGTTTTATTGCACGTTCTTTCTCGTGGCTCTACCCATTGCATTACGAACGTGGCAGTAAAATAATAATTAAGTAATAAACTCAAATTTTGACATTCATAAGCGTCACTTTGTGGCCTACATGAATAAATGATTTTGACTTCGACTTTGACTTTGGCCTTTGGTAATCTGAAGAATAATATTTTACAATGTTATAAGAAATCTTGCAGTCAGTCATTATGTGCGTAAATGCTGACTGTGGGCGCATGCCTTTTAGTGCGAACGTGCAAAAACTGCGGACAAGAAGTCAAAGTCATTACATTTATTATATTCATAAACATGTACCCGTCGTAAGCCTTTCTTCAAGGTAATCATTCACCAGATGCTACAGTTTAATAAACAATTTGCATTATTCTGAATTAATACTTTTGTTTGTATGAATAAATTATTCACTGTTTACTCGCTTATTCAATGGTACTGACAGAATTGAGCATTCACTTGTAACAGAACATCGATCATTCGCCGTATTTACATTTGTCGCATCATCGCTACGAACATTTTCACGTTATATTTCTAGCGAACGCTCTAATTAGCAAGAACCCGAAGAAATTTTTTTGTTCATTGACTATAATGCTCGCCAGGACGGTCGATAGAATGCTCGCTAACACTCTCGTTTGTTTATCAGTTTGTTTCTATATATAATATGTATGTATTTCCAAAAAAAAAGTATATATGTATGTTTATCCATTATCTAGTACCCATAGTACAAGCTCTGCTTAGTTTGGGACTAGATGGTGTTGTGTGAATGTAGTTAGAATATTAGTTATGTAACATTGGCATGAATGCTAATTACAAGTGAATGATCAAGTGTATAATCACCACTAGATATCAGTTGTATACTTTATTGAGATGAACTATAATTTACGCTGCCATGTCAAGCGTCTATGACGTAGCGATAGTAAGATGGATCAATCGATCTGCGAGTTTAAGCGACTCTACCAGCGTTATGAAAATCGAGGGTGACCACACACTGGGCTAACAAATGCTTGATATTTATAGTTGTACATTGTTTTTTAACACATAACATAACTTCACGCCTTTATCCCCGAAGGGGTAGGCAGAGGTGTATTACACATCCACATTTCGCCAGTTATGTTTTGGTCCCAATGTAATAGAGGGCGAACCTATTGCCATCTACCAGGCACATTATTAAGCGAGCGATAATTAATATTTTTAATACACACATAACTTCGAAATGTCAGAGGTTTGGCCCGGGGTACCTGGGGATCGATCCCGAGACCATCGTCTCGGCAATTCGTTACCTACACCACAGGGCTATCGCCGCAACTTTGCTGTTTTTTAATAAGTCGTATAATGTCTTTCGGGATATAAAGGTACCACGAGTTTGTTTCGAGTGATGATGGCGCTTGCAACAGTGCCAAAAAATCGGATACTCGAAACAACAATAAGTAATATAATCTATACGGATAATAAACAGCTAATGTTAAAGATCACAAAAGTTTATATTTACGAAAAAACGCAACTCTACCACAATCATATCTCAACGTAAGTCTGTTGTATCTAAACGTTCATGCTAAAATTAATGCCTTAAAATAAAAGCAACGTTACACATAGCATACAATATATAGATTGAGTGACAGGCTACATTTAAAACAAGCTTATTCCAATTGAAATGTCCTCTCTGTGCATTTATTCGAATCATCAATCAGTCGCTCCGGGTTGACATCCGCAATTGAATGTTACCAAAATTTTATTAGGATAATTGTACTTTTAAGTGAAGCAATTAAAATTGATTTAAATATAGTTTCTGTGGAAATACCTTTGCGCGAAAATTTACGAAAAGGTTTCATCCTTATTCGTATTGTAGCGCTTAAAGCACGAATTGACTTTTTTTAATAGACTGTTAATAATATACACTAAGCAAATATTATGTTGCGCAAAAGACGGAGACCTCGACATCAATCCCTATTTCAATACGTCAGGTCAGCGTGGTATAGTAGCTGAAATCCTTCTATTGCCCTTTGTCCAGCAGTGGACTACAGAAGGCTGTATGACGTAACCCTTTTAGGATATTTAAAGACTTAATCCTCTTTTAACTCTGCCGTTGCTGGGCCCAACCCCGGATGCAAAAGGATGAGGGTTGGGTGGTAGGTAACATGTACCCGTAAAATGTCAACGCCGAGCTGTGGGCGGCGGTCAAATAACCTACCCCCGGATCCAACCAGCGATCTTGGAGCGGGATTCGGTGGCCGTGAGGGATTAAATCCCCTCAAAAAGACTGACGTGGAAGGACGTGGGACCCCACCACGATTATATCCCAAGAAAATCCCCTCATGATACAAAGAAATAGAAGTTGTATTTTGTCGGACGCCTCGGCTGACGCCCAGCGCCACCCGGTACCTGGGCCGATGGCCGATGCTTCCAAAGAGATAGACCGCCTCCCTCGGTCTCTGAGGGAAGAAATGCTACTGATGGATCAAAACACATAAGTAAAATCTCAATACAAGCACATCATCGTATTGGCACCTGGAATTTGAACGGAATACTTCAACCAGGAAAACTGAGTATCGTTGACAATGAAAGGGGAAATTACAACATCTCCATATTAGGCATTTGACTGTGTCAATTGGGACTGTCTATGGAGGGTCTTATCAGAACTGGGTGTACCTCATCACTTGATTGCACTCTTGCAATCTTTATATCATAAGAACCAAGGTGTCGTGAGGATTGACGGTACAACATCTAAACCATTCTGTTTTGAAAAAGGAGTTCGACAAGGCTGCATCCTTTCACGCATCCTATTCAATATATGCGGTGAATATATAGAGAGGCGTACCTGCGATAAGTGGGGGAGGGGGTCATCATCGGCGGTGGACGCAAAATCTAATCGTAATTTGCGTTACGCAGACGACACCACCATGCTAGCGTCAGACGAAGCCGAGATGATTACCTTACTGGATAGGATAGAGCGCATCAGCGGTGAACTAGGACTCTCGATAAACAGGTCCAAAACGAAGATCATGCTCATAGATCGCACAGGCAAGCTTGAGCCCACTGGGTCATTTAACTTAGAGACGGTTAACCGCTTTATTAACCTGGGTTCAAGCATTAGTAATAATGTCTCTTGCGAATATGAGGTGCGAAGAAGGATCGGGATGGCAAAAACGGCCATGGCACAGCTTTCAAAGATATGGAAGGACAAGAACATCTCCCTGAAAACCAAGAGTAATCTTGTACGCACTCTAGTGTTCTCCATATTCTTGTATGGCGCAGAGACCTTGAAGACCTTGACCTTGAAGAAAGTTGACCGTGATCGCATTGATACTTTCGAGATGTGGTGCAGGAGGAGGATGCTGGGCATTCCCTGGACAGCACACCGCACAAACGTATCGATCCTACAGGAGCTCAAGATCCAGACGAGGCTTTCCACCATTCTGCCTGCGCAGGGTTCTGGAGTACTTTGGGCACATTGCGAGGAAAGACAGTGATAACTTGTAAAAGTTAATAATCACTAGCAAAGTGGAAGGATAAAGACCTAGAGGCAGGAGCCCGATACGTTGGACCGATCAGATTCGCACCACTCTCAACACCACGGTACACGATGCTCTCCACTCGGCAGCAGATAGGAACAGATGATGGTGAGTGGTCCGCAATAGACTCTTTCCACGAGGTGGTCACAACCCTCAGCATTGAGGAAACCGACGTGAGAAGAAGAAGAAGACTTAATCGCGAATTCTTAATTTCTCCGTTTATTTTATACTTCAACTTAGATTAAATACAACAGGTATTTAAACGGACATGCTGAAATGAACACTTTAAAATGAATTAATACCTTATTGATTTTCCATAATGAGAATACAGACGGTGAAATACCAGTAACATTGCACAAAGCTTACGCTATAGATAGCGAGTGACAAGCTATATTTAAAAAAGGTTATTCCAGTTGCAATGTCCTCTCTGTGCATTCATTCGAAACATCAATCAGTCGCTCCGGGTTGACATCGGCAATTGAATGTTGCCACCATTTTATTAAGATTACTGTAGCTTTCGGTGAAGCAATTAAAATGGATTTTTATACGGATTCTGTGGAAATCTTTTCTACTATTATAAATGAGAATGTTTGTGAGGATAGATGGATGTTTGTTCTTCTTTAACGGTAAAACTACTAAATGATCTTTTATCTAACTTATTATTACTATTGCTGATTGATATATCAGCAGAATAGCATATTATGAGGTACAATTAGTAAGTGAGAACAAAAAAATATATTATTTTTTACCAACCCGACCCAAATTACAAATTACTGCAAAAATTGTATGGAACTGAATATTAGCCAACATTTTCATTTATAACTAGCTGACCCGGCAAACGTTGTTTTGCAAAATTTTTTTTTTTTTGCAAAATAGATGTTGGCCGATTCTCATAGATACCGGATAAGCACAAAAAATTTCATCAAAATCGGTCAAGCCGTTTCGGAGGAGTATGGGAACGAAAACTGTGACACGAGAATTTTATATATTAGATTATATATGAAAATGTGAATTTTCATTTCCAATAAAATATGGGTAAATGAAACAGGCCGAAACTTACATAACAATATTATTAGTAAATATAATAAGCTCCATTACACTACAAGAACCAAGTTTGTTATTACATGAACTTCGTTTTAGCACAACTTTCTGAAGGGTTCCTGGATATTGATAAATCTGTGTTGTTTTGTCCTTCAGTTTTACAAAGATTACTTACCTTCTTACCGGCTTCGCTGTTTAGCTTTCATCATAATATCATCCCATTTGTAGCGTCCGTAGCGTGACTTGACTTGATCATAATAGACCAGCAACGCTAAGCAACGTCAGTATTTTACTTTTGGAAAAATGTAGCGATCTTGTTCATATTTCTATGGTAGCTATAGCCTAGTGGAGATACCAACAGACTGTTGCGCAGAGGGTATTGAGTTCGAAGCAACGGCGCGCACCAATGACTGTTCGAAGTTATTTGCTTATTAAGTTGTTAATTATCACTTGCCACGTATTTCAGCGAGCATGTTAAACCGTCAGTCCAAGCTGTCATGACTCTAAGACGATGTACGAAATGTATAAGAATGTACTCTAACCGAGATAATGTTAGGAGGAAGATGACATAAAAGACATAAAGACATATTTATTTCTGCATTTTGGTTGTTTACAACACTTATACATGTCAAAACCCTATTCTAGATGATGCCGGCTTTTCCTAGCTAAATGACTTCTTGAGAAGAAAAGCCGAAACAAACTCAGAGTCATTGTTTTTTTTGTCACTTCAATTTCTTTAGTCTTTTCTTGATCTTTTAAAGTCCAGACAAAAAAAGGGTTTAGTATGCAAGTACAATGCAGGAAATCATCTGACGCTTTTGACTGACTCGGCCCACTGATGGCCCGCATTCAACAGCAATCGTACGGCTCAACCTTGATTGAGGGAGCCAGCACGATCTGTATCACTATGCCTCCACGCCATCAGAAGGTGTATGCATAAGCATGTCAGCCTAAGCCATCAGACAGGTTGCCACAACTATTTGTTTATATGTTTAATAATGCCCACATCGTACTCACAACTTTACATGCTAATACATAGTAAAATACACGTTGTAAACAATATGTAAAATTATAAAAATTTAAACAATTAAATGGCATATATTTAAATGTCAGAAAATATTATTGAATGTCAATTTAAGAATGTCTAAAAAATAAAATAATAATATATTACTTAAGTTATTTTAAATGTCAAAAGAAAATAACAATGTCAAAACAAAATAAATAAAATTACAAATGTCAAATCAAAAATGACGAATGTAAAGATATAAGTACTACAAATGTAAATAAAAATATTATGTCACTAATTTCAAAATATCAAAATTCATAATGTCAATTCATAATTTAATGTCAATTCATAATTTTTAAACTCAATTCCAGGCGGTTTTGTCTGCTAAATAATCTTTAACTGTGTAATAAGCTTTTGAACACAAGCTCTGTTTAATAAATACTTTGAATTTATTAATACGTAGTTCCTGAATATTGCCTGTAATTGTGTTGTAAAAACGTATGCTTTGACACTTGTATGAGTTACTTTTTGTAGTCTAGTTGAAGGTAGAACAAGTTTGTTTTTGTTTCGTGTATTTAATTTATGAATGTCGCTGAATTTAGAAAACATATTTATATTTTTCCTGACATATAACAAGTTCTCATAAATGTATTGAGATGCGACAGTCATTATCTTAATTTCTTTAAATTTTTCCCTCAGTGAATGCCTTGAACCAAGACTGTAGATTGCACGAATAGCCCGCTTCTGCAGTACAAACACAGTTTGAATGTCAGCTGCGTTGCCCCATAATAAAATGCCATAGGACATTATGCTGTGGAAATAACTAAAATATACTAATCTGGCCGTATCTATATCAGTTAACTGACGAATTTTATAAACCGCGTACGCTGCAGAGCTAAGTCTATTCGACAACTGACCTATATGTGGGCCCCACTGTAGCTTAGAATCTAAGGTTATGCCTAAGAATACGGTGTTATCTATAAGATCCAACTCTTCTCCATTCAAACATATGTTAGGTTTAACTTGTTTTACATTCATTTTGTTTTTCTTTCATTTAACAGTAAATTGTTAGCAGTAAACCATTGAACTACTTTAGAGAGAGCGTTATTTACATCGTCATTATTTTATTGTTCTCGTCTAAGTTTAAAGATAAGTGATGTATCATCAGCAAATAACACTATCTCTTCATTATTTTGCATAATATATGTCAAATCATTAATATATACAAGGAAAAGGAATGGATCAAGAATTGAACCTTGCGGCATTCCCATTGTGACCACTGAACCCATAGAAACTTTTCCATTTACCTCAACTCTCTGTATCCTATTACTCAAATATGATGTTAGGAGATCCAAAGCAGTGTTCTTAACTCCATAGTAATGTAATTTCCTGATCAATGTTTCATGAAAAACGCAATCAAAAGCCTTAGATAAGTCACAAAAGACTCCTAGAGCATCATGCGACTCCTCCCAGGCATCAAAAATACTATCTAAAAGCTCAACTCCAGCATCGGTAGTTGAGCGACCCCTAGTAAAACCAAATTGTTTTTCATGTAACAGCTTATTGTTATTAAAATGAGTTTGAAGCTGGCCTAGAATTAATTTTTCAAAAATTTTACTAAACGTGGGTAGCACAGATATTGGCCTATAATTTGTGGGGTCAGATGTGCTACCTGATTTAAATAACGGAATTACTTTACTACTTTTCATTTGATCAGGAAACACACCACAGTCAATGCATCTATTGAAAATCATTGCCAGTTCAGGTGCTACTGTGTTGATTATGGATTTCGTAATCACAACAGAATTGCCCCAAAGATCACTAGTCTTCTTCAAATTAAGGGTAATAAAAGTTTTTACAATATCTTTGTCAGTGACATAACTAAATCTAAATTCAATGTTACACCTATTGACATTTTTTTTTAATAGAGATTTGGCGTCATTTGAGACTGGAATGTCTGTGAAGAAATTTTCAAATGCTGTGGCAACCTCAAAATCTGATTTTAATATCTTTTTATTTACTTGAAGCGTGTAATCGTTACTTTTAATCTTGACCCTTCCAGTCTCATTATTTATAATATCCCACGTTGCTTTTATTTTATTGTCACTGTTTTTAATTTTTTGATTTTAAATAAAGTGTCTTAGCTTCAAAACAAATCTTTTTAAATAACTTAGAATAATTTCTTACGTATTGACAAAATTTTTCATCATTTTTATTAATTACATTCTGTTCATATAATTCGTAAAGCTTATTTCTACTTTTATAAATTCCAGTGGTTGCCCATTCACTGAAGGATGTAGTACCAGCAACTGAGATCCTCTTAGGGACAAAGATAGGACTGAATATAGTACAGTACATGTCAAAGAAAGAATTGTACAACTTATTGGAATCGTTATTATAGCATAAGTATGGTAGTGTACTTGTGAGTTTATCCTTAAGTCCCTCCAGACGACGCAAAGTTTTTGGCACCACACTCAATTCCATTCTACCTACTTTTTTAGACTGCATAGCAAATGTTATAGATTGTCCACAATGATCTGATGTTAATTTGTTAATTATTTGCTTTCTAACTGGTACAATATCTGTAAATATATTGTCTGTATAAGCAGATGTCGTGGAAGTTATCCTGGTGGGTTCCAAAAATAAGCATGCAAGATTATATGACTTAAACAAATTCTTAATTTTGTGGCAATTCAGGGAATCTTCGAGTAAATTAATATTAAAATCGCCACCTACTATTATAGATTTATTTTGTTGGCATAGCTTCCGTAACACATCATCCATGACATTTTCAAAGTTATCATAGAAGGACGATGGTGGCCTATACACACTCAACATAACAAGTTGGTCCAACTCCACACAGGCTATTTCAACTGTCCGTTCAACAGAGAAACTAACAATGTCACTACGATTCTTAAATTTAAGCAGCTTGTTAACTAAAATCAACGATCCACCATGTATTGCATTTTGTCTGCTGAACGAACTACCAACTAGATGGTTATTAAAATTGCACATGAACTGGTGATCTTTAAGCCAATGTTCTGTTATACACAAAATATCAACGCATTCACCGTTCATGAACAACTCCACTTCTAAATCTTTATTTGACATACCTTGTATATTTTGATGTACCAGTTTCAATACTTGCGAATTTCTAAATGTATTTTTAGTTGAATTGGGCTTATTCGTACATACCAGCCCATTATTAATGAAAGTGTCATTGCAAGAGGTATTCTCTATTGTCGAACTATTTAATTTAAATTAATAGAAATGTCAGACTGTGTAGTCAAAATATTGGCTGAATCATTATAAATGTCAGTTTGTTGCTGTATCGGGGCAACACGTTTATTAGCCAAATTCTTGGCTGAAATGTCAATACAAAATGCTAGCGACTCAGCTAGTTGTCTTTTATAATAAGAATTCAGATAACAAGTATCTTGCGTCAAATGTAAAGCTTTACTAACATAATTGTTAGCGTCAAAAACATGAAATTGATCGTTATTGTATGACCAACTACACAAATTTATATTTAAACTATGTCTAATATTATTTTCTTTCTGTGGCAACCCTTTACTGAAAGGTAAAGTGAGCATAATAATTTGATTTAAATTTAATTCACATAATTTACTGTAATAATAGAATAAAAGTCTTTTATTTAAAGATCCTCTTTTACCAAGTAGAATCAATAAAGTTGTATCCTGGTCAAAATTGAAGTTTATAATTTTATCTAAAATAGCAATGGAACTTAACCCAGGCAAACAGTAGTTCATCACTAACCCATCACTATATGTGTTTGCCCACAACTGACCCATACCTTTTCCAATCTCATCACTAAATATTATCTTTTTATTTTGTAATATAGTTTTACTGTCTAGTTTGTTATTTTTTTATTTATTTACAGTGTGTTTAATATTTGATTTTGTATTGTTTATAGAACTATTTAGCAAAACCGGGTTACATGTTGGCAATGAGCAAGCTGGCGAGTGTTGGAGGTTGAACGGGATGTCATTGTTCAATGGTATTGAGCATTCGTTACTATTTGATGCCACCAACTCATTCATTGCCAATATGTACTCTTTCATTTGTAGTTCAGAGTTTTTATATTTATTTGTCATTGATACTAATTTGTCTCTAAGATTATTTAATTCTACCTGCAAATTATTTATTTCTAATTTATGTTTCAAATTATTTTGGTGATATTTCTGTGAGTATTTTTTTAATTTTTCAAGAGCAATTAATCTTTCCCTATTTAGCTTAACATTTTTTATGAAAAACTTTTGTCTGTGAACTAATTTTTGTGTCTTTTTTATGAATTTGTTTATTTTAACATATTTCTTAATTCTATTCCTACTACCCCTAATCAATTTTATTGAATGATGATGATGAATTTCACTTTACTACGATACAGCCTATTATACTGTCAGTAATATTACTATGTCGTGATATTACTGAACTTAACGCGATAATACACAGTTATGAGTACTGATTGAAATTAAATAATTATATCAAGAGTGACCAGAGTTACCTACCAAGTCTTAGCTGAATAATCTTAATAGTTTTGGAATAAAGTGGCTGCGACTTCCGGACGGGCGGACAAAGAGACATAGTGAGTTAATAAGTGTTCAGATATTTGCCATTTGCTGTGGAACTTCAAAAATCACCGTCAGCCGAATATTTGGCGTGTAAAAATCGTCAGTTCATTGGCCAAAATGACTTAACAACACTTTAATTCACCGAGCATTCAGCATCTTTATGACGCTGGCTGACGTGTATTCCACCATTAAACACATGACTGAAGATTATCTTTATAATTCTAGTAGCACATAATTGTTGTTGTGTAAATTTCATAAGGTACAAAATAACTTTATAATTTTGAATTTTTGTACACTTTACGTAACCGACTGCCGTCTAATCCACCATATTCAATACAGAATGGGACTGTCAGAAACTTACTGACTAAAAACTAACCCGTATTCCTCATGTACCCGTGTGTCGAGGGGCAGAAGACATGGCCCTCGCACCCGTACCAATGGACGCATCTCACACATCAGACGTAGCCAAAATATGTAATGTGTGTTTCTGTGTAAGCATGACATATAACATAACTTCACGCCTTTTATCCCCGAAGGGGAAGGCAGAGGTGTATTACACACCCACACTTCGCCAGTTATGTTTCGGTCCCAATGTAATAGGGGCCGAGCCTATTGCCATCTACCGGGCACATCATTTAGCGAGCGATAATTACTTTATAATGCACACATAACTTCGAAAAGTCAGAGGTGTGTGCCCGGGGTACCTGGGGAACAAACCCGAGACCATCGTCTCGGCAGTCCGTTACGTACACCACTGGGCTATCACCGCTTCTGTGTTAGGTGCATATTTAATTACAATAGTTACCGAGTTAAAACACAGATAGACCTACAAATATTGTATAACCATAATAGTACCTACCTAATTACAGCCCAACGGAACCCTAAGTTCTAGTGTAATCTTAAATGAGTTTGCGTACCTAATCTTTAATAAGTAAACGTGAGTTGGTTTCCCTCGAGACTTGTACGAACACCGCATGTAGGAGGCATTGCGGATGGGTACTACGGCAGAGACTGGTTGTTGCCTAGCGATATGGAGCAGACGGCGAATTCAACAGCTTAAGATAATTTTTCTTTGTCATTCTTTACAGTGATTGCAGCAAGGAATAATTAGTAATTGCTTTTATGACTTTTATAAATGTATGTAAGTTATGATATATTATACAGGTCGTGCGGAGCCGAGCCGAGGATGACTAGATCATGATACTTTTGATTAAGTATTTTATATTTTTTGCCAATACGGGTTGCCAGATCCCGGCTACACACGGGTGTAAATTAGAAAAATGAAGTAATAATTGCCTTTAGTTTTGCCTATAACGTGAAATGTCTGCTAATTTATTAGTAAATAATAGTCATTGACTAATATCACAACCAGGTGACTCATCGGCGATAACCAACTGGTTGACGCAAACTCCAAAGACTGGAGCATCGTCGCGGGCTTGCTAGTCTGTCATTTTGTACAGGATACATTATATTTTGGGAAATGTGCATTGCACAGCTTCGTAATGTAATTCCTCCGTCCCCCTTTCACCATCGGACCACCAGGCAAACAACTCCGCGGCACCGTTATATGATGGACATCACATCCATACATACGAAGCTCTTTGCTTTCTCCGTTCTTATGCGTACCGCCAAGGTGTGGAACTCCTTACCCGAATCAGTGTTTCCTGATATGTACAATCTGGTTGTCTACAAGTCGCGGCTGAATATGTACATATGATGAATGGCAACCTTCTAGGCAAGCGTGCTCCATCGTAGGCTGAATCATCGCTTAAGATCATTGACATACACATCACTCCTCTACAAATTGGAACGCATAGGCGTTCGTGGTAAAATGAAATAAAAAAAATAAATCTTCTCAAAAGCTCCATAATAGGAAACTAAGTGCCAAGATTGATACGTGCGTCAGTGATGAGGGAACTAATACCTACGGAGTTCCACAGGATAGTGTGATTGGTCCTACATTGTTTTTAATCAATATAAATGACCTTAGCACACTGCCTCTATTTAATTCCAAAATATTCACCTACGCTGACGACACTGCTATTGTTGTCTATGGTGATACCTGAAGCGACGTCAAATATCATGCGGATCACACAAATACCAATGGTTGTAAGATACAACATACGAATGGTTGTAAGATGGCTGTGGAGTAATCTCCTTTCCCCAAAGCTGTCGAAAACCAACTTTATTCCCTTTTACCATCAGTCACAAGACATCTGCCCCATCAGATTTTATCATACAAGCACTTACTTGTTCCGACTCCTCTTCGTGCCCATGTAATACAATATCCCGTACGACACACACTAAATACCTGGGTGTGATACTTGATGACGGACTAAAGTGGTACACTAACGTGGAAATCTAACTGCAAGGGTCAGGAAACTCATTTATATTTTTAAGTCGCTTAGGGTCTGTTTCACAATGTCTCAGTAAATTCATAAGTAGCTACTTGATAAGTATGCTACTGAGGCGTTAAATCCTCTCGGTAACTTCCGCTGCGTTTCACAATCGCCACGCCCATTTCTTAACGTGAAGAGTAAGTACTATAAACTTACTTAAAACATGACTGGCAACATTCAAATTCCGCGTTTCGTTCAACGATTATGTAAAATGATTAGTGATTTTTATCTAACTAACTTAAAAATACTATGTTTATTCATAACATTTTTTATTTCATTAGAGTAAGTGGACTATTAAAACTTCGAATATTATTTTATTTCACTAGTAAAAGTTAAGAATTGTTTTATAACTCTGCGTAGTAACAAAACGCAATCCTTATGTCATTTTTGTTTCGTGTTGTTACTGTTGTGTTGTTTACTTGTATATTGTTCACGTTCTTTCGTGTTAATTTTTAACACTGATCTCACAATTCTCTCATTTATCGCAAAAGTTTCAGTCCGCATAATTATTCCTTGTTAAAAATGTCGTTGAAACGTGAAAGAAGTGTTAACTTTAGTCGCGAAGAAACTGATTTACTAATAAATCTCGCTTTGAAATCTACATCATCTAATGCCGATAAATAATTTGCTTTATTGCGAATTATCGGTATTCTTCGAGGACGAATTCGAAGACTTTTATGACCAAGTGACGGCACTTGGTCATAAAAGTCTTAGAATTCGTCTTCAACCACATCAAATATCTAATCCATCATTTTTAAATCATGAAAACACGTAATTCAAACTAAACAAACACAGTACCTTTGTATAGCAAGAAACAAAAGAATGCCTTTCTATGGCGTATTTTGTCAACATCTGATAAACAGATGTGTGTAGATGGTCCTACTTACTTAGCAGCTCAACGTTTAATTACTACTTCAGCCGATCTATAAGTTACCGAGTAGTTTTAGTGACGATTAGTATTACTTCACGTTTGTGAAACGCGTGAGATGGCTTTACTTACTGATTAAGTATTAACTAGCCTAATGAGAACTTTACTTTGACATTGTGAAACAGACCCTTAGACTCAAAAAATATTAAAATGATTTATTTTGCCCTCTGCGAGTCCGTTATCGTTTATTGCATACCGGTCTGGGGTGGCACCTGTAAAACTAAATTGCTTGCGCTGGAACGAGCCCAGAGAGCAGTGCTTAAAGTGATGCTGGGCAAACCGTACAGATATCCCACTTCTGATTTGTATGCGGACAGTAAGGTTCTCCCTGTGCGTCTGCTATTTGTGCTTCAAGCTACTCTTAGGAGACATAGCCAGATCCCAAGGTCAGATGGTACCAAGTGCCGAATAGCTACGACTTGTAAATCAGTTTTCAATAGAACGACTTACGCTAGCCGCCAATTCCATGTGATTAGCTCACTTATTTACAGAAAAATTAGTAAGCACATCCATAAATGAATAAGCTAAATAGGCACGAAGTTAAGGGTAAATTAAAAAACTGGCTGTTTAGTCAGGAATATACTACTACAGAAGACTTATTCACCTATCCATGGTAGTTACGAAGTTATGCTTACCAGCTCTCTCACGAAAATCTCAATTATAGTCGCTCTTATGTGCTAGTACAATATAATACACGTATACATAACATCCTTACGTAGCTTTTGAATCAGACTCTAACACCTACACCATGACTCACACATACACATACACACTCAAACACATTTACTATCATACATACATTCACAAACACAATTCACTTTAATTAGGAAAATTAATAAAAAAACATTTTTGGTAACGTTTGCAGTATAATAAATTTGTATGGCGACAGATAATACTGCATTTCAATAAAGTTTTCGTTAGTCTTCTAAAATAAAATTACTAATTTAAGTGTTCCAAAATATTATGAAATACTGCAGTTTGGCCAGGAAACTGAGAAAATCCAGTGCAGTATTCGTTTTACTGCGGTTTATCTGGTAACCTAAGACGGACGTACGCCGACCAAATAGGTGACGTACTAAAAAAGGACAAAATTAAAAGTACCCATAACCGGCGAGCATTCCATAGTCTCTGCCTACCCCAATGGGAGACAGGCGTGACGATACATAGATAGTAAGAAATCTGTGATAATTTTCTTATTACTTCATGTTAAAAGAAAATAATTAAAATACTTCTATCTACTTTTAGTAGACTTACAAAAAAAATTAAAAATACGTCTGCTAACTAATAAAATCAGGATTCAGAATGTATAATAAACCCAAAACTGACCAAATGTCCATTACTGCACTTTAGGCTCAGGTGGACAGTATATTCTGTAACCTAATTTTAATGTTTTGTAACAAAGATTGTTTGCATCAATAAAGTTATTATTGTTATTATATTATTATTATTATATTATAGACTAGCCTATTATCAATAAACAATACTGGGGACTACAGACTTTTGAATAGAAATGTCAACATTCATAAATTAGACTATTACCTAATGAATTATATCCAAGATAATAAATATCTAAAATGACAATACCAAGGACAATCGTTATCTAGCAATTATTTGTAAGTTTTTCACTGTGTAAATCAAAACATAGTGTGGAAATATTTTATAAAAAGTAACAAAAAAATCCGTCCCTTGCACCTTACTACGTGTTTTTTATTAAATTTAATCCAGCTGATGTTTTAAGAGGAGTACATTTACATTGACATACATACACACGTACATAGGCCCCTTTTTATATTACAAAGATAGCTGACGCTGCTTAATAGCCCATCTCTCAATTCAATCTGTGTACTGAAAACTCAATGTACCCTTGCGACTAGTAAAACGAAAAAAAGATACTTCAATATTTTTGACAATTTTTACCCCTTTTTACGAGAGGCAGTTTAACGACGTCTGTATTACAGCAATTTGAAGTCTACGCATTTACAACATAAGTTATAAAAGTGAAAATGTATGGCTCACATTTGAGACAGTGAATGGTTGTAGAACCGTGTTAAAAGAAGACAACATTTATTTAAATTTTCTTGACATATCTATTTATGCTTAAATAGATTTATTGCCACTGTCTGCCCTGTGCCTCGGAGAGTACGTTAAGCTGTCGGTTATGGACATCAATATATAAAATTACTGTAACTGAGCTGTATTTAATAGCGAAAAAATCATCATCCTATAAGCTGACAGAATGATATCCACCACTGGACATATGCCACCCTCAAGTCTCTCCACATATACCGATCTTGAGCCACCTACAATATCCGTCTATTGCCCTCGATCCCAGTAAACTCATCGGTCCATCTTGCGGGAGGCCTTTTGCTGCAATGACACCAGTTGCTTGTCTGCCACTCAAGAATCTTTCTGTTTCAACGGCCATCGGTTCTTCTGGCTATATGCACTGCCCACTGCAACTACATCTTGACTATTCGGGGGGTAACGAAGATATTAATTACAATTCATAACTACAGAATCTAAGACATCATCATAAATTGACAACGTCATCAAAAGTTTGCCATTAGTGTTTCCAGGACCTCATAGTATTTCCTTTGCAATACAGCTTGAGGTGATTTTTTACGACCAAAACACACCAACATCACAACAAAAATTTTCCAATTTGAAGCTAATAAATTTTTAAAAGGTTTCTTATATATCCTGTTTTACACAGTACATTAAAAACCTTGGTTTATCAACACTTTACCCTCGTAAAGAGCCTCATCTTCACTTTACTTCCCGCTTACATTTTTAATAACGCTAAGAGTATTTTAAAACCCATCGTGCTATGCGAGTTGCGTAAAAAAGGTGAATGTTTTACTGCTGAATTGAGAGTCAGGTCATATTCAAAGATGAGCAAGCTAAGTATATTATTATTCTACTGCACGAATAGCGTAGTTATCTAAGTCGCCTCATTTCCCTTATACTGTTTCAGATGCTGTAGGCTCGATTCCTACACGAGACAGCCCTGAGAAACTTAGAGGGATTCAGGAAGGGACGCTCCGCGTGGGCTTGACGGAGGCCTGCGCAGGATGCGTCCAAAGGGGTGGGTGCGAGGGACAGTTCCTCTGTCGGGTGCGGTCGCGGGAGGAGAGGCGTGTCGGTGTTGCGTTGCCGCGCGCCCTATCTCCCGCGACCAAATGGGGGCGCACCATCGTTGCGTCGCGGTAGGGCCGCAGATGAAGAGGAGATGCGGTGTTGCGTTACCGTCCTTCCTATCCTCTGCGGCCGCTGAGTGTTTTGGCGGCGGAGCCCAACACCTTCATCCGCCGCCAAGTGGGTTTTGTTCGGAGCCCGCCTGACCATCTGGCGGGCCAATACCCGTCGGGGGGTAGCGAGGAATGCTTCAGCGATACTCGACCCTCCGACACACGGGTACGTGAGGAACACGGGTTGGTTTTTAGTCAGTAAGAGTCTGACAGTCCCCTTCGTCCTTCCCCCAGGGCGGAGGGACTCCATGAGGATTTTCCAACCCGACACCAAAAAAAAAAAATACTTTGTTTTATACTATATAATGATAAAGTGCCTAGCTTCACAGAATTTCGTTTCATGTGCGGTATATAAGAGCACTTCAAGAAAAGTATTATCATTATCTTCTAATTATTAATAGCCAGTTGCAGAAACGAAAAATTTTAAAACGAGATTAAACGTTATTCGATTATTAAGACGTTGCACAAAGCCAAATTCTTGTAAAATTTAATCCTTTAATAAATTTAACTTATGAAGAGTCAAAGCCTACCTTAAAGCGCGTTTTACGTTGCACGTACATTAGCGTGAATTGACTAGCGTGAATTTTAAATATGACAGTTGTGAATTTTAAAATCTAATTTGAGCTCAGTGAGGTATAAGAGCTCCATTGTTGTTGAATTTATCTCTGTTCCATAATATCTTATTGTACATTGAAATGTTTCTTTCCAAATATAGCTCTATTAAATAATATATTTCAATGCATTGTAGTGTTTTACGGTATTGAAGTGGTTTACAATGAATACCTAAGCTATGTCTTAACTAGTCTTTCATCTTTGTCTGATCCCGAAGAATATTTTTCTCAGTAAACGAGTTTAAACTTTCGCGATTATTATACATTATACAAGGTTATATAGCGGGTCTTACTCGCGATAAATAATATATTTAAGGCATAAATACCTCGGTTTTTTCTTATTCACGGAAGATGATTATGAACGTCTACACAAACCTCAAATAGTGCAACCACCCAAAATATACGGTTTACCCAAAGTTCATAAGATGGATGTACCTCTGCGACCAATAGTGAGCCAAATAAATTCACCCACATATGGCTTAGCGAAACACATAAGCAAGGTACTGCAACCGTTAGTAGGTAAGACGGCATCTTTCGTCAAGGACTCTCGCCACTTTATTGACATCATCGAGAGCGTGACAAGGGAACCAGACGAGGTGATGGTGAGTTTTGATGTGGAGTCACTATTTACCAACGTTCCAGTTCAAGATTGCCTTGAGGTCGTTGAGAGGAAGTTAGAGGAAAACGGTATATCTAAAGCATACACTGTTCTACTAAAGAAATTCTTAGAAGGAAACTACTTCTTATACAGTGGACAACATTATCTCCAGATTGACGGGGTGGCTATGGGTAGCCCAGTAGCACCGGTAATGGCCAATATCTGGATGGAGTAGGTACTTCGAAGAATCCATACACATGCAGGCATCTAATGTGAAGCTATGGAAAAGGTACGTCGATGATGTATTCTGTATAATGAAGGGCAATAAGCAAGACGTAGAACAATTCGCACATAGATTAAACTCAATACATCCGAACATCAGATTTACATTTGAAATGGAGGTGGATAGATCGTTATCCTTTCTTGACGTAAAAGTGTCAGTTAAAGATAATGGTACCCTGGGACACACTGTCCCGCCGCGACCACGGCTGAAGCAAGTCAGCCGAAACGTTGGCAAAAACCGAGGTATTTATGCCTTAAGTATATTATTTATCGCGAGTAAGACCCGCTATATAACCTTGTATAAGATTTTTCTAGTGGTCAAATTCCGACAAGGTGAATTTATTTTCAAGGCACGACGGCGGAGAATTACGTGTTACATACAGAGTATCCATAGAAACAGTTGACTAAATACGAAACATTGTAGATAAGAAACGCATGTCTCAAAGAAATAAATATGTTGATGGTCTCACACAGTTTTTAATTTGTTTGGGGGTTTTTGCCACAGGATCTTATCAACTGAACAGGTCTTGGGTGATTGGCAAATAAACACAAATCCAGTGTGTAGATTAGTGCAAAGAGTTCTCAAGCCCTTGCAAAATTAAGCTCAACGTTTATTTAATTCCCAAACAGGAAAGTTCTACGTCTACATTTAAGATCTACGTCGAGTTGCAGCTAGCTTCTATGAAATTGATGGATTTTCACGTGTCGGCGCTTTGGATTGTCCTCATGTTAACATTATTATTAGCAGAGGAGGTCATCATCCAAGCTATAGATACCAGTGCAAGAAGAGATACTTCTCCATAAGTGTAAAAATAATTGTCTTTAATGTATCTGATTGAAGTTTGATTATAAAACACACTAGTCGACGCCAGCGGCTTCGCACGCACATATTTTCGAATTTCCCGTTTTAACCGATCCCGTGGGAATTTCGGAAAATCCCGTCTTAGTGCACTCCTACGGTGCCCAAGGAACATACATGCTAAATTTCATCTTCTTACGACCAGTAGTTTCGGCTGTAGCGTATCTGTCAGTCAGTCAGTAACGCAAGGATTTTATATATTAAGATTACAAACAAAATATATAAGAATATTTCTTTATTGTATGCAATTTAACCAATTTATCTTGAATGGTATAACAGCTATTTCCTTCTCCTCCAGTCTTGTGACTTCCACACAAGTCAAATCACTGCGCTTTTTCATTTTTTATGTAGTATAAATACAATAGAAGCAATATCGTATGTACTCAAGTTATAGAAAATAATAATACATAAATGGTAGTAACTGCATTATAAGGTTAGTCATAATAATAAGTTGAAGGTTCCTTCGTCTTATTTATTTTCTCAGACTTTTCTGCTCCATTTGCAACAATTTTAATTAAAATCCACTAATGATTCAATACCAAACCACTAAAACATAAACATGTCAGTTTTTGACAACCGTTTTGATTTTTGCAGATTTTTGATAGTCTTGACCATAGATTATACAGATAGTCTTGACCACAGATTTTACTATATACGTATATGTCGAATTATACCTCCTTGATATATGTAATCATTACGTTTTGTTTATTGAATTTTTTACTGGTAGTGCATTTCATAGATTATTGTGCATATAACCACATAACTAAACGGAAATGTTCACTCTTTTCGTTCACTTGTATTGGCATTAGTTAAATGATGTTTAACCAAGCGTAAAATTTATTTGTGCAACGTCATTAAATTATGACTTTAGCGATAATCTCCTTTTAAGTAATAAAGAGTTAATTTGAAGCTTTCTGCAACTGACTGTAAGTCTATTTCAGTCTGTCCATAAAGACTTCATTACGTTGTATCGTATTTTATTTTAAGCTACTATTTTGACACATTTTTCAAGTCCCGTATGGTCTAGTGGCTAGGATACCTGGGGCCCAACTCTGCTATTTTAAATCACATCGACATCATATTTTGAATGGAATGAGATTATATTTTGAATTGACTCAAAATCGGTATTCTGCTACACAATGTCATTCTATTCTAATTTCGATATATTCAATTTAATGTCAAATATCCTGACATGAGTAGGTATTGCCATTAATGAAATAATTAACTTTATTGCTGGTAATTTGATGTTACAGCGTTGCCTATGATTTGTTTTTTTATGTAATATGCCCGCAAGTACGCTCTCACATTTTATTTCAATTTAACAGTTCCTTACGATCTGGTAGATGTTTCGGGAAATCTCTTCTTAGTCAGGGACCGTAAGGGTGCAGCATACGGTCCTCGAAGAACGTACATGCCAATTTTCAGCATCTTGTGCCCAGTAGATTCGGCTGTGCATTGCTGTTAGTCAGGGAATTGTGAATGAATTTTATATATACAGATGATACTACCTAGCAGTGCAATATGGCAGTCTATAATACTAACCAGTACCATTTTAGTAAATGAATTTATTCGTTGGATTGTGAGAGATTTTTTGATACATAATCAATAATGTTACGTACGATTTGAAATCGAACATTTAAAATATGGGTGTTTTGAATATGTGTATTTACAGTTTGACGTTTGTCTTTGTACAAGAATATATTTAGCAGAATACCGTTTATCAAAATCAAAATCAAAATCATTTATTCATCTAGGCCACAAAGTGACGCTTATGAACGTCAAAATTTAAGTTAATTACTTAATGATTCTACATTTACATTGACTGCCACGTTCGCAATGCAATAGGTAGAACCACGAGAAAGAACGGGCAATAAAACTCATGGCCACTCTTTTCAAACAAATATAATGGTGGTACATTTTATTTTTGTAAGGAGCTGCAACTGTTTCACATTGTAGACATCTACTAGTAAAATTTTTAGTAGCTATTGATATCATACTCAAGCAGTAAATGATGTTCATATGGTAAGCCTCCTCCTTATGTATTGTTCAACTCTCAATATATTCGCAATATTATTTCAATGTCTCTTAATTTAGGAGAATACCATTATGACGTAAATATGATACTGACATCATATCGAAACTGCATTTGGAACAAATATAATTAGCAGAATTGGGACCGGCTTTCCCCCAGGAGGCTCGGGTTCGATTACCGGTACGGGAAAATCTTTTTGACGTTTTTTGACGTTAAGAAAGTACGCTAAAACTAACTACCAGTACCTTCGTTCGTCTTAACGTCATCTCCATTCAGGACTCCTTTGCATAATTTTTTTTCTGAGCTGACATGGCCCTCCATTGTATTTATTTTTTTATTTTCGTAGAAAAAATATGTTTCTCAGAGCTATTTTTCTCCCTCTCTGCAAAACAAAGGGATAGCAATATTAGATATTACAACAAATCTGTAAAAATAGAAAAAAGGCCCTCGGTTGTAAACGTTAAACAGATTGACCATGAGTAAAGTTTACAATAACTGAAACTGATCGAATTTGAACTACATTCGGTAATTGAAGCTATATTTCTATAACAATACAGTAACTGGTTAACTAGCTGCGCTCATCTAGCTATACTCATCTCGTTCCGCTTGTAATGGGACCTACATAATCCCTATAAAGCTTATCTTCACGAGTGTCCCGCCAGTAAACACTTCGTGTGCTAAACTCATACAGTCTTACCACAAAAGATTCAAACACGTGTTCCACACGTGCTTAAATCTTTTGTGGTAAAACAAAATACCGTACTACAGAACGGTGTTTAACAGCTGCGTAGGGTTAAATTAATATCTATTAGACACGTCTAAAATTTAGACACACGCACAAGCTAGCTTAACAGATGTTTAAGAACATTCAGCTGTCGCAGTTGTAAAAAGTAACACGCGAACGCATAACCGAAACAACCGAATTTCGTTGTTTGAAACTTAATCAGTATAATATTGTATTAAGAACAGTGTAGTATTAAAATGGATATATAAGATCTGACTGAGTTTGTGGATTTTAGGGATATGGACGACATAGATGAATTAGAAATAATTAGAGACAGTCAATTAAATTGTGTTTGAGTTGATCCATTTAAACATTATACCGCCTAACACTTTAAAAAACCTATCGATTTAGAAAGACTTTTTCTAAAGAAAATATAGATTTGATTAAATATGATTTGCCGTCTGATTTTCGTGGTGGCACAATAAAACCACGCATACACTAGGCACGACACAAGGTAGATATTATACCAAGCTTATTGTTATATCTACTGATATTAAATAATATGACAATAATTATAATTTAGCTGCGTTAACATTTGAAATTGTTTTGTTTGTTTGTTTTGAAATGATGTGACATACTCTCTATAACTTTTATCTGTATACATTTAGATTTAAAAATCCATTATTTATATTCAAGGAAATCATCACACTTCAAAACAAAGTATCAAAATACAAAACAAACTGGCATGAGAGTTATCGCAAAATACGTTCCGTATCATAAAATCTTTAACTTTACGTCAACAATTTTAATAAAAAATATTTCATAGTTATCAGATAGACGCTGACAATTATTACGTTAGTAGTAATTATTTACTAAGACTGATCATATTTATATACATCTAGTATTTATTTCATACAAAATATTCTTATAACAGATTATAACAGTATTAAGATATTTGCATGACAAGGAACGCGTCAAATACTACCATGATACGTAAAATGCTACCATGTTTAGCTAAACACGTGATAACTACGTTTTTGTGGTACATACATACATAGACTCACGCCTGTTTCCCCGAAGGGGTAGGCAGAGGCATATTAAACGCCCACTTTTCGCCAGTGTTTTGATCCCACGTAATAGGTGGCGAGCCTATTGCCGCTTATCGGGATATTTTGTTTTTGTGGTAAAGGAACTTAAACAAGCTTTTGAAAGACTAAAACACTGTCTAGCTAAACACATGTTGAAAAGGTGTTTAGAATATCTTTTGTGGTAAAACTGTTAATTGCAGTGGCTTGTGTAATTGTGTCGTGTGTCTTGTGTATTAATCCTTTCCATTCCATAATTTCATAAATAAAAATGCCATACTCATACTAAAATAGATCTCTCAAAACCATAAAAATCAAATGCATATTACGATATCAAAACTTTTAAATAAAACATTAATCATATAGGTACTTCAAACTGTTACAAGTAATTACAAGATAAGCTAATTATAGACATAATGCCGTTCTCAGTAATGAACGGTGTTGAATTTCGAGACGTAAGAATGCATCGCATACTTGCACACCTGCATCATATCGGCTTATAAACTTGATTCTAAAAATAGATTTCATTAAAAGTACATAGTAATAGTCTATCATTGTTTAAAATTTGCCTTTGCCAATTTAATTAATAACTTACATCTTTAGAAAAGAAAATAAACTGATACAAGTATAATTTTATCAAAAAACCGATTGCATAATAACTTAAAATTGATTCATTTTTAAACCTTAAAATTTATTTTTAACCGGATATTCAAGAAGAACATTTTAATTATATTTCATTGACACCATAGGCATATTGTCATTAGCGAATCTTTTATAAACTAATGTTTAAAAACACTATATAATATAATTGATTACATAATATACGTCCTCTAAATATTGGTTATATCTCATAAAAAATATTTTAATGAGCAAACAAACGATCAAATTAAAAAAAAAACATTACGAAAGGACGAAATATGATTTCATAATCTTATGCTGTTTCAAACATAAATTAAAATTATTATTGTTACATTTTTCTGCCTAAAATAAAATAATGACGTATTGAATAGTTTAAAAAAATAGAAAAACAAATGTAATATCTCATAATAATTAATTATTTATAGTAATACAGTGTTAATACCTTTTCTTTCTTCTTAGCTTGCCTTTCGGTTGTCAACCTTATTCAACGATGAAGTTACGGAGTCGTCTCGACCCGAACATCTCCCAGCGCCTCGCAAATTCCATCATCAGACTCGAACAACGCCCAGCACCCAACAAAATCCGTCATCTGACTCGTTCATCTCCCAGCGCCCAGCAAAATCCATCATCTGACTCGAACATCTCCCGGGTCCCAGCAAAATAAATCCATCTCATAAAAATCTCTCCATGTCCAGAATATCTCAGCTATTCTTTTACAGTTTATTGTATAATTTTCTTTCTTCAATAAGTCTATCCAATGTCATTTCTTCAAAATCTTGTTCCTTTGTTTGCTCATTTTTGCCGTAATTCTTGCCATGTCGTCATATTATCGAATCCAGTTTTTTTTTTCCGAATATTTTAATGTATTTCACGCCAAGCGCTGCCCAAGGGCAGCACTGGCAGGGTCGCCATGTCGTGTAACGATGGGCGACGGGAGTGTAAGGGAAACAACTGTCTCGTTTGAATGTTGTATATTGAGTCCCATAATACAATACAATGCTTAAACCTATATACTTATAATAAGATAGAGGTGCACTACACTACACAGTATATGTACTTGTTTATAAAACGCAAGATATGTACGTCAGAATATGTATATTTGAGGCCCATGTATATAAGCCATATTTATATGTAAAGACGACAGAATTGTGACAAGAATAAGCGGCACTTAAAGTCCAGCTATGAGCGCTACATATAAAGTAGCGTTCATAATGGGACTTTAGACGCCAGTCTTCAGTTGGCTGGGTGACCGTCTGGTGGCATGTATATCAGAGCACTACCCTAAGGGCTTGTTTCAAGGTCACGTCAGTGACGTTCAGCCAGTTTATAAATTCAGACAACGAGGGCACGCACTCGAAAGAAAAAAAATCAAGAAGTATATGATACATGTATGTAAATATACAGCTGGACGTGCCGTGTTGAGCTCCCTCAACATGTATATTGCCTGCATCGCACGATTTCTTAATTAGGCAGCGACGAATACAAATAAAACACAATCTTGAGAAATAATGGCTATTCTTGTGTTGAGAGAATTCAGCACTTGAAGTAAGGCTACAGGTTAAATGGTAAAGCAAACGCTATGGCTTTTCATCATCGCGGGTTCGCAACCTCCTTTACAGTGTAGACATTTGCTAACTTGACCTACAATATGTACTTAAGCATGACAAATGCAAAATACATCTTAATAAATATTGGATAGATCATTCACACTTTATTGTCCCAAAAAGGCAGAAAATATATCGAGTGCTCCTCATTTGATATATCACAGTAGCAATTTATTTCACTACAAAATGCTACAAATTCTAGACATCAAATTATAAACAGTTTGGACCGAACATGTTTCGCATCCGTAGACCTAAAATTATGCTGCCTTGCTTTTATAGAATTCATGTGGATGTGTCAAAATCATTATTGTTTTGTATAAATTTGCTACAAAGTCATGCGCTTGTTGGCTGATGTGTATCTAATGTACGTCACAGTAATATATAAAATATTATAGCCCTAAACAATATGTATGCAAAACAATATCATTAGGAGTGCTTTTATTTGGCACTAGCTGTTTCCCGCGGTTTCACCCGCGTCCTGAGGGAACTACTTCGCGTACCCAGCTAATTTATAGCCTCAGTTACTCCTTGGTACATCAACTATCTGCCAGTGAATGTCTCGTCAAAATCGGTCCAGCCGTTCCAGAGATTAGCGAGAACAAACAGGCAGACAGACAAGAATTGTAATAAATGTCATTTCGGTATTTGTACCGTGTATACATCCATATGCATTAAGTAAAAAGCAGTTATTTTAATATTACAAACAGACGCTCTAATTTTATTTATGTGTAAAGAGTTTGTATAGATTGATTTCGCCCTAACTTTCAAACCAAACGTCCAATTTTAATGAATAAAAGACTAAATATTATCTACATAAACAGTACTTTGTGACAAAATAGTTTCTTTTGATAAGGAGTAATGACATGTGTAAAATAAATGCGTTTAAATGAATTGGATAAATAGTATACTTTTAGTTTAATTTAGGTAGGTACTTTTAAGTCATTAATTTCTAATGGAATTACCCACATTTCCATTTGATGCACCCGCAATGCCTTTATGCGTCACATTTTTTTACATACATACATACATAGACCCACGCCCGTTTCCCCGAAGGGGTAGGCAGAGGCATACTAAACGCCCACTTTTCGCCAGTGTTTTGATCCCACGTAATAGGTGGCGAGCCTATTGCCGCTTATCGGGATATTTTGTTTGCCAGAGCCTCGTCTGTTGATCGGCAGGTGCACCACTTGCAGGTGAGGTTGGCTTGGGACCCTAAGTTCTTGGTGGGAACCCTATGCACCCATTTTTATACGAATAAATCAAAATGTCTATGAACGAAGTATAAAAGTTTCAAATGAAGTTCTATTAAATTTTGACGGGGAATGGGGTCCACACCGGACCCAGTCCCAGACCTTTGAGTGATGGGATTCCTCCGTCTATTTACTTAATATATATAGTCTAAGAGAATTGGCCTTCAGAATCACATGTAGCGTTTTATTTATTTATGTTTTGGTTCTCCAACAAAAAATGCACCTAACATGCTAAAAGATAATTATCACAATAGTTGGCCTTGTGTTTGCTCTAGCAGAACACAGCGTGCTTAAAATTAAAACAAGTAGAGACAACGAAAACAAGACATAAAGGTATAAAACTATACTAAACAAAAATATTAAGTTAGGTGTAGGGATAAGTGGGTATTTTATATGAAAGTTGCACATGAACATAACTTCAGAATTTCAGACGAAGTCAGGTTAACCCAACTATGTAGTGCGCAGTATTTTAGCGCAATAACCTACAACCACGTGGGTGGAGTTGTGTGGTTATCCTAATCACTTTACCCTCTTTCTTTCCCAACGTATTGATTGGTTACACCAGATGCGGTCGCGGGTAGACTTTTTTGTCTTGCATGATTGAGCTCCGTTTAATCAACTATCACCTATGACATGTATTAGAAGCAATCAATCAGTGTATGTTTTATTAAAGAGATTTTAATAATTAAAAGTGCCATGTGCTCCCAACAACTGTCCACGTTTTTTTGACGATGCAAGCGCAGGTACGCAAGTTACTACAACAGAATTCAAATTTAAATTCAAATTCGTTTATTAAACACCTTATACAATTATACAATTGTCTGCATGGTTGGGGTAGTGGTTTAAGCGGCAGCCTCGCCGCTTGACACTGCGCCGAGTGCTGTGGGTTCGATTCCCATACGAGACAACACTTTGTGTGATCCATAAATTGTTGTTTTGAGTCTGGGTGTTCATTGTCCGCGTTAGTTGTGTGTTTGTAAAGTCCCCCGTGACACAGGATTTAGTCCTTATGCGGGAGTTGTCTTAAAAAAAAATACACAGCTTAAACGGTAATGGCTACAATAGTATAAACTGTGTCGTAGCCATTAACGCCCACATCCGAATACTTATAAAGTTAAAACAAAGGTAAGTTAAAAGAAAGAGTAAGCTCACTCTTTTCAACTATAACATATTTTCGTACGCCATATCTACCTGTGTAATGGGCACATATTATAATGATTTCAACAAACATGTCACTTAAATTGCATTGAATAATAATTTTCGCCGTGGTTCGTGTTAGGGCAGGTAGAGGTCCATCGCTACCTCAAACTCAAACCACAGAATACTCTAGCGAAGGAAAAAGCTCCCAAAAATCACAATGGTAGAATCAACGTGTGAAGGAAAGGAGATTGTACGTGTATGTGCCTGAGACCACGGGAGGCCCTAGCTCCCTCTTCTACGCTGTCTTTTATAATGCTGAAAGTTTCAGGAAAATAGGAAGTAGAGTAGGATAGATTTTGGACGACATGCTTTTGGACGGTGATTGCTTTCGGAGCCATGTATACAAGATACATTTAAAAGGCTAGTACATAAAAACTTGTGATGTTGCTATCGGTTTAAACACAAGATTTTCTTCATGAAACTCCCTCCAAGTCAAGTCTCTACTAGGTGGAAGCCTCAAAGCTATTCATACTAATTATAGAATTTAATTTCATGAAATAAATATTTTCTTACAGTTCTTAGAATTATGTTTGAGCAAGTGAAAACGTTATTAATTTAAGGATTCTATTTGCTAAAATAAATATAATTGTAAAAACATTTCATCTTAACGTAATTAAGGTCTTTCTCGAAGCTAGTAATATATTTTAGTTTTCAGAAAGCAGACTTTATGAAAGAAGTAGGTACTTTGTAATATCCTATAATCCTACTAATATTATAAATGTGAAAGTTTGTGAAGATATTTGTTACTCTCTTGTATAGATGTTTGTTACTCTTTCACGCGAAAACTACTGAACGGATTTGGATGAAACTTTACAGCAATATAGTTTATACATCAGAATAACACATAGGCTACAATTTATAAAGATTTTGTATAATGTTGCTATAATATAAGGAAAAGTATCAACTAAGTCGGCAAAAATACTGAGCTCTGAAAGCTGTCTTTGCGTGCGTTGCCGAAACCGTTAAAGTTACTTGATGACAGATTGATTTGATATTTGGTATACACTCTTAATCTTGATGACAATATAAGATAATATATAAATTATTGTAAATCCAATATGGCCGCCGATACAAAATGGCGAATCACATATTACTTCACAACAACCTCGATCAAATGAAAGGGCTTGATTGGTAGAATAGACCACACTATGAAAAATCCAAGATGGCCGCCGCCACAAAATAGGGGATTACTTATTTTCCACAAATACCTCAATATAATACGTGTCCAATATTTTTTATAATGTAAAATGCGGACTAAATAAAATGTAATTATTTTGACCCTGGAAACTACCCTATTCTGTGAATTTGAAAAATATGTAAGTGGCGATACATAAGGTTAAGGTGTACATTCTGAAGCTGTGGCGAAACATCTTTTGACCTTAGTGATTTGATTGGATGTCATATTATTATACACGCACTTTTTCACTAATCATGACTTTTAGCCACTGCGCGCTATCCTCTACAGCAGCCATTCTCAAAGTGTGCTCCACAAAGCCCCAGTGTTCCACGAAGCATCTCTAGGGGCTCCACGAAGATATATATCAGTAAAATAAATGGTTTTAAAGTGCACATAGGACTCGGCTTTGTTTTTCTTTAGGGCTCCGCTAAATATTTGGTTAGCAAAAAGGGTTCCATTCCTTAAAAAGTTTGAGAACCACTGGTCTACAGCGTCTCTCAGTCAACTGCTGGACTTAAGTCACTCCTAATATGATTCTCAATAGCCCTGTTACTTAATACGAGTATTTGGCCTAACACACCAAGCTGAGCAGACGGGTGGGTGCGGGGTTTAATGTCAAGTTTTCCTTATCTTCATAAATATACTATCTACTTCGAGTATTTTCCTCAGTCGCCTCTTACGCCACCCACGGATAAAATGGGGTAGTGACATTTTGTATTCTTAATCCGTCACCTCCGACACTTCACGTTATAATTAGTTCTTAATATTGTTCAATAATAATTATGACCACTGAGTATAAACCAGTTTCTGGATCTTGCCAGTGCAGTCCGAAAACCCATAGGTTTTAAGTAAAGATAGATCAGATTCTATGACGAAATTAGTTAACTTCAGAACTTATTCAATCGCTATTTCTATATCCTAGCGACATATAAGCGTGTTGTGTAGGATTCTTATGAGCGTCTGTTACCCCTTTATAAACAGGACGGTAAATGATTTTTGGTGTTTTAGTCAGCCATATGTAAATAATATTTTTACTATTTAAGAAGTTAATTATTCTATAATTGTTTGATACTAAATGAAATGTTGCTTTTATAATCGCAATCGCATCAATCGTTGCTCTTTATTTATATTTAACTTATTTTATCAATATTTTACTATCGTTATGTTTGACTGGTGGTTGTATAAAAGAAAAAATCTAAGAATTAAACTATTTTCCACAAAACAGCAATGTATCAGCTGTTACAGCCCTACAGCGGGTGACGGCAGTGACAGCGATTACGATGTACATAGTGCGCTTCCTCCGCCGCAGCCCATGTCGCGTCGGAGTAAACGCGCCATGTACATGTTTAATTCTTAGAATTTTATAAAAATAATCTGTATGGGTCGACGATAGTTACTATTCTTCTTCTTCTTCGTCGTTCTCTTCATTACTGAATGTCGTGTCCGTCCTGAAATGTTTTCACGGAGTCGTAGATCAGCTGTTTCCACACCACTCTATCTTTGGCTTTTCTAAGGGCATTGGCAACTGTAAGTCCCGTTATTGCCTTGATCTGATCAGACTAGCGGGTAGGTGATCGCTCACGTGATCTTTTACCGTCGATTTCCCTACTACAACCAATTTGTCAAGGCTATCTGGTTGCCTTCGGGCGACATGGCCAAAGTAACCCAGGACCCGTTGGTAGCATATTGTGGAGAGCCTCGTTTTTATCTTCAGTTGGACGAGAATGGACTTATTAGTGCGTTTTGTTGTCCACGGTATGCGCAACATTCTCCTCCAACACCACATCTCAAAAGCCTCGATCCTTTTCCGATACACCACGCGAACTGACCATGATTCGGAGCCGTAAAGGAATATGGAGAATACCAGATTTAGTTACTATTACATCATGTGAAAAAAATCCAAATAAAATCGGAAAATTCATTAATCTTTCGGAAAATTCCACGAAATCATTTGTCGGTACGCCATTGCTTACGCCCTGTATAGCACAAGTAAAACAACATGCGACAATTTGTACACAATATAAATCAGTGCATTAATGATATGCATAATGTAAAAAGCCATGTGTAGCCGACCGCAACGTGACTAGCAAGCAATTAGTGTGTAGATTTTACACTCTTAGAAACGAAACTTTCCAAAAGAAAACTGTATTACCTACCGAAACAAGTTTCTGGAATGGACCGATATTAAATAATTTCGAACTTAAGCATCGGAATGGAATCTAAATATAAGTCCAACTGGACAGCTTGGAATTAATAGACTGTTACAAAAATAATACTATCGATATACCCATTTATCGATACTGTAATTCACTTCACTCCGGTCATCAGTGACCAGCCCCGGGCAAAGTTGTCTGCGCTATTACTAAAACGGGCATTGCCGCTCGTCTGCCCCGGGACATTCTGTGTCAGAGACTGCACATAATTGTTCTTGAGGAAAGCGCCTTTCTTTAATATTATTAATCGGTTTATCAGTGTATACATTTTAGTTTTTAAAGTTACTAGGATGTACTTAAAATTTGGTATGGAACGATTTGAAACTTTCAAGATTTGTATACATCATACAATTTTATTGAAACGGGTCTTATTCGAATGAAGCTATAGAGATATGTCAGGATCGTTGCAAATGGCGTTCCGTAGTCTCTGCCTACTCCTCCGAGAAACAGGCGTGAGTCTATGTATGTATGTATGTATGTATGGGTCTTCTTCGCAATAGTTAATTAATTTATGGAAGAGCCTGAAAACTCGGCTTCAAACCTTAAACTTCCAATTGACTAACAACGCTTTTGTGACGCCAATTAGGAGAAGCCTATGTCCAGCAGTGGACTGCGAAAGTTTCGTGATTTTGGGTGAAATTTCAGTCACTACATATTAGCAACTTTACATATATAGATAATAATTTAGCCTTACAATACTAGATACCTAAGCGGCAGTTGATATCATTATGTAAAAGAGTTTCACTAAAAAGTCGTACATAATCAGGTGCATATAAGATTAATGACCAGCGGTTAATGTTTAATATACAATGAGTTTATCTCCGGACACTAGACTCAATCAATTTTGAAGGGCGTATTTAATGGTTAATTAAAAAAAAAACCCAGATTTCAGAAATTCACTACAGTTATTTTGTGCTACAGTTATTACGTAATTAGAAAGGTTATGCCAATAACCCCACAGATTATGTCGCGCACAGTAAATATTCATAATCTTTTTGCTGTCGCTACAAGCTAATCGTTCCACCTAATCTCATCCTTTACGGTTTTAGCCAACTACAATAGTCCCGCATCAAAGTAATTATGTTTTAAAATAGCGATATATTTGCTAAGTTATACGTTCAAAGCTGAAAATTTAAATTGGCTGTATACATTATTCATTGTGATATGGATTAAAAGCCTAGAATTATTGTTGTTTCAGAGTAAAAAGCAATAAATTCAAATGATATTGTATATTTGAATGAGAAAATCAAAGAACTTAACATTCTTCGCTGGGAATAGTATTTTGGATATTGGAATGTTTTAAGTCAAATAAATGGTCACTAGTTGGATCAATAAACTACATGAAGAAAAATAACTTGTAGCGGTAGCCAACTGTTTTATAATGGCAAAGACTAACAACAGTGGTGACATCTAAAGGACACCGTCGGATATAGATCCTGAATCACGCTATTAAAATCCTCACACGTGATTAGTTGATTACTGTACATACAACTGCTTAGCAACTACCGTCACTCGGTCCACCAAGCTGGTTAAGGAATTATCCCTCTGGTTGGATGACCACCACACCTTTTTCCTCAACAGACCAATGAAATTAATGCGTTAAGCGAACGGCTCGCGGGCCCTAAGCGATTAAGACCTATAAAATAAACTTGTACCTATGTCTCTCACATTTAGAGTTGCTGTGTTTGAAGTTTGAGTAAAAAATTAACTCGCTTCTTGAAGAACCTTATTCTTCAAGAAGCGAGTTTATTTTTTTACTTTCTAAGGGAAATGGAATCCGTTTTATCAGATGGCATAAATTCTTATTTGTTTTTGAATATCAGAAACAGCGTAATAAAGAGTTTCTGCTTTTACTTGTTTAGGACATGCCAAACATTTTTCTAGTCGTAAAATGTAACTTATTCAACTCTACCTCCAAAATTATTTCGTTGCCATTCGTAATAACCTTTGCCAATGAAATACTATATCACCTAAAGACCCATATCAACTAAATCGCAACTCAATTTAAACTGTGCTTATCGACGCTCGCATTAGATGACAGTTATCATTTTGTAATGAATTATTGCTAGTAGTTATGAACCTTAAGTTTGTACCCTAAAGGATATAGGCTGGTGTTTGCGTAGAACTATTCGCGACTTTAAACTTAAACACATAAATTGGAATTGAAATTATACTATTTTATTGCGGATTAGAGGCCTAGTAACTATTAATTTCTTTTTCGATGTATTTGGCGGTCGATTCTGATACTCTACCACATACATACAACAACATCTAGTCCCAAACTAAGCAGAGCTTGTACTTTGGGTAGATACTATATAATAGCTAAACATACATTTATACTCTTTTTTTCTAAATACAGACGCAAGACAAACGGAAGTAATCTATTATTATTTATTTCAATTCAATTCATTTATAATTTGAATTTGAAATGAAATCATCCATGTTCACGCACGCAAATGTTTGACGTGTGCATTGAACCCGCCACCTTCGGCGTTGCAGTCGCTTACACTCCCGCTACGCCACCGTGTCGTCAGATTTTGGTGCCTACCTGTTACATTACGACATAAATATAACGTAACTGATGAAACGCAGCGTGTGAAAGTCGTCAAACAGACGAGAAGCACTTAATTTTCAACTGAGCCGTAGCAGTTGCGTTTGACAATAGCTGAAGTAGCCTTTGTCGACATCAGAAGTGGGCTCTGTCGACAGTTAAGTACTTCTCGTCTGTACGTGCCGCATTTATTGTTTCCACGCCAAGGATAACAATTGTAAGTCATTCCACAAGGATAACAATTGGAATAATTCTCTTTTAGCATGTAATGTGTATTCTTTATTGGAGAACCAACGAATAAATCTGAGAAAATAATAAATCTAATGATCTGAGACTGCAGATGCCAACACATTCCACAAATTTCTATGACAAATCCTTTACTGTGTAAGCAGTATGCTTGTGAAATGGGTTGCCAATAGAAATTAGGCAAAGAAACTCGCTTAGCATATTCAAAAACGAATTAAAACAGCATTACTTGGCCATGTAGCTGAATTCTTATATTCTACTACCGGCCCGGCACGTGCATCGCAACGTATAAAGTAAAACAATAAAACAATTTAGGTAATTGGAACTTCAAATTCATTTATTCAAGTAAAAATATTTTATTACACACATATATACATATCGTCACGCCTTTTATCCCCGAAGGGGTAGGCAGATGTGTATTTCTACATCCACTTTTCGCCAGATATACTTCAGTCCCATGTAATAAGGAGCGAGCTTATTGCCGTACCGGTCACATTTCCAGACTCCGTGCTGCTACTGAGAATTTCGTGACAGAAAAACCCAATAACACTGCCCGACCCAGGAATCGAACCCGGGACCTCTCAATCCCACGCGCATACCTATGCCGCGAGACCATCGAGGCAGTCGTATAGGGTTTGAAGTCGAGTTTTCCGTCTCTACGCAAAGATGGTATTTGCATCGTGTTATCCCTTAGTCGCCTCTTACGATACCCACGGGAAGATAGGGGGTGGTGACACTTGTATTCTATGCCATCAACCACACGGCAAAAAAATATTTTATTAATTGTTACCTATTTTAAATCTTAATCTAAAACATAAGGATAAACAATATTTTTTGTTTTTCCATTTTGAGCATAAATAAACAAACGGCTGGGAGTAACCACTCTAGAACAGGCAACATAAAGTTGGCCATGTGAAAAACATGATTCCTCCAAATTCACACCACAAACGTGAAGTGTTTGCCCTTAGGCCTTGTAGATGGACATCGCAAATGATAAACGCACAGGATATTGTAATCGTTTGAATTCAAATGGCATATCAGTTGGTATCATAGGGATACGCGCTATCAAACAAACTTCTCCTTTTGATTTACCAGTTAAGATCGTAGCTTCAATCAAATTTGGAAACAACTTTTTCATTGCCAATCTGGTGCCATAACAAAGTTTTGGTGGATAAATATTTTGCAATAATATAATCAAAGAACCAATTTTCAGATTCAGGCAATACGGTGGCATACCAGCTGGTTCCAATGAATTTAAAATTCAATTGGATAATTCACTGCCTCATCTTGATTCATAACACTGTCAATTGATTTATATGTCGTGACTACACCTGGCTGTTTCGCTTGAATTTGAAAATTAATGGCATTGACATAAATATTCTTCGGTGCTAAAATGGCGCGTTCTCTCAACCAATCATGATTTCTGTAATTCTGAAGAATATTCGGAAAATACATTCCACCAACTCATCTATCGATTGCGTAATTATACAAAAATTGTTCAGTAGAGCAATCAATCCGTTGGTACTGTCGATTTGTGTTTTGCCATCACCAATTTCTAACAATAGGGTATTTGACTAAAAAAATCTTATTAGTCCGTCAGATAAATTTCCAAAAAATATTGGACACGTATATTTTCTTTAGTCGCGTAAACAAAAATTAAGACGACAAACTTAGCTGAAAACTCATGTGACGTCACTTGCCAGTACACTTTTTACTGGCAAGTGACGTTACAAGCCCCCACTCTTATACGTTTCTCCATCTTTGGTGCATTTTATCTCCGTATTTTTTTACTGACTCGATAAAACAAAAAATACGTATCCAATATTTTTCGATAATCTAACTGACAGACTAATTCGATTTTTTTAGTCAAATACCCTATTGTTTTGAAAATTCACGGGCAGCTAGATCATTTTGTAGGTGAATACGCATATTAATGTTTAGTGTCAATTTTTGTACATATCTCCAAAGAAATGATGACTTCAAACAGGCATTTATTCATCAGCAGGAGTTGATCGAGGTATGACAGGCAATGCTTGACGAAAATCCCCTGACAGTAAGATCAATGCACCACCAAAAAGCTGTTGATTCCCGCGTAAATCTTGTTTTGTTCGATGAAATGCCTCCACTGATTTTTTATTCGCCATTGTACACTCATCCCATAAAATAATCGACGCTAAACGCAGAACTTTTGCCAAAGCAGAATTTCTCAAAATATTGCAAGTTGGAGTTTCAATCACCTGTACATTCAATGGCAATTTTAATGCAGAGTGTGCAGTCCGACCACCTTCTCATAATGTAGCAGCAATTCCCGCAGCTGCAAGTGCCAATGCAATTTTCTGTTCCGATCGAATAGTCGCCAAAATCAATGATACAACGAACATTTTGCCTGTACCACCAGGTGCATCCAAGAAATATAATCTACCTGCATTATTGGAAACGGCTTTCATGATTGTGTCATATACATGTTTTTGCTGAATATTCGATTTGGTTATATTCGATTATACAAATAAACGATAATTATTAGAATTGAATTCCTGCTCACGTTGCAATTCACGATCAAACAAATCATGCATGTGACGGTTTGATGCGATCATACCCAATTGTACTAATGCTTTATTTGCAATCGTTAGACACATATCTTCAATTATTCTCAAAGCTTCGTTGTACATTTCTAAGGTAATCAACAAATCAGGATTTCTTTCATGATGACGCATACGAATTAAAATATCTTCTGCCATATGATATTTATATTTGCTCCATAATTCAAGTGGATTTGAAGGCATACATGTTGATAATATAATGGTAAATAACATTCGTATTTGTTGTGGATGAGCTGAAGTAGATGCATCATGAAGTGTTGAATCCCAAAATGCATCATCCTCCAACAAATGCAAGAGTTGACATGCTTCACGATATGTTTGACACAAATGACCGTTGACTGTTCTTAATTCTTGAAATGATTTTGGGCCATTGACGTTAACTAATATCAATCGCAAATAAAAACACTCAGAATTGTTTGGATGTACTGTATGTATTCTCCCAATTGCATCTGTTTGGAAAATGCCTGGATACCCATCGACTACTGTTCCTTGTTTACGTCTTTGAAAATTTTTCGAAGACACATTCCATGTGTAATATTGAGGCACTTCAGAATATAACAAATTTATCGCAAATGTATCAGTTTCATATAACTTGAAAAAAGCGGTCAACGTAGTCGCTGGTGGTTGTGCTGCTCTTTCCAACACATTTGCTTCATTAAAATAAACACGTTGGCCATTCTTAAGATGCACAGCCAAGTGAACAACCACAGGATGTCTTTCGTGCAATGGAAATGACATATTCCTTCAGACAGCTTCATTACTACTAATATAGCGCCCCATTTGATACTGAGGAATTTCATCATTTCTATTATCACCAGCAACACCGAAAACAGCCATATCGCTCCCTTTATTTACATACTTACAAATATATTTAATGGATTTGACTGAATTACAATACTCCACATATATATGAGCATTGAATATTTTCGATAATAATGGACAATACGGAACCACCCAACAATTATCAACTTCAACGTCCTGGTTACGTATTCTAATAGTTGTCGTTTTGCCATTATCATTAGGTGATTTACGTCGATACAACGGATATCCGTCATTGGCCGTTATTGTGTCTGAAGTCAATTGCCTTGCATATCGTTTCGAACACTTTCCATCAATCATACATAGTGAATTCATATTTAGTTCACCGCACGGACCATGTATCATGTTTTTAATGATAACGTGAAATAACTCGGGATCAACTGTTTGGTTAGGAACTTCAGCTGATATAACGTTATCGATTTGATCCGGAGTTATTTTATGTACCAGCCAAATTAATATATGTGCGTGCGGGAATCCCCTTTTTTGCCATTCGATAGAGTGCATATGGCAACGCACCTCTCCAAATACACATAATTTCACAATTAAATCCATAATTGCTTTAAATTTATGCCGAAAAACGCGTGCTGTAATGTCATGACGATCAGTTGTCGACTGTCCTTCAAATAGTTTGTTTTTGATGTCATCCCACTGCGGATTACATGTAAATGTAATGAACAGATCCGGTCGACCGTATTTTCGTACATAAGCCATTGCGTCTTGTGCATATTCGTTCATATGCCGTGGGCTACCAATATACGAAGATGGCAATTTAGTTAAACGTCCGATGTCATTAACATTAGCATCATTCGCTATCGCATCTTGCAAATGAATGTATTCTTCGGATCTTAATTTTGCTTGGTTGAAACGAATAAAATTAAGACGTTCAGTTTCTATTTTGGCATACATATCAACGATGTACTGATGATTTAGTTTACCACATCTCAAGATATAATTTTGTTCTTGTGGACGAACCATCAATCGATAGGAATAAAACTTCATGGCACCGACATTTTCTGTACATGTAGACCTGTAAATAAGTACAAAATGTGACTTTAGAAAATTATTAATATACAAATGAAATGTCAACACACTGAAAATAGGTAAATTATTTACCTGTTCGTGGATCAATCATTGGAATATTAGTATGGTGTAGCCATCGTCACCTTTCCAATGCAATATTGGGTATTGTAATGCATCATAACTACGATGAAGTTCCGAAACCCGTTGCAATTGCTCATTTCTGCGATGAAGTACAATATCACGGGATTGAAACTGATCACCAAGAATTACAATTGCAACCTCATCACTCGTCGGTGCATTGAATCACCTTGCGTGCTCTCCAAAAGGTGTTCTATCAGGCCTTATTATGATTTTATGATTATCAGATGGCATACGATCGAGAGCAATTTTAAACAATTGAACTAATGCGTTATGCTGATGGAAAAACCTTTGTAGCTCACGAACAATTTCTCGTCTTGTATTCGAAACAATTGCACAACATTGATCCAATTCACGATTTTCATCACTAATAAAATAAATTTGCAAAAATTTATGATCAGCGTCGGGGCATGGCAATAGCGAACCAACTTGATGATAAATCTGGCCCTAAATTTGTAACATGTATGTAATTTTAGTTAGATCAGATTTTTTTTAACTATCGAATACTTTATGATACAGATTGATATAAACATTATATTACCTTAAACGTCGGCATAAAATTATCTCTAATAATTTTAGTAGCACCAAAAGAAGTCATTTGAAATGCCGAATAGTATTGTTGAATATGACTCAAAAAGTGCTTCGACGTTTGAGATGTCCCAAAAATAAATGAATACAAAGGTTCGGGTAGAGTTTCTAATGCTGGCAATCTCACTTTGCCATTAGCACAACACATGCAAGGCGTTTCACCTGAAAATTTAGCCGCATCACAATGTGAACATATTGCGTCCATCATTCCAATGTATCCGTACATACTATAATCAATCTGACTGTTGTAATTAAAAACAGCACACATCATTTCAGCCAAAACAGCACGACGTCAACAGATCTATTTTGTGCATTACGTTCACGCTGTGATGCATTAGCTTGAGCGGGTTCATCTGCAGTCTGTGATTGTCTTAGTAATGGCATATCATTTGCAATACGCGTTCGGCGACCTATATTTGCTCATCTGGCTCGTGGCATTTTTCCTTTATTAAAAAAAAACCGTTAGTATGAATGCAGTCAACAATTATGTTTAAATATAAACACAAAGCCACAATAATTATTATCTCTGACAATTTGCTTTATCTTTTTTTTTATTTATCGAAGCACGTCCAAAATGATATGTCCGCATGAATGACATAACAACATGAAAAAAAAAATTAAAAGCTTCAATGTGACAGCAAATTCCCCATCTCAAAATTTTTTTTTATACAAAATGATTATCTTTTTTTTTATTTATCGAAGCACGTCCAAAATGGAATGTCCGCATGAATGACATAACAACATGAAAAAAAAGTTTCAATGTTACAACAAATTCCCCATTTCAAAAAAGTTTTAATACAAAATGATCCGCCATTTATTGAATTAATTTATTACAAAATATGTGATAAATGAAGAACCACTCAACAGATTTTAAGCAAACTTCTTAAAACCATCTGTTAAATAGTCCAAATAAAGCCTAAAAATTTGGTTTGGATAGGTGAGCCCGTTCTTGAGTTATAAAATAACAACGAAAAGTGGCATTGATTTTTATATATATAGATTTATCCATTTTGTTCATCGGGACATTGAACAAATAGAAATATATCTACATATATAATACATATTTACACAACTATATATAATATGTATATTATATTTATTTATGTATATAATTATGTATTCATGTACTTATGAATATATCTAATACAGATAACTTTACTACATTCTATGACTACACCTGGTAGCGCCATCTACCTTCCTATCTGTAACTAATCGCATCAACGTCAATGGTTGGTCGCTGCTTGGCCAATGCGAGCGATGCCTTTTGTTTCTATCCCTCTCTATCCCATCCCCGAGAAGGGGCACGCCTTTCTTGGATTGGTCGCCGCGAAACGTCGACGCGAGAGACAGTCTTCTAGAGAACTTTCGAGAACATTCGATTCGCTAAATACGCTTCCGCGATACCGGATCGCACCGTGCCGCTCCTGCTATAGTTATTACCGCTTATATAAACCGATCGCAAGTGAAGGTAATTTGTGTAGTGAAGTGAATCAAGCAGCTTCCTCCCGAAACCACCAGGAGACTACCCTTCTGAGACGAAGAAGATTGCCGAACAAGGTAAGTCCCCTTCATCCTTGGAATATCCTATACCCACTCACAATCATCTCTCCAATTCCAATCCTTTATTCCGCTTCCCTTATTCCTTTCTAGGCGACCCAGAACTCGCCCTAATACAGTCCATTTTCCTGCTCCAAGTCGCCTAGAACCCTACGGTTTCGGTGTAACGCCGGACCATTTTTTTTATCCATACGAGTCGGATTCATTTACGTTTTTATATGTTATACCGCTATACCTAGGCAGTTATAGCACCTAGCTATACTCCTAATATATTCACATAACCGTCACATGGTTGCTTCCGCCCGCATCAGTAGGTAAACTTTTATGTAGCTACCTACTTACTCAATTATCATTTCTGGAACTATCATAGTTGTCTTGTAAATCTCATATTTCAAGCAACTTTTAATTCCTCCACTTTAAAGTGTTGCCTAGGTACTTAGGTAAAATAATAGGAACATTAGATATTCTTATTTTGTTTCGGTCTCATTAGCTTATACTTATGTAAGCATGTCACAACAAAAGAAGTCACGCGTGTTGGAAGACAAAGAGATGACAATCTTAGAAGCAAAACGCAATATTTTATTTGAGCGCATTCAAAACATATACGAGTGTTCAAAAACCGCATCTATGTCTGACAGTAATAGCGAAGCATTTCTCAGTTATTGTATGACATAAGTTGTTAGACGATTATAACGCAAGACAAATGCTGAACTATGCCCTGTTCTGACACGCTACACATTTGTCTTTGTTATTGTTTTCTTGTACTGTTTTTTTATTGTTATTCTTTATTTGTGTGGGTGTAAGAATAAAAATTATTTTATCTTTTATCTTTATCTAAGATTACTTTCTATCAATCCTGATGAAAAACCGAACTATCAGGCGCACACCTTATTCGAAGATCTTTATTGTATTATTAAGCGTATAAAATCGCAATTGGAGGGTAAATGTTGAGCCCGTTGCCCGCAAACCGAGATTACTGCCAATCGAGATTATGTCATTTGACGGAGATATACGAAATTGGCCGTTATTCTATGCGAGTTTTAAGTCTACAGTGCACGATAATGGTTCTCTGACAGATGCTGACAGGTTGTACTATTTAATAGGTAAACTGTCACCGAAGGCCCAGTCCGTATTTGCAGGTGTCACACCCAGTGCTGAGAATTATCAGGTCATATTTCAGTCACTACTTAATCGATATCAGGACACGCGCGTCCTAGCGTCTACCTACTTTGACCAAGCTTTAAATCTTAAACTGTCCGGTGCCGCATCTGTCTCGAATTTCCAGCTGTTTATTGATAACTTCGTAACCGCGGTTAATTTTCTAAGGAACTTAAAATTAGAAGATCTTTCGGACTTTATGTTGCTTCAACTGGCTTTAAAAAAGTTTGACACTGATACAATTCGCGCATTTGAGATGACGGAACGCAATAATAAAATACCTACACTAGATAGTTTTATTTCGTTCATCGAAGATCAGTGTCGAATATTTCATAATACGCAGTCTGGTTCACCTGGCCCGTCTAACACTAACAGCAACGAACAAAGGTTGAATAAATCGCGAAATAGTAATAATAACTCGGTCCCTAATCCACAATCTTACGTAAAATATTCGGAATCTAATAGTAATAATTCACAGAAGTGTCTGTGCAGTAATATAGTGCACGACCACTTATACAAGTGTCCCGCCTTCGATAATTTGAATGCAACCGCTCGTTTTAAATGCGTAAAAGATAACAAAGCTTGCATTAATTGCTTAAGCATAAAACATTAAACAAGTAATTGTTTTAGTAAGACAAAGTGTCGCTTATGCAATAAAAAACATCATTCACTGCTACATTTCGATAAAGATAACCCGTTGTCAAGTCAAGCCGCTAACCTTGACACACTTACGTCGCAGGTGCAGACTACGATAACTGCGTCCCCGACGATTCAGAATGAGATATCGTTTTGTTTGACATCCATTGCGCGGGCGGCACGCACGCGCGGACGGCCTTCGCGCGCTTGTAGTGATCAGAGTAGTGCTAGGCCGCAATGTATGGCGTCTAAGACTGTTCTGTTAGCGACAGCGCAAGTTATCATATATGATGTTAATGGGTCACCGCACATGGTTCGTTGTCTGCTATAGCGCGATAGCGGTTATAGCGGATATTGGTTTGAGATGCGCTATCTATAGCCTATAGATAGCGCATCTCAAACCAATTTAATAACGTTAGAATTGTTCAAACGCCTCGGATTATGGAATAACTTTAAAAATACGAACTCAATAATCCGAGGGATAGGCGGATCAGAAAAACATTGCAAGGGTTCCGTAGATATTAAAATACATTCGCGTTTTGATAGGGACATTAATTTTAACATTTCTTCGCTTATCGTGGAGCGTATTACGGACACATTGCCAAACGCTAATGTGGACGTATTGCTTTTCACACACTTCGAGTCATTGCCGCTAGCGGACTCGGAGTTTGCGAATCCGGCAGACATTGATGTTTTGATCGGAGCCGCAATATTCCCGCACTTGCTACTAACTAAAGTGGTACGTAGTGAGCAAAATAACTTACCGCCCGCTATTGAGACGGTATTTGGGTATGTGATTATGGGTACCGTACCTACATTACATACTTCTCAATACGTTACGTCTTGCTGTTGTTCTGTTCTTCAAGAAAACAATATTGATTCTCTTCTCAAGCGATTTTGGGAGCTGGAAGAGGTTACCGCACCGCCCTCGATGAGCCGTAAAGATCTCGAGTGTGAAGAACATTTCCGCGCTACCACTGTTCGTGACGACAGTGGCAGATACGTTGTGGCGTTGCCATTCTGTGGTGACCCTTATTCGTTAGGCGACTCGTACGCTGCTGCGCTCAGACATTTCCATTGTTTGGAACGTAAACTTGATGCATCACTTAAGTTACGCAGCGCCTATAATGACGTCATTCGTGACTACATAGATAAAGGTTTTTTGAGTGTAGTTGTAAACAACGAGGGCAACTCTCTGCCCTCATATTATATCCCGCATCACGGCGTAGTTCGCGAAGATAAAACCTCTACTAAACTTCGTGTGGTTTTAGACGCTAGCTGTAAGACTACATCGGGTCAGTCGATTAATGACATTCTGCATGCCGGCCCCAATCTACAGGGTGATTTATTTAACATCATAATAAAGTTTCGTCTTTTCCAAATCGCTCTGTCAGCTGATTGCCGCCAAATGTTTCTCAATATCGGTGTTCGCGAATCTGACCGTAGATTTCAACGGATCTTTTACCGTTTTGACAAGAAAGAACCTTTATCTGTGTATCAGTTCAATCGTGTTTGTTTTGGACTCAAGTCTAGCCCATATCACGCGTTACGAGTTGTTCGCCAGTTGATCGCTGATGAAGGCGATCACTTTCCCGCCGCAGCGGCTGTTGCCACTTCCGCTTTGTATATGGATGACATTGCCTGTAGTGTCATATCCGCTCCGCTAGCAATTTCGCTTTGTGAAGAGCTTATTCAGCTTTTCAAGCGAGGCCAGTTTGATCTTGTCAAAGGGACAAGCAACTCTAAGGAGGTTCTCGCACGCATACCAGATTCTCATAAGGCTTCTCCAGACATTGAGTTTGAGAAGTCTGTACCGCATAAGGTTCTCGGTTTACGCTGGGACAAATCCTGCGATAGTTTTCGGTTTGACGTCTCACCATTAGATGATAAGTGCACCAAACGCACTATGCTGTCCACAGTGGCTCGACTATGAGACATAATGGGTTTTGTGGCTCCCACAATTTTGTACGCCAAGCTCTTGATCAAAGAGCTTTGGCTATCAAAGTGTGAGTGGGATGAAACACCCCCTGACCATATTGTCGCCGCTTGGGGCCAGTTTTGTATTGAGCTTACCGCGCTCAATCAAGTTAGTATTCCGCGTCATCTTGGGTTCGTAGATGGATGTACCATCAACTTAATAGGTTTCGCTGACGCCAGCGAGCGTGCTTACGGCGGAGTCGTTTATCTGCAAGTCCGCATTGGTTCTAACTACTCGGTGCAGTTAGTTTGCGCCAAGTCTAAGGTCTCGTTCGTTAAAACCATTTCAGTTGCGAGACTGGAGTTGTGCGCGGCCCTTCTGCTGTCTCAGTTGCTCCGCAAGGTTCAAGACACAGTTTTGCCCCACTACCCCATTAATAAAATATACGCATTTTCCGACTCCAAAGTAGTGCTCGCTTGGATTCATTCTTCTCCTCATCGCTGGCAGACTTTTGTCGTCAACCGCGTTAGCAAATTGATTGAACTGGTTCCTGCTACATGTTTCAATCACGTCGCGGGTTTTGAGAACCCCGCAGATTGCTTGTCTCGTGGTGTCACTCCACTTAATCTTCTGCATCATCCATTGTGGCGTCGTGGACCTTCTTGGATCTCCCATGATCCGTCAGAATGGCCCAAGCAACCCTTTGACCACAGTGTAGCAGACGAAGATGTACCCGAACGGAAGTCTGTCTCTTATCCCGTGATTGCTGAGGTTGCGGAGTCTCCCATCTATGCACTCGCACTACGCATGTCATCGTGGTCTAAGTTACTCCGCGCCACCGTTTATGTCTATAGGTTTCTTAGGCACCTACCTAATGAGACTTTTGTATCAAGTACTGATATCAAATTCGCAGAATGTAAGTTACTACGAGCTGTACAGGCTGTTCATTTTAGTAACGACATTCAAAATTTAAAAGACAATGTACCTTGTTCTCCCGCTATCCTTAGACTCAAGCCGTTTCTCGATGAACACGGCGTCATACGCGTTGGGGGTCGTCTGTCCAATTCGGATGAACCTTATAACCACAAACATCCTTGTATTCTGCCGCGACATGATCATGTTGTCGACCATCTTGTTGATTTTTATCACAAGAAACACCTCCATGTCGGTCCAGAGTTGCTTATGTCCTTACTTAGGCATAAGTATTGGATTTTAGCCGCTCGACGAATAATTCGTCACAGAATACATAAATGTAACGTCTGTTTCAAATTTCGTCCGCGTCCGACTTTCCCTCCCATGGCCGATCTCCCTAGCCAGCGCGTCAACCAGGTTGCTAAAGCGTTTACACACACCGGTTGTGATTACGCAGGACCACTGCAGTATACGCCAGTGCGTGGTCGAGGTGTTAAAAGCCGTAAAGCCTGGCTATGTATTTTTACATGCTTAACGACGCGCGCTACGCATATTGAAGTTGCGACAGATTTAAGCACGGTGTCATTCCTGGCAGCCCTTAAACGATTTCTCTCACGGCGCGGCCCTATACAGTGTTTGTACACGGATAACGGCACTTGTTTTGTGGGCGCAAGCTCTTATTTACGCGACCTTTATAAGTTTCTCAGGGAAGAATATCGTACTCGTCTTCAGGAAGAACTTTCCATAAATCATATTGACTGGAAGTTTATTTCACCAGCATCACCGCATTTCGGTGGATGATGGGAAAACATGGTCAAAGTAATTAAAACGCATCTCTTCAAGGTTATAGGTCAACAGATCCTCTCTTACGAAGAGCTTTTAACTGTCCTTGCACAAGTCGAGGCACTGATCAACTCACGTCCGCTCACGGCATTGAGTAGTGACCCTACAGAACCATCCGCGTTAAGCCCTGCACATTTTCTGAACACAGTGCCATTATCGTCATTTCCGGCGCCTGAAGCAGACTCTTCAAGCTTGCTCCAGAGACATATTCTGCTGGATAAACTCGTACAGTCGTTCTGGCGGCGCTGGCGTGCGGAATATCTACACCAGCTTCAGGCTAGATCCAAGTGGAATAGTCCTGCATCCCCTATACAGGAGGGTACGTTGGTCGTCATAATACATGATAATGCTCCGCCGCTTTCATGGCCGTTAGCCATCGTAGAGAAATTGCATACTTCCAAGGACGGTACAACTCGCGTTGTTACCGTGAAAACCGCTAAAGGGAGTTACGTGCGCCCTGTTGTACGTCTCTGTCCGCTTCCAACTCAGTGAGATCTAGCCTGAAGTTGGACCTACCTCTTAGTTTAAGTATTAAGTTAGTATTTTTCGCTATTATTGCGTTTGTAGTTTTAGCTAAAGTTAATTTAGATTAATTTTATTGTCATATCGCTGTCTTACTCTATTGATGGGTTATGCGGTAGTACACCCAACATAGCTAAGTTCAATTCTATTTTTTTTAAAAGCAACCCTTTAGGGCCGGGGGGATATGGTAGCGCCATCTACCTTCCTATCTGTAACTAATCGCATCAACGTCAATGGTTGGTCGCTGCTTGGCCAATGCGAGCGATGCCTTTTGTTTCTATCCCTCTCTATCCCATCCCCAAGAAGGGGCACGCCTTTCTTGGATTGGTCGCCGCGAAACGTCGACGCGAGAGACATTCCAGAACTTTCGAGAACATTCGATTCGCTAAATACGCTTCCGCGATACCGGATCGTACCGCGCCGCTCCCGCTATAATTATTACCGCTTATATAAACCGATCGCAAGTGAAGGTGATTTGTGTAGTGAAGTGAATCAAGCAGCTTCCTCCCGAAACCACCAGGAGACTACCCCTTCTGAGACGAAGAAGATTGCCGAACAAGGTAAGTCCCCTTCATCCTTGGAATATCCTATACCCACTCACAATCATCTCTCCCATTCCAATCCTTTATTCCGCTTCCCTTATTCCTTTCTATGTGACCCAGAACTCGCCCTAATACAGTCCATTTTCCTGCTCCAAGTCGCCTAGAACCCTACGGTTTCGGTGTAATGCCGGACCAACACCACTGTTTTTGTTTCTCTGATCTTTTCTAGTCCATCCTAAGGTTGCCTGGAAGAAATAGCTTTTAGCGATAAGGCCGCCTATTGTACATACATTTGTAAAATAATTGTATCATATAGCGTGTGTATAGTATATGGTGTACAATAAGAATTTTCTATCTATCTATCTAAATTAATAAATTTCAGAAAAAAAATATAGAGTTCAACTAGTTTCTCGCCCACCAAATGGTCACGAAGGCCAAATAGTTCTCGTATGATTATGTGTGCAACTCTCGCCTCAAAGTTTATTGGCTGCTCGTCATAAGCCTTTTCTTACCCATCAGGGTGAGACAAGAACCGAAAACAATAGATTTACGTTGCCTTCAAAGGCCGGTATCGTTTTGGTATCAGGTCCACAACGGTCTCCCATCCAAATAATTATATTTTTGTCACAGTATTCTTTTTTAAATAAATAATATAAATACATAATTGTAATGAAATTATAAAGGCAGCAATAGCCTAGTGGAGATTCGAACAGACTGCCAGGTAGAGGGTATCGGGTTTGAATCCACGGCGCGCACCAATGACTTTTCGGATTTATGTGCGTATTGAATTATTAATTATCGCTTGCCCCGTGCATCGGAGAGCCTGTTAAGCCGTCGGTCCCGGTTGTCATGAAGATCTTTTCTCTTAGACAGTCGTTAAAGGGCTCTAATACCTTCTAAATAAACTGACACTAGTCTAAACCATGGCATATCGCTATCCCTTCGGGTTGCGGAGGTCAGACAGGCAGTCGCTCTGTGGAAAAGCTAATATTCAGCCAAATCCGGTTGGACTAGTAAGCAGACCCCAGGTTGAAACTGGGAACTGGGTCCGCTAGGAGGATGAATTGTAATAAAATTATATATTGTATAACGGTACTTAGCTACATACAACTGATGCCATCCGTCAAACAATGGCGTAGAAAATTGACACTGGCGACGTCTAACGGTCACTGACGGCTCTAGCTCTTGACTTATGCTATTTAAGTTCACGCACACGACTTCTTTGTATACAAGTAACGTAGCACTTTCCGTCAGGTCGCAATCTACCAGATACGATCACCTATGCTGGTCAGAGCCTCCTCCCTCTTATTGGAGAATATATAACTAAATAATACTATAACTTACTTATTTCTAAGAATATATCCAAATATCTAACAAATAATGATTACATTTTATGAGCATCAAATTACTGTTCTGAGTTTTGTAAATGATCAGTTATCTTCTAACTTGCACCTCAAGGAGCCTGTTAGTTAGAAATCGAAGATTCTAACCGATCTCCAAAATAAATTGCTTTAAGATGACCTATTGATTTGTTTTTGGTACAGATGGTTATAACAACAGACGCAGTTAAAGAAAAACTAGGCAAGCTATGTCAGCAGAAACTAATCTTCTTATTAGAAAAATATCTTATTTGTCTTGAAACAAGCTTTCATTGAAACGTCATAACCCGTGGTCATAACGCTTTTAATTATCTTAAGATTTCTCTGACCTTAAGATTTACGACCGATGAGCCAAGCATCTAAACTGTTCCTTAACAGCTTAAAAATCATTGATATCAAAGATAAATTGCGTAGGTTGACTGTCTGAAATTAATTCAAATCCTTTGTCTTCCCAAACTAAACGATATTTATTAAAAAAGTATCAGTCGAAAAGGTCAATGAAATTTAAACGAAAAAGCAGACATTAAAACCTAATATAATTCAATCTTGAATCTATTTTATTTTATTATTATTATCCGTATCCATCTCGAGGTTTCCATCTTCAGCCGCAAGCAATGAATTCACACTTCAATTATTTTAAATTTCATTACATTTCACGCACTGTTTTTCAGGGGCATAGCCTGAGGAATCTCAGAGTACGATTATTTTGTAAATTGACGGCACCGAGACATTTAACGACAGAAAGTTATGCTGAATTTTGGTGAAGGAATGCGGTATTCCCTTGAATAATGCGGTAATCTTTTGTGTGGGTTGAGGTGCGGATAGATTGAGGTTGGGGGATTTATGTAAGATAAAAGGCATAAATATGGTTTTGGTAGATTGAGGGATGGAAAAATAGATCGCGTGTTGTGGGTGAGCATCGTTTTGGAGTTTATGATGTAATGGCCTATGATGTTTGAGATATGTCAACGTCTACGAATTTCTTTGAAGATTAAATATTACCCTGCCTTGTGATCCTAATATATAAATATTCAGGCCAACCGCTCAGGCTAAAGTAAGTTAGTAATAATTGTGAGAGGATGAGGAGTATTGAAAATAATTCGTTGGTGTTTAGTCAACGCACGATCAGATTAAAAAAGAGTGCAAATGATGAGCGCTAACGCGCGTCGAGAGTACTTCCCGTACTATACACAAGATAGTGTAACAGGCATATTATTTTGAGGACATAGAAAGAGTTTACAGGAGTTAAAAAGAACAGCATCAGAAGGACAATATGACTGACGAAATTGTGCAATTATTCAATTATTATTTTTATTGTAAAGGTGGGGTTATATCCATCCAAGCGAAAAAAGGTGCGACTGCGGCGTATCACCACAGACAATGAACCATATGCTGAAGTGCACTACAAGCCCAGACTCGTGCACACTTGACGACATGTATCAAGCAAGGCCAAATGCGATACGCGTTGCCGAGTACTGGGCTAAAACCGTATGAAAAGTGTTGCCATCGACACGAAAAGAAGAAGAAGTTCACGTATTTTATATGACATTGAAACTATAGTTTGAACGAAATGAGATTAGATTTTGAATTGACTCAGAATCGGTATTCTGCTAATTTTGTGACATTATCGTCTAATTTGACTTTCATAGTTTGACGTTGACACATTGTTCAATTTACAATCTAGTCACGATAACATTTAAATATCACTTGATTTAGGAGAATACCATTTTTAATGAGAAAATCGCGGACGTTAGATTGAAACTGCATTTTGAACAAATATAATTAGGAGAATTGTGTCACAGAATTTAATATGATATCAAGTTAACGGGTAGGCGTTGGTTGAATCAGTTTAAAGTTATTTTGCGGGTGGTAAATAGAGGTAGTTATCCTAGGATGCGGGGAGAGATAAAAATGAACATAATTATTATTTTATTGAAAAGCTTAACAATAGTTAACTAGCTAGTTAGCTAGCTGAACAATATCTGAGAATGAGATCAAAACGTACACAAATTCTCAAAATGTTTCTTAAAATAAACTAAAGCAAAGCATGAAATACAAAATTACATTATTACCTAATAAAAAAACTTTTAAATTTTCATAGACTCAAATATAATCTTTTTCAGCCACAATTTTCTAAAATGTTTTATATTCCCGGATTGTGGCGTGTTCAAAAGTTTCACAGCCATTTCTAAATTTAATATCGCTTACAAGTCGAAAAGATTCCCCAAACTTATTTTTACTTAGAATTTATTTATAAACGATCCCTTAATAGCCTTTATCGGCGTTGATAAGCGAGTCACGTCTGCACCCCATAGTAAACACCCTTAAAAATTTAGGTCAGCCGCTTGGATATACTGTCCCATATTTATGTGGGTCCGAATTACCCCGTGAGGGGCTAATGTAATAGTGTTATTATAGAGTCCATTTTTCATAAGTATGTGCGAAACTTTGATGTTATCTGGCCCGGACCTCGTTTATCTGATGGCAGGTTACCGCTGTTTAATAAGAAATTATGTCGCCATAACGTGAAAACCCCAATTAATTATGAATACGCCTTGTCTGTAGAGAACATTCGTATAAACAGTAACTCTGTTATTGTGACGTTCTTGCAGTTTTCGTTTTCATTTGATCCTCAAACGCAAAAGAACATTGATGGCTTGGAATTTGGGGCAATCCCTTGGCGTAGAACGTGCACCCCTACGGTCTCCAAGTAACATACATGCCAAATTGTAGCTACTTGCGCTGAACACAAAACGATCTTGAGCCGTCGGCATCCAACCACTTCCCGCAATCTTAACCAGATCGTTGGTCTACCTTGTAGAAGGCCTATCCCTCCAGTATGTATCAGACAAACTCAGTGGAAACATATTATTAGATGGGAACCTAATTTTTTTTTATTATGTGAAAACGACTAGAAGAAATTTAGCTTCTTAAATATTACTAAAGCCACCTGACAAAAAATATGTTGACGTTTGTAAGGCTCAGGATAGGCCTTATCTTGCCGATAAATTCAAAATTGAAACCAAGTGTGTATGAGTTATCTCACAAATTAATTCAACAGGAAAAATTGCTGTTAGACAGTAAATGGTTGGACCGAATACAATTTTTTTTTCTTTAACACTGCACGGATTCTGGTATAAAAAAAGGTTTTACTCAGCTTCGTTGCGCATCTTTGCTCCGCTTTGCTGTTTCGCACATTTCTCATGGATGCCTTATTCTATCCTATTGTTCAACACCATCTATTGCCAGATATTTCTCAAAATTAATTTTCCATGCCTTTTCGAACCAATGGGATTCTATTGACACCTTTATGAAAGGTCAAGTTCAAAGACGTTTCCTTGAATTTGACCTTGTTTTACCTTACCTTTTGATATCAACATCAAATACTTTTTCCAAGAATAATAAATTACAGAAGTAAATTAATTCAACTGCTTTATTTTAAGTGGACGCTCGTATTTTTATATTGTGTACCTTGTCCTTTGTTGTGTGAAAATACATAGTATGAATAGCAAACGACGCAACAATAGGTAATGAGTTTTCAAGTTATTCAAGGAAGATAAAAAAATATTGTTTTCTCCCCATAGAATTTGCTTTAACTATTAGACCAAGAGAGCTGAAATCTGTTACTCACATAATTAAATAGTGATCTGAAGACGAAGGCATTACGTAAACTGAATTTTGAATTGGCAGTGACTTTTAGAACTAACTTCTTTAGTTTGAACAATTTCAACTGTGTCCCGAAAGACATGAGAGGTGATTACAAAGAGAATGCCTTCCATATTTGTAATATTAAAATGTATAATCTTATCTGAACATAGAGTTTACACAAGAAGCTGGTTCCCCCAACTCGCTGTTTGTACAATAAGAACATATTCAAGTAACGTAACAAATATGTCCTCATACAAAACTTCGTACAATCCTTTATCGGAGTCAACTTTTCTATTTACAAACTGGAACACAGAAATTTGCCGCAATTTCATTTCACCAATAACATATCGAATTTCGAAGAACAAGAGTCTTTAAGAAAATTCTCACAAAATTTTGCATGCACAGTAGGTACACTTATGAAGTATTTTCAGTCAGCCCTTAATAATTCACCCCTTTGACGGGCTCATAATAAGGCAAGTGAGTAAATTGAGTTTTCCGAGTTCCAAACTCGCAACGTGTAAATTAAGAAAAGTGCGTATTTAAAACGTGATATTAATATTAATAAGTAACTCGGTGGGCAGTAATACTTGTGGAAATTCATTTCAGCAATTATTAGGTTTTGTTTGCTGGGAATTTTAGGAGCAATTTGCCAATTCCTTAAGGTAATTTTCCTCTTCAGTCTACAGATCAAGAATTGGGAGGTGGAGCTCGATCGATCGACATGAAATAGACTTGAACTTTAAGAAATCTTTCCAATACTAGACTAGATGGTGTTGTGTGAATGTGGTAGGATATTATTATTTGTGGTCGGTGCTGTCAATGAATGGGGTGGACAGCAGCCTCATCCGAGCTCTGAAATCCCTTTATCCGCTTGACCGGTCACCATTTTTATGTGCTAACTCAGCATCGACAAATTTCAAGTGCGCGCCGCCAGTTAAAGACGGGCGCGCTCAATTAATTAGTTTTTGTGCGATTGTTAATAACTTGAGAGGAGTGGTGCTTATTTTTCTGCAACCTTATAAATGACTCATTCTAATGGTACAAAACAAATTACGTTTGAATGAAATGTTTACTTTAGGCGAGCGGCCGTAACGTAAACAATGTCGTCTTTACCGACTTACTCGACACTTTTGTTTATCATAATAAAAGTATAAGCTGAATCTGGTTTGCTGTTGTATTTTCATGTACCTGATGATATTATCTATGTAATAAAATAAAGTTATAGCAATACTTGCAGAAAATTATTTAGATGTAAGCATTTGAAAAAAAAAAATATATTTTGCTGACTTTGCAAACATCATTGTAAACAAATTATATATCATACTTTTAAAGTAACTGATTAATTTGAAGTTACAGCAAAAAAAATTGTGTATTACTTTAATTAAAGACAAATATTATCGTAAAAGCGTCATTTTATGTAAAAAAGTTTAAATATGTACATATGTATGTATATAAGGTTACATTTATGCGTTGTATAATTTTTTTTATTATGAGTAAATAAGTAAATAAATAAATGTAGTCCGTGTGGTGACGGATTAAGAATACGGAATGTCACCACCCCATATCATCCCATGGGTGTCGTAAGAGCCGACAAAGGAAGCATATTATGCAGAGAACAACACTGTAAGAGATGGAAAACTTGAAACAAACCCTATACCAACCCGTTTGGCCAGCGTGGTATAGTAGGCCAATTCCTCCTTTCAAAGGAGAGGCCTAGTCCAGCAGTGGACTGTTAAAGGCTGATGATGATGAAATAAATAAACCTTTGATGAAATATATAATACTCATATTATTTATGAGATATTAGTTATCGCACATTTTGGCGGGAACTTCAGTTTTTTTGGCGAGAAAAAGTAAACAACTGTGCAGGTTCCAATAAAAATAATTCTTATCAGAATTGGTTTTTATACTTGAAAATTTAGTTGGAAAGAAAGGTATCTAGGTTTGAACCTGATATATAACATAAAACGGTATTTTAAAAAATAAAATATGAAAATTGGCACCTATTAAAAACAAAATCGTTGTTTTATTTTTTATGTTTAATATTAAAATGTTTCTTTTTATTATATTTATTTCCTCTAAAAGTAAATTAAAAAAACCTTTCCAACTGTGTATAATACTTATATACCTCCTATAGTAATAAAAGACGACAAAAAGGTATTCCTTTTTGTCGTCTTTTATTACTATAAGAGGTATATAAGTATTATACACAGTTAGAAAGGTTTTTTAATTTAAAATCGCGCTCAAAAATAGCGGGAAAAAAATTCTAATTTTCACTTTATACTGCCCTTGCATGGGCTTCAACCATATTATATGGTTTTAATTTATATTATTGGAAAGCTCATTTAATTACGCGTCTATTGATATGCAACATAACGCAATCGGTTAAGTTATCCAAGTTTCACAAACAGATTAGTGCGCAGCGGAAAAGCGTGGAAAAATTACAGTTTACGCGCTCATCTGTTTTTGCAAAAAGGGATAATAGTCACTTGTGCGCGGTCAAGCGGTTATGAGGATTCTAGAACTTGTGTGAGGATAGACGGGGCATACACTTACTAGTTTACCATCGAGAAAGGTGTTAGACAAAGATGTGTAGCGTCGCCGTGGCTGTTTAACCTCTTCATGGACAGTTGTTTGAAAGATTTAAAACATAGTGCCTTACTCGTCAAATGCCTCCTTTATGCTGATGATCAGGTAATACTTGCGTTTTCAGCGGAAGAGTTGCAGGAGACGGTAATAATCATGCATGGTGCGTTAGAGAGGAAAGGAATGAAAGTGAATGTAAGTAAAACGAAAGTTATGGTTTTTGAAAAGGAGGAATGCGTTACGGCTTGTAATGTTTTGATCGATGGACAGCGAGTGGAATAAGTGAATGAGTTTGTAGGTACGTTGTTTACACGAGATGGTAAGAATAAAGAAGATATTAAACGAAGAGTTCATGCAGGTAATAGAGTGAATGGAACTCTGAAGGCGTTTATGAACAGCCAAAACGTGTCCAAAAAGGCACGTTTGGCTGTACATAGGGGGGTGTTAGTGCCTACCCTTATGTATGGTAAAGAAAGTTGGATATGGCAGAAGAGACTTGAAAGTAGAATAAATGCTGTAGAAATGAGAGCACTGAGAAGTATGTGTGGTGTATCTTTGACCGACAGAGTAAATAATTGTGTGATAAGAGAATGGTGTGGGGTAAAAAAGATGTAGTGACAGACGAGATTAATGAGTGCTAAGCCATAGGCTGTAGATTCAATTCCAACGCGGGAAAATTGTTTGTATAATGAGTATGGTCCTTTGTTCTGTACGTGAGTGTAAGTAATTTATCTATTATTAGAGGATGCCTGCAGCTACGCCCGTACATTTTATTTTTTGAAAATTTCTTCACGAATTTTTTTTATAGACTTACATTTTTTTTTATAGTGTTATATTACACCCACATTTCGACATTAATTTTTAGGTCCCACATAATAGGGGGCGAGCCTATTGCTGTACCGGGCACATTACCAGACTCCGTGCTGATACTAAGAATTTCCTAACGGACAAACCCAGTAACACTCTGCCCGACCCGGAAATCGAACCCGAGACCTCCCAATCCCACGCGCACATTTATGTCGCGAGATCAACGAGGCAGTCTTCCCGATGCCGGGAGAATTTTGGGAAATCCTCTCTTAGTGCACGCTTACCAACAAAACGGTGCACGGTTCCCAAGAGAAAGACATGCCAAATTTCAGCTTCGTGCGCCCATCTTCGACTGTGCGTTGTCTGTTGGTCAGTAACGCAAGAATGTTCTGAATACAGATTTACACCCGCGTTATTCACACTTTCAAATTTATTATATTAGTAGGGAAATATATATATATATTAGATGAATGTATTTATAAAGATATAATTATGATAACATAGTACAGACTCTGCTTAGTTTGACCTGCTTAGACCGTGTGGGAGTGGTCCCAGAATATTACATTAATTCTCGGTATAAGGGTTAACAATAAATTGACTAATCTGATTACGAATTTTGGCCTACACAAAGTCAAATTCGATAAGGTAGTTTCTCTTATGAATTACATAGTAAATCAGTTCATGAATGACAAATATGATTTCAAGGGTAAAAAATAATATAAAGGTATGTCTACATCTATAATACTACCGATATGGCATTACATTTATATTACTCTAGTTACTTATTTTTATGTTGCAGTTGCCAAATATCCTATCTTATCTGTAATTTCTTTTTAATTCTTATAAGCGTTTAGCAGTTACATACCGTTTATTTATTTTTTATTTTTTGGTGTCGGGTTGGAAAATCCTCACGGAGTCCTTTCGCCCTCGGGGGGAAGGACGAAGGGGACTGTCAGACTCTTACTGACTAAAAACCAACCCGTGCTCCTTATGTACCCATGTGTCGGAGGGTAGGGTTTCTCCGAAGCATTCCTCGCTACCCCCCGACGGGTATTGGCCCGCCAGATGGTCAGGCGGGCCCCGAACGAAACCCCCTTGGCGGCGGATGAAGGTGTTGGGCTCCGCCGCCAAAACACCAAGCGGCCACAGAGGATAGGGAGGACGGGAACGCAACACCGCATCTCCTCTTCCTCTGCGGCCCACCGCGACGCATCAATGGTGCGCTCCCAATTGGTCGCGGGAGATAGGGCGCGCGGCAACGCAACACCGACACGCCTCTCCTCCCGCGACTACGCCCAACTGCGAGGGACAGACAGAACTGTCCCCAGAATTACGGCATATTATCAACAATTACTATTTTACATTGAAAAGCACTTTTTGTGGGCGATAACTTGCGTCAGATATTTTTTTTAACCTCGTAAATAATTATAGAGCTATATTCGAATTATTTAATGTTAAATTTAGTGCTTATGGGACTAATCCAATACATTCTAAGAGCAACCAGGTCAATCCCAAGATACAGTGAAAGTTTTCGGTGGGGAGGTATTTAATACGATACCATAAATAAATTATTTAACATGTATTTAAACTCTCATATGATAGAAGGAGATGGAACGATAATAGAAGTATAGAAGAGTTAATGATGATAGAAGGTGATGGGGGACTACAGTTCGATGAAAGTACTTTAGAACCATTTTTTATAAACTTACGCCTGCATCCCGTAAGAGGTACGCAGAGGTTTAAAATTATACCCATATTACCTCATGTTATGAATTTGTAGGTTCCATAATAAGGGGCAAGCCGTATTGCCGTCACCGAGTACTTTTCCAGACTCTGCTGATACTGAGAATATGGAAAATCCCAATAACACTTTTGCCCCGAGAAGCGAACCCGGGACCTGCTGACCAGCAGACCCATAAGCGATCCTCTGTACCACAGAGGTAGTCACACTTTATATCTTGTATATTATACAGCGTTTGTATGCGAAAACTTTAATAGCGCACTGTAGGAACTAATACCGTCGTGTCCGTTAGATGTCGCCAACGTTAGTTGTCTTCGCCATTGTACGATTTTTGGCCTAAGTTGCATAAATAGACTAATCTGTAGTTACGCTTACATCTACAACCTTCAACCTGGATACCTCTGTTGTCTCCTAACGGCATTAAGGGCCCATGGTATTGGCACCCACTGTGGGGCCTGGCGCCCAACGTGGGGTCAACAATTATTGCACCGTGACATATTATAATAATAGATTTGTCATACAACATAAGCGATGACCTCATTTGAGTTAGAACAGCGTGCGCTTAGCTTTGCGACGGGAATGTACACACTGCACGCCAATGTGCCGGCCGGCGTCAGTTGTGTAACTGACACTGATTAATGTCCACTTCACTGACGCTCCGTAATATGAATTAATTGCGCCCAACTGTACCCTCTTGACGAGTTATTAAGCGATCTGTTTTTGAGGCCATTTCATTTGTGAATAAAAGACGGTATAAGTGCATTTGAGTGCATTGCTGTTTATATTGTGATGGGGTTTCTTTGGATGGGAGAATGAATGATAAAATTTTCGTTCCCGCCGGTAAAGTTAATTTGATGGTGATAAACTGCTGTCTCTCACAGGATTTTCAAAGGGCAATATCGTATTCGTATCAGTAAACGTGAACATGTCTATCAAAAATTGCTTTGTATATTGCTATAGATAAAGGAATGATAGATCTTTTATACCGACGTTAGACCAGCACATTAACAAGACTGATCCAATTGTATCTCAGTTGTATTCAAGATAGATACTATCATCAACTTTGACCCTGAATCAGCGGTGTAGTCTTATTAGATTTGTCAAAATATTAGCATAATCACCGAGCAACTGCCATATTTTCTCCGCAATCTTTAGCGATGGTCATGTTATATGGTTAAGATCAGTATCAGCTTCTGAGGGAATAAATGCGAAAGGCGTCAAAGATCTTCATAGCAGCTGGGATCGACGTGCTGGGGAGCGATATGGAAATGCAAACGATGCGGAACAATTATACGCCCATGTGCTGTGATTTTCAAAGCTCTGCATGGTTTTTTAATAGTCTAACCATCGATCAAGAACCAAGGATCGAAAAGAAGCAGTTAAATTAAAAAAAGTATAATATTAATATATTCTACCACATTCACTAAACTAAGCAGAGCGTGTACTATGGTTACTAGACAATGGATAAAATACATATGTAATTTTTTTTTGTAAATACATACATATTATAAATAGAAACACCCAGACCAAGACAAGCATGGATGTTCAGGCACAAAAATGTTTGCCTCGAGCGGGAATTGAACCCGCGACCTTTGGCGTGGCAGTCGTTTACACTTCCGCTACGCCACCGGCTTGTCAAATTATAAAGAACAAAGCTAGATTATCAAAACAATAAGATGCACAATTGATGTAAATTATTCATATGATAGCAGGTGCCAGTTGCGTCAATATAAGAATCATAAGACCAAACTTGTGCGTTCTACTTCATATCACATTGCCGAGGCACCTGAAATCACTTAGTCATTGAATACGTTTAAGACGTCACCCCGACCCGCGTATATATCGCGGAGGGCTCCGATTGAAATGCATACAAGTACTCAATATGCAAATTCTTTGTATAATGTGCGAACAGTGAAAGATTTATTTCGAATATATGTTGTTTGGGAAATAGAACGCTGCCGATATTACAAACAAGAATTTAAGAGCCAGCAGGTGGTGCCAGATTGAATAGAATGAATTAGATACGAAAATAACTGCCTCCGTGGTCCAGTGGTTAGCATATGCGACTGCTGATCGGAGGTCCCGGGTTCGATTCCCAGGTCGGGCAAAAGTGTAACTGGGTTTTTCCGAATTCTCAGTAGCAGCACGAAGTCTGGTGATGTTCCCGGAACCGGCAATAGGCTCGCCCCCTATTACGTGGGACCTAACAATTCATGGCGAAATGTGGGTGTAATATTATACCTCTGCCTACCCCTTCGGGGATACAGGCGTGAGTCTATAAAAAAAAAGATACGAAAATAACTGCGTGTATAGCGTAGTACTCTAAGCGGTCACCTCGCTGTTTATCACCGCGTCGTGTGTTGTAAGTTCGATCCTTACTCAAGGTGTTGCCTTGAATAAGGATCTATGATCTGGCATCTGCAATTTTTCAAGTCTTGATGTACTTTGTGTCTGTTGATTTAAGTTATTAAAGTCCTCCACGACACATGATGATACAATAGTGCGGGCGTGGTCTTTTAGAAATAATCTCTTCCCTATTAGTCCTTTATGCTGCCCACTGCTAGGGTCGTCTCTTCGTACTGTGAAAAACGTTTTGCTCGGTTTTGACAGAAATGTTGCTCTACATTCAAAACATCAGTTGGCCTTGTATAAATGAAAATATTACCAACAAACAGACGTTGCGTTTGATCAGTTTTAACTTCCATTTTAACAATACAACATGATATGATGCCATGATGGAAGCTGTTCCAATTACTTAAAAATACAGATCAAGAATTTGAATACGACTGCGATTTAATTAAAAAAAATATGACTTAAAACATTTCTGACTGCTTATTTCCTAAGCTACCTCAGGATATTTAAAGGAATCTTGCAGTGAGTTACCCTACTACTAGCAATATATTTGCTACAAGATTTCTATTCGAGTAAGAAATGATCGCATGATCATTTCTTACTACTACGTCTACTTCTACGTTCAGGCGGAACGTCTTTGAGCGATGAAATTAATTTATGTACCTATCTCATGTATGTTGGTTCGAAACTTTGAAATTAGTTTGGAAATTGATGATTTTATACCTATCACAGTATGTTTCTTTTTTATGTACGATGCGGCAAACGAGCATACGGTTTGCCTGATAGTAAGCGATTACCGCCGCCAATGGAAACACGTGTTGCCGCCTTCTTTGGTTTTTGAAAACGATTAGGGCGGTTTCAGATTAGCGTATTTTTCTGCACGTATACGGTTATTTTAGCATACGCGCTTACACGCGCGCTATATTACGCGCTTCAAAAACTGGACTCGCGTAAACGGGCACATTTCGGCGTGTTCGCTCGAAACGGTAGTGACATCTTGTGAGTGTCAACATGGATTATGATGGCTAAGCGCGTCATCGCTCGTACGAGTTGCGCGTGTGCCAAAAGGCGCGCCTATACGCGCTTACATGCGCTTCCAAAAACGAGCTTATACGCGCGTATAAAACGCTAATCTGAAACAGCATTTAGGCGGAGGAGTGGGATGAGCGATAAGAAATATAAAAAGGGGATGGAGAGGGGTTTCATTTTTCATACGTATAGAGCAATCATTGCAAATTGAATGTTTCTCTATTTGCGTATATAATTGATTTAACAATAATTGTGGGATAACCCTTATATTGTATAACTAGAGGACGCCAGCAGCTACGCCTGCATTTTTTTTTAATTTTCCCGTTTTAGCCGATCCCGTGGGAATTTTGGGAAATCCCTTCTTAGTGCACCCCTACGGTCCCCAAGGAACATACATGCCAAATTTCAGCTTCCTGCGCCCTATAGTTTCGGCTGTAGCGTGTCTGTCAGTCAGTCAGTAACGCAAGGATTTTATATATTAAGATTTGGTCTAAAACTTCCATTTACTGAATGGTGACGGATGACGGTTTAAGAGCACAAAGTGTCACTACCCATTTCATTCCATGGGTGACTTAAAATGTGTCTAAGGAAAAGTCCCTAAGCAAATATAGTCTCGCAGAAAAGACGGCAACCACTACACCAATCCATATGTGAATCCGTCAGCGTTAACGGAATTAATTTATTTTCAGAGCAATATTAAACAGACAGGAGATATTACCTCCGTGGTCCAGTGGATAGCGTACGCGACTGCTGATCGGAGGTCCCGGGTTCGATTCCCGGGTCGGGCAAAAGTGTTACAGGGTTTTTCCAAATTCTCAGTAGCAGCACGGATTTTGGTGATGTCCCCGGTAACGGCAATTACCTATAGCCGGTGAAAATTTACACCATGAAGGTTTGGGAACAATTTCATCTGACTACGCCTAGTTTAAACTTCGTTCGTTTGAACCAATTGTCTGGTTGCAATAGTTCAGTCTTTTCTGTACTACGGCACCTAGACTAGATATGTTTTCCAATGCTTATACATATTTATATAAATAAAAATGTATCACTGAAATGTTTGTACGCGCATAACTGCCGAACGATTGCACGAAATTGGATAAATCTGTCTTTCATGTATTCGTTATTGTCAAGAATATTTTTGTAAAAAAAAATAACATTCAAAACAATATGGCGGTACATAATTTGCTGTGTCAGCTAGCTACAAATAAAGTACATTCAGGCACAGAATACAGCTTTACGCTTGTACGAGGTAACTCGACAAAATAATTATCAAATGAAAATACACTGAATTCTCTAAGAAATAACCATAGAGGTACTAGTAAAAACCGTAGACAGGTTACTGACAAGGCAACCGCCGCTTACGAATGGCACGCATCGCAAAAAACGTACGCACACTAATATAAATATATAAATATGTCAAAACGACACACTAAGAAGTGTAAGTGAGAAAGCACCAAGCAACAAGCAGCAAGCGCGAAAAAGAGATAAACATACTCTCTGTACCGACGCGCATTGTGACATCACGCTGACCATTTCACAAAGGATAATTTGACTCATATGCGACATGATCACTTTGTCTGTCTTGAATAAATTCAATTCGCTTCAAAGTAAATTTGATTAATTGATTTAAGTAATAAAAAGTCGATGTGATTCATTTATATCATTTATGAAAAAAATAATTTTTTTCTTCTCATTTCATTCAATGGAAACCTAAAACAGTACGTTAATACGAAAACTGTGCGCTGCGGACCCACTGTACCCCTGGCAATACCCCTGGGGGTATGGTGGGTCTTTTAAAGCTTAACCGTACTCCTGGCTGAAATGCTCGTAGTGTTGTACCAACGTGCTACGTGGACATTAAACTGAAGTGTTATCTCTCGTATGATAATGACTTACTTAGGTACTAATTACAAATATAATACGAGAGTTATTTTTGTATTTTTAGACAAGCGAAGACAAGCGCTAGTACGATGATATAGTGCAACAAGGAGATAAATTAAAGAATAAAACGTTTAGGTATTACTGCTAATGGTTATCTGTGGTACCGTTGAAGACCCGTCATCATCATCATCCTAAGCGCTGTCGGATCATTCCCACTAGTTCTATAGAACAGTTCTATGATAGAACTAGTGAGACTTTTTTCCCACTAGTTCTATTAGCACAACTTGATGAGAAGAATAGAAATAATGGGCAACAGTTATAGGAAATTTCCCACTAGTTCTATGTATGTTTTACAAGGGTAGTGTCACAACATCGCGCTCACATATCCAAATAAATATTTATGTATAAAAATGTGTTAAGCGAATGAACGTCTACAAAACAAATGACTACCAGAAAGTGATCACCTATTGATAGTGATTGCAAAAAACAGATGCATGCGATTTTCAATTTGATTTGTTTTGTAGGCGTTCATTTGTTTTGTAGACATTCATTTGTTTTAAACCTTAAACAACTGAACGTCTACAAAACATATTCATTCAGATATATGAGTGCGATGTCGTGTTAATACCAACTATGGTTACTGTTTGAAAAAGGAGAAAAACAAAAACAAGTGAATGGACTTTGATCACCCGTCAATGTTTGTAACTTACGTATGACTTTGTATTTCTATAATAATTCATTGTGTTGATTCAGCCTCAAATCACTTTTATTACTTGAAAAAAACACACATCAGTAGTTTATTATTACGAATGTCCCATCTAGATACTTTGTTTTTTAGTCTTTGAACACGCACAATACTGCTTCTCTTTTACACTCGCTAAATGCCATTTTTTTTATTCACTCTATTATTTGTGATACTGAATTTATAATAAATTGAAAATAAAACGTCGTAATATTGTAATATTCATGAATGAGAAGTGATTCCATAACTTTTAGTCATTTTCCTACTATAGTTTGTGCAAAATCTCATTACACACGACGGCATTTTCAAATGTAACGTACACACATGCGAGTAAAAGAGCGAGCGCTTCCGACCGCAGCGCATACGCGACTAAAGCCAAACGAGACATTTAGCCTGTTTTTAATGTGCCACTTTTGAAGTTCGCATAACTCTTCTACGGTTCTTTTTACTAGTATATCTATGGAAATAACGTATACTAACTGGTTAACTAAACTAATAGTTACTAAGGTGCGAGAGCGGGACGGCAAATTTAAGTAAGCAATCGCGAACTCTATGATAATGGGTGAGACACGCGGCGCGGATGACGGCTGGATGAACATCATTTACTGCTTGAGTGCTTGAGTATGATATCAATAGTTACTAAACATTTTGCTAGTAGATGTCTACGATGTTAAACAGTTGCAGCTCCTTACAAAAATAAAATGTACAACCATTATATTTGATTGAAAAGAGTGGCCATGAGTTTTACTGCCCGTTCTTTCTCGTGGTTCTACCTATTGCATTGCGAACGTGGCAGTAAAAGAATCATTAAGTAATTAACTCAAATTTTGACGTTCATAAGCGTCACTTTGTGGCCTAGATGAATAAATGATTTTGACTTTGACTTTGACCTTTAGTAATCTGAAGAATAATATTTTACAATGTTATAAGAAATCTTGCAGTCAGTGTGCGTAAATGCTGACTGTGGGCGCATGCCTTTTAGTGCAAACGTGCAAAAACTACGGACAAGAAGTCAAAATCATTACAGATAACAAAGGTCTAGTAGTACCAGACCCTTGACCAGACCCGTCAAATCTTTCTAAACGTCAGTTCATAAACTTGTACCCGTCATAAGCCTTTCTTCATCCACCAGATGCTACAGTTAAATAAACATTTTGCATAATTCTGAATTAATACTTGTGTTTGTATGAATAAATTATTCATTGTTTATTCGCTTATTCAATGGTGCTGACAGAATTGAGCCTTCACTTGTAACAGAACATCGATCATTCGCCGTTTTTAAATTTGTCGCATCATCGCTACGAACATTTCACGTTATAATTCTAGCGAACGCTCTAATTAGCTTATTAAGTTGTTAATTATCACTTGCCACGTGTTTCAGCGAGCATGTTTAACCGTCAGTCCAAGCTGTCATGAAGATCTTTGACAGTAGTTACAGTAACTCAGTACTTCTGAATAAACTGACACTAGTCTACATACATACATAGACTTACGCCTGTTTCCTGGAGGGGTAGGCAGAGACTATGGAACGCTATATGCAACGATCTTGACATGTCTCTCTTGTTTCATTCACCCCTATTAAATTCCACATGCATGCTCATCTGTTCAAGGAGTAAATACCTTGGAGCCATTCCAATACCCATGAAGACATCCTAAAAACAGGACAGATTAGAAATTTCTAATCTGTCCTGTTTTATGATGTCTCCAATCTAGTGAAACAACTTCCGCCTAGGTTTTCCCCTTCGTCCTGACCAATTCACAATTGCCTTATACATATTATATCTGCTTGGTCAGTCTTTTGTCATCTATCCTCTCCATGTGCCCAAATCACCTTAGCGTACCTTTCTCGATACTTGTCACTACGTCTTCTTTTACCCCACAACACTCTCTTATCACACAATTCTTTACTCTGTCAGTCAAAGACACACCACCCATACTTCTCAGTGCTCTCATTTTTACAGCATTTATTCTACTTTCAAGTCTCTTCTGCCATACCCAACTTTCACTACCATACATTAGTCTAGGTACTAACACCCCTCTATGCACAGCCAAACGTGCTTTTTGGACACGTTTTGGCTGTTCATAAACGCCTTCAGAGCTCCATTCACTCTATTACCTGCACTAACTCTTCTTTCAATATCTTCTTCATACTTACTACTTATTTTTTGTAAACAGCGTACCTACTATACAAACAAATTTACTTGTTCCACTCGTTGTCCATCGATCATGACATTACAAGCCGTAACGCATTCCTTCTTTTCAAAAACCATAACTTTCGTTTTACTTACATTCACTTTCATTTCTTTTCTCTCTAACGCACCATGCATGATTGTTACCATCTCCTGACACTAGATTAAACTATGGAATATCTCTATCCACATGGGTTGCATTGTTTAAATAGGTTGGAAAAGGTCAAATCCGGTTAGACTGGTTAATGAATCCCTCCCCCCGTGGGATCTCCACCTTGTCGTGGTGGTGGTCGTGGCTTAATAACCGTGGGTTTCAAGTACACCCACGGTGAAGCTAAGCGGGATCCCGGGAGGACACGCTGCACGTGGGCTTGGGTGAGGCCTGCGTAGGATGCGTCCCAAGGTGCGGGTGCGGGTGCGGGGGACAGTTCTGTCTATTTGTATTGTCTACAGAGAGATTTGGCGCAGGACCAACGGCTTAACGTACATTCTGAAGCATGGGAGTGTAACACCGCCATTTTCTCCGAACTTCTATTGGATAATTCTTAACAGAAAACCCCAATTACCACTTTTTGCACCAGGAATCGAACACCTCTTGATTCGCAGCCGTTTACACTTCGGCTTCGAAAACACAGGCAGTTAAAGACCCATATGGGCCAATCGAACAGCTATGTGGCGCTATAAAACTATGTAGACGATGTTTTCGTTAAGTGCCTGACCTGAGTCTCCATTCCGAAAGCCCATACGAGAGCCCCGTATAGGTCTCCCAGACAGCTATGAAACCAGCTTTAGTGTCGCAAGGCAAGTGATCATCGTCCACTGGTGAACATCTTTTTGTACTTGCCGTTTCCTTTGATCATGTCTTATCTAGCCCCGGTTCGAAGGGCAAGTACCAACTTATGATATGAAACATATTGATTTCAAACTAACTAAACTAATTACTTAATCTAAAGGTTGCGGGAAGACAACTGTGTAATTAATATAATATAGGAAACTAAACTACGACATTAGTGTATGTTTGCGAGGAGATAGCTTCATAATTAATACAATACATTGAACTAAACTAAGACCTAACTATATGGCTGTCACGACTGAGCTAATTGCTGAGCTATCGTTCATAACGAGTAAGAGTGTGTACATTTCGTCAACAGTGTCGACACAAGATTGATTCCTAGGTCGGGCGTCTTATTAAAAAAAGACAACGTTTTGTAACCCGCAATGTTTCTTGAATTACGATTTTGCGCACAAATTAACAGTCAAATCAAAGAAATAGTACAAAATATATCTTTATCTTTTCAGACGTAGCCACAATGTGTAACTATCCCTTCAGGTACCTAATTAGTATCATTATTTTCTGAGCTGAAACATAGCAAAACCTGCAAATATTCTACAATTATGGTAATAGTACCAACCTAATTACAGCCCAATGGAACCGTATGTTCTAGTGTAATCTTAAATGATTTTTTTTTATAGACTCATGCCTGTATACCCGAAGGGGTAGGCAGAGGTATAATATTACACCCACATTTCGCCATGAATTTGTTTAGGTCCCACGTAATAGGGGGCGAGCCTATTGCCGTACCGGGCACATTACCAGACTCCATGCTGCCACTGAGAATTTCCTAACGGAAAAACCCAATAACACTTTGCCCGACCCGATAAACGAACCCGAGACCTCCCAAACCCACGCGCACATTTATGCCGCGAGACCAACGAGGCAGTTTGCCGTACCTAATCTTGGTAAGTAAACGTCAGTTGGTTTCCCTCAAGACTTGTACGAACACCGCATGCAGGAGGTATTGCAGATGCGTACTACGGCATCGGCAGAGAGACTGTTTGTTGGCAAGCGCTATGGAGCACAGGGTGAGGTCAACTGAATAAAATAATTTTTAAAGTATTTTTTACAGCGATTGTACAAAAAAAAGTTATAGTCAATATAGCGACGTCTAAAATCTATCTGTCTGTCCGCTATAAAATCAAAACTAATGAGCGGATTTATTTTCATGCAGTCTGTCTATCGGTCAACACTATTAAACAGAGTGGTGAATGTGTGTAATTATTATTTTACTCTACTCGTACGAAGCCGAGAAGGATGGCTCATGATATTTATAATTATTTTTAATTTTTGCCAGGACGGGTTGTCAAGTCCCGGCTACACACGAATGTAAACTAGAAAAAAAAGGAATAATAAATATCTAGTTATTGCCTTATTTATTATTACAATTTTTGCACCTAGTTTTTCGATATACAGTACGTAATCACTATGTTTGAAAGAGCTAGGTCGTCTAGGCCTCGGTCGGCTCGGAACGTCTAGGAAATGAAAAAGCAATCAAGGTCGTAACGTTAAATGTCTAATGGTGTATCAATATTCATTGACCATTATAATTTAATTGGATAATGTAGAAACGGGTATGTCGACACGCCTATCCTTGGCTATTACGCATTGATTGTACATATATAGTTCAAAATCAAGGACAAGCCTTGACTCATAATAATTTGAAAGTCTTCACAACGTATGAAGAAACGGGCACATAATGCTGAAGAAGAATATAAAATAATAAATAAAATATAATAAAATACCGTTATTATCCTTTTCAAAATAATAGATTTTCATCAAATGAATTCCACCTATTTGAGAGGAGTACATTTACAATGACATACATACACACGTACAGAGAGTCTCCTTTTTATATCACAGATATAACTAACGCTGCTTAAAATCCCATCTCTCAATTCAATCTGTGTACTGAAAACTCAATGTACCCTTGCGACTAGTAAAACGAAAAAAAATATACTTCAATTTTTTTAGTCAACTTTTTACCCCTTTTTACGAGAGGCAGTTTAACGACGTCTTTTACAGCAATTTGAAGTCTACGCATTTACAACTTAAGTTATAAAAGTGAAAATGTATAGCTCACATTTGAGACAGTGAATGGTTGTACAACCGTGTTAAAAGAAGACAACACTTATTGAAATTTTCTTGACATAATTATCTATTTAACCTTAAATAGATTTACTGCCACTGTCTGCCCTGTGCCTCGGCGAGTACGTTAAGCTGTCGGTTACGGACATCAATATCTAAAATTACTGTAACTGGGCTGTATTTAATAGCGAAAAAATCATCATTCTATAAGCTGACAGAATGATATCCACCACTGGACATATGCCTCCCTCAAGGCTCTCCACATATACCGATCTTGAGCCACCTACAATATCCATCTACTGCCCTCGATCCTAGTTAAACTCATCGGTCCATCTTGTCTTTTGCTGCTACGACGCCAGTTGCGTGTCTGCCACTCAAGAATCTTTCTGTTTCAACGGCCATCGGTTCTTCTGGCTATATGCACTGCCCACGGCTACTTCATTTTGACTATTCGGAGGGCAATGAAGATATTAATTACAATTCATAACTACAGAATCTAAGACATCATTTTAAATTGACAACGTCATTAAAAGTTTGCCATTAGTGTTTCCAGGACCTCATAGTATTTCCTTTCCAATACAGCTTGAGACTACCAGGTGGTATTTTTGTACGTCCAAAACACACCAACATCACAACAAAAAATCTGCCAATTTGAAGCTAATAATTTTTTTAAAGGTTTCTTATATATCCTGTTTAACACAGTATCCTAAAATACCTTGGTTTATCAACACTTGAGGGGTTAAGTGCCTCATCTTCACTTTACTTACCGCTTACATTTTTTTATAACGCTAAGAGTATTTTAAAACCCATCGTGCTATAGAAGTTGCGTAAAAAAGGTGAATGTTTTGCTGCTGAATTGAGGGTCTGGTCATATAGAAAGATGAATAGGCTAAATATATTCTACTGCACGAATAGCGTAGTTTTCTAAGTCGCCTCATTGCTTATTAATATTGTTTTGGATGCTGTGGCCTTGATTACACGAGACAGCCCTTTTTGTGATCTGAAAATTATTCAAATTCAAATTCAAATTCAAATTTTTATTTGTGTGAAATTGGGTACAGTATAGGTCTTAAAATTAATACAGCGGATCTCCAATATCTGCCTGGCGGCTTACACAATTTCATTACAATACATGCAGGCATTTCTTTTAATAATAAATTAGTTAAGGTATCAATAACTGAATAAAACGAGATGCAAATATTAAAATGTCAAACAATTAGTAACATATTCAAATTTTAGAATTAATAATGAGAATAATTAAATGACAAGATTAATAATACAATGAATAAAATATCAAGATTAATTATACAAATAATAAAATGTCAAGAATAATAATACAAATAATAAAGTGTCAAGATTAATAATACAAATCATAAAATGTCAAGATTAATAATACAAATAAAATGTCAAGCGTAATAAACAAAATCATAACATGTCAAAAATAAATGGATATTCAATATGTGCAAAAGAGAATTAAAATTTAATGTATTTTATAATTTGTCATTTAAGAAACTGTCTATTGTGTAATAACTTTTGTCTATTAGAATTTTTTTTAGGTTATAATTAAATTGAGAATTATTTAAATCCTTGATGTAATCTGGTATTTTATTATATATTTTTGGCCCCATGCAAAAGACGCTTTTGTGCATCAAGGATGTTTTTGATTCTCTTAAGCATAATTTATGTTTATAGATGTGTCTGGTCGATCTCGATTGGCACTCAGATACTTTTTTGAATAAATTTATGTTTTGTCTGACAAATATAGCTACCTCGTAAATGTATATGGATGGAACTGTTAATATTTTTAAGTCGGTAAAATGTTGTTTGCAACTGTCTGTTATTTGAAGTCGACATATGGCTCTGATGCATCGTTTCTGTGACTTAAAAATTATCTCCTTATCGGTAGAGTTGCCCCAGAATATCACTCCGTAACGTAATAAGGCACCGACGTAACCATGCTAAGCAGTTACCACTGCTTCACGGTTAACTTTTTTGCGAAGTGAATATAATGCGAACGCGAATTTACTTAGCTTTTTACTCAGTGTTTCTATATGCTCTTTCCAAGTTAATTTGCTGTCAATTATTAGGCCTAAAAATTTTGTGTAGGTAACTTCTTCAATTATTTTGTTATGAAATTCTATAGGAGTTTTTAAAGGGGCTAGGCGTTGATAAAAGTACATTATCTTTGTTTTGTTAAGATTTATTAACAGATTGTTCTGTTCTAACCATTTGACTGACTGATTTAAAGCAGTTTTGACATTTATATCGAGCTTTTTGTTTGGTTCGTGTTCAATAATTACCGTGCTGTCGTCAGCAAACAAAACCATAGGAAAGGCTACATTTTTTGGAAAGTCGTTTATGTATATCAAAAAGAGTAAAGGTCCTAAGACACTTCCCTGTGGCACGCCGTATGTAATAGTACGTTCATTCGAGGCATATTTTAATTCTCTTTTAGTCGTGGTACATATATTTCTTATTTCTACATATTGTTTTCTATTAGTTAGGTATGATTCTAAGACAGCCAAAACATTACCACGAATGCCGTAGGCATTCAGTTTCAACAGTAGTAATTTATGATCCACAAGATCAAAGGCCCTTGTCATATCCATAAATATGGTACATGTCAAAGATCTTTTATCAATATTTGTCATAATTCTATCCAGAAATTCGTAAATTGCCATATTAATAGTTCTGTTTTTTCTAAAGCCCTTTTGTTCATTTACCAAAATATTATATTTTTCTAGATAAGAATATATAGAATCATACAGTATCCTCTCAAATATTTTCGAAAAAACTGGTATAAGAGCAATCGGTCGGTAGTTTTTCATATCTTTTTTATTTTCCTTTTTGTACAATGGCTTTACTATACTAACTTTTAATTTCTCTGGGTACACTCCTGCACAAATACTTAGATTAATAATATAACTAATTGGCCTTGATATAATATCTGATACATATTTGATAGGTTTGGTTGATATACCATCGTAACCAATACTAGATTTATTTTTTAAGTTATTAATTACATGTCTTATTTGATCAGGTATCGTTGGTGGCATAAAAATTGAATGGGTGCATATATTTTGCATCGAGTATTTAGACTTTTGAGTGGCAGGTCTTGTAAGATTTTCTGCTTGGCTAATAAAATAATTATTGAAAGCATTAGCTATATTTTTAGGACTGCTAATTATAGTACCATTATGTTCTATCTCTAAAATATTTTCAAGATGTCTGTTACGTATGTTTTCATTAATTATCGCCCATGTTGTTTTACATTTATTTTTAGATGATGAAATTCTATGATTATTTTTTGCATATTGAGTGAAGTTGATAATTTTTCTAAGTCTAGTTGAATATTGTCTTAGTCTAGTATGACTACTTCTACTTGGCTTTAATCTATGCATCCATAATAATAGTCGTTTCCTTTTACTACAACATTTTATGCCAGGTGTTATCCATGATGGTCTTTTTATGTTAGTTATGGATTTGTTTAACCAGGGAAAGCATAAATTATAATATAGTGTAAAGGTTTCCAGAAAACTGTTATATGCTATATTTGTATCATCTGTCATGAATACCTCATTAAATGAAATTGAGGACAGACATTCTTTAAATTTATTAAGGTTTTCTTTACTAAAATCACGATATTTTATACGCCAGCAATGTAATATGCAGGCTTTTTTAACAGGAAATCTAAAAATTTGAGCTGTATGATCAGACATATTCAAATCCAAAACAGAGTTATGACATTTCCCTAAAATATTATGAGCAAAATTATCAATACAAGTGTTGCTTGACAATATTGTTTAGAGTCTGCAGGTTTTTTGTGTCGATTTGTTAAATTTATATTAAATAAAGTGCCGAGCCTCACAGAATTCATTTCATGTGCGGTAGGAGCACTTCAAGAAAAGTATTATCATTATACTTTTTTTTTAATTATGAAGTCTTTTTTCAGTCTGTCCATAAAGATTTAGTTACGTTGTATCGTATTTTATTTTAAGCTACTATTTTGACACAGTATTTAAGTCCCGTATGGTCTAGTGGCTAGGATACCTGGCTTTCACCCAGGAGGCTCGGGTTCGATTCCCGGTACGGGAAAACCTTTTTGACGTTTTTGACGTTAAGAAAGTAGGTACGCCTAAACTTCGTTCGTCTTGTGACATCATCACCATTCAGGACCTTTGCATTATTTTATTTCCTGAACTGATACGGCTCTCCATTGTATTTATTTTTTATTTTCGAAAACTATGTTTCTCAGAGCTATTTTAGTCCTCCTTCTCTGCAAAACAAAGGGATAGCAATATTAGATATTAGAACAAAAGCTGTAAAAATAGAAAAAAAGGCCTCGGTTTTAAACGTTAAATAGATTGACCATGAGTAAAGTGAGATTAACTGAAACTGATCAAATTTGAACTACATTCGGTAATTGAAGCAACTCATTTCTACAACAGTACATTACCTTGTTGTACCCCAGTAACTTGTTAACTAGCTTCGCTCATCTAGCTATACTCATCTCGTGCCGCTTGCAGTGAGACCTACATAACCCCTTAGCTTATCTTCACGAGTGTCCCGCCAGTAAACACTTCGTGTGCCAACTCTTAATTGCAGTGGCTTGTGTAACAATATACTTATTTATAAAACGCACGATATCTACGTCAGAATGTATGTTTTAGGCCCATATATCTAAACCATATTTATATCTCAAGACGACAGAATTGTGACAAAAATAAGCGGCACTTATAAAGTCCAGCTATGAGCGCTACATATTATAATGTAGCGTTCATAGTGGTACTTTAGACGCCGTTCGTAATAGATCGGTGAAGTTAAGCTATGTTGCCAAAGTCTTCAATTGGGTGGGTGACCGTCTGTGTGGCATTTATATCAGAGCACTACCCCAGGGGCTTGTTTCAAGGCCACGTCAGTGACGTTCAGCCAGTTTATAAATTCAGAAGAGGCCACGCACTCGAAAGAAAAAAAAATCAAGAAGTGTGAAATACATGTATGTAAATATACAGCTGGACGTGCCGTGTTGAGCTCCCTCAACATGTATATTGCCTGCATCGCACGATTTTTTAATTAGGCAGCGACGAATACAAAGAAAACACAATCTTGAGAAATAATTGCTATTCTTGTGTTAAGAGAATTCGACACTTGAAGTAAGGCTACAGGTTAAATGGTAAAGCAAACGCTATGGCTTTTCATCATCGCGGATTCGCAACCTCCTTTACAGTGTAGATATTTGCTAACTTCACCTACAATATGTATTTCAGCATGACAAATTCAAAACACATCTTAATAAATATTGGATAGGTAGATGATTCACTCTTTATTGTCCCAAAAAGGCAGACAATATATCGAGAGCTCCTCATTTGATATATCACTGTAGCAATTTATTTCATTACAAAATGCTACATATTCTAGACATGAAATTATAAACAGTTTGGACTGAACATGTTTCGCATCCGTAGACCTAAAATTATGCTTCCTTGCAGATATAGAATTCACGTGGCTGTGTCAAAATCATTATTGTTTTGTTTAAGTTTGCTACAAAGTCATACCCTTGTTGGCTTGTGTGTATCTCTTTTAATAGTCACAGTAATATATAAAATATTATAGCCCCTAAACAATATTTATGCAGAACAATATCATTAAGAGTGCTTTTATTTGGCACTAGCTGAGCTTGCGGTTACACCAACGTTATTTGGGGCGATTGCTCTGCACCTGTGGCTTACAGCTTGATATTATATAGCCCATAGCCTTCCTACACAAAAATAATTATTCAAATCGAACCCATTATTCATGAGATTACCACATTCAACGAAACTAATAAAAAACTCTTCTGCTTTATAGTATTATTAAGTTTACATGACACTGTTCCATGCGCATTTTATTTTGTAAAAAGTATAATAATATGGACACCATAGCTTTCAGCACATTAATTTAATAGCTTTCATCCTGTCACCGCCGGGTTTCGGTTAACGACAAAAATTATGACAATGTCATTTTGTGCCGCTAATACGGTGAAACATAATAACATTAATGGATTTCTTAAAAAGCATAGAATTTCTTTGAATAAAAGGTTATTCAAAGCCCTAATTGTTTGAGGTAGATCTATGTAACATTTTATCAAAATTGGTTTTACGATATATTCAACATTTTTTCCTTTGTTATGGCTGTAGTAGTTGGCATTCTCATTATAAAAAAACTTGAAATATAGTATCTTGTAAAACCTATACAGCCCTATATTATAAGACTTATTATATCTAAATCAGAGTTGGATCTCTATGAATACTCTAGTGTTTTTTTAATGAACACTTATGTAGGCATTTGTTGAATTTTCAAAACTAAAACTACGGTACGGTTACTTAGGATAAACCTCTGTGAGTCCTTAAAAACTCTACAAAAATAAATAACGACCTTTATTTGACGGTTTTAAATAGATATTATTTAAGGCTAAGTCTGGTGTTAATTTAGTCCTTGTTTTGTAATAACTTTTTCCTGTAACTCTCGTAGGAGTATGACTTTTTATAAATATTAGGTACTTGCTTTTGCCTGCGACTTTGCCCGCTCATAATTTTGCAATATAGTTACGTTACAGTAAACACCACTTGTTAATCTACCTACTTCACGCCAGATATGATTATATTTTTTTAAAGCAGCCATTGCTGAAGGGCTGGCCTTCATCTATCATCATCGTTCTAGCGTTAACCCGGCTGCGTCCAATACCTACACGGCTTGGAGCTCGAGGTCCGCTTACAGGTCTAACCTGATATGACAGAATACTATTTTTCCACTGAGTGACTGCCGTCTGAGCTCCGCAACCCAAAGGGATAGCGATATTCCATGGTGGCCAGTTTATTTGAGGGCACTGACTCTCCGTAACGACTGTCAAAGATCTTCATGACAGCCGGGACCGACGCGACGGCTTAACATGCTCTCCGAGGTACGGGTTAAGCGATAATTAACAATTTAATCCAGCCCTTCATCTATCTCCTTACTAAATATCACATCGATCCATGTTTACATTTAGATGTGAAAGAAGAACTTTAACATTTATCATATTATTATTGGTTATATTTATCTATATAGGTTCTTGTGGAGAAAATTTACAAACACAATTCTGGTATAAAAAGCTAATGTCTATCTGCCAACACGTTTAAAAAGGTGACTCGGTATGTTAGGGCACTTCAATTACTTGTTCTTGTTTAAATTACTATTTTACAGTACGTGGTCGTCCTTTCTAAGTCTGAAGGTGAAGGCAGATCGATTGTGATAGCAAGTCATTTACTGCTTTGCAGGTGACCGTCTACGAACGCGATGTAAGAAATTTGAACAATATGTATGCAAGAAATAATTTGTTTCGAAATTTATGTGTGATTTTCTTCGAGGGTTGATAAACTAAAATGTTTGAAAATGTAGTAGAGGTAAGTAAATATTTAAAAAATAATAGGTTTGTTTTAAGGTAAAGTACTTCAAATGAAATATTTGAACATAAATACGTAATTGCTATAGGTTGGAAACGACTTAATGATAGTGAAAAACTGTCTTGAAAATGGATGGTAAAATGGTAAAATAGATTGTAAAAAGGAGTTAAATAGTCTAGTAACTTAATATTGTAGACAAGGAAATGAAGAGTAAAACTATCTACATATACATAGGTACGCCATAAATTTCGCGGTCGCACATTATTTTTCAAATACACCTAATGTTACCCTTGTGATATAGGCGCCATAAAACAAAATATATGGCAACACAACTCACACGATACACATCTATTTAAAAACTTCTCATATCCAGACACTGTTTTGAATTTCACGACAGATTTTATCAAGAATTTACTATCTGTTTCAAGTAATGCCAGCGGTTTAGATGACTTTGACAGTCAGTAATGGCAGAAGTCAGTTCAAGATTTTAACAAATATATTGCTGCGCACATGTCTACAATGTTAAACAGTCGCAGCTCCGTACAAAAATAAAATGTACAACAATTATATATGATAAGAGTGGCCATGGCTTTTATTGCCAGTTCTTTCTCGTGGTTCTACCTATTTCCATTGCGAACGTGCCAGTAAAATGATAATTAAGTAATTAACTTAAATCTTGACATTCAGAAGCATAACTTTGTGGCCTAGATGAATAAATGATTTTGACTTTGACTTTGGCCTTTAGTAATCTGAAGAATAATATTTTACAATGTTATAAGAAATCTTGCAGTCAGTCATAATGTGCGTAAATGCTGACTGTGGGCGCATGCCTTTTAGAGCAAACGTGCAAAAACTGCGGACAACAAGTCAAAGTCATTACAGATAACAAAGATCTATTAGTACCAGGACCGTCAAATCTTTCTAAACGTCATGCGTCAGTTCATAAACTTGTACCCGTCATAAGCCTATCTTCAATCACCAGATGATACAGTTAAATAAACAATTTGCATAATTCTGAATTAATACTCATGTTTGTATGAATAAATTATTCACTGTTTACTCGCTTATTCAATGGTGCTGACAGAATTGAGCCTTCACTTGTAACAGAACATCGATCATTCGCCGTTTTTAAATTTGTCGCATCATCGCTTCGAACATTTTCATGTTATATTTCTAGCGAACGCTCTAATTAGCAAAAACCCTGAGGAATTGTTTTTGTTCATTGGCTATAATGCTCACCAGGACGGTCGATAGAATGCTCGCTAAAACACTCTCGTTTGTTTATGTATAAAAAAAGTATACATGTATGTTTATCCATTATCTAGTGCCCATAGTCAGTACCCATAATCTGTTTGTGTGGTGACTGATTCAGAATACGGTATGTCACCACCCCGTATCATCCCATGGGTGTCGTAAGAGGCGACAAAGGGAGCATATTATGCAGAGAACAGCACTGTAAGAGAAGGAAAACTTGATACAACCCTATACCAACCCGTTTGGCCAGCGTGGTATAGTAGGGCAATTCCTCCTTTTAAAGGAGAGTCCTAGTCCAGCAGTGGACTGTTAAAGGCTGATAATGAAGTACCCATAGTACAAGCTCTGCTTAGTTTGGGACTAGATGGTGTTGTGTGAATGTAGTTAGAATATTTGTTATGTAACATTGGCATGAATGCTAATTACAAGTTGTTGTAAATTACAATGCTCAAGTGTATAATCACCACTAGATATCAGTTGTATACTTTATTGAGGTGAACTATAATTTATACTGTCATGTCAAGCGTCTACGACGTAGCGATATTAAGATGGATCAATCGATCTGCGAGTTTAAGCGACTCTACCAGCGTTATGAAAATCGATGGCTGACTGCACACTGGGCTGACAAATGCTTGCTATTTATAGTTGTATATTGTTTTTTAACACATAACATTACTTCACGCCTTTATCCCCGAAGGGGTAGGCAGAGGTGTATTACACACCCACATTTCGCCAGTTATGTTTTGGTTCCAATTGTGACGTCGTGCATCGGCGCTTGCGAGCCCCCGCTACGATGACGCACCGCAGCGGGGAGCCCTCCCCCGCTTGCCGACCATATATATACCAGCGACACACGTGGTTGGGCCCTTTCTTCTGCTGCGAGACACGTCAAAGCTGAGTACACACCCGAGGACCTGTGGAGTGTCAACCTACGACCTACGCCCTGGATACTTGTCTAGTCGGTTAACCTCAAGTGCCAGTTTTTTATGTAATCAAAACCATTGTGAATCTGGAATATAACGCGAGTTTAATCTTTCCTGGTGATATTTTTTATTTATTTCCCGTAAGACAACCTAATCATCTCTTTTTAATTGCTCGGCGAGTGATCGATCCCGGCTATCCCGTGAAAATCGATCACTCGTGCGACGTTGGCACCCAATAGAATTTTTAAATATATTTTTAAAAACGTAGGTTGGCACTTTACAGGTGAGTGAAATAATTTCTTTTTCTCTTGTATATTTTTCTCCTGTGTGTGCATATATTCTGGTGTGGTGAATTGCGTACAGGTACAGTTTCTATCTATTTTGGTTGGCCATGAGCAATTTAACTGTGTAAATAACATAACGGTGATTTAATTAACGTCGGTCTAAAATCACGTTCCACCGCGGGCAGCGTGTCGAGCCGCCAACCGGTTCTAACCGCTTAGCCGTTGAACTAACGTGCCTCGTGTTCGCAAAAAATTATTGTGATTCAACCTTTGAGTGACCTTTAAGAAATTTTTCCTAATCCTTTACCAATCATCACACCATTGTATAATTTAGTGTATTTCAGTTTTTTTTAGCACGGTATTCGTTTTTCTGGCGATATTTAATTTTTTTCTAGTACCGGCGTAAATACTTAGATTTTCTATTATTGTTTTGTAATAATGGCTTACATCATAAATTTCTCATTATTAACTAAAGCGGAATTAGAATATGAGACCACAATACGCGGCGTTTCAAAGCCTGACGATCCCCGCAAACAAATCGCTAAACTTTTAGTTAAAATTCCCGCGGAGGATATATTATCTTCACCCTTCCCACCAGAGGAGGATGTGGCTGAAGTGGAAAAGTCGTTATTAAGATCAAATAAACACTTATCTATTTTGGAAGCAAACTATACCTCCGAGCTTCAACAGAAGGTCGAAACCGTGCTTCACCATTGTTTTCATCGACTGAATAGGGTGGATACCGGCAGTCTTGATATTAAAAAAATTGAGTCCGTGGGGAATAAATTTAATGACGTATATGCGAAATTACAATTAATCACGAGCCGTAGTTCGCGGTCGGATTGCTCAGTGGCAGAGGGAAACACTTTCTATAATTACGACCGTAAGCTCTTCTCGGAATTAGGTAAATACAAATTTAACGGTAAATCATGTGTAAGATCTTTTATTGAAAAAATTGATGAATTTATGTCCTGTAGATCTATTCCACATGACAAGATGTTGTCTTTCGCTTTTGAAATATTTTCGGGTGACGCATTAGTTTGGTATCGTTCTGTTAAAAATAATGTAAAGACTTGGTTAGAACTTTGCGAACTTTTAAAACGAGATTTTAGCCCGCATAACTACGATTATCGACTTATGACGGAGATTCGTCAGCGCTCACAAGGCGAGAACGAATCAATAACTATTTACGTGGCAAAAATGCACGGTCTGTTTTCGCGACTTAGTTCTCCTATCGCTGATTCGGAGAAGCTAGAAATTTTACTAAATAATATTAGACCTTGTTACACTAATTGTCTGCTCACTGCAAAGGTTGTTGATGTTGATAGTCTGGTCGAAGTTTGTCGTCTTTTCGAAAATTACCAAAGTCGCAGTAAGCAATTTTCTGAACCCCCTAAAGTTTCAAAGAATACTGTAGCACCCGATCTAGCGTATAATTATCCGTTTTCTAATTTTTCTTCAAACAAAAATGTTTACAGTCATAATAACTTCAATAAATATAACTCTGTCGCCGATACATCGAGATACAAGCCTGTACCACAAGTCAACGCCGTATCGAGTACTTCTAATATAAATAAAACTTTTTGCGTGCGTTGTAGATGCAATTCGCACTCATTACGTAATTGCCGTCAGCCACACTACCTAATCTGTTTTAAGTGCGGCACAAAGAGTTTCAAGGTGTCAGACTGCCCCAATTGTAAATCTAAGTCGACCCCTACAGTTTCAAAAAACTAGTTAATAAGGATTGTGGAAAATCAAATTATACAACTAATTGTAATAAAACAGAGTGGAATAATTGGTTGGACTTTTTAAAAAAATTCTTTAATAGCTATCATATTTCCTCAATCCGTAATTCTAAAGTAGAATATTTACCTTACGTTACTCTAAAATTAAACGGAATACCTACCACAGGTCTTTTAGATTCTGGATCTTGCGTTACAATTTTAGGTAATAATTTGCATAACTTATTTTTGAAAGACAATGTTTTGGATAAATCGAAACCTTTGAGGTTAATAACAGCAGGCGGCGAACGATTTGAGTCCTTGGGATCGGTGTTTCTACCCTTCGAGTTTCAGGATAAATTGATTAACTTAGAAGTTCATGTTGTACCTGGGATTCAAAATTCCCTTATCCTTGGCATGGATTTTTGGCGAAGCTTTGGCCTATTTCCTAACAAATTGGAGTCTGTTTTGATTGCGAACAAGTCTGACGCTCAAGTAATGGAGTTGCAGGCAGTTCCCCCTACACATCTTGTTTCTTATGATCATCTTACAGTCGACCAGAGAGCTACCGCTGACAACATTATTTCTAAATTTACCGATATTTCATACGAGAAGCGGGGTCTAGGTTGCACAAATATTATTTCTCATTCAATTGATACAGGTGATTGTCCCCCTATTCGGCAAAGATTTTATCGCATGTCTCCCGATAAACAAAGAATATTAATAAAGCATCTTGACGACATGCTCTCAGAGGATGTTGTTGAACGATCAGAAAGCCCGTGGTCGAACCCGGTCATTTTGACACCAAAGAAGAATGGTGAACTGCGTTTCTGTTTGGACAGTCGAAAATTAAATTCCGTTACAAAAAAAGATGCTTATAGCTTGCCTTATATTTCGGAAATTTTAGATAATCTGAGAGATGCTAAATACTTGTCTAGTTTAGACCTGTCTAAATCTTTTTGGCAAACATTAATTAAAGAAGAGGACCGTTGCAAAACAGCCTTTTATATTCCCACGCGTGGCACATTTCAATTCAAAAGAATGCCTTTCGGTCTTACGAATGCGCCAGCTACTCAACAACGATTAGTTGATATTTTATTTTATGGCCCAGAATTTGAAAATAAGGTTTTCTGTTTTATCGATGACATAATCTGTATCACGTCCAGCTTCAGCGAGCATATTACTCTTTTATTACGCATTCTTGATAAACTAAAAAGCGCTAATTTAACAATTAATCTCGAAAAATGTCATTTTTTTAGAGATAAACTAAAATATTTAGGCTATGTTGTCGACTCTAGTGGATTGCATCCCGATCCGGATAAAGTAAATTCAATGAAAAATTATCCCACTCCTTCTAATAGAAAAGAAGTACGTCGATTCTTAGGCGCAGCCTCGTGGTACAGGCGTTTTATACCGAATTTTAGCTCTATTGCTGCACCCTTAAATAAGTTAACATCTCAAAGTAAAAACGCACCTCCATTCTGCTGGACGACAGAGGCTAATGAGGCGTTTAATAACCTAAAGAATTGTTTGATTTCCTCCTCGGTGTTGGCTTGTCCTGACTACTCGCAACCGTTTGAAATACACTCAGATGCTAGCGATTTTGGTCTGGGCGCGATCCTCTGTCAAAGGTTAAATGGTGAGGAATGAGTCATAGCGTACTATAGCAAATCACTCAGTAAGCAAGAAAAAAATTACAGTGCCACAGAGCGCGAGGCCCTGGCTGTTCTATCTGCTATAGAACACTGGCGTTGTTACGTTGAAAATGGTAAAAAGTTTATTGTTTACACTGATCACGCTGCTTTGAAATGGTTCTTGACCTTAAATAACCCTACTGGCCGGTTAGCCAGATGGGGAGTTCGCTTATCTTCCTATAATTTCGAAATACGTCATCGTCGGGGTTCCGATAACGTTTTACCCGATTTTCTGTCTCGCTCTTTACCCGTTTCTGCTATTGCTAATGATATAAATATAGATTAATTCTAATCAGAATTTACCAGTTTCTACTAATGATCCTTGGTATTTAAATATCTATAAAGGCTGTTTAAGTTCTCCGACTTCCTTTGTTAACTATCACGTAATAAACAATAAATTGTATTGTTTTAAAAAAACATTAAACCCTCTCACTAGAGAATTTCAATGGAAAGAGGTTATTCCGTCTGACCAAAGAATTGACATTCTAAGGGAGAATCATTCTTCGCCCACTGCTGGACATCTGGGTATCTTTAAGACATACAAACGTCTTGCACTTAATTACTTTTGGCCTGGTATGTACTCCGATGTTGTCAAGTTCGTCAGTTCATGTGAACCTTGTATCACCCATAAACACCAAAACCACCCAAATTTAGGTCTAATGGGAAAATCCAAATCATGTCAAAAGCCCTTTCAGACGATTAGTATTGATTTAATTGGTCCATTGCCCCCCAGCAGAAAACAAAACACTTTTATATTTGTGGTCAGTTGTTGTTTCTCTAAATATTGTTTGCTTTTCCCCATTAAACGGGCAACTGCAGAAGTGATAACAAAAATTCTCGAGGAAAATGTATTTTTGGTGCATGGAATTCCATCTACTATTATTTTGGATAACGGTAAACAATTTATTAGCGCAACCTTTAAAAGTATGTTGTCAAAATATAAAATTCCAAATTTGCATTTTACACCGTTGTATACTCCCCACGTTAACTCAGTTGAACGCTACAACAAAACCATTATTACAGCTATTTCAACTTTCATAGAATCTGATCATCGAATCTGGGACACTTTAATCACTAAGGTTCAGTTCGCCCTTAACTGCGCAGTTAGTGAGGTTACTGGTTATTCTCCTAATTTCCTTGTTTTTGGTAGGGAGGTCATAACATGTGGTTCTCAGTATATTGACAAGGAATTTAATTCCAATATGGTGCTTGAACCACGGGACGGCTATGCCGAAACTTTATGCTACTTATCCTCTATTTTCGAGAAGGTACATTCAGCTCTGTTGTCGGCCCACCAACGAAATTGTTCATCTTATAATCTTCGCCGTAAACCGGCAGAATTCAATGTCGGTGATATAGTATGGCGCAGAACGTTTCTACTTAGTGACAAGGATAAATACTTTAGCAAGAAATTGGCGCCTAAATTTATTAAATGTAAGATTGCCTCAAAAAAATCACCCCTAGTATACAAACTTAACGACATGGCCGGTAAACCTTTAGGAGAATGGCACATCAAAGACTTAAAGTTGATTCATTACAAAGAATAATAAAAGCATAAAAACAACAATGTAAGACGCATATCTATACTAAGTTATAATTACCTACATAATCATTTGCGAAGGCCAACAATGGTTCTTATGTTTTCGAGTCGAAGCCCACAAGATAATGTATTGTGTTGTGTTAATGATTTATGTAAACATGCTAACATAAAATGAATAAATGTTTCAGTTATAAATGGTAATAAAGTTTATTACATGTATATTGTTACAAAGAATCTGTTGTTTATCTAACTATCAGTTATGGCTCAGTGGTTAAAAGGTCGTTGTAGGATCGGTCTGGTGTTCGATTCTCGCATGTGTATTTTCTATATATGCATATTGATTGGCGTGTTGTTTTTCGCCGTGCCTTGTTCTGAAGTTCTGTTGTTATTCTTAATTCTGTATAAATTCCATAATCAAATTGTCATTATAGGTACTTTATAAACATTCAGAGTAATTAACCGTGCGTCGCGAGCTCGGAACAGTCGAATAGTACCTACCATTTAGATCGTACCTACCTAGTTGTCGTTATGACGCACGCGCGTTCACTCAGCGACGCGCCGATAAATAAATGCCTAACTAATGATTCACCATTGTTTACATTCAAAAGGTGTTTACTGGTCGTGTTGTAGTTATTAATTAGAGCAAAATATTTATTAAATTCTTTCCTTTGACATTGGGCGGTCCGGTCGTGTCTGCGGCTTATATTATTTTTGTTCATCGTTACGAAAAATCTGTTGTTACACCTAATTATATTCAAAAAGTTTACTTATCTAGTGGCAAAGGCCGAACCCAAGATTTTTAAGTCGTAGGGCTAGATCAAGTTCTTATATCTACAAATCATTATTACCTAATAATTACCCTAAGCGCTTCTCCATAGATTGTTATCTTTGCTATTGGGCCATTACACTGGCCTTGGCATTTACATGTAGGTATGTGTGATGAATTATGAATGATAAATGGTTATGTTCAAGTTCAGACTGCCGTTGTACGCGTGAAGAATGCAAGCGTGGGTCATTATTATTTAGGTATACTAATTAGCGTTTAGGGTTGTCACTTGTTCAAGGTACTCATGCCCTTGTTTTCTCTAATTCCAGGGAGTATCTTCAGGGCTGCTACGCCCGTTGGGCTAGGGAATTTTCCTTAGGGAAAATCCCGGCCTAACGGGGGGGGGTGTGTGACGTCGTGCATCGGCGCTTGCGAGCCCCCGCTACGATGACGCACCGCAGCGGGGAGCCCTCCCCCGCTTGCCGACCATATATATACCAGCGACACACGTGGTTGGGCCCTTTCTTCTGCTGCGAGACACGTCAAAGCTGAGTACACACCCGAGGACCTGTGGAGTGTCAACCTACGACCTACGCCCTGGATACTTGTCTAGTCGGTTAACCTCAAGTGCCAGTTTTTTATGTAATCAAAACCATTGTGAATCTGGAATATAACGCGAGTTTAATCTTTCCTGGTGATATTTTTTATTTATTTCCCGTAAGACAACCTAATCATCTCTTTTTAATTGCTCGGCGAGTGATCGATCCCGGCTATCCCGTGAAAATCGATCACTCGTGCGACACAATGTAATAGGGGGCGAACCTATTGCCATCTACCAGGCACATTATTAAGCGAGTGATAATTAATATTTTTAATACACACATAACTTCGAAATGTCACAGTTGTGTGTCCGGGGTACCTTCGTCTCGGCGTTAAGTCGTATAATGTCTTTGGGATATAAAGGTACCACGAGTTTGTTTCGAGTGATCATGGCGCTTGCAACAGTACCGAAATATCAGATACTCGAAACAACAATTCGTAATATAATCTTTAAGAATAATAAGCAGGTAATGTTAAAGATCACGAAAGTTTAGATTTACGAAAAAAAGCAACTCTACCACAATCATATCTCAACGTAGTAGGTCTGTTCTATCTTAACGTTCATGCTAAAATGAATGTCTTAAAATGAAAGCAACGTTACACATAGCATACAATATATAGATTGAGTGACAGGCTACATTAAAAAAAGCTTATTCCAATTAAAATGTCCTCTCTGTGCATTCGTTCGAAATATTAATCAGTCGCTCCGGGTTGACATCGGCAATTGAATGTTACCACCATTTTATTAAGATTATTGTACTTTTCGGTGAAGCAATTAAAATGCATTTAAATATAGTTTCTGTCGAAATACCTTTGCTATTATAAACGCAAAAAATTATGAAAAGGTTTCACCCTTATTCGTATTGTAGCGCTTAAAGCATGACTTGCCTTTTTCTTAAAATACTGTTAATAATATACACTAAGCAAATATTATCTTGCGCAAAAGACGGATACCTCGACATCAATTACTACGTAAATACGTCAGGTCAGCGTGGTATAGTAAGTGAAATCCTCCTATTGCCCTACGTCCAGCAGTGGACTACAGAAGGCTGTATGACGTAACCCTTTTAGGATATTTGAAGACTTAATCCTCCTTTAACTCTGCCGTTGCCGGGCCCAAGCCCGGATGCAAAAGGATGAGGGTTGTAGGTGGTAGGTAACATGTACCCGTAAAATGTCAACGCCGAGCTGTGGGCGGCGGTCAAGTAACCCAGCCCCGGATCCAACCAGAGATCTTGGAGCGGGATTCAGTGACCATGAGGGATTAAATCCCCTCAAAAAGACTGACGTGGAAGGAAGTAGGACCCCACCACGATTATATCCCAAGAAAATCATCTCATGATGCAAAGAAATAGAAGTTGTATTTTGTCGGACGCCCCCGCTGACGCCCGGCGCCACCCGCTACCCGGGCCGGGTGGTGTGAAATCTGCTACCGGTGCTTCCAAAGAGATAGACCGCCAGGAAAAGGAAGAGGAAAGAAATGCTACTGGTGGATCAAAACACATAAGTTAAATCTCAATACAAGCACATCATCGTATTGGCACCTGGAATTTGAAAGGAATACTTCAACCAGGAAAACTGAGTATCGTTGACAATGAAAGGGGAAATTACAACATCTCCATATTAGGCATTTGACTGTGTCAATTTGGACTGTCTATGGAGGGTCCTATCAGAACTTGGGTGTACCTCATCACTTGATTGCACTCCTGCAATCTTTATATCATAAGAACCAAGGTGTCGTGAGGATTGACGGTACAACATCTAAACCATTCTGTTTTGAAAAAGGAGTTCGACAAGGCTGCATCCTTTCACCCATCCTATTTAATATATACGGTGAATATATAGTGAGGCGTACCTGCGATAACTGGGGGGGGGAGTCATCACCGTCAGTGGACGCAAAATCTGTAATTTGCGTTATGCAGACGATACCACCATGCTAGCGTCAGACAAAGCCGAGATGATTACCTTACTGGATTGGATAGAGCGCATCAGCGGTGAACTAGAACTCTCGATAAACAGGTCCAAAACGAAGATTATGGTCATAGATCGCACAGGCAAGCTTAAGCCTACTGGGTCACTTAACTTAGAGACGGTTAACATTTTTATTTACCTGGGTTCAAGCATTATTAATAATGTCTCTTGCGAATATGAGACCTATATCGTTGGATCTATTTGTATCTTGAAAACAGAACTCAGTTAGTTGCTTTGAAGGGCTTTCTTTTTGCTCAACTACCTCAGTTACATCTGGAGTGCCTCAAGGTTCCTATTTAGGTCCCTTATTTTTCGTTATTTTTATTAATGATTTAATTAAACACTTATCATCTAACTGTGTCTTGTACGCAGACGATTTAAAGATTTTCGAATTAATCTCTAGTGTAGAAGATTGCCTAGCCCTTCAGCAGGATATAAATTTGAAATCTGTCTGGTGTAACGAGAATCACATGTTTTTAAATGTATTGAATTGCTTTATTATATCGTTCACTCTTAAACACAATAAAAATGCAAAAGACTATAATATTGATGCGGCCTATCAAGCGAGATGAACATCCGGCGGTAAATATACAACCTACCTACATGCCCTACATTAGAGGTGTTACGGATAAAATAGGAGCAAAGTTAAAAAACTACTCCATTCCGACACCAGGGGCCAAAGTATACAACATGGTGGGCACACCAAAGGATGTTCTACCGCTACAAACCTCAGGTGTCTATAAAATCAACTGCAGCTGCGGAAGCTCTTACATAGGGCAAACGAAGCGGACCATCGCTGAACGTATAAAGGAGCACATCGCAGCTGTAAAGAACCGTCAAACGAACAAATCGGCGATTGCGGAACATTTACTTCAATCGGGCACCAATCACTGGATTGAATTTTATCGTCCCCAAGTCCTCTCCACGGAACGCCACTTTTACCCAAGAGTTGTGCGTGAAGCGATCGAAATCAGAAAACATAAAAATTTCAATCGGGAAGAGGGCTTCAAATTGTTATCGGCGTGGAATCCAGTGATCCAGTTAACAACACCCTACTTTAATGCGCAGTCGGCGAATGTTCAATATACAGATACGGTTAGTGTGTTTTGCGCCGGTACCTCGAAAATCAATAACGCGGGGGTAGAAATAGAATCTTCTACCTCGCACTCGAAGACGTGACATCGTTACACCAGTCAGCTTCGACACGTGCAACCGTCTCGAAACGTCAAGCAAAAAAAATAAGGTATGTAAATAGCTAATGCATGTTCGCGTTAATTCCCGTATAGATATATACTCTATAATATTGATGGTCAAGTTATTACTACTACAGGCTACGAAAACCACCTGTGCATCCCAAATTATAATCTCGCAGCTTGTTTCAGTCGTAAAGATACCAGCCGTGGTGGTGTTTGTATTCTGGTTAGATCAGGTTATATGTATAAGGAAATACCAGCAGTCGCATTGTCTTCAATAAATGAAGTATTTGAATGTTGTGCAGTCGAATTAATAGATTATAAAATTGTGATAATATGCATGTATAGAACTCCAAAGAATTCAAATCTTAATGTCTTTTTTATAAAATTGGAACAATTGTTAACGGAAGTGTGTAAAAAGAAATACGAAAACATTATACTGGCAGCAGATTTCAACATTGATGTCTTAAAAACTAATAAGATCACAAAAGAATTTAAATATATACTTGAAACCTTTAATTTGTCCCTTGCTATATCACAGCCTACTAGAATGCAAAGTAAAACGTGCATAGACAATATTGCTCACAACATAAAAAAAACATGTAAGACGGAAGTGTTAGAATTCGCATTGTCTGATCACACTGCTCAATTATTGAAGTGCCCAGTGAATTACAATTATTCGATTAAGTATTGGCGTAGAACACAAAGAGATTATTCGAAAGAGAACATGGTAAACTTTCGTGATTGCCTAAAAAATATTTCATTTTCTGACATATATCAAACAGATGATCCGAATGAAGCATACACGCTATTCATAAATGAATTTAAGCTGTTTTATAATCTATGTTTCCCGTCAAGACTCTTTACAATAACAGTTAAAAGAAAGCTGAAATGGGTAACATGTGGAATTAAACTATGTAGCATGAAGAAAAGGCAACTTCTCTGGAAGTACAGGTGTAAATCTACAACAGAGAATAAACTTAACTATGTTAAATACGCAAAACTGTTTAAAAAGATTATAAATTTGACTAAAAGGGCTCAGAATAATTATAATATAAAAAAATCGCAAAATAAGAGTAAACTTACGTGGCAAATAATTCAAAATTCAAAAACTAACTTACCAAACGAATCAATTTGTAAAATAAAAATTGCTAATAGGATTATAACTAACCCGGCAATAATAGTTAACGAATTTAATGATTATTTCATAGATAAAATAGTACCCATAACGGCAACAGGTGACAAAGTTTCCTCACATATAGATACTTGTAAAAACTCAATGTTTATGACTCCAAGCGTGCCAATAGATGTACTAAACATCATTAACAAACTTAAAAATACCAATAGTGTAGGCAGTGATGAAATCTCTACAAGGGTTATAAAATTTGTAGGAGATTTGATATGTGCTCATATTAGTTATATTTTAAACCTGTGCATAATACATGGCGTGTTTCCTGACTTACTAAAATTATCCATTATCAAGCCAATATTTAAAAAAGACAATAAAGAACTAATCGAAAACTACAGACCTATCGCCCTTATATCAATTATGTCAAAAATCTTTGAGAAGTTTATTTGTCACAACATATACTCGTATTTGGAAAAAAATAATATTCTCTGCACTGAACAAAAAGGTTTTAGAAAGGGAGTAACAATAAATATGGCAATATATAATTTTCTTAGCACTATAATGACCAATATAGATAAAAGAACGCCCGTTTGTGCAGTTTTCTGCGACATGACGCAGGCTCTTGATTACGTCAATCATTCAATTTTGTTAACGAAAATCGAATCCTATGGTATTAGAGGAAACATCCTAAACTTGATTAAATCCTATCTCTCAAATAGAAGACAACTAACTAAAATTACAAAACTTGATCTTAAAACTAAAGAAGAAAACAGCTATGTATCTAAAGAACGTGTGGTAAAATTTGGTGTCCCACAAGGTAGTGTATTGGGTCCTTTATTGTTCTCAATTTATATAAATGATCTACCAAAAGTAACTAAGTATCCTATGACACTCTTTGCAGATGACAGCACGCTTGCTATAGAAAGTAAAAGTAATATAAGCTATGAATCTGAAATTAACAATACGCTGTCATCTGTAATAAGATGGTTGGATAATAATAACTTAAAAATAAATTTATCGAAAACTAAGATTATGTATTTTAGTCAGAGACAAACCCAGGCCTCTAAAATGAACATAGGGTCTAAAAATAATAACATACAAGAGACTGAACATGCAAAATTTCTTGGATTGATTATTGATAATAAATTAAATTGGAAAGCCCATGTTGAACAGTTGTGTAAAAGGATCAGCAGTGCCTCATATGCACTATATAAACTGGCCCCGACAGTCAACACAGAAGCATTGCTTACAGCTTACCATGGTCTTGTTGCGTCTCTCCTCAGGTATGGAATAATATTTTGGGGCAATTCTACCGACAAAGACATAGTTTTTAAGATGCAAAAAAGATCCATTAGGTCAATGTTTGGTTTACAGGTGACAGACAGCTGTAGACCATATTTCACTACATATAAAATCCTAACACTACCGTCAATGTATATTTTAGAAATCATATTGTTCGTCAAAGCAAACCCCGAATTGTTTCTCCGACTTTCTGACAATGTTCAACGTAACAGACGTCATGGCAATATGACTATGCATTCGTAGTTCAAATACAGCCCTGATGTGGAAAAGTGTTTTCTGTTTAGCTCCTAAAATTTATAATAAAGTGCCCGATTCATACAAGGATTTTAATATAAATCTATTTAGAAAAGTATTAAAAGATTTATTAATCTCGAAATGTTATTATGACATAAATGAATATTTAAATGATACGCTATAATATTTACATTATTTCATTTCTTGACATTTAATTATTGTTTTGTTCTTTTTTGACATTTTATCATACCTAAGTTGTTAATTGTTTTGTTAATAGAATTTGTTAGTGAGTTATTGATATGTCTATTTGTAAACTATACCAAAATATAATGTTAGTATAAATTCTAATTTGATTTGCACGCCAGAAGAGGCAGAATATGATGTACTTTAAAATACTATGTTATTTAAGATCTTTGTGACCATATTCTAACAAATAAAGTTTATTATTATTATTATTATTATTATTACTCGCACGCAAATTGTAAAGGATTTAGGCATCTCATTTCATGATAAACTCTCATTTCGCCCACATTTTACTCACATTACAAGTAAAGCTAATCATTCATTCAAGCAATCATTTACTGGGGTTTGTTTTAAGATCTACCAAATGTTTCAGACAGTCACGCAGTGCACTGTACCTATACTTTGCTCTCGTGAGGAGCATACTGAAATATGGTAGTCCCATATGGTCTCCGAATTACAAGGCTCATGTTGATGAAATTTAGCGTCCTCAGAAAAAGTTTCTTAGAATTCTCAGCTACCGCCAAAACCCAGGTCGGTCGAATTTAAAATACCAGGACAGACTCAGCAAATTTAAAGTTCAGCCATTAGAATCCTGCCGCATTTATTTTGATTTAATCTATATCTATAAAATTATACATAATATAATTGATTCACCATAGTTGCTCTCGCAAATCAGTTTCAACATAAAATATATTGCTCGTAGGGCCAATCATACTAATATCTTTGCACTTCAAACGTATAAAAATAATATCTCCTACTAAAACCCATTGACAAGGATGGCCCGACAATATAATGATTTGGCAAAGACCAACCAATCACTAGATATTTTGATCCTATCTTTAACAGATTTACTTCTACTGTAAAAGACATCCTCCATACCAGCTTGGGATTGGATGCCTCGGGCTCCAGTGGGACTACTTGAGGCATCCAAATCGAATCTAATAGTATCATCATGTAATTTCATAAGTTAATAGGAACCTGTTATGTATTTTTCTGTATGCACATATTTTACGCTATGATCCAGATCCTAAACAACATTGTTATTACATACATACATAGACTCACGCCTGTTTCCCCGAAGGGGTAGACAGAGACATATTAAACGCCTACTTTTCGCCAGTGTTTTGATCCCACGTAATAGGTGGCGAGCCTATTGCCGCTTATCGGGATATTTTGTTTGCCAGAGCCTCATCCGTTGATCGGCAGGTGAACCACTTGCAGGTGAGGTTGGCTTGGGACCCTAAGTTCTTGGTGGGAACCCTATGCACATTGTTATTAATATATATTTTTATAACGATTTTAATGTGTTTTGTGCATATAAAATAAATAAATAAAAAAAAATAAAAAAATATGAGGTGTGAAGAATGATCAGGATGGCAAAAACGGCCATGGCACAGCTTTCAAAGATATGGAAGGACAAGAACGAGAGGTTCTTGTCCTTTCATATCTGAAAATCCTGAAAACCAAGAGCAATCTTGTACGCACTCTAGTGTTCTCCATATTCTTGTATGGCGCAGAGACATGGACCTTGAAGAAAGTTGACCGTGATCGCATTGATGCTTTCGAGATGTGGTGCTGGAGGAGGATGCTGGGCATTCCCTGGACAGCACACCGCACCAACGTATCGATCCTACAGGAACTCAAGATCCAGAAGAGGCTTTCCACCATCTGCCTGCGCAGGGTTCTGGAGTACTTTGGGCACATTGCGAGGAAAACAGTGATAACTTGTAAAAGTTAATAATCACTGGCAAAGTGGAAGGAAAAAGACCTAGAGGCAGAAGCCCGATACGTTGGACCGATCAGATTCACACCACTCTCAACACCACGGTACACGATGATCTTCACTCGGCAGCAGATAGGAACAGATGATGGCGAGTGGTCCGCAATAGACTGTTTCCACGAGGTGGTCGCGACTCTCAGCATTGAGGAAACCGACGCGAGAAGAAGAAGAAGACTTAATCGCGAATTCTTCATTTCTTCGTTTATTTTATACTTCAACTTAGATTAAATACAACAGGTATTAAATCGGACATGCTGAAATGAATACTTTAAAATGAATCAATACTATTGATTTTCCATAATGAGAATGCAGACAGTGAAATACCAGTAACATTGCACAAAGCTTACGCTATAGATAGGGAGTGACAAGCTACATTTAAAAAAGGTTATTCCAGTTGCAGTGTCCTCTCTGTGCATTCGTTCGAAACATCAATCAGTCGCTCCGGGTTGACATCGGCAATTGAATGTTGCCACCATTTTATTAAGATTACTGTACTTTTTGGTGAAGCAATTAAAATGGATTTTTATACGGTTTCTGTGGAAATATTGTCTACTATTATAAATGAGAATGTTTGTGAGGATGGATGGATGTTTGTTCTTCTTTAACGGTAAAACTACTAAATTATCTTTTATTTAACTTATTATTACTATTGTTGATTGATGTATCAGCAAAATTGCACATTATGAGGTACAATTAGTAAGTGAGAACAAAAAAGAATATTATTTTTTACCAACCCGACCCAAATTACAAATTACTGCAAAAATGTATAGAACGGAATATTATCCAACATTTTCATTTATAAAGGAAATAAAGAAAAATAGGCTTTTCATTTCCAATAAAATGTGGGTAAATGAAACAGGCCGAAACTTACATATCAATATTGTTTGTAAATATAATAAGCTCCATTACACTACAAGAACCAAGTTTGATATTACATGAACTTCGTTTTAGCACAACTTTCTGAAGGCTAGTATTTAAACGAGTGACTGAAAGTTAAAGTTTTGAGTGACAACAATAATAAATTTGGGTTATAGAATCACTAAGTGTGCGACTGACTGCGAGTGATGAGAAATCATCAGAACAGCAACTTACAAACATAATTTGATTTACTTAAAATACAAAATGAGAAGCTTCATAATATTTGAGCGACCTAATATTTGTTTGAATGCCAACGTAACGTCCGTATTTTTTTTCAATATTTTGCAAATTATTTATTTATACTGAGCGGCATTTTATCTTAAATGAACCGTTTCGTAATAGATAAACCTGAAAATTTTCTAATAATAATAATAATAAAAAAATACCCCTAGCAACACGTAAACATGTCAACATATTTTTCCCTTGAATATTCATATTTGTAATTTATTTCATAAATTTGTGTTCATATACATATTCACAATTACAAGAAGGACTTATTAATTTGATAAATATATTATATATTAAAGAAACCATAAAAAACATTAAGAAAAGTATACTGAAAAAATTGTTCAAGATGACACCTAATGTCAAACAAAAAACATCAAAGAAAAGTAAACATAAACAACATAATATACGAATGCACAAGTAAAATCAACAAGGAAATATGTTGACGAGAGCTAAGGTAGCAGCTGCACGCCTGACACCCCCGGACTCGTCGCTCAGCTCCGCCTCGCAGCCGCCGCCGGCACCTGCATCAGCGTTGTCAGCAATTGCAGAGGCGTCGAGCTCGTCGAGCGACGAGTACTTCTCACCGCCGACGTCGCCACCACCTGTACGTCGGCGAGGGAGAGGCCGGCCACCGACACGCTTGGGACCCCGAGACCCACCGGTCTCGAACAGGACCCCCGCTACCGGTGGTGATGTGCACCGCATGAGATGGACGAGTTCAATGAATGAAAACGTCATGCGGGCATATTTTGTGGCCACACAGGGAGGAACTAACCTCAGTGCGTACCGTGATCGAATGCTACCTTTGTTTCAGGCGCTTGAGCCAGCTGTCAACGTGTCAACGCAACGGCTATCAGATCAAGTGCGGGCCATCCAGCGGTGTCGCCTGTTGGATGATTCCGTGCTTGAGAGACTTCGCTCTGACGTGCAGAGAAGTCTCCCCATCACTTTTTCAACGCAACCTGACACAGTGGTTGCCCAACAACAACTGCTAAATCCAGTTAACGAAGAGGTAGATGATGAGACTTCTCATGTAAGTACTCAGTGCAACGATCAGTTAAGGAGTGCTTTGGAATTAGCTATTGCGGAATACCGATCCATGGACCCAAATATTCGGCCTCGTTTGCCTCGTTTGCCCATGCATAAAAAAAAACATAGCGCTGGTGAGTGCCCTAGACGCATTACTGTCAACTCAGTTCGATAATAGTGAAAATCTCAGCGATACAAATTCAATCCTGTATTGTGCGGCGGTTGCGGCGTGTCGAGTAGCAGGAGTTAAATTGCCTGTAAATAATACCGCTACTCGACAGACCGCTGCTGTGCCAGCTTGGCAACGCAGGATTGAGTGTCGTATTGCTGAGACTAGGGCACTCATTGGCAAGCTCTCCTGTTTCAGGATGGGCAATACCCGACCAAGAGTGATGCGCTTTGTAACTCGAGCCTTTGCGGGAACTGGTATCAGTTCCCAAGATTATTTATCTCGGGTTACAGAGCGCATCGACACCCTAAAACAAAAACTTTATGCATGGGCAAACCGTATTAGGCGAGACAAAAAAAGAGTGGATCGGTATTGCCTGAATCGCACATTCCAGAGAGACGAGAGGTGGGTGTATAGAAGACGGGAGCGACCTGAGTCCACGGCCGGTGACGTTGATGGGGGTCGACCGGATGATGATGCTACTAATACATTTTGGCGCAGCATCCGGTCGACACCTGTCAACCACACGGAGAGTGACTGGATTGAGACTGTTGAGCGAGTATGCGAACAAATACCAACAATGGAGCCAATATCCATAACAAAAGATGATATAGCCAGTGCAGTCCGTTCGTAACCAAACTGGAAATCAGCGGGACTGGACGGGCTGCACAATTTTTGGCTCAAATGGCTCCGTAGTTCGCATCGAGACTGACATGAAACAGACGTTGCAGGCTCGGTTTTTTGGCCGCCTGAGAAAAGTACTAAACAGTCTCTTATCAGGTGGCAACAAGGTGCGGGCCTGCAACGGATGGGCCATGCCAGTCCTAATGTATTCCTTCGGCATATTCAGGTGGACCCAGACTGAACTAGATGCCCTGGATAGAAAAGTCCGTTCAATGCTGACTGCATCTGGTATGCATCATCCACGCTCATCGGTAATGAGGCTGTACATCCGGTGGAAATGTGGGGGTCGAGGCTTTTTATGTGCTAAGACCCTCCACAACCGCGAGGTGTGCAACCTCAGAGATTATTTTCTGCAGATGAGTGTGGATGTGCATCGCGATGTAGTCACAATTGATACCGGACTTATTTATTACGGACTTACTCCGCTCGCTCTGGCTAAAGAGAACTGGCACAAACCTTTCTTGGTTATTAACAGCCTACTGCTTCTGTAAAGTAATAAATACCTATTAAAGTTACTGGCCGGATATTTTGGAGGATCATGTATTGTGTTACTAATGTGGTATTGTTTAATATGTTTTACTAACATACCTTCACAGGATTAGACACCATTACAACGGACTTGCTGTGACTATTTTATTCACAAACTTCCTTGTAAAGACTGTGGGTGGAAATAATATCCACTTGCGAGTCTTGCGACACATCTCTTCGCACATCATTCAAGTTTTTGAAGCTGAATTACTGGCTACCTATGGTTTTTTTTATTGGAAAAAAAATTCTTGGCTCCATCTTGTTAGAGTTGTTAATGATGTGCCACGTCATGACGAATGATGCACATGCGGCGTGATGTGCCACGTCACGATGCATACGTAGTGCATACTCTTTGGATGCATAATTATGGAGACACGTGATGGTGTCGCTGTACTTATATTGTGTATATATTGTATTAAATATGTTATAAATTACATTTATATTATATTCTTATTATATTTCTACTATTATTTTATAATTTATTTATCTATAGTTGCTACAAGCACACCCCTGTCCCTGAGTCACTTAGGTTGCCAACTGAAAATCAGCGCTGGGTGACTATCGCCCAGCATAGGCTGAGTTGGCTACCTTTCTCAGTGGTGCTCATAGTGCGGCGTACCCACCAGTTCTTTATATATTTTATTTTTCTTAATTTCTTTTGTTTAAGTACTTTTATTTTGTATAATTTTCTTTTGATTTTTTTTTATTGTGTATGGTGGTGTTTTTTGTATTTTTTTTTCTTTTACTCTTAATGTAATTTTCTTAATGTCTTGTCTGTCTTGTTGTTGTATGCACCATTGCACCCTGAGAATAAATAATTTTTCTTTCTTTCTTTTCTTTCTTTCAGTACTTAGTACTGACAACCGAAGAGAAGTATGGAAGGGCAAGGAGCTGCATGGACGGTTCTATAGAGCTTTACATGACCCAGACGTCAATTTTAAAGCTTCTATAGCTTGGCTACGGTTCGGTGATCTCTTCGGAGAAACCGAAGGTTTTGTCTGTGCAATTATGGACGAAGTTGTCATGACAAACAAACAACTACCGAAAGTATATACTGAGGGACGGTACGGTTGACATAAGTCGGGCTTGTCACTGGTCCGGAGAATCTCTCAGGCATATAGTGTCCGGTTGTTGGAGTCTTGCCAATGGTCAGTATTTGCACAGACACAACCAAGTGGCCAGGATAATCCATCAGCAACTAGCCCTTAAATATGATCTCATTGGTTCTGAGGTACCGTACTACAGATATGTGCCCGACCCAGTTCTCGAAAATGGTCGTGCACTGTTGTACTGTAGTCGATGTCACCATACCACATGATGTCAATCTCGTGAAAGCAGAAAAAGAGAAGGAAATTAAATATTTGGACCTAGCTCACGAGATTGTCGACATGTGGGATGTGGATTCGGCCATCATTGTGCCGATAGTCGTGTCGGTGAATGGATTAATCGCCAAGAGCCTCGACCAACACCTAAAGAGGCTCGCACTAGGCAGCTAGATCAAGTCTTTGATTCAGAAGGCGGTTCTTCTGGATACGGCGCGCATCGTGAGGAAGTTCCTTTCTCTGAGGCCCTAACCACCAGTGGTTTGGTCCCTGTACCCGACACCGGTGGGTTTCCGTGGTCCTATTTTATATAGTTAAATTTATTTTGATATATTAGGTTTAATTATGTAAAATGTGACTTTGTGAATAGTATTTAATAAAGAGAATAATAATAATAATTCATTTATTTCTAAGTATATGGTACATTTATGGTCTTACATGTATTCTGAGAATCACATACACTACCATCACTGGTGTAGAAATATTTAAATGACGCATGCAAACTTTATTAAACAAATGTCATTATAAATGTCATGTCGTCATTAAAATCGCGTAATTATATTTATTAGGTACTAATACAATAAAGTACAATAAAAAATGGAAGTGAAATTAAGTAACAATTGAAACGAATATAATTATGTCAAAATAATAATTAAAAATGTCAAAATTTATTCCGAAATGTCAATATAATAATTAAAAATGTCAAAATTTACTCCGAAATGTCTAATTCTCTAACAATGTCAAATTTTATAATTTATGAATTCATTTACAGAATTGATGCATTTGTCTAGGAGCCAAGAAAACATTATCGTTTTAAACTTACTAATTGAAAGCAGTCTTAGATCAGGTGGTAATTTATTATAGATTTTTATTGCCATACAATATGCATTTCTACCATGTAAATGTAGTCTTTGTGATGGCATAAGGAGTTTGCCAGGGTTCTTTTTATTAAGCCTGTCAGAGACTTGTTCATTTAGAGGGAACAAGTGAGGGTGCTTCTTCACAAATAAACTTATCTCTTAGATATATAAGCATGCAAGTGGAAGAATTCGCAATTGCTTAAACAATGGCCTGCAATGATCAAGGTATTCTGCACCACTTAAAGCTCTAAAGCACTTTTTTTGCACAAGGAAAGCTCTATCCACATCCACTGAATTACCCCATATCACTAACCCGTAACGTAACACCGATGAAACATACCCATGATAAGCGCTTAAGGCTGTTTGTGTGCCAGATATTAGTCTAAGCTTACGGAGGGCGAATACAAATTTATCAAGCTTAGTGCATACTATTTTTACGTGTTCCTTCCAGTTCAGTTTATTGTCTACTGCTATGCCTAAGAAAATTGCCATTTGTTCCTCTTCTATGATTGATTTTTTATGTTTTATTGATACCGGTGAAATTTTAAAGTTAATTGTTCGAAATTTTAACAGTTTTGTTTTATTGACATTGACGTGCAGATTATTTTCTCCTAACCATTGAATGATATTGTTTAACTCATTGTTTGCATCGCTTATCAGATCGCTGTTATTTAAACATTGTATGGTTAGTGTAGTGTCGTCAGCAAATTGTATAGATTTGTGTTTCATTATTTTATTAAGGTCATTAATATATAATATAAATAATAATGGTCCTAGGACGCTTCCCTGTGGGACACCGGATTTATTGTCTTTTAGGTCTGAACTATATGTGATTTTTGTATTATTTGTGATTTTTTATATCACTGTCCTTTGTTTACGGTTCGACAAATAGTTTTTAATCCAATCGTGTGCCTTTCCCCTAATACCGTATTTCTCTCATTTGTTTAATAATAGTTGGTGTGACACAAAATCGAATGCTTTGCTCATATCTATAAATAATGATAAAACTGACATTTTGTCGTTTAGTGCTTCTGTTATAAGCTTTACAAGTGAACAGCAAGCAATTGTCGTTGAGCTATTCTTTCTAAAGCCGAACTGGCTGTCAACTATTAGAATTTGTTTATTTATAAAACTGGTAATCCTTTCATGCATAGCCTTTTCAAAAATTTTTGCAAGTATTGGTATGAGTGCAATAGGCCTATAATTATTCATATCTGTCGGATTACCTTTTTTAAACAGTGGTTTAATTACAGATTCTTTCAGTCTAGTAGGAAAAATAGCTTCCTGAAATGAAAAATTTATAAGATAGCTAAGAACAGGAGCTATAATTCTTGCGCTGAGTTTGATTATTTTTGTGTTTATGTCGTCATGTCCGGCTGACCTTGTATCATTTAAAGAACTAATGATTTTTATAACCTCAGTCACATTTATTGGAGTCAAAAATATACTATTGCAGTTGGTGTTAATGTTAATATGATTAGGAATAGAAGAATTATTATTTGAATTATCATTATGTGTCAGATCGATAAAAAATTATTAAATTGGTTACATATGTCAAAAGGATTATTAATTATTTTGTCATGAATTATTAAATCTGGTATGTCATTCTTGGTATTATTATTACTAATATTATTTATAATTATGGACCATGTCGCTTTGCATTTATTTTTAGAACTATTAAAAAAATAATTGTTGTTAAGTTGTTGCGATGTATAAATGCATTTCTTTAAAATTTTTGTATACTTATTATACTTATTCTTGTGGTATCTTTTGCCGATAACATTATGCTGATATTCATAGTATAACATTCTCTTTTTAACGCATGATATTTTTAACCCTTTACTAAGCCATTTATTTTTTATTGGTTTGTTACTCTTTTTCACACGTATTTCAGGAAAGCATAGTTTATAGAAAAGCGTATGCAAGTCATGGAATAAATTGAAAGCTGTATCACAGTCCGTTACTTCGTATACTTCATTAAAACTTAAGGCTTCTAAGCATTGAAGAATTTATTAATATTCATTTTACTGTAATCTTTCTTTGTTTCATACCAGAATTTTATCACTTTTACATTTCTTTTGTTTAGATGGAATGATATCGTTTGGGATGTATCATGGTCAGAGAGAGCTAAGTTATGCGTCCTGCATTTCAAATCCTTTGTAAATATATTACTTGCTATTTGGTCTATGCTAGTATTCTTCCTAGTGGGAACGTTAACATGCAGTAACATATTAAAGTTATTTAGAATTGATCTAAGTTCTTTTGAATTTTTATCGTCTTTTAAAATATCTATATTCCAATCACCACATATAATTATATTCCTAATTTTTTGAGTAAGTTTGCGCAATAGGGATTCCAATTTGTTGTAGAACGTACATATGTCGGCATTTGGTATACGATAAATGCAAATAACAATCAAATTATAGTTAATTATTTCTGTGCCGCAGCACTCGAAACAAAGATCTATTCCAAATTCTTTTGTTATAGGTAATGAATTAAAACCTACACCTTCCCTAACTAAAATGCAGGTACCACCCCGTTTCTGGCCTTGCCTTGAATAACTGGCTGCTAGTCTGTAGTTAGTAAGTCTTAGATTACTTTCATGACCCGCCTTGATAAAAGTTTCACTAAGCCAAATGAAATCTATCGCACCTATCTGATTTATTAAATTGCTGATTGTCAAATCTAATAATTCTGATTTATTAAGAACGCCAGCTATATTTTGATGTAGTAACACGAATTGCTGTTTCTCAACACATTGTTTGCTGGTATTTGGTAGGAGTGTTTTAGTCACGGGTACGAAAAAAAATATTTGTCGGCTGACTCTTATCGTACACAATTGGATAGGTCTCAATGTCTACAAGTAAGCGCTCATAAATACTTTTATAAATATTTTTTACACCGAGCCTATTTACTTTGCCTGTTTAATATGAGAATGTTTCATGGGATAACTCGCGATTACTATCAAAAATATAAATATTTTCTAGGTTCATTAAGTTCTTAAAAAGCAAATTATTGAACATTTCGATTTTATAGTTATATATTGGAGCCCCTTGAACATAGGTGGGACAGCATATAATAATATTTGTATTTGTAATTTTTGCGATAGACTCTTTGATCTGCTGATCATTCCAGTGGATGCCAAATTACCTTTAAAATCTTGTTCCCCGATCATTATAATACAGTAGTCGTATAAACTATTTTTTTTACCTTATTGATAGAATTACATATAATATTTTGAAGGTTATTATTACGTGATAGGTAATGACAGTATTCAAATTGCTTACTAAAAGTATCATCTATTATATCTATCGTATTATTATAGTTACAATTACTAAGAATACATAGCTTTCTCTTGTTAACCCTGTGCGTAGTTAATAATTGTGGGCCTTCTTTACTATTGTTGCTATTGATTTCTCGATATGTTGATGGCCTATCAACAGTACAATACAGCAAAGGAAGGATAAACAAACACAATTCTGTTTGTGTTTGTGTATCCTTCCTTTGCTGTATTGTTTCTAAGGTAGTAATGTTGTCGCAAGTATTATTGTAAGATTCAGCTAACGGGTCTGGGTTTGATGTTATCTCTGGACCAGTTTTGTGGTACGGTGAGTTTTCCGATTGATCTAGCGAAACATTACGTTGATTGTCAGTAATGGAATGCCTGTTTCTTTTCCTTGCTGACTGCAATTTTGATCTTTGTGATTTTGCTGGGCTGGTACATAAATTTTTTAGTGTATTTATTTGAAGTTGCAGCCGTATTACTGTATCTTTTAGTTCATTATTTTCGCATATTTGGTTATCCAATTCATTTATCGTTGTTGTTAGTTGCTCTTTTAACTGTAATATCTCAATTCGCATTTCCTCTATTTCGCTATCGCATACTCTCGTGGAGAGGATAAGACTCTTTGTATTTAAGTCTAAGTTTGTTCCGTCGAAAGACGACTCGTTACTTAATGAATCTATCGATTTTGATTTAAACAACTGTTTACGCCCACCTCGTCGTGTTGTAACATTGTAGTCTTTTTCTGTTGACATTATTTTAACGATACAAGCTAAATAACTCTCAAAAAGATTTCTCGGACCTCAGTCTCGAACTCAAGCCTCATTGATCTATAGACCGAGCTATGCTTCGATTGGCGCCATATAGTCAGTTGCAGATTGTTCGAAATTGTACTTCTTATTCCAGGCAACTTAGAATTACTTATGTCAATATTTCTTTTTGATTTTTTTTGTAGTACCCGACACAAAAACAGATGTCAGATTTATCAAATTGTAAATTGTCATTTATCGAATTGAAAATATTTTCTTAACGGTTCGTATTTAGTTATAACTTTATCACTTTTACTTTAAATTATAGCAAGATTAATAATGATCACAAATGTCTCTTACTTATTGTTGGTGTCCGTTTATAGCAGATTCTTGCATTATCACTTAGTTATTTACAATTTTGGTGCACTTGAAATACGAACGTATTGTTTTAATGTTATTGGATTATTTTACACTTTCGTTATTGGATAACAATTTCACAGTTTGTTTCTAAGTTTTTACACACTTTTATAACTTATTTACAGTAATTTTCTTATAAAAACTAATATAATGATTTTTTTAGTACGGAGACGATGTAAACATGACGGAACAGCGCCATCTACCGCTAATGAAATTACTATTTTAAGAAACACTATTAGCGCAGGAATTTAATAATTTAAGGGTAGGTAATTAAATGAAAGAATGTATTCCGAAAAAACAAAGCAATATGCATTTACTTAAATCAAATGAATAAAAACAAGATAAAATAAGACGCTTCAGTCTTCTAAGCCAAGTTGACGGAGCCCTGCTTCGCAGGGCTCCTATTTTGGGATACAGGGTCACAAGAAAACCTAACATAACCTATTAAGTTTCCCAAGTGAACGAGATTATTTTCATTAATAAATAGATCCTGATTTTTCCAATATTTATATTTCATTACGAAAATCACGATTGGCAATATTAAAGTCGCCTTTTCAGTATTTCTAGTCGCTCATCTAGTAATTTAGTCGCTCACATAGTAATTAAGTTTAATTTTAATTTCTGAAATGGATTCATCATAACCCGCTTTTAGTACGCTCGTTCTAGATTTTCTTATTAATCAATATTCGTCGTTGGTTTAGTTAATTTTTCGCTTACTCAAATTCATGCTGCTCAAGTTATTAAAACAGTATCTCATCATCAGGCGCAAAGTTTTTTTTTTCGCTCGTTTTATAATTCGCCCTTTCTGAAGGGTTCCTGAAGTATTGATAAACTTAAATCACAAGATGTGCCAGTAAAAACGTTGTTAGTACATGTACTAACCCTATCAAATAAATTGTAAACACAAGGCCCTTTGCCTTGCTGTAAATAATTGTATGCTAATAGTTTAGCAATCTGTCGCTTAATATAAAATGGCAGATACATTGTATCTTTTGTTAAAGTAAATTTACTAACAAATTTATTAGCGTCAAAAAAGAATATTGCGTCACTATCACGACAATTTTTATTATACAATAACATATTTAATGTGTGTATGTGCATGTTTTCTGTATGTATTCAGTTATTTGAGTATGGCAAAGCACATAAAATAAATTTACACCTAAATTTTGAATTAAGTTCTACACAACACTTGTACACATTGTATGATATCCTATCTCTTCACAGTTAAACTGTTACCAAACAATAATATGGCCGTACTATACTCATCTAAGGGGTGTAACCTAATCTGATTAACTAAACTAGTGTAACTATCTCCTGGCCTACAATAATTTATTAAACACTGATTTGTATACTCACCGAGAAGACTACCAAAATTATGATATTAGGTTTCATTAGTTGATGTAGATAGCCTAGATTTAATCATATTTGATTGCAAGGACGATTGGTTTTGTAAATTATTAGAAAAATTGTCAGGTAGTGTGATACTCGATGGCTCTGTTGGGATTAGAGTGTGAGTACAAGAACACGAGAGCTTATTGGTCAGAGACTCATACATTTCTGCATTACATCTCACCAAGTCTACGAGCGAAGCTTGCTCAGCTCTTCTTGAGAAGCCTGGTATTTGTTGAAAATCTCATTTAAGGTGCTTTCTCTAAGTAACAGTTCTTTCCTCAAGCGATAAGTATCAGTATCATACACTAACCTACTTTGTTCCAAATTTCTAGAGTACTCAGATAGTTGATTAACCCTAGAGTACTAATCTTATTTTTTTACTGCTTAATACTAATGATCGCTCGGGAGGCCACTTCATAAATGATACAAGATTTTAGAAAGACTTATCTATTAATTTCTTTTTTAAATTTAACAAAATAATGAAAAGACATTGTTTCTTCAAATGCAATGGCACATTTTAAAAAAAAAATATAATTTCAGTCTTAAAATCAACCTCAAGTCTAACGTAACCCTTGTTTGAACAGTCTTTAGAATAATAATAATAAAAAATAAAAAGTCTCATATAGCCTCTAATTTAGTATCTAAATTATATAAAATGTTATATCACATAAAAGTAAAATTACCATTGTAATTATAAGATATTTGTCTTGACAGTAAATTAAAATCAGACTATATTTTTCTATCAAAATTACAGCAGTTTGGATCGAGATTAGGTTTGTAGAGCGGCTTCTAAGGCGGTGCTTGTGCTTGCTTGTATTTGATATGTTCGAGGGGGTAAATCCAGATTGTTCGGAGCAATATATTGAAGATCATCTCCAAGCTAACACGAAGGACCAGCCACACTGTCGTCTGAATCGTAATCCTCAACGTAATCATCAGTTTCACTGTCCGATTCTTCTTTTTCCATATATTTTTTATCTGTTTCTCATCGAGATTCATCTATGAAACAAAATAACCAATTCTCAGTTTAATCAAACAAATAAATAAAGAGATAATTGCAAAAAACCAAGAAACGGGATTGGTAAAAAACTTACCTTTATACTAATGATCGCCTCCCAGGCGAACGTGAGGTCAATAAATCAATACCTGCGTATTCCGCGCGTGACCACTCTCTCTCACTCTCTCTACTGCGTCACGGGGTGCTCTGTATTGGCGCGAACGCATCCCGCAATACATATACGTAATTTAAAAATATTCTTAAAAACTCAACCGAGTGCGGCCTCTCAGGCGATGATTAGTATTCTAGGGTTAACTAAGTTTATGCACTGTTTTCTGAGATTTAAATTAACCGTATGCACATTATATTTCCTAATAGATTTGTGAATTTTTTTAATCCATTTATTAACTTGAATGTAGCGTTTCAGTTTTCTTATGACTAGAAATTTCATTTCTTAATTTCAGTATAATAGTATAGATGATAAGTATAGATATAAGATCAATGACTTGTATAGATTCTGTATTTATTTTGGACATTGTGAATCAAATGGCAACCGTGATTTGGAAATAAATGTTTATTTTTCCATCATTAAATATTTTTTCAATCGATTTCGACCTTTACGTTTTCACGTCGTCGTGTATTGCTGCAAATCTTTTAAGACACTATTTAATACCATCTGATTAATTATTTTTGAGTTAATTTACTTATAGCTGGATTCGTTCATTAGGAATTGTGTCCTTAAATTTTCCTGAGAATCTTACTCATGAATTTACAATTGAAGGGTTTTTACAAAAACTACATAACTAACAATTTTAAGGTTTTTTTTATTAATGATGGCAATATGATCTATGCAAAAAGTTGCACTAGACAGTTTAATTCGATTTTACAAAAACAACATAATGAGCTCAGAATCACACTGTAATAAACACATATTTTACAAAAACTACACAACTGCGTGCAAATTTTACAAAAACGACGTATCTGAACGCAGTTGTGTAGTTTTTGTAAAATATGTGTTTTTTTACAGTGTGATTCTGAGCTCATTGTGCTATTTTTGTTAAATCGAAAAAAATTGTAAACTCAAATAGGCATTTGAGTTGATAAATGATCGCTAGCCTCGTGCCTCGGAGAGCACGTTAAATCGTCGGTCTCGATATCATGAAGATCTTTGACAATCGATATGGGGAATCAGGACCTCTGAGTAAACTGACACTAATCCAAACCATGGAACATCGCTATTCCTTTAGGTCATGGAGGCCATACAGACAGTCGCTCTGTGAAAAGTCTTATCATCATCCTACTAGCATTATCCCAGTTTAAATCTGGGGTCCGCCTACTAGTCTTATCGGATTTGGCTGAATATTAGTTTTTTCCAGGAAGCGACTGCCTATGACCTCTGCAACACAAAGGGAAAAGTGTGAAAAGTCAAATATTCAGTCGAATCAGCAGGTCAATTCAGAATGTCACGATAACTCAGTTTTCGTACGATTTGGTTTCATATCGTACGATTACTTCAGTTTGTTATTCAAAACAACCGTTTCGAATGTTAAAATCACGTCAAAGATATCGAATCTAGTGTGACGTCATAACGCCCGATAAGTAGTATCTTATCGTAAGTCAATGCTATTCAGAATGCTTCGATAACGCAGGTTGACAGCAAAATCCGATAATTGTTGTGGAAACATAATCGAGAGCTACATAGCATCAGATTATTACTTGAACTATTTTTTTTATGTATAATTATATTTATAAATAAATTGAATGAAAATCAAATAGGTAGGTACTTAATTTCCCGCCAGAATAATTTCAGAATAAGTGGTATCGTGGTATATAGAAGATTATCCTTTTTCGGTATCAACCCCAATATTCATTGGGAAATATCGCCTCACCCACGGCTTAGTCCGAACTTTGATATCGTACACAAAAAAATATTTAAGTGGGAGCAGTAAATGTACTAGCATACCTGCAGAAATAAAGGTAAGCTCAAATACCTAACTTTTAATTAATTAGGCCTATTTCGCCAACCATAAGTACCCACTGTCGAGTAGGCTACTCGCCATGTAATGTAAAGGCACCAAAGAAATTTGAAAGGCACCCGTTACTTCATGTGTTTTAACATTCGCATTCCAGTAGCACTATGTACTTACTTACTTTCCAAGACATCTGCCAAATACCAATATTAGTGTGTTTACTATGTTGAGAAAGTTGTCCGTTGTCATTTTGATAGATGGACTGTCAGTCTGTCATTTTGTATAGCTATGTCAAATAACATAATCATAATACGATTACTCTATATAATTTTTCAATAAAAATGTATTTATTTGACTTGATAGAAGATGTTGTAATCTAATGACGCAGCGATAACCAACCTTACCTAGAATTCGTGAAAGTATTACATTCCGTGTTGATTATTAGGTAGGTAGGTATTATTTTTCGGTTGGTTTTCCGTTTCCGGTTACTGCTCCGTAAACACGTATTAGTTTCTTGCTCTTGGCTAAAATTATAAATAAACCATTAATACTGATATCAAGGCACTCAAAGTAAACAAGTTGCTGCAAAGAGGTTATAATACAGTTTTGGAAGAAGGAACAGCGTTGAAACACAGCAAAAACATCAACTTATTTGCACGGTGAGCAGTGCAATTTTATCTTTGTGGAACATGTTATCGGCAGTTAAACTTTAAAAATATAAACAAACATTTCTATTCGTCGCACAAATTTGATGAAAAACACCTGATTGGATCAATGACAGTTATAACTACCACAGATTGCAATATTTGCCACAGATTATCACATACATAGACAACTGCTGCTTTGAATCCTAGCCTTTTGATCTTCAGTCTAAGGTGAAGCATGCTTTGTTCGAGCTGGTAACTTTCACCCAAATTAGTGATACTTTACGTGTAGTCTACGGCAACAAGACGACGCGACGTTAAGTAATCAGTGCGGCGAGGTGCACACTACATACACTTGCACAACACGAATACCTACGGCCGCGGCGTATAGCATCGGTAAATTTATTTGTACAATTAGATAAGTACATATATCAGCAGCTACATAATGCTGACGCAGCACTCACCACCTGCAACCCCATCAACTCCAATTGGACATACACAGTCTGATTCTGATCTGAACACCTTGCAAATGCCCGATGTTTCTTTCGTAAATATGAACAGAAACAAACGCGCTCGCACTGATCAAGATATATCTCGTGAAACAAAATTATTAGAAAATAATGGCTATAAACAAGAAGTATTAGGATGGCTAAATAATTGGAAAACCGATTTTGAGTCTAAATTCAACGAAATGTGTAACAAGCAAAATTCTTTAATCACAAAACTGTCCACCGATATTACAGAATTGAAACTACAAAATTCTAAAATACAAAAATCAAATGATGACCTAATACACTCCATGGCCTTTATAAATAAACAATATGAGGATATCAAACTGAGTTTGGATAATTTACAAAAGGAACGATTGGCGCAGCGCAAATGTATTGAAAACATAGAAAAGAAAGTACACGATCTTCAACTAAAGTCTAGATCTTCTTCTATCGAGATAAGAAATATCCCACAGCCCGAAAAAGAAAACACTGCCTTCCTAACAAGCGTTATATGTAACATCGGTCAATCAGTTGGCTCACCGATTGTCGCATCGGACCTTCGTGACATATATCGCTTACCTGGCAAACCCGGTATAACGCGTCCTATCGTCGCGGAATTCAAGACAGTACAGATGAAGCAGAATACGCTTTCAGCAGTGCGAGATTTCAACAACAAAAATCGGCAGTGGAAGAGAAACTCAACACAGAACAGATTAATATCCCTGGGAAGCGACAACCAGTGTACGTCGTCGAGCACTTGCCTGCGAGCTGTAAAAAAATATACCACCTCACACGAGAATTTGCGAAACAGAAGATATATAGATAGATTCTGTTGGACAACGAATGGCAATATTTTCATTCGTAAGGGTCAAAAACCAATTCTCATTTCTTCAGAGCAGTGCCTGGAAGACATGCGAAAGAATATATGACTAGAACGATCTGTATGTATCCCACTTATGTTTATAATCTTCAATCTAAACTATTTAGTTGTAACTTTTGTACTGAGTTTATATGTTACACCCAGCTACACGGAAATAATAACAATCAACCTGAAACAAATAATACAAATTAAGATAAATTACAAACATACACTACACATAATTACATATAGCAACACTTACCTAATCGACATTCACAATATCTATCTTCATGACATACACTACACAATTCTCTCACATAACACTTTGAAAATTAAATATCTCTTAGTCAGCACCCTAGTCAACTGCATGTCAAACTTATCTAATTTTCAAGATACAAGTAGTGCCTCCTACATAATATTGCTGTTACTTTTGGTTTATTTTCCTAAATTATATAAATGGCTACTAAAGGTAATATAAACCATGAGTTAGACATATTAGAGTCGTCAATGAATGCGATGGTTTGTCAAAGAAGAATGCAATAAGTTCGTCGAAAAATGCGACAATGCTATCACTATGTTTCATATTAATATTCGTAGTGTAAATAAAAATTTCGATCAATTACGCATATTATTATCGCAAACTAATCTTATATACGACATAATTGTACTCACGGAGTGCTGGCTAAGTAAGGTTAATAACCTGCCAATACTCGACAGTTACACAACAAATGCTACTAAATCTAATTCAAACCAGAACGATGGTATAATAATGTTCATATGTACAAAACTGTCCTATCCTATAGATATACGAGCCAATTCTCAGCAATGCTAACTGTCTAGTCTGCCAGCTTGAAAATAAAATAAGTATAGGGGCTGTATACCGCTCTCCATCCTCAAAAACGAGAGAAATATTTAATACCTTCGTTAATAGCCTCAGTAATGTGTTTAGTGATTTTTTAACTCAGCATATGGTACTTGTGGGTGACATTAATATTGATATAAGTCCTAACAATAAAGACTCGTTTAGTGAAGAATACCTTATTTTTAACTCGACTCACGGTCTCTTTCCGATCCATAAATTTCCTACACGAATGTCCACCTTTTTAGACCACCTACTTACAAAAACAACCCTTCCAACTACAACATTGATTCTTGATTCACACATAACGGATCACCCACCCCTTTTTCTGGTTGTTGAAAACGCCGGACTTCTGCGTCAGCACTCCTATATTAAGACCACGATAGATTACCAACAAATTAAAGACGACTTAGAAAAACTCGATTATGCCAAAATATTGGAGATAAATGACCCGAACTTGGCCGCGAACAAACTTGTGTCTATGATCTCATCTGTAATAAATAAAAATACTCGAAAAACCCGACAAAGTAATAGAAATAGAATCCTCAAACCGTGGATGACACCCGGCTTATTCCGTTGCATCAGGAATCGTGATAGTCTACACATTAAATCAAAGAAGGCTCCTGACAACATGACACTTAAAATTACCTATTCACGTTACAGAAATGTATGCAACCCACTACTGCGCAAACTGAAAATAGCTTACGGCAAAAGTTTAATTGAAAACGCAGGGAAAGATACAAAGGCCCTATGGAAGGCCATTAAGACTCTGACAAACACCAATAAACTTAAAGTTAGTCCTGTAGAACTCCTTAAAATATCTGCAAACCCACAAACATCTGTCAACAACGTCTGTAAATATTTTACATACACAGGAAAAAGACTGGCTGAACAAATTTTAACTTCATCTTCTGCATCACCTACTGACCTCCCCAATTACCTATGTAACATAAAAGGTGCCCTTAACACGATGGCCCTTGGAGGTGTCCGAGGCGGACGTAGAAGCCATTATCTTGCAACTTCGTGTGGACTGTGCGGTGGGCTCTGACGGTATTCCCTCTCAGGTATTGAGACAGTCTCGACATGTGCTTATCCCCTCCATCACTCATATATGTAACCGGGCTATATGCACTGGTATATTTCCCGATATTTTCAAGACTATCCAATATATAAATGATGTCCATCCAATATATAAGGACGGGGACAGAGATTGTGTCAGTAATTATCGGCCTATCGCAGTGCTATCTGCCCTCTCAAACATCCTTGAGAAGGTATTGAATAGTGCACTTCAAAATTATCTCGCTAAATATAACATCCTAGCAAATAACCAGTATGGATTCCGTCGAAACGTATCAACTGAAGATGCTGTACAAAACTTGACGAGCACAATAGTTGAAAATCTTGACAGCAAAGTTAAATGTGTCTGTGTTTTTTGGACCTCTCTAAGGTTTTCAACACAGTCTCTGTTCCCATACTTCTAGCAAAGTTGGAAAAACATGGCATACGAGGCACGGCGCATGACATCTTCAAAAACTACCTAAGTTGCAGAAAACAATCCGTGAAAATAGAAGGCTATGTGAGTGATGAGGAGGAAAATGTCGATGAAAATCTTACGGTGTCCCACAGAGGAGTATCCTTGGCCCGACCCTCTTTCAAATATATATAAACGACCTCTGCACTATGTCGCTTCCTTATACTAGGATTTTTACATATGCGGACGACACGGCGATACTTGTTTCGGGTCCAATTTGGCAGCTGGTTAAAGAGAGAACGGAATACTCCCTTGAAAAAATTATGTGTGGGCTCAAAAGTAATTTACTTACTTTAAATCTCACCAAAACAAATTATGTACCGTTTTCAATAAGAACAATAAATAGCCCACAGCGAGACTTCAGCATTAAAGCTCACACATGTTCTTCCCAGAATAACTGCAATTGCCTTGAACTTACTCGGGCCGACTGTGCTGGGTACCTAGGTGTGCAACTGGACAGAGGACTGAAATGGGACAGACACATAGCCCTAATGATAACACGAACAAGGCGACTGATATATATTTTTAAAAATCTTAGAGATACATATACCAAACGTAGAAAAACTTAAATTAGTTTACGTAGCTTTATTTCAGTCCGTTGTTCAATACTGCATTACAGTATGGGGTGGGGCAGCCAAAACATGTCTAATTGGGTTAGAACGAGCGCAAAGAGCTGTATTAAAGGTAATGACAATGAAACCCTATCGTTACCCAACAGTGCAACTATTTTCAGACTGCAGAGTCCTGTCAATTTGTCAGCTTTTTGTGCTCAAAGTTATAATGAAGAGGCAGCCATCTGTACCCGCTCCTGATCCTAACAAGCGCTCCAAAAGGCTAGCCTGTTCGAATATTCGGCGTAAAACATCATTTGGCAGACGACAATTATAAATGTAAGCATAAAAGTATATAACACGGCTAATAGGTTATTAAATATTGCAGGACTAAATAAACACGACGTCAAAAATAAAGTTACTTATTGGCTACAACAACTTGATTACAGTATGACTGAGAAATTACTAATATACACTACTTAAAGAAACAAATACACGCGCATACACATATACACACACACAACACACATATATCACACACACACACACACACACACACACACACACACACACACACACACACACACACACACACACACACACACACACACACACACACACACACACACACACACACACACACATCACACACAAATACACACCTACACTTAATAATTTATTTAATGATTTTTTTACTCTTACGTACAAATTACGCATATAATAATCAAATAATTAATTAATACTAACGTGTCAACGCGAACGCGTCATACAGTGAGAACTGTCTCTCCATCAAAAACTCACTACGACTGAACACTGTCTCCCAAAATACAGGCTCAGCCTAGTTTGGGACTCAGTTTCGGTACCTTAAGTGCCTTAGATATATAATGTATTGTGTCTCCTAAATCACTGGCCTTGTATGTCTATAGAATTTGTGACAATAAACATTTTTATTATTTACATTTTTATTATTTTTTATTATTATTATTTTACTGACCTATACGTATAGGTGAAACATTCTTTTTCTGCCAGATTTCGTGTACCTATCGAAAATCGGCTACATAGAAAATAATAGGCTATAATTTGATTAATTAATTTAATTTTGGTGGTGGTATTGTCGAGATACCAAAATACCACAAATGAAACCGCAAGTAACAGCTACACAGCGTGGTGACCGCTTGAACCACTACGCTACACGTGCAATAAAAATTGCACATCGGTATATCGTTTTCATACATTTCGTCTCGTCGGAAACGTACCCAGATGTTTCGGAAATGAAATCAATGCAGCCATTGACGAGACCCTCAACATTAATTTTAGATCGTTACGTTATCTTAGCACTCTCGAATGTTCTGAGCTTACTTGGAAGACCACCAATTTAATACGATGGAGTCAAAACTCGTGATAAGGTGCCGAAACATATCGAAAAGCTGTACCTACCTGTAATTTGAAAAACGAAATAACATACTTAGAAACCATTTAAACATGGCAGTGAGATTATTTTGTTTATTTCACACAGAGCAAATTACATAGAAATGTTCAATAAAAATCCCTCCAATTATACAAAACCAACAAGAAGGCAGAATGCTTTAGGGTTCCGTAGTCCACAAGGAACCCTTATAGTTTCGTCATGTCCGTCCGTCTGTCTGTCCGTCCGCAGCCTAGCTCAAATACGCCTGGTGCTAGAAAGCTGATATTTGACATGAATATAGACATAAGATATTGCAACAAAACTGTTAATAGAATAAAATTTAGGAAAATTTTTTTTTTTTGGTATCTCCCCAACATATATAGTGGGGTTGATTTTTTTTTGGTTGAGTACCCCATTATGTGGGGTATCATTGGATAGGTTTTAAAAAAATATTATTAGTTTGTTTAAATCATTTTTCGATCAAGTGATTGGTTTGTCAAATATCAAGCTTTGAAGTGAAAAAAATTGTTAGACTCAAGTGTCCCCCCCCCCCTCTGCCGGCTAAACTATTCATTTGGAAGAGGTGAAAAAAATCATAAATGTAGTACATATAACGAATTTAAAAGGAAAGCTATCACTACTAAGTAGACATCACTAGTTTACTGTTAATCGTTGGTTAACTTATAAATACCTATTTCTGTGAGTTTACATTGGGAGCGCTGGCTTAATCTTAAAGATATACAGCCATTATGGGCAACTACGGAACCCTACATTGCGCGTGGCCCGATACGCACTTGGCCGGTTTTTATATATGGATCTGTCACGTCTCTTTTGTAGTTTTTAAAATGTCAACTAACAAATGAAATAGAAATTGTGTGTACATGAAAATAACCAGTTTTATTATACTAACTACTCTTATCTAAAGCTGTGGGCCCCTGTAAAGGCTGTGCTCCTACAGGTAGGCAGAGACTATGGAACGCCATTTGCAACGATCCTGACATATCTATCTTGCTTCATTCACTCCCATTAGATTCCTCATGCATGCACTTCTGTTCAGGGTACTTTTAACCTGTCCTGTTTTTAGGATGTCTTTGACTGCACGGTTGGCGTAGTGGCTCAAGCAGCCGCCTCACCGCTTGACTCTGTGCCGAAGTGTTGTGGGTTCGATCCCCACACGAGACAACACTTTGAGTGATTCATAAAATGTTGTTTCGAGTCTGGGTGTTCATTGTGTCCGTTAGTTGTATGTTTGTAAAGTTCCACGCGATACAGGATTTAGTCCTAATGCGGGAGTTGTCTTTTTAAAAAGATAAAAAAAAGATAGAAGATAAATCTGAACGTCCGCCTAAGTCTTCCCCTTCGTCCTGTCCCATTTACACTTGCCTTATATATCTGCTTGGTCAGGTACTCTTATAACTTAAATAAAAAATATTTCACAAATGAAATTGTTTCAAAGTCTTGTATATCAAAAAGTATACATTTGACAATGCTGTAAGTATATTATAGGCGAGCCCAAAGCGTTTTTATGAAGTTTAAATACTGTATAGATAACATTACTGTGAGTTAATCATCCATTAGAGTTATTCAAATTCAAATTCTTTATTTGTGTGATTTTGGGTGGGTACATAGATCTTAACATAGTTTTAATGTGCTCCAGAATCTGCCTTGTGGCTTACATAATTGTTACGTTTTCTAAATTAAGTACATATTCAATAATAATACATATTTTATAATAATTAGGTAGTCAAATAATAATGTCACAATTCACATGTTGGAAATTAAGGTCATAAATGTCAAATTAAAAATTGGTAATGTCATACAAATAATATTAGTAATAATACGTACATAACAATTAACAATAAAAATAATTTGTCATAATAATAATGAAATTGCTTACACTAATTTATCATTCAAAAATATATTCATTTACGGAGTAATAACATTTACTTAATAGAATTCCTTTTACTTTATTCTTAAATATATTAATGTTCGTTATTTCTAGTATATTTTTTGGCAAATGATTGTATATACGTGCACTCATACATAATACGCTTTTGTTTAATAAAGCCGTCCTGTTTTCTGGAATACTAATATGAAAGTAAAACCTTCTACTATTAAGAGCTTTAAATAAATGCATATGTTTTCGTACAAACAATATGACTTCTAGTAGATAAATACATGGCAGCGTTAAAATATTTAATTTTATAAAATACGGTTAAGTCAGGGTGTGCTTTCGCTCTACTGATCTGTCCGATCGTGGAGAGGAGGCATTCGGGTTCGCGCTCCCGGCTCGCTCGAGCAGTCGCAATCACTACCAATATCCCCTCCGTGATTGCGGCATCCTTTATTACCTTTGACATCCTTTCCAAACACCAACCTCCTTTAACACTCTCTTGTCCTATCCTGTATTTCCCTTCCGTTCCTTATCCGAAGTAGAGGTGAAGAAGATGGCGCAATGACTGCAAGGGGATTAAATACTACTTTACCCCAGGAGGGTACCAGATGTACCGGAGAATGCCTCTCTGAGCATTGTCGCTCAGACTGCCCCATCGTATCTGGGGGGGGCAAAATTCCCAACGGCGACGCGCTTTGCCACACGTCACGTTTTGTCTCCCCTTCCAACAGAGGCAAAAAGAGGGCTAGGGAATGCCTATTTGCAACGGTGAATGTTTGTGGAGGAGTGGATAGTAACATCGATGAATTGTGTGATATGATGGATGTAAGGAAAATTGATATACTAGGAGTGAGTGAAACGAAGAAGAAAGGTTGCTCAACAACTACTCATGGCCAGTATCATGCATACTGGTCTGGAGTTGTTGAGTCTGAAAGAGCTAGCCGAGGAGTTGGAATGATTCTGTCGGATAGGATGAATGAGTGTGTGAAAGAATATGAATATGTCAACTCCAGGCTTCTTTGGATGCGATTAAAACTTGGCTTAATGAAAATCTTTGTTGTGTGTGTTTATGCTCCGGACATGTCCAAGCCATTGAATGTCAGAGAGGAATTCTGGGATAAGGTTAGAGATGTGCTTGCTAGGTGTGAGAATAATGAAAGAATAATTATGTTAGGTGACTTTAATGGATGGGTGGGTGTTTCTCGTGATGGATGTGAAAGGGTTCTAGGGCGATTTGGTGACGAGAGAGTGAATGAAAATGGTGAGAGTTTGCTGGAGGTTTGTATGGAGAGAAAGCTTGTGGTGACAAACACTTTGTTTAGTCACAAGTTGATTCATATGTATACATGGCAAAGGCAGACAGAAAGGAGTATGATAGATTTTGTTGTGGTAGACGAACGTTTAAAAGGAAAAGTGAAAGATACTAGAGTGTATCGAGGCTTAAATGTGGGTACTGACCATTTTTTGGTAGTTAGCCGCATAGCGGGACTAACCACTAAATGGCGCCATCGCCCTCGCATACACTCAGCTGCCATTGAAAGAGTGAAAGTTGAACGATTTGAAGAAGAGGATGTACGTAGTCAGTATCAAGAGGCGTTGGAAGAAAGGTTTAAAGAATTGTTTGAGGAAGATGATTGCGAGATAGAAGAATTTTGGAAAGAGTTTAAGAATGGAGTAATAGAGACAGCTATACAAGTATGCGGCGTAAGCAAGAGGAAGCATGTTAAAAAGATTTGTAATGAATGGTGGGATCAGGAAGTAAGTGGTGTGGTCGCGGAAAAGCGCAAAGCATGGATGGACTTTCTGGCCATAAGAGCCAACAAAATGGTACAAGGTAGTGTGACTGACAATGAAAGGATAGTGAAAGAAAAGTATGTCAGGTTGAAACATAAAGTAAAAGAGACAGTGAGAAGAAAGAAAGAAGAATGTAAGGATAAATTTGATAGAAAGTTTTCTCAGCATTTTCGGGCCAATATCAAATTATTCTGGCACTTGGTTAGAACAGCCCGAGGCAAAGCAGGTGACTCAAAAGTTGGTGTGATAAGGTATGTAAATGGAAATATTATAAGAGAGCATGGGGAAGTTTTGGATCAGTGGAAGGTGTATTTTGAGAATTTATTTGAACGAGGAGAAAGTGACACTAGGAATATAGTAGCGAATGAGGAAGATAATTGTGCAAGTAATATAAGTATGGAAGAGATACGGTATGCAATGAAAAGTTTGAAAGCGGGTAAAGCTGCGGGATATGACAGAGTATCTGCTGAAATGCTCAAGGTAGGCGAAGGCGTCACCGCAAGCCTGCTGTACCTACTTTTCAATAAATGTTGGCGGTCCGGTCGTATACCAGGTGACTGGAACAAGGCCGTAATTGTGCCACTGTACAAGGGAAAAGGGTCACAGCAGGAATGCAAAAATTATCGCGGTATAAGCCTCCTGAGTGTTGTTGGCAAATTGTATGCAAAGATACTGATTGAAAGAGTGATATCTGAAACGGATAGTAAAATTTGGGATGTGCAAGCGGGATTCAGAAAGGGAATGGGATGTACGGATCAAGTCTTTTCCTTAAGGTGCATTTCGGAGAAAACCTTAAGTAAACACCAGAAGGTTTTCTGCGCCTTTATTGACCTAGAAAAGGCTTACGATCGAGTGGTGAGGGATGAACTTTGGTCAACACTTTCTGTGTATGGAGTGAGCAGCAGTCTGATACGGGCACTTGAATCCTTATATAGGGATTCAAGTGCCTGTGTCAGAATAAACGGGGCCTACACGGACTGGTTTAACATTGATCGTGGTGTTAGACAGGGATGTGTAGCGTCTCCTTGGCTATTCAATCTATTCATGGACAGTTGTTTGACCGATCTGAAAGGGTCTGAATGTGGATTAAGAATGGGTGAATCTGTGTTTAAGACCCTGCTATACGCTGACGATCAGGTTCTTTTTGCGTCGTCAGCGTCTGATTTACAGCAGATGGTCACCGTAATGAATGAGGCGTATAAGAAGAAGGGCATGAAAGTGAATGTAAGCAAGACTAAGGTCATGGTCATAGAGAGGGAAGACAGTATAACTGAATGTAACATAATGATAGGAGATGAAAAATTGGAACAAGTGAATGAGTTTGTGTATTTAGGGTCTTTGTTTACGAGAGATGGGAAATGTGAGGGAGATGTTGAAAGGAGAGTGAAAGCAGGAAATAGTGTGAATGGCGCCTTACGGTCCATCATCAGTAGCGAAATTATTCCAAGCAAGGCTCGTCTTGCTGTACTGCAGGGAGTTTTGGCGCCAACATTGATGTATGGTAGCGAATCATGGGTATGGCAGACGAAGCATGAAAGTAGAATCAATGCTGTGGAGATGAGAGCTTTAAGGAGTATGTGCGGAATAAGTTTGAAAGATAAAGTGTGTAACAGTGTGATACGGGAAAAGTGTGGTCTAAAAGAAGATGTAGTGACAAAGATTGAAAAAGGAATGTTACGTTGGTTTGGACATCTGGAGCGGATGGATGAAAGAAGAAATACGAAAGGAGTGTGTCGTGCGAGAATAAATGGAAATGTCGGTAGGGGACGCCCTAGGCGGCCGTACGCCGACCAAATAGGTGATCTACTGATAAAGGGCAAAATAAAAAGTACCTATAACCGACGCGCATGCATGACGAGGTTAATGAATGTCGATGAAGCGAAAAAGGTATGTTTGAACCGAAACATGTGGCGTTCCATAGTCTCTGCCTACCCCAATGGGAGACAGGCGTGACGTTATAGATAGATAGATAGAGAAAATACGGTTTACAGCTGTCTGTTTAAGTGACAAAAAGCTCGTATACATTTTTTCTGCGCCCTAAATGCAGCCTCTTTATCAGTGGAGTTACCCCAGAACACAACACCGTATCTCAAGAGAGGTGTGACGTACCCATGATATGCAGTTAGGACTGCGGTGGTACTTGCAGTCTTGCTAATCATGTATAGAGCATAGGAGTACGTGCTTAGTTTTGAACATAGTGACTCAATGTGTTGTTTCCAATTTAGATTATTATCTATAACCATTCCTAAAAATTTTGTTGTCTCTACTTCCTTAATTACAGTATTTAAATAATGAATGTCCATATTACTTAATTTATTATCTCTACTTCGAAATGTCATGATATGTGTCTTTGCAATATTAATATTTTAATTATTCAAAGTCAACCAATTAATAATATTTTCCAAAGTCATATTAATTTCATGTTCTATATCTGATCTTTCTTGTCCGATAAATAGAATTGTGCTACGAGTATCATCAGCAAATAGAATGGTTTTATGTTTTGTAATTTTAGGTAAATCATTAATGTAAATTATGAAAAGCAGTGGCCCCAACACACTTCCCTGCGGAGCTCCAGTTATGACTTGCCTGTTTTCAGATGTATAATTTATAACCTTTTTTGCAATAGCACATATATTCGTGATTTATGATATTTGTGTTAGATTACTTAAGAATGATTTTACTAAATTATAAACGTTGCCTCGAATCCCATACGCATACAGTTTATTCAGTAAGATGTCATGGTTAACATAATCAAAGGCTTTAGATAAATCCATAAAAACAGCACATGCTTGACAACCAATGTCTCTATTCACCAATACCGTGTGCAAGAAATTGTATACAGCTAGGTCAATAGACCTATTTTTGCGAAACCCAGTTTGTTCTTTACAGAAGAGACTATTTTTTTCAAAGTAGTTATAAATACTGGCATGAATCACCTTCTCAAATATTTTGGAGATTACTGATACAAGTGCTATTGGACGGTACAACGTATGTCATTTTTGTCACCCTTCTTAAATAGAGGCTTAATTACGGTCAATTTTAACTTATCTGGAAATACACCATCTGCGATACACAAATTGATAATATGACTAAGAACATGTGACAGTTTAATGGAAACACACTTCAAAATTTTAGTAGTGATATTGTCGTAACCTGTACTGTTGGTATTTTTTAGGGAATGGATAATATCAAAAATATCCTTAGGTGTAGTTGGAGGCATAAAAATTGACTTAAGTTCATAAGGTTATTGATATTGTAAATCGCATATTGTAGACTTGCTTGACTGGTCAATAAAGTAATCATTAAAATAGTTGGCTATTTGTGTGGGATTAGTTATAGTCTTGTCGTCAATGATTATTTGATGTATTTGATCTTTGGGTATATTTAATTCATTGTTATTGATTACCTTCCAAGTAGCCTTTGATTTATTGTTTGATGTATTTATATAGTTATCATTTCGTGCTTTCTGGGTCAATTTAATAATGCGCTTTAATCGTGAAGACAATGTTTTGAACTTACTTTTATTATATATCGAAGGGTTTTTCCTATACTCCCATAAAAGCTGTCGTTTTCGTTTAGAGCATACTTTTAAACCTTTAGTTATCCACTGTGGACGATTTCGGGACGACACCTTTACCAGGATAATTGGAAAATAGAGGTTATAGAACATCAGAAACAATTCATAAAAGATGTTAAACGCTATATTTGAATCATGACAACTAAAAACATCAGTAAATCCAAGGGAATTAATGCAATCTTCGAACTGCCCGATGTTTTCCTTACAATAGTCTCGTTTATCCACATTCCAAGTTTTGAGAAGGTAAGTAGGTTTAACTGGACAGGTAAGCACTTGTGCTGTATGGTCCGAGAGTGCATATTCTATAACCCTAGCCTTACGTCCCCTAATATTAAACATAATGTTATCTATGCACGTTCCGCTTGATAGCCGTGTTGGTTCATTTATGCCTAGCTTTAAATTGTATCCAGATATCATCTGTCTGAACTCCGCAGCTTCATGAGTTTTACTGAGGATATTAATATTAAAATCTCCGCAAATAACTGCCTTTTTTCTACCATAGTAAAACCGATGCAACAATGCGTTTAAATTTGAGAAAAAAATATATATTATGTCATCTGAGCTCGATCTTGGAGGTCTGTAAATGCATAAATGATGTATATTATGCTCCATTAACTCGACTCCCGAACATTCAATGACATTTTCTATAGAGTATTTATTGATTTCAGCTATTGGTGCATATCTAAGCGAATTGTTTATTAGAATGCAAGATCCACCGCGTCGACTTTTCCTACAAAAGCAAGAACCTAGCTTGTAATTATTAATGTTGAGTGTACCCTTGTCACTTATAATCATGTTGTGTTCTGTGATACACAGCACATTTATTGACTGTTTTTCATTCTCAAGAATTAATGTCAAAAGATCAGACTTAGATACCAAACCATTTATGTTATGATGTAAAAATTTTATGAAGTTATACACGAAAAAGCTCATTACATTTTTGAGGAGAGGATATCAGGCTTACATTTAATGTATTTTCCTCTAAGGTATCAGTCTGTGTAGCTTTATCGATTGACAATATGGTTTTATGTTTAGGGCTGTTTTGTTTTGCGCTGATGTACTCATGCTGAGTCTCTCCGAATCGCAATCCGTAGTCAATATGGAGTATTTCTTTTAGAAGAGATCTACACTTATGAAGCACAAAATGACTGCACCTAAGCAAATAATCACAATCATTCATGTCAACATAACTACAATATTTATATTTAGAACATATGAATTTGAGTTCATAATTTAATTTATGCTCATTAAGGAACCTATTGAAAGGTACTTCTGAAATTATTATATTAGTATTTGACAAATTTGTAATAGACTGTCTCAAGAAAAACATTAGTTCATTTGGTTGCTTGTTATTAGTCCCACCTAAAATTATAACAAAGTCATTTTTGTCCAATGTACTTATTTCACTCTTTGCTGAAAACAAAATATGTTGCAATGTAGCTCCTGAATTCCAGTAACTGTTTACCACGTATCGTTCACCAACTAGTTTTTGTAATATCTCTCGCACCCTGTATTCTTGTTGGTCTGCTAGAACTATAATTTTCCTTTTTTTTACCTCAGATTCATATTTTACTGACGATATAACGTTAGTTTCTACGTTATGTATTTGATTTTCCTTTAGATCTGAAGATTGGCTGATATTAACGGAGGTATTATTTAGCCCTACATTAGGTGTATCAGGATTAGCTTCTTGCTCGTATTGTAAATCTAATTTTTGTTTAACTGCGATATCAAAAGTGTGGACTGTGTCGTTTTCTTGTGTAGCCTTATATTTCTTATGAGCTGACATAGATATCTTATTTCTATGGCCAGGTGTCAAGCAGATTGCCTTGTAGTTCTCAATCAACTTCTGAGACTTTAGTAAATCGGTCTTAAGTTGAAAATTTTCAATATTTAAATTTTCTATTTCTTTGAGAGCACTTAATAATTCGCCACTAAGTGACTGAATTTTATTTTCAAGTTCTTTTATAGTACCATCGTCACTATGAAAGCTATCATTAGGTATGCTCATCATAGTGGAGTTGAAAAGGTCAGATTGGTCACGGCCAGTCACATTCTCAGGTATGTTTTCAAGCGAAGTGACTCGACATGGCCTACGAACGGTGAATTTTATTCTGGGAATCCATTTCTAATTATATATAAATTCGGGATATTTTTCAATTTTATAGCAACATTAATCGATAAAAAAATGTCATGAATGGTCAGCTTTATTGTCTATGCTTTTTGTATAATATTAATTAATTTATCAATTGTCACATCTCTAGTGGATCAAATGTCAACTTGCTCATTAGTCAATACGTTTCAAACAAAAAATTTTTCACTAACAGTTTTTAGAATGTGTTTTCTATGTTTGTTTCAAATATTTATAATCCGAGTAGTGGTATGTGTAAACAAGTGAACAAAGTGGTATGTACTCACGGTTCCACCAGTCCAAAACTCACTAACAAAATATCACAAGGTGTTATCAGAAAGTTACTCCGCGAGCACTGTTGAAAGTGTTCTATAGTTTGGTTAGATGTAGAACGTTGCAAACAATTATTGATGATTTTTATAACACTCTGATAGTAACTAGCTAAGTTTGAATTCGTCTGTATAACAATTTAAAATAATTCGCAACTATAATTACACAAACTATGTTTACGTATCAAGGACAGCTGTCAGAGCCCTCTATCTTACAAATTCGTTAAATAGATGTTTATCTAACAATGATTTTAAAATAGGTAATTTGATTATTTTTAAATAAATTATCCTCCTTCGCATCATATTATGGCTCGCAATTAACTAACAAGTAATGCTGCCTGGAATAAAATGTAACGTAAACAGGCTCAGTTTTTTTTAAACTTTATTGTTCTTGGAAGTTTTAACTAAGCCACTCGGCACGTTTGAATTACAAAAAAGACAATTTTAAGACTTCAAGAGCTTTTCGACTTAAAGCCGAGACTTACGCATGTTCTTAATATTTTTTGTACCTTTTTCACAACTATACTAAGGACTATTAGTTTACATAATTACTCAATTAATCTGTACTTTAGTAGAATTTGAATAAAAAGTATAGAGTTCTTTGTAAAAAACCATAGGCTAGACTACAAGTACAATTAGTATGGCCTTCAATGCATTATCCTCCTAGCGTTATCCCAGTCTCAACCTGGGGTCCGCTTTCTAGTCTAACCGGATTTGGCGGAATATTAGCTTTTCCACGGAGCGACTGTCTGTCCTCCGCAACCCAAAGGGATAGCGATATTCCATGGTTTAGACTAGTGTCAGTTTATTTTAGAGGTACTGACGAACGATCCTGACATATCTCTCTTGCTTCATTCAGTTCCATCAAATTTCTCATGCATGTCTCTTCGGTTAAGGGTACTTCTAACGTGTCCTTTTAAATATTTTTTAAATAAACTGTATGCATTTGTAATTTAAACGAAATTATATAGGGTTCCCACCAAGAACTTAGGGTCCCAAGCCAACCTCACCTGCAAGTGGTGCACCTGCCGATCAACGGACGAGGCTCTGGCAAACAAAATGTCCCAATAAGCGGCAATAGGCTCGCCACCTATTACGTGGGATCAAAACACTGGCGAAAAGTGGGCGTTTAATATGCCTCTGCCTACCCCTTCGGGGAAATAGGCGTGAGTCTATGTATGTATGTATGTAGATAGTAGTATAATGTACGTGTCTTTGTGCCACATGTTCTAGTCAGGTCATTTAAGAGGACTACCACTTAGTAATAGTGCGCCTCGCGTAAAGGACACTATACCATCTAATTTAAAAGACTAGATAAATGCTACTTGGACGGAGAACTAAACCTTCCCTAACATTTGCTTTGGGGTTGCTTAATGAGAAAATACTACGGTTCCTACCTGACCTAATAGGTGTTGATGAGAGTGTACATAGATAGCTAATCCCCGTCGCAATATACTATGATCAATCCATGGATTTGAAAATTAGAGAAACATACTAAGGCACCGATAGCTGAGTGGAGAGACCCACAGACTGCTACGCAGAGGGTGTCGGGTTCAAATTCACGGCACGCACCAATGACTTCTCGGAGTTAAGTGCGTATTAAATTGTTTGCTATCGCTTGCTAAACGGTGAAGGAAAACATCGTGAGAAAACCTGCATGTGAAGTCTGGCAACCTGCACTTGGCCAATGTGGTGGCCTTACCATTCTCATAATTATTGAGAATAATTATAGCGGGAGCGGCGCAGTGCGATACGTGTATTTTGCGAATCGAATGTTCTGGATTGTCTCTCGCGTCGACGATCGCCGCGACCAATCCGCGAAAGGCGTGCCCCTCCTTAGGGAACGGGAGACAAGGACGGAAATATAGTATCGCGCTATGGTATAGCGTGGAACGCTTGTCTAATGCGAGCGATTGACGTTGATGCGATTAGTTATAGATAAGAAGGTAGATGGCGCTACCATATCCCCCCGGCCCTAAAGGGTTGCCTTTAAAAAAAATAGAATTGAACTTAGCTATGTTGGGTGTACTACCGCATAATCCATCAATAGGCTAAGACAGCGATATGACAATAAAATTAATCTAAATTAACTTTAGCGAAAACTACAAACGCAATAATAGCAAAAACTACTAACTAAATACTTAAACTAAGAGGTGAATCCAACTTCAGGCTAGATCTTACTGAGTTGGAAGTGGACAGAGACGTACAACAGGGCGCACGTAACTCCCTTTAGCGGTTTTCACGGTAACAACACGGGTTGATCTGTGCCTCGACTTGTGCAAGGACAGTTAAAAGCTCTTCGTAAGAGAGGATCTGTTGACCTATAACATTGAAGAGATGCGTTTTAATTACTTTGACCATGATTTCCCAACATCCACCGAAATGTGGTGATGCTGGTGGAATAAACTTCCAGTCAATATGATTTATGGAAAGTTCTTCCTGAAGACGAGTACGATAAGCCGCGACGTGATTGAAACAAGTAGCGGGAACAAGTTCAATCTATTTACTAACGCGGTTGGCGACAAAAGTCTGCCAGCGGTGAGGAGATGAATAAATCCAAGCGAGCACTACTTTGGAGTCAGAAAATGCGTATATTCTATTAATAGGGTAGTGGGGCAAGACTGTGTCTTGAACCTTGTGGAGCAACTGAGACAGCAGAAGGGCCGCGCACAACTCCAGTCTCGCAACCAAAATGGTTTTAACAGGCGAGACCTTACACTTGGCGCAAACTAACTGCACCGAGTAGTTAGAACCAATGCGGACTTGCAGATATATGACTCCGCCGTAAGCACGCTCGCTGGCGTCAGCGAAACCTATAAAGTTGATGGTACATCCATCTACCAACCCAAGATGACGCGGAATAGTAATTTACTCAATACAAAACTGGCCCCAAGTGGCGACAATATGGTCAGGGGGTGTTTCATCCCACTCACACATTGATAGCCAAAGTTCCTTGAGATCAAGAGCTTGGCTTACAAAATTGTGGGAGCCGCAAAACCCATTATGTCCCATAGTCGAGCCACTGTAGACATCATAGTGCGTTTGGTGCACTTGTCATCTAGCGGTGAGACGCCAAACCGAAAACTATCGCAGGATTTGTCCCAGCGTAAACCGAGAACTTTATGCGGTACAGACTTCTCAAACTCAATGTTTGGAGAAGCTTTATGAGAATCTGGTATGCGTGCGAGAACCTCTTTAGAGTTGCTTGTCCATTTGACAAGATCAAACTGGCCTCGCTTGAAAAGCTGAATGAGCTCTTCACAAAGCGAAATTGCTAGCGGAGCGGGTATGACACTACAGGCAATGTCATCCATATACAAAGCGGAAGTGTAGTATAGTATAGTGTAGCGTAGCATAGCATGGCAAGACGTAGCATAGCGTAGCGTAGCGTAGCGTAGCATAGCGTAGCATAGCGTAGCACAGCGTAGCATAGCGTAGCATAGCGTAGCATAGCATAGCATAGCATAGCTAATTAGTGCTTTATCATACACACAGTTTTAGCACCCACCTTGATCTCTTGAAGAGCAGAACAACAACAAGACGTAATACAATGAGAAGTATGTAACGTAGGTACGGTACCCATAATCACATACCCAAATACCGTCTCAATAGCGGGCGGTAAATCATATCGCTCACTACGTACTATTTTAGTTAGTACCAAGTGCGGAAATATTGAAGCTCCGATCAAAAGATCAATGCCTGCCGGATTCGGAAACTCCGCGTCTGCCAGCGGCAATGACTCGAGGTGAGTGAGTGATGCTACGTCTACATTTTCGGCAATGCGTCCGTAATACGCTCCACGATAAGCGAAGAAATGTTAAAATTAATATTCCTATCAAAACGCGAATGTATTTTAATATCTACGGAACCCTTGAAATGTTTTTCTGATCCGCCTATCCCTTTGACGGTTGAGTTCGTATTTTTAAAGTTATTCCATAATCCGAGGCGTTTGAATAACTCAAACGTTATTAAATTGGTCTGAGATGCGCTATCTAGCAGACAACGTAACATGTGCGGCGACCCATTAACATCATATACGATAACTTGCGCTGTCGCTAACAGAACAGTCTTAGACGTCATACACTGCGTTTTGGCCCTGCGCGGATCATTATAGATGCGCGAGTACCGTCCTCTCGTGCGCGTCGCCCGCGCAATGGACATCGTACACAACGATACTTCGCCCTGAGGCGTGCAGGGGGAAGGCACCGTGGCCTGTACGTTTTTTTTTTTTTTTTTTTAAAGACAACCTGCGACGTAAGTGTGTCAAGGTTAGCGGCTTGGCTTGACAACGGGTTATCTTTATCGAAATGTAGCAATGAATGATGTTTTTTATTGCATAAGCGACACTTTGTCTTACTAGAACAATTACTTGTTTTATGCTTAAGCAATTAATGCAAGCTTTGTTATCTTATACGCATTTAAAACGAGCGGTTGGATTTGAATTATTAAAGGTGGGACACTTATATAAATGGTCGTGCACCACATTACTGCACAGACACTTCTGTGAATTATTACTATTAGATTCCGAGCATGTTACGTAAGATTGCGGATCAGGGACCGAGTTATTATTACTATTTCGCGATTTATTCAACCTTTGTTTGTTGTTGTTAGTGTTAGACGGGCCAGGTGAACCAGACTGCGTATTATGAAATATTCGACACTGATCTTTGATGAACGAAATAAAACTATCTAATGTAGGTATTTTATTATTGCGTTCTGTCATCTCAAATGCGCGAATTGTATCAGTGTCAAACTTTTTTAAAGCGAGTTGAAGCAACATAAAGTCGGAAAGATCTTCTAATTTTTAGTTCCTTAGAGAATTAACCGCGGTTACGAAGTTATCAATAAACAGCTGGAAATTCGAGACAGATGCGGCACCGGACAGTTTAAGATTTAAAGCTTGGTCAAAGTAGGTAGACGCTAGGACGCGCGTGTCCTGATATCTATCAAGTAGTGACTGAAATATGACCTGATAATTCTCAGCACTGGGTGTGACACCTGCAAATACGGACTGGGCCTTCGGTGACAGTTTACCTATTAAATAGTACAACCTGTCAGCATCTGTCAGAGAACCATTATCGTGCACTGTAGAATTAAAACTCGCATAGAATAACGGCCAATTTCGTATATCTCCGTCAATCGACATAATCTCGATTGGCGGTAATCTCGGTTTGCGGGCAACGGGCTCTGCTGAACATTTACCCTCCAATTGTGATTGTATACGCTTAATAATACAATAAAGATCTTCGAATGAGGTGTACGCCTGATAGTTCGGTTTTTCATCAGGATTGATAGAAAGTAATCTTGCGTTATAATCGTCTAACAACTTATGAAAATCTGTTCAAATACTATCTACTGTCATACAATAACTGAGAAATGCTTCGCTATTACTGTCGGAAATAGATGCGGTTTTTGAGCGTTCATAGATGTTTTGAATACGCTCAAATAAAATATTGCGTTTTGCTTCTAAGATTGTCATCTCTTTGTCTTCCGACACGCGTGACTTCTTTTGTTGTGACATGCTTACGTAAGTATAAGCTAATGAGAACGAAACAAAATAAGAATATCTAATGTACCTATTATTTTACCTAAGTAGGCTAAGTAGGCAACACTTTAGAGCTGTGGAATTAAAAGTTGCTCGAAATATGAGATTTACAAGACAACTATGATAGTTCCAGAAATAATAATTGAGTAAGTAGGTAGCTACATAAAAGTTTACCTTCTGATGCGGGCGGAAACAACCATATAATATAATATATTCACATAACCGTCAGGTTATGTGAATATATTAGGAGTATAGCTAGGTGCTATAACTGCCTAGGTATAGCGATATACGACGAAACGTATAAAAACGTAAATGAATCCGACTCGTATGGATCAACAAAATGGTTCGGCGTTACACCGAAACCAAAGGTTCTAGGCGACTTGGAGCAGGAAAATGGACTGTATTAGGGCGAGTTCTGGGTCGCCTAGAAAGGAATAAGGGAAGAGGAATAAAGGATTGGAATGGGAGAGATGATTGTGAGTGGGTGTAGGATATTCTAAGGATGAAGGGGACTTACCTTGTTCGGCAATCTTCTTCGTCTCAGAAGGGCAGTCTCCTGGTGGTCTCGGGATGAAGCTGCTTGATTCACTTCACTACACAAATCACCTTCACTTGCGAGCGGCTTATATATGCGGTAATAATTATAGCGGGAGCGGCGCGGAGCGATACGGTATGGCTGCCACGTATTTTGCGAATTGAATGTTCTCGAAAGTTCTGGACTGTCTCTCGCGTCGACGTTTCGCGGCGACCAATCCGAGAAAGGTGTGCCCCTTCTTGGGGATGGGATAGAGAGGGATAGAAACAAAAGGCATCGCTTGCATTGGCCAAGCAGCGACCAACCATTGACGTTGATGCGATTAGTTATAAATAGGAAGGTAGATGGCGCTACCAATAGGAATATTTGGAATTTTCCGTCTTGTCTTATAATGATATTGCAAGAAAAAGATAGATACGTTACCTACGTAGTGATCAAACCGAAAAACGCTACACTAACGCACACATCGATAACTCAATGTTTTATTGACAAATGTGTCAGTTTCACTTTGACGCCGGCTCGCGATGTCACACAGACATATGTCAGATTTGCCAACTGGCTTATGTTTAGCGTACTGCTTTTGGTACGCCTATAACAAATCTAAATATATTTGCGTCATGTATTTCATTAGTCGGTTCTTACGTCAACCATGGCATAAAATGGGGTTGTGACACTTTATTGTATCCTCAATCTCATTGTACATCGTCGTAAATTGTTGTCCCATCTAGTAGGTATAGCACTAAGGCGATTATAGTTTTGTGACGATGCCGACACAAGTTGAGCCCTGGGTGCGGTGTTACTCGACTATCGTTATGTCTATGACAACGCACTTCGCTACATCGATAATTACTGAATTCGATATTAGATTAAGTTTCCAATTAATAAATATTATTATGAGCTTGTTTGGAAACTGCGTACCGGTATATCGTAATAGGGAGGATGTGTTGATAGTTTATGAATTCACGTAGAACGTACTAACCTGTGTGACATGTTTCTTCTTCTTGTGTCGATGGCAACACTAGTCACTCGGCTTTAGGCATATACTCGGCAACGCGGGTAACATATGACGTTGTCAAGTTTAGTGTGCATGATTCTGGGCTTGTGAGCTCATCACCATATGGCTCATTGTCTGTGATGATTCAAAGTGATATTTTAAATAAAGGAACTTCGTGCTTACCTATCGTTATACGGCTGTAGTTTGCGTAAAACTATGTTATGATTTGTAACCTTCGCAAGCGAGCGGGTTATTTACGGCTGGTTACAATATTCGATCTATCATTAATTTGAGGATTATAAATTCATATTCGACATATTTAGTATTATAGAGCTTATGTCAAATATGTTTATCAAATCTCCAGATCCATGGGTAGATAGAATATTAAAATCGGCTGGTAGTAACCGTTCATTCTAAAGTGCATTCTTGCTATAAACGATTTTAAACTTTCACGATTAGTATACATTATACAAGGTTATACAAGGTCGCGGCGGGACTGACCAGTCCCGCCCCGACCACGGCTGAAGCAAGTCAGCCGAAACGTTGGCAAAAAACCGAGGTATTTATGCCTTAAATATAAGATTTATCGCGAGTAAGACCCGCTATATAACCTTGTATAATGCATTTTTGCTTCTTGTAATTACTTCACTACGAACACAGTTCGTGTTCGTAGTAAAGTAATAAGTGAAAGTAAAGTGAGATTATTAAACTAAAATTCTATTATGAAGTGAATTTGGGACGAGAATGACTTCGGTATTTAAAATAAATTTACTTTATTGTCCAAGATCTGTCTGCGTTCCCCGAGACTCAACTGCTTGTCCATATTCCAACTATACCATGAATGCAGGGTCTTAACAGTTCGCCAACTTTATGTTCTTCGATGTGTTTCGAGAAAACATATTAGTGTCACCCTACCAAATCCTCATAAACGTACAAATCTAGTCGTTAGCTCACATCATAACACCACTTTTGCACAACATCAATATTATATTCTAAGCACGTACATATATAATAAAGTTCACAAAAAAATGAACTTATCAACATTAAATAAACTTGAACTAAAGTCAATGATCACGGAGTGGCTTCTTATGCAGGACTACGATGAAACAGAGGCCCTTCTCACATTCATCGCATAAGAACTGTCGTTCCATTATCTAATTCACCAGATTTATACACAAATATACATATGTGCGAGCATGCATGTGCACGCACACACACATACATAAACACACACACATTCATCCACATACATACATAAACACACACCCTCATACATTAAATTAAATGTAAACTCAATCTAAATTATAAAATTTTTCACTTTTATACTTATTTTCTAGACTTGTAGCAAAACATAATAAGTAATCTTTAGTTGTACAACATTTGCTTCACACTCGCTATATGTCATAAATGTAAAGTAGGTATAGTATATTTTAAAACTGTTCCTAAGATACAGGTATAACCTAGTTTAAGGCACAATGCTATTTTCGTGTATGATATTAGCAGCTTTATTATAGTTAATGTGATTCTGTCTATCAACTATAATCTTGTTTTGTACAAGCTGTATCATTACTTGTTGATAAATAAATTTATTATTATTATATTGTGACTGAACTATCAGAAAGTAGAGTAAAATCTAGCGCCAACATATATTTTATTTCAACAATTTTTCTCAGCTTTTTTTGAATTAATTAAACTCTATTTGAAGTTGGATTTTAGTAGTCGAACTTTATTTTGTATTAATTAATTCATCAAAGTCATGCAAATTTATTAAACAAATTGCTAAATGCCTGAAATTTTCCACTATATTGCACTCAAAATATTTGTTATATAATATTATGAGTAAGCAAGTTTTGATAACATAGATTGACTTACAAAATACGCTATCACGAAACTATGCTAAAAAGTGTAAGTTACCGAATTTTTCAGTGTGAGACGATGACATTACTGTGTAGAATAAGTAAAACAATAAGATAGCGTGGTCACTAAATAATGAAAGCAGATTTATTCATTTATGAATAAGTCAGAGAAAATGGTTCCAGCGCAACGAAGCAACGGCACTCACTCCGAATTCGTATTTAAGACGAGTTTGTAGAATCCCTGGCAAATTGATCTTCAAAGAAGTTGATTCAAAGATGTTTGAAGTCCTGATTAAGTCCCAATGAATTCTGCTGTAAAGTTATCTACAGTTTATCATACTAAACTGACTTCATTGCCCTTTTTCTAAATATCCGTCACGAAATGGCTGCTATATAGTCTTAAAAACCTTGCTATTCGAATAATTTACAATAATTAGATGATGATATTAGTAGGGTTTCCATATAAAAGTTGTAATGTTTCACTAATTATGGATTGATTGATAATTTGTGCATTTTTGTAACACTGATTAACCGTCCGACCCTTCAAAATAAATTTTCTTTGAGACACCTTGCGATACTCCATAAATCCATAGTTTATTCGAGTATCAGTATGTCCAAGGGTACCGACTCTATAATAACAGACAAGATCTTCACGACAACTATAATAGAGGGATTAAAGTGCTTCTAAAGTTTATTATAAATTGCTTATTTCAAATTCATCATTGTTTTCCCATAGTTCCGTTAGCCCAACAAACAAAAGCACTCCAAAAACAGTAACAAGTTCACCATCCGTGATTCAAAATTTCCCTGGTAATAGTTATAGCAAATTTAATTTATTCTAGCATCCCCGTTGATGCCTGAACTTACTGTATTATTACGGACACAGCTTTGTGTCGAACAAACGGTTTTTACAAAGCGCTAACAAGGTCCGGTGTACTAGCGTCGTTGTCTGCAGTTTGTAATAATGTGGATTGTAGCAAACCAAGCTGTGATTGAGCAATCTGTTGGGAAAATATGGTTAGTTTTCTGTAAAAATATGTGTGTTTGGTGGTTATACTCGTTTTATATATCATTTTTTGCATAATTTAATAAGAAAGTTTAAGAAATGAAATAGCACCTGTCTAATATGTAAAATAGATCCAAAATGGTAGAAGTCCAACATAGATCTTCACAAAAGTACGTTAGCTTTCAAATAAAAATAATGTCGTATTCTTTGCATTCTTTTTTATGGTAACAGGCGGCAAACGAGCAGACAGTTCGCTTGATGGTAAGCAATTACCGCCGCCCATGGACACAAGCAACACCACGGCATTATGGACATGGAGCTTTGTGTCGAACTGTACGGCGAACAAACGGTTTTAACAAAGCGCTAACAAGGTCCGGTATACTAGCGTGCTTGTATGCAGTTTGTAATAATGTGATTGTAGCAAACCAAGCTTGCAGCAATATGTCAGGAAAAATATGGTGGTTAGTTGATTGTAAAAATATTTATTTTTGCGGTTTTACTCGTATATATACTATGTTTTAATCTTGCATATTTAAATAACAAAGTTTAAGACATGAAGTAGCGAAAAACCATCTCAAAAGTATGTTAGCTTTCAAATAAAAATAATATCATAATCTATGCATTATTTAAGGTGCTACGATACACACGTTACCCAAGGCTTATAATACCTCTCTTTTTGACAAACATACACGCTTGTACAATGAGTTACAAATATAACCATTTTAAGAAAGGAATGTATGAATGTTATAAATAAATTATTCAAGTGTTAATGTGTAGGCATTTTATTAACTATGAAATAATAATTTAGATATGCAGTACCGTCGCACAAGCATCGTTAGCTTAAAAGGATGCCTGTAAAACATGTATTTATTCATCACAGAGTAATTTAGTTTTTGTCAAGTGAACTACATACAAAGGAGTATTCGGTAGAATCTCAAGGAAGAGACGATAAAACGTATTGTCCTGACATTATACACATATGTATAATATACAGTATAGGTATAGTCTGTTTGATTCTCCTCTCTGGAAATGGCTAGCGGTTTTGGTCTGGTTGGAATGCGGTCGTGGTTGGAATCAATTTCATAGATATTCATAGAACCTAGTATCAAATAATTAAACCTTTCTCAAGAATCAGCAATTTTAGGAGAAAGCCGTCCAAAACCATTTGGTAGTTTTGAGTTCATCGCGTTCATACAATTACGCAGGACAACCGGGGGACTTCATATTAAAATATGTATAGATATAACATCAGTTAAGTAAAGTAGGTGGCTACGTAAACGAAGCTACCCACATGACACTAACACGCAAGAGACAGCACTGTCCTTATCAAAGATAACTTGAACCATAGTTCAAACCAAGCACTTCTTCAGTGGGGTTCACGGGAACTTGGTGCTATGAGGGTGTAATAATTGATGTTGTTTTGCAATGTTTTGACTTGCAATCAGTCCCATGCGAAGTTTTGATGGTTCCGGTTACATATTAATAGTACTTGCTTCCTAACTCTTATTTGTATGCGTTGAGATGCCATTCCGGATAGATAAACTTGTGGAATCAGGCTATGTCTCTAATTCTTTAGCTGTCTACAGAAACTAAACGAAAGTCTACTGTACAATTTTATCAAAACACGTTGTGTAGTTTTCGCCAAAACTATTAACACATGAAGCTGATAGTTTTTCGGGAGCGTAGGGGCGCACCAAGAAGGGATTGTCCGAAATGCCCGCGGGATCGAAATAAATAATTAAAATAAAATAAAAAGTTTGAGCGTAGCTGCGGGCATCGTTCTAAAAGTTCAAAATTAAGTTCTTAAAAAAATAACAAGAACAAAAGGACAAGATTGTTATTTTAATATTTAATTTTAAGTCTTCTTATTTATTGCTATTATATTTGTTAGCAAAAACATTGAAATTAAGTAACAAAAGAAAAACCTAGCTATATTTATTGTAATAAAAAAGTAAGTGGAAAATTAATTTAATGTATTAATACGTATTACACATTTCGACGGCATGGTTGTCGAAGCGACCGCCTCGCCGCTTGACGTTGCGTCGATTGCTGTAGGTTTTATTCCCACACGAGACAACACTTTGTCTGATCTATACATTGTTGGTTCGAGTTAATAAATATTATACACTCAGGTGGTCATTGTGTTGGTTGTATGAATGTAAAGTCCTCCGCGACAAAGAATTTCTTACTAGTGTGGAAGTTGTCTTTTAGAAAATAAAAATAATAAGAATATCGAATAAAAAATTAACAACGCACTTAAAGCTTGTTTCTACAGATCGTATCGGATACATCAATTCGTTACAACTACTTCTAATAAGTTTATGTAAGTGTCAAATTAAACGGAATAAATGAGAAAAAAAAAGAAAAAAAATAAGATGCTGCGTAGTAGGTATTTTATATGAATTACTTGGAACAAAATATACGTAAAATAGCAGCTTCGCCTATGTTACGTTTTTTTATGTAATAGATGGCAAACGAACAGGCGGATTACCTAATGGCCAGCGAGTACCGCCATCATGGACACAAGCATCACCAGAAGAGTCACAAGTGCGTTGCTGACCTTTGGGTTGAGAAAAGGAATAGGAAGAGTAGGATATAGTGACAAGGAATGGAGGATGGATCTCCCGTATACTCACTCACCGAACGAAATGCTACATCATAGGTACTCCTCATCCATTTTCTGGGAGAAGGTGGTACTGCCCCGGTCGAATCTTTCTTTTTTTTCTTTTTAAATAAAACAACTCCTGCATTAGGACTAAATCCTGTGTCACGGGGGACTGCACACATACAACTAACGGACACAATGAACACCCAGACTCAAAATAACAATTTATGAATCACACAAAGTGTTGTCCCGTGTGGGGATCGAACCCACAACACTCGGCGCAGTGTCAAGGGGTGAGGCGGCCGCTTAATGCACTACGTCGTGCAGTCAATTCGGCTCATTCTGCCTGAAATCAGCAAGGCTCTTCTCCCTTTAAATGTTATACATATATACATACAACGCGTAGATAGCAAGTATAATATTATTAGCCTCACAGAAATAATACTTTAAGGACAAGTCAGAAGTACCCTTAACAGAAGAGCATGCATGAGAAACTTGATGGGAGTGAGTGAAGCAAGTGAGGTATGTCAGGATCGTTGCAAATGGCGTTCCGTAGTCTCTGCCTACCCCTCCGGGAAACAGGCGTGAGTCTATGTATGTATGTATGTATGTAAATAATACTTTGTTCATCTGCGACATACAAAGTGTGTCAACAATGTTCCTCAAATAATAATTAATTCCTCCGCTCCAAAGGAGCGCATTGGAGCATTTAAACGTTTATCGCCGTGTTCAGTATGTGTGTTAAGAACAATAGCTAAACTTTCCGAAACTTCCTTCGAGTGATTCGCTTTAAGCAATGGTATGTACTACATCAATCGTGTATGTCACTGAGACGTGCTTACTTCAGAGGACATAGATTTCAGGTATTTGGTACTATAAATAACAATATCTCTCTATCTGTACATACAAATCTATCTATCTGTGACGACCATGTTGACCACCGTGTTGACCACCTGGTGGCGTAGCAGGTGTGTAAGTGACCGCCACGCTAAAGGTCACGGGTTCGATTCCCGTTCTAAATTTATAAAGACTAGCGATACGGGTAAAGAAAAATATAACGATGTAACTTCCAGTGAAGTTTTTACTATAAATTACTGGCCTGGCCAGCTAGATGCAAACTAAACAACTATCTAACAAGTCTGGCTTTCTGAAAGACATTTAATTACAAAGAATACACTAGCTCGTAGATTTAAGCGGGTAGATGTGAACTTTTAAAATTTAATGCAAGTGGCTTTAAGAATTTTGTTTCAAAAGATTTCTTAGACATCTTCTAATATACAGGTTGTCAAAAACCCATAACCAAGCCGAAGTCTACTCATTATGCACATCATGCCATGTCATATTTACCAAAAAGAATACCTGGGAAATAATATTTTTTAAGCAGAGGTTTTTTAAACCGCAATTTAAAGTGCACGCGTGCAATGCTCGAGATACTTATCTCTCGATGGGTGGATAGGACATCTACGGAACAAAATTGGCACGAGAATTGCATTGATTTTGCACATAATTAGAAAAATTGTATGGTGAATTTGGCCTTAATATTTCCTGAACCAGTAATTTCCCAGGTATGGAGCCCAAGCAAAAATGTTCATAATGATTGGTACAACATGGGATTTCAATTAGCATTAAGGGTCTCTTTACACCCGAATAGTCCTCATCCTTTCCTATACATAACATCGCCGCCCGGTTGTCGTTAAGATTCAATTGTTGCCTGCAAGATAAGAGAGAGGAACATAAATGAGGAGATACGCATGAATACCGTGGAAGATTTTGGCTATAAACTATTCTTATAAAGTACAGTTAGTTCTATTTTATTTCAAGATGAACAGACAGCTCTAATTAAACAATTTGCCGCAGTTATTTTGTTTTTTTTTTATTTTTTTATTTATCATTCACAGGTTCATACAAGAACTAGAGGACCCGTGCTGCTCCACAGCATATTTTAATATTATAAAAAAGCTCTTACATATAGGTATGACTAGCTTTCGCCCGCGGCTTCGCCCGCATTAAATTTTAATAAAGTGTAGCCTTTGTACTTCCCCAGGTTTCAGACTATCCATATCAAATTTCATCACAAATGGATCTGCACATTAGCCGTGTAGCATACATAAAACAGATAATACTTAAAATTACTTTTGTTTTCATAGTCGTCAAACTTCAGGTAAAGATTAGTATGTAGGTATATTATTAAAGTTATTGAAGAGCTTATGTATATACTGAATAGAATAGCAGCTAAAATAAAAACTGAAAGCATTAACACCAAGGACATAATCAGACCGCCCCTCCGCCCCGCTGCGCTTAAGCGCGCCAACTCATAGTAAGCGCTTGCGCTTTGGTCAATTATATCCTGATAACTTTTAAACTATTAGTCCAAACAACTTACTGTAAAGACAAAGTTCATCTTCATTAAATACTGAAGGCAATAAATATATCAATTTTGAAAACAATTTGATAACTACTCTAGGATGAGCATTGTAAAAAACATATTTTTTTATGTTATACTGTTTTATTACAATAAAAATGATGTAGTTAGGTTATGTACCAAAAGGTAAAAAGTAATTCAGTAAGTCCTAGCTGCCAGATCGCACTAAACTTCACATCAATCTGGGTCAGACAAATATAAATCGTTGGGCAAGTGAAATTTCTATCATAATGTTTATTCTGGATACGCTACGCCCAAAATTAAAATAAATGTTTTTTTAGCTTATTTTATTTTCAAGTTTTTAGTTTTGTTATTAGTTGATACATCTCATTCTATTTTCATAGTGAGCCCTTTTCTACCAATCAAACGCAAAAAAAGTGTTTGCGGTAAATAGGTAATCCGCCATTTTATGGCGGCGGCCATCTTGTATTTTTCATAGTGAGGTCTATTCTACCAATCAAGCCCTTTCATTTGATACCCATATTGAGGTACCTATTAGTAGCAAATATGTAATCAGCCATTTTGCTACGACAGCCATCTTGGATTTTTCGTAGTGAGCTTTATTCTACGAATCAAGCCCTTTGATTTGATACCCATATTGAGGTATTTCTGAAAAATAAGTAATCCGCCATTTTGTGGCGGCAGCCATCTTGGATTTTTCATAGTGAGCCTATTCTACCAATCAAGCCCTTTCATTCGATACCCATATTGAGGTATTTGTGGCAAATATGTAATCCGCCATTTTGCGGCGGCGGCCATCTTGGATTTTTCATAGTGAGCTCTATTCTACGAATCAAGCCCTTTCATTTGATACCCGTATTGAGGTATTTGAGGAAAATAAGTAATCCGCCTTTTTTTGGCGGCGGCCATCTTGGATTTTTCATAGTGAGGTCTATTCTACCAATCAAGTCCTTTCATTTGATACCCATATTGAGGTATTTGTGGAAAATATGTAATCAGCCATTTTGTGGCGGCAGCCATCTTGGATTTTTCATAGTGAGCCTATTCTTCCAATCAAGCCCTTTCATTCGATACCCATATTGAGGTATTTGTGGCAAATATGTAATCCGCCATTTTGCGGCGGCGGCCATCTTGGATTTTTCATAGTGAGCTCTATTCTACGAATCAAGCCCTTTCATTTGATACCCGTATTGAGGTATTTGTGGAAAATAAGTAATCCGCCATTTTGTGACGGCGGCCATCTTGAACTTTTCATAGTGAGCTTTTTATGATAAACAATTTCACCGTACATTATCTTCAAGTAACTTTAACGGTTTAGGCAACGCACGCGAAAACAGCTTTCAGAGCTCAGGATTTTTGCCGACTTAGTTGATACTTTTCCTTATATCATGGCAACATTATACAAAATCTTTATAAATTGTAGCCTATGTGTTATTCTGATGTATAAACTATATTACTGTAAAGTTTCATCCTAATCTGTTCAGTAGTTTTTGCGTGAAAGAGTAACAAACATCCATACATACATCTTCACAAACTTTCACATTTATAATATTAGTAGGAAGTAGGATGAGTACATTGTAGCCTTATCTAATAAGTAAAAAGATGATATTCTAACAAAAATAAATATATATCACAAAACTTCTTTTCTCACAACATTGGCTTTGCGTTGCACCTTAGGTATCGTGAAATTTCCACCTTGGCATTACTGAATGGTTTGTCGCGCAATAGGGATTTAAATATTATGTATAACTGAACATTGACGAAAGAAAGTTCTTCAATATGACTGTGCTGCTCTACCATTCTTTCCATTAGGACACTGTAATGTCCTTCGTCTAGGTGCCCAGAAAATAGCAAGTTATGAACAATTTCGCCAGTACCATAGTCAGTAATCGTATTACTGTTTTCCAAGTGAACTCCGAATTGACACTCGGGATATAGCTCACTTACGCTCTTACGTACAGCATGCCCTGCGTTCTGGCCATTGGCACCCATCACACGTTTGTAATCAATAAATGTTGCATTTGTAATGGTCTGGCCATATGCTTCGTCCCCAACAATGAAGTTACTATGTATACATCCCACTTATTGACTATGTTATCAACAGTGGCAAAACGAATTCCATAATGTTTATTCTCACTTCCATATAAACAATAAGAAATTGCGCGGAATAAGCAATTACCGTCACCAAGAATGGGAATCACTTGAAAATAAAATTGTTGATGGTAGAATTAATCAAATCTGAACCCGTTACCACCCGTATTTTTTTAGCAGTAGGGCGGACCATCCGGTACCAAATCTCCAACAGGGCCGTCATTGACCAAGATTCTTTGTTCAATTTTCTCTGAGCATTTTTCAATTTCCTTCCAAGAACCATCATTATAATTGAAAACACAACTACTCACAAAAAATACGCTTTTAAATCAGAAACTTAAGTAACTAACTTACGCTAACTTCACTTTTTTCTTTATCTGTTTTATTTCTGTTATCCAGCTAAATATATCTGTGAGAAGCACGACTTATTTTGTTTTGTGTATGGGTGTGATTAATCCATCATAATTTAGAAATGTAATAATGACGTTTATAATTTTGATCGAAATAGTAGTTTTGGTAGGAATGGTAGCTTTGGTAGCAATCGTAAGTAACATTGCTACCAAAACTACAATATATGCCAAAAATACCATTTCTACCAAAACTACTATACCTACTGAAAATACTTTTCCTATCAAAACTACTATTCGACTAACACTATCATATCTACCATTTTTTTTAACTACCATTTCTACCAAAACCGCCGGTGTTGTCAAAAGTAACCTTTGCTCTCAAAACTACTATTCTTACCAAAACTACAATTTCTACCATCACTACCACTTGTAATAATATAATTATATGACAATAGTACTATGAACCGCTGTAATATGTTCCACATAAAAAAAAAATAAGATGCCCGAAGAAAGTCCGTAATTTAAATCACGAAAAATCAGTTCACCCAACATTAAGGGTTAACTGGTAACATTCGGGGAATATTACCTGCCATCAGCGATAATTCTATATCTAACACTATAGTGATAATTTGACCACCATCGGATATAATTTTACAAACCACCACACTCAAAGGAGGTATAACGTTTTTTCCTGGCAGTTACCGCAAGGAACTTATTAGATGCCATAAAAATATTTTTGAATTTAGAACCGCCCATGTAGAGAGAAAGCAATGGAATCTTAAGAAATTTATAGGAAAATATTGAAAAATAAGTTCAATGTCCACACCTATCTTCCTTCAAACTTACCCAATTTCAATGAACATACCATCAAATGAAAGAGCGCTTTTCAGCGCGTGTTTTAGGCCTATAACGAAACGCCTACCTCAATGAGAACCAGATATATAGAAGCAGAAAGTCATTGACTACGGCTACGAAAACGTAAAAAATGTATGGGAGAAAATTGTTTTTGCATTGAACTTGATGAATGTGCAAGTTAGGTAATTTCTAATGCTTGATGACAAATCTATGCAGCGAGAGCTTTCATTTAAAAAAAAAACATGCGAATCGGTTGCGTAGAACGGGCTGGCCAACTCATATTATAAAACACAAATTCTTTTAATATATAGATAGTATATTCAATATTCTCCTTTCAATATCTCCTTCAAATTTTCCATCTCTTGTAAACACGCTACCCAAATATACAAATTCTTTGACTTGTTCTTCTTTTTCATCTTTAATCGCAAAATACTGCCTCCGTGGTCCAGTCGATAGAGTATGCGACTGCTGATCGGAGGTCCCGGGTTGGATTCCCGGGTCAGGCAAAAGTGTTACTGGGTTTTACCGAATTCTCAGTACAACATGGGTATTAATTTGCATTAAGGGTCTTTTTACACCCCGTATAGTCCTCATCCTTTCCTATACATAACATCGCCGCCCTGTTGTCGTGAAGATTTAATTGTTTCCTGCAAAATAAGAGGAAGGAACATAAATGAAGAGGTACGCATGAATACAGATGGCCGTTGGATCAGGAAGGTCCTAACTACTAGAGAAGGTCCTAGAGAGGCTCTCACGTGCCACACGACGCTGCACAAGCGGACCTCTCGCAAAGTGGACAAAGTTTTTGCTGAGATCGCGGTAAAGTATGGATGCGGTGACTAAATCAATTTGTACATCATACAAAATAATTTAGCGGGTCTTAATCGCGTTAACTCAACTTATTTAAGGTATAAATACCTATTCGTTTTCGACATTTCGCCCGTCTTGCACCGACCGTGGTCGTGGAGAGACTGATGAGAGCTCAGCGCCGTCTTGTGGAAGTGCGGGTTTCGGCACCTACCCTCACTTGGTCTTTATTTAAGTTTAAAATCGATCAATTTGTACACATAACCTTTGGGGAGGCCTATGTTAGGCAGTGTTGGTCTTTCGGCTAAAATGATAGTGATGATTATCTCCGTTCATTCGTTCACTCACATCATTCATCAGCACGCCAATCCGTTGGCAGTACCGTAACTGACGGTAAGGTAATTTATACAAATTTTTCCCTATACAAAACAAGGGGTTAACAGAACGATAATACCACACTATTAGTCAAAACTCATACAAAATATATTCAAATAGGGTTGAAGTGAATTATAAAAAATACTATTCCATCTATTTGTTGTAGCAATAAACACGAGAAAGCAAACATAATTCTACGCATCGTATGCAGTCGAGCCATTCGACAGAGTCGGATTTAACACAAATAAAACCGTGTTTTTTAATATAATTAAAACCAATAAAATATATCACGTCGTCATTGTGTAAGGTTTATATGTGTACTGAGATTTTCAAATAATTATAGGCGCATGTGTTTAACTAGACAGAGAAGACCCGGCGGGGTCTCAACACAGTACACTGACACGATTCGTATGGCCCCGTAAATAAAATATAGTATTTCTAAATCAGCTGAGGGAATGGACATTATTTCCCAGAGCTTTTGAAATCTTTGAAAATCTATATAAATAAAAATGAACTAACGGAATGTTTGTACGCGCATAACTTCCAAACGACTGCACCAAATTGGATAAGTATTTCTTTTAAGTGTTTGTTATTATCACGAAAAGTTTAGTACGTCAAATATATTTAAAAATTTCAAATATTTAAATAAAATATGGCGAAACGTTGTTCACTGTGTCAGCTGAGTAGCCTATAAAAATCACACGGCTTAAGACTGCGATACGACTCTTGCCTTGACATTAATGCTTGATCAGCAAAGTCAGTGAACTAGTTGAAGTACACAGGTAACTCTTATAGTGCACGTTAACATTACAACCATCTGCAAAGTACAAAATTACGTGACAAGGGACCTCTGAGAACATTGTAACAGGCACGTAAAAAGAAATACACAAGGAAGAGCGTGCAGCGTCTTTTTTCGTCTCCGTATTTACTTTTACATGGTGTATATCGCAAAGAAATACGGCACCAGTACGACAAATCTAATAATCTTCATTGTGCGTGGAAGTTATATTGGGGGTACTTCGGTGCATGGCAAATGCCTATTCAACGTGACTGAATACAAGCTTGGAAACATTATTTTTCATATTACATGTGTAATATGGAGACGTTTTAGCGGGGCTTATTTAACGAGACTTGGCGCTTCTCACCAGTGACCTTGTAGACGTTTTTCTTTTTTGTGAATTTACATTAAGTGAATCCTTAGCATTGCTAGTAATTATTCGTTTTAATCCCAACCTAAACAGAATTTCTATTTGGATTGCTTATATAAATACATACATATTATATTAAACATAAAATCACCCACACCAAGACAAACATCCATGTTCACGCATACAAACGTTTAAATTTAACGGAAAATCAAACACAACACCTTACACTCCCGCTTCGCCACCGCGCCCTAGCCAATTAAATTATCTTAAATGGAGACATATCCGAGAGTTATATTCTCCCTAGGAAAAGCTTTGTTCCGAATTGCAAATTTTTATCATATACGGGGTAATTACTATAATCTTCTTCTATCCTCTTTATAGGCAACGTTATAGGTGAAACTAGAAGTGAATGTAGTCATCAATAAGCGTCACGGAAACTGGTTCAGTTGTCGCTGACAATCAAAGCAACAATATCCCTGATAATAATTATATACTTAAATACAATGCAAAAAATAAATTGTATGCTGGAATACAAATTTAATTATAGTGTAGACCTTCTTACATTGTCGGCTAACCCACTCGCAAGTTATTTTATTGTACCCTATTCCTTCTCGCTCATCCCACTCCTTATCCTATCCATTTTCCCAACCCCAAGGGGTGGCAACGCACTTGTGACTCCTGTGGTGTTGCTTGTGTCCATGGGCGGCGGTAATTGCTTACCATCAGGCGATCCGTCTGCTCGTTTGCCGCCTTACCTATACTATAAAAAAAAGCTTAATCTTTCTCATTAATTACACCATCCACTTGTGAAAACCATATGAAAGTCTACTCAGTAGTTTTTTGGGTTTATCGCAAACAAATACAGAGGCGGCGGAAAACTTTGTTTTATTATACGTAAGGATATTTACAGTCCTTTATTTATTACCTAGTACGGTCCTGCGTTCTTGATTCGTAGTTAAACCGTTAAAAGTCGTTGACCTTTGGAAGCAATCACGCCAAGTTTTGAGGTGATTACATGGCAAGTGCTGATATCAGATAAGCTTAATGGGAAGGGGCGGACTAGTGATTTAACCCCTCTAATAGACGTAGGAAGTTCCTTAAGAAATGTATTTAGGAGTCGAATTATTTTTCTGGAATAAATTACGTTATGATTACTTTGTTTTTCAGTTTATGGCGGTCGGAATTATTGTTGATAAATTATTGGGTAGAAATTGATTACGACGAGCTATTGGCATCTAAATTCAGAAACAAAGTTTAATAAGATATGCAATAATATTATTATAGCTACCCTGTATACCTGGCCCACTGCTGGCCACGATCCTTATTCACAATAAGAAGCTTCCCACCACACCAGCCTAGTGCAGGTTGGTAGACCTCACATATCTTTCGAGAATACAACGGAAATCACTCAGACACGCAGTTTTCTTTAAGATATTTTACCTCTACCGCTTAGCAAGCGCTAATTTATTTAAATAAACGCGTGATTCTAACATGTAAATGGTGTCAGTTGAGATTTGAAGCCAAGAGTTTTCGATTAGCAATAATTTCACTAGACTATCGTTATCTCCATAAATATATATTTTCTTAAATACAAATAATATTATGCCATTTTGGAGGCCATCGGAGCACCTTCGTCACCAGAGTAGGCCATACACTCACACGAAAATTAAGAAGAAAATACCAATGTAAAGCTCTGGAAAAAAATACATTACATCCAAAACACTGCTTAATCGTTTAAAACACGAAACCCACAACAATACTGTCCGTCTAAGCGCCGTTGAAATATTCAAAACATTTTCATCTTTAAATAAGATTTTTAGTCCAGCTTCATTTCTGGATGAAAAACAGGCAGCTTATGTTGAAGATTGGCAGCCATTGTCCCAGTGTCAACCGGCGTACAATAGCCTAAGAATAATGTTTTCTTTTTAGTGGCGTGCTATTCAATGCTAAGATGTATGGTGAGCTGATTGTTTGTTTGGTTGAATGCGGATCTCAGAAACGACTAGTTAGATTTGAACAATTATTTTTGTTCTAGATAGCTCATTTATCCAGGCAGGTTAGAGGCTATCATACTCTGAGTCACAAGTGTGGAGTGGTAACCTAAAACAACGTGGATGTAACCGCTGGCTCGACTAGTTTTACATAAAAAAAAATTTTGTTTCTCGACTCGTTTCCCTTCTAGGCAAACCACTATCTAGAGTCGTGCTCTTACCCACTTACTCAGTTGGCTCAACGACCTGATACGAGAATTCACCATTTCTCACAATTCTAGGCAGTTTCACGCCAATAACAATTAGCTTTATTTAATTAGCGAAATAATTAACACCAATAAACAAATAAATAAATATAAATTCAATAAAAAAACGTATAATATATGCCTAGGCAAAACAATATTTTGTAATACTAACAAACCTTATTTTAACAGTTGGCACACAAGAGCAATTTTCTCATCCTCAATAACTCTAGTTTATTGCAAAATAAAGCACCATACATTTATGGCACAAGGTTTTGTTGTGAAGCTAACAACGTTGACAATAGAATGTGATTTTATTAATATAAACTTAAAAGGAATGAGGAACGAAATATAAAAGATAAAATTATTACAACCTTGGAGTCTATTGTGCACCATCGCATTAAATGTTATTGTTATTCTAGAAACCAACGTAGCAAGCTATATAAACCAAGAATAGAGTGACCTGTTATATACTTATGCAATCTAGCTGTACAAAGACAGAATCAATTTATGAGTAATTAAAATAGATATTTAAATAATCGCAAAAAGACTGAGAAGAAATAATATAATGTAACTACATATATATTTCAATAAATGCAAACGTAATAAAAAGTTATATTATTACACATATAATAATTATTATATCTACTACATATACAGGATGTCACAAGACCCATCACCAAGCCGAAGTCTACTCGTTTTGGACATCATGCTAAGTCATACTAAGCAAAAATAAAACCTGGGAAACAACTTTTTTTTAAGTATTCACTTTTTTCAAGCCGCTACAAAAAATGCGCGCGTGCAATTTTCGAAATACCTACTAATCCATGGGTGCATAGGTCAAGGACATCACAATCACATTAGTGATTTTTCCTCGTGTAAGAGCATTATCTCACTAGCGGACCTGTCGCTAAGGAGACGATCAATCTCCACCACAAAAAATTATAACGTTCTTTTAGACTCGGATCTATAAGCTTATATTAAAAGCGACTCTTCAATAATTCTAATATCTGCATACAAAAAATCTTGTATTACTGACTGACTGGCAGACAAGCTACAGCCAAAACTATTAGACGCAGGGTGCTGAAATTTGGCGTGTAAGTTGATTGGGGACGGTAGTGGTGCAGTAAGAAGGAACTTTCTGTAATTTCCACGGTATTTGGCAAAATCAGTTAAATTAAGAAAATGTTCAGGCGTGGCAGCGGGCCTCCTCTAGTAAAATATAAAAATGTAAAATAAGTTAAAAATTACTTTTTCCGTCGATTTTCAATAACTTAAAATACGAGGCACATTTATATAACAAATTAGTGAGTTAAATCTCCCCCCGTGGGATCTCCACCTTGTCATGGTGGGGGGGCTCAGTAACCGTGGGTTTGAGGTACACCCACGGTGAAGCCAAGCGGGATCCCGGGAGGGGACGCTCCGCGTGGGCTTGCGTGGGGCCTGCATAGGATGCGTTCCAGGGTGCGGGTGCGGGGGACAGTTCTGTCTGTCCCTCGCAGTCGGGTGCGGTCGCGGGAGGAGTGGTGTGTCGGTGTTGCGTTGCCGCGCGCCCTATCTCCCGTGACCAAATGGGGGCGCACCATCGTTGCGTCGCGGTGGGGCCGCAGAAGAAGAGGAGATGTGGTGTTGCGCTGCCGTCCTCCCTATCCTCTGCGGCCGCTGGGTGCTTTGGCGGCGGAGCCCAACACCTTCATCTGCCGCCAAGGGGGTTTCGTTCGGGGCCCGCCTGACCATCTGGCGGGCCAATACCCGTCGGGGGGTAGCGAGGAATGCTTCGGTGAAACCCTTCCCTCCGACACATGGGTACATGAGGAGCACGGGTTGGTTTTTAGTCAGTAAGAGTCTGACAGTCCCCTTCGTCCTTCCCCCCAGGGCGAAGGGACTCCATGATTGATATGATATGATTTTCAAACCCTACACAAAAAAAAAGTGAGTTAAATCTAATATAATTAATAGTCACCTATTTATAACATATATAGTCTTAATATTGGTAATAGTTTAATTATCTTAAATAATAAATATTAATTACAAATACTTTTGTATACTAAACCTAACCTAGTTCTTATTATGTATTAGATTTATCATAAAAAAATATTTTATTGTTAACCGTGTCATACCCCTATGTAAAAGAAACTCCCTAATTAGGGGTTTGAATTTCTGTACGAATAAATTTACCCCTACCCCTCCGTGAGATCTCCATCTTGTCGTGGTGGGGGGGCTCAGTAACCGTGGATTTCAGGTACACCCACGGTGAAGCTAAGCTTGGGTGAGGCCTGCGTAGGATGCGTCCAAAGTGCGGGAGCGGGAGACAGTTCTGTCTGTCCCTCGCAGTCGGGTGCGGTCGCGGGAGGAGAGGCGTTGTACGTTGCCGCGCGCCCTATCTCCCGCGACCAAATGGGGGCACACTATTGTTGCGTCACGGTGGGGCCGCAGAGGAAGAGGAGATGTGGTGTTGCCAGGTTACCGTCCTCCTTATCCTCTGCGGCCGCTGGGTGTTTTGGCGGCGGAGCCCAACACCTTCATCCGCCGCCAAGGGGGTCTTGTTCGGGGCCCGCCTGACCATCTGGCGGGCCAATACTCGTCGGGGAGTTGCGACGAATGCTTCGGCGATACCCAACCCTCCGACACACTGGTACATGAGAAAGTCGAGGTGGTTTTTAGTGGTAACACCACATACTCTGGCTCTCATTTCCCGAAGAGTCGGAGATCCGAAGGGATTTTCCACCTCGTAAAACAAAAAAAATACCCCTTACACAAGAAGAAAGAAACATCCATTTGAAGTTGTGAATTTGTCAAATATCAAAGGGCAATTTCTTAGAAAGAACACCCTCACTGGGATTAAAAGCCGTGACACTGAAGACCTTATAGACATACAAATAATGTTCAAAAATACATCCAGTGACGGCCTCCGTGGTCCAGTGGATAGCATCTGCGTCTGCTGATCGGGAAGGTTCGATTCACAGGTCGGGCAAAAGTGTTACTGGGCTTTCCGAATTCTCAATAGCAGCACGGAGTCTGGCAATGTGCCCGGTAATGCACATAGGCTCGCCCCCTATAACGTGGGACCAACTAATTCATAACATTGCGAAATGTAGGCGTATTATTATAGCCCTGCCTACCCCTTGAGTGAAAAAGGGTGTGAGTATATGAAAAAAACATACATCCCGGTTTAGGACAATCATTACGCCCACGTAATGATTGTCCTAAACCGGGATGTATGTTTTTTTTTTGCACGAAGTATTGTCCCCTGTGGGGTGTGGGCTAAATACCGAGGAGTCTGATTATACCACTACGTCATCCGTGCATTCATTTATAATTTAATTGGCAACGTGTATTTTATGTTTGGTATCTTTCTTAATGTACAAGTCAGTCACATGTGCGCTAATATTATAATTATGTATTCGTGCACTTGGTGTAGTATAAGATGTAAGGTTTTTGTGTGTTGCTATATTCTTTATGTTATTTTTTTTGTTTTATTAGTACCTTGCGCACTAGGAATAATTCCTTTGTCGCAGGATACTTTACAAACGTTAAATAAACGGACACACAGTACACCCATACTTAAAATAATGACACGCAGCGTAATTTAAAAGAAATTTATCGGGAAAGAAGGCCAATACGCTATACGTGCAATTAATATACTTTTTAATAAAGTAGTGTAGTATAAATTGTTAATTATCACTTGCTAAACGGTGAAGGAAAACATCGTGAGGAAACCTACATGTCCGAGAGTTCTCCATAATGTTCTAGAAAGACATGTGAAGTCTGCCAACCCGCACTTGGCCAGCGTGGTGGACTATGGCTTTACCCTTCTCATAGTGAGAAGAGGCCCGTGACCAGCAGTGGAACAGTTTATATACAGGGCCGATGATGATGTATAGTATATAATAGTTAGCTTTTATTATTACATTTATATTGTGACGGCCAGTGTCATGTCAAACTGTCCACATTACGGTCGTCAAAGAACGCATGAGTCATACTGACGTCTACATGACTAGCTGGCTGGTCACCAAACAGAATAATTAGCAAAATGGTTTGAAGACTATTTTGCTATTTCATTATTTGGAAATGACAGTTTCCAGTTAGATGAAGTAAACATTCGTCATCGTAACACTGTGTCAAGTGTACGCCAAATTCGCTACTAACCGATAACAACGCGATAGCTATGCGAATAACATATCCCCTTCACATTCTGAGGGCGTGAGTTCAAATCCCAGTCATAACAGTTATGTAGATTTTGGTTGTTATGAAATTTGGAAAATGTTTATGAATCTTCTTCTTTTGACTGCCCTGTTCCCATATTACTTGGGGTCGGCGCAGAATGTCTTTCGCTTCCATTCTCTCCATGAATGAAAAGGGAATGAATAATCAGATGACTGCTGATAAGCCCTTTTCATTCATGTCATCCTTCACACAATTCATCCATCTTTTCTTTGGTCTTCCTCTATGAAAGTGTTTATGAATATTAAGCAGATACCTATTTAAAAAAATATTATTTAAATATTTTGCATAATAATTAGAAAATTCTAGTAATGTCTGGCATGAATGCAAGGGTTAAAAAAAGACAGGACATGAAAACAACCCCCCCATGGGATCTCCACCTTGTCGTGGTGGGGGGGTCAGTAACCGTGGGGACAGTTCTGTCTGTCCCTCGCAGTCGGGTGCGGTCGCGGGAGGAGAGGCGTGTCGGTGTTGCGTTGGCGCGCGCCCTATCTCTCACGACCAAATGGGGGCGCACCATCGTTGCGTCGTGGTGGGCCGCAGAGGAAGAGGAGATTTGGTGTTGCGTTGCCGTCCTCCCTATCCTCTGCGGCCGCTGGGTGTTTTGGCGGCGGAGCCCAAAACCTTCATCCGCCGCCAAGGGGGTTTCGCTCGGGGCCCGCCTGACCATCTGGCGGGCCAATACCCGTCGGGGGGTAACGAGAAATGCTTCGGTGAAACCCTACCCTCAGACACATGGGTACATGAGGAGCACGGGTTGGTTTTTAGTCAGTAAGAGTCTGACAGTCCCCTTCGTCCTTCCTCCCCCGGGCGGAGGGACTCCATGAGGATTTTCCAAATCGACAAAAAAAATCGAAATTAGTGGATCTAGGGTTTAAAAGGCGGTCTAGACTCTCTAACGCCAGTTTAAGTTGAGAAGCGGTAAAGTGAAGAAGTTAAGAAAAAAGTAAAAGGAAGAAGTAGTAGTGAAGTAAAGTGAAATAAAGTGAAGTGAAATACAGAGCACAAGTCGTTAGTGATGGTGCTGTCCGCATTGAGAACGGACGACGCGTCGTGTAAAGTGTACGCTGTGCGTAGTCAATTAAGTGTCATCTGCGTTACTCGGTGTTTCGTTTCCATCCCGTTACCCCATCCGTAACAATATGTATACTATACCTATGGTTTGAATCTTGACCACGTTGCTTCTAAGAATATAGGAGTAGTCTACCAGAACTTACCAAGCAAACTTGTTTACTGTGAGTTCGATTACACAAAATGCAATATTCAATAGGTGGTTTATTAGATTTATTTGTTTATTTTATTTTTAGTCTCACGCCTGTATCCCCGAAGGGGTAGCCAGAGGTGTAAATATTACACCCATAGATTTAATGTATTTTTATTATTGTTAGATTTAATGGCAGTAAATTTAGACGTAAACTGTTGCGTAATAAAACCTCTTCCACAGCATGTTTTTTATGAACTATTCATTATTTCTCTCCCTAAAAATATCTTCATAATAGGATAAGATATATATAGATATAATAAGATCAGATAAGATCTATATAGCCTTGACGGAAACTATGTCCAGCAGTAGACGTGTATCAGCTGAAAAAATACAAATATAATTTGGTATATACTGAAATGCTATAAGTCAGCTCTTAATAACTTCTCTAAGTTATTTGTAAGTGAAGCCGCAAAGCACAGCTAGTATAAGAATAAAATGGTGGCCGTTTTACGAGGGCGAGATATTTACAATTCTTCCATTTATCCAAGAATGCAATTTCGTCGCATACTAAATTAACATAGGTTCACAGTTTTGGTCGAGACAGAGATTTATAAAACGCTTTGACGCGAAAACTGTTTTCGGTGAAACCACATTTCAACGAAAAAATTGAAAAGTAAACAAAAAGTTGGAATGCTCTCGCTTTTAGCCAAAAGTAAGAGAATTACTGAATGTTAACCTAAAACTAAATTAAAAAAACTGCTTTGGTACAACACTAGTGTGTCCTACGCCCTTGGCATATTTATGCATGAATGCTTTTAAATGGCAACACAGCTATTGATCAAGATTTTATTCGATTACGTTCTAAAATTGGACTGCACTGAGAATTGATTTTATGCAGACAACACTGAAATAAATTAATCATAATAGATAGTTTAGAAATGCGCAGGTTGATAAATCTTTTCGTTAGAAGCAATTACGTTTCAACAATATTTGCTTTTCATCACCATCGGCCCTGTATTAAACTGACCTACTGCTGAGCACAGACCTCTTCTCACTATGAAAAGGTTACCCTGGTACTGATCTTACGACCATAGTCCACCACGGTTTGTCAGATTTCACAACACTTTCGAGAACAATATGGATGAACTCTCAGACATGCAGGCTTTCTCACGATGTTTTAATTCACCGTTTAGGAAGCGATAATTAACAATGTAATACGTACTTAACTCCGAAAATTCATTGCTGTGCACCGTGAATTCGAACCCAGTACCCTCTGCAATCAGTCTGTTCGTATCTCCACTAGCTGTCTATCGCTGAATCAAGAAGTCAGTCAATTTAAAACAATTAAACTTTAGGCAGTTCTTAATGTCTTAGTTTAGGCAAATTTTCTCAGTAGTTCTACTACGTTAGTCGGAACAAGTTTCAGAGATTTATACTGTACTTAACTCTTAATGCATAGTATAAATCTTCATTCGTAGCGTTTCGGTGCATATGTTTTGTGTAAATGTGAAACGTCTGCGAAATTGCTTGCTTAAAATTTAGATTGCAATAGTAATGTTAGGATTCCGTTAAGGATTTGGCTCGTGAAATAAAAGACATATTCAAATTACTGAGCTCTACCAAATTGTTTTTGTGTCTGTTTGACTTTAAATGCTAAAAAGAAAAATAATATTATTATGATGTAGGTAAAGGTATTTTTAAAGATAAGTTGGAAGATGCTTAATAAGTACGATGAACCGCTCTATGGGATATTAGATTATTGAAGTGGCATCACTACATACGATGCACGTCTTCCAAAAAACAGTAAGGATTTCAAGACGACGATGGTTGGTATTCGACTGTTACCAAACCACTGCTGCATGCAACTGATTAATTAGTTAGCAGCACAGCGGTTTTATGTTATGATACCTTACGGACTCCATGTTGCATACGATACCACGTTTTAAAAAATATTGATAGCACTATCTCATACAAAATGTACCGACTTTACCGAAAATATTTTAAACTTTCACCGAGAAGCTCCTAAGCAGTTTACGACGTCTATATACTAGTTACTCCCCAGTAACTTTTGGCTAGAATACAACGTGGGTTAAGTGCATATGCACTTACGACGTAAGCACCGTTCCGGTGAAATTATGGCAACAGAATAACATAATAAGCTCTTCTTCTCGTATAAAAATACAGTTTGGGCAAGTAAGTCGATGTATTATTGCAGAGGTTTATGGCAAGTTCTTGGCGATGATATTAAAATTTATCCATTGTTGAATATGCTTGTAGAATATCTTGTTTATATTTATTCTATTACAACATTGTCAAAATACTGTTTACCTTTCTTTGCGGATGAGTGTGTTGCCAATTATTCTAGTGTCAGAATTCACAAGCCGTTTTAAGGCCTCCAACATGTTTGAATGATTCTTTTCCTGAGACCAGAACAGGGACCCATAAATTTAAGTAAATGTTGCAACACGCTAGCGCTCTATAATTAAGGGTTTCTCTGTTTCAAGCTCATTGAGAATATGCTTTTTTATAAAATTTTAGACAAAGATGTCAAATCACATCTGTATAATATAAAATTCTTGCGATACTGACTGACTGACAGACAAGCTACAGCCAAAACTATTGGGTGCAAGAAGCTGAAATGTTTATTCCTTTGAAACCGTAGGTGCTCTAAGACGGGATTTCCTGAAATGCTCACGGGATCGGGAAGAATCGTCTTTTTTTAATGTGCGTACATGGCTCCTGAGCGTCCTCTGGTATGTATACAAAACTGTCATACTTTGAAAACATATACAACTTTTTAGGCAAGTATTAGATTGAATCTACAGGTCATGTAGAAATACTATTTGATTTCAATATAGTAGTCCCGAAAAATATTCCAAACTTTAGAACGAATGTATAATAATAATATAATAATAACTTTATTGGCATAATAATAAGGTTGACAGCTGTTCGTTGAAGCTCTGACTCCTGAGCTAGGTTTAAACCTGTGTTGCAGAAGTCAGTGACCCCTCACAATTTTCATGTTCACGTAAATTATTATTATCCAATATTGAAACTTAAATGCTCTATTGTATCAAAATAGTTTTTTTAGGTGAACTGGCAGCTCTGTCAATGACTTGTGTAGATTTTGTATTTATTTTGGGCATTGTGAATAAAATGGTAACTGTGATTTCGAAATATATTTCTTTTTCCATTACTGAATTTTGCCAATCAATTTCGACGCCGTGTATGACTATAGATCCTTTAGGCACTATTTGAAACCATCTGATTAATTTTCTTTGAGTTGATGTACGAACTGGTTTCGTTCGTTAGGATCTAAGCCTTTTAAAAAAAATTCCTGAAAATATTAAAAACAAATTTCAAATTTATCGTGAAGAATGAAAATGTGCCTAGCAAAATACAACGCGTATTATGTATCCAAGAATCTCATCTTGACCTTTCCTAGGGTACAAAAGTCTATCCCGTAGGATCTATATGCAAACAGTTCTGCTTATCAAAAAACAATCATAGCTAGGTAATGAAACTACGACCTTTGCCTTAGCATTCATTTTCTTGCCCTAGTCCCAATTTATTTAGAGGCCGTCATCCGATTATATACCTCTTTTTCGTTTATTTTCACCCACACACTCTAACCAACTTTTTACCAACAGGCTAATAATCCTATTAAATTAGATGTTTTGGAATACTCGCAAAATCAGCAAAGCAACTAAAAATCACCAAATTCACCCAAAATCACTGTACAAAAAGTCCAGCAAAATCATTTTTAATCCGCCATTTGCAAGCTGGCCGTAAATATTTTACTTGTTCTAGATCGGGACGCCCGATCGAGTGCTTAGCAAGCAGCGCCGGCTCGCAAACATTAGCTTATGACGATGCCGTGTTAATATGTGCTGTGGACAATTTTGTTTCAACGCTACGTTCAAAATGTAAACTCAATAAATTATTTTACAAGTGCCTATTCAAGCTGGATAGTGAAGAGGTTAATTTCAAAACCAGTTTATAACTATTTAGGTAAGTATAGTGTAAAATAGATTTGACCGTGTAGGTACATCATTAGTATGGAAGTGAAAAAAAAATCAAATTGTGTCAGTTACCAAAGCTCAGTCAGTTAGCTACAAAGTAATGTGATGTTATTAGACTAGAATCAAAAATTGAACTTGTGAAGAAAATAACTTTGGAAGCTCAAATAGACTTAGTAAATAGTATAAATGCATTTTTTATAGCACGAGGTGTAACTACTTGCTCGAACAAATATAGTGTCTAAATTGTTGGAAGAACGATATGAAATCCCGTACCCATATTTTATAATACTTCTTCGTCTTTTTGTGTGAGTGTGTGCTGGTACTGGCCAAATCTGGTATCTTACTTTATGGTACGCCCCAACACCTCCAACATGGTCTTCTTTCACTTTCACACGAATTCTTGTCTGGAAAAAACCGGGATCGACGGCTTTGTGTCCTCAGAAATTTGTTTCTGAGGACACGCTACTTTGGTAGCGTTCTGGTGTAAATACACAAGTGGCCACCCATTGAAATGGTAACCTTTGCAAAGGTTACTTAACTTTGCTGATCTATTATGAACAAGTATGCGGTTAACTGAAAATATTTTTAGAGGCTATCACAGATAAGCTTGCAATTAGAACTGAACGTTGGTAAAACCAATATTATACCAGCGTTCCGATCAAATAACTAGATGCAAATTTTCAACATTGTATGCGATTCCAAACATGAGCAGTTGAAATGCTCATGGAAAAACGTTTCACTAGACATCACTGTATGAATTACAATTCAAGTCACGCTATGGGCACTATATTTATATTACTGGTAAATTATAACTCATAAAAACCTTTACACATTTTTTTACCCGCCACTTAATTCTGATTTATTTGTCACACAGACTAAATTATGTCTGGTCTGTGTCAATGAACGCACAAACATGCGTGTGTTGTATATTAAATTAATTTATAGCAGTACATATTTTGTACCATTTAATATTTATTATAATATTGAGTTATTATACAGTATGACGTCTGTACAGGACGTTAACCGGACATACGTTCCGTTTATGGTCATAAAATATTACTGTTTTTTTTAAATAACTATTCAATAGTATCGTTTTTTAACTCACATATATCATAGTATCGTTTGTAGGCTCACAGACTCCGATGGTTCGGTCACGTCGAAAGAATGGGAGAGGAACGTGGTGTCAAAAGAGCGTATGTGGGTCAACCAACAGGGCGTCGTACTGTGTGGGCGCTGGAAAGACGGAGTAGAGCAAAATCTGAGGGAGCTTCAAGCTGGTGACTGGCGTGAAGTGGCCAAAGATCGGGTGAAGTGGCGTTCTCTTGCATTGGAGGCCAAGGCACATTTGGGTCGATGATCCATTGGAGTAAGTATCATTTTTTAAGCACTATAATATTGTGTTGTAAATGGGTATGTTATCGGTGCAGTGAAGGGTTAAGAATAAAACGTGTCACTACCACATTTCATTACGTGAATGTCTTAGTCGACTAAGCAAATAATATATTTGGGAGGATATCACAAGTTCAATACTAAGTCCAGCTGGCTAGCGCGGCATAATAGGTCAAATCTTCTTATTGACTCACAATGCTATTTTGACCCAAATTAGAAGTTGCCACTATTCAGCGGTGGACTGCAAAATGCTTAAGGCCAATTATTTAAATCATACACATATATTACAAGGTAGTAGAGCATAGTGGCAGAAATCGTAGCTTCATTCGCCATACGAAAAAGAAGAAAGACGGTGAATAACCGGGCTTTAGTTATGGGAATGTCCTAATATATCCTTATCGACATAAAAAAAAAGAATCAAAATTCATCAAAAGAAAGCATAATTATTATAGCACTTGATAATACTGATATACATAAACTAGTGACAACTGTAATCTAATTCACCTACATAATTCTATAACTAATTTATTATCTCAATACCTGTACATTAGTGTAAATAGCGAGATGTTTACGCAAGCAGATTTAATTACTTAGAATTAAACTGTTGAGTTTTGGAAGGGATAATTCGTCGTTATCTCCGACTCGAAATTCATGCCTTCCTTAAACGGTCAGGTTATAGTTACGAAGAATGGAGGTGGCATTTATTAATTACACTGTTCATATAATATTAAAGCAATGATTAATTACGATTTCAGTCGTCTTTCTTGAATTACCTTTTGTTGGACCGAAATTATATTTTATGCATTAGGTTTTTGGATAAATAATCTTGATTATAGGGTTGAATTATCATTAACCTTAAATCTATCTTTATCAATTTGTAAATGTGTGAAAGAGATGTAATCACTTCACATAAACACTATAATGGTTTCGGCTGAAATAAGTTTATGATGGTTATTGGAAAATTCACGATTTCTCTTAATTAATCAAGTGCAATCCATACTGTTATGTTCTTTCGGTGTTTATCATTACCAATGAGTCCTTTTTCTGTCATGGTAAGCAAACATAACTGACTCTTGTCTTGATCTTATTTAGACACTAAGTCTAGTAAGATGTTGGCTATTTATGGCGTATAACTTGCTAGTCGCTAAAAATAAGAGGACACAGTGGAAAATGAGGCCGAAATTTTTTGGTGATTTGTTAATGGCACAATCGCTCACTGGACAAGATGACATAAATCAATGATCATTTATTTAATGTCGATATTCTGTAAAGGTTAAAACTATACCACTTGAGACTTTTCGTATAGTAACCAATAAATATAAACATTTTGAAGCTCGTTTGTTATATCGTCATCCTCCTAGCGTTATTCCAGTTAGAACCTAGGGTCCGCTTTCTGGTCTAACCGGATTTGACGGAATATTAGCTTTTCAGCGGAGCGACTGCCTGTCTGACCTTCGCAACGAAGTTGCGAATCTTATGGTTTAGACTAGTGTCAGTTCATTTATAGGTACTGACTCCCTATAACGACTGTCAAAGATCTTCATGACAACCGGGACCGACGGCTAACGTGCTCTCCGAGGCACGGGGCAAGCAATAATTTATAATTCAATACGCACTAAATTCATTGGTGCGCGCCGTGGATCCGAAACCGATACCCTCTGCATGGCAGTCTGTTGGTATCGCTGCTTATGCTCGGTTGTAATATATAAACTACAAAAAATATAGTACGAGATCCCGCGACAAATTAGTGCACTGATCGAGTTTTCGCTAAAAACCAAATTTTTATGTATATTTATGATTAGGAGAATATATGTTGACTAGGTTGCCTATTAAAATGTGGCTGCAAGTATTATTTTTTTTATAAATGTTTGGGGAAAAGTTTCGTTCACTTGTTTTTTAAATAAAATATCGTCTACATCACGGCAATCTAGTAAATATATATTTTCCCAATCATAAATTTATATAAAAATTTGGTTTTTAGCGAAAACTCACGATTAACTCGCAAATTTTGATCATTAGCACAGCATATAGACCACCTTGGCTAGACATGAACACCTTTCTGGATGCAATTACTGACTCCTTAACATCATTTAACAAAGCCGACAAAACCGTACTTCTTGGCGACTTTAACTCAAATTGGCTCATCAGTAATGATAACAATACTATCTTACTAAAAAATTTTTTACAGTCTTGATCAGGTGATCCAGCAGCCAACTCATTTTACCGATCACAGTGAGACCCTAATCGATGTTGTATGCACTGATGCACATATTAACCACATTTCAGTCCAACATAAACCTGAATTAGGTCATCATGCCATCATATCTGCGACATTGCAAATTAAAATTAACAAGCCTACCCCACAGTGGATCAACTATAGGCCGTTAAAGCACATAATGCCAAATGTTTTTGAGGTTGACGTCAACAAATTAGATTGGGCTTATATAACTGTTCAGGAAAATGTGAGTGACATGGTTTCATTATTTAACACCTTTATTACAACTCTATTTGATATGCATGCACCAACAACCAGTATTTTAATTAAAGATAGATCTCTTCCGTAGATTACATATACCATTAAAGAAATGGTAAAATTACGTAACAAGTATCACGCACGCTATAAATTAAGTAAATCTACTATACACAAAACTTGTTATAAAGACATGAAAAATATTGTAGTAAATGCAATCGAAAGCAAAAAAAGAGCCTACTTTGAGACATATGTAAACAGACATATCAGAAACCCAAAGAAGTTATGGTACAATCTGAAATCTACAATTACAATCGGCCAACCAAAAGTACATGATTTGCCATTTACATTTAATGATCCAGACGATCTCAACAGACATTTTTTAAACATTCCTGGTAATGATACAGTTCTATTATCTGATCTGATTTACTTTGAGACAAATAGGTTCCACTCACACTCCTTCAGTCTTGAGCCTGTTAGTGAAGAACTAGTTCATTTGTACATTAAAAGTTTTAAATCAAATGCCCTCGGTATTGATAACATTTCACTGGATATGCTGATGATAACTCTTCCACATAGTCTACCATACATCACAGAAATCATCAACAAATCGATCACTTCTTCTACCTTTCCTAAAGTATGGAAAACGGCTATTGTTAAGCCCATACCCAAAATCTCTAATCCCATCACTGCCAAGGACTTAAGACCCATCAGTTTGCTTCCTTGCGTATCAAAGGTACTGGAAAAGGTGGTAAGCAGTCAGTTGAGAAAGTATCTAGAGAATTATGATATAATACCGAAGAAGCAGTCTGGATTTCGCCAGGGACACAGCACGACCACCACTCTACTTGATGTGGGTGATGACATACTGGAGGCTAGGGACCAGGGCATGGGTACTATGCTCACACTACTAGATTTTTCGCGCGCCTTCGAAACAATCAATATTTCTCTTCTTCTGGCAAAACTGTCACATTATGGGTGTGACTCAGCAACAGTGAAATGGTTCTACAGTTATCTGACTGACAGATCTCAATTTGTCCAACTGTATCACAACAGGGATGGTACTACAGCCTACTCCTCTTGTTGTCAGGTGACTCGGGGCGTCCCACAGGGATCTATACTCGGCCCTCTCCTCTTCATTTTATACTGCCCCGATGTCACCAACCATATTCATAACACCAAGTTCCATATGTATGCTGATGATCTCCAAATATACACCTCCTTTCGTCCAGATGATAGCAATGAGGCTGAAATTAAAATGAATACTGATTTAGAGAGGATAGCTGACTGGGCAAAAAAACAATTCACTAGTACTTAATCCTAACAAATCCAAATATATTATTTTCGGCTCTAAAGAATGCATTGATAAAATACAGGCCCACAAACCAGTAGTAATGGTGGATGGTAGTCCCATACAGCAAGTTAGCGAAGCGCGTAATTTGGGTTTGATAATGGATAGACAATTGCATTTTGAGACGCATGTTCTTGAATCTGTAAAAAACTGTTTTTACCGTCTCAGATTTCTTTACCGCATCCGGGGTCACCTCAGCACAGATGTGCGCATACAACTCTGTGAGTCACTAGTTTTGTCCAAATTAAATTATGCAGATACTGTATTTGGTGCATGCATATTGACACGAACTCAAAAATTAATACAGCGAGTACAAAATGCATGTGCTAGGTTTGGTTACAAAATCCCACCGCGCACACATGTCACTCCATTTTTGAACAATGGCAACCTCATGAAGATGACTGCACGTAGGCACCTTCATTTGGCAACATTGCTTTTTGGTATAGTTTTATCCTCCTCAGACCTGAGGATGATTTTGAAAAGTTACAAAATTGAAATTTTGTGTATAGATTTAGTAGTCAACTTTAGAGTAATTTAAGTATTATTTTTATTTTTATTGTATATATATTTTTATATATAGCATGTCTCCTCAAGGGGACTCGGGGTCTAGTGATAGCAAAAAAAATATGTATGGAAATAAAATAGCATTAAGTTTTGGCGACATTTATTTATTGTAATAGAAAAATCAACATTAATTTGAGATTGTAGTTCAAGTATGATATTTTAAGAAACAGTTACGGCTTGAGACTAGACACAAATAATGCATATTACGTTACAAAATTTCACCCTAGCTTTTCTGCTGTTGCCACCGGGTAAACGGCACCTATGGTCATTTCTCTTATCGATGATTGGTATATGCGCTGCCATTGCTGTTCGCAATTGAAGAGGAGGTTGCGGCATATAGGTTCTCTTGCGGCTGGTAGTAGGTCGATTTGAATCGTCACGCTCTAAAGAGCTTCTTTTACGACTGGTAGATGGGGATGCGTCTATCTATTGATTGTGCTCCAAATGCATTCGTTCGGTACTAGGAGTGAAATACAGCAATGAGTTTGCTATAGATATATTAAAATCCAAGTAGTCCATTACATCCTTCTTTGGAAGTTCTAGCTCTGGAAGAACAGTATGTCCTTTTCCTTCACACATAAAGAAATTTAAGGGTACTCCATCAGGCGTGGTGCACACCAAGTTTTTGAGGCCACAAGGATTTGGTTTGCCTCTTACAAATTGCCTCATGGAAACCTGACCCCAAAACGGAATCATTTGTTCGTCTATGCTCACATGTTGGGTTCTGGGAGTGTCCAAACAAGCTTTTCTAACAGATACAATTAGAGGGTCGATTTTCTAATATTTGTTTTGTTTGGCTATTTCATATACTTCAAGATCATTGACAAGTTTTAAGTTGGTTCTTAATTAAAAAAAACCTTCTCTTGTCATCCTGTCAGCTACCATTCGAATTCGTGTTTTTTCGGCCCAGTACATACGAATCCTAGGCAAGCCAAGATAACTCATAGTTAGACAAATACCAAAAAAACAATTTTATCCCATCTTTAGTTGTCTTGAGATTGTGACCGGTCCTTAACAAATAAGTTTGGTTTTTGTTAACACTGAATAAATCGTAGATCGTATCTGGAATATACCTTGTAAAATATTTAATGGGTGTTTGTACCATACGTACATGAGTAGCAGCTAAAGGTTGACAAAATATGCTTGGTGGACCTGGTGTAAAAGTATTCTGGTGTTTCCAAAAAAATCGACGTGAAGATAAAGAGGCTGCTGTTGAAGGTTGCAGTTCTTCTTCAGGCTCTTCCGTTTCCGAATTATCGCTTGTCCCATTAGATTCTTGAAGATCAGGCACAAAATCTGGACTGTCATCCAAATCGTCGAACAGTCCATCTACTTCCGAGATATTATCACCAAATTCTAAAAGTTGCGCAATTCTTTCGTCGTCCATTACGTCCATACAATAATTAGCAAAAACATTTGGTAAAAAGTTTAAATATCGATAGAAAATCCGATCTATGAATTATTAGGTACTTGTCGAAATTATACACACTGACACCGGGAGTCCCCTATAAGAGACATTTACTTAACGGGGATGATAACAATACAAAACGAGTATGAAATTAAAAAATAACATATTTACCATTTAATATGTGCCCCAAATATTGCAAATAATAACAAGTTTTATTACAAAACGCGGCAATCTAATAAAAAAATAATAAACACTTACCACGGTCAGCCGTTTCTTGCAAGAGTTCAGTTGCAATCGTTGTCAAGTGTCGGATCAAAAAAATAGAGGGTAGTGTAATAAAAAATCAGTTGTTGTGAGAAAATTTAGTCATTCAACTGTAAAGTTATTAGAATTCGCTTAGAGTTATTGATGCGGGTCACTAGATAGCATTGAAATTAAAATTGTCCCATTTAGGAGACCTATGGTCTGAGGAGGTTATATAAAAAACCAGCTTACCTCTATGAGAAGTTGACATGGTCGCGAGAGATTAATACATATAATACAAGGGCCTCATCAGATCTCATGGTCACCTCGAAACGCCGTACTTCCTCATTCAGAGGTGGATTCCGATTTGCTTCCACGAAATGTTGGAATGATCTTCCTCCTCCCCTGCGTAGCCTGAAAACAGTACACACATTCCAAACTAAATTTAAGCAAATATAATTACAAAGACATATATATTTGTTTTAGTCGCACAATGATAACTAACAATTACAACTTTGAGCCGACCGAACACGCCAACACCATCTGTCAAGTGTCAAGTGCATGTCAAATGTGACATGAAGTGATTGTAAAGCGTTCGGAAACGCAAAAAAAAGTTATCTAATTAATATTCTATATTGTTTTTATTATGATTATTTAATCTATGTATTTATATTTATTTGATTTTTATATATTAATTCATAGTGCATGTACTATTTATATTAATTATAACTAGTTTTAAGAGATTGTATTATTATGTATGTAAGTAAGTAGGTCCTGCGGAAAGATCAGTGTTGCAGTCTCACCGGATTCGGCAACTAATACTGACGCAGGTACCTTATTTGCGATCCAAAAACTGTTTTTCTATAGTTCATTTCTCACTATACTGTTGTTACATTGGAGTTGCAAATAAAAAACAATTTCATTTCATTTCAAAACTCGTTCAGTGCACTAATTTGTCGCGGGATCTTAAACTAATATAGCTTTTATGTAGTACATGCATATGGCGCCAAATATGTTTTAATGAATGAATATCAGTCTTATAATCGCATCAAATCTGCGAGAAGTAATTGCCAAGGTTTATGCTATTTAATTATATTTGTAAAAAATACTTTAAAACGTAGTTTTGAGACATACCCACTAACTAGACATAAGGACTAACAAATAGTTCTTCTATTAATATTCATCTTCAGCCCAATATATAAATTGCTCTACTGCTAGGTGCGGGCCTCTTCTCACTATGAGCATTGTAAGGCCATAACCACCACGGTTCATCACGCTGGTTAACAATATTTTCTTTACCGTTTACCAAGCGATAATTAACAAATCAACCATTGTCATCATCGCCTCGTTGTAGTCCACAGTTAGACATAGGCCTCCAATGGCACGCTATAGAGAACTATGTTTGGCTCTTCTTGTCCAGCCACAGCCAATCACTGCGTAAAACGTAATTCCACTAACAATTTAATACATTCACTAAAACACCTTCACAGAACCGCTTGCTTCCCACCTCCATGTAGCTGGGGAGGCGCCCTCAACTTATTTAATTAGTATTCTGTAAATGAGGAGCAGGCGATGACAATCTAAATACAAGCAGTTTAATTTTTCGTTAATCGCCTACAAACTGTTGGAGTTATGCGGCTACACGTTCCAACTTAAAGCTCTGTATCTTGTTGGTTTATTTCCGGATTTAATTCTATTTCTGTTTCTAGGATTAACTGGATTATGGTATTGAGGAATATATGGAATGGATACTGTATGGATTCCCACTAGCATAGGCTGGTTTTTAAAGATCAATATTATTTGGTGCAATCTTGAGATGCAGCTTTTGAACTCTTACGTAAAAAGCATGGCGTTATAAATATGACATATCTATGTATAATTTATTAAAACATAATTATGGGCATAGGTCTAAGAACTGATGGTTCTGGAGTTGCAACCACGTATCGAACGCCGCAGCAGGCGTAGGCCTTCCACAAGGTGGAGGTCTCTACGCTGACATGATGTTTTTTTTTTCTATATGTGAGGATGGATAGATGTTGATTACCATTTTACTCGTCGATTCTGAGATTTTGATGAAACTTTGTATATAATACGTTTTATTATTTACAAGAAATCTTTCTTGTAAAGCTACGACAAAATGCAGGCTACTTTGATGCTTAAACATCAAAGTAGCCTACATTTTGTCGTATTTGTAGATTGTACAGAGGAAATTATTCATGTTAATTATGTATATCATAGTTTGTGTATGAAATTAAAGTTCAATACTAAGAGCCACTCTTACATTCTCATTCAAAACGATGTCTCCAATAAAAAAATAATCCTGTGTCGCGGCGTACCTATTTGAAAAACAAATAAAACACAAAGAAGATCCAGACTCGGAACCACAAATTGTAAATTACAATAAGTGTTACCACAACATTTGGCATAGTGTTAAACGGCGTGATAACTGCTTAAACCACTAATTTCCAGCCATTCGTGCAGTCCAAGAAGTAACGCATTTTATGTGGCTTTGATAATATTAAAATGGTCACCGATTTGAAGCTTTCGCGATTTGTAAACAGCTTTACTTATGTAAATTAATTAACTTAAGGTATACATATTTATAAGATTCTTTCAATAATGTTTTATGATTTAAAGAATCTGTGTTGACATCATTATATCTGAATGATAAAAATAGTCTTAAATTGCCATATTTCTTCTGTAAATAAGCAATAAATATGCGTTCTTTACTTAAGACTCACATCAATAAAAAATCTTGTATGATCAAGGAACTTTCATTCAAAACATAAGGCATGATGTTTGTCAATGTGTTTATTTTTGTGCGGGTGATATGGATGTTATAGGTAATTTATATTTTTTTGGACATATTATACGAAAAATTGAAATGGATGTAGGTGAGCAAGTGATGAATATGAAAATAGAGGGATGAACAAGGAGGGAGGGGGCAAGGAAAAGATGGATGGACTGTGTGAGAATGGATATGAAAAAGAAAGAGGTAAATGATCATATGACGGGTGAGAGAGAAGTATGGAAGTGAAGGACGTACTGCGCTGACCCCAAATAAATTAGAACCAGGTCAAGAAGATGATGAGGTAATTTATATTTTTGTAACCTTTCCTGTTCTACCTATACTATATATATATATTTATGTTGTGCTATAAATTTGCCCTGCAGTATTCAAAGTTGAGGTTACCTTAAAGTTAAGTTAGAACCCGTTGAAGGGAGTATCTATGACTCCCGAAATTATTTTAGGCTTACGGACTAAAACCACTGCACTATCCCACCTCCTTCAGTTAAAACATTAGGCGAATCTACCACAATGGTGGCAGTGTAAGTCAAACAAAAGTGTAATAAAAAGAATTTGCTTTCTAAGCTGAAAAATATAGAAATGTTGTGCCTCCGGGGCCTTTAGAATGGAAATATAGAACAACGGAGACAGAGACCATTTAAATTTCCAACAAAGGTATCATACATTACAATTTTTTTGTTCTGCACATGGATTCAGTGTGCAAAATTCTAAAGCACGCAAACGTTACAGCGTTATCCACGTATTAGCGTTTGACTGCTGCAGTTATTTAATGTTTTCTTTTCTATATATTTTTTTTCCTTCTTTCAGTTACGAAGTAAAGTATTACTATACTTACCGTACCGTGTACTTCTGCTATTAACATTTGCTTCAGTTTTAATTTCTTTAGAAGAATACTGATGAATATATAACAAGTAATAAATGTTATTTTCGTTTATTTTCATGAATCCACACGATATGAGACGATGATGTAGTATTTGATAAATTAATATTGATATTTTGTAAAAATAAGCAGAGTATTTATCGTTTTATCAAGTATAGACGGATATCATATTAGCCTAGCAAACGGTACGGGACGACGACTGCAAAGGCAGCGCTTAAGGCGAGGTTGCAGTACAGTGCGTAGCTCGACCTCACCCCCCGCAAAAACAAAAACACGGCGGTGGCGTCAGCGAGTGAGCGGGGTGAGGGGTTTCGTGTGTGCGTGTGCCACAGCGCAGCGTAAAAAAAAACATCCAAGCAATTCCTAAGTAGAACGATGTATTCGTTAGACAGACCATTTTCCCTTAATTTTCTCTCTACGACGTCAAGGCAATCTTGAATAGGAACATTGGTGAATAGTGACTCGACATCATGAGCGTAAACCTGAAATAAGCAGAGTGCCCGCTTACATGCCGTATCTAAAGGGAGTGACGGACAAAGTTGGAACAGTACTCAAGAAAAACTCCATCAAGACTGTATACAGTCCGCTCTCTAAGATAGCACACAATCTGCGTACCCCAAAGGATGTCATTCCTCTCCAAACACCTGGCGTCTACAAAGTCGATTGCAGCTGTGGTAGTTCATATATCGGGCAGACTAAGCGTACAATCGCTGAAAGAGTAAAAGAACATATCGCTGCTGTAAAAAACCGACATATTAATAAGTCGGCGATAGCTGAGCATTTTTTGGAGTCTGGACCCAACCACTGGATAGAACTGCATCAACCACAAGTCTTATCCACCGATCGTCACTATTACTCCAGGATAGTACGTGAAGCGGTAGATATCAAGAAATATAACAATTTCAACCGGGAGGATGGATATAGATTATCGGCTACTTGGAATCCAGTCATCAGCAAATGTTAACACCGCCGCAGTGATAAATTTCAACTGTGTGTAGACGTCATTAGTGTAGTGTGTCGGAGTAGCGACATTGCGAACTTAAATAAAGACTAAGTGAGGGTAGGTGCCGAAACCCGCACTTCCACAAGACGGCGCTGAGCTCTCATCAGTCTCTCCGCGACCAAGCTAGGTGCAAGACGAGCGAAACGTCGGAAACAAATAGGTATTTATACCTTAAATAAGTTAAGTTAACGCGATTAAGACTCGACGCGTTCATATATCCCAATGAATATGTTTTGTAGACGTTCATTTGTTTAAGGTGTAAAACAAATGAACGTATACAAAACAAATGAACGCCTACAAAACAAATGACTTACAGAAAGTGATCAGCTATCGATAGTGATTGCAGAAAACACGTGCATGTGATTTTCAACCTTATTGACTAAAACGTAAATGCGGGGGTGGGGGGATTTTGCGGAGCAACGACGTACGTCCGCCACAGGTAGACAGGCTCTGATGAACAGCCGGCGAGCGATATAATGCCAACATTTTGACAATTTTTTTCTTGGAGAAAAATGATAACGAAATTACGAAATCTGTTTTTACCATTTATTTTAAAATAAAGAACTGTTTCTATTGATAATACTTCCATATAAATTCATTGTGGAATCTCTAAGCAGTACACGTTTAAAATTGTGATTTAGTGCCATGTTTGTCATTTTTTTTTATCGAGCCAATCATTCCAAATCGTGTTTCTATCTTTACGATTTACTAGAAGATATGTTCAACTTTTATACTTTAATTTTTATTCATTAATATATCATAATTCATGGGACTTTCAGACGTTCAAAAATCTTAAAAAGTACTGCAACTTCGCATTAATGCAAATGTACATATAATCGTGTGTGTATTTTGTTTCATTGTTTGGATTAAATAAGCATAGTCATGTATATGTGAAAACATGCAAATGGTTTAGTGGTGTTCTTTTGGACATATTGTAGTATTGTAACTGTTTGTTTACCGAATATAAAAATGTATTCTCACCAAAGTGGGCAGCAAATACTCACACCTCCAAGTATATAAATAAGTTGCAGCAATCTTCAAGCGCGCTCCCAGCACATTTGATTCGTTCATGCGTGGTAGGGACAAATTAATCAGTCTCCAAGTGCACTAGACGTGTCAGATACCAGTAGGTACTACCGTTGCTTAAGAGGATCAGTAACAAGAGATCATATGGTTAATTACGAGAATAAGCCCATAGTTCTGATCACCAAAATCAGAACTTAGGCCCAATTCTAGTAATAATTTTCGTCCAAAATGCAGTTCGATCTCATGCCAATGTCATACTTATGTCAGTGTCATACTTACATACATCTTATAGAACCATGTCATATGTATTCTCCTAAATTAACTGATATGTGTATGATATCGCGATAGATCTTCACAATTTGTCAGAATATGTATTGTGTCACTGACGAACTATATAATTATGTCAAAATAGACAATTAAAAAAAATTAAGTGTAGCAGAATACCAATTGTGAGTCAATTCAAAGTCTAATTTCATTTCATTTAAAATACAGTGTCGATCTCAGATAAAATACAAGAATTGGCCTTGATATGAATTTGAGGGAGGTTAAAGTTGGTGATTGGCGAGCAGTGATCAAAGTGTCTATCTTTCTTATTGGAGGCCTAGGCATACCCACATTTTGGGTCAATGAGCCATTGGAGTAAAAGTGAGTATACTTACTCACTCTTATTCTATCCATCAGAACTACTATGGTATAACTTCAGCCATCCATTCAAATGTGCCACAGCCGAAAATTATCCTTATCTTAGGCGAATTCAGTAGAACGTCGAATCATTAATCAAAGTTACTTGAAATTTCTTTTCCATTATGACATTATTATAACTGTTGCTGTACGTGTCTTGTCACCAGACAGACATATAACCAGGATTGGTTGACTCAAATATTGATCACAAGATTACGCAACACACTCCCAACAGAGAAATCCCCACATTCTCTGTCTATCTCTACTTCTCTTCCTCCCATTTTTTATCAGTGCGCCAACTCCTTCTTTCTTTTTCTATCCATAGCCTGCTTGACTTTTACTCTATCCCTCATATCTTTCCTTTCTCCCTTTCCAACGCACACTGTCTCTATCTCTACCCCTGTTCATATATCACTCTAGTTTTCCATGTTTTCCTCTAACTCTTTCTTAGAGTGCCTTTTGTGTGCCTTTACTATCATGAATATAATTATTTAAACCAAAAACTCATTTTAATGTAAATAAATCACTTCAAGCTAATTTACCTGAGTCATATTAAATACACATTACAAAGAAAGAAATGGTTGAGCTTGATCCGTTTACGTGAAAGTTTCTTAGCGCAAACCTCATAAAACTTGATAAATCCAAACAAGACTTTAGTGCCGTACCCCCGGGATATATTATTTCATAGCCTAAAGAACATATACTGATAAAACTACTGTTTAGGCTGTAGTTCAGGAGTAATAGAAGTTTGTGAGACCTTATGTTAATGTTGGAAGTAAATACGAGTATATTCGGACAAAAAAGGAAAATTTATTAAGGTCTTGGGGATCCAATCGACATTTGTTATTTTCACAGCCGGAGAGCAATTCCTAGTTTTATATTTAAAAGCAGTTAAATATAAAACGGCGATAGCCAATTGGAGCAACTGATAAATTGCTACGCAGTGGAATAAAAAATCACAGTGTGCAGCACTGAATTTTCCAAGTATCAAGTTGTTGATAACCGTCTACTAAATGGTAACGATTAATGTATCGGTGGATGAAAGTTTGTTTCTTCATAGAAAAGCTACTGAACTAGTTTGAATTGAACTTTGCTTAAGGGGAAAATCTCGGATGCTGCTCTGATACCACCAAAGTAATAAAAAAATGTTGTACAAACTTACTAATACTAAGTACCGTAACAAAAAAAAGCAGGAAACAAAATGCAAAGCAGCATATTTTCAACTATTTACTCAATATAGTAATATATCAAATTCCCTTTTCAAAAAACGTGCTGTAATATTACCAAAGTGGTTTTCAAATTCTAAACAGAATTTTGAAGTCTAATTCTAATTTCACCAAAATAGAACGCTTTCATAAACAACCAGGTACAAAGGCTGCTGAAATCGTAAATTATGAAATTACAGGCAAACAAATAGATAAAATGTTGCCGACTGCAACTCTCAGTGGAAATACACAATTTACATACGTATATCAGAACCACACAATCGTGTCAAATATAGAAGCCATGCTAAGTAGGCTCAGTGCACACTGGCAGCACGGTACGGAACCTTTTGACAATTCTACATATATGTATTCATGTAGCCTTCATTGCGCGAGTTGACTGGCCCTATGCCAATATCAAGCGATGCTTGCAGATATCACCATGTGGATGAATGACTGCTAGTGTATTTATATCAGAGCGGTACCGTGCTTTAGATGGCACGTAAAGGCCATGTCGCAGTCCTTCAGGCGGTCTTGTATGTACATCGAAAATGGAGCATCTCTTCACAACAAAAATTACTAAATTGTCGCATACTAGTCATGATCATCATCAGCCTTGTTTACATATCGTCCCACTGCTGGGCACGGGCCTCTTCTCACTATGAGAAGGGTAAGTTCCACTAGTCCACCTCGCTGGCCAAGTGCGGGTTGGCAGACTTCACATGTCTTTCGAGAACATTATGGAGAACTTTGAGACATGCAGGTTTCCTGACGATGTTTTCCTTCACCGTTAAACAAGCAATAATTATCACATCGAAAATGGAGCATCTTTTCACAACAAACATACTGCTTAATTGTCCCATACTAGTGCATCAAGTAAATTTATCTGACTATGATATGACTTTCTTTACTGCAATTACAATTTTAATGTACTTGTACTATTACTATTGTATTATTATTTTCATTTAGTCATCAAAAATCAGTTACCGCGGCGTACCGTTACTAGGCGCTATGCCTAACTGTATACATTTGTATTGTACGTATATATTTTTATATGTGTCCTACACACTATAATATTAATTTACTGACTAGTTCACCTAATAGAGGCACTAGTTATATTATAAATGTGTTTTAGAAATGCCTATTTGATCAGCTTCATATATAATGCTAGTTCAGAATTGCGAACGTTATATTGGTTTTGAAATTTACGATAGATCTGTCCTATATTCTTCCACTAAAGACCAGCATTATTTGAATGGGAAGTTTATATATGAAGTTATAGGAGATGTGAATTATATTTAGTGGCGCTTGCTGTGTTCACACTCTATAGAAACATACACAGACCTATATAGGCTCCGAAGTGCTCCTCCCAAGAGGGAGAAAATTATCGATTAGATTCGCGTTTCATATGTGTAGATTTACGTGTTATCTACTGTAGTAGATTTGCGTGATCCCACCACTAAAGAAAGTCCTAGTCAACGCGGTAGTTTTAGTGCGTGTTGCGAACATCTTTCGAGAAATTCAGATACTCCTTCTTCCTAAGTCACCTTTGGCTGGTAGAGTAAAATACACCACTAGAATTTAATCGAAGCACGGCAACAGCAGAACACCTGGTCTGAATATACATGGAATAATTTGAATTCGTCTAACCCACATCAGTAGATTTATTTGCTGACGTTTTCACTTAATATGCCCCCGATTTGACGGAATATTAACTTTTCGTTGAATTGCCATTACAGCCAAATTCCTGTCAAACACTGCATGCATATGCATTTGTCAATTAATATGAAATTATACGAAACATTAGCAGTAACAGCTGTCGCGTTCACGGACTTCTCTCGATCGCACAATTACCTAATATATGCAGGCAGTAATACAATTAAGTTTTCTAGTCGAATGAAAACATAATTATTCTAATGATATGATTATGTGACAAAATGTAAATCTGAATTTTGCTCTTCGTGACAAATTTTATTGAGATGCAAAGACATCATGAAACTTGACTTTGATTTTAGGAGACACTAAAACAATATGGTGACAATGAACCGGTCTGATTACGGAGCGTGATGGTTAGTTATGAAATACTGTTATGCTAGTGTGATTTTTAGCTTTTTCAAACATTTATTAGTCCAACTAACCTTGATCTTTGATCCAGCGTTATCCCGGTTACAACTAAGACTTTTGCTTCCGAGCCCTGAGTTCGCCTTCTAGTCTAACTCGATTATACAGAATATTAGCTTTTCTATGGAGAGACCACCGTCTGACCTCCGCAAGCCAAAGGGATAGCGATGTAACATGGATCAGACCAGTTTCAGGATATTCAATACACCTCATACCGACTGTCAAAAATCTCCATGACAGACCGCTTAAGATGCTCTCTGAGACACAAGCTATATTTACTTATCTTTTAAATGTTTTTGCTGAAATGTATAAAAAATACAAGAGATAGCTATTCTTAAGAAAGATATTCTTTCCCAATACATCTAAAATAAGTAACATCTAAACAAAGAACGCCTCACTTCCGCATCAATAATTCTCTTCATTATCCCGTCTAACCGTAATTCCTGTCCACCTAATTCAATGCGTCGGAATATACGAGGAAATTCTCCTCAGAATCAAGCAACAATATCTATCGGTATGTAACGATACCAATTTGAAAGAATGCCAGACGTCTTCATTTAGCCGCAGTGCGAAATTGAATTTATGTGACAACCTGTCTACAGGCAGAAATTCCATTTTCATTTCGAGGAATACGACGGTTTTGGTATAAGATTGAGTGCGTCGAGTGCTGGCGGTGTTGGAGAAATTGATATATAAGCAAAATTGTGTACTGTCGTTATATGTAGAAAGTTTAATCTAGCTACTATTTTAAACGCGAATGTGAGAATCGTTGGAGGTTGGTTTCTCTTTCACGTAAAAACTACTGATTTTAATGAAACTATGAGTCATATAGTTTATACATCAGAGGCCCAATTCTCCCAAATAAATTTGTTCAAAATGTAGTTTCGTTATAATGTCATACTTATGACGTATATGGTATTCTCCTAAATCAATTGATATTTGAATGATATCGCGACTAGATCGAAAATTGAACAATATGTCATAATATGTGTCAACGACGAACAATTAGACAATAAAGACATTCATTTAGCAGCATACCAATTATGAGCCAATTCAAAATCTAATCTCATTTCGTTTAAAATATAGTTTCAATGTCATATAAAATACGAGAATTGGCCTTCAGACTCACATGTAGCATTTGATTTATTTATGTTTTGGTTCTCAAACAAAGAATGAAATTCCTATCTCAAAGGACGATTCGAATTCCTTCATGATACGCATAACCGTTATTTGAGGTCATCAGAAAATTTGAAACTGAAGATGCCGGTACATTCCACAACCTTTTATGACAAATCGTTTTCCGTCACTGCTGTTCGTCTATGGAATGCATTACCGCTACATATTAGACAGGCTCAGACGGTAACCAGGTTCAAATATTTAGTTAAGGAGCACTATTTATAAGTATAATATTTGCAGTTTCTCCCGTTCTACTAAGTATATGTGTATTATATATTATTATTATATGTATATGTATGTATTTTATATATGTATATCTATGCATGTATAAGTATTTATGTATGTGTATGCATATTATCTTAGTATTATATAACTTTATATATATTTAAATATAATATATATTTATTGGTACGCTTACAACTATCATTTCTTTCCTACCAATAATATCTCCATCCAGAGGTTGCCTGGTAGAAATCGCTTTTAGCGATAAGGCCGCCCATTGTACTATATCTTATGTGAATTTCCTTAAATATCTGTATAAGTGTACAAAAAAGAGTATAATAAATAAATAAATGAACCTTACATGCTAAAAGATAATTACCACAATAGTTGGCATTGTAGTTGCTCATTTATAGCAGAACACAGCGTGCATAAAATTAAAACAAATAGAGACAATGAAAAGAAGACATAAAGGTATAAAATTATACTAAACAAAAATATTAAGTTAGGTGTATGTAATAGGTAAGTAGGTATTTTATCTGAAAGTTGCACATGAACATAACTTCAGAATTTCCGACGAGTCAGGTCAACCCAACTATGTAGTGCGTAGTATTTTAGCGCGATAACCTACAACCACGTGGGTGGAGTTGTGTGGGCATCCTAATCGCTTTACCCTCTTTCTTCCTAAACGTATTCATTGGTTACACTGGATGCGGTCGCGGGTAGAATTTTTTGTCTTGCATGATTGAGCTCCATTTAATCAACTATCACCTATGACATGTATTAGAAGCAATCAATTAGTGTATGTTTTGTTAAAGAGATTTTAATAATTAAAAGAGCCATGTGCTTCCAAAAACTGTTCACGTTTTTCTGACGATGCACGCGCAGGTACGCAAGTTACTATAACAGAAGTAAGCTCACTCTTTTCGACGATGACATATTTTCGTACGCCATATACATATACCTATGTAATGGGCACATTATTGATTTCAACAAACATGTCACTTAAATTGCATTGAATAATAATTTTCGCCGTGGTACGTGTTTGGGCTGGTGTCAGTCCATCGCTACCTCAAACTCAAACCACAGAATACTCTAGCAAAGGCAAAAGCTCGCATAAAAAAAACAATATCCAACGCAGTGGTAGAATCAACGTATGAAGGAAAGGAGATTGTACGTGTATGTGCCTGAGACCATCGGAGGCCCTAGCTCCCTCTTCCACCCTGTATCTTTTATAATGCTGAAAGTTTCAGGAATATTGTAAGAGGATAGATTTTGGACGACACGATTTTGGGCGATAATCACACGTAAATATGTAGTCTTTGTTGAAAGTGATTGCTGGTTCTGTAAAATTTGGTATCATAATGTACTTAAATACGTACAACATACACGTATGGTGTTACCTACTACCTAAATGATGCGTGTGATAAAAAAACATTACGACTTTTTAAACTTACGGATAGTTTCGTATGATTCACAATTAGCTTTTTGAGCCTTTACTAACTCCTTGTTTTGACTGTCCAAAATCTTCGTATCAGCTAGGACCAACGCTTTAACGTGATCTCGGAGGCATGGATACAAGATACATTTAAAAGGCTAGTACTTAAAAATAGTGATTTTGCTATCGGCTTAAACACAAGATTTTCTTCATGAAACTCCCTTCAAGTCAAGTCTCTACTAGGTGGAAGCCTCAAAGCTATTCATACAAATTAAAGAAATTAATTTCATGAAATAAATATTTTCTTACAGTTTATAGAATTATGTTTGAGCAAGTGAAAACGTTATTAATTTAAGGATTATATTTGCTAAAATAAATATAATTGTGAAAACATTTCATCTTAACGTAATTAAGGTCTTTCTCGAAGCTAGTAATATATTTTAGTTTTCAGAAAGCAGACTTTATGAAAGAAGTAGGTACTTTGTTATATCCTACTATGTCGGTAGGGGTTTCGGCCTTTTTTCTCAATAAGTCACTTAGCTAGCACAACCCGGCATCATCTAGAGTAGGGTTTTGACTTGTGCATGTGTTGTATACAACCATAAGGCAGAAATCAATATATTATGTCTTTAGTGGGATATTAAAAAGTACCTAAGTATCTACCAAAACAAAACTCTTTAAGATATCTGACAAACTTAGCTCGAGTAAAAATCGAACTAATATGTAATAGACAAGGTGAAAGATTTTTTTGAAAATTCGCTGTTTTTTTGGCGTTCCTTTTATTTCACCTTTAGCTCTATAAAATCGAGCAAAAGCTAGTGACACATAAAATAAACTGAATATGATTTTATTCATCAAACGAAAAGAGCTGAACGATGTGGACACGTTCGGTGAAATTACTGGGTCAAGTGGTATTTTAATTTTTCATGACTTTTGAATGCGGTAAGAATAATTAATTCATAGTTTTGTGACGCTTCAATATTCAAACTACTGCTAATTTTATATTATCCTGGAGCAATTCATACATGATGATTAGATCTTTAGTAAACACAATCTAGAGGTATAAACCTGCAACTGGGATAATGCTAAAATGATAGATATGATGCTATAATGACTTTTTTGGCTGGCAACATTGTAAACGTCAGACGTAAATTTACGTAGCTCTGTAATTTTAAAAGTTTTATTTTATTTTAAATGAATATTAAATGCTTAAATATCATTTATGTTATCATACTGTGCATAAAATTGTGAAAGACATTGAGTTTGGTGTTTGAAATCTCGATACGAACAGTTTTTGGCGGACAGATCTACTACCAGGTGTCAACGGACGGATTTGAAATCATCTTTAAACCCGGGGGAGTATCTTACTTATTAACTTACACTCCTCATCACACATTTACTCGGCTCACACCAACGTGAGCTTCGTCCATCACACACTGGCACAGTTTCTGTCTCCTTTTGCTTGACAAGATGTGGAAGCAAAATCGAAGACTGAACAAACGCCCCATACAAACACCTACTACACTTACACTTCACATTTATTTAAGTGTTTATATCTTTAACAAGGCCCCTATATATAATATCTTTATAAGTCATTTAATATAAAAATTGATACAAATTAGTAAATTTGCCAAGATTATATTTTTCATTTACTACCTACATATTTTGCCTAATTAATTAAAAATTGAATAACACCTTTACTTTCAATAATATTTTTCCTTTTCTGTTATTTATCTACTGTCCTTCTAGCTTTAAATATTTATTTAAATAAATATATTTATTTATTTATCTATAAACTCCTACTCATTACTGACTTATCTCTTTTCTGACATCTTGTTTATCTTTCTGTCCATAGGTGTTTGGCGTATCCTTGGCTATGAGCCATTCCACAATGAGCACTATGATAACCCGGAAGGCCACAGCGAAGGATCTAGAGAACAAGCTGAGAATAACCTTGATAGAATTAAAGAAGTGCCAGGAGGAGAATATACACCTACTGAAGGAGCGTGCAGACTGCGAAGAGGACATCAGGATTGTCAACGATAGGGTTTCCAACCTGAAGGCTCAGCTCGCAGAACTCTATATTGAGTATATGGACCCACTGGCCCAGCGAGATAGGTTACAGGAGGAAATACATTTATTGACCGCTAGCAATGATGGCCATTCATGGTCTATGAGTCGCATTAGGGAACTTGAATGCTGTTTAGAACAATCTACAATAAATATTAAATCCCTAGAACAGACTGTTGAGGAATTAAACAGTAGTAAAACTCAGAACCTTTATACAGAGGTTGTAGGTACTAGCTTAGGTCACAGATCTACTAAACCATTTAAATTAAACACAAGTGGCCTGAAACGACATAGAAAATATAATAAACTAAACAAACACATTAGGAAACTAATCTTTAGCCTAAAACAATACAAGAAAAATAAAGTAACATCCCAGCAATATAAAGTTTACTTTCTGAGCGTTCAGAATTGTTATTAGACTTAGAAAAGTACAACACAGAGTTGATAAATAGTAAAATGCTGTATGATCAACATACTACGGATCTCAAAGGTCAAATTACCTCTTTACAGTCTCAAATAGATAGGATGAACACCCAATATCAAAATGAGGTTCAGGATTATATTAGGAAATATGATGAGATAGCTCAGGTAGGTAGGCAAAATCTTGAGTATGTGAAAGCTTTGACAAACACCAATACTTGCCTAAATAGCATTAAATCAACCATACCCACTTGTGAGTCTCAGAATATTTTTGATATTGACAAAAGTTATTATTTAGCAAATAATACAACAGATAGGTCTTCCTTAGGTAGGAATGGCACAAATAAAGTTTATATGTTCTCTGATAGGCTAGGTTTAGGCTTAGGTAGTTTAATAAATTGTGAATTGAAACAACACAATATTATTAATTATTGCTATCCAGAGTCTTCTTTTTCACATCTAATTGATAAATTAAATACAACAGTATTTGATAGGGAGTCCACAATAATTATCTCATACGGTGATAGTCAAATGGTGACTAAAAAAGATATAATTAAGTTATGTTATCGCTTCACAGAACATATGATTGCAAATTTATTAGTATGACTTTGCCTTATGCTTATAGTTTAAATGCTATGATGAATAGACATATTCATGAACATAACTTGATGTTATATAATTTGACATGGCAATATAAGGATTATTTTTTTTTTCATCAATAATTTAATTAATAATTTTACATTGACTAAAGATACTATGTATCTGCCACTATTTTATAAAAGACAAGTTGCTAAATTATTAGCATATAATATACAAAATGACACAGGTACATGTAGGGTATCCAAGAATTCAGTTTCTGGAAATAGTTCCTATCCTTATAATTCTTCTATTGAGAATACTGACACAAGTTCTTTAAACTTAAGAAAAGGACAAAGGGTAGACATATTGTACTGACTGTAGCACATGAAAACATACAAGGTCTATCTGGCAAGGATTTAGAATTAGGTTTATATTTAGAAAATCATAGTATTAAAGTTATGTGCATTACGGAACACTGGCTTAAAGAATACCAGATTAAATTCATAAATAACACACAATACAGAGTACACAGTGCCTTCTCTAAGAAACAAGCTATTCATGGTGGATCATTGATAATTGTTTCAAACAGTTTAACATGTAAAAAACGGAAAGACATAGCTAGCTTGTCTATAGAACGCACGGTGGAACTGTCATGCATTGAGCTTGAGCAGCATATTATTATATGTGTATATCGTCCTCCATTAAGTGACTTTAATTTGTTTGAATCTGTTATGGAAGATGCAATTAGTAAAATTAGGAGCAATAAGAAAGGGATTATAGTTTGTGGCGATTTTAATGTTAACATTCTTGATAATTCAATAATGACTTGTAGATTTTTAAACCTTTTTTGATCATTTAATTTGAAAAAAATATTTCTTGAACCAACTAGAATCACGGCAACATCTTTCACCTGTCTTGATAACATATTTAGTAATTGTATTGTTTCAGATAGAGTAGTTACTTCTGAATTAACTTCGGATCACTGTGGTCAATTAGCTAGGTTTCCATATTACAATGATAGCATCGTACAGAGAGTATTGGTTAGGCCATTACCTAGGCATAAGTTTAATGAATTCCGGAATAAAGTATTGATTGGAATGAATACTATGAATCCGGACTTAATAGAAATAGATTCGCCAAATAAGAATTTTAACAATTTATTTAATATAGTTAATAACACGTTTCAGAATACTTTTAAGACTAAGGAGAAAGTAATTAAGGAATCTCGAGCTTTTAATGAGTGGGCTACTGCGGGTATTTACTAAAACAGAGCAAAAATGTATGAGTTGTATGGTATGAAAAAATACAATTCTGATTTAAACTTCATTGAGTATGTTAGGAATTATTCTAAAATATTTAAAAGAGTGTGCAAGACAGCTAAAGCTATATTCGTTAGAAATAAAATTAAACAATCTTCGAATAAAATTAAGGCAACCTGGCGAGCTATTAATGAAACAACAGGTAAGACAACATTAAGAAGTAATTGTTTTAGTCTTCTTGATAATGATAAATTAATTCATAATGACGAAGAAGTCGCACGCACATTTAATAACTTTTTTGCTAGCATACCACTTACTACTACTAGAGAATTAAAATCATCAGCTATAGTCGCAGAAAACCTATTAGAGTCTAGTGTAGGAAAATGTGAAGTAATATTTACATTTCATAGTATTAGTTCTACCGATATTATAAATACTTTTAAATCTTTAGAGTCTAAAAATACAGGTGATCTCTGGGGCATTTCTGTTAAGGTTTTGACAAGTATAATTGATGTAGTGGCTCCTTATTTAAGCAACTTATTCAATAAGTGTATTAAATCTGGCAGTTTTCCAGATCTTATGAAACATAGTAGAATAATACCTCTGTTCAAATCCGGCAATAAGACTGATCCTAGTAATTATAGGCCAATATCGATACTACGAAAAGATCATACTCAAGCAACTACTAAGACATTTTAATCAAAACAGCCTCCTTCATGGTGAGCAATATGATTTTACCAAGGGTCTCTCGACAAAATATGCAGGAGTAGCGTTACTCAAACATATCTACAGTACTTGGGAGAGTTCCGAAAATGCTGTTGGTGTGTTCTGCGACCTTTCGAAAGCATTCGATTGTGTCTGCCATGAGACGCTCTTGTGCAAGCTTAGACATTACGGCGTCCAGACTAAAGCATTGGATGTCATTAAGTCGTACTTAAGTGACAGGATCCAATGTGTTGAAATAAATGGCTCAAAATCCAGTGGCTTACCTGTTGATTTAGGAGTGCCACAGGGCAGCATCCTAGGGCCTTTCTTGTTTCTTGTTTACATAAACGATTTACCTTTTTACTTGAGAAACATTTGTGACGTTGTACTGTTTGCTGACGATACTTCTTTAATATTTAAAGAAGATAGAAATAAGGGACACTTTAACGAACAGTGCACTCATTCAAGTGACTAAATGGTTTAATGTAAACAATCTAGTACTGAACGCCAAAAAAACAAAATGTGTTAAGTTTGCTCTGCCTAATTCAAGAAACCTTGGTCTTAACATAGTTTTAAATGACGATGTACTCGAACAACTGAATCCACATTATTTCTAGGATTAACACTTGATTCGAAGTTACAGTGGGGTGCGCATGTTACATATCTCTCAGGGAAACTTAGCTCAGCTGCTTATGCCGTTAAGAAGGTTCGTAGGTTGACCGATGTCGATACGGCTTGATTGGTTTATTTTAGTTATTTTCATAGTGTTATGTCATATGGCATATTGTTATGGCGTAGAGCTGCTGATACCTAAAATATTTTTATATTGCAGAAACGGGCAGTTAGGACCATTTACCAGTTAAAGACAAGAGTCTCACTCAAAGAAAAATTTAAAACTATTGGTATTCTTACTGTAGCGTCACAATATATTTATGCCAGTGTTATGCATGTAACACTAAACATAAATTCTTATAAAATGAATAGTGACATACACAATATCAATACTAGAAATAGACATAAATTGTGTTCCGTATTTTCGTTTGCACAAAACGCATAGCTCTTTTATTGGGCTCAGTATTCGCATATACAATAAATTACCAACTTATATTTTAGACTTGCCATTAAGTTTGTTTCAGGCAGAAGTTAAAAAGAATCTTATAAATAAGGCATATTACAGTTTGAAGGATTATTTTGATGACAGGAGCGCTTGGAAGTAGTTGTTCGCTTTTGACTAGGTCAATAATTAGTAGTTTTATTTTATAGTGTTGTTAATTACGATATTCTCATTTCATACTATATTTTTGCATTCATGTTCCACACTTTCATTATAACTTTGCGGATTTGTAAAATGTGGGTAACTCGTGGTCATGGGCTAACTAATAGTTTGTCGATTGCTTTGGCTTCATAATACCGTTACTTTCTGCTTCATTCACTTCTACCATAGTTCTGACCGTGTGCCCGAGTTGCCTACATTAAAAAGACGTAAGTGGATGCTCCTGTTTCACCATATTTACTTTGGGAGGCTTACCATATGAACAACATTTACTGCTTGAGTATGAAATCAATAGCTACTAAAAATTTTACTAGTAGATGTCTACAATGTGAAACAGTTGCAGCTCCTTACAAAAATAAAATGTACCACCATTATATTTGTTTGAAAAGAGTGGCCATGAGTTTTACTGCCCGTTCTTTCTCGTGGTTCTACCTATTGCATTGCGAACGTGGCAGTAAATGTAAATGTAGAATCATTAAGTAATTAACTTAAATTTTGACGTTCATAAGCGACACTTTGTGGCCTAGATGAATAAATGAATTTGATTTTGATTTTGATAAAATATGAACAGGAACTTTTCCGACAACCCACTGTTTTCAAAGCCTAAAACCTTACAGACCTTGCTTCGATACAAAACCAAACCAAAGACACCTGAATCTACCTTAACCATAATCAAACCCACTCAGCATAACAAAAATTTAATTTACCTCAACTTTGTCACCTTCCATTTTTTATTTACTCCCCATGCAATCTAGTACAACGTAAACACGCTCATAGCCCTACCCTAAGCAAGTTCGTAAAACATTCTATATCCTCACGCCCCTAAATAAAGGGGATAAGCAAGTAAAATATGCACATTGTATACACGACAGCGAGTATTTATTATAATGCCCTGAACGAGGCGTGAAAGTTATATGTTTCGAGGTCTTTTGTATTTTTTTTAGTTGTTTAGCAAAATGTTTAACAGCACATACAGTGCTAGGCTCTTCGTTGGGTTTTCGGTTGATCGTAAGTTCAAAGTGGATTTTAGTGCCAGAATGAATACTTCGATGTTATTGAAATGCAATTCATAAGTGTAATGTTTGGATTTGACGCATTAGGCTCTCATACAATTCTGTGAATTTGAAAAATATGTAAGTGGCGATACATAAGGTTAAGGTTTACTTTCTGAAGCTGTGGCGAAACATCTTTTGTTCTTAGTGATTTGATTGGATGTCATATTATTATATCTGCACTGTTTCACTAATCATGACTTTTAGCCACTGCGCGCTATCTACAGCGTCTCTCAGTCAACTGCTGGACTTGAGTCACTCCTAATTTTATTCTCAGTAGCACTGTTACTTAATACGAGTATTTGGCCTAACATACCAAGCTGACTGCTGAAAGCTGAGTGCCTCGTTTATGTCGCGGTATAAATGTGCGCGTGGGATTGGGAAGTCTTGGTTTCGATCCCCGGGTCGGGCAAAGTGTTATTGGGTTTTTCCGTTAGGGAATTCGCCTTAGCAGCACGGAGTCTGGTAATGTGCTCAGTACGGCAATAGGCTCGCCCCCTATTACGTGGGACTAAAATAAATCTGGCGCAAAGTGGGTGTAGCAATATACCTGCCTACCCTTTCGGGGATATAGTCGTATGTATACCACACTATGTATGTACGAGAATGTATACCAAGCTGGCCAGACGTGTTGGTGCAGGGTATGATGTCGAGTTTTCCTTATCTTCATAAATATACTATCTACTTCGAGTATTTTCCTCAGTCGCCTCTTCCCCCCCCCCCCCTTCCTCACCCACTGATGAAATGGGTGAAATTTTGTATTCTTAATCCGTCACCGACACTGCGCGTTATATATAGATCTTAATATTGTTTAATAATAATTATGACCACTAAGTATAAACCAGTTTCAGGATCTTGCTATGGGTTTTAAGTTAAGATGGAATCAGATTCTATGACGAAATTAGTTAACTTCAGAACTTGTCCAATCGCTATTTCTATATCCTAGCGACATATAAGCGTGTAGTGTAGGATTCTTATGTGCGTCTGTTACACGTTTATTAACAGGACAGTACTTAAATGATTTTTGGTGTTTTAGTCAGCCATATGTAAATAAAATTTTTACTATTTAAGAAGTTAATTATTCTATAATTGTTTGATACTAAATGAAATGTTGCTTTTATAATCGCAATCACATCAATCGTTGCTCTTCAGTTATATTTAACTTATTTTATCAATGTTTTACTATCGTTATGTTTGACTGGTGGTTGTGTAAAAAAAATTCTAAGAATTAAACTATTTTCCACAAAACAGCAATGTAGATTATAGATATGAACACGCAAACTCGCACTATCAGCTGTTACGGCCCTACAGCAGGTGACGGCAGTGACATCGATTACGATATACATAGCGCGCTTCCTCCGCCGCAGCCGATGGCGCGTCAGAGTAAACGCGCCATGTACATGTTTAATTCTTAGAATTTTATAAAAAACATCTGTGTGGATCGACAATAGTTACTATTCTTCTTTTTCGTCGTTTTCTTCTTTACTGAAGGTCGTGTCCGTCCTGAAATGCTTTCACGGAGTCGTAAACCAGCTGTTTCCACACCACTTGATCTTCGGGTTTTCTAAGGGCATTGGCAACTGTAAGTCCCGTTATTGCCTTGATCTGATCAGACCAGCGGGTAGGTGATCGCCCACGTGGTCTTTTACCGTCGAATTTCCCTACTACAACCAGTTTGTCAAGGCTATCTGGTTGCCTTCGGCCGACATGGCCAAAGTAACCCAGGACTCGTTGGTGGCATATTGTGGAGAGCCTAGTTTTTATCTTCTGTTGGTCGATAACGGACTTCTTAGTGAGTTTTGCTGTCCACGGTATGCGCAACATTCTCCTCCAACACCTCATCTCAAAAGCCTCGATCCTTTTCCGATACACCACGCGAACTGACCATGATTCGGAGCCGTAAAGGAATATCGAGAATACCAGAGTTAGTTACTATTACATCATATGAAAAAAATCCAAATAAAATCGGAAAATTCATTAATCTTTCGGAAAATTCCACGGTATAATTTTTCGGTACGCCATTCCTTACGCCCTGTATAGCACAAGTAAAACAACATGCGACAATTTGTACGCAATATAAATCAGTGCATTAATGATATGCATAATGTAAAAAGCTATGTGTAGCCGACCGCAACGTGCAAGCAAGTGTGATGTAGATTTTACACTCTTAGAAACAAAACTTTCCAAAAGAAAACTGTAGTACTTACCGACACTAATTTCTGGAATGGACCGATATTAAATAATTTGGAACTTAAGCATCGGAATAGAATCTAAATATAAGTCCAAATGGACAACTTGGAATTAATAAACTAGAAATAAAACTATCGATATACCCATTTATCGATACTGTAATTCACTTCACTCCGGTCATCAGCGACCAGCCCCGGGCAATGTTGTCTGCGCTATTACAAAAGCGGGCGTTACCGCTAGTCTGCCCCGAGACATTCTGTGTCAGAGACTGCACATAATTGTTCTTGAGGAAAGCACCTTTCTTTAATATTATTAATCGGTTTATCAGTGTATACATTTCAGTTTTTAAAGTTACTAGGATGTACTTAAAATTTGGTATGGAATGATTTGAAACTTTTGAGATTTGTATACATCCTTTAATTTTATTGCAACGGGTCTTATTCGCGATGGTTAATTAATTTAAGGAAAAGACTAAACTTGGCTTCAAACCTTAAACTTCCAATTCACTAACAACGCTTTTATGACGCCAATTAGGAGCAGCCTATGTCCAGGAGTGGACTGCGAAAGGTTCGTGATTTTGGATGAAATTTCAGTCACAACACATTAGCATCTTTACATATATAGATAATAATTTAGCCTTACTATACTTGATACCTAAGCGGCAGTTGATATCATTATGAAATGAAATGCATTTATTTAAAAGAAATGTGGTTACATATTGGTGTTAAGTTAAAATAAAAGTCTTCTCACATTCTACCATAACAATGGTGCGTAAATATTTAAACTTATACAATAATATTGTTACGGACGGGGTAACGGGATTGGAAGAAAACACCGAGTAGCACTGTTGACACTTTATTCGACTTGACACACGACACGCCGTTTAATTCCGACGCAGACAGCACCAACACTAGCGTCTTTTGCACTGCACTTTTCACTGCACTTTAGTGCACTATACTTTCACTTCACTTTTTACTACTTCTTCTTTCTTTCTTTACTTCTTCCTTTTCTTCTTCACTTTACCACTTTTCAACTTAAACTGGCGCTTAGCGCGTCTACACCGCCTTATATACCCCTAAGAATGTTCTAGATCTACTAATTTCGATTGTCTTTTCGTTATTCAATTGTTTTTCCATCTCCTGTCTCTTTTTAACCTTTCCATTCTTTCTTGTAGTTTCTAGAATTTTCTAATCTTTATTCGAAATATTTAAATTTGTGTTTCCATCTCCTGTCTCTTTTTAACCTTTCCATTTCTTCCTGAAGTTTCTAGAATTTTCTAATTTTTACTCGAAATATTTAAATAATCTTTTAAATATTTGCCAAATATTCATAAACATTTTCCAAATTTCATAAAAACCATAATCCACATAACAGTTATGACTGGGATTTGAACCCACGCCTACAGAACGTGAACGGAATGTGTTATCCGCACGGCCATCGCCTTGTTGTCAATGACTGGTGAATTTGGCGAACACTTGACAGAGTGTGTACGTCATCGAACTAAAAACTCATTTCCAAATAATAAAATAGTCTTCAAACCTCTTTGCTAATAAATTATTGTGTTTGATGACGGGATAGTTTGTCGTGTAGACGTCAGAAGTCCTTGGCAACGGTAGTGATGACAGCTTGGCATGACACCGGCCGTCACACTACCACCTCTCTAAGACATGCTCGTCCCGAGCATTGTTGGATCCATGATATACCGCTATCCTATCCACATGAACGATCTTCAGGGGACTTCTAGGTGTCTTTCAAATTCTGTAGGTTACATCGTTAATTTTCTTTATTACAGTATATGGTCCTTCCCAGCTTGGCTGTAATTTGGGAGATTTTCCCTTACATCGGACCGGATTATGAAGCCACATCAAAGTTCCCTCTTTGAATTCTCTTGCATTTGCGCGTCTGTCATATCGGGTCTTCATTCTTACTCCCGCTTGTAAATTCTCTTGTCTAACGTGTTCATGAATTTCTTCGAGCTTTCTTCTTAATTCACATGCATAATCGGTAACACAGCTAGGTGTCCCCGGTGGACATCCAGCAAGAAGGTCTACTGGAAGTCGTAGCTCCTTTCCTAAATTTGTTCGCGCCGGGGTTGTTGCCGTACTTTCATGTACTGCGGCTCTGTAAGCCAGAAGAAATAGTGGGATATATTCGTCCCAGTTTCTCTGATGGCTATCGACTACTTTAGCAAGGTGGCGCTCCAATGTCTGGTTAAATCTCTCCACCATTCCATCCGATTGAGGGTGATACGGAGTTGTTCTAGTTTTGTGGATCCCCATCATCTTGCAGATTTCTTGAAAGAGTAGAGATTCAAAGTTTCTCCCTTGGTCACTGTGGATTTCTAACGGTAAACCATATCGACAAAATACTTCATTTACTAATTTTGTCGCAACTGTAATTACTTCCTGATTGGGGACTGCAAAAGCTTCTGGCCATCTCGTGAAATAATCCATTACCACCAGAATGTAGCGATTACCACTTTCTGTCAAAGGAAATGGTCCAGTTATATCCACAGCAACACGTTCCCAAGGAGCTCCCACAGTGTACAGTTTTAGTGCTCCGCGGCTTCGAGTTTGCGGCCCTTTAACTGAAGAACATTTAACGCATTTCCTGCACCAGTCTTCAACGTCTTCCCTACAGTGCAGCCAATAAAAACGTTTACGAATCTTCAGTAAGGTTCTTCGCACTCCAAGATGTCCGCCAGATGGGCCGTCATGACAAACTTGTAAAACTTCAGGAATCATTGATTTTGGCACTATTGTTTGAAGATAACTGTCTCTTCCAGAAGCACTTTCCCATTTTCGACAAAGTAGTCCATCTTGTATTATTAGGCTGTTCCATTGCGCCCAATAGCTTTTCGTGACGGTACTAGTATCAGCTACCTCACTCTATTCTGGCCGAAGAGAGTTATTCTTTAGCCGCTCCAATATCGGTTTCAAATCTTTATCTTCTTCCTGCGATTTCATAATGAACTCCTTGTTCCATCGCCCGTCGAAAGTATCCATTCTAATAACCTTGACGGCAGCTTCTTCTTTTCCTTCTTGTCGCACGCAATGCTTGCAATTCTTATCACAGGGACGTCTTGATAAGGCATCAGCATTACCGTGAGATTTTTCGCCACGATGCTCAACTTCGAAATCGTACTCTTGAAGTCGTTCTATCCATCGAGCTACCTGACCCTCACAATTTTTAAACTGTAAAACCCATTTAAGCGCTGCATGGTCCGTCCGGATCCGTAATTTTCTTCCGATCAAGAACTTTTTAAAATGCTGGAGAGTTTTTCTACTGCTAGAAGCTCTTTTCGTGTGGTACAGTAGTTCCTTTCAGGTTTAGACAACGATTTGCTAAAGTAGGCATTAACAGCCTCCTCCTGATCTCCTTGTCTCTGGGAAATAGTTCCACCAATACCCACATTGCTTGCGTCTGTGTCAACAATGAATTCTCCATTGACGTCGGGATATGCAACAATTGGCGCTTCACATAAACGCTTCTTCAACTCTTCGAAAGCAGTTTGACATTTTTCATCCCAATTAAATGGTCGTTTTTTTCTCGGTCAGCTCATGTAAGGGTTTTGCGATGCTCGAGAAATTCTTCACAAAACGTCTGTAATAAGAGCAAAGCCCCATAAATGAGCGCACCTGCTTCTTGTCCTTAGGCATGGGCCAATCTTTAACCGCCGAAATTTTGGCAGGGTCCTTCTCGATGCCATTTTCAGAGACGACATGACCCAAGTAGTTAACTTGCCGCTTGAAAAATGAACATTTTTTAAGACTGAGTTTCAGATTTGCATTTTTCAATCTATTGAGTACACTTTCTAGCTTCGTGAGATGATCATCGAAGTCTCGGCCCATTACAATTATGTCATCGAGATACACCAGACAAGCTTCCCCTAAAAGCCCGGCAAGGATGTGTTCCATTAACCTTTCGAAAGTAGCTGGTGCGTTGCACAATCCGAAAGGCATAACATTAAAATGCCAAAGCCCTCTGCCCATTGAAAAAGCTGTCTTCTCTTTGTCTTTTGGGTCCATTTCCACTTGCCAGTAACTACTTTTTAAGTCTATTGTTGTAAACTATTTCATTCCGCATAACGTCTCTAACGTGTCGTCTATTCTAGGCAAAGGATAACTGTCTTTCTTGGTTATATCATTCAATCGGTAGTCAATGCAGAATCTAGTCGATCCATCCTTTTTCTTTACTAATACCACCGGCGAACACCACGGGCTAATCGATGGCTCGATAACCCCGTTTTTCCTCATATCTTCGATCATATCCTCTACCTCTTTCTCCCTGGCAAAAGGTACACGTCGTGGGCGTTGACGGATCGGTTGTTCATTCCCCGTATTGATAGTGTGTTTTACTACTCCTGTCTTTCCGATGTCACCGTCGTTCTTTGAGAAATTGTCGACGTACTGTGTCAGCAATTTCTTTGCTTTTTCTGTTTCGATTTCCGTTAGATCGTCTTTGCAACCTTTTATTACACTATCCACGTTAATGTTAGTCTCAGCCAGACTCTTGGTATTCTGGCAGTTTCGTAACCAAGCGACTTCCTCGGACTCTCCTATCTCAGAACCCTTTTTCAACACTTTTTCTTCATCACTTAAATTTAGGACAGGTATAACTGCCCTTTGTGAAGAAGCAACAACGACACACGCCGGCAACCATGGATCGTCATCTCTATTGTCTTCTATCATTATGCAACGTCGCTGAGTCGAAGTGGCAGGTAATGTGACAGAAACAAAGGTCTGTGACCTAGGTGCCAGCTTGCTCTCCTTGAGGCACAAAACCTTTCCCGTGCCTCCACCTTTCATTGGAATCTCCACATCTCCACACTTTAGGATACCACACTTAATATCCAATCTACATTGGTGATCTCTGAAGAAGTCTAGCCCAACAATGCAGTCGTCGACGATGCCTGCAATCAGTGCTTTTTGCCAATATAATTAGTCACCTACTTTGAAAGCCACTATTTGCTCTCCCCTGACTGGGATGTGCTGGCCGGTAGCCGTTGTCAGTCAAGGTCGAATTGACTGTTTAAGAATCTTCCCATTCTTCCTTATCAGGTGAGTCCCTATAACAGTTCGTGACGCACCGGTGTCCAAGGTCAGCAAACATGTAACGCCATTGACCGCTCCATCAATGGTTAAGCTGTTCCCATCTGTGTTTTGTCGGATACAAACTTTAGGGGCTTTTCGTCTACCGGCCAGCGCTTGCCCCGCAGCCCTGGCTGGAATTAGTTTTCCTGGTCGTGTCCTGACGTTTGAACAATAGCGTCAGTCTTACGTTTACGTTTCGGACAGCTATTGCTTAAATGTCCTGGTTCCCTGCAGCTATAACATTTTGGGACAAATCTTCGGTCTGTTTGCTGCATTTCTGCGGCCACAACTCGGACTCGTCCACCCTTTATTTCTCGACGGACAGCCTCCACTTCTAGTGCATGCGCTAAAGCGTCCTTAACATTGTCGTGGTGCTTCAGACGAACGGCTGTCCTGACCTCATCGTCATAAATGCCATCAATGAACGCCTGGAGACGCATGCTTTGGACTTGTGCCGGGGGTGCAGACTGGTAAGCTTTTCCTACCATCTTCTCTACTTCTATAGACCACTGCTGCAATGACTCGTTAGGGCGCTGACAGCGGTTACGCAACTGAGCACGGAATACAAATTCCAAATGCGCCTCTCCATACCTGGACTCAAGAGCCTCGATGAGCTGTTCATATGTGGCGTCTTTCCCCACAGACTGTAGCACTGATAATGCACCATCGCGTAACGCCAGAGCGAGTGCATTCTTGGCCTGTTCTCTGTTCCAGGTGTTACTAGAAGAAGCGGCTTCAAACTGCATCCTGTACGCCTCCCAAGATGAGGTACCGTCGAAAGAAGGTACTTTAAAATTACCAGCACCTGATGAGGCTACTGTAACCGAAGGGACGTTAGTCTTTATCCTCCTGAACTCCTCCTCTACAGTAGCTATGCGATTGTGCATCTCTTCCGATACTGACGCCATGCGGGACTGCACCTCTTCCGATACGACTGGCGCCATGCGGGTCTGCACCTCTTCCGATACTACTGACGCCATGCGGGTCTGCATCTCTTCCTCAATGGTAGTCACGCGAGATTGCACTTCACCGATACACATCTCTATCTCGGCAATCTTACGAGCGTTCTCAGATATATAACGGCGAATCTCGTCCTGGCTCTCCTATATCTCGCTGAGTTGCTGCGAGTTTTGCTGCAGTTCGGATTTGAGCTGCTGCGAGTTTTGCTCGAGTCGAGATTCAAGCTGCGATTGTAGCTGCTGCGAGTTTTCCTTAAGTGATTGTTGGAATAGTGCTGCGAGGTCTGCGAGAGATAGCGGTTTAGCCGCGCTTGCGGACGTTGATACCCCCCTTCAGATCCACTTCCTTGTGAAGGAGCATCCCTGCTCACAACTTCCTGGGTAGAGTCACCTTGCTCTTGAGCGGCAGCCCTTGCACGTGTCGTAGGCCCTTCCCTTGGCATGACTGGCATCTTTGATCCTTCCAATCTCACTTCTGACACCAATTGTTACGGACGGAGTAACGGGATTGGAAGAAAACACCGAGTAGCACTGATGACACTTTATTCGACTTGACACACGACACGCCGTTTAATTCTGACGCAGACAGCACCAACACTAGCGTCTTTTGCACTGCACTTTTCACTGCACTTCACTGCACTTTACTGCACTATACTTTCACTTCACTTTTTACTACTTCTTCTTTCTTCCTTTACTTCTTCCTTTTCTTCTTCACTTTACCACTTTTCAACTTAAACTGGCGCTTAGCGCGTCTACACCGCCTTATATACCCCTAAGAATGTTCTAGATCTACTAGTTTCGATTGTCTTTTCGTTATTCAATTGTTTTTCCATCTCCTGTCTCTTTTTAACCTTTGCATTATTTCTTGAAGTTTCTAGAATTTTTTTTAATCTTTATTCGAAATATTTAAATTTGTGTTTCCATCTCCTGTCTCTTTTTAACCTTTCCATTCCTTCCTGAAGTTTCTAGAATTTTCTAATTTTTACTCGAAATATTTAAATAATCTTTTAAATTTGTTCTTACTATAAAAAAAAAAAAAAAATTCAAAATTTCTGTGAATCTTCAGAACGGCTATGCAAAATCAATTTACATTCGGCTTACACAATTATTCGGCATTGCCTCTTCACTCCAAAATTCACACATTTTCTGCGGTCATCTCCCTTTTGGAAACATTCATCTCTTTTGGAAACCATAGATAATGTGATTCGAAACACTTTGAGCAAAATTCTAAATCTAAACATGAATGACCGAGTGTGGCTTCAAGCAACTTTACCAGTTCGTTTGGGCGGCCTCGGCGTTCGCAAAATTATCGATGTCAGTTTGCCAGCGTTTTTGTCCTCGGTCCATGGCACTGAGGAATTGACCAGGAAAATTTTAGAACCCACACTGTTTAATTTCGAGGTGCCGTGTAAGACTGATGCCATAAACGCTTGGAAAATGGCTTGCCCGAGCTCTGACTTGCCCCGAAATCTTTTCTCTCAGAGACAATGGGACGGGCCGCTCTGCAGCAAGATTAGAGATAATCTATTAACTACTGCTTCTGGTGTTGCAGAGCGCGCCCGTTTGTTGGCTGTGGGAGAGTGGGAATCGGGGCTATGGCTTCAAGCGCTTCCATCGTCCAATATAGGAACTATGTTGGACGATACTACATTCCGCATCGCCTCTTGCCTTCGCTTGGGTGCTGTTAGTGTTTCTCCGCATCGTTGTAACTGTGGGGAAGCCGTCGACAGCCTTGGCCACCATGGCCTATCATGCAGCAGAAGTGCAGGGCGTATTTCCAGACACGCCCATATTAATGACATAATCCGTTGTGCTCTTTCCACCGCTGGTGTACCAGCTCATCTTGAACCTAATGGTCTGGTACGTAACGATGAGAAGAGACCAGACGGTATGTCATTATTACCTTGGAAGATGGGTAGGCCTCTGGTGTGGGACGCAACCTGCGTCGATACCCTTGCGCCATCACATCTTCTAAGTACAGCTGGGTCAGCTGGCGCTGCTGCTGCATCGGCGGAGACCCTCAAACGGCGCAAATATCAAAGTCTAATTGGGAATTACGTGTTTGAGCCGTTTGGGGTCGAAACGCTTGGGCCATGGGGCCCGAGTGCTCGTGCTCTATACAGAGCAATAGCAAAAAGGCTGATCGATGCTTCCCATGACCAGAAGGCTGGCCTATTTTTCGCAGAGAGAATAAGCATTGCCATCCAGCGTGGCAATGCTGCCAGTCTTCTGGGCACGCTACCAGTAGACAGCGTTGCGGAAGAATTCTTGGACGCAGTATAGCATATATATTATTATATATTTTTTTGTTTTCATTCCTCCATATATATTATTATATATTTTTTTGTTTTCTTATCCTTTTGTTCCTATTTTTTCTTAATTTTAGATTAGTTTTAGGTTTAGCTTTAAATTTAATTATAATAATGTATACCTATGTTCAGAACTAAACAAACAAATATAAAATATTGTTAATATAGTATGAATCTTTTAAATATTTGCCAAATATTCATAAACATTTTCCAAATTTCATAAAAACCATAATCCACATAACAGTTATGACTGGGATTTGAACCCACGCCTTCAGAACGTGAACGGAATGTGTTATCCGCACGGCCATCGCCTTGTTGTCAATGACTTGTGAATTTGGCGAACACTTGACAGAGTGTATACGTCATCGAACTAAAAACTCATTTCCAAATAATAAAATAGTCTTCAAACCTCTTTGCTAATAAATTATTGTATTTGATGACCGGATAGTTTGTCGTGTAGACGTCAGAAGTCCTTGGCAACGGTAGTGATGACAGCTTGGCATGACACCGGCCGTCACAATATTATCCAATTAAATTCTGCTTATTAGTATTTATTAAGTAACTAGAGGACGCCAGCAGCTACGCCTGTTTTTTTTTAAAACCCGTTTTGGCCGATCCCGTGGGAATTTCGGTAAATCCCTTCTTAATGCACCCCTACGGTTCCCAAGGAACATACATGCCAAATTTCAGCTTCCTGTGCCCAATAGTTTCGGCTGTAGCGTGTCTGTCAGTCAGTCAGTAACGCAAGGATTTTATATATTAGGATTAATGTCAAAATTTATGTCATGTATAATTGTAAATTTATAGTAGTAAATCAATAATTGTATATAAATGTCAACTGAAATAAGTGTAAAATTCAAAACATAGTATTATGATCGCATATTGAAATTTTAACATTAATTAGTTACATTATTTTCTCTATATGTCATAAAGTCATTTAGAGTATAGAAACATTTTTCTGCAAGCCAGGTTGTAAGTTTCCTTTTAAATATAGTATGTGGTAATTCTTTAAATGTATCTGGTAACTTATTATACACTTCTATGGCCTTTATATATACATTTTTCTCATACATATCTTAGTGACACCTAGGTCGGAGAAGTTTAAATTTATTCCTAGCGTTTCTACCTTCTGTTGCAGAAAATTTACTAAAATACTGTGGATAAAGTTTAACAAAAACACAGATTTCTCTAACGTACATGCAAACCAGTGGCAGGATGTTGAACTTTTTAAATAATGGCTTAATAGAGCTATATGTGGAGCCTGATTTACTGACAAGTAAACCAGGCTCCACATATAGCTCTCACGCATTTCTTTTGCACCCGAAATGCTTTTTCAATCTCAACCGAGTTCCCCCAGAGAAAGAAACCGTATGACAGCACCGATGATACATATCCGTGATATGCACTTAGGGCCGCTTCCGTTGACACTGTTTGTCGTAACCGTTTGATAGCAAAAACGAATCGATCAAGTTTGTTGCAAACATATTCAACATGTTCCTTCCAGTTGCAATGTTTATCGACTATCAGAACTAAAAAATTTTGCAGTGCTTACTTCTTGTATTTTATTATTTTTGTAATTTACATTTAACTCAATATGTTGTTTTCTATAGTTTTGGAATTGAATCATTTGCATTTTATCTACATTGATTTTTAAATTATTATGAAGTAGCCAATTAATTGTCTTGTTAAGCGTCAAGTTTATGTCATATTCATACGTGTCTTTATTGTCACATTTGATAATAAGTGCCGTGTCATCTGCAAATAAAATAGTTTTGTGGTGGGTTATATTAGGTAGGTCATTGATGTAAATTAAAAATAAAAATGGTCCCAGCCCGCTACCCTGTGGAACGCCAAATCAATTTAATTTGTAATTCGATCTACATGTGATTTTTTTATTGTTTTCCATTTTAGATATTTCTACACATTGATATCGGTCCTTTAAGTTGCTCCTAATCCAATCATTAGCGATTCCTCTTATTCCGTACTTATCTAGCTTATGAAGAAGAAGTTTATGGTCAACAAAATCGAATGCTTTACTCATGTCCAGAAATAATGTCGTTACAGGTATCCTATCATCAACACATTCAGTAACTGTTTTAATAAGATTGAAGTAGGCCAGTGAAGTACTACTGTTTTTTCGAAAACCAAATTGCTCTTGTTTTAGTATCGTTTCCTTCAAGACGAAGTCCTGTAAACTTTTCAACATTGACTTTTCAAAAATTTTTGACATTACTGGTATAAGACTAACAGGACGATGATATAAGGGCTTAACAATTGACTTTTTAAGGATCGTGGGAAAAGTACCCTGTTCAAATGACATATTAATGATAAAGCTTAAGGGTTCACATATATAGGTTGCACAGAGTTTTACTATCCTTGTGTTAATACCATCAATACCTACGGAGTTTGTATTTTTGAGATTGTTAATTAATTTAAATATCTCAATTGGATCTGTCGGGCTTAAAAAAAAAAAATTAATATTTAACTTGTCCATGTCCATAGTTTCATTTATATCGTCAATATTATATTTAAAGTCATTATTATTAGTCAAGTCAATATAAAAATTATTAAATAAATTATTTATGTCATGTGCAGTCGTATGTAATTGATTATTATATACTATTTTGTCTATTCCTAAATTATTATTAATGTCGCCAATATTTTGATTTATGATTTGCCACACAGCTTTGCATTTGTTACTATTTTTGCTTATATATTTGTGATTTACTAATTGTTTTGACTTGTGTATGCATTTTTTAAGTATATTAGAATATCTTTTTTAAAACTTAGCATTTTTCTTTTTATCAACACTTACTTGCCTACATTTTAGGTAAAGAATTCTTTTTCTTATACAACACTTTTTGAATCTTTTTGTCAACCACGTATTTTTATTCACTTTATTTGTTTTTTTTTACTTTAAATATCGGAAAGCATAAATTAAAAATCAGTGCAAACAAACTGTGAAATTCCTGAAAAGCTTCATTTGCGTCACATTTTTCGTAGACTTCCGAAAAGAACAGTGATGATATGTAATGGCAAAACTTATCAACATTATGTTTATTAAAATCTCTTACCTCCTCATACCAACTGTGCCTCTGACGTTTAATATTAGTTTTAATTGTTAATGTTTGCCCAGTCTCATGGTCTGAAAGTCCCAAGTTGTGAATTTCAGCTCGGGTGTGTTTCACATTAGTTGCAATTAAGTCAATACATGCCTGCTGTCTAGTAGGTAAGTTGATATGAATTTGTATGTTGAAGTTTTTTAGAGTGTTTATGAGTTCTAAACAACTCTTATTTGGTTTAAGAGTATCAAAATTCCAATCACCACATAAGATAATTTTCTTTGTTCGATGTGCCAGTTTTAACAGCAGGTGTTCCATCTTTTCAATGAAGGCATATGGGTTGCTATTTGGGGTTCTGTATATACATATTACAATATTTTTTTGTGTTGATAGCTCCACGCCACAATATTCGAAATGGAAATTACAGGCAAGGTTAGGTAGGGATGGTAATGTTTTGTAGTCAAAGTCATTTCTGATTAAAATAAAAGAACCTCCTCTTTTTGCGTTGCGGAAGAACGACGCGACCAGTTTATATCCTGGTATTTTTAACAAATGCTCCGTACCTTTTTTAATAAATGTCTCAGTGAGACATACTAAATCGATGTCGTTTGATTTTTTTAAAAAATCAGATAACGCAAAAATAATATCCTCACTTTTATTTATTGCATCTGCTATATTTTGAGGAAATATAGTTATATTGGATTCAACTTTAGGCACGAAAAAGCTCCATTTTACTTGATGTTTGCATTGTTTCTTTGTCCATTATGCCAATGTTTTTTACAAAAGTAATAAGGTATTGTTCCTTTTTTAAATGAAATGCCAGGTATACTATCCGAAGTCGTTTTTAAGTTATACGTGACGTTCAACTTCGGTTGAGATTGGAAATAGTACGGGATAGTACCCTTTTTTATCAAATTACATGAACGTTTTCTGTCAACTGGTTTACACATATATTTATATAATTTTGATGAATGATTAGTGTCCTTGCAAGAGGTCTGTGTCTTTATTATTTGTTTATGACATTCTAGAAATGCAAGTTCTACAAGCAATTTAAAGCTTTACCTTTTAGTAAATTTTATTGGATTTGTTTTTAAAACTACTGTTCATTTAAATATGGGTTATACTGAACATTTATAACAAATACTTTATGATGTCTTAGTATGTGTAACGAATTACTCAAAGCTGAATTATCAGTTTTAATGATAAAAATCCCTATGAAGTTAATTAATACTTCATATTTTATCATTAGAACCCATGGACAAGATTAATATGTCATTAGTATTTAATAATTTGCTCAAGCTTTCACAAGACATCATTACATCATAGCTCCTTGCATACGGCTTGATTATACCAAAGAACTTGTAATTACACTTAAATGTATAGTTGCTCCTGTCATAATCATAACTTAATTGTGAAGCTAAACTACGAATCTGTCCATCACCGATAAGGAATAATTTATTAATTTCTCTACCCGTGGCGCCATCTGTACGTTGGAATGCCTCAAAAGTTGACGTATTACATTCGGGTTTCAGTGTAATCGAATTTAAACTTTCGCGATTTGTATACATCATACAAAATAAATTAGCGGGTCTTAATCGCGTACAACTAACTTATTTAAGGTATAAATACCTATTTGGTTCCGACGTTTTGCTCGTCTTGCACCGAGCGTCACGCTCGGTGCAAGACGTTGTACGCGATTAAGACCCGCTAATTTATTTTGTATGGGTTTCAGTGTACTTTTTCTTCTATATTTTCCTTTAGACATAATGAACTAAACTGATTTTGAGATATATTCGTTAGTTGTGGATTTGACACCAGGCAGCCAGGTGATGACTGGAGATGGCGTTTTGGAGTTTCCTGTGGCCCTGTCGCTTTGGGATTATTTAGTGGTGAAAACCGTGATATTTTCATCCTCACATTAGTGAGATTTTTTACGTAAGCTGAGGCAGATCGGCGATTTGGTGTTATACCGGCTGGACTGCTGGAGTTTGAATTGCCAGCAATATTTTTGAGAAATGTAATTTGCTTATTTTTCTCAGTTAATTCTTTTTATTCAATGTTCAGATTTTCTATCTCCTCATGGGCGCTGGCATTATCGTTTTGGAGTACAACAAGTTGCTGGTGTAGTTGTTGAAAGTCTGTAAAACTTGTTTTCGAAGACTCAGGTACACTCTTTGTTGATAATTCTAGACCATTATAAAGTGTAGAACTGAGAATTGTGTCATCTAGATGGAACTCTGATACATCCATGTCGGACTTATTTCTTTGCTGTGGTTTTCTCAGGGTTATATTATTACATTCCATTTTAGACTCGACAGTGTCTTATAATGCCCTCTATCATACAATGCTCGAAATAAAATACGTCATCCGTTAGTGTATAGATTAATAATAAATGTCAAGTTTATTTGTCTCTGGTCAATATAGTTGCATTAATCGAGAATGTCAGAAGTTTAGTTGAGTGAATGATAATAATTATAAATGTGGACTTAAAATTATAACTTATAACATAAGGAGCCTCTGTCGTAATTTGGATAGTTTCTTGGTTAATGTGAATAGACTGGGCCTTAAGTTCGATATCATTCTTTTAACGGAATGCTGGTTAGGTGATAACAAGGTAGTTCCACACGTTGATGGATACCTGAATTTTTGGTCAGCAAAATTCATAAATCAATCGGGTGGAGTAGTGGGCTATGTGAGAAACTGCTGGATTCCGTCAGTCAGCGAACCTGATCTGGTCGACGCAAATTGCCTGCAAATACACATACCTAATCATGTAACCTTACTAGGAGTATACCGTTCTCCCTCGTTTGTAAACACCGATCGATTTGTGAATTCTCTTGATCAAGTGGTCACTAATATGGCTAAAAGTCCTTGCTCAATCGTCATAGGGGACATTAACATAAATTTAACGCAGCCAGAATCATGTTCAGAATACCTAAGTTTAATGGCATATCATGGCTTTCAGGCTTTAGTGGATAAACCAACTAGAGGCAACGCGTGTCTTGATCATGTTTTCATTAGGACAAATTACAGTTTTGAGTCTCTCATATGTACATAATCTGTAACAGATCATGACTTGGTCATTACAGGCATACGTGTGCCGAAATCCCAATGCAAAAAAAGAACTAAAACCAAACTGGACTTAGAGTCGATTGAATCGGAGATAAGAACAATTGATCGGCAGGAAGTGTATAATGCTACATGTCCAACTGAAGCAAGTAATGCACTTACGCTTAAGCTTGAATCACTTATAAAAAAGCACTCCCGAATTGTAGAAGTAAGTCGCTCGAAATTTAACTTGAAGCCCTGGATGACACCGGGATTAATTAGGTGCTCCTCTCACAAAGACAAATTACACATGGAGGTGCGTAAAAATCCTGATGATATGGTTCAATTACACATTTACAAGAGGTATAGAAACTTCTACCAGAACTTGATAAGAAATCTAAAGACACAGTATCAAAGACAGGAGATTGAACAGAACTCTCATTGTCCTCGCAAATTGTGGCAAACAATTAAACGCATTACGTACTCGGTTACAAATAAAGCCAATGCTCAGAAACTCTGTGATATAAAAAGTAATATTATCGAGTCTATTGACTACTACAATATTTTCTTTGCCACAACTGCCAGTCGTCTGGCTGATCGAATCCTTACTCGTTTAAATGAAACCGAAAACTTGCTATCGTCAAGGGTGATAACCAATTCCTCACCAATTAATTCTCTATTTCTTCACCCCACCACTTTCACTGAAGTCGAAAGCATCATACTCCATCTTAATAATCACAGCGCTCCCGGACTGGATGGAATTACAAACTCTCTCGTTAAACGTATCAAAAACTACATTATTGAACCACTCACTTTCATATTTAACCTTAGCTTATGCACAGGCAAATTTCCTGATACCTTGAAAACAGCGCTAGTGACTCCTATTCATAAAGGGGGTGTAACCTACAACCCTAACAACCACAGGCCTATTGCTTTACTCCCAAGTTTTTCAAAATTTTTTGAAAGAGTAATAAACAAGCAACTGGTATTTTTTCTAGAATCTCACAATTTACTTTCACTTCAACAATTTGGTTTTCGAAAGCAAAGATCAACTGAACAGGCAGTGACCTTACTGACAAATTCTGTATCCCAGCATCTCGACGAAGGGCGTGCATGCATGGGCATTTTCCTTGACCTTGCTAGGGCCTTTGATACTGTGTCTATTCCTATCTTATTGAGAAAGTTGGAGAACTTTGGAATCAGAGGACTTAGTCTAGATCTATTCAAAAGCTATCTCTCAAATCGCAAACAGTGTTTAAAGGTGGATTCTTACATAAGTGGACCTCAGAAAGTGACTTGCGGCATACCTCAGGGCAGTATATTGGGCCCTACACTCTTTCTAATCTATATTAACGATTTATCATCAATACCACATTTAGGTAACGCGGAAATGATCAATTATGCAGATGATACAGTCATTATCTTCAGTGAGAAATCATGGGAATTGCTATTAGAGTCTGCTCAGGCTGGGTTTGACCGAGTTGTTGATTGGCTAAACAAAAACTTATTATCGCTTAATGCTGACAAGACTAACACATCATCGGCATCGGCATCGTCGAGGCCGCCGATGGGGCTGGAAATTATTGCACACTCTTGTAACAGACGGGGGAATACTATACCCCCGGGCTGTGATTGCACTCGAATAAAGCAAGCAAAGACTGTGAAATATCTTGGCATTACAATAGATGAAAAACTTACTTTTGGCGAGCACATCGTGGCAACATCAGCGAGAGTAAGGAAACTCATACACATCTTTAAAACACTTCGGGACGTTGCCTCGAGGTGCTTGCTAAGAACCGTCTACATTTCTATTTGCCAATCAGTTTTATCGTATTGCATTACAGCCTGGGGAGGCACTGCTACATCTCACCTTATAGGCCTGGAAAGAGCCCAGCGTTCTGTGCTCAAGACAATGTATAAAAAGCCATTCCGATATCCAACCACTCTTCTCCACGTTGAGACTCAAACACTGAGCGTGAGAAGGTTATACATTTTGTGAATGGTACTTTTGACCCATACCGAGGTCATTAAATCGGTTCTCCGTGAAGACATGGTCAAGAAACGCGTTTACAGACTACCCCTCTATTTGGTCAAAACCACGTTTGCCAAGCGTTTCTGCTCCTACATGAAGCCTCTACTCTATAATAGAATTAACAAAACATATAATTTGTCACAGCTATCAACACACGAAGTAAAGAAAATTATTACTAAACTGCTGCTAACATGGACATATAGTGAAACAGAAAACGTTTTAAAAGTAACATATTGGCATTCGTTGGTTGTATTGTAATTGGTAACTAACTTAAGTTCATTTTAAGTATGAATTATAAAATATATACTTAATTAGTCACAGCTAACAATATACGAAGCTGGAAAAGTCATGCCTGAGCTGCGGCGCACACAGTCTTAATTATAGTGATACAAAAAGCATTTAAATAATATCAAATTGTAGTCATTGTTGGTTGTTTTGTAATTGGTAATTGACCCGCTAAGGATCAATTCAAGTATATTTCTGTTACAGCCACGTTCCAACATGTAATCTATACTCTATATAGTATTAGAAACATAAAAACATTTAAATAATATCAAATTGTAGTCATTGTTGGTTGTTTTGTAATTGGTAATTGAGTCGCTAAGGATTAATTCAAGTATATTTCTGTTGCAGCCACGTTCCAACATGTAATCAATACACTATATAGTATTAGAAACATAAAAACATTTAAATAATATCAAATTGTAGTCATTGTTGGTTATTTTGTAACTGGTGATTGATTCGCTAAGGATTAATTCAAGTATATTTCTGTTGCAACCACGTTCCAACATGTAATCCATACTCTATATAGTATTGGAAACATAATTATAATTTGTCACTGCTAATAACATATGAAGCTTAGGAATGTATTATAATGAACGGTTATTTGATAACAAGGACATACAATGAATGATACATGGAGCAATTTAAAGTAGCATACTGTAGTGTTTAGGGGTTGTTATGTAGCTGGTAATTAATCTATTTTTGCATCGCATAATTTGAACTCATTCATTTTTATTATTTGTTTTCCGTTGTATTCATTACAAGTGTATAAAGATTTGAGAATAAGTCGTGTAAGATATAAGTATATTGACAACACAAATAAATTGGTAACTTGTATAATTATGGCTAGCACTATTAAAAATCAGACTGTTAAAATGGTTAGTTTTAATTGTAAGTCGGTTATGAGGTCAGTGGAGGGGATACGTGAAGTATGTAAAACGGCACACGTTATTGCCCTGCAGGAGACGTGGCTTTTGCCCCATGATACCACTTTCATTGGAACGATTGACAACAACTTCGAGTATACCAGTAAGTCAGCGGTTGATACTTCGGTCGGCGTACTGCGTGGTCGCCCGTATGGTGGGGTGGCAGTGATGTGGAGAAAGGGTGTGTTCTCTTCCGATATGGTGTTATCGTGTAGTAGTGTGAGGCTAGCAGCTGTTAAGCTTTGTATGGGTGAACGAAGCTCGTTAGTGTGTTCGGTGTACATGCCAACGGACAGTGCTGAAAACTTATTAGAATTTACCGAAGTGTTAAGCGAAATTAATGCAGTGATTGAGAGTTGTGACAGTGAATCAGCCATAATTCTTGGTGATTTCAATGCTCATCCAAATGAGTTATTCTTTACGGAGTTAAACAACTTCTGTTCAGAGCGGAGCTGGCTCTGTGCGGACGTGATGAAGTTGACTATGTTCTCTGATACGCACACCTTTATTAGTGAAAGTCACAACAATTGTAAACGGTGGCTTGATCACTGTCTGACAACGGAGGCAGCTTGGCAATGTGTCACTGACATTAATGTACGTTATGATTTGTACTGGTCGGATCATTTTCCACTAGAAGTGTATTGTAACCTTGGTATATTACCTTGTAAAATACAATGTACAGAAAAGTTTAACAATAAAATTTATAGTGATGATCAGAATCTCAGTAATAATTTTAACTCAGAATACTTACAAACCCTGCACAAATATAGCATATGTTTTAACAGCCTTATCATAGATCACAATAGTTTACTTACAAAATTAAAAAATATTGATACTAAGAAAGGTGCTGGTCCTGACGGCATACCACCTATCTTTATTTCAGCTTGCTCTACTGAATTGGTTTATCCACTTATCCTAATATTTAATAAATCTCTATCCACTGGTGTATTTCCCAATAAATGGAAAACTGCAAAAGTAGTCCCAATATATAAATCGGACAATATTGAAAATATTTCTAATTATAGACCTATCTCAATTTTATCGTCGTTTGCCAAAATTTTCGAAGCTCTTTTGTGTCCATATATTCAAAACCACTTAAAATTGTACCTGAGTGACTATCAGCATGGATTTGTTGGTCTTAGATCCACAAGTACAAATCTTGTTCCTTTTACCGAATTTCTGATAAAAACCGTAGACTCGGGTCATCAGGCTGATGTCATATATACGGATTTCAGCAAGGCGTTTGACAAGGTTCCACATACTGTCCTGATTTCCAAACTGCGCGCATATGGCATTGCAGGCTCTTTACTCGAATGGCTGGCGTCATATTTGCAAGATAGGGTATTCTTTGTGGTTGTTAATGGGCATCAGTCATCGATCAAACACGTTTCATCAGGAGTTCCTCAGGGCTCTCATTTGGGACCCATACTGTTTAATTTTTTTATAAACGATGTGCCAAATTGTTTCCAGTTCTCGGATGTGTATATGTATGCTGACGATCTAAAATTTGTACGCAAAGTTGAATCAAGTGAAGATACCAAACTACTACAAGAAGATCTAAACAGACTTATACTTTGGTGTACAAATAACTTTATGCTCTTAAATTGCAACAAATGTTATCATGTAAAGTTCACACGCAAGCATAATCAAATAGAGTATAATTATTACATAAACCAGACTAAAATCAATGAGGTGGAAACAATTCGAGACTTAGGGGTGGTATATGATAAAAAATTGTCGTTTGAGCCTCATTTTGATAACATTAACAAAAGAGCATCAAAGATGTTGGGTTTCGTTCTAAGATACTGTAAAAAGTTTCGCAATAATAGCACCAAGGTTTTACTTTATAATAACTTAATTCGTAGCTTATTGGAATATTGCAGCGTAGTCTGGCGGCCACATTATGCGATACACTCCTTGCGCCTTGAACGCATTCAGAAACGTTTCTTGTGGCATTTGGCGTTTTCCAATGGAATAACAAAAAAAAAGCGATCTTACGATTCTCGATTAAAGCATTTTGGCATTCATTCCTTAGCAGGTCGCAGAAGTATAAATGACGCAATGTTTGCTATTAAAATCCTCAAGCAGCAGATTGACTGCCCTCAGTTGCTAGCTCTTTTTAAATTTCGCGTACCTGCTAGACTGCCTCGCAACTCAGTCACACCACTCTGTCCACCGTTAAGAAGAACTGTCCTTGGTGCCAATTCTCCTTGCGCAAGAATGTGTAAGATGGTGAATCGTTTCAGTGATCTAATTGATATACATTTTTTTAGTATAAGTAAAATAAAGTCCATATTTCTTAGCATTAAGGATCTTGAAATACAATAAAAATAATAAAATAACTAACGATTATGTAACCAGTGTGTAAAAAAATAGGAGTAAGATTATAGTGTATACTATACACTAGTATAAGTTTCTTACACTTTATTGTGTGTGCAAGCGGTGTTCACCTTTAAGTAATTGTTACATTGTCACTTGTATTTTAGACTATTTTAGATCGTAAGTTTTAATGTAAACAATTGTTGGTGAACCATAATAAATAAAATAAAATAAAAAATAAAAATAAAATAAAGTGAGATGGGGTCAGAGGGATGCTGAGCAGATCAGATTGTATACGGAGCTCTGTACAGAAAAAATGAGGAACATTGATTTTCCGGTGGAACTTGGTCTGTGTGCTGACAATGTTTGTAGTATGAATAGTCATTATGTAATTATTGATAAGCTCTATAGTAGTATTGTCAGAGCTTTGACGGAGGCTGCGCAACGCAGTCATAGACTGGGGGAGCGAAAGAAGAAAAAATATGTTATTGGATGGAATAAACATGTACAGTAGGCTCATATGGAGGCACGAAGCAGCTTTCAGACCTGAATGCTATATGGCAAACCAAAGTCCGGTGATATTTATAATAGTATGCGCGAAACCAGAAGGCGCTTTAAGTCTAAGTTGAAAGGGTGTCAAGATAACGAGAATCAGATTAAGATGGACATCTTGGCCACACACCATAAAGACAAGGACTTCAAGCGCTTCTGGAAGTATACCAGGAAACTGGCAGCTAGTTTGTGTGTGCCTGTGTGTGTTGAGGGTAGAAATGAGCCATGTCAGATTGCCGAGCTGTTTAGGGAACGTTTTAAGGTCGAGTCTCCTCTAGTAGGTGTGCAGCAGGTGCTTGATGCTGAGATCGAGGATGGAAAGCGGTTCAGATTCAAAGTGACAGAAGTTGCTCATATTATTAAGAATATGACTCGAGGCAAGTCTCCAGGGCATGATGACCTCAGCATCGAGCACTTGCAGTTCGCGGGTGTTAATTTACCAAGAGTGTTAGTCATGCTATTTAATTTGTGTATAGGACATTCATACTTACCCCAGGAGCTTATGAAGACCATCGTAATACCTATTATTAAAAACAGGACGGGCGATGCCTCCGACGGTAACAACTACAGACCAATCTCACTGGCTACGGTGATTGCCAAGGTACTGGATGGTTTGCTTGATTGTCACTTAAATAATCATATAAACCTGCACGATGCCCAGTTTGGGTTTAGAGCTGGGCTATCAACTGAAGCTGCGATACTGCGACTCAAGCATACTATCCAGTACTATGTTACAAGGAAGACGCCAATATACGGCTGTTTTTTGGACCTGTCGAAGGCATTTGACCTGGTATCCTATGACGTGTTGTGGGATAAGCTCCGGGGAGAAACCAGCACACCCAGGGATATAGTTAATATTTTAAGATATTGGTATGGCAACCAAACCAACATTGTTAAATGGGCGGGCTCGTGTTCCACAGAGTATAGGTTGGAGTGTGGGGTGAGGCAGGGGGGCCTGACCTCACCGCGACTCTTCAACCTGTATGTTAATAGACTAATAGATGAGCTCAGCAGGGCCGGGGTTGGTTGTTCCATTAATGGGAAATGCTTGAACAACATCAGTTATGCCGATGATTCTGTTAAAGCTCTCAATATCCTCTTGGGTATATGTGAGAGATACGCAGAGACACATGGTCTCAGGTATAACTGCAAGAAGAGTGAACTACTTGTTTTCAAGGCGGGTAATAAAAGTCCCAAATCTGTTCCACCGGTCAGACTTGGAGGTAATCCGGTAAGTAGGGTCACCAAATACAAGTACCTGGGGCACTGGGTCACTGAAGACCTCTCAGATGACCTAGATATTGAGCGGGAACGTAGGGCATTGGCAGTAAGATGCAATATGCTGGCGCGCAGGTTTGCGAGGTGCACAAATAATGTTAAAATAACCCTTTTCAAGGCATACTGCCAGACATTTTACACCTGCAGCCTGTGGGTTCGTTATACGCAGAAAGCTTTCAATGCCCTACGGGTCCTATACAATAATGGGTTTAGAATGTTGTTGGGGTTGCCGCGCTTTTGTAGTGCATCAGGTATGTTTGTTGAGGCAAACACTGACTGCTTTAGAGTGATAGTGAGGAAAAGAGTGGCCTCCCTGATGCAGCGTGTGCGGGGCAGCTCCAATAGCCTTCTAAATTCCATTCTGGAAAGGATTGATTGTCCTATTGTGAGGCACTGGAACAATGTACATGGTTCTGGGGGTGCCCATTTTAATACAAAATAATTGTTTTTAGGTATTAAGTTTACTAACATAATTATAAGTATAACTAACAATTTTATATGGGTTTAAAGACTTTATTTTCTCATAAAAACATAAAGTTCACTTATAATGAGATACAGAGTTACTAAAATTTTACAACATTTCTTCCTCTGGGTCTGGACTGAGTAATACATATAAATATCAAATTTTCTTAACATAATCTAAAAGTTTCATTTTGTATGCACGTATATTATCGCACTCTTTAATAGTATTTGGCAGGTTATTGAACAGTTGTGCTCCCTCGTATAATATCGTTTTCTTACCGTAGTTAGTACGTGGATGAATTAATTGAATTTTGTTTTTATTCCTTAAACTTCTCGTAGAGACTTTTATCGGCAATTCTATGTTTGACTGGATGGAATTTGACATAATTTTCTTTACTAATATGCAAGTACAATATGTGTATAATTGTCTTATATTTAATAATCCCGTTTTTTCAAATATTTCTTTTGTCGGCGTTAGGTAATTGTAATGGAAAAGAACCTTAATTATTTTATTTTGTGTCCTTTGCAATGGTTCTAAATGTGTGACAGCTGCGGAGCCCCATATTTCAATCAAATACTGTAGTTCTGACTTTACAAGGGAGTTATATATAAGGGTGCTTATATTTTTAGGCACACAGTGAGATATTTTGCGCAAGGCTCCCAGTAAGGCCATTAATTTAGTTTTAATATGCGCAATGTGTGACTTCCAGGTAAGTTTATCATCTATATATAAACCGAGGTATTTTTCTTGATTGGATTGTTTTATTTCTACACTGTCGATGGTAAGGGGTTCAAACTGCGGTATTTGTTTATTCTTCGCAGCAAAAACCATGTATGAGGTCTTGGACGGGTTAACGGTAAGTAAATTGTATTTGAACCACTCACCCAGTACGTTTAAATCTTTTTGAGCGCGAGTTATCATGGACTGTAGATCCTTATCAAAATAAAAAAGGCACGTGTCGTCTGCATAGAGCGTAAGGTGACCTGTGAGTCCTATGGTGTTTATGTCATTAACATAGATAAGGAACATTAATGGGCCAATGACCGAACCTTGAGCTATTCCAAAAGACAGATTTTGTGACGAGCTAACATAATTTCCTATTTTTACTACTTGTGATCTGCTATGTAAATATGACACAAACATATTGTAGGCCATTCCCGTGATTCCTATGTCGTTTAGTTTCTGTAATAACTTTTGATGACTAACCGTGTCAAATGCTTTTTTTAAATCGACAAATATGCCTAAAGCTATATTTTTCTGATCGATATTATTTTTTATTTTTGTTATTAAATCAACCGTTGCGGTAAGTGTGCTAGATTTAGGACGGAAACCGTACTGATTGTTGTTTAGAAATTGTATTTTTACTAGATATGTATTTAATCTATCGTACAAAACACGCTCAAAGATTTTTGATATGACTGGGAGTACTGAAACTGGTCTATAGTTCCCAGGATCTGTTTTACAACCCGATTTATAGATAGGGGTTACCTTCGCGACCTTCAGTGAATCGGGAAAGATACCACGTAAGAGACATGCATTTATACTATTGGTTAGGTTTTCGAGTATGACATTTTTGAGGCATTTTATGACTTTAGTACTAATTCCATCCAAACCGGTGCTAGTGTTACTATCTAAACCATCAATTATTTTCGATATTTCGTCTTTATTACACGGTTGGAATTGATTTAGACTACTGCTGGATGAAAATGTTTTATTATAGTTAATGGTGCTCCCGGTATTTAAGTGATATATTACTGGTATCTGATTTGATAATTCCGAACCAATTGAAGCAAAGAACGAATTAAATAAATTACAGATTTCATTACCTTCCGTGATGGGTCCGATGTCCGACATTAATTTCGGTGGAACACAGCTGTCTCTAATTTTATACATCGCTAAATTATTAATTAATTCCCATAGTTTCTTCGGATTATTACAGTTTTGTTGAAATAAGGTATAATAGTATTTTCTTTTCTGTCTGTTGATCATGTTTCTCAATTTGTGCTGTTGTGCCTCGAATTTCTTCTTTATGTTCAGATCCATGGGTCTAGTTTTTGTTTGATTCCATAAATTATTTTTCAGATTTATTTGTTCGATAATATTTTTGGTAATCCAGTCTTTCTGCGGTGGATTGTTGAATTTTGTTTTGATTATTTTACTATTGAGCACTTGTTCTTTTATAAATTTTTCCAGTTCATTGTAGTCGCATTCTGTATTATTATAATTGGCTTCTAATACGTTACTATACAACTTCTTGTAGTCTATTGCTTCATATTGTATTCGTTTTCGTATTAAAGGTGCCATTTTACCTATCTCCAGGAATATTTGTTTATGGTCAGAGAGTGACGACTCGATAATCGATATATTGAACGAGTGGTTGTTTATGTTGGTACATACGTGGTCTAGTATCGTGTTTGTCGAGCTGGTTTCTCGCGTGCCATATTGTTTATTTACCTTATTTAATATCTGGTATCCAGTTTCTTTGATATCAGTTTGGTACTGCATAATATCGGTGTTGCTGCTAAGCAAGTCCAAGTTAAAGTCACCAAAAACAATTGTTCTTTTTCTTTGTTCTAGTTGAGAGCAATATATTTCGAGAAACCTTTTCACATTACTCTCGCCGGGTTTGTATATTGCTCCTATGTTTAAAGATAATTTGTTTATGTATATCCATAGGTAGTGGTTACCGTTTTCCATGAGGTCTTCTGTGATTTCGTATTTTATGGTGTTATGCACATAAATGGACACGCCACCTCCCCTAGTATTTCGTCTATAATTATATATATGGTTATAATTAGGTAAGGTGTATAGTCTCGCATCAGTATCAGACGTTATCCATGTCTCGGTAAAAATAATTAGGTGGGTAGTTGAGTGTATAGCATGTAACATACATTTTATTTCGTCGAATTTGCCAGCTGTTCGGATACTACGTAAATTACCGTATAAAAATCTTAGAGATGATGGATGTATAGGTATGTCTTCGTACTTTTGAATGATATGGTGACTTATTTTGGAATGTTTATTTGTATGAGTTATATTTTGTGCTTGGATGTTAATTAGTTTTTTTGATTATTTAAATTAGAAACAATCTTTGGTATTCCTTTAATATATTTTATAGTAATATTGTCCTCGCCGTTTTCAACGCGCTTGCGTAACTCATCCTTTAGCGATTGTAAATAAGATTTTTGTGTTGGAGTTTGATCAGGGTATATTTTTATATTTTCTGTTAGTTTTCCTTTGCTTCGTAGTAGGTGTTTCACACTATCAATGTCTTTGAAGTAAGCCTTTATTGGTCGATTCTTCTGCGGCAAATATTTGCCCAATCGTATTACTTTTATCGGCAGGGGACAGTTATCATAAAGCGGAGTTAATAACTTGATTACTTGTTCTTCGTCATGTAATTTTCGTATACTATAATCTTTGTTATTTATTTCGGGTATACCCACAATAACGATATTTTTTTCGCGCTCGCTACGATCCTTTAGCTCGCGAATGAGGTCTTCTTGTGTGTCGATTAGCGATTTATGGGAGGACATTTCAGTGGGTGGAGTTTTCATTTGTAATAACTCTATCTCAATGGTTTTGATTCTATCTTGTGTTGCATCATTGGTAGTTTTCAGCTTTTGAATCTCTGTATCAATTTTTTCAAATCGAAGTGTGAGGTTTTCAGCAGTGGATTTTATAGTTCTCATTTCGTTTTTTATTTCCGTTATTTCATTGCAGATGTAATTCAGATTTTCCGTTTGCGTTTTGTTAAAACCTTCCAGACATTTCATGATCTCTGCGCGAAAGTTTTCGAAATCCTTTTTATAATCATATTCCTCGGTCCGTTCCTTTCGCTTCCTTAAGTTACTATTTACATATGAATCTTCGTCACTAAAGGTTGGCAGGTTTGGTACAGATCCGCTGGCGCTGCCGCTTACGCTTGTTAATGTGCCCTGCGGCGGTCAGTGTTGTACATTCATTGTATAGTGCGCGCGCTAGGCGTGCAGGTGCGAGCGAGGTGAAAAATGGCAGCGGTACTCGTCACACTTGAGGTATGCGGGGAGCGAGGTGCGCGTGCGCCGGTCGATGCCGCACAATGTTATATCTAAAAATGACTTAAGTGATCGGTGGATTGGTAATTTAAGTTGCAACTTTATCACTGTATAATGAACTTTCACTTTTGACTGTAACGTTTAACTTTTAAATCGATATTTTAATACATTTTAACGACACGTCTACTCTCGTCAGGCACCAGAAGAGTATATGGAATATATATTCTGAAATAAATGATAATAATAATAATAATAAGGCTCCTGGCAGGACAGGCTATGCCTAGTGTGAGGGGTTTTAGGATAAGTGATGTAAATGTTCATGTACCACCGCTTTAAATGGAAAATCTGTACCCACATTGTAGTCTGCATGTATTGTATTAGAACTGTAATTTGGAATGGCAAATAAATACACTTATTATTATTATTATTATGTCATTGAGGGTAGTCCAAAATAAATAGTAGTGTGTTTCAGCTGGATGTCAAAATCAGTTTCGTCGGTCGTTTGTTTGTGTTAGTGCATGAGTGTGTTAAATACACTACATAAAACAGCTGATCATCAGCTGATATCTTGTGTGTGTGAGTGATGTTTAAAATTTGGTAACGAAACTTTTAAGTGCTTATTAAGTTTCAACTCACAGTTTCAGCCTTGAAGACGACGACAAAATCCTGGAGCACAACTTTGAGGTTATGTATGCAAGTTTTTACACGGTTTTATATACGTTTTCTAATAGTTTATTATTTAAATTTACAAGAGACTCTTCTGAAGTTGTTTACGTTGCTGGGGTTGCCAGACACTCCTACTAAATTAGTTTCACTAAAAAAAATCGTACATAACCAGGTGCAAATTAATTTTATTGAAACATATATGTTTATACTGCAGTGGAATAAAATAGTCTCTTGAGGATGTAAATAGATATATTGTATAGTAAAAGCAGAAATAGTAAATAACGTCTTGACATACACAATGACAGCCACAAAAAAGGTGACACGACAGTAACTTGACTGCTAACATTATTATGGTTTACTCTATGAACTAAACAAGAAGTTCTAACACTGGCCCTTAAACCAAAATAATACTCACTTGTAACAACAAATAAGTATTGAAAACTAACTAAACATCTCAAGTATTCAACATAAACTTTGTAAACTATACGCATTACAATGTGCCTTCACATTAATTTACTTTATCCAAATAAACCAAAAAACGTTTCAATCAAACAGCTTAAGTTAAATAAAAACAATAAAACTTAAATTCAATGTTACATTAACATTGACTGCGCTTTAAACTTATTATGCATATCCCTAGATAAAGGTTTTGTCAAGACATCAGCTATCATATCAGAAGTACATAAATATTTCACATCAATGTCCCCATTGCTAACATTTTCCCTAATTAAATGATGCCGTACATCTATATGCTTTGTTCTAGCATAAAACATCGCATTAGAGTACAAATTTTGAGCTGACTGGTTGTCATTAAAGATAGTTGTTTTGAACGTTGGACCCAAAATCTCACGCAAAAGCTTTTGCAGAAAAAGAGCCTCTTTACAGGTATCAGAAAGCGCCATGTACTCCACCTCTGTGCTTGACAGTGCCACGGTGCGCTGTTTCCTGCTTTCCCAGGAGACCACTGACTTGCCCACTTAAAACACATAGCCAGTGTAAGAGCGACGATCAGTTTCATTACATCCCCAGTCAGCATCAGCGAATGCATTTATCACCATACCGCCTTTCGCAAAGGTTAAACATAAATGTTGCGTACCTTTTAAATAGCGAAGAACTCTCTTTGCTGCCTTCCAATGAGAAGCGTCATAACACGTATTAAACTGACTCAGATAGCTCACCGCATGTGCAATGTCCGGTCGCGTACCAACTGCAATATACATGAGTGATCCAATTAGGCTTCTGTAGTCGTAATTATGCCTGTCACTCGATTTCTCAGTTTTTGTGAGTTTCACACCAACTTCCATCGGTGTCGGAGATGGTTTACAATCCTCCATCTTAAACTTGCACAATAATCTTTCAATGAAATGAGATTGATCAAGTTTTACCTCGTCCTTAAGCTTACTTACTTTCATTCCTAACACGTGGCTCGCTGGCCCTAAATCAGTTATCTCAAACTCGATATTTAGTTTTTTCTTGATTTTAGCCTTTTCCGACGAATTAAAAAATGAAAATAATAAAATGTCATCTACGTAAAGCGCAATAATAACTAATCCTGTATCCCCCGACCTGAAAAATACGCAGGGTTCAGACAAACACTTAGTGAACCCTAATTTTTCACATAACACACGATTAATTTTCTCGTACCACGCTTTGGCCGACTGCTTTAAACCGTAGATAGCCTTATTAAGCTTTATAAACCTTATCCTCCTTACCCTTGATTACAAAGCCATCCGGCTGTTCCATGTAAACGGTTTCCTGGAGGTCACCATTAAGGAATGCAGTTTTCACATCCAGGTGATCTATATCCATGTTGTACTTGGCAGCAATAGCTAGTAGCGCGCAACTAGCTATGAACTAAACAAGAAGTTCTAACAATATAATATAATGTTTTGATATACAATGGGTTTATCTCTGGAAACTATACTCAATCAATTTTGAATGGCGTATTTATGATTAATTTATAATTGACTATCAAAGTTTGGTAAAGTTGTGTGTTTGTTTACAGTATTTTCATTGTAGCGCTCATAGCGTAGCTTACCTTGCTGGTAGTTATAGTTCTGGAAAGTTAAGTAATCTTCGCACAGGTCACAACTTGGATGGGTGACTTCTACCGGAATTTACATAAGGGAGCTCCCATGCCTTCGAATCTACATAAAGCCATTGTTGCCAGTTCTTGTTTCAAGACGAAAGACTCAAGACACGCAAGAATCATATGGCGAAATTGGAGTCCTTCAGGCAGTCTAAATAACACACGTAGTTACAGTGCGCAGCAACTATTCACACTAGGGACGTTTATTGGTCAACGCTGTCTCTGAGAACTTTAAAGTTCTAGTGGATAGGTCCCGAAACTCTTTAAAAGAAAGTTTCAGATTCAAATGCCATACCCTCGGAGAACCCTCTGTACTACAAAAGGCAGGCAAAGGCGCAATTTGGGTCCTTAGCACACTAAAAAAAGCTAACATGCTTTCAGTAAAAACCCAGATTTCAGAAATTCACTACAGTTATTTTGTGCTACAGTTATTATGTAATTAGAAAAGTTATGCCAATAACCCCACAGATTATATCGCGCACAGTAAATATTCATAAACATTTTTGCTGTCGCTACAAGCTAATTGTTCCACCTAATCTCATCGTTTACGGTTTCAGCCAACTACAATAATCCCGTATCAAAGTAATTATGTTTTAAAATGGCGATATATTTGCTAAGTTATACGTTCAAAGCTGAAAATTTAAATTGGCGGTATACATTATTCATTGTGATACGGGTTTAAAGCCTAGAATTATTGTTGTTTCAGAGTAAAAAGCAATAAATTTTATTTCAAATGATATTGTATATTTGAATGAGAAAGTCAAAGAACTTAGCATTCTTCGCTGGGAATAGTATTTTGGATATTGGTATGTTTTAAATCAAATAAATGGGCACTAGTTGGACCAATAAACTACATGAAGAAAAATAACTTGTAGCGGTAGCCATCAGTCATTTATAATGGCAAAGACTAACAACAGTGGTGACATCTAAAGGACACCGTCGGATATAGATCCTGAATTACGCTATTAAAGTCCTCACACGTGATTAGTTGATTACTGTACATACAACTTCTTAGCAACTACCGTCACTCGGTCCACCAAGTTGGTTAAGGAATTATCCCTCTGGTTGGATAACCACCACACCTTTTTCCTCAACAGACTAATGAAAGTAATGCGTTAAGCGAACGGCTCGCGGGCCCTTAGCGATTAAGACCTATAAAATAAACTTGTACCTATGTCTCTCACATTTAGTGTTGCTGTGTTTGAAGTTTGAGTAAAAAATTAACTCGCTTCTTGAAGAACCTTATTCTTCAAGAAGCGAGTTTATTTTTTTACTTTCTAAGGGAACCGGAATCCGTTTTATCAGATGGCAAAAATTCTTATTTGTTTTTGAATGTCAAAAACAGCGTAATAAAGAGTTTCTGCTTTTACTTGTTTAGGACATGCCAAACATTTTTCTAGTCGTAAAATGTAACTTATTCAACTCTACCTCCAAAATTATTTCGTTGCCATTCGTAATAACCTTTGCCAATGAAATACTATATCACCTAAAGACCCATATCAACTGAATCGCAACTCAATTTAAACTGTGCTTATCTACGCTCGCATTAGATGACAGTTATCATTTTGTAATGAATTATTGCTAGTAGTTATGAACCTTAAGTTTGTACCCTAAAGGATATAGGCTGGTGTTTGCGTAGAACTATTCGCGGCTTTAAACTTAAACACATACATTGGAATTGAAATTATACTATTTTATTGCGGATTAGACGCCTAGTAACTATTAATTTCTTTTTCGATGTATTTGGCGGTCGATTTTGATACTCTACCACATATGTACATACAATAACATCTAGTCCCAAACTAAGCAGAGCTTGTACTTTGGGTAGATACTAGAAAATGGATAAACATACATTTATACTCTTTTTTTCTAGATACATACACAATATACATACATGAAAACACCTAGACACAAGACAAACGGAAGTAATCTATTATTATTTATTTCAATTCAATTCATTTATAATTTGAATTTGAATTCAAATCATCCATGTTCACGCACGCAAATGTTTGACGTGTGCATTGAACCCATCACCTCCGGCGTTGCAGTCGCTTACACTCCCGCTACGCCACCGCGTCGTCAGATTTTGGTGCCTACCTGATACATTACGACATAATTATAACGTAACTGATGAAACGCAGCGTGTGAAAGGCATCAAACAGACGAGCAGCACTTTATTTTCAACTGAGCTGTAGCAGTTGCGTTTGACAATAGCTGAGCCTTTGTCGACAACAGAAGTTGGCTCTGTCGACAGTTAAGTACTGCTCATCTTTACGTGCCGTATTTGTTGTTTCCACGTCAAGGATAACAATTGTAAGTCATTCCACAAGGATAACAATTGTAATAATTCTCTTTTAGCATGTAATGTGTATACTTTATTGGAGAACCAATAAGTAAATCTGAATAATGAACCTAATGATCTCAGACTGCAGATGCCAACACATTCCACAAATTTCTATGACAAATCCTTTACTGTGTAAGCAGTATGTTTGTGAAATGGGTTGCCAATAGAAATTAGGCAAACAAACTCGCTTGGCATATTCAAAAACGAATTAAAACAGCATTACTTGGCTATGTAGCAGAATTTTTATATTCTATATATCCATTTTATTCATTGGGACATTGAACAAATAGAAATATATCTACATATATAATACACATTTACATAAATATATATTTATTTATGGAAATAGTTAATAGTAGCCAATTAGTTCTCGTGTGCAACTCTCGCCTCAAAGTTTATAGGCCTTTTCTTACCGTGAGACTTGTTGTTTTCGGTTCTTGAACCGAAAACAACAGCTTTACGTTGCCTTCAAAGGCTGGTATCGTTTTGGTATGAGGTCCGCAACGGTCTCCCATCCAAATAATTATATTTTTGACACAGCATATTTTTTTTAAATAAATAATTTATATACATAATTTTCCTAACTTTGCTATAATGATATGGTTGTATTTGTATTTTTTTTAAGAATTCGGAAAAAAAATATAACGGTTAATATTATTTGTTTATAACAAATTGTTAAGCCAATAAACACCGCATCTCCTCTTCCCCTGCGGCCCCACCGCGACGCATCGAATGGTGCGCCCCCATTTGGTCGCGGGAGATAGGGCGCGCTGCAACGCAACACCGACACGCCTCTCCTCCCGCGACCGCACCCGACTGCGAGGGACAGACAGAACTGTCCCCCACACCCGCACCGTTGGACGCATCCTGCGCAGGCCCCGCCAAGCCCACGCGGAGCGTCCCCTCCTGGATCCCTCTTAGCTTCACCGCGGGTAACCAATCCACGGTTACTGAGCCCCCCCACCACGACAAGGTGGAGATCCCACGGGGGGGAATGTTAATTAATACCTATATCAGATGCGAAAACAGCAATAATAATATTATATTACCAAAAAATTTGTTTGATAAGATTTTTTTAAACTTTCATTTTTATTTAAATTAAAAAAAATTTAATTAACAAAATAATTAACTTTAATATTTTTTTTTGCATAACTTTATTAAGTACCCAAATAAAAAGAGCTCCACGAAGCGAAAAATGTACAGACCAATTATTTAAACTTTTATGCCGTAATTTATAAAAACAGAGATTGGAAAAAAAATAGTTAATTAACAATGGTGTAACTTTTTGAAAAATAGACAAAAAATTTTTTTTTCACCGAGGTTTTTTTTGTTCAAGTGTCTAGATTACACCATAATTTATTCAAATTTTTAAATTGTTATTTAATATTAAAAAATATATATTTTAGGTGATATACCGGCTTTTGAGGCGGCGCGCCTATGCCATAACGCCCCCGCGGAGCCCTATTTCCAGCCTTAAAAAAAAATTATAAATAATATAGATAGAGTTCCGGGATTCAGGACTTTTTTATTGGAAATTTTCTCCTCTTTCAGAATCTTTTTTCAAAATTCCTTAAATATCATTATTTTAAAAGTTGTTAACAAAAAACTAAATACCTTTTGTTTTATTTTATTTTGTTAATAACAATCGCAATTTTTTATGTGCTAATATACCCTTAAAAAACATTTTTCTAGACGTCACGTCATTCCGAATCGAATGAGCTATGGCACATATTTTTAGGAGCTTTATTTCTATTTAACACGTTTTTGAACTTGTTGACTAGACTAGCAAGCCTGTCCTGTGGGTACCTACGACAATTACACTCTTTTGCCATACATTATTAGCTGGCAAAAATCGAAGATTCTAATAATTGTAGGTAATTCACTCAAATTACAAGATAGAGGATGTTATCTTGCAAGAGGTTGATAGCATCAGGGATCTAGGGGTAACAGTAGACAAAAAAAATACCTTCCTACCACACCTTGATAACATTATCAAGAAAGGTTCTCGAATGTTGGGTTTTGTACTAAGGAACGGTAAAGTCTTTAGGTCACCAGGCACCAAAATTCTTCTTTTCAACCATCTTGTCCGGAGCATAATAGAGTACTGTAGTGTGGTTTGGCGTCCTCATTACGCTGTACACAACCTAAAGCTCGAACGTCTACAAAAGAGGTTCTTATGGCACCTATCGTACTCGGTAGGTATCGCAAAAAGGGAAAGGTCCTATAAGGCAAGGCTTACTCATTTCAAGATAGACTCTTTAAGTGTACGTCGAGAATTGCTCGATCTCATGTTTCTGTACAAACTACTTAACAACAAAATCGACTGCCCTCCGTTACTTAAAAGAATTTACTTTAGAACGCCAAATAGATACCCCCGAGCTCCAATTACACCTCTTTATCCTCCACTCAGAAGAACCGTCCTAGGTGCTAATTCTCCCATCCCTCGGATGTGCAAACTGGCCAATCAATACAGCGATGTAATCGACATTTTTAAAGACTCTCTATCTAATTTCAAACATAATGTTAAGCGATGTCTTGCAACTTTGCACGACACTCATTAGTCTAGTTATTAACTTATCTAGATAGTCATAATTTTTCTATTGTTTTCTAGAAATATTAAGTTGGGTAATTAACATGTTATTAATTATTGCGTAAGTGGTGTTTGCTTGTAAGCAGTTATGCATTTTGATGTAAAACTCTGTCTATGTATATGAAAGATATGTATTAAATGTAATAACTGTAAAACTGCAAACCTAAATAAATAAATAAAATTCAAATCCTTTTTCTACCCAAACTAAGCGATCTTTATTAAAAAAGTATCAGTCGAAAAGGTCAATGAAATCTAATCGAAAATGCAGACATTAAAACGTAATATAATTAAATCTTGAATCTATTTTCTTTTATTATTATTCTCCGTATCCATCTCGAGGTTTCCATCTTCAGCCGCAAGCAATGAATTCACACTTCAATTATTTTAAATTTCATTACATTTCACGCACTGTTTTTCACGGGCATAGCCTGAGGAATCTCAGAGTACGATTATTATGTAAATTGATAGCACCCAGACATTTAACGACAGAAAGTTAAGCCGAACTTTGGTGAAGGAATGCGGTATTCCCTTGAATAATGCGGTAATCTTTTGTGTGGGGTTGATGTGCGGATAGATTGAGGTGGGGGGATTTATGTAAGATAAAAGGCGTAAAGTTTTGGTAGATTGAGGGATGGAAAAATAGATCGCGTGTTGTGGGTGATCGTCGATTTGGAGTTTATGATGTTATGGCCTATGATGTTTGAAATATGTCAACGTCTACGAATTTCTTTGAAGATTAAATATTACCCTGCCTTGTGATCCTAATATATAAATATTTAGGCCAACCGCTCAGGCTAAAGTAAGTTAGTAATAATTGTGAGAGGATGAGGAGTATTGAAAATAATTCGTTGGTGTTTAGTCAACGCACGATCAAATTCAAAGAGAGTGCAAATTATGAGCGCTAACGCGCTTCGAGAGTACTTCCCGTACTATACACAAGATAGTGTAACATTCATATTATTTTGTGGACATAGAAAGAGTTTACAGGAGTTAAAAAGAACAGCATCAGAAGGACAATTTGACTGACGAAATTGTACAATTATTCAATTATTACTTTTATTGTCAAGGTGGGGTTATATCCACCCAAGCGAAAATAAGTGCGACTGCGGCGTTTCACTACAGACAATGAGCCATATGCTGAAATGCACCACAAGCCCAGACTCGTGCACACTTGACGACATGTATCAAGCAAGGCCAAATGCGATACGCGTTGCCAAGTACTGGGCTAAAACCGTATGAAAAGTGTTGCCATCGACACGAAAAGAAGAAGAAGGCCAATTCACGTATTTTATATGACATTGAAACTATAGTTTGAACGAAATGAGATTAGATTTTAAATTGACTCAGAATCGGTATTCTGCTAATTTTGTGTCATTATCGTCTACTTTGACTTTCATAGTTCGACGTTGACACATTGTTCAATTTACAATCTAGTCACGACAACATTTATATATCACTTGATTTAGGAGGATTCCATTTTTAATGAGAATAACGCTGACGTTAGATCGAAACTGCATTTTGAACAAATATAATTAGGAGAATTGGGTCACAGAATTTATAAAAAATATGTTGACGTTTGTAACTTTGTAAGGCTCAGGATAGGCCTTATCTTCCCGATAAATTCAAAATTGAAACCAAGTGTGTATGAGTTATCTCACAAATTAATTCAACAGGAAAAATAGCTGTTAGACGGAAAATGGATGGACCGAATACAATTTTTTTTACTTTAACACTGCATAGATTCTGGTTAAAAGAAAAGGTTTTACTCAGCTTTTTTGCGTATCTTCGCTCCGCTTTGCTGTTTCGCACATTTCTCATGGATACGCAGCCTTACTCTATCCTATTGTTCAACACCATCTATTGCCAGATAGTTTTCAAAATTAATTTTCCATGCCTTTTTAAACCAATGGATGGTATTCTACTGACACCTTTATGAAGGGTCAAGTTCAAAGACGTTTCCTTGAATTTGACCTTGTTTTACCTTACCTTTTGATATCAACATCAAATACTTTTTCCAAGAATAATAAATTACAGGCGTAAGTAAATTAATTCAACTGCTTTGTTTTAAGTGGACGCTCGTGTTTTTGTATTGTGCTTGTCCTTTGTTGTGTAAAAATAGTATGAATAGCAAACCACGCAACAATAGGTAATGAGTTTTCAAGTTATTCAAGGAAGATAAAAAAATATTTTTCTCCCCATAGAATTTGCTGTAACTACTAGACCAAGAGTGCTGAAATCTGACTCACATAATTTAATAGTGATCTGAAGACAAAGGCATTACGTAAAAACTAATTTTTGAATTGGCAGTGATTTTTAGAACTAACTTCTTTAGTTTGATCATTTTCAACTGTGGCCCGAAAGACATGAGAGGTGATTACAAAGAGAATGCCTTCCATATTTGTAATATTAAAATGTATAATCTTATCTAAACATGGAGTTTACACCATAACAAGAAGCTGGTTCCCCCTACTCGCTGTTTGTACAATAAGAACATATTCAAGTCACGTAACAAATATGTTCTCATACAAAATTTCGTACAATCCTTTATCGGAGTCAACTTTTCTATTTACAAAGTGGAACACAGAAATTTGCCGCAAAATTTCACCAATAACACATCGAATTTCGAAGAACAAGAGTCTTTAAGAAAATTCTCACATAATTTTGCATGCACAATAGGTACACTTATGAAGTATTTTCAGTCAGCCCTTAATAATTCACCCCTTTGACGGGCTCATAATAAAGCAAGTAAGTAAATTGAGTTTTCCGAGTTCCAAACTCGCAACGTGTAAATTAAGAAAAGTGCGTATTTAAAACGTGATAGGGGAATTTTGGGAGCAATTTGCCAATTCCTTAAGGTAATTTTCCTCTTCAATCTACAGATCAAGAATTAGGAGGTGGAGCTCGAACGATCGACATGAAATAGTCTTTAACTTAAAGAAATCTCTCCAATACTAGACTAGATGGTGTTGTGTGAATATGGTAGGATATAATTATTTGTGGTCGGTGCTGTCAATGAATGGGGTGGACAGCAGCCTCATCCGAGCTCTGAAATCCCTTTATGAGGATTCTAGAGCTTCTGTGAGAATAGACGGGGCATACACTGACTAGTTTACCATCGAGAAAGGTAGAAACTTTTAAACACTCGCGTTGCATGTTTAAGAATACATACATATATTTATATATATATATATTCTATATATATATATATATTTTTTAATATATATGTATATATATATTCAACGAGAAACGTGTTAGACAAGGATGTGTGTGCGTTTTCAGCGGAGGAGTTGCAGGAGATGGTAATAATCATGAATGGTGCGTTAGAAAGGAAAGGAATGAAAGTAAATGTAAGTAAAACGAAAGTTATGGTTTTTGAAAAGGAGGAATGCGTTACGGCAGAAGAGACTTGAAAGTAGAATAAATGCTGTAGAAATGAGAGCACTGAGAAGTATGAGGTGTATCTTTGACCAACAGAGCAAAGAATTGTGTGATGAGGGAATGGTGTGGGGTAAAAAAGATGTAGTGACAGACGAGATTAATGAGTGCTAAGCCGTAGGCTGTAGGTTCAATTCCCACGCGGGAAAATTGTTTGTATAATGAGTATGGTCGTTGTTCCGTACGTGAGTGTAAGTAATTTATCTATTACTAGAGGATGCCTGCAACTACGCCCGAACATTTTATTTTTTGAACATTTCTGCCCGATGCCGGGAGAATTTCGGGAAATCCTCTCTTAGTGCACGCTTACGGTTCCCAAGGAAAAGACATACCAAATTTCAGCTTCGGCTGTGCGTTGTCTGTTGGTCTGTAACGCAAGAATTTTATGAATTCAGATTTACACCCGCATTATTTAAGGCTACTGCTCCGCTCTTGTGGATCATAGCGTAATGTTATATAGCCTATAGCCTTCCTCGATAAATGACCTATCTAATACTAAAAAAAACTATTTTCCTTTGAATTTTTATAAGCGTTAAGCAGTTACCTACCGTTTATTTTATTACTTTGACTATAGACTACACTTAATGGTATACTTTGTCATGATAATGTGGTAAAGGTGTGGAGGTAGTTAATACGATACTATAAAAAAAATATTTAACATGCATTTATACTCTTATATGATAGAAGGAGATAGAAGGATAATAGAAGGATAGAAGAATTAAAGATGATAGAAGATGATGGGGGACTGCAGTTCGATGAAAGTACTTTAGAACTTTTTTTTATAGACTTACGCCTGTATCCCGGAAGAGGTACGCAGAGGTTTAAAATTATAATAATTTTTATTTGCTGCAAAATGTGGTAAATACATTTGATGGTAAACATTTTGATATAGACCAACACATCTTTGTCAGGTTGTTGACATTCAAATAGTATGTACTGTCATATATTATAACAGCACGTACGTACACAAGTTACACAACACAATAGTAGTAGTTAAGGCAACTGATATATAATTCCTTTAATTTACATACATGAATTCTATTAAATTAATATATATTACAGCATTTAAATATCAGTATATAATGTACACATTGTTATAGATTATTGTTTATATATTACATCAAACACCTGTTTTTCCCTTACATTTAAATAGTTCGTCTATAGTATAAAAACATTTTTTAAGCAGCCACTCTTTTAAATACTTAAAAAATCTCGAAGTTGGGTGCAATTTTAAGCTACGTGGAATGGCATTATAAATACGACCACACATCACGTAGCAGTTATTTTGATACAGATTTGTTCTTGATATTCGTGACAAGACAATTCTATCCGGATCGGAGTTTCTTGGATATAAATATTTTGCTCTCGTAATAAAATTGGGGTGCTGCCTTACAAATTTAGCTGTTTCATAAATATACATACAAGGGAGGGTTAATACGTATTTTTTTTTAAAAGAGGCTTACAAGAATGTCACGGTGCAGCACCACAAATGGCTCTAAGGCACTTTTATTGAGTGATAAACGCACGAATCGAATCCGTAGAATTTCCCCAGATAATTAAACCAGAGTTTAATATCGATGCGATGTAGCCGTGGTATGCCATCATAACTGTTTCAGGGCTCGACGTCTTTCTCAGTTTTGCCAAAACATATATGAATTTATTTATTTTACAGGCCTTATCTACATGTGCTTTCCAATTAAGGTTCTTGTCAATAACTATGCCTAAGAAGGGTGTCTCATTTACTTCTTTTAACTTGTCATTCAAGTATTTTATATCTAATGTTTGAGGCTTCGTCCCGTAATTTCTAAATTGAATAAATTGAGTTTTAGTCAGATTCACTTGCAAATTATTATTATGGAGCCATTGAATTATAGCATTAATTGTTTTATTTATGTCATTAGTATAATTAATATTGGAATAATTTGATGTCATAACGAGGGAAATGTCACCAGCGTATAAAATACAAGAGTCAGTAGTTACGCTTGGCAGATCATTTATATAGATCAGGAATAACAAAGTTCCAAGAATACTGCCTTGAGGCACTCCTGATTTATTAACTTTATACGATGATCTATGTGCTTTCAAGTGTCCGTTATTATCTAAACCTAAAATTTCAACACATTGTTCTCTATTTTTTAAGTAGGTTTCCAACCATTGATAGGCAGGGCCCCGAATACCACACTTTTCTACTTTATTTAGTAAAAGTTTGTGAGAAACAAGATCAAAAGCACTCTTCATGTCGAAAAATATTCCAGTAGTTTGTTTTTTATGATCTAAACTTTCTAAGATTTTGGGTATAAGGTCAAAGCACGCTAGAGCTGTAGACTTGCCCTTTTGGAACCCATATTGTTCGGGTCTCAAAACTTTGTGTTTCATAACAAAATCGTATATTCGCTTATGCATAGCCTTTTCGAATACTTTGGAAATTATGGATATTAGTGTTATCGGTCTGTAGTTACCCATTATAGTCTTGTCACCCTTTTTATATAAAGGTTTTACTATCGACTTTTTAAGTAGATTAGGGAATTGACCTTGACTGAACGATAGATTAATCAGATAGGTTAGGACTGGTGTTAGTTCAATCGCACAATCTTTCAAAATTCTTGTATTGAATTCATCGTGACTTACTGAGACTGAATTCTTAAGCGATAAAATAATTTTCAGGACCTCAGGACAGTCGCACGGTGTTAGATAAATACTATTACATGTACTTGGTAAATTTATCTTATTAATTGTGTTGTTTTGTTTTGTACGAACGTCTAAGAAGAAGTCATTAAAGGAGTGTGCTATTTCTATTGGGTTCTTGAGAATAGAACCGTCCTTGTTTATCTCACATATAAAGTTTTTTATTGGTATGCCTTCAAATTCATTTTTTATTAATTGCCATGATGTTTTACATATGTTTTGACTGTTTTTGAGTTTCCCATATTTGTGGTTTTTCATAGAGCTAAAGATATATTATCTAAAGATATTATTATTATTACGTAGTAATTTGGAATAAGACTTGAATTCCAATTTACGCGTTTCAGTTTTTTGTTGGTAATATTTAAATCGTAGTAGACGCTTAGTTTTACAGCTTACTTTTAACCCTTTAGTTGTCCAATCAATTTTTTTAGACTTACGAGAAATGATCCGTTTGAGTATTGGAAAACATAAATTATAAAATAATGTAATATGATCGTGAAACTTCGTATACGCTAGATCTAGATTAGATTCCTCTAGTACGTCGCTGAATGATAGGCTTGCTATACATTGTTCAAATTTCAGAATATTTTCTTTATAATAATCTCTCTTGAACAATGTGTATTTTGTAAGCAAAGGCTTTTTAGTAGTTGTAAGAATGGTGAGTAATTGGGCCGTTTCATGATCAGATAATCCAAGCTGAAGTATTTCTCCTTCAGCTGTTGATATGTTGCTAATAAAATGATCAATACAAGATTTTTGTCGTGTTGGTTTGGTTATGTGCATTGTTAGGTTGTAATTTTTTGTAACATTGAATAATTCGGTTGATTGTTTATTTACCTTTAATGTATTTATATTTAAGTCACCGGTGATTACCACTTTTTTGTCAGAATGAACTATGATTTTATTTAACAAGATGTCCAGTTTGTTAAAAAATATGTTAATGTCAGAATTTGGTGTCCTATACAAACACACAATTATAATTTTTTGGTCAAGTAATTCAATGGCGCAACATTCGAAGTGCTTGTCAATCGATAGAGCTTTGATATTACTTAGTTCTATAAAATGTTGACCACGCTTTACCAAAATACACACTCCACCGCGTTTCCGACTTTTTTTGCCTACAAAAGGATATGCTAAATTATAGCCGTTTAGATTTACCATTGATTCATTTCCGCATTGTATAAAAGTTTCTGATAAGCATATGACGCCGGGTTTTGAATTATTACTTAAAAGTTCACATAAGTGCAGTTCTAACAATTCGGTTTTACTTCTGAGTCCCGCTATATTTTGGTGTAATATTTTGATATAGTTTTCTGTGTTATTATTAGTTACGAAGAAAAAGATTACTACTTGAAGCGGTGTACGTTGTGGTTGACTGTGATGAAATGCGCGGAGTTTTTGTTTTTGTTGCAAAATAATAAGGGATGGTGCCCTTTTTTGCCTTATTTTCTGTAAAGGTTAGTGGCGAATTAGCGGTTTGGCCCTTTTTATTCAGTTTAACAACCGGAAAATAGTAGGGAATTGTTCCCTTACGTGGACCTCTAGAAGTCGTGCTGTGTGGTACATATTTATGATACTGTGGCACTTTATTGCACTTAGGTCTTTGAGGCAAATATTTACAATTATAGTCAAGGCTGTCAATATTTAAATTGATAATTTTACACATGTCAAATAAATTATTCGTCATATTAATATAGGTACAATTGGGAAAATAGTTGCAGATTCTTTTTAACATATTATTTAATAATTGTTCATTTAAAAAATTGCTATACCCATACTACCCCATGTTATGAATTTGTAGGTTCCATAATAGGGGGCGAGCCGTATTGCCGTAACCGAGTACTTTTCCAGACTCTGTTGGAGAATATGGAAAATCCCAATAACACTTTTGCCCCGAGAATCGAACCCGGGACCTGCTGATCAGCAGACGCATTAGCGATCCTCTGGACCACGGAGGCAGTCACACTTTAGATCTTATGTATTATACAGCGATTGTATGCGAAAACTTTAATAGCGCAATGTAGGATCTAATACCGTCGTGTCCGTTATATGTCGCCAACGTTAGTTGTCTTCGCCATTGTACGATTTATGGCCTAAGTTGCATAAATAGACTAATCTGTAGCTACACCTACATCTACAACCTCCAACCTGGATACCTCTGTTGTCTCCTGACGTCATTAAGGGCCCATGGTATTGGCACCCACTGTGGGGCCTGGCGCCCAACGTGGGGCCAACAATTATTACACCGTGACATATTATAATAATAGATTTGTCATACAATATAAGCGATGACCTCATTTGAGTTAGAACAGCGTGCACTTAGTTTTGCGACGGCAATGTACACACTGCACACGAATGCGCCGGACGGCGTCAGTTGTGTAACTGACACTGATTAATGTCCACTTCACTGACGCTCCGTATTATGAATTAATTGCGCCTAACTGTACCCGCTTGAAGAGTTATTAAGCGTTCTGTTTTTGAGGCCATTTCGTTTGTGAATAAACGATGGTATAAGTGCATTTGCGTGCATTGCTTTTAATATTGTGATGGGGTTTCTTTTGATGGGAGAATGAATGATGAAATTTTCGTTCCTGCTGGTAAAGTTAATTTGATGGTGATAAACTGTTGTCTCTCACAGGATTTTCAAAGGGCAATATCGTATTCGTATTAGTAAACGTGAACATGTCTATCAAAGATTGCTTTGTATATTGCTATAGACAAAGTAATGATAGATCTTTTTGACAGACGTTTGACCAGCACATTAACAAGACTGATCCAATTGTATCTATGTTGTATACAATATGGATACTATGATCAACTTTGACCCTGAATCAGCGGCGTAGTCTTACTAGATTTGTCAAAATATTAGCATAATCACCGAGCGACTGCCATATTTTCTTCACAATCTTTAGCGATGGTCATCTTATATGGTTAAGATTAGGATCAGCTTCTGAGGGAATAAATGCGAAAGGCCGTCAAAGATCTTCATGACAGCTAGGATCGACGTGTTGAGGAGCGATATGGAAAAGCAAATGATGCGGAACAATTATACGTCCATGTGCTGCGATTTTTAAAGCTCTGCATGGTTTTCTAATAGTCTAACCATCGATCAAAAACCAAGGATCGAGAAGAAGCAGTTAAGTTAAAAAAGTATAATATTAATATATTCTACCACATTCACATAATACCATCTGGTCCCAAACTAAGCAGAGCTTGTACTGTGGGTACTAGACAATGGATAAAATACATATGTACTTTTTTTGTAAATACATACATTATTATAAATAGAAATACCCAGACCAAGACAAGCATGGACGTTCACACACAAAAATGTTTGCCTTGAGCGGGAATTGAACCTGCGATCTTAGGTGTGGCAGTCGTTTACACTCCCGCTACGCCACCGGCTCGTCAAATTATAAAGAACAAAGCTAGATTATCTTAATATATAAAATCCTTGCGTTACTGACTGACTGACAGACACGCTACAGCCGAAACTATTGGGCGCAGGAAGCTGAAATTTGGCATGTATGTTCCTTGGGGACCGTAGGGGTGCACTAAGAAGGGATTTCCCGAAATTCCCACGGGATCGGCCAAACCGGGAAAATTAAAAAAAAATGCAGGCGTAGCTGCTGGCGTCCTCTATTTATACATAATTATAATGATAGCAAGTGCCAGTTGCGTCAATATAAGAATCATAAGACCAAACTTGTGCGTTCTACTTCATATCACATTGCCGAGGCACCTTAAATCACTTAGTCATTGAATACGTTTAAGACGTCGCTCCGACCCGCGTATATATCGCGGCGGGCTCCTATTTAAATGCATACAAGTACTCAATATGCAAATTCTTTGTATACTGTGCGAACGGTGAAAGATTTATTTCGAATATATGTCGTTTAGGAAATAGAACGCTGCCGATATTACAAACAAGAATTTAAGAGCCTGCAGGTGGTGCCAAAATGAATAGAATGAATTAGATACTAAAATAACTGCGCGTATAGCGTAGTACTCTAGCCGGTCACCTCGCTGTTTATCACCGCGTCGTGTGCTGTAAGTTCGATCCTTACTCAAGGTGTTGCCTTGAATAAGGATCTGTTATCTGGAATCTGCAATTTTTCAAGTCTAGATGTACTTTGTGTCTGTTGATTAAAGTTTTTAAAATCCTCCACGACACAGGATGATACAATAGTGCGGGCGTAGTCTTTTAAAAATAATCTCTTCCCTATTAGTCCTTTATATAAGCTGCCCACTGCTAGGGTCGTCTCTTCGTACTGTGAAAAACGTTTTGCGTGGTTTTGACAGAAATGTTGCTCTACAGTCAAAACATCAGTTGGCCTTGTATAAATGAAAATATAACCAACAAACAGACGTTGCGTTTGATCAGTTTTAACTTCCATTTTAATAATACAATATGATATTATGCTATGATGGAATCTGTTCCAATTACTTAAAAATACAGATCAAGAATTTGAATAAGACTGCGAATTAATTTAAAAATTGATTACTTAAAACTTTTCTGACTGCTTATTTCCTAAGCTACCTCAGGATATTTAAAGGAATCTTGCAGTGAGTTATCCTACTAGTAGCAATATATTTGCCACAAGATTTCTATTTGAGTAAGAAATGACCTTGCCGTTCAGGCGGAACTTCTTTTAGCGATGAAATTAATTTATGTACCTATCTCATTTATGTTGGTTCGAAACTTTGAAATTAGTTTGGAAATTGATGTTTTTATACCTAACACGGTAAGTTTCTTTTTTATGTACCATGCGGCAAACGAGCAGACGGATTGCCTGATAGTAAGTGATTACCGCCGCCAATGGACACACGTGTTGCCGCCTTCTTTGGTTGAGCGAGAAGAAATAGGGGATGGAGAGGGGTTTCATTTTTCTTCATGGAACAATAATTCATACAAAATAAATTAGCGGGTCTTAATCGCGTACAATTATGTAATTTAAGGTATAAATACCAATTTGTTTCCGACATTTCGCTCGTCTTGCACCGAGCGTGGTCGCGGAGACACGTGGAACAATAATTGTTTGATAACCCCTATATTGTATAATTTGGTCGAAAACTTTCATTTTACTAAATGGTGACGGATGACTGTTTAAGAGCACAAAGTGTTGCTGGGGAAATCATGTTGGGTATGTTATATTATATTCCATCCACTGACGTCTCCAGCAGCAGCGGATTACGGCCCTGGTTCGATCGTGAGTGCGCCGATGCTGTTAAACAAAAACAGTCGGTTTACCGCGCTTGGATCAGGGCACGGTCTCGTCGCGATCCGAATGTCCATCTCATCAAGTCAGCCTATAATAGAGCCACCAAGGTCTGCAAAAGGGCATACATAAGAGCGGATGCACAGCGCATTGCACGGTTTGGTCAAGAACTCTTGTCGCACCCCACGGGCAGCCGAGGATACTGGCGATTGGCCAAAGCCGTGCAATCTAATTTCTGCCAGCCTTCACTGCCGCCGTTGCGATGCCCTGATGGATCACTGGCCCATGGGCCGCAAGAGAAAGCTGACCTGCTTGTCAATCTCTTTGCGGCCAACTCCCAAATCGATGATCGTAGTGCGCAGCCGCCTTCGATTCCCTACTGCGGCCACTCCATGCCTGATATTAAAATCAGGCAATGCGATGTTCGCGCGACACTGCGATCTCTCGATGTCCGGAAAGCCAGTGGACCTGACGGAATTCCAGCGGTCGTGCTTAGGAAATGCGCAGCCGAGTTGTCTCCAATGCTTACACGCCTGTATCGCCTATCATATGCCTCTGGCGTAGTGCCGGAGGCTTGGAAAGAGACGAACGTACAACCGATTCCCATGAAAGGGGATCGTTCTGATCCGGGCAACTATCGACCCATTGCTATCACCCCTATCCTCTGCAAAGTGTTTGAACGACTAATCAACAACCAACTCGTTCTAGAAGATCACTCTCTCATCAGTGATCGTCAGTATGGCTTCAGACCGAAACGATCAACGGGTGATCTTCTAGCGTATGTCACTCACCTTCGGGGTGAGGCGATGGACAGGCATGGGGAGTCGTTGGCTATTAGTCTTGACATCTCCAAAGCCTTCGATGGACTCTGGCATCGTGCGCTTCTTTCCAAGCTTCCAGCCTACGGCTTGCCGCCTCGATTGTGCAACTGGGTTGCCAGCTTCATGAATGAGCGACGTATACGAGTCCTTTGTGACGGTGAATCATCGAAGTTTCTCCAGGTGAATGCTAGTGTGCCTCAGGGATCCGTGTTATCGCCCACGCTTTTTCTTCTGCATATCAATGATATGCTCACTTTTGGGGGCATACATTGCTATGCAGATGACAGTACTGTACATGGGCGATATCTCGGACACCCTGCGGCTAAGCAAGCCGATACTGAGGAGTATAGGCGAACACTTGTTGCTGAGCTTGACCGAGTTCTGAATTGCATCTCGCATTAGGGTGATGAGAACCTGGTCGAGTTCAACGCCAAGAAAACACAGGTGTGCGCATTCTCAGCCAAGTTATCTCCATTCCTTCCCCATCCCTCTCTTCTGGACACTCCACTACCGATTCAAGACAGCCTCAATATCCTAGGTATGGACATACGCAGAAATCTCAACCAGAAGAACAACATCGAGGGTGTCATCAAATCCGCATCTCGGAAACTCGGAGTCCTGAACAAGTTGAGGAGGTTTTTTACGCCGGAGCAGTTGTGTCTGTTATACAAGACCCAGGTTCGCTCCTGCGTGGAATACTGCTCTCACCTTTGTAATGGCTCCGCTCAGTACTTATTGGACGCCCTCGAAAGGTTGCAGCGGCGTGCTGTCCATATCATCGGGGATCCAGAGGCCACTAAGACTCTTGAGTCACTGCAATTACGCAGAGACGTGGCCTCAATGGCTGTCTTCTACCGTATCTATCACGGTGAGTGCTCCGAAGAGCTCTTTCAACTAATCCCACCATCTCCTTTCCTATCCCGAACGACACGTGCTGGGTTGAGGTGCCACTCTTACACGGTAGAACAGATACCGTCACGCACCAAACGGTTCGGCGCCTCTTATCTCTGCCGTACCATTAAGATGTGGAACTCTTTACCAGTCCACGTGTTTCCCTCCACTTATGATCCCGGGTCCTTTAAGCGGGGCGTGAAAAAGCTTTACTCAAGGCCGTCAAGGTGATGGCCATCATGCCATAATGCCATGCTGGCTGCTGGGACGATGGCCATCACTATGGGACTTCACTGACTGCTTAAAATCAGGCAGCATGGTGTCAATTTGTTCGGCACAAAAAAAAATATTAAAAAAAGAAAAGTGTCACTACCCATTTCATTCCATGGGTGACTTAAAAGGTGACTAAGGAAAGTTCCCTTAGAAAATATAGTCTCGTAGAAAAGATGGCAAACTCTACACCAATCCTCATATGCCAATCCGTCAGCGTTAACGGAATTGATTTATTTTCAGAGCAATATTAAACAGACAGGAGATATTACCTCCGTGGTCCAGTGGATAGCGTATGCGACTGCTGATCGGAGGTCCCGGGTTCGATTCTCGGGACGGGCAAAAGTGTTACTGGGTCTTTCCGAATTCTCAGAAGCAGTACGGAGTCTGGTGATGTGCCCGGCAATAGGCTCGCCCCCTATTACGTGGGACGTAATGTGGGTGTAATATTAAACCTCTGCCTACCCGTTCGAGGATACAGGTGTGAGCCTATAAAAAAAAGATATTTGACTTTTCCGTAGCTTTTGTTATTCCTAATGTATCATATATTAAGTATTATCTTAATATATAAAATCCTTGCGTTACTGACTTACTGACAGACACGCTACAGCCGAAACTATTGGGCGCGGGAAGCTGAAATTTGACATGTTTGTTCCTTGGGGACTTTAGGGGTGCACTAAGAAGGGATTTCTCGAAATTCCCACGGGATCCGCCACAACGGGTAAATTTAAAAAAATTGCAGGCGTAGCTGCTGGCATCCTCTAGTTAATTTATATATTTACTTAATCTCAAAGGCATATTAATAGGAATTCTAATTAAATTGTGATTATATTTACCTATTGGCGATGCAAAGATTATCCGCGCGCCTCTAGCGTCGAATTTGGAAATTGTCCGGGTACGACACTTTTTACAGCTTTCAATACAACTTTTATTGAGCTGTCAAAAGTATCGTACCCGGACAACTTCCAGATTCGCCACTACAGTCGCTAGTTAGAATCTTAGCATCGCCAATAGCCAGTGACAATTTACACCATGAAGGTTTGGGAACAATTTCATCTGACTACGACTAGTTTAGACTTTGTTCGTTTGAACCAATTGTCTGGTTGCAGTAGTTCAGTCTATCCTGTACTACGGCTCCTAGACTAGATATTTTTAAATACTTATACATATTTATATAAAAAATAAAAATGTTCCACCGAAATGTATGTACGCGCATAACTTCCAAACGACTGCACGAAATTGGGTAAATCAAGAAAGATTTGTTGTTGATTTAATGTTTTCGTTATTGTCAAGAGACATTTTGTCAAAAAATAACATTCAAAACAGTATGGCGGTACATAGTTTGCTGGGTCAGCTAGTTACAAATAAAGTACATTCAGACACAGAATACAGCTTTACGCTTGTACGAGGTAACTCAACAAAATAATTATCAAATGAGCATATACTGAATTCGCTAAGAAATAAAGTATACTAACTGGTTAACTAAACCAATAGTTACTAAGGTGCGAGAACGCGACGGCTACTTAGGTAAGCAATCGCGAACTCTATGATAATGGGTGAGAGTGGTGAGACACGCGGCGCGGATGACGGCCGAATGAACATCATTTACTGCTTGAGTGCTTGAGTATGATATTAATAGTTACAAAAAATTTTACTAGTAGGTAGATGTCTACAATGTGAAACAGTTGCAGCTCCTTACAAAAATAAAATGTACAACCATTATATTTGATGGAAAAGAGTGGCCATGACTTTTATTACCAGTTCTTTCTCGTGGTTCTACCGTTTGCATTGCGGACGTGGCAGTAAAATAATCATTAAGTAATTAACTTAAAATTTGACGTTCATAAGCGTCACTTTGTGGCCAAGATGAATAAATGATTTTGACTTTGACTTTGGCTTTTAGTAATCTGAAGAATAATATTTTTTTTTTATGTGCGTAAATGCTGACTGTGGGCGCATGCCTTTTAGTGCTGTCGTACATAATTAACTGTACTCCGTACAACGCTCATAGCCCTAAAACTACGGACAAGAAGTCAAAGTCATTATAGATAACAAAGATCTAGTAGTACCAGGCCCGTCAAATCTTTCTAAACGTCAATTCATAAACTTGTACCCGTCATAAGCCTTTCTTCAAGGTAATCATTCACCAGATGCTACAGTTAAGTAAACAATTTGCATAATTCTGAATTAATACTTGTGTTTGTATGAATAAATTATTCACTGTTTACTCGCTTATTCAATGGTGCTGATAGAATTGTGCATTCACTTCTAACAGAACATCGATCGTTCGCCGTTTTTAAATTTGTCGCATCATCGCTACGAATATTTTCACGTTATATTTCTAGCAAACGCTCTAATTAGCAAAAACACTGAAGAACATTTTTTGTTCACTGGCTGTAATGCTTGCCAGGACGGTCGATAGAATGCTCGCTAAAACACTCTCGTTGGTTTTTCTGTTATGTTACATTGGTATGAATGCTAATTACAAGTGAATTCTCAAGTGTATCATCACCACTAAATATTAGTTGTAAACTTTATTGAGGTGAACTATAATTTATGCTGTGTCATATAAATCGATGGGTGACCACACACTGGGCTAAGAAATGCTTGCTATTTATAGTTGTACGTTGTTTTTTAACACATAACATAACCTCACGCCTTTATCCCCGAAGGGGTAGGCAGAGGTGTATTACACACCCACATTTCGCCAGTTATGTTTTGGTCCCAATGTAATAGGGGGCGAACCTATTGCCATCTACCGGGCATATTATTAAGCGAGCAATAATTAATATTTTTAATACACACATAACTTTGAAATGTCACAGTTGTGTATCCGGGGTACCTTCGTCTCGGCAGTTCGTTATGCATACCACAGGGCTACGCCGCAACGTTGTTGTTTTTTAATAAGTCGTATAATGTCTTTCGGGATACTATATAGGTACCACGAGTTTGTTTCGAGTGATCATAGCGCTTGCAACAGTGCCGAAATGTCAGATACTCGAAACAACAATACGTAATATAATCTTTAAGGATAACAAACAGCTAATGTTAAAGATCACGAAAGTTTAGATTTACGAAAAAAAGCAACTCTACCACAATCATATCTCAACATAGTAGGTCTGTTGTATCTAAACGTTTATGCTTAAATGAATGCCTTAAAATAAAAGCAACGTTACAATATATAGATTGAGTGACAGGCTACATTTAAAAAAAGCTTATACCAATTGAAATGTCCTCTCTGTGCATTCGTTCGATACATCAATCAGTCGCTCCGGGTTGACATCGGCAATTGAATGTTACCACCATTTTATTAAAATTATTGTACTTTTTGGTGAAGCAATTAAAATGGATTTAAATACAGTTTCTGTGGAAATACCTTTGCTATTATAAACGCGAAAAGGACAATGGCAGATCTCCATACATCAAATTGTCTGAAATTAAATTGAAGCGAACAGGAATAAAAAATATATCAAAAAATTTGGCGTAAGTAACACAGTCTACAAATGATTCTATTTTCACTCAGGAAAGGTGGACAAAGAAGATATCGGTGTTTGAAGTTTTAGTTAAGAATGAACAATGTAGGTACAAGGAAAGTTAAAGTATGAAAGTTAAACAATGTAGGTAGGTACGTTTGAATTATCAAAGGACATATGTCAGATTGACATCAAAACGCGGAAGTATTTTGTAGCATGTAACTGTCACAGCCAACGACAACAGCAGAGCTGCACATTTTAAATCGATTTTATGTGAAATCGATGCAACTTTAAAACGATGCTGTGACGTTTTTATTTGATTTAAACGTTGTTTTGCTTCAAAAATATTAGCTTATTGATATAATGTTGATTAAATATTTAATAACTGCATTTTAAACCAAACCAACTCTATAAAGGTCGATCGTATCGATTACTTATTTAATAATCGATACGGATATAGCACTCACGTCTATTCCTGTCACACCATTACCTATGGCAACAATCAAATAAAAAAAGTATTCGTAATCAATTGGAATGCTTTTTATCATCATAAAATACTCCAGCTTTAACGAGACAACGTGAAAATATTAAAAATAGTAGAAAAAAAAAGCAATTTGTTTTGTTCATATGAAGTTTAAGGTCGCCACAACAAACCCAGACCAAATTCTGCCATTGTCCTTTATGAAAAGGTTTCATCCTTATTCGTATCGTAGCGCCTTAAGCACGAATTGACTTTTTCTTAATAGACTGTTAATAATATACACTAAGCAAATATTATCTTGCGGAAAAGTCGGAGACCTCGACATCAATCTCTATGTCAATACGTCAGGTCAGCGTGGTATAGTAGGTGAAATCCTCCTATACGTCCAGCAGTGGACTACAGAAGGCTGTATGACGTAACCCTTTTAGGATATTTGAAAACTTAATCCTTCTTAAACTCTGCCGTTGCCCAGCCCAAGCCCGGATGCAAAAGGATGAGGGTTGGGTGGTAGGTAACATTTACCCGTAAAATGTCAACGCCAAGCTGTGGGTGGCGGTCAAATAACCCACCCCGGATCCAACTAGCGATCTTGGAACGGGATTCAGTGACCGTGAGGGATTAAATCCCCTCAAAAAGACTGACGTGGAAGGACGTAGGACTCCACCACGATTATATCCCAAGGAAATCACCTCACGATGAAAAGAAATAAAAGTTGTGTTTTGTCGGACGCCCCGGCTGACGCCCGGCGCCACCCGGTACCCGGGCCGGGTGGCGTGAAATCTGCTACCGGTGCTTCCAAAGATATAGACCGCCAGGTCTCTGAGGAAAGAAATGCTACTGGTGGATCAAAACACATAAGTAAAATCTCAATACAAACACATCATCGTATTGGCACTTGGAATTTGAACGGAATACTTCAACCAGGAAAACTGAGTATCGTTGACAATGAAAGGGGAAATTACAACATATCCATACTGTGACTGTGTCAATTGGTACTGTCTATGGAGGGTCCTATCAGACCTGGGTGTACCTCATCACTTGATTGCACTCCTGCAATCTTTACATCATAAGAACCAAGGTGTCGTGAGGATTGATGGTACAACATCTAAACCATTCTGTTTTGAAAAAGGAGTTCGACAAGGCTTAATCCTTTCACCCATCCTATTCAATATATACGGTGAATATGTAGTGAGGCGTACCTGCGATAACCGTCGGTGGACGCAAAATCTGTAATTTGCGTTATGCATACGACACCACCATGCTAGCGTCAGACGAAGCCGGGATGATTACCTTACTGGATAGGATAGAGGGCATCAGCGGTGAACTAGGATACACAATACAACAATACAACTAGGATACAACTTAGATTAACACTCGATAAACAGGTCCAAAACGAAGATCATGGTCATAGATCGCACAGACAAGCTTGAGCCCACTGGTTCACTTAACTTAGAGACGGTTAACAGTTTTATTTACCTGAGTTCAAGCATATGTAATAATGTCTCTTGCGAATATGAGACCTATATCATTGGATCTGTTCGTATCTTGAAAACAGAACTTAGTTAGTTGCTTTGAAGGGCTTTCTTTCCTCACCTACCTCAGTTACATCTGGAGTGCCTCAAGGTTCCCATTTAGGGCCCTCATTTTTCGTTATTTTTATTAATGATTTAATTTAACACTTATCATCAGACGTACGCAGACGATTTAAAGATATTCAAATTAATCTCTAGCGTAGAAGATTACCTAGCCCTTCAGCATGATATAAATTTGATATCTGAATGGTGTAACTGGAAGCACATGTTTTTAAATGTATCGAAATGCTTTATTATATCGTTCACTCTTAAACACAATAAAATTGCATGGGACTAAAATATTTATGGTAAAGTTATTACTCGCACGCAAATTGTAAAGGATTTAGACATCTTATTTCATGATAAACTCTCATTTCGACCACATTTTACTCACATTATAAGTAAAGCTAATCAGTTACTGGGGTTTGTTTTAAGATCTACCAAATGTTTTAGACAGCCAAGCAGTGCACTATACCTATACTTTGCTCTCGTGAGGAGCATATTAAAATATGGTAGTCCCTTAAGGTCTCCGAATTACAAGGCTCATATTGATGAAATTGAGCGTCCTCAGAAAAAGTTTCTTAGAATTCTTAGCTACCGCCAAAACCCAGGTCGGTCAAATTTAAAATACCAGGACAGACTCAGCAAATTTAAAGTTCAGCCATTATAATCCTGCCGCATTTATTTTGATTTTAATCTATATCTATAAAATTATACGTAATATAATTGATTCAACCACCAGAGTTGCTCTCGCAAATCAGTTTCAACATTAAATATAGTGCTCGTAGGGCCAATCATACTATAATATATATACTATAATATAATATCTTTGCACTTCAAACGTATAAAAATAATATCTCCTACTATAACTCATTGACAAGGATGGCCCGACAATATAATGATTTGGCAAAGACCAACCAATCACTAGATATTTTTGATACTAACTCTAACAGATTTACTTCTACTGTAAAAGACATCCTCCATACCAGCTTGGGCTTGGATGCCTCAGGTTCCAGTGGGACGGCTTGAGGCATCCCAATCGAATCTAATAGTATCATCATGTATTTTCATAAGTTAATAGGAACCTGTTATGTATTTTTCTGTATGCACATATTTTACGCTATGATCCAGATCCTAAATAACATTGTTATTACATACATACATAGACTCACGCCTGTTTCTCCCAAGGGGTAGGCAGAGGCATATTAAACGCCTACTTTTCGCCAGTGTTTTAATCCCTCGTAATAGGTGGCGAGCCTATTGACGCTTATCGGGATATTTTGTTTGCCGGAGCCTCGTCCGTTGATCGGCAGGTGAACCACTTGCAGGTGAGGTTGGCTTGGGACCCTAAGTTCTTGGTGGGAACCCTATGCACAGTGTTATTAATATATATTCTTATAACGATTGTAATAAGTTTTGTGCAAATAAAAAAATAAAAAAATATGAGGTGCGAAGAAGGATCGGGATGGCAAAAACGGCCATGGCACAGCTTTCAAAGATATGGAAGGACAAGAACCTCTCCCTGAAAACCAAGAGCAATCTTGTACGCACTCTAGTGTTCTCCATATTCTTGTATGGCGCAGAGACATGGACCTTGAAGAAAGTTGACCGTGATCGCATTGATGCTTTCGAGATGTGGTGCTGGAGGAGGATGCCGGGCATTCCCTGGACAGCACACCGCACCAACGTATCGATCCTACAGTAGCTCAAGATCCAGACGAGGCTTTCCACCATCTACCTGCGCAGGGTTCTGGAGTACTTTGGGCACATTGCGAGGAAAAACAGTGATAACTTGAAAAAGTTAATAATCACTGGCAAAGTGGAAGGAAAAAGACCTAGAGGCAGAAGGCCGATACGTTGGACCGATCAGATTCGCACCACTCTCAACACCACGGAACACGATGCTCTCCACTCGGCAGCAGATAGGAACAGATGATGGCGAATGGTCCGCAATAAAAAAAATAGCCGTGTGGTTGACGGCATAGAATACAAGTGTCACCACTCCCTATCTTCCCGTGGGTGTCGTAAGAGGCGACTAAGGGATAACACGATGCAAATACCATCTTTGCGTAGAGTCAGAAAACTCGACATCAAACCCTATACGACTGCCTCGTTGGTCTCGCGGCATAAATGTGCGCGTGGGATCGGGGAGGTCCCGGGTTCGATTCCTGGGTCGGGCAGTGTTATTGGGTTTTTCTGTCACGAAATTCTCAGTAGCAGCACGGAGTCTGGAAATGTGCCCGGTACGGCAATAGGCTCGTCCCTTATTACGTGGGACTAAAGCATATCTGGCGAAAAGTGGGTGTAGAAATACACCTCTGCCTACCTCTTCGGGGTTATAGGCGTGAGACTATGTATGTATGTATATATGTATGTATGTATGTATGTAGAATACAGACGGTGAAATACAAGTAACATTGCACAAAGTTTACGCTATAGATAGCGAGTGACAAGCTACATTTAAAAAAGGTTATTCCAGTTGCAGTGTCCTCTCTGTGCATTCGTTCGAAACATCAATCAATCCCTCCGGGTTGACATCGGCAATTGAATGTTGCCACCATTTTATTAAGATTACTGTACTTTTCAGTGAAGCAATTAAAATGGATTTTTATACGGTTTCTGTGAAAATCTTTTCTACTATTATAAATGAGAATGTTTGTGAGGATGGATGGATGTTTGTTCTTCTTTAACAGTAAAACTACTAAATTATCTTTTATCTAACTTATATTACTATTGTTGATTGATTTATCAGCAAAATTGCATATTATGACGTACAATTAGTAAGTGAGATCAAAAAAAATATATTTTTTACCAACCCGACCCAAATTACAAATTACTGCAAAAATGTATAGAACGGAATATTATCCAACATTTTCATTTATAAAGGAAATAAAGGAAAATATGGATTTTCATTTCCAATAAAATGTGGGTAAATGAAACAGGCCGAAACTTACATATCGATATTGTTTGTAAATATAATAAGCTCCATTACACTACAGGAACCAAGTTTGATATTACATGAACTTCGTTTTAGCACACCTTTCTGAAGGCTTGTATTTAAACGAGTGACTGAAAATTAAAGTTTTGAGTGACAAAAATAATAAATTTGGGTTATAGAATCACTAAGTAAGCGACTGAATGCGAGTGATGAGAATTCAACAGAACAACAACTTACAAACATAATTTGATTTACTTAAAATACAAAATGAGAAGCTTCATAATATTTGAGCGACGTAATATTTGTTCGAATGCCAACGTAACGTCCGTAATTTTTTTCAATATTATGCAAATTATTTATTTATACTGAGCGGCATTTTATCTTAAATGAACTGTTTCGTAATAGATAAACCTCACATTTTGACGTGACAACGTCTTATAAATTGGTTTGCCGGGTGACACTTCAAGAAACTGCGTTACGCTCCGCTCACGTTATGCGCTCACAATGAGAGCGAGTGAGAGGCACGCGTCCCGCCTAAGAGCGAGAGAGACAGACATAAAAAGTGAAAGGCACGCGTCTTTCATCCTTCTTCCTACTATACGAATGAATATTCACATTAAAATTATTTTACCACTCAAAGTCGTTGTCACGTAAAACTTTCGCCCGTATACCGACTTTACAGGCAACCAATTTTTTATGAAAATTTTCTAATGAAATTACTATTTTAAGAAACACTATTAGCGTAGAAATTTAATAATTAAAGGGTAAGAAATTAAATGAAAGAATGTATTCCGAAAAAACAAAGCAATATGCATTTACTTAAATCAAATGAACAAAAAACAAGATAAAATAAGACGCTTCAGTCTTCTAAGCCTAGTTGACGGAGCCCTGCTTGACAGGGCTCCTATTTTTGGATACAGGGTCACAAGAAAACCTAACATAACCTATTAAGTTTCCCAAGTGAACGAGATTATTTTCATAAATAAATAGATCGTGATTTTCCCAATATTTATATTTCATTTCGAAAACCATGATTGGCAATATTAAAGTCGCCATTTCAGTATTTCTAGTCGCTCATCTAGTAATTTAGTCGCTCACATAGTAATTTACTCGCACGGTTAGAATTTTAATTTCTGAAATGGATTAATCATAACGTTGAGTAAATTTTTCGCTTACTCAAATTCATGCCGCTCAAGTTATTAAAACAGTATCTCATCATCAGGCGCTAAGTTTTTTTTTCATTCGCTCGTTTTATAATTCGCCCTTTCTGAAGGGTTCCTGAAGTATTGATAAACTTAAATCACAAGATGTGCTAATAAAAACGTTTTTAGTACATATACTAACCCTATCAAATAAATTGTAAACACAAGGCTCTTTGCCTTGCTGTAAATAATTGTATGCTAATAGTTTAGCAATCTGTCGCTTAATATAAAATGGCAGATACATTGTATCTTGTGTTAAAGTAAATTTACTAACAAATGTATTAGCTTCAAAAAAGAATATTGCGTCACTATCACGACAAGTTTTATTATACAATAACATATTTAATGTGTGTATGTGCATGTTTTCTGTATGTATTAAGTTATTTGAGTATGGCAAAGCACATAAAATAAATTTACACCTAAATTTTGAATTAAGTTCTAAACAACACTTGAACACATTCTATGATATCCTGTCTCTTCACAGTTAAACTGTTACCAAACAATAATATGGCCATACTACTCTCATCTAAGGGGTGTAACCTAATCTGATTAACTAAACTAGTGTAACTATCTTTTGGCCTACAATAATTTATTAAACACTGAATTGTATACTCACCGAGAAGACTACCAAAATTATGACCTAGCCTATCAGAAAAAATGTCGGTTTTATTAGTTGTTGTAGAAAGCCTAGATTTAATCGTATTTGATTGCAAAGACGATTGGTTTTGTAAATTATTAGAAAAATTCTTAGGTAGTGTGATACTCGATGGCTCTGTTGGGATTAGAGTGTGAGTACAAGAACACGAGAGCTTATTGGTCAGAGACTCATACATTTCTGTATTACATCTCATCAAGTCTACGAGCTCACCTGCCTCCACTATACGCTTGCTCAGCTCTTGTTGAGAAGCCTGGTATTTGTTGAAAATCTCATTTAAGGTGCTTTCTCTAAGTAACAGTTCTTCCATCAAGCGATGAGTATTAGTATCATACACTAACCTACTTTGTTCCAAATTTCTAGAGTACTCAGATAGTTGATTAACTAAGTTTATGCGCTGTTTTCTGAAATTTAAATTAACCGTATGCACATTATATTTCCTAATAGATTTATGACATTTTTAAATTCATTTATTTACTTGAATGTAGCGTTTTACTTGCGTGTATTGCTGCAGATCTTTTAAGACACTATTTAATACCATCTGATTATTTATTTTTGAGTTAGTATACTTATAGCTGGATTCGTTCATTAGGAATTGTGTCCTTAAATTTTCCTGAGAATCTTACTCATGAATTTACAATTTTTGTCTCGTGGGTATGGAAATATACCTGTGCAGTAAAATGTAACACACTTTGTGTATTCCATTGGGTCCTCATCATCTCAGTAATTTTGCGGTTACAACCCAAGGAAAAGTGTTTGTAGTAATATACATATAATATACATAATTGATTAAATAATAACTCATGATACCAAAAAAAACATAACTTATATTTATGAGTAACAGTCACAGGCACTAACCAGACCAACGCGGCGTCAATTACACTTGGCGTCTTTGAATCCTCGCAAAATCGAAAAAGCAACTAAAATCATCTCACCCAAAATCACTTTACAAAAAGTCCAGCAAAATCATTTTTAATCCGCCATTTTCCAGCTGGCCGTAAATATTTTACTTGTTCTAGATCAGGACGCTCACTCAAGTGCTAAGCAAGCAGCGCCGGTGCGCAAACATTAGCTTATGACGATGCCCGTGTTAATATGTGCTGTGGACGATTTTGTTTCAACGCTACGTTCAAATGTAAACTCATTAAATTATTTTACAAGCGCCTATTCAATGGACGGTGAAGAGGTTGATTTCAAAACCAGTTTATAACTATGTAGGTAAGCATAGTGTAAAATAGATTTGGCAGTGTAGGTAGGTACATCATTACTAAGGAAGAGATAAAAAAACAAATTGTGTCAGTTACCAAAGCTCAGTCAGTAGCTACAAAGTAAGGTGATGTAGACTAGAATCAAAAATTGAACTTGTGAAGAAAATAATTTTGGAAGCTCAAATAGACTTATTAAATCGTAAAAATTAGGCTTCATTGCACGGGACACATGTACTTCCTTAATCAAAAATAAATGTGTTTTTATTGCACGAGGTGTAGCTACTTGCTCGACCAAAAATAGTGTCTAATTGTTGGAAGAACGATCTGAAATCCTGTTTCTTGTGCCTAAATTTTCTAATACTTCTTTGTCTTTTTATGTGAGTGTATGCTGGTACTGTCAAAAACTGATGTTTTGCTTTATAGAGCTCTCGAAGACCTGCAACACAGTCTAACGATTGTGATGTGAGACAAGAACCGGGATTGACGGTTTTACGTGCCTTCCGAAGCACGGTAGTGCTCTGGTCTAAATACTACAAGCGGTCGCTCATCCAAATGGAAACCTCTGCAAACGTTGCTTAACTTTACCGATGTATCACGTACAGCAAGACAAGTCAAGCTAAGAGCCCTACATCTATAATACTGATAAATTATTTTTTTGTAGACTCACGCCTGCCCCTTCGAGGATACAGGCGTAAACTTGTAAAATAATTTAATGAGTTTACATTTGAACGTAGCGTTGAAACAAAATCGTCCACAGCACATATTAACACGGGCATCGTCATAAGCTAATGTTTGCGCACCGGCGCTGCTTGCTAAGCACTTGAGTGAGCGTCCTGATCTAGAACAAGTAAAATATTTACGGCCAGCTGGAAAATGGCGGATTAAAAATGATTTTGCTGGACTTTTTGTAAAGTGATTTTGGGTGAGATGATTTTAGTTGCTTTTTCGATTTTGCGAGGATTCAAAGACGCCAAGTGTAATTGACGCCGCGTTGGTCTGGTTAGTGCCTGTGACTGTTACTCATAAATATAAGTTATGTTTTTTTTGGTATCATGAGTTATTATTTAATCAATTATGTATATTATATGTATATTACTACAAACACTTTTCCTTGGGTTGTAACCGCAAAATTACTGAGATGATGAGGACCCAATGGAATACACAAAGTGTGTTACATTTTACTGCACAGGTATATTTCCATACCCACGAGACAAAAATTGTAAATTCATGAGTAAGATTCTCAGGAAAATTTAAGGACACAATTCCTAATGAACGAATCCAGCTATAAGTAAAAAAACTAAAAAATAAATAATCAGATGGTATTAAATAGTGTCTTAAAAGATCTGTAGCAATACACGACGACGTGAAAACGAAAAGGTCGAAATCGATTGAAAAAATATTCAATGATGGAAAAAGAAACATTTATTTCCAAATCACGGTTGCCATTTGATTCACAATGTCCAAAATAAATACAGAATCTATACAAGTCATTGACAGAGCTGCTCACCAAAAAAAACTATTTCGATACAATAGAGCATTCGTTCTAAAGTTTGGAATATTTTCTCAGTACTACTATTATATTAAAATTAAGAAATGAAATTTCTAGTCATAGAAAACTGAAACGCTACATTCAAGTAAATAAATGAATTTAAAAATGTCATAAATCTATTAGGAAATATAATGTGCATACGGTTAATTTAAATCTCAGAAAACAGCGCATAAACTTAGTTAATCAACTAACTGAGTACTCTAGAAATTTGGAACAAAGTAGGTTAGTGTATGATACTGATACTCATCGCTTGATGGAAGAACTGTTACTTAGAGAAAGCACCTTAAATGAGATTTTCAACAAATACCAGGCTTCTCAACAAGAGCTGAGCAAGCGTATAGTGGAGGCAGGTGAGCTCGTAGACTTGATGAGATGTAATGCAGAAATGTATGAGTCTCTGACCAATAAGCTCTCGTGTTCTTGTACTCACACTCTAATCCCAACAGAGCCATCGAGTATCACACTACCCAAGAATTTTTCTAATAATTTACAAAACCAATCGTCTTTGCAATCAAATATGATTAAATCTAGGCTTTCTACAACAACTATTAAAACCGACATTTTTTCTGATAGGCTAGGTCATAATTTTGGTAGGCTTATCGGTACGTATACAATTCGGTGTTTAATAAATTATTGTAGGCCAAAAGATAGTTACACTACTTTAGTTAATCAGATTTGGTTACACCCCTTAGATGAGAGTAGTACGGCCGTATTATTGTTTGGTAACAGTTTAACTGTGAAGAGACAGGATTTCATAGAATGTGTTCAAGTGTTGTTTAGAACTTAATTCAACATTTAGGTGTAAATTTATTTTATGTGCTTTCCCATACTGAAATAACTTAATACATACAGAAAACATGCACATACACACATTAAATATGTTATTGTATAATAAAACTTGTCGTGATAGTGACGCAATATTCTTTTTTGACGCTAGTAAATTTGTTAGTAAATTTACTTTAACAAAAGATACAATGTATCAGCCATTTTATATTAAGCGATAGATTGCTAAACTATTAGCATACAATTATTTACAGCAAGGCAAAGAGCCTTGTGTTTACAATTTATTTGATAGGGTTAGTACATGTACTAACAACGTTTTTATTGGCACATCTTGTGATTTAAGTTTATCAATACTTCAGGAAGCCTTCAAAAAGGGCGAATTATAAAACGAGCGAATAAAAAAAACTTAGCGCCTGATGATGAGATACTGTTTTAATAACTTGAGCGGCATGAATTTGAGTAAGCGAAAAATTAACTAAACCAACGACGAATATTGATTAATAATAAATAAATCTAGAACGAGCGTACTAAAAGCGGGTTATGATTAATCCATTTCAGAAACTAAAATGCTAACCGTGTGACTAAATTACTATGTGAGCGACTAAATTACTAGATGAGCGACTAGAAATACTGAAAAGGCGACTTTTATTTTGCCAATCGTGATTTTCGATATGAAATATAAATATTGGGAAAATCACGATCTATTTATTTATGAAAATAATCTCGTTCACCTGGGAAACTTAATAGGTTATGTTAGGTTTTCTTGTGACCCTGTATCCAAAAATAGGAGCCCTGTCAAGCAGGGCTCCGTCAACTAGGCTTAGAAGACTGAAGCGTCTTATTTTATCTTATTTTTTGTTCATTTGATTTAAGTAAATGCATATTGCTTTGTTTTTTCGGAATACATTCTTTCATTTAATTACCTACCCTTAAATTATTAAATTACTACGCTAATAGTGTTTCTTAAAATAGTAATTTCATTAAAAAAAATTCATAAAAATGTGAGGTTTATCTATTACGAAACAGTTCATTTAAGATAAAATGCCGCTCAGTATAAATAAATAATTTGCATAATATTGAAAAAAAATTACGGACGTTACGTTGGCATTCGAACAAATATTACGTCGCTCAAATATTATGAAGCTTCTCATTTTGTATTTTAAGTAAATCAAATTATGTTTGTAAGTTGCTGTTCTGTTGATTTCTCATCACTCGCAGTCAGTCGCTCACTTAGTGATTCTATAACCCAAATTTATTATTTTTGTCACTCAAAACTTTAATTTTCAGTCACTCGTTTAAATACTAGCCTTCAGAAAGTTGTGCTAAAACGAAGTTCATGTAAAATCAAACTTGGTTCTTGTAGTGTAATGGAGCTTATTATATTTACAAACAATATTGATATGTAAGTTTCGGCCTGTTTCATTTACCCACATTTTATTGGAAATGAAAATCCATATTTTCCTTTATTTCCTTTATAAATGAAAATGTTGGATAATATTCCGTTCTATACATTTTTGCAGTAATTTGTAATTTGGGTCGGGTTGGTAAAAAATAATATTCTTTTTTGTTCTCACTTACTAATTGTACCTCATAATATGCAATTTTGCTGATACATCAATCAACAATAGTAATATAAGTTATAGTAAATATTTTACTTGTTCTAGATCAGGACGCTCACTCAAGTGCTTAGCAAGCAGCGCCGGTGCGCAAACATTAGCTTATGACGATGCCCGTGTTAATATGTGCTGTGGACGATTTTGTTTCAAAGCTATGTTCAAATGTAAACTCATTAAATTATTTTACAAGCGCCTATTTAAGGTGGACGGTGAAGAGGTTAATTTCAAAACCAGTTTATAACTATGTAGGTAAGCATAGTGTAAAATAGATTTGGCAGTGTAGGTAGGTACATCATTACTAAGGAAGTGATAAAAAAACAAATTGTGTCAGTTACCAAAGCTCAGTCAGTAGCTACAAAGTAAGGTGATGTAGACTAGAATCAAAAATTGAACTTGTGAAGAAAATAATTTTGGAAGCTCAAATAGACTTATTAAATCGTAAAAATTAGGCTTCATTGCACGGGACACATGTACTTCCTTAATCAAAAATAAATGTGTTTTTATTGCACGAGGTGTAGCTACTTGCTCGACCAAAAATAGTGTCTAATTGTTGGAAGAACGATCTGAAATCCTGTTTCTTGTGCCTAAATGTTCCAATACTTCTTCGTCTTTTTATGTGAGTGTATGCTGGTACTGTCCAAAACTGGTGTTTTGCTTTATAGAGCTCCCTAAGGCCTGCAACACAGTCCAACGATTGTGGTGTGAGACAAGAACCGGGATTGACGGTTTTACGTGCCTTTCGAAGCACGGTAGTGCTCTGGTCTAAATACTACAAGCGGTCGCTCATCCAAATGGAAACCTCTGCAAACGTTGCTTAACTTTACCGATGTATCACGTACGGCAAGACAAGTCAAGCTAAGAGCCCTACATCTATAATACTGATAAATTATTATTTTTGTAGACTCACGCCTGTATCCTCGAAGGGGCAGGCAGAGGTGTAATAATACACCCACATTTCGCTATGAATTTTTAGGTCCCACGTAATACGGAGCGAGCCTATTGCTGTAACCGGGCACATCACCAGACTCCGTGCTGCTACTGAGAATTCGGCAAACCTAGTAACACTTTTGCCCGACCCGGGAATCGAACCCGGGACCTCAGATCAGCAGTCGCATACGATATCCACTGGACCATGGAGGTGATTTTTGCCACAAAAAGCCTTTGAAAATATGGTTATCCGCCACATAATTCTGATTTATTTGTCACACAGACGTCCATTAGTCAATGAACGCACAAACATGCGTGTTTTGTATATCCAAATTAATTTATTGAAGTACATATTTTTTACCATTTATTATTTATTATAATATTGAGGTTTTATACAGTATGACGTCTGTACCGGATATTAACCGGACATACGTTCCGTTTATGGTCAGAATATTACTGATGTTATAAGTTTTTATACTATAATTTTTTCGGTTATTTTTTTACAAGCGTGGCTTAATAGACCAAATCCTGATATGCACTCACGATGACCTTGTAACCCGAATTAGGAGTGGCCTATGTCCAGCAGTGGACTGCAAAATGCTGAATCATGTTGAGCATGAACAAAATTATTTAAGGCATAATATGTATGTTAATTATAAACAGAAGAGCATGCATGAGAAACTTGATGGGAGTGAATGAAGCAAGAGAGGTATGTCAGGATCGTTGCAAATGGCGTTCCGTACTCTCTGCCTATACCTCCAGGAAACAGGCGTGAGTCTATGTATGAATGTATATTATAAGCATACATAATCGTAGCTTCATCCGTCGCACGAAAAGAAAGAAAGAAAGAAGGAAAAATAAAATAACCAGGCTTTAGACATCGAAGTATCCTAACATATACCTACATCAAATAAATATCTATAGAAATACTGATCAATAGAATGCATATATCCTGACAATTGATAATACTGATAAACATAAACTAGCAACAACAGCTGTAATCTAATTCACCTACATAATTCTATAACTAATTTATTATCCCAATACCTATACATTAGTGGAAATAGCGAGATGTTTACGCAAGCAGATTTAATTACTTAGAGTTAAACTGTTGAGTTTTGGAAGGCATGCCTTCCTTAAACGGTCGGGTTATAGTTACGAAGAATGGAGGTGGCATTTATTAATAACACTGTTCATATTATATTAATGCAATGACTAATTACGATTTCAGTCGCCTTTCTTGAATTATCTTTTGTTGGACCGAAATTCTCTTTTATGTATTAGAAGGTTTTTGGATGAATAATCTTGATCAACGGGTAGAATTATCATATATCTAAATCTATCTTTGTCTATTTGTACATGCGTAAAAGAGATGTAATCACTATACCTACATACACTTTAATGATTTCGGTTGAAACAATGGGTGCGGATGTTGAAAAATTAAAACTTTTATTGATGAATCCAATGCTTTATACAAGTATATATAACGGGTGTCAATCGCGTATATTAACTAATTAAAGGTATAAATACCTATATGTTGGCAACGTTTGAACGAATCAAATGCAATCCATCCAGTCGTTTTTAATTGTGTCCTACAAAATATGAAAATTTTCAAGGTGGTCAGTACATTAACGAGCCTTTGTTTGTTGCGGTAGGCCGACAGCTACGTTTGGCCTTGACCTTATCATGCAACCAATTTTGGTAAGATCTTGGTTGTGGCTGGTAATGGCTTAATACTTGCCAGTGGCTGAAAATGTAATAATGAGATGACGTAGTTGTATATGAGGCAGAAATTAGACGAGGAGAATGTGTGGGATAGTAAGACTTTGTGCGATTGCGTGACTATGTAGACCAACTGTTCTTTAGCACAATCGCTCACTAGATAAGCAGGCATTAATAAAATCTTAATAGCTATACTTATACCAATTGAAACATACATATTGAAACCAATTAATAAGCACAAAGGTACTTAATCTAGTTTGTTCCATCAAATCGTAATCATTATTTATCAAAAGTTCCTAGTTTTTTTATTTACGCACGAGGCGCTTAATACATTTCTAATGAATGAACTCACGGTTGTCGTTTATTTTCTGATCGGCAGTTCTATAATTTGTGAGATATCCAAGATTTATGATAATATTTTACAATAGTCAAAAATGTAGTTTTGAGACAAACTACGTCCATTATTGACAGGCTAATCAAAAACAAAAAGTATGGATATATTCACCAGCAGCTCTGTATGTCAAACTGCTGGACTCTGGTTTATTTTCACTATGATAAAGGTTAGGCCATAGTCTCCAAGCTTTCCAGTTAGTGTTGCTTGACAGACTTCACATGTCTTTTAAGAACATCATGGAGAACTCTTGGACATGCCAGCTTTCTCACAGTGTTTTCCTTCATCACTTATCAAGCGGCATTAACAAATGAACCATTGTCACCATAAGGCTGTTGTAGTCCACTGCTAGATACAGGCATCTTAAATTGCACGCCACGAAGTACGATTTTTGGATCTTCTTATCCAGCCTCTTCCAGCTTTTGCGTAAATCGTCACTCCAACTAACACTTTAAAACCGCATTACAATCCCTAAAACACCTTCACAGAACCACTTGCTTCCCACCTCCATGTAGCTGGGGAGGCGACCTGAAACTTATTTAATTAGTATTCTGTAAATGAGGAGCAGGCGACGACAATCTAAATACAAGCAGTTTAATTTTTCGTTAATCGCCAACAAACTGTTGGAGTTATGCGGCTACACGTTCCAACTTAACGCTCTGTATCTTTTTGGTTTATTCCCGGATTTAATTCCATTTCTGTTTCTAGGATTATATGGTTTATGTAATTGGGAAATATATGGAATGGATACTGTATGGATTCCAGCTAGCTTAGGCTGGTTTTTAAAGATCAAGATTCTTTGATGCAATCCTGAGATGCAGCTTTTGAATTCTTAGGTGATAAGCATGGCGTTATAAATTTGACATGTCTATGTATAATTTATTAAAACGTAATTATGGGCAGGGCACATAGCTCGAAGAACCAATGGTTTTGGAGTTGCAACCACGTACCGAACGACGCAGCTGCAGGCGTAGGCCTCTCACAAGGTGGACAAACGATCTGGTTGAGACTGAGGACGACACAAGATCGGTCTCTGTGGAGAACCTTGGGGCAGGCCTATGTCCAGCAGTGGCCGTGTCTCTAGGCTGACATGATGGTTTTTTTTTTCTATATGTGAGGATGGATAGATGCTGATTACCATTTCACTCGCCGATTCTTAGATCTTGATGAAACTTTGTATATAATACGTTTTATTATTTACAAGAAAGATAGCTTAAACATCAAAGTAGCCTACATTTTGTCGTATTTGTAAATTGTACAGAGGAAATTATTCACGTTAATTATGTATATCATAGTTTGTGTATCAAATTAAAGTTCAATACTAAGAGCCCCTCTTACATTCTCATTTAAAAAGACGGCTTCTCCAATAAAAATAATCCTGTGTCGCGGCGTACCTATTTGAAAAACAAATAAAACACAAAGAAGACCCAGACTCGGAACCACAAATTGTAAATTACAATAAGTGTTACCACAACATTTGGCATAGTGTTAGACGGCGTGATAACTGCTTAAACCACTGATTTCCAGCCATTTTATGTGGCTTTGATAATATTAAAATGGTCACCGTTATGAAACTTTTGCGATTTGTAAACAGCTTTACTTTCGTAAATTAATTAACTTAAGGTATATATATTTATAAGATCCTTTCAATAATGTTTTGTACCTCGCCCGAAGAATGTGCGTGGTGGTAGGGGAGGTGGCGTTGGTTTTTATGTGCGAAAGGACTTACGTGTTCGCACCTTGCCACACCCGCCATCACTCGTGGAACAGATGTGGATCAGGTTGCAGGTGAATACACAGTGTGTAATTATTGGCACAGCTTATAGGCCTCCCTGGCAAGATGTAGACACCTTTTTGGATGCTGTCACTGACTCCCTGAGCTCATGTGCTTTTGCTGATAGGGTTATTCTTCTTGGAGACTTTAATATAAACTACTTGGATATGAATGACAGGAAAACTAAAACTTTATGTGCCTTCCTTCAATGTACTAGCCTAAGGAATGTAATAGTGGAACCTACTCATTTCACAGATCACAGTGAAACACTCATTGACCTAATATGCACAGATGCCCAGGTGTGTGAAACATCAGTATTGCATATACCTGAACTGGGACAACATGTATTGATCACTGTTAAATTTTATATTAGGGCACAGAAGCCTATTCCTCATTGGATCACTTTCAGGCCACTGAAGGATATACTGATTGATATCTTCAATAAAGACCTAATAAAAATAGATTGGAATCACCTAATAGACTTTAGTGATGTCAATACAATGGTGGATAGATTTACTTCTTATACTCTAAGTCTGTTTGACCTACATGCCCCTCATAAAAAAGTCTTAATTAGGGAGAGAGGTCACCCATGGATAACTGACACTGTTAAAGACATGGTCAGGCTACGGGACAAGGCTCACCAGCGTTACAAGTCTTGCAAATTAGAGACTCATTTTAATACATACAAAGACCTTAAGAAAATTGTTATTGCAGCAATACATAGTGAAAAAAGTGCTTATTTTAAAACAAATATAAATATGAACAGAAGAGACCCGAAGAGACTATAGAATAGTATTAAATCGGTTGTTAATTATAAAAATAATTGCCAGTTACCTTACTATTGTAATGACCCGGAAGTTATCAATAAGCATTTTCTTGATGTCCCTGGTAACGGTGAAGTCACAATTTCAGATTTGACCTACTTTGAATTTAATCGTTATGGGTCAGGGTGCTTTGAGCTTCAACCAGCCAGTGAAATGGAAGTCCTTAAAATCATACAGGGGCTCCGATCAAATGCTCTTGGGATTGATGGTATATCACTTGACATGTTGGTTATGACACTTCCGCATACACTCTCAGCTATCACACAATAGATCCATTGCGTCTTCAACTTTTCCTGACTTGTGGAAGACTGCAATAGTCAAACCCATTCCTAAAAAGTCTACTCCAAATAGTATTAATGATCTACGTCCGATCAGTCTCTTGCCATGCATTTCCAAGATACTGGAGAAGGTGGTCTGTTTACAGTTGAGACAATATGTTGAGAAATGTAATATTTTACCTGAAAGGCAATCTGGCTTTCGGGTGGGTCACAGTACAACCACAGCCTTGATTGATGTTGTGGATAACATCCTGGAGGACAGAGATCAGGGCAAGGGGACACTGCTTGCATTATTAGACTGTTCCCGGGCATTTGATTTCATTAGTATTCCTCTTCTTCTTTCTAAGCTTGCATATTACGGATGTGATCACAAATCAATATGTTGGTTTGCTAGTTACTTGAGTAACCGATATCAGCTGGTGCAGGTGATGGGAAGTGATGGGAACAAGTCATAATCATCACTTGGTTCAGTTGTGCGCGGAGTCCCCCAGGGCTCAATTTTGGGCCCACTTTTGTTTATAATATACACAGCCAATGTGAGTAGAACTATAGCACACTCTAGGTTTCACCTGTATGCTGACGATATACAGTTGTATGTGTCCTGTAAGCCGGACAGCTGCTCTGAATCTGTGGGTGAAATGAATAAAGATTTAGACAATATATCTGATTGGGCAAACAGAAATTGTCTATTACTTAACCCCAACAAGTCTAAGTTTTTGTTCATTGGCACTAAGGAGATGGTAAGCAGGATGCAGGGGTGTGGGCTGGATGTCAGGATCAAGGGATATCAACTAGAGCAGGTACTGGAAGCTCGCAACCTAGGTGTTGTATTTGACCAATGCTTACACTTCGAGACCCACATTGCGGAGGCAGTACAAAATTGTTTTTATAGACTGAAGCTTATTTACCGGATTCGACCCTATATTAGTGAGGAAATGCGTATTCTTTTGTGTGAAAGCTTGATCTTGTCCAAGCTGAATTATGCAGACACAGTGTATGGCGCATGTCTACTAAGCAGAACAGAAAGGCTCATACAGCGGGTGCAAAATGCCTGTGCCCGATTCTGTTTTAACGTCCCACCTCACACACATATTACACCCTTTCTTAATAAAAACAGAATGTTGAGAATGTCATCACGTAGGAAACTCCACCTAGCCTCACTTCTTTTCGGTGTAGTATCTACAGGCAGGCCCACTTATCTTTATAAAAAGCTAACATGGTCCAGTGACCTGAACAAACACAAAACAAGAGGGTCTACTTACCTACTGGTTACACCTAGACACCGAACAGCTGCTTTTCGTGGTAGTTTTAAAATGACTGCAACTCATTGTTGGAATGACCTGCCACCACCCATTAGAGCCCTGAAATCGAGTTATAGTTTCAGTAAACAATACAAACAATATTTACTTGATCAACAACTACAGCTTTAAGCTTACCAAAACTAAACAATACAATCTGTGTTAGTAGCAATGTATTGCCATTCGACCGGCCAGCGATGCGTACTTTATCTTCAAAGGTATTTGTTCGTGAGTGTTTAGATTTCCTGTATCCATGGCTTTTTAAATAATAAAATACCTAATTGTATTATGCACTTCCTAAAAATTATCATGTTCGAATACACAACAAACGCCCAAATCGTATCACACACTAGCCGATTCATAATGTAATGGATCACAATAATGTTTTCCGCGTAAGGAATTGTCTCCGATTTCTGTTCCCTTATTTCCATCCACAGTTTCCAACTTTCCACAATGGTGAACTGACATTGGCTTGGCGTCTATTTAAAAATTTAAACTCCGCGCGTACCAAGGATCACAGATTATAAATAGTCGTACAGACGTATGCGCATACACATTTGTCATAGACAGTTGGCCATGGTGAAGGCTTGTCGATTGTTGAGTATGTAATATTTATTTTGGTTATACCACCTGTACAGTTTTTAATAATGTATGTTAATTATATAATAATATTTATTATATTTATTTATATGTATTATGGTCCCAACAGAATATCAGCGCCATCTTGTGTTACAAGATGGCATTATGCTGAGTTGGGAACCGATTCTATTTATGTTAGGTTAGTGTTTATGTTAATTTATGTATTCATCCTGCCTGTTACATTGTGTACCTACATATTGGAATAAATGAGTTTTTCTTTCTTTTCTTTTTTCTTTTTTCTTTTTATGATTTAAAGAGTCTGTGTTGACATCATTATATCTGAATGATAAAAATAGTCTTACATTGCCCTATTGAAGAAATAGGGCAATTTAAGACTATTTTTATATATATGTAAATAAGCAATAAATATGCGTTCTTTACTTAAGACTCACATCAATAAAAAATCTTGTATGATCAAGGATTCAAAACATAAGGCATGATGTTTGTCAATGTGTTTATTTTTGTGCGCGAGATATGGATGTTATAGGTAATTTATATTTTTTTGGACATATTATACGAAAAAATGAAATGGATGTAGGTGAGCAAGTGATGAATATTAAGGTAGAGGGATGGACGAGGATGGAGGGGGGGCAATGAAAAGATGGATGGACTGTGTGAGGATGGATATGAAAAAGAAAGGGGTAAATGATCATATGACGGGTGAGAGAGAAGTATGGAAGTGAAGGACGTACTGCGCTGACCCTAAACAAATTGGAACCAGGTCAAGAAGATGATGAGGTAATTTATATTTTTGTAACCGTTCCTATTCTACATATCCTATCTATATATTTATGTACATACATACATATACTCACGCCTTTTTCCCGTCGGGGTAGGCAGAGACAACAGAACGCCATTTGCTCTTATCCTTACAAACCTCACGCGCTTCCTCTACACTCATTACTCTTTTCATACATGCTCGCCGGTTGCGGGTACTTCGGACCTTTCCGTTTCTTAGGATGTCTCCAATTTGGTCGAAGAATGTCCGCCGAGGTCTGCCGCGACCGACTTGCCCACACACATTTGCCTTATATATCTGATTCGTCATTCTTTCTTCACTCATTCGCTTCACGTGTCCAATCCACCTAAGCATTCCTTTCTCAATCCTTGTTACCACATCTTCTTTCAGTCCACTGCTCTTTCGTATAGTTGCATTCGGAATTCTATCAATCAGTCTTACCCCACACATACTACGCAGTGATCGCATCTCAACTGCGTTAATTCTACTTTCATGCTTTTTCTGCCAAACCCAGCTCTCACTTCCATACATCAACGTGGGGACAAGCACTCCATTGTGAACCGCCAATCGTGCCTCTTTTGGCACAGTCTGACCGTTCATAAACGCCCACAGTGCTCCATTTACACGATTTCCCGCAGTCACTCTCCTTTCAATGTCTCCCTCACATCTTCCGTCCCTTGTAAATACGCTACCCAAATATACAAATTCCTTTACTTGCTCTACAATTTCACCTCCAATCGTAATATTACACTCAGTCACACTTTCATCTTTTTCAAACACCATCACTTTCGTCTTTCGTGCATTAACTTTCATACCTTTCGCTTTAAAGCTCTTGTTCATGCAGTCCATCATGTCTTGCAACTCATTCGCCGATGATGCAAGAATGACTTGATCATCGGCATATAAGAGGCACTTAACACGCACTCCTACCATATCAATCCCGCATTCAGTTTCTCTCATATCATTCATGCAGCTATCCATGAATACGTTGAACAACCAGGGCGAGGCTGCACACCCTTGTCTGACACCTTGGGAGATGTCAAACCAGTCCGAATAGGCACCATTGATTCGGACACAGGCTCTAGAACCTCTATACAGGGATTTCAGAGCCCTTATTATAAAGTTGTCTACCCCATACATGGATAACACCTTCCATAATATTTATGTTGTGCTATAAAATTTGCCCTGCAGTATTCAAAGTTGAGTTTACCTTAAAGTTAAGTTAGAACTCGTTGAAGGGAGTATCTATACTCCCGAAATTATTTTAGGCTTACGGACTAAAACCACTGCAGTATCCCACCTCCTTTAGTTAAAACATTAGGCAAATCTACCACAATGGTGGCAGTGTAAGTCAAATTCGTAACAAAGAAATGTACATTGCAGCTATATCAGAATTTACTTTCTAAAATGAAAAATATAGAAATGTTGTGCCTCCGGGGTCTTTAGAATGGAAATAAAGAACAACGGATACAGAGACCATTTAAATTTCCAACAAAGGTTCATAGATCAAAATTTTTTTGTTCTGCACATGGATTCAGTGTGCAAAATTATAAAGCACGCAAACGTTACAGCGTTATCCACGTATTAGCGGTTGACTGCTGCAGTTATTTAATGTTTTCTTTTCTATATTTTTTCTTTCTTTCTTTCGGTTACGAAGTAAAGTATTATTTTACTTACCGTACTGTGTACTTCTGCTATTAACATTTGCTTTAGTTTGAATTTCTTTAGAAGAATACTGATGGATATATGACAAGTAATAAATGTTATTTACGTTTATTTTTATAAATCCACACGATATGAGACGATGTTGCAGTATTTGATAAATTCATATTGATATTTTGTAAAAGTAAGCAGAGTATTTATCATTTTGTCAAGTATAGACGGATCTCATATTAGCTTAGCAAACGGTACTGGACGACGACTACAAAGGCAGCGCTTAATGCAAATGTATAATCGTGTGTGTATTTTGTTTCATTGTTTGGATTAAATAAGCATAGTCATGTGTATGTGAAAACATGCAAATGGTTTTATGGTGTTCTTTTGGACATATTGTAGTACTGTAGCTGTTTGTTTACTGAATATAAAAAAAGTATTTTCGCCAAAGTGGGCAGCAAATCGACGGTTCCTACGTACATAAGGTCAAGTCAAAAATCGAGGTTTACAGGAGAGCGTAATTTGTGTTCAACACGCCCTAGAAATAGTTCTATGACCAATAATATATATTTTCTTTCTACAATATTTTAACAGTTTTAAGAGATTTATAATGCTATTTACACAAATTTATCATTTTTTCGTTTTCTTGAAAAAACTGATAGATGACCGTTTCTACGCCGATAATAATGTCAGTCATGTCTATTATACCTTTTTATACGCTGTCCGTGTGGTGACGGATTAAGAATACGGAATGTCACCACCCCATATCATTCCATAGGTGTCGTAAGAGCCGACAGAGGGAGCATATTGTGCAGAGAACAGCACTGTAAGAGAAGGAAAAAGGAAACTTGATACAAACCCTATACCAACCCCCTGTACAAGACCGCATTCGTACCGAGTGGCACGCATTTTAAAACACCGTACAAAAAGATATGTACAGATGTCCGTATCTACGACACGTTTTCGTTTAATTTATAATACTTGTTCTTTTATACGATAAGTAAAACAAGGTAAATAAATAAAGTTTAAAAAAAATCGTATGTCAGTATGTGCGCATAGATAATCTAAAGCCAATGATGCAATAAAAATATGCCATTTTCGACATGTATATACGTAGGGACCGTCGAATACTCACACCTCCAAGTATATAAATAAGTTGCAGCAATCTTCAAGCGCGCCCCCAGCACATTTGATTCGTTCATGCGTGGTAGGGACAAATTAATCAGTCTCCAAGTGCACTAGACGTGTCAGATACCAGTAGGTACTACCGTTGCTTAAGAGGATCAGTTACAAGAGATCATATGGTTAATTACGAGAATAAAGCCACAGTTCTGATTACTAAAATCAGAACTTTGGCCCAATTATAGTAATAATTTTTATCCAAAATGCAGTTCGATCTTATGCCAATGTCATCTTATGTCAGTGTCATACTTACATACATCTGTCAGTGTCATACTTATGTCATAAATGGTATTCTCCTAAATTAATTGATATGTGTATTGATATCGCGATAGATCTTCACAATGTATCAGAATATGTATTGTGACACTGACGAACTATATAATTATGTCAAAATAGACGATAAAAAAATTAAGTGTAGCAGAATCCCAATTGTGAGTCAATTCAAAGTCTAATCTAATTTCGTTTAAAGTACAGTGTCGATCTCAGATAAAATACAAGAATTGGCCTGGTTATGAATTAGAGGGAGGTTAAAGGTGATGATTGGCGAGCAGTGATCAAGATGTCTTTCTTTCTTATTGGAGGCCTAGGCACACCATATTTTGGGTCGATGAGCCATTGGAGTAAGAGTGAGTATACTTACCTACTCTTACTCCATCCACCAGAACTACTATGATATACTTTAGCTATCCAATCAAAAGTTCCACTGCCGAAAATTAACCTTATCTTAGGCGAATTCAGTAATACGTCGAATCATGAATCAAAGTTACTTGAAATTCTATTATGACAGTAATAGATAGATAGATAGATAATTCTTTATTGTGCAAATGTTGGTACAAATTCGGTGTAAATGACAAGTGTACTACATACATATCAAATGCACAAGGGCGGCCTTAAGCCATGTATTCACTAGGGAACAAAGTCCCTCGACTTATCGCGAACAGTCGCAGGACATTTACGTGCAACTGTCCCGTGACAATGTCGACCGACATTTCGCTCGTCCACATACCGGCATTGTGATCAAGATGTCGCCTAAGTGTTAACACAGTTTCGTTGGTAGTGTGGACCAACGAAGGGTATATATTCGCGGGTAGTCGCGGTACAAATAGCAACACACGTCCTCACAAGTCAAATGCCGTCGGAAACTGTCGAGGGACACGAAGTCGCGCAAGGTCGACGCTATCGGAGCGTCGACAAGCGACTTGTTCCCCGATACGTAGATATCGCCTGCGATGTCGGGCGATGTCCCCCGCGACGTCGCTCAACACGTAGAATTCGTGTCGGGCGACAAGGTCGCGGGACAAATGTCCCCTAATGAATACGAGGCTTTATCGCAAAGTGCGATCTCTTCCAGGCAACCTTAGGATGGACAGACTGAAAAGACAAAAAGCTTTGATGTGTAGTGACTAAGTATCTGATTACTATAAATTGGTTTTATTTATTATACATACATACGCAGGCATATATACAATAGATATGATAGGTGCTAAACATATTATAAATAAATAAATACATAATATGCTACATACATAATTATATAAACACATATATATAATATTATAGGTACATAAATATAATACATATACATAAATACAATGCATATACACAGGTACATATAATAATATGAACACAAAATACAGTGACAAAATTAGTTTACAAGGACAAATAGTGTTTCTTTAGTGCATTTTTAAAAATGTTCAATGACTTAGCTTGCCTAATTTCGACCGGCAGCGCATTCCACAAACGGACAGCTTGAACAGCGAAGGATTTATCGTAGAAGTTTGTGGAATGTGTTGGCATCTGCAGTCTCAGATCCACCGACGACCTCAAGGTCTTTAAATGTGTGTCATGAAGGAACTTAAAACGTTCTTTGAGATAATCGGGGGTATTAGGATTAAACAACACGTTGTACAGTAACATAAGAATATGAGTATTCCAGCGAAGTCGAATTGGGAGCCACTTGAGCCTGGATCGAAATTCAGATACCTGATCATATTTGCGTAAACCAAAAATGAATCTAATACAGAAGTTTTGGAGACGCTCAAGTTTATCAAGTTGGTCCTCATTAAGATCAAGATAGCTGACATCAGCATAATCGAGTATTGGGAGAAGCAAGGATTGTGCAAGCGCAATCTTGGTGTTGGTGGGATTCTTCCCACTTTCTAGTTCCTCAGCCTTCGTAATGACCCAGCTGAAACAAACAATTTACGGCTGGTCTCTTGTAATTGATTTCCCCATGAAAAAGATTTGTCCAGATAAATACCAAGCTTTTTCACGTTATCTGAAATTACTAAGATGTTACCATCGAACTCAATCTGCGGCAGCTGTGGCCAATTTATCTTGGAAATCATCCTAGAACTGCCAATTAGAATGACCTGTGTTTTTGTCGGATTCACCTTGAGGCCATAATTTTTACTCCACGCACAGATACGAGCCAAATCTAAGTTTATATTACAAAACGCCGTTGAAATTGACTCGAGTGGTGCTTGTGAATATATCTGCAAATCATCTGCATAAAGGTGGTAAGATGAAAGTAACTGTTTGGAGATAGAATTTATGAAAATTGCGAAAAGTAACGGAGATAGCACGCCACCCTGCGGTACTTGTAGTTGTACCGGTAGTTGTATTTCACTACGAGGAGTACGACTCATCGACACGTATACGCTGTCGGCATCCAAACAGATAACTATGTAATATAACTGTAGGTATACGTATCTTGTCACCAGACAGACATATAAACAGGATTGGTTGACTCAAATATTGATCACACGATTACGCAACACACTCCCAACAAAGAAACCCCCACATTCTCTATCTCTGCTTCTCTTTCTCCCTTTCTTCATCAGTGCGCCAACTCCTTCTTTATTTGTCTATCCATACCCTGCTTGACCTTTTTCTCTATCTCTCATCTCTTTCCTTTCTCCCTTTCCAACGCACACTGTCTCTATCTCTCCCCCTTTTCATTTATCACTCTAGTTTTACATGTTTTCCTCTAACTCTTTCTTAGAGTGCCTTTTGTGTGCCTTCACTGTCATAAGTATATTTAAACCAAATACTCATTTTAACGTAAATAAATCACCTTTAGCTTAACAGGTTAATACCTCAGTCATAATAAATAGACATTACAAAGAAAGAAATGGTTCAGCTTGATACGCCTACGTCCAAATCTTCTTAGCGCAAACCTCATAAAACTTGATAAATCCAAACAAGACTTTAGTGCCGTGCCCCTTGGGATAAATTATTTTGTAGCCTAAAGAACGCATACTGATAAAATTACTTTTAGGCTCTAGTTCAGGAGTAATAGAAGTTTGTGAGACCTTATGTTAATGTTGGAAGTAAACATATTCATTCAGACAAAAAAGGAAAACTTATTAGGGTCTTGGGGATTCAATCAACATCTGTTATTTTCACAGCGGGCGAGCAATTCCTAATTTTATATTTAAAAGCAGTTAAATATAAAGCGGCGATAGCCAATTGGAGCGACTGACAAAGTGCTATGCAGTGGAATCAAAAATCACAGTGAGCAGCACTGACTTTTCGAAGTATTAAGTTTTTTAATAAACGTCTACTAAATGGTAACGATTGATGTATCGGTGGATGAAAGTTTGTTTCTTTATGGAAAAGCTACGGAATCAGTTTAAATTGAAATTTGCTTACGTGGAGAATCTCGGATGCTGCTCTGATACAACCAAAGTAATAAAAAAAAATTGTGCAAACTTACTAGTACTAAGTACCGTACAAAAAAAGCAGACAAAAAAAGAGGCAAAGCAGCATATTTTCAACTATTTACTCAACATAGTATTATATCAAATTCCCTTTTCAAAAAAACGTGCTGTAATATTACCAAAGTGGTTTTCAAATTCTAAACAGAATTTTGAAGTCTAATTTTAATTTCACCAAAATAGAACGCTGTCATAAACAACCAGGTACAAAGGCCCCTGACATCGTAAATTATGAAATTACAGGCAAACAAATAGATAAAATGTTGTCGACTGCAACTCACAGTGGAAATTCACAATTTACATACGTATATCAGAACCACACACTCGTGTCAAATATAGAAGCCATGCTAATTAGGCTCAGTGCACACTGGCGGCACGGTACGGAATCTTTTGACAATTCTACATATAAGTATTCATGTAGCCCTCATTGTGTGAGTTGACGGGCCCTATGCCAATATTAAGCGATGCTTGCAGATATCACCATGTGGATGAATGACTGCTAGTGTATTTATATCAGAGCGGTACTGTGCTTTAGACGGCACGTAAAGGCCATGTCGCAGTCCTTCAGGCGGTCTTGTCTTGTACATTGAAAATGGAGCATCTCTTCACAACAAACATACTACTAAATTGTCCCATACTAGTGCATCAAGTAAATTTATCTGACTATGATAATGACTGTCTTTACTGCAATTACAATTTTAATGTACTTGTACTACTACTATTGTATTATTATTTTCATTTAGTCGTCAAAATCAGTTACCGCGGCACCGGTGTGCCGTTAGTAGGCGCTATGCCTAACTGTATACATTTGTATTGTACGTATATATTTTTATATGTATCCTACACAATATAATATTAATTTACTGACTAGTCCACCTTACAGAGGCACTAGTTATATTAAAAATGTTTTTAGTAATGCCTATTTGATCAGCTTCATATTATATAATGCTAGTTCAGAATTGCGAACGTTATATTGGTTTTGAAATTTATGATAGATCTGTCCTATATTCTTCCACTAAAGACCAGCATTATTTGAATTTGAAGTTTATAAATGAAGTTATAGGAGATGTGAATTATATTTTTTGGCACTTGCTGTGTTCGCACTCTGAGAAACATACACAGACCTATATAGACTCCCACGTGCTCCTCCCAAGAGGGAGAAAATTATCGATTGGATTCGCGTTTCATATGTGTAGATTTACGTAATATCCATTGTAGTAGATTTGCGTGATCCCACCACTGAAGGAAGTCCTAGACAACGCGGTAGTTTTAGTGCGTGTTGCAAACATCTTTCGAGAAATTCAGATACTCCTTCTTCCTAAGTCACCTTTGGCTGGTAGAGTAAAATCCACCACAAGAATTTATTCGAAGCACGGCAACAGCAGAACACCTGGTATGAATATACATGGAATAATTTGAATTCGTCTAACCCACATCAGTAGATTTATTTGCTGACGTTTTTACTTAATATTCACCCGATTTGACGGAATATTAACTTTTCGTTGAATTAATGCCATTAGAGCCAAATTCCTGTTAAACACTGCATGCATATGCATTTGTCAATTAATATGAAATTATAAGAAACATTAGCAGTAACAGCTGTCGCGTTCACGGACTTCTCTCGATCGCATAATTACCTACTTTATGCAGGCAATAATACAATAATGTTTTCTAGTCGAATGAAAACATAATTATTCTAATGATATGATTATGTGACAAAATGTAAATCTGAATTTTGCTCTTCGTGACAAATTTTATAGAGATGCAAAGACATCATGAACCTTGACTTTGACTTTAGGAGACAATAAAACAATATGGTGACAATGAACCGGTCTGATTACGGAACGTGATGGTTAGTAATGAAATACTGTTATGCTAGTGTGATTTTTAGCTTTTTCAAACATTTATTAGTCCAACTAACTTAACCTTGATCTTTGGTCCAGCGTTATCCCGGTTACAACTAAGACTTTCGCTTCCGAGCCCTGAGTCCGCCTTCTAGTCTAACTCAATTTTACAGAATATTAGCTTTTCCATGGAGAGACCACCATCTTACCCCCGCAAGTCAAAGGGATAGCGATGTAACATGGATCCGACCAGTTTCAGGATATTCAATACACCTCATACCGACTGTCAACCACAGACCGCTTAAGGTGCTCTCTTAGACACAAGACAAGCTATATTTACTTATCTTTTAAATGTAAAAAAGATCCAATAGATAGCTATTCTTAAGATAGATATTCTTTCCCAATACATCTTAAATAAGTTACATCTAAACAAAGAACGCTTCCCTTCCGCATCAATAATTCTCTTTATTATCCCGTCTAACCGTTATTCCTGTCCACCTAATTCAATGCGTCGAAATATACGAAGAAATTCTCCTCAGAATCAAGCAACAATATCTCTCAGTATGTAACGATACCAATTTGAAAGAATGCTAGACGTCTTCATTTAGCCGCCGTGCGAAATTAAATTTATGTGACAACCTGTCTACGGGCAGAAATTTCATTGCCATTTCGAAGAATACGACGGTTTTGGTACAAGATTGAGTGCGTCGAGTGCTGGCGGTGTTGGAGAAATTGATATATAAACAAAATTGAATACTGTCGTAATATGGAGAAAGTTTAATCTAGCTACTATATTAAACGCGAATGTGAGAATCGTTGGAGGTTGGTTTCCTTTTCGATTTTAATGAAACTATGAGTCATATAGTTTACCTATACATCAGAGGCCCAATTCTCCTAAATAAATTTGTTCAAAATGCAGTTTCGATATAATGTCATACTTATGACGTATATGGTATTCTCCTAAATTAACTGATATTTGAATGATATCGCGACTAGATCAAAAATTGAACAATGTGTCAAAATATGTGTCAACGACGAACAATCAGACAATAAAGACATTGATTTAGCAGAATACCAAAGAAATATAACCTTATTAAGTCATAGAAGTAACGCTAAAATAACAACAGCGGTTGCTATGATTGATATCTTCTTGCTAATGACACATGCAGTATGATAGAAAGAGCTACTGATAGGTTTAGCAGCACGCTCCTATAGCAGCCTTGTGGTAGCCAGACAGTTGACAAAACATAGAGTTAGGAAACCGAAAGTTGTTCGTAACAGTGATGATTTATCGATAAATATTTATGGTCAAATATCTAACTTTAGTATGTGTCGATATATTTAAGCCGTAGAAGTAAACAACTAAAATATTTAAATTGTAGTTTTTGCTGTCGACGCCTGACAGTGCTTTGCAAAGACTTGCCAGACAGACAGTACTAAAAAAATTCACGCGTTTAATTGTTCGTTTTAGCCATAAGATCTATTGACAAAAAGTATTCATACAGTATAATACGAATTATACTAGATTGGCTAATGCGGCAGGCTTTGGCAATTTGTTTGCGTCGCATCATATCACGTTGCTTGCTATCGCTTACGTTGGACACTGCTCGATTTTTTTAGAGTTGTAGGTAATCCAATTTGTGATCCGCCAGCACAAATGATTCGCCTTTATGTACCTACTAGTACAGCATTGTACTACTGAAGTGCTATATTTTGACGACCCAGTTGGCGTGAGTATAATTGACTGCCACGCCGGAGCTTGCGGGTTCGATTCCCGCTCAAGTCAAACATTTGTGTGCATGAATATGGTTGTTTGTCTTGGTCTGGGTGGTACTATGTATAATATGTAATATATTAACAAAAAAGTATATATGTATGTTTATCGATTGTCTAGTACTCGTAGTAGAAAATTTGCTTAGTTTGGGACCAGATGGTGTTGTGTGAATGTGGAAGCATATTATATTATATGGTAGAATATTATATAGCGGACTGCGGACTACAAGACAAGACATCTTTGATCAGTCAGGATAGCACTAATATGATAAATAATATAGAAGTAGGTAGATTAATTAAAATCGTTGTAATTATTATATTTTAATAATATCTTCAAACTTAAATTACACTCTTTTTGTTTAGCTTTAGTTAAATAATTCTACCGGGTGTGCAATGTACGGGCATAAATGTAATGTAGGCACAGCATTCGGTTTTAAACGACGCCAGGTGCTTTCTATCTTTAAAAAACAGTCTTTCTCAAAATTACGTGAACAAATACGATGGTACTTCTGCAGAATCAAACTAGGCCGTCCAACGGCATTTATCCAAAGTTTTCTTGTGACGTCATCAATAGGCAATCTGTAATAAAAAACACCTTTTTAATAATAAAAAATGCGAATCACATCCCTAATCCATCTACTATTATAAAGATGCAAAAATGTAAGCCTGCACACACGTGTACAATGGAACGCTTGGTCCTTACAAGGCTTTAGGTTAAGAGACGCTACTTTTAAGGTAGGTATCTAAGTAAATTATGTACATAATACATTAAACTGCGCTTACTATCAAACGCGCGATAGAAAATTAGACCGCTGGACATCTTTGTTTATTGCCAACTTAGCAACCGCGGCTACCCGCTGTCGCTTCCAGCTACAGTTTAACATTCATATCCGATAGTTAGTTTCTCATTCAAAAAACATCGATATCTTTTTTCACTGTCAAATCCCATCACTAAGGCCATTAAATCAATACATGTACAAAATATCAATTTGTGAGTTAAATTCATATCACCTACGCATGCAAGCTGTTCCTTTGATTTTGTGTAAACTTGACACTCATTATATCATTAATACGAGAAAACTAAGAAATTTGTTAGACAATGCCGACTCACTGATAGAAGATAAAGTTTCTCCTGTTATTTCCGTTCCGAGAATAGTGGAATCCACATCTCGATATCATATACACAATGTGTACTAATTAATGAGTATACTATTTAATTATTTTAAGCTTACTTACTATTTAAATGCAAAAAAGTAATGTAAAATGTAAACGCAACCGTCCAACAAATTTTACACTGATGACAGATTTAGGCTATTTAGAGAATGCAGTCAAAGATATGAGTCTGTAAGGAGTCTATGCCTCTTTAAATGAGACGCGTAATTTGACGTTATGATTAACCAACTAAGACCAACTGACATTACATGTTGCACGTTCGGTATAAGGAAATATAGTGAGCATGTTCTCTCTAGTCTAAACCTAGTCTAACCTCTCTGCAGAATACCAATTATGAGTCAGTTCAAAATCGTATCTCATTTCGTTCAAAATAAAGTGTCAATGTCATATGAGTCAGTTCAAAATCGTATCTCATTTCGTTCAAAATAAAGTGTCAATGTCATATAAAATACGAGAACTGGCCTTCAGAATCACATGTAGCATTTTATTTATTTATGTTTTGGTTCTCCAACATAGAATGCACCTTACATGCTAAAAGATAATTATCACAATAGTTGGCCTTGTGTTTGCTCTAGCAGACCACAGCGTGCATAAAATTAAAACAAGTAGAGACAACGAAAAGAAGACATAAAGGTATAAAACTATACATATATAACTAAAATATTAAGTTAGATGTAGGGTTAAATAGGTAAGTAGGTATTTGATCTGAAAGTTGCACATGAACATAACTTCAGAATTTCAGACGAGTCAGGTCAACCCAACTATGTAGTGCGTAGTATTTTAGCGCGATAACCTAGAACCACGTGGGTGTAGTTGTGTGGGTATCCTTATCGCTTTACGCTCTTTCTTCCCAAACGTATCGATTGGTTACACCGGATGCGGTGGCGGGTAGACTTTTTAGTCTTGCATGATTGAGCTTCGTTCGAGCAACTATCACCTATTGTTATGTTTAATTAAAGAGATTTTAATAATTAAAAGTGCACTGCGCTTCCAAAAACTGTCTACGTTTTTCTGACGATGCTCACGCAGGTACGCAAGTAACTACAACAGAAGTAAGCTCACTCTTTACAACGATGACATATTTTCGTACTGTTAGGAGGCCGGGTCCGTTTGTCTTTTTAAAAAAAAACTCGCAAGTAGAAAACCCAAAGTTTATTTGCACTTTACAATATCACACCGTAAAAATGGAAAATTTAATGGTTCCTAAACCGTACCGTACACTGTCGCGTCTCAGATCTAACTGATTGAATAAAATTAATAATTAAAGTATATCGAATAATGCTTATTGTACAATTTCCGCTAAAGGAAAATTACGACGGAATAGTAATTGCTGACTAGGCTTTATTTACATGGAATTAAGGGATATAACAGCCCCCCCCTTTAGACGAAGCATTATCTGAATTAAGATAAAGCGAAGTCAGATTTAGAAAAATAAATACATTTGGAAAACAAATTTAGAAACCATTGAATATAGTACAAAAATCATAAGATTAGATTAGAGTTAAAGTTATAAAGAAATAGTACAGAAATAGTAGTAGATAAAAAATGTAAAAGTGTTTAATCTAGAAGTACATAAGGTTCATATTAAAATAAGAACATAATAATTATAAAGAATAACTAAACGGAGTACATGACATAACAGCATCTTTAAACGTTTTTCAAGTTTCTATTTGAATGATATTCGACTTTGTATACAGTAGCATAAGGCTTATAATTTGTTACAGGATTTGGCAATGATTTTATAGATCTGTCATCATCAGATGTTGACATTTCAGTCATTTCAATAGAACTAGAAATTTTTGAATTATTTTTAACTGATTTCTTAGTATTACATTGGTTATATATCTGGATACAAAATTGAGAGTTGTTACGGTTTCTAAAACACTTATATAATTTATAAGTTAAGTAAAAAATAAGGATACAATCAGGATGTAAGTAAATGTAGAATAGTAATGGGCATATTTAATAAAATGAGATTCGCTTTGGATTTTATTTATCTCGCTTTCCAAGTTGTTTAGCTGGTGATCTTGATATTTTAATGATTCTAAGTTTATCTTACTCAATGTGAGTGGCGTTAAATGAGGCAAAGTTTTATTAAATATGTCCTTTTCACAACAATCGTCATTTGTGATATCGAAACTTATGTCTATAGGAGATTTAATTGAAAAAGAATAAGTGTGAGTTGGTAATAGTTGAATGGTTTTCGAAAAACCTGTGCCGACAATAGGATAATCACTAATATTATCATCACATTTAATTGTTAATTTGCTCATGTTTGATTGTACAAATATCCATTTATTATTTTTCAGCTTTTGCCAAATGTCAATAAGACCAAATAACAATTTAGAGTTACACTCTTTAGGTAATGTTAAAGTTACTTCGGTTAATAGTTTTGATTCACAATTTGGGTTATTTATACATGAGAATATAGAAATCAATTTACAAATAGAATAGTTGCTGCTAATAGGTTTACAATCATCAAGGTTACTTAACATAGTATAATGCATTCTATCATCACTTAAGGCTATATACGAGTTGGAAGGTTGTATCAAAGCGAAGGTCTGAATATGTGAATCTGTCTCTTCATGAGGAGTCGGTAAAGGTATTATTTTATGAACGATATATTTGTCTGGCATAATCAAGGGGATTTGCAAAACAAAAACAATCTTATTATTATAATAATAACAATTAAGTTCTGACACATCAATTATTGAATGAATATTATGAATGCTCAATTCAACTGGAAAATCTAGCTTTTTATTTATATGGTTGATATTCTCAGATAAATCTTTAAAAAGGTTTGTGGGACTTATAACACTAGGATGAAAAACATTTACTTTAGAGAATAAAATTGCATTTAAGGTTGTGTCTAATAAATTAGAAATGGACAGTAAAGAACCTTCAATAATGTTAAGTAAATTATTAATTCTAGAAATATAAAAATGTAGATTGTCAGTTTTAGTAATTTGTGAAAATATTTCATTCATAGCATTTATTTGTGAATTTAATTTGATTTCATTCTGGTTCAATTTAGAAATGGTCGAGTTAAAATTATTTATGGTTGATTTAATTATGTGAATATTGTCTTTGAATAAATGAAATAATTCTTTATCGCTTTTGCGACAGGATTCAATTGCTGCGTCGTATTTACGAGCATCATCGGCGTCTAATGTACCAAAGAAGAATTTAAGGATCTCGCCACCAAATTCTAAAGATCTTTTGACCTTGGTTGTCGGTTGGTTGCTAATAATGTGAGACAAAGATTGTAATTTAACATAGTTGGTTTCTATTAAGATTTCTATTGGATTAGAAAAATCTTTACAATCAATTAAATGTTCTGACTGAATTCTAGTACAAAGATTAATAGATTTTTGTAATAAGGTTTCAATTTTATTGAGATACGGATCTAAAGTCATTATGTCGATGTGTGTCACTACTTTCCAGTAATCATTATAAAAATTTATGTTAGTTATATGTTCAAAGTATATTCCGGGACTATGAAATATAGGTATAATACTGGAATCTGCTTGGCATCCATAGCAGAGGGTTCTGAAAATAATTAAAGAATATATGTATAATGAAAGATTTAAAGTGAAAGATTATGAGGAAACAGCTGGTTTAATTTCATTGGTGTGATATTTAATATGCTTACGACCTACTTGCAATGTAACATTATGATTATTGTGTACTTTTATGATTTTATAAGGGCCTTTCCAGATTGGAGATAAGGCTTTCCTAAGTCGGTGGTGATGTCTTAAGTAGACTAAATCACCAACTTTATAAGTCACTTGGCGGGAATTTGTATCATAATATTGTTTAGATTTTTCCTTACTGTTATTAATGTTTTGGATAGCTTTTTCGCGACTAAAACGCATCCGATATTGTAAAGCGCGTATGTACTCATTATATGTAGTGTTGTTATTAGTCTCATACAAAGAAGAAGGAATAGTTGGCTTATAACCATACAGTAACTCATAAGGAGTGAAATTAGTAGAAGAGTGAGGAGTAGTGTTGTAAGCTAATATTGCGGTAAATAAATAACAGTGCCAATCATTTTGGTTTTCATTTACAAAGGATTTAAGGTACTCTTTTAGAGTAGCATGAGAGCGCTCTAAAGCACCATTAGTTTGAGGATGATATGGAGTGGTGTAAAGGTTTTTAATTTTTAATATTTCCGTTAATTGTTTGAATAAGTCAGAGGTAAAACAAGTACCTAAGTCAGTTAATATAGATTTGGGAAAACCGAATAGCGACATAAAATGTACAAGGTTTCTAGCTATTTCTTCACTCGTGGAGGATATCATAGGATAGGCACTAGAAAACTTTGTGAGATCATCCTGTAGGGTTAGAATAAATTTAAACTTTTGAAAACCCGCCTCGGGTAGAGGTCCAACGATATCGAGAGCTAGTCGCTCAAATGGCCTCGTGGAGATAGTAGTTATTTCCATGGGGGATTTGTTAGATAGTCTAAGTGGCTTGTTAACTTGACATAATTGACATTATTTGACATATTCTACAATATCTGCACGCATACCTTTCCAGTAATAAGCGGCTTTAATTCTCTTATACATCCGGTTCGATCCGGGATGACCCGCAATAGGGGAATCGTGATTTTCTTTTAAAATTTTTGGAACTTCGACTGGGGTAGGATAAATTAATTGATTTTTGTAAATGTATATGTTTAAATTGGTATTGTGAAATATGTAAGTGATCATATTATAAATTTTAGTATAGGCTAATTTAGAAAAGGGGTCAGAGAAGTCTGAAATTGCTAAATCAGTGATAGTAGGGTTTTCGATAATAATTTTATCTCTAAGTTTTATAAGTAAGTTATATATATCTTTGAATTTTGTTTCTTCGTAATGATGAGTTTTAGTAAAAAGAAAGTAATATGTTTTATTTTTGTCGAGTGTCGTTTGGATAGTAAAAGGTTCGCGTTCGGTGTTAAGTAACTCGTCAGCTTTCTCTAATTGTGATAAGATTTCTTCACAGTGGGGAATAGAATAATCGAAGTCTAAGGAAACAGGACATGCAATGGTATTTAATTTTGTTAAATGTAGACCTTGAGTACATTCGTGAACAATAGTATTAGAAGTTGGGAGTTTATTAGTGAACTGAAGTTTGAAGTATTGTTCGTAGGATAAATTATTTAAATTGTTAATATCTATGACATTAATTGGGCAACGAGAAAGTGCATCAGCATTAGAATTGAGACGACCTTGTTTGTAAATTATTTCATAGTCGTACTCCTCGAGTTTAAGGCGCCAGCGTATAAGTTTACTGCCTGGGTCTTTGACATTGAATAACCACACAAGGGGTCTATGATCCGTCACGATTTTAAATTTAGTGCCATATAGGTAAGGTCGAAAAGTTTTAACGGCAAACAAAATAGCTAGTAACTCCTTCTCAGTTGTAGAGTAGTTACCTTCGGCGCGATTCAGAGTACGGGAAGCGTATGCTATTGGCCTATCTTTGCCTATAGGTCCTTGAGAAAGGATTGCTCCTACAGCGTAATTACTTGCATCGGTGGTGACTATAAATGGCTGCGAGAAATCTGGGTATTGGAGTATCGGTGCGGTAATTAACATATCTTTCAGCGTATCGAAAGCGGTTTGTTGCTCAGGGGACCAGTGGAATGTGACGTCTTTCTTTAATAAAGAGGTAAGGGGTTTAGTTAATTTGGAGAAATTGTTTATGAATCGGCGATAATAGCCTATTAGGCCTAGAAATGATTTGACGTCTTTAGGATTTTTGGGCGTTGGAAACTGCGAAACGGCTTTAACTTTTTCTAGATTGGGAGAGACACCTTTATCGGTGATGATATGGCCTAGGTAAGTCACTTCGCGTCTTAGAAACTCGCACTTATCAGGTTGGAGTTTTAAATTATATTCTCTTAGTTGGTCAAATACTAGTCTTAATTTCTGTATATGGGAGTCCAAGGTCGAGCTGTACAGGATACAGTCATCCAAGTAAACATAACAATGTAGACCTTGCAGACCTGATAAGACGGTGTTCATAAGTCGTTGGAAGGTAACAGGGGCATTTTTCAACCCAAATGGCATTCTGGTGAACTCATAATGTCCAGACATGCTTGAATTCGTGCTTATGGTAAAACCCGTTTTTGGGGCGTCCTTGGGGGCCATTCGTAATTGATGAAAACCACTGGCAAGGTCAAGGGTACTAAAATATTTTGAGTGTCCTAATTGGTCGAGGATATCTGTGATAAGAGGCAGAGGATAGCTTTCAGAAACAGTGACGTCATTGAGACGGCGATAATCTATCACTATTCGCCATTTTTTCTTGCCAGAGGCGTCCATTTTCTTCGGAACTACCCATACAGGGGCACTCCAGGGTGAAACAGAGGGACGAATAATATTTTGTTCGAGCATCTTACGAATTTGGGTGTCGACTTCTTCCTTGTGACACTCGGGGAAGCGATACGATTTTACATGAATAGGAGGTGCATTGCCCGTATTTATAGAATGTTCGACGGCGTTTGTAAAAGACAGAGGCTCGCCCTCGACATGAAAAATATCTGTGTATTCTGAGCAACAACCGAGAAGAGCTTTTTTCTCCTCGTCATTAAGGTGTGAACAACGAATTAAGCTTAGAACGTGATTTGCTCGATTAGACTTAGAACAAGAAATAGAATTTATGTTATGAAAAGATTCAGAGTGCTTTAATTGATTGAAAGGTGACAGTTCCACTACATTGTCCTTGACCTCTATGTCAATGTCAGTGGTATTTAAAATTGTAACGTTGACCTTTCTGTTTGGTTTGATAGAGACTATACAATTTGCAACATAAACACCATCGCGTAAAGTGTGGTCTAATACGAGAGCTTCATTGTTATGATATAGCTCGGCGGAGTAATTTGATACAGCGCACTCGATAACGGATTCAGAACGTGCCGGGACGATATAAATAGGTTGATGAAATAGGATAGGTACCTTATGATTATTTAAAAGCATTGTATTTGAACTATAATCTATTTTAGCATTAAAATTTCGGAGGAAATCCGTACTTAAAATACCATTGTAGTTTTTTGAATTCATACTATCATACTATCGTAGAATTTATGCTCGTGAGGCTTTTCCGATATTAAAAATGATAAATAAATAGAGCCTAATGATTCGCTATAAGTATCGGTATCGTTTATACCTCGTATTTTTATAGTGTCAGGGAGAAGTTCGTGTTTGTTAGTTAAGCTAGATTGTTTAACGACGCTAATGCTCGCGCCGGTATCGATAAGAAAGCTAAGACACTTATGTGATTGTTTTGTAAACAATGTTGTATATGGTAGACACACTTTACATGATAAGTTCGTTTCAAAAATGGGAATTGGATCAAGTTCACGACCACAGGAATTAGAAGGTTTGCCAAATAATAACCCTTTTGATTTATTATAAGCATTATAATTAGTATAAGAATTGGTACAAGAGTTAGAATAATGTTTAGAAAGATTTGACTCAGACACTTCAGTTGAGCTCGATTTAGTAGGACTCAGTTCCTTTTTGGATAGCTGAGATGTGGAAATATTAATTGAATTAGTATGACTCAGCTCCTTTTTGGGTAACTGAGATGTAGAAATAGTAGTTGAATTAGTAAAATTATTCGCATAAGATTTATTATAAGAATTAGGGTACGAATTATTATAAGATTTAGGATTAGAATTGGTATAAGATTTATGATAAGAATTAGTAGACGATTTAGTATAAGAATTAGTACATGATTTAGTAAAAGACTTAGTATTCGACTTAGGATAAGAATTAGTATAAGTATCGACATTCGATTTAGGATAAGAAATAGTATACGAATTTGTGCCGTTATGATTTATCGACTTCGGCAGGCACGTATCCGAAATCTTTGCTAGTTTAAAGGTTCATCATGGACCACTTCGTCACCTTGTTGTAAAACATGCACAGCACTAGATGAACCGGGTTTAGGATTAGAAGAGTTAGAATTAGCATTTTGACGCTGCATGTTATACTGTCGCTTACGACATTGTTCTATACTGTGCCCTATGTTTTTACAGTAACTACAAATTTTTGGATATGAATTAGAATTATTTTTTGAGTTGGAATGAAAAGAGTTTGAATTAGGATTATAATTGGACCTGTTGTTAAAATTATTAGAATTAGAACTATAATTAGATTTGTTAAAATTATTAGAATTAAATTTTGGATTAAAATTTGATTTATTTTGAAATCTAGAGTTATTTTGTAAACCAGAATTACTTTTGAATTTTAATGAACTAAAACGAAGATTGATAAGTTTTTCCTCTTCAATAGCGTGTTGTACAGCCTCATTGAGGGTTGAGGGATTTCTACACCTTACAATAGTTGAAATAGAAGTATTTAGACCTAGTATAAAGGTGTTAAGCGCCAGATCTTCCATGGCGGCTAACCTACCGGGAAGCTCTTTGGGATCTTTAATATTATATTGAACATCAGACAAAATCCTAGTAAGGATCTGTTCTATTCGCATAGAATATTTAGTTACATCTTCGGATGGTTCTTGCTTGCAATTCTGCAAGTCGACTAAGAGATGAGTGGCATGTTTCTTTTCGCCAAACGTAGTTCGTAAAAAGGATTTTAAGTCGAGCCATTCGTCGAATGTTTTTAAACTGACTGCAACCTGAGCTTTGCCCTCCAGTTGAGATATTATAAATTTACATAAGATAGACTGCTGATCTTCGCTAGCTAATGACATGGCATTGTCACAGTTAGTGAGAAATGCCGGAAGGGACTCTTTGTCACCATTGTAAGGTTTAATAAATTTGGTTAAAAATGTTAACGTAATTTTGTCAGACATTTCAAGTTTTTCTGTTTTAACAGACATAGAATAATTGTCTAATAAAAATATAAAATAATTTAAAACTATTTACGAAAGATATTTGTACACAGTTTGACGCAAAATCACATAAAAATAGGAAAATTCAGTGAAAAAAAATCACTTATTGGCCATATTCACAAAAAACACTCACAAAATTATGCACGCGGTGAAACACGAAGCTGCTGACATTGCTAGAATCCAGTGAGCGCGTGGCGATCTAACGTGGCGCGGCTGCGCGCTGAGTGTCGGTTAACTGCGCCTTCGCAGTTATTTCTCCTTCAATACTTGGAAAATACGAAAAAATGGAAAAAGAAATTTGAAAAAATGTTAGAGATGGTAGGTGAGTTAGACCTGGTCGGTTCTGGCTCGAGCTGCTGCTGAGGCTTACAGGTTACCTGACGGAGAGTACGGCGGCGGCGGTGTGCTGGAGCGGGCTCACGCCTCAGAGCGGAGGCTTATCGTCGTCCAAGGGTACACAATCTTGTGGCGCAGGCTTAGCCACGGCAAAGCCTTACTGTCGACCAGTGGCGATAACGGAAGTTCCGAAAAAAAAACGAATGTGCCAGTACCGTATGAAGGCTATCAATCTGACACATCCCACACTTCTGACATCAATTTTGTTAGGAGGCCGGGTCCGTTTGTCTTTTTAAAAAAAAACTCGCAAGTAGAAAACCCAAAGTTTATTTGCACTTTACAATATCACACCGTAAAAATGGAAAATTTAATGGTTCCTAAACCGTACCGTACACTGTCGCGTCTCAGATCTAACTGATTGAATAAAATTAATAATTAAAGTATATCGAATAATGCTTATTGTACAATTTACGCTAAAGGAAAATTACGACGGAATAGTAATTGCTGACTAGGCTTTATTTACATGGAATTAAGGGATATAACAGTACGCCATATCTACAGTAATGGGCAGATATAATGACGTCAACATAAATGTCACTTAAATTGCATTGAATAATAATTTTCGCCGTGGTTCGTGTTTGGGCTGGTGAAGGTCCATCGCTACCTCAAACTCAAACCACTGAAAATTCTAGCGAAGGCAAAAGCTCGCAAAAAAAACACAATATCCAGCGCAGTGGTAGAATCAACGTGTGAAGGAAAGTAGATTGTACGTGTATGTGCCTGAGACCACCGGAGGCCCTAGCTCCCTCTTCCACCCTGTGTCTCTTATAATGCTGAAAGTTTCAGGAAAATAGTAAGAGGATAGATTTTAGACGACACGCTTTTGGACGATAATCACACGTAAATATGTAGTCTTTGTTGAAAGTGATTGCTGGTTCTGTAAAATTCGCTTGCAATTATAATGTACTTAAATACGTACAAGATACACGTATGGTGTTACCTACTACCTAAATGATGCGTGTGCTAAAAATCTTTACGACTTTTTAAACTTACGGATGGTTTCGTATGATTCACAATTAGCTGTTTTGAGCCTTTACAAACTCCTTGTTTTGACTGTCCAAAATCTTCGTATCAGCTAGGACCAACGCCTTAGCGTGCTCTCGGAGGCATGGATGGCATGGATACACATTTAAAAGGCTAGTACATAAAAACTAGTGATGTTGCTATTGGTTTAAACACAAGATTTTCTTCATGAAACTCCCTCCAAGTCAAGTCTCTACTAGGGGGAAGCCTCAAAGCTATTCATACTAATAAAAAAAAATAATTTCATGCAATAAATATTTACTTACAGTTCATAGAATTATGTTTGAGCAAGTGAAAACGTTATTAATTTAAGGATTATATTTGCTAAAATAAATATTGTTGTGAAAACATTTAATCTTAACCTAATTAAGGTCTTTCTAGAAGCGAGTAATATATTTTAGTTTTCAGAAAGCAGACTTTATGAAAGAAGTAGGTACTTTTTTATATCCTACTACAATGGTAGGGGTTTCGGCCTTTTTTCTCAATAAAAGCCGGCAGCCTAGGCCAAGCCCACTTCAGCTAAAAAAAGCCGACATCATCTAGAATAAAGAGTTTTGACTTATATAAGTGTTGTAAAAAGTTTGTAAACAACCAAAATTCAGAAATATATATGTATTTAGTAGGATATAAAGAAGTACCAAAGTATCTGTCAAAATTAGATCGAATAAAAATCGAACCCAAATGTACAACGATATTTTTGAAAATTCGCTGTTTTTCTGGCAATGCTTTTATCCCTATAATAATCGAGTAAAAGCTAGTGACACATAAAATAAACTGAATATGATTTTATTCATTAAGTGAAAAGCGTTGAACGATGTGAAAATGTTTGGTGAAATTACTGGGTCAAGTGGTTCATCGTGTTAAAGAACATAATTTGCACATTGTAAAATTTATTTTAAATTTTTGTTACACCGCTTGACTTTCGACTGCGGTAAAAGTTAATTCATAGTTTTGTAATGCATAAATATGCAAACTACTGTTGACTTTAATATTATTCTGTTACAATTTATACATTATTTTACCTAACAGTAAGCAAAAACTTGTTGAAACCTTGGTTTTAAATAACAACAAGATACAAGATTTATGCCTAGTGCGCCGTAGAAGAACTACAGCACTAGTTAATAACAATAATTTATTTTCAGGTAATAAAACCCATAGATAAATAATGTATAGTTTAATATATATAAAATAAATTAAAAATATTATAAAATGGTTATAAAAAGAAGAAATATAAACAATAGGTTTTCCGACAGCCTCACTGTTATCAAAGCCCAAAACCTAACAGACCTAACCTCGCTGAGAAATCCAACCAAAGATCCCTGAATCTACCGCAACTCACTCAGCCTTACAAGAATTTAATTTACGTCAACTTTGTCACCTTCCATTTTAATTTACTCCCCATGCAATCTAGTACAACGTAAACACGCCCAAAGCCCTACCCTAAGCAAGTTCGTAAAACATTATATATCCTCACGCCCCTAAATAAAGGGGATAAGCAAGTAAAATATACACATTGTATACACGACAGCGAGTATTTATTATAATGCCCTGAACGAGGCGTGAAAGTTATATGTTTCGACGTCTTTTGTATTTTTTTAGGTGTTTAGCAAAATGTTTAACAGCACATACAGTGCTAGTCTCTTCGTTGGGTTTTCGGTTGATCGTAAGTTCAAAGTGGATTTTAGTGCCAGAATGAATACTTCGATGTTATTGAAATGCAATTCATAAGTGTAAAGTTTGTAGTTTAAGTGGCGATACATAAGGTCAAGGTGTACTTTCTGAAGCTGTTGCGAAACATCTTTTGTCCTTAGTGATTTGATTGGATGTCATAATATTATACCCGCACTTTTTCACTAATCATGAGTTTTAGCCACTGCGCGCTATCCTCTACAGCGTCTCTCAGTCAACTGCTGGAATTAAGTCACTCCAAATTTGATTCTCAGTAGCACTGTTACTTAATACGAGTATTTGGCCTAACATACCAAGCGGCATAAATGTGCGCGTGGGATTGGGAGGTGTCGAGTTCGATCCCCGGGTCGGGCAAAGTGTTATTAGATTTTTCCGTAAGGAAATTCTCAGTAGCAGCAAGGAATCTGGTAATCTGCCCGGTACGGCAATAGGCTCGCACCTATTACGTGGGACTAAAATAAATCTGGCGCAAAGTGGGTGTAGCAATATACCTTTTTACCCCTTCGGGGATATAGGCGTGAGACTATGTATGCATGTATACCAAGCTGGCCAGACGGGTTGGTGCGGGGTATGATGTCGAGTTTTCGTTATCTTCATAAATATACTATCTACTTCGAGTATTTTCCTCAGTCGCCTCTTACGCCACCCACGGATGAAATGGGGTAGTGACATTTCGTATTCTTAATCCGTCACCGACACTGCGCGTTATAAATAGTTCTTCATATTGTTCAATAATAATTATGACCACTGAGTATAAACCAGTTTCTGGATCTTGCTATGGGTTTTAAGTAAAGATGAAATCAGATTCTATGACGAAGCGTATCCTAGCGACATATAAATGTGTAGTGTAGGATTCTTATGTGCGTGTGTTACAACTTTATAAACAGGGCAGTAAATGATTTTTGATGTTTTAGTCAGCCATATGTAAATAACATTTTTACTATTTAATAAGTTAATTATTCTTAAATTCTTTGATACTGTAGCTGCAATACATGAATATCATACACGTCCGCGCGCAACGGAGTCAAGCGACAAAATGCTGAGTCTAATCCGCTGCTTTCGAGTCGCCGGTTACTAGTCGCACGGCGCTAACAATGATAGTGCGGGCCGCTAATGCTCCACGTGTAAGCGCTGTCACAAATTACTATGATATTATGTACCTTGCTCTGATTGGCTGTCGCGAATTGTATAGTAGTTTAAGCTACCACTCTTTGTAATACTTATTTTATACTATATATTTAGGTTAAGTTTATTTTTAAATAATATTCTCTTACTATACACAACAAGATCGGATTTTTTATACTGCAACATCACCAGGTCCAGCTAGAGGCCCTACCTTACAATACTAAATGAAATATTGCTTTTGTAATCGCAACCGCATCAATTGTTGCTCTTTATTTATATTTTTGGCTTATTTTATCAATGTTTTATTATGGTTATGTTTGACTGGTGGTTCTATATAGATATCATGTTACTAACAACCTGCAACCAATACAACCTATATACCGTACTTCGGGTCTTTACGTAACATAAGTTTCAGTAACATAAATAACGTTATTGTAAAGACCCGAAGTACGGTAAATCTTAAGATTTACTAGTAAATCCTAACATTTACCAGCATGAGTTGGTAAATGACCAAATTTTTCAATAAAAAAAGAAATAAGAATATATATAAGTGGGAGCTTCATAGCGAAATGCGTGTGTAATATTTACACCTCTGCCTACCCCTTCGGGGATACAGGCGTGAGACTATAAATAAATAAATAAAAATATAATTGGTATATTTAATAGTTTTCAAACGAGCATTAGTACATGTTCGCCCTAACTACCCGTCATTTTTCATAAAACACTGACGGATCTTTCTAAAGAGATGGATGTGCCAGTACACCGTCAACTGTAGACTGGACATGAAAATTACAAACTTTTATTAACGTGGACACCGAAGGTTACATAAAATGGACGTGTTATAGTGGGTGTAAGGAACTGCAAACCAATCACTGATACCAGTGATGACCATGATACGTCGAATTTTCCGGAAAAAATCTAAGAATATTTTTCCCACAAAACAGCAAGTCAGATTGTAAATAAGAACACGCAAAGTCGTACTATCAGCTGTTACGGCCCTGCAGCGGCTGGCGGCAGTGACAGCAATTACGATGTACATTGAACAACTTCCCACCATAAGGGCGAGAATCGCTCAGCAAGACATCGTCGCTTCCAGTGCTACTTTTCACGCACATTGTCACTCGTATACAAAACCAGCTTCTAGTGTGCCTCGACTCTATGAGCGAGGCAAGGGATTTTTTTTCAAACTAGTCCAGCGCCGACTTGTTTGATTGTACATAGTGCGCTTCCTCCGCCGCGGCCGATGTTGCGTCAGAGTAAACGCGCCATGTACATGTTTAATTCTTAGAATTTTATAAAAAAAAAACTGTGTGGTTCGACGATAGTTTCTATTACATCATATGAAAAAAATCCTAAAAATATCGGAAAATTCATTAATCTTTCGGAAAATTCCACGGTATCAGTTTTCGGTACGCCGTTCCTTACGCCCTGTATAGCACCAGTAAAACAACATGTGTGACAATTTGTACGCAATATAAATCAGTGCATTGATGATATGTATATGTAAAAAGCTATGTGTAGCCGACCGCAACGCGACCAGCAAGCAAGTGTGATGTAGATTTTACACTCTTAGAAACGAAACTTTCCAAAAGAAAACTGTAGTACCTACCGAAACTAGTTTCTGGAATGGATCGATATTAAATAATTTCGAACTTAAGCATCGGAATGGAATCTAAATATCAGTCAAACTGGACAGCTTGGAATTAATAGACCGTTACAAAAATAATACTATCGATATACCCATTTATCGATATTGTAATTCACTTCACTCCGGTCATCAGTGACCAGCCCCGGGCAAAGTTGTCTACGTTATTACAAAAGCGGGCGTTACCGCTAGTCTGCCCCGAGACATTCTGTGTCAGAGACTGCACATAATTGTTCTTGAGGAAAGCACCTTTCTTTTATATTATTAATCGGTTTATCAGTGTATACATTTCAGTTTTTAAAGTTACTAGGATGTACTTAAAATTTGGTATGGAACGATTTGAAACTTTCGAGATTTGTATACATCATACAATTTTATTGAAACGGGTAACTCGGCTTTAAACCTTAAACTTCCAATTCACTAACAACGCTTTTGTGACGCCAATTAGGAGAAGCCTATGTCCAGCAGTGGACTGCGAACGGTTCGTGATTTTGAATGAAATTTCAGTCACAACACATTAGCATCTTTACATATACACCGCTATTTTTTAATTAGTACAAAAAAATTTACACAGCACTAAGTATCTTTAACTGATCATATTTATGTAGTTAAAAAATAAAAACACTAAGTCCCAAAACTGTCTCAAAATTGTCCACAAAAATACGTGATAATTGGTAAATGCAATACTAATACTATGACCGACCCGAGTACTACGAGTATCATAGTAAAATGAACCATTGATACCAATAGTTCTGGAAAGTTAAGTAACGTTCGCACAGGTCACAACTTGGATGGGTGACCGCTACCTGAATTTACATAAGGGAGCTACCATGCTTCGGAATCTACATAAAGCCATTGTTGCCAGTTCTTGTTTCAAGACGTAAGACTCAAGACACGCAAGAATCATATGGTGAAATTGGAGCCCTTTAGGCAGTCTAAATAACACACGTAGTTACACTGCGCAGCAACTATTCACACTAAGGACGTTTATTGGCCAACGCTGTCTCTGAGCACTTTAAAGTTTTATTTATTAATAAATAAACAACCAAAATTTAGAAATATATATGTATTTAGTAGGATATAAAGAAGTACCAAAGTATCTGTCAAAATTAGATCGAATAAAAATCGAACCCAAATGTACAACGATATTTTTGAAAATTCGCTGTTTTTCTGGCAATGCTTTTATCCCTATAATAATCGAGTAAAAGCTAGTGACACATAAAATAAACTGAATATGATTTTATTCATTAAGTGAAAAGCGTTGAACGATGTGAAAATGTTTGGTGAAATTACTGGGTCAAGTGGTTCATCGTGTTAAAGAACATAATTTGCACATTGTAAAATTTATTTTAAATTTTTGTTACACCGCTTGACTTTCGACTGCGGTAAAAGTTAATTCATAGTTTTGTAATGCATAAATATGCAAACTACTGTTGACTTTAATATTATTCTGTTACAATTTATACATTATTTTACCTAACAGTAAGCAAAAACTTGTTGAAACCTTGGTTTTAAATAACAACAAGATACAAGATTTATGCCTAGTGCGCCGTAGAAGAACTACAGCACTAGTTAATAACAATAATTTATTTTCAGGTAATAAAACCCATAGATAAATAATGTATAGTTTAATATATATAAAATAACTTAAAAATATTATAAAATGGTTATAAAACGAAGAAATATAAACAATAGGTTTTCCGACAGCCTCACTGTTATCAAAGCCCAAAACCTAACAGACCTAACCTCGCTGAGAAATCCAACCAAAGATCCCTGAATCTACCGCAACTCACTCAGCCTTACAAGAATTTAATTTACCTCAACTTTGTCACCTTCCATTTTAATTTACTCCCCATGCAATCTAGTACAACGTAAACACGCCCAAAGCCCTACCCTAAGCAAGTTCGTAAAACATTCTATATCCTCACGCCCCTAAATAAAGGGGATAAGCAAGTAAAATATACACATTGTATACACGACAGCGAGTATTTATTATAATGCCCTGAACGAGGCGTGAAAGTTATATGTTTCGACGTCTTTTGTATTTTTTTAGGTGTTTAGCAAAATGTTTAACAGCACATACAGTGCTAGTCTCTTCGTTGGGTTTTCGGTTGATCGTAAGTTCAAAGTGGATTTTAGTGCCAGAATGAATACTTCGATGTTATTGAAATGCAATTCATAAGTGTAAAGTTTGTAGTTTAAGTGGCGATACATAAGGTCAAGGTGTACTTTCTGAAGCTGTTGCGAAACATCTTTTGTCCTTAGTGATTTGATTGGATGTCATAATATTATACCCGCACTTTTTCACTAATCATGAGTTTTAGCCACTGCGCGCTATCCTCTACAGCGTCTCTCAGTCAACTGCTGGAATTAAGTCACTCCTAATTTGATTCTCAGTAGCACTGTTACTTAATACGAGTATTTGGCCTAACATACCAAGCGGCATAAATGTGCGCGTGGGATTGGGAGGTGTCGAGTTCGATCCCCGGGTCGGGCAAAGTGTTATTAGATTTTCCCGTAAGGAAATTCTCAGTAGCAGCACGGAATCTGGTAATGTATTTAATGTAGGTACGGCAATAGGCTCGCACCTATTACGTGGGACTAAAATAAATCTGGCGCAAAGTGGGTGTAGCAATATACCTTTTTACCCCTTCGGGGATATAGGCGTGAGACTATGTATGCATGTATACCAAGCTGGCCAGACGGGTTGGTGCGGGGTATGATGTCGAGTTTTCGTTATCTTCATAAATATACTATCCACTTCGAGTATTTTCCTCAGTCGCCTCTTACGCCACCCACGGATGAAATGGGGTAGTGACATTTCGTATTCTCAATCCGTCACCGACACTGCGCGTTATAAATAGTTCTTCATATTATTCAATAATAATTATGACCACTGAGTATAAACCAGTTTCTGGATCTTGCTATGGGTTTTAAGTAAAGATGAAATCAGATTCTATGACGAAATTAGTTAACTTTAGAACTTGTCCAATCGCTATTTCTATATCCTAGCGACATATAAATGTGTAGTGTAGGATTCTTATGTGCGTGTGTTACAACTTTATAAACAGGACAGTAAATGATTTTTGATGTTTTAGTCAGCCATATGTAAATAACATTTTTACTATTTAATAAGTTAATTATTCTTAAATTCTTTGATACTGTAGCTGCAATACATGAATATCATACACGTCCGCGCGCAACGGAGTCAAGCGACAAAATGCTGAGTCTAATCCGCTGCTTTCGAGTCGCCGGTTACTAGTCGCACGGCGCTAACAATGATAGTGCGGGCCGCTAATGCTCCACGTGTAAGCGCTGTCACAAATTACTATGATATTATGTACCTTGCTCTGATTGGCTGTCGCGAATTGTATAGTAGTTTAAGCTACCACTCTTTGTAATACTTATTTTATACTATATATTTAGGTTAAGTTTATTTTTAAATAATATTCTCTTACTATACACAACAAGATCGGATTTTTTATACTGCAACATCACCAGGTCCAGCTAGAGGCCCTACCTTACAATACTAAATGAAATATTGCTTTTGTAATCGCAACCGCATCAATTGTTGCTCTTTATTTATATTTTTGGCTTATTTTATCAATGTTTTATTATGGTTATGTTTGACTGGTGGTTCTATATAGATATCATGTTACTAACAACCTGCAACCAATACAACCTATATACCGTACTTCGGGTCTTTACGTAACATAAGTTTCAGTAACATAAATAATGTTATTGTAAAGACCCGAAGTACGGTAAATCTTAAGATTTACTAGTAAATCCTAACATTTACCAGCATGAGTTGGTAAATGTCCAATTTTTCAATAAAAAAAGAAATAAGAATATATATAAGTGGGACCTTCATAGCGAAATGCGTGTGTAATATTTACACCTCTGCCTACCCCTTCGGGGATACAGGCGTGAGACTATAAATAAATAAATAAAAATATAATTGGTATATTTAATGGTTTTCAAACGAGCATTAGTACATGTTCGCCCTAACTACCCGTCATTTTTCATAAAACACTGACGGATCTTTCTAAAGAGATGGATGTGCCAGTACACCGTCAACTGTAGACTGGACATGAAAATGACAAACTTTTATTAACGTGGACACCGAAGGTTACATAAAATGGACGTGTTATAGTGGGTGTAAGGAACTGTTAACCAATCACTGATACCAGTGATGACCATGATACGTCGAATTTTCCGGAAAAATTCTAAGAATATTTTTCCCACAAAACAGCAAGTCAGATTGTAGATAAGAACACGCAAAGTCGTACTATCAGCTGTTACGGCCCTGCAGCGGCTGGCGGCAGTGACAGCAATTACGATGTACATTGAACAACTTCCCACCATAAGGGCGAGAATCGCTCAGCAAGACATCGTCGCTTCCAGTGCTACTTTTCACGCACATTGTCACTCGTATACAAAACCAGCTTCTAGTGTGCCTCGACTCTATGAGCGAGGCAAGGGATTTTTTTTCAAACTAGTCCAGCGCCGACTTGTTTGATTGTACATAGTGCGCTTCCTCCGCTGCGGCCGATGTTGCGCCAGAGTAAACGCGCCATGTACATGTTTAATTCTTAGAATTTTATAAAAAAAAACTGTGTGGTTCGACGATAGTTTCTATTACATCATATGAAAAAAATACTAAAAATATCGGAAAATTCATTAATCTTTCGGAAAATTCCACGGTATCAGTTTTCGGTACGCCGTTCCTTACGCCCTGTATAGCACCAGTAAAACAACATGTGTGACAATTTGTACGCAATATAAATCAGTGCATTGATGATATGTATATGTAAAAAGCTATGTGTAGCCGACCGCAACGCGACCAGCAAGCAAGTGTGATGTAGATTTTACACTCTTAGAAACGAAACTTTCCAAAAGAAAACTGTAGTACCTACCGAAACTAGTTTCTGGAATGGATCGATATTAAATAATTTCGAACTTAAGCATCGGAATGGAATCTAAATATCAGTCAAACTGGACAGCTTGGAATTAATAGACCGTTACAAAAATAATACTATCGATATACCCATTTATCGATATTGTAATTCACTTCACTCCGGTCATCAGTGACCAGCCCCGGGCAAAGTTGTCTACGTTATTACAAAAGCGGGCGTTACCGCTAGTCTGCCCCGAGACATTCTGTGTCAGAGACTGCACATAATTGTTCTTGAGGAAAGCACCTTTCTTTTATATTATTAATCGGTTTATCAGTGTATACATTTCAGTTTTTAAAGTTACTAGGATGTACTTAAAATTTGGTATGGAACGATTTGAAACTTTCGAGATTTGTATACATCATACAATTTTATTGAAACGTGTAACTCGGCTTCAAACCTTAAACTTCCAATTCACTAACAACGCTTTTGTGACGCCAATTAGGAGAAGCCTATGTCCAGCAGTGGACTGCGAACGGTTCGTGATTTTGAATGAAATTTCAGTCACAACACATTAGCATCTTTACATATACACCGCTATTTTTTAATTAGTACAAAAAAATTTACACAGCACTAAGTATCTTTAACTGATCATATTTATGTAGTTAAAAAATAAAAACACTAAGTCCCAAAACTCTCTCAAAATTGTCCACAAAAATACGTGATATTTGGTAAATGCAATACTAATACTATGACCGACCCGAGTACTACGAGTATCATAGTAAAATGAACCATTGATACCAATAGTTCTGGAAAGTTAAGTAACGTTCGCACAGGTCACAACTTGGATGGGTGACCGCTACCGGAATTTACATAAGTGAGCTACCATGCTTCGGAATCTAAATAAAGCCATTGTTGCCAGTTCTTGTTTCAAGACGTAAGACTCAAGACTCAAGACACGCAAGAATCATATGGTGAAATTGGAGCCCTTTAGGCAGTCTAAATAACACACGTAGTTACACTGCGCAGCAACTATTCACACTAAGGACGTTTATTGGCCAACGCTATCTCTGAGCACTTTAAAGTTTTATTTATTTTTTATTTATTAACACCATTTATAATATCATTACAGGTATTCCCAAATCGATATTATAAGCAACTTAAATCTAAATTAACAATACATAAAATAATAATAGTAACACATGTAGAAAATCTTTCTAATTTTATGCACCTATTACGCAACATTCTGCAACAGACTTGAATTTCAGCAGTGTGCAATTATAAATATCAATTTCACTGTGAATTAAATTAAGAAGTCGTATGGCGCGCGGTAATGGAGCATATTTTAGCAAGTTCGTTCTCGACACTGGGACGCTGAGGGCAGCTGGCCATCGGCGCGCACCCACGTAGCCGTCCGGGGCGCACAGTCTCAGTTCCGCCAATATGTCAGGGTGGTGTATGTGGCCGCGCAGTACGCGCCACACCTACGTCACTAGTGCAACGTCACGCCGTACACTCAACCGCGTATATCCAACCATGCCGAGAACAAACAAGCTTGGGTACATAAGTGAGTAAAACGGGTACACACTATATTGCTTAAAATACAAAAACCGAGTGAATTTATTTTGAATTTTTTCCAGCATGAGGCTGTATTTTGCCTCATGTGGATTCCAAATAATAGAAGCAGTTTCAAGGTGGCTCCGAACAAGTGCGTTATATAAGATTTTTATTGCTGCTATACTGTCGAAATCCCTACAATTTCTAAGAAGGAACCCTAAATTCCTAAATGCCTTACTGCATATGTCACTTATGTGTTTACGAAACATTAGCTCCGGCACCATTGTCACACCCAAGTCACGCGTTCCCTTTAACCGTTGTATAGTTATACCGTCCATCTCATATGCATACTGTTGTGGAGTCTTGGCCCTTGTATAACTAATAAGTCCACATTTTGCAGTATTAAAATATAACTTATTAGCATTACTCCATTCAACAACCCGATTAATGTCATCCTGTAACAGTTTTGCATCCAATACGTCTGCTACCGATAAATAAACTTTGAGGTCATCAGCAAAAAGGAGACATTTAGCATTTTGTATCACTGCAGGTAAGTCATTAATCATAAGGATAAATTCTAATGGACCTAGACTTGAGCCTTGACTAATGCCTGAAAATGTGTAGTAAGGTTCAGACCTATAGCCGGCGTACTCTATGTACTGTCGGCGATCACCAAAGTAGCTTGAAAAGAATTTCAGCTAATGTAACTTGAATCCCTGCCTAGCCAGCTTCGACAGCAAGACCTCATTCCTGACCGCGTCAAAAGCCTTGCGAAAGTCGAAGTACGCACAGTCCACCTGTCCACCGGCGTCAATAACGGGCGTTAAATACGTCATAAAAGACAATAGGTTACTCTCCGTACTTCGACCCGGCCGGAAGCCGTGCTGAACATCTGTCAATTGCGAGCTAGTCTGGGCGTATAAGGTGGCATGCAATGCGGTTTCCAATACTTTAGCGAACGCCGACAGCACCGGCACTGGTCTGTAACTACTAATGTCGTCACTACAACTACCTTTCGGGACCGGTATAACCCTTGTTACTTTCCATATGTCTGGATAGTGACATTATTTTAGACACAGGTTAAATACATGTAACAATGGCTTCTTAAATACTTCACGACAATCCGTAACTACATATGGTGGTATACCGTCCGGCCCGACAGAGTGTTTGGGCTTGAGTCGGTTGAGCACCGCGCTCAGTTCGCTCTCCCTGAGCTGGCCTACGTGTACTCGAGCAGCGCTCGCGCTCGGGCCCATAGAGCGCTCTGCCTAGTTAAGTTCTAGTGGATAGGTCCCGAAACTCTTTTAAAGAAGATTAAATCTTTTCAGATTCAAATGCCAAACCCTCAGAGAAACCCCTGTACTACAAAAGGCAGAAGGTAGCCTCGCATTTGGGTCCTTAGCACACTAAAAAAGCTAACATACTTTCAGTAAAAAGCCAGATAAATCACTACAGTTATTTTGTGCTACAGTTATTACGTAATTAGAAAGGTTATGCCAATAACCCCACAGATTATATCGCGCACAGTAAATATTCATAAACTTTTTTGCTGTCGCTACAAGCTAATTGTTCCACCTAATCTCATCGTTTACGGTTTTTGACAGCTACAATAATCCCGCATCAAAGTAATTATGTTTTTAACTGGCGATATATTTGCTAAGTTATACGTTCAAAGCTGAAAATTGAAATTGGCTGTATACATTATGCATTGTGATATGGATGAAAAGCCTTGAATTATTGTTGTTTCAGAGTAAAAAGCAATAAATTTTATTTTAAATGATATTGTATATATGAATGAGAAAATCAAAGAACTTAGCATTCTTCGCTGGGAATAGTATTTTGGATTTTGGAATGATTTAAGTCAAATAAATGGTCTCTAGTTGGATCAATAAACTGCATGAAGAAAAATAACTTGTAGCGGTAGCTACATAGAACTGAAGCCATCTGTATTATAATGGCAAAGACTAACAACACTGGTGACATCCAATGGACACCGACAGAATTAGACATCGCGCTATTAAAGCTCTCACACACGGTTACTGTATATATACAAGTTCTTAGCAACTACCATCGTGACTCGGTCCACCAAGCTGGTAAACCTAGCCTGGTTAGGGCATCCACTTTTCGGTTGGATGTACACCACACCTTTTTCCTCAACAGACCAATGAAAGAAATGCGTTAAGCAAGCGGCTCGCGGGCCCTAAGCGATTAAGACCTATAAAATAAACTTGTACCTATGTCTCTCACATTTAGAGTTGCTTTGTTTGAAGTATATTTTTTTACTTTCAAAGGGAACCGAAATCCGTTTGAGACAACTCTTTTTTTTTGTTTTTCAAAAACAGCGTAATAAAGAGTTTCTGCTTTTACTTGCTTAGGACATGGCAAACATTTTCTGGACGTATAATGTATCTTATTCAACTCTACCTTCAAAATTATTTCGTTGCCATTCGTAATAACCTTTGCCAATGAAATACTATATCACCTAAAGACCCATATTAACTGAATCGCACCTCAATTTAAACTTTGCTTATCTACACTCGCATCAGATGACAGTTATCATTTTGTAATGAATTATTGCTAGTAGTTATGAACATTAAGTTTGTACCCTAAAGGATATAGGCTGGTGTTTGCGTAGAACTATTCGCGGCTTTAAACTTAAACACATAAATTGCAATTGAAATTATACTATTTTATTGCGGATTAGACGCCTAGTAACTATTAATTTCTTTTTCGATGTATTTGGCGGTCGATTATGATACTCTACCACATACATACAACAACATCTAGTCCCAAACTAAGCAGATCTTGTACTTTGGGTAGATACTAGAAAATAGATAAACATACATTTATACTCTTTTTTTTCTAAATACATACACAGGATCTCTGCCTTTTTACCGAAAATTGTTCAGCCGATTATCACTTGTCAACTAACGTTTCGCAGAATTTTATTTCGCAGAATAATCATTTGCCAACTTGTGATATAACTTTGTTTTTATTTCCCAACCTCACAGTTGCCAACTTTAAAGTTGGTCTTCCTTTTATTGTCGCAGTTCTAACCTAACCGATGTAGCATATTTAAATGCCCTGTGTAGTGAAATAAAAGCGATTCGGTTCTGGCACTTCGCCGGCCGCTGCCGCGGCACGCTCGCTTCGCTCGCTCGGCTCGTGTGATGTGATCGCAGTTCTAACCTAACCTAACCAGCCATTATTTCAGTTGACGTGCATTGTTTATCAGCATACTAACCTAACCTAACCTAACCGATTCCTTTCGATTTCACCTGAACTTCCCGAAACATCACCTGAACAGACGAAACGTTATTCGTCTAAAAGTTGTCTGGCCTAATAATTTGACAAAAGATAAATGCCCCAAACGTTTTTTGTCATTACAATAGTCAGCTTAACAATAATTCTACCAAATGAAACGTTGTCATACAAAAAATTGACAATCGTTAGTCGTCAAAGTGAAAAATAGGTGACACGTTGGTTGGCAAGTGATAATCGGCCAAACAATATTCGGCGAAAAGGCAGGATCCCACATACACAATATACATAAATAGTGGTTCGGCGTTGCACCGAAATATGTAATAGGCGATTTCGTGATATGGAAAAATATTAATATTGTGGACTGTATCAAGAATGGCTGGTAAATCGCCTAGTACATATTTCGGTGCAACGCCGAACCGTTTTTTGATCCGTACGAGTCGGATTCATTTGCGTTTATACGTAACCTCTCGTTTATCTCGCGTAGGTATCTTCTAGAAGTACCTACACTATCAGCCTTTAACAGTCCATTGCTGGACTAGGCCTCTCCTTTGAAAGGAGGAAATTAGTAGTAGTAAAGTAGGTTTGAAAGGAGGAAATTAGTAGTAGGAAGTACCTACCTAGGTAGTTATAGCACCTAGCTATACTCCTAGTCCATTTACATACCCATTACGTGGTTACTTCCGCACGCTTCCGTAGGTAATATACTTTTATGTAGCTACCTACTAATCTGATATATCTACCCAATTATTATTACTGGAACTATCATAGTTGTCTTGTAAATTCCATATTTCAAGCACCTTTTCGTTCCACCGCCTTAAAGTTGTTGCTTACTTACGAATAACTACCGCATAAATACCTACGTAGGTAAAATAATAGGTACTTTAGGTATTCTTATTTTGATTCGGTCTCATTAGCTTATACTTACGTAAACATGGCGCAACAAAAGAAGCCATGCATGTCGGAAGAAAAAGAGCTGACAATCTTGGAAGCTAAACGTAATATTTTATTTGAGCGTATTCAAAACATTTACGAGCGCTCAAAAACTGCCGCTACTTCCGATATTAATAGGGAATCATTTCTTAGTTATTGTTTGACAGTAGATAGTATTCGAACAGATTTTCATAAGTTGTTAGACGATTATAACGCAAGATTGCTTTCTATTAATCCTGATGAACAGCTGAATTATCAGGCGTACACCTCATTCGAAGATCTTCATTATATCATAAAGCGCATACAATCACAATTGGAGGATAAATGTTCCGCACAGCCCGTTTCTGCCGGACCGGCGGTTCGAGCGCCGAGATTACCGCCAATTGAGCTTATGTTATTTGATGGCTATATACGAAATTGGCCGTTATTCTATGCGAGTTTTAAGTCTACAGTGCACGATAATGGTTATCTGACAGATGCTAATAGGTAAGCTGTCACCGAAGGCCCAGTCCGTATTTGCAGGTGTCACACCCAGTGCTAAGAACTATCAGGTCATATTCCAGTCACTACTTGATAGGTATCAAGATACTCGTGTTCTAGAGTCTTCTTACTATGATCAAGCTTTAAATCTTAAACTGTCCGGTGCCGTGTCTGTTTCGAATTTCCAGCTGTTTATAGACAACTTTGTTACCGCAGTTAGTTCCCTTAAAAACTTAAAATTAAAAGATCTTTCCGACTTTATGTTTCTTCAACTCGCTTTAAAAAAGTTTGACACTGAAACAATTCGTGCTTTCGAGATGACGGAACGTAATCATAAAATACCTACACTAGATAGTTTTATTTCTTTCATCAAAGATCAGTGTCGAATATTTCATAATACGCAGCCTAGTTCATCTAGCTCGTCTAATAATAATAATAGCAAACAAAAGTCGAATAAATCGCGAAATAGCAATAATAACTCGGTCCCTAATCCGCAATCTTACGTAGCATGCTCGGAATCTAATAATAAAAATTCACAGAAGTGTCTGTGCAGTAATATAGTACACGACCATTTCTATAAAGGTCCCGCTTTTAATAATTTAAATCAGACTGCTCGTTTCAAATGTGTAAAAGAAAAAAAAGCTTGCGTTAATTGTTTAAGTATAAAACATTAAACGAGTGATTGTTCTAGTAAGACGAAGTGTCGTTCATGTAATCAACGACATCACTCATTATTACATTTTGATAAAAGTTATCCGTTGTCGGGTCAATCCGGTAAGCTTGACCTAATTTCTAGCCTACCTACGTTACAGGTGCAGGCCGCCTGTGCCACGGTGGCTTCCCCCTCCGCGTCTCAGTGCGAAGTATCTTTGTGTACGACGTCCATTGCGCTGGCGGCGCACACACGCGGACAACCCTCGCGCGCTTGTCATGCTCAGCGCGATGCTAAACCGCAGTGTACGGCGTCCAAAACGGTTCTATTAGCAACAGCGCAAGCTTCAATCACGTCGCGGGTATTGAGAACCCCGCTGATTGCCTGTCTCGTGGTGTTACTCCACTTAATCTTCTGCATCATCCATTGTGGCATCGCGGACCTTCCTGGATTTCCCATGATCCGTCAGATTGGCCCATGCAACCCTTTGACCACAGTGCAGAGGACGAGGATGTACCCGAACGGAAGTCTGTTTCTCATCCCGAGATTGTTGAGGTTGCTGAATCTCCGATCTATGCACTCGCACTACGCATGTCATCGTGGTCTAAGTTACTCCGCGCCATCTTTTATGTCTGTAGGTTTCTTAGGCACCTACCTAATGGGACTTTTGTTTCAAGTACTGACCTTGAATTTGCAGAATATAAGTTACTACGAGCTGTACAGGCTGTTCATTTTAGTAACGACATTCAAAATTTGAAAAATAATGTACCTTGTTCTCCCGCTATTCTTAGGCTCAAGCCGTATTTCGATGAGCACGGCGTCATACGCGTTGGTGGTCGTCTGTCAAATTCGGATGAACTTTATAACTACATGCATCCTTGCATTCTACCGCGTCACGATCATCTTGTCGACCCTCTTGTTGATTTTTATCACAAGAAGCATCTCCATGCTGGTCCAGAGTTGCTTATGTCCTTACTTAGGCATAAATATTGGGTTTTAGCTGCTCGACGAATAATTCGTCACAGAATACATAAATGTAACGTCTGTTTCAAATTTCGTCCGCGTCCAATTCTCCCTCCCATGGCAGATCTTCCTAGCCAGGGCGTCAATCAGGTTGATAAAGAGTTTACACATACCGGTTGTGATTACGCAGGACCGCTGCAGTATACGCCAGTGCGTGGTCGAGGTTTTAAAAGCCGTAAAGCTTGGCTATGTATTTTTACATGCTTAACGACGCGCGCTACGCATATTGAAGTTGCGACGGATTTAAGCACGGTGTCTTTCCTGGCAGCCCTTAAACGATTTCTTTCACGACGCGGCCCTATACAGTGTTTGTACACGGATAACGGCACTTGTTTCGTGGGCGCAAGCTCTTATTTACGCGACCTTTATAAGTTTCTCAGGGAAGAATATCGTACTCGTCTTCAGGAAGAACTTTCCATAAATCATATTGACTGGAAGTTTATTCCGCCAGCATCACCACATTTCGGTGGATGTTGGGAAAGAATGGTCAAAGTAATTAAAACGCATCTCTTTAAAGTTATAGGTCAACAGATCCTCTCTTACGAAGAGCTTTTAACTGTCCTTGCACAAGTCGAGGCGCTGATCAACTCGCGTCCGCTCACGGCATTGAGTAGTGACCCTGCAGAACCATCCGCGTTAAGCCCTGCACATTTTCTGAACACAGTGCCATTATCGTCATTTCCGGCTCCTGAAGCAGACTCTTCAAGCTTGCTCCAGAGACATACTCTGCTGGATAAACTCGTGCAGTCGTTCTGGCGGCGCGGGCGTGCGGAATATCTCCACCAGCTTCAGGCTAGTTCCAAATGGAATAGTCCTGCATCCCCTATACAGGAGGGTACGTTGGTCGTCATAGTACATGATAATGCTCCGCCGCTTTCATGGCCGTTAGCCATCGTGGAGAAACTGCATACTTCCAAAGACGGTACAACCCACGTTGTTACCGTGCAAACCGCGAAGGGGAGCTACGTATGCCCTGTTGTACGGTTCTGTCCGCTTCCAACTCAGTGAGATCTAGCCTGAAGTTAGATCTACCTCTTAGTTTAAGTATTTAGTTTGTTATTTTCGTTATAATTGTTTCGCTAAAGTTCATTTAGATTAATTTTAATATCATATCGCTGTCTTAGTCTATTGATGGGTTATGCAGTAGTACATCCAACATAGCTAAGTTCAATTTTATTTTTTTTGAAAGGCAACCCTTTAGTGCCGGATGGATATTGTAGCGCCATCTATCTTTTCCATTGATAGTTAATTATGTCAACACCTAGCTAATAAATTCCTTTGCATACCGCAGTGTCAAAAGAGAACTGAACCGCCCGCGGGTGTAGTGGAGTGATCTGTGCAGCTTCGGGCTGGATCCAAGTGGAGTGATCAGTTTGTGGCCCGGCTCTCGAAGACGCCGGCGGCCGCCATTTTGTAAGGTTAGGCGTGCCTCCTATATCCTATAATCATAAGATCGCCCGTTCACCCACTCTTCTAGGTGATTTACCAGCCATTCTTGATACAGTCCACGATATAAATATTTTTCCATATCACGAAATCGCCTAGTACATATTTCGGTGCAACGCCGAACCATATAGAAACACCCAGATCCAAGACAAACGGAAGTAATCTATTATTATTTATTTCAATTCTATTCATTTATAATTTGTATTTGAATTGAAATCATCCATGTTCACGCACGCAAATGTTTGCCGCCACCTCCGGCGTTGCAGTCGCTTACACTCCCGCTACGACACCGCGTCGTCAGATTCTGGTGCCTACCTGATACATTACGACATAATTATAACGTAACTGATGAAACGCAGCGTGTGAAAGGCGTCAAACAGACGAGCAGCACTTTTTCAACTGAGCCGTAGCAGTTGCGTTTGACAATAGCTGAAGTAGCCTTTGTCGACATCAGAAGTTGGCTCTGTTGACAGTTAAGTACTGCTCGTCTGTACGTGCCGTATTTGTTGTTTCCACGTCAAGGGTAACAATTGTAAGTCATTCCACAAGGATAACAATTGTAATAATTATCTTTTAGCATGTAATGTGTATTCTTTATTGGAGAACAAATAAATAAATCTGAGAAAATAATAAATCTAATGATCTGAGACTGCAGATGCCAACACATTCCATAAATTTCTATGACAAATCCTTTACTGTGTAAGTGTTTATGTGCTTGTGAAATGGATTGCCAATAGAAATTAGGCAAACAAACTCGCTTGGCATATTCAAAAACGAATTAAAACAGCATTACTTGGCTATGTAGCTGAATTTTTATTTTCTATATATCCATTTTGTTCATTGGGACATTGAACAAATAGAAATATATCTGCAAATATATTACACATTTACATAAAAATATAAAATATGTATATTATATTTATTTATAGAAATAGTAAATAGTAGCCAAATAGTTCTCGTGTGCAACTCTCGCCTCAAAGTTTATAGGCCTTTTCTTGCCCTGAGACAAGAACCGAAAACAACAGCTTTACGTTGCCTCCAAAGGCCGGTATCGTTTTGGTATGAGGTCCACAACGGTCTCCCATCCAAATAATTATATTTTTGTCACAGCATAATTTTTTTTAAATAAATAATTTATATACATAATTGATATGAAATTATATATGCAGCGATAGCCTAGTAGAGATTCGAACAGACTGCCAGGCAGAGGGTACCGAGTTCGAATCCACGGCACGCACCAATGACTTTTCGAAGTTATGTGCGTATTGAATTATTAACTATCGCTTGCCCCAGGCCTCGTAAAGCACGTTAAGCCGTCGGTCCCAGTTGTCTTGAAGATCTTTTCTCTTAGACAGTCGTTATAGGGCTCTAATACCTTCTAAATAAACTGACACTAGTCTCTAAACCATGGCATATCGCTATCCCTTCGGGTTGCGGAGGTCAGACAGGCAGTCGCTCTGCGGAAAAGCTAATATTCAGCCAAATCCGGTTAGACTAGTAAGCGGACCCCAGGGTGAAACTGGGATAACGCTAGGAGGATGAATTGTAATAAACTTATATTATATTGTATAATGGTATTTAGCTACATACAACTGAGGCCATCCATCATACAATGGCGTATACGATTGACACTGGTGACATCTAACGTTCACTGACGGCTCTAGTTCTTGACTCATGCTATTAAAGTTCACGCACACGACTTCTTTGTATACAAGTAACTTAGCACTTTCCGTCAGGTCGCAATCTACCAGGTACGATCACCTATGCTGATCAGAGGCTCCTCTCTCTTATTGGAGAATATATAACTAAATAATACTATAACTTACTTATTTCTAAGAATATATCCAAATATGTAACAAATAGTGATTACAATTTATGAGCATCACATTACTGTTCTGAGTTTTGTAAATGATCAATAATCTTCTAACTTGCACCTCACGTTTATTGCCAAGAATAAATACATGTTAGAGCTATAACCAGTGGCCCATCACTAGGCAAGCCTGTCCTGTGGGTACCTACGACAATTACACTCTCTTGCCATACATTATAAGCTGGCAGAAATCGAAGATTCTAACCGATCTCCAAGATAAATTGCTTTAAGATGACCTATTGATTTGTTTTTGGATCTGTTTGGTACAGATGGTTATAACAACAAACGCAGTTAAAGGAAAAGGATTCAATGTTATATTTATTGACAAATCTTTTGGACTATACACGCGATCATGGCCTATTAATCACATTGAATTTAAAACTAGACAAGCTAGTTCAGCAGAAACTAATCTTCTTATTAAAAAAATATCTTATTTGTCTTGAAACAAGCTTTCATTGAAACGTCATAACCCGTGGTTATAACGCTTTTAATTATCTTAAGATTTCTCTGACCTTAAGATTTACGACCGATGAACCAAGCAACTAAACTGTTCCTTAACAGCTTAAAAATCATCGATATTAAAAATAAATTGCGTAGGTTGACTGTCTGTAATTAATTCAAATCCTTTGTCTACCCAAACTAAACGATCTTTATTAAAAAAGTATCAGTCGAAAAGGTCAATGAAATCTAAACGAAAAAGCAGACATTAAAACGTAATATAATTCGATCTTGAATCTATTTTCTTTTATTATTATTCTCCAGATCCATCTCGAGGTTTTCATCTTCAGCCGCAAGCAATGAATTCACACTTCAATTATTTTAAATTTAATTACATTTCACGCACTGTTTTTTACGGGCATAGCCTGAGGAATCTCAGAGTACGATTATTATGTAAATTGACGGCACCGAGACATTTAACGACAGAAAGTTAAGCTGAACTTTGGTGAAAGAATGCGGTATTCCCTTGAATAATGCGGTAATCTTTTGTGTGGGTTAATGTGCGAATAGATTGAGGTTGGGGGATTTACGTAAGATAAAAGGCGTAAATATGGTTTTAGTAGATTGAGGGATGGAAAAATAGATCGCGTGTTGTGTGTGATCGTCGATTTGAAGTTTATGATGTAATTTTTGAAATATGTCAACGTCTACGAATTTCTTTAAAGATTAAATATTACCCTGCCTTGTGTTCCTAATATATAAATATTCAGGCCAACCACTCAGGCTAAAGTAAGTTAGTAATAATTGTGAGAGGATAAGGAGTATTGAAAATAATTCGTTGGTGTTTAGTCAACGCACGATCAAATTCAAAGAGAGTGCAAATTATGAGCGCTAACGCGCGTCGAGAGTACTTCCCGTACTATACACAAGATAGTGTAACAGGTATATTATTTTGTGGACATAGAAAAAATTTACAAAAGTTAAAGAGAACAGCATCAGAAGGACAAAATGACTGACGAAATTGTACAATTATTCAATTATTATTTTTAATGTCAAGGTGGGGTTATATCCACCCAAGCGAAAATAAGTGCGATTGCGGCGTATCACCACAGACAATAAGCCATATGCTGAAGTGCACCACAAGCCCAGACTTGTGCACACTTGACGACATGTATCAAGCAAGGCCAAATGCGATACGCATTGCCGAGTACTGGGCTAAAGCCGTATGAAAAGTGTTTGTGCCATCGACACGAAAAGAAGAAGAAGGCCAATTCACGTATTTTATATGACATTGAAACTATAGTTTGAACGAAATGAGATTAGATTTTAAATTGACTTAGAATCGGTATTCTGCAAATTTTGTGTCATTATCGTCTACTTTGACTTTCATAGTTCAACGTTGACACATTGTTCAATTTACAATCTAGTCACGATAACATTTAAATATCAATTGATTTAGGAGAATACCATTTTTAATGAGAATAACGCTGACGTTAGATCGAAACTGCATTTTGAACAAATATAATTAGGAGAATTGGGTCACAGAATTTAATATGATATCAAGTGAACGGGTAGGCGTTGGTTGAATCAGTTTAAAGTTATTTTGCAGGTGGTAAAATTAATATTGTGTTAGTTTTCTTACCTCATCCTAGGATGCGGGGTAGAGGTTAAAATTAACATAATTATTATTTCTTTGAAAAGCTTAACAATGGTTAACTAGCTAGTTAGCTAGCTTAACAATATCTCAAAACTTACACAAATTCTCAAAATGTGTCTCAAAATAAACTAAAGCAAAACATGGAATACCAAATTACATTGTTAATAAAAAAACTTTTAAATTTTCATAGACTCAAATATAATCTTTTTCAGCCACAGTTTTCTAAAATATTTTATATTCCCGGATTGTGGCGTGTTCAAAAGTTTCACAGCCATTTCTAAATTTTGAATAATAATATAAAATATAAAATAATAATAAAAATATAATAAAATAAAATAAATTGTATGAGTTATCTCACAAATTAATTCAACAGGAAAAATTGCTGTTAGACAGTAAATGGTTGGACCGCATACAATTTTTTTTCTTTAACACTGCACGGATTCTGGTATAAAAAAGGCTTTATTCCGCTTCGTTGCGCATCTTTGCTCCGCTTTGCTGTTTCGCACATTTCTTATGGATGCCTTATTCTATCCTATTGTTCAACACCATCAATTGCCAGATATTTCTCAAAATTAATTTTCCATGCCTTTTCGAACCAATGGGATTCTATTGACACCTTTATGAAAGGTCAAGTTCAAAGACGTTTCCTTGAATTTGACCTTGTTTTACCTTACCTTTTGATATCAACATCAAATACTTTTTCCAAGAATAATAAATTACAGAAGTAAATTAATTCAATTGCTTTGTTTTAAGTGGACGCTCGTATTTTTATATTGCTGGTACTTTGTTGTGTGAAAATACATCGTATGAATAGCAAACGACGCAACAATAGGTAATGAGTTATCAAGTTATTCAAGGAAGATAAAAAAATATTGTTTTCTCCCCATAGAATTTGCTCTAACTACTAGACCAAGAGAGCTGAAATCTGATATTCACATAATTTAATAGTGATCTGAAGACGAAGGCATTACGTAAAAACTGAATTTTGAATTGGCAAAAATATTTTGCTGACTTTGCATTCCATGCGCGGGGCGTAATTATGGATTAAAAACATAATTGTAAACAAATTATGTAATTATATATCATACTTTTAAATTAACTGATTAATTATGAAGTTACAGCAAAAAAAAATGTGTATTACTTTAATTAAAGACAAAAAATTATCGTAGAAACGTCATTTTATGTAAAAAAGTTTAAATATGTACATATGTATGTATATAAGGTTACATTTAAGCGTTGTATTTTTTTTTTTTTATTATGAGTAAATAAATAAACCTTTGATGGAATATATAATACTCATATTATTTATGAGATATTAGTTATCGAACATTTTGGCGGGAACTTCAATTTTTTTGGCGAGCAAAAGTAAACAACTGTGCAGGTTCCAATAAAAATAATTCTTATCAGAATTGGTTTTTATACTTGGAAATTTAGTTGGAAAGAAAGGTATCTAGGTTTGAATCTGATATATAACATAAAACGGTATTTTAAAAAATAAAATATGAAAATTGTCGCCTATTAAAAACAAAATCTTTGTTTTATTTTTTTATGTTTAATATTAAAATGTTTCTTTTCATTATATGTATTTCCTCTAAAAGTAAATTAAAAAACCTTTCTAACTGTGTATAATACTTATATACCTCCCATAATAAAGAACGACGACAAAAAGGAATATGTCAGAAATATAAAATCGCGCTCAAAAATGGCGGGAAAAAATTTCTAATTTTCACTTTATACTGCCCTTGCGTAGGCTTCAACCATATTATATGGTTTTAATTTATATCATTGGAAATATCATTTAATTACGCATCTATTGATATGCAACATACCGCAATCGGTTAAGTTATCCAAATTCCACAAACAGATTAGTGCGCAGCGGAAAAGCGTAGGAAAAATGACAGTTTACGCGCTCATCTGTTTTTGCAAAAAGGGATAATAGTCACTTGTGCGCGGTCAAGCGGTTATGAGGATTCTAGAGCTCGTGTGAGGATAGATGGGGCATACACTTACTAGTTTACCATCGAGAAAGGTGTTAGACAAAGATGTGTAGCGTCGCCGTGGCTGTTTAACCTCTTCATGGACAGTTGTTTGAAAGATTTAAAATATAGTGACTTACTCGTCAAATGCCTCCTTTATGCTGATGATCAGGTAATAGGTACTAAAACGAAAGTTATGGTTTTTGAAAAGGAAGAATGCGTTACGGCTTGTAATGTTTTGATCGATGGACAGCGAGTGGAATAAGTGAATGAGTTTGTAGGTACGTTGTTTACACGAGATGGTAAGAATGAAGAAGATATTAAAATAAGAGTTCATGCAGGTAATAGAGTGAATGGAGCTCTGAAGGCGTTTATGAACAGCCAAAACGTGTCCAAAAAGGCACGTTTGGCTGTACATAGGGGGGTGTTAGTGCTTACCCTTATGTATGGTAGTGAAAGTTGGATATGGCAGAAGAGACTTGAAAGTAGAATAAATGCTGTAGAAATGAGAGCACTGAGAAGTATGTGTGGTGTATCTTTGACCGACAGAGTAAAGAATTGTGTGATAAGAGAATGGTGTGGGGTAAAAAAAATGTAGTGCCAGACGAGATTAATGAGTGCTAAGCCATAGGCTGTATATTCAATTCCATCGCGGGAAAATTGTTTGTATAATGAGTATGGTCGTTTGTTCTGTACGTGAGTGTAAGTAATTTATCTATTATTAGAGGATGCCTGCAGCTACGCCCGTAATTTTTTTTTTTGAAAATTTCTTCACGATTTTTTTTATAGACTCACACCTGTATCCCCGAAGGGGTAGGCAGAGGTTTTATATAACACCCACATTTCAACATTAATTTTTAGGTCCCACATAATAGGGGGCGAGCCTATTGCCGTACCGGGCACATTACCAGACTCCGTGCTGATACTAAGAATTTCTTAACGGAAAAACCCAATAACACTCTGCCCGACCCGGGAATCGAACCCGAGACCTCCCAATCCCACGCGCACATTTATGCCGCGAGACCAACGAGGCAGTCTTCCCGATGCTGGGAGAATTTTGGGAAATCCTCTCTTAGTGCACGCTTACGGTTCCCAAGAAAAAGACATGCCAAATTTCAGCTTCGTGCGCCCATCTTCGGCTGTGCGTTGTCTGTTGGTCAGTAACGCAAGAATGTTCTGAATACAGATTTACACTCGCATTATTTAAGGCTACTGCTCCACTCCCGTGGCTCATAGCGTGATGTTATATAGCTTATAGCCTTTCTCGATAAATAACCTATCTAACATTGAAAAAAAATTTAAATCGGATTGGTGGATCCTGAGATTAGCGCGTTCAACCAAACAAACAAACAAACTCTTCAGCTTTACATAAATATATATTAGTACTAAATGGTGCCCGCCGTTACAACCGCGCTATTTAAGGCTACTGCTCCGCTCCCGTGGATAATAGCGTGATGTTATATAGCCTATAGCCTTCCTCGATAAATGAGCTATCTAACACTATATATATATATATATATATTAGAATACATTAGATGAATGTATTTATAAAGATATAATTATGATAACATAGTACAGACTCTGCTTAGTTTGACCTGCTTAGACCGTGTGGAGTGGTCCCAGAATATTACATTAATTCTCGGTATAAGGGTTAACAATAAATTGACTAATCTATATCATATTGTATTGTTAAAATGGAAGTTAAATCTGATCAAACGCAACGTCTGTTTGTTGGTAATATTTTCATTTATACAAGGCCAACTGATGTTTTGACTGTAGAGCAACATTTCTGTCAAAACCGCGCAAAACGTTTTTCACAGTACGAAGAGACGACCCTAGCAGTGGGTAGCATATATAAAGGACTAATAGGGAAGAGATTATTTCTAAAAGACCACGCCCGCACTATTGTATCATCCTGTGTCGTGGAGGACTTTAAAAACTTAAATCAACAGACACAAAGTACATCAAGACTTGAAAAATTGCAGATGCCAGATCACAGATCCTTATTCAAGGCAACACCTTGAGTAAGGATCGAACTTACAACACATGACGCGGTGATAAACAGCGAGGTGACCGCTTAGAGCACTACGCTATACACGCAGTTATTTTCGTATCTTTTTTTTTATAGACTCACGCCTGTATCCCCGAAGGGGTAGGCAGAGGTATAATATTACACCCACATTTCGCCATGAATTGTTAGGTCCCACGTAATAGGGGGCGAGCCTATTGCCGGTTCCGGGAACATCACCAGACTTCGTGCTGCTACTGAGAATTCGGAAAAACCCAGTTACACTTTTGCCCGACCCGGGAATCGAACCCGGTACCTCCGATCAGCAGTCGTATACGCTAACCACTGGACCACGGAGGCAGTTATTTTCGTATCTAATTCATTCTATTCAATCTGGCAACACCTGCTGGCTCTTAAATTCTTGTTTGTAATATCGGCAGCGTTCTATTTCCCAAACAACATATATTCGAAATAAATCTTTCACTGTTCGCACATTATACAAAGAATTTGCATATTGAGTACTTGTATGCATTTCAATCGGAGCCCGCCGCGATATATACGCGGGTCGGGGCGACGTCTTAAACGTATTCAATGACTAAGTGATTTCAGGTGCCTCGGCAATGTGATATGAAGTAGAACGCACAAGTTTGGTCTTATGATTTTTATATTGACGCAACTGGCACCTGCTATCATATGTATAATTTACATCAATTGTGCATCTTATTGTTTTGATAATCTAGCTTTGTTCTTTATAATTTGACAAGCCGGTGGCGTAGCGGGAGTGTAAACGACGGCCACGTCAAAGGTCGCGGGTTCAATTCCCGCTCAAGGAAAACATTTTTGTGCCTAAACATCCATGCTTGTCTTGGTCTGGGTGTTTCTATTTATAGTATGTATGTATTTACAAAAAAAAATACATATGTATTTTATCCATTGTCTAGTACCCATAGTACAAGCTCTGCTTAGTTTAGTGAATGTGGTAGAATATATTAATACTATACTTTTTAATTTAACTACTTCTTTTCGATCCTTGGTTCTTGATCGATGGTTTGACTATTAGAAAACCATGCAGAGCTTTGAAAATCCCAGCACATGGGCGTATAATTGTTCCGCATCGTTTGCATTTCCATATCGCTCCCCAGCACGTCGATCCCAGCTGTTATGAAGATCTTTGATGCCTTTCGCATTTATTCCCTCAGAAGCTGATACTGATCTTAACCATATAACATGACCATCGCTAAAGATTGCGGAGAAAATATGGCAGTTGCTCGGTGATTATGCTAATATTTTGACAAATCTAATAAGACTACACCGCTGATTCAGGGTCAAAAATGATGATAGTATCTATCTTGAATACAACCGAGATATAATTGGATCAGTCTTGTTAATGTGCTGGTCTAACGTCGGTATAAAAGATCTATCATTCCTTTATCTATAGCAATATACAAAGCAATTTTTGATAGACATGTTCACGTTTACTGATACGAATACGATATTGCCCTTTGAAAATCCTGTGACAGACAACAGTTTATCACCATCAAATGAACTTTACCGGCGGGAACGAAAATTTTATCATTCATTCTCCCATCCAAAATACCCCATCACAGTATAAACAGCAATGCACTCAAATGCACTTATACCGTCGTTTATTCACAAAAAAAAATGGCATACTATAAATGGCAAAAAAAATTTTAAACCGCTGGGTACCTCTTCCGGGATACAGGCGTAAGTTTATAAAAAAAGGTTCTAAAGTACTTTCATCGAACTGTAGTCCCCCATCACCTTCTATCATCAATAATTCTTCTATACTTCTATTATCGTTCTATCTTTTTCTATCATATGAGAGTTTAAATGCATGTTAAATAATTTTTTTATGGTATCGTATTAAATACCTCCCCACCTTTACCACATTCTCATGACAAAATATAACATTAAGTGTAGTCTATAGTCAAAGTAATAAAATAAACGGTAGGTAACTGCTAAACCCTTCTAAGAATTAAAAAGAAATTACAGATAAGATAGGATATTTGGCAACTGCAACATAAAAATAAGTAAGTAGAGTAATACAAATTTAATGCCATATCGGAAGTATTATAGATGTAGACATACCTATATATTATTTTTTACCCTTGAAATCATATTTGTCATTCATGAACTGATTTACTATGTTATTCATAAGAGAAACTACCTAATCGAATTTGACTTTGTGTAGGCCAAAATTCGTAATCAGATTAGTCAATTTATTGCTAACCCTTATACCGAGAATTAATGTAATATTCTGGGACCACTCCCACACTGTATAAGTAGGTCAAACTAAGCAGAGTCTGTTCTATGTTATCATAATTATATCTTTATAAATACGTTCATCTAATATATTCTAATATATATATATATATATATATATATATATATATATATATATATATATATATATATGTATATATATATCGATCTGTTTTTAAGGCCATTTCATTTGTGAATAAACGACGGTATAAGTGCATTTGAGTGCATAGCTGTTTATATTGTGATGGGGTTTCATTGGATGGGAGAATGAATGATAAAATTTTCGTTCCCGCCGGTAAAGTTAATTTGATGGTGATAAACTGTTCTCTCACAGGATTTTCAAAGGGCAATATCGTATTCGTATCAGTAAACGTGAACATGTCTATCAAAAATTGCTTTGTATATTGCTATAGATAAAGGAAGGATAGATCTTTTATACCGACGTTAGACCAGCACATTAACAAGACTGATCCAATTATATCTCAGTTGTATTCAAGATACTTAGATACTATCATCAACTTTGACCCTGAATCAGCGGTGTAGTCTTATTAGATTTGTCAAAATATTAGCATAATCACCGAGCAACTGCCATATTTTCTCCGCAATCTTTAGCGATGGTCATGTTATATGGTTAAGATCAGTATCAGCTTCTGAGGGAATAAATGCGAAAGGCGTCAAAGATCTTCATAACAGCTGGGATCGACGTGCTGGGGACCGATATGGAAATGCAAACGATGCGGAACAATTATACGCCCATGTGCTGGGATTTTCAAAGCTCTGCATGGTTTTCTAATAGTCTAACCATCGATCAAGAACCAAGGATCGAAAAGAAGCAGTTAAATTAAAAAAAGTATAATATTAATATATTCTACCACATTCACTAAACTAAGCAGAGCTTGTACTATGGGTACTAGACAACGGATAAAATACATATGTATTTTTTTTTTGTAAATTCATACATATTATAAATAGAAACACCCAGACCAAGACAAGCATGGATGTTCAGGCACAAAAATGTTTGCCTTGAGCGGGAATTGAACCCGCGACCTTTGACGTAGCAGTCGTTTACGAGGGTCAAACTGAAAGTTCTTAGAAAATCAAAAACTGATTACATTAGCCAGTTATTAGTTTTATTATATCTTTTCAAAATATTGTCCATTGACGTCAATACACCGCTGCACGCGATGGAACCACTGGGAAAAGCACTTTGCCCACTCGTCCTTAGGGGTCTCTTCAATGGCATCGCGATACGCAGCCACCGCTTCTTCAGCATTCATAAACCGCTTTCCTTTAAGTTTTTCTTTATTTTTTGGAAATAAATAAAAATCACAAGGCGCGAGGTCGGGGCTATACGGCGGGTGACCCAGTAATTCAACGTTTGATGTCGCCAAATAGTCGATCGTTCGCTTGGCGGTGTGCGACGAGGCGTTGTCGTGGTGAAGGAGGATCCTACTGCGAGGTCTTTTCTCTCGAACTTTTTCCAAGACAAGTGGCAAACAATTGGTAGTGTACCATTCTGCAGAAACTGTTTTTTGATCCTCTAACACAATTGTTGCGAAATGACCTATCCTTCCAAAGAACGAGGCCACCATTTTTTTTCCCGCACTTCGATCTCTCTTCACTTTAGTTGGCAACTCCTCGAAAGGAAACACCCACTGAGCAGATAGTCTTTTGGTTTCAGGATCATAACAGTAAATCCAGCTTTCGTCACCTGTTAGTATGTCGAACACAGCATTTGAGTCACCTCCGTTAAATCTTTCAATCATTTTACGGCACCAATCCACACGATGGAGTTTTTGAGCCTTAGTCAAATTATGAGGTATCCACCGGGCGCAAAGCTTCCTGACCGCTAAATGTTCGTGGAAGATTTTGTGCACTTGACTCATACCGATGCCTAAGCTTGTCCGAATCTGCTGATAGGTCACTCTTTTGTCAGTCTCTATCATACGCCGCACAACACAGATGTTATTTTCAGTCGTCGCCGTAGAAGGCCGTCCCTCACGTACATCATCAGTGAGATTAGTGCGACCACGTTTAAACTCATTAAACCAGTTGTAAACAGTCGCACGAGATGGGGCTTCATCGTGAAAGGCCAATCGTAGTCTATCATAACTTTCTTGTTGACTTAAATGACATCGAAAGTCATAAAAAATCATTGCACGAAAATTTTCTCGTGTTAAATTCATGTTGACGTGACACATACAATTTTCAATTTGCCGCCAAATCGTAAAACAAATGACAAATGAATGAAATATATACTCAGTAATATTGGCAAAGAGTTCTATTTTCAAATTTTAGAATATTTTTTTTATTATATTGTTTATAAGTGGCCAGTTCTAAGAACTTTCAGTTTGACCCTCGTACACTCCCGCTACGCCACCGGCTTGTCAAATTATAAAGAACAAAGCTAGATTATCAAAACAATAAGATGCACAATTGATGTAAATTATACATATGATAGCAGGTGCCAGTTGCGTCAATATAAGAATCATAAGACCAAACTTGTGCGTTCTACTTCATATCACATTGCCGAGGCACCTGAAATCACTTAGTCATTGAATACGTTTAAGACGTCACCCCGACCCGCGTATATATCGCGGAGGGATCCGATTGAAATGCATACAAGTACTCAATATGCAAATTCTTTGTATAATGTGCGAACAGTGAAAGATTTATTTCGAATATATGTTGTTTGGGAAATAGAACGCTGCCGATGTTACAAACAAGAATTTAAGAGTCAGCAGGTGTTGCCAAATTGAATAGAATGAATTAGATACGAAAATAACTGCCTCCGTGGTCCAGTGGTTAGCGTATGCGACTGCTGATTGGAGGTCCCGGGTTCGATTCCCGGGTCAGGCAAAAGTATAACTGGGTTTTTCCGAATTCTCAGTAGCAGCACGAAGTCTGGTGATGTTCCCGGAACCGGCAATAGGCTCGCCCCCTATTACGTGGGATCTAACAATTCATGGCGAAATGTGGGTGTAATATTATACCTCTGCCTACCCCTTCGGGGATACAGGCGTGAGTCTATAAAAAAAAAGATACGAAAATAACTGCGTGTATAGCGTAGTGCTCTAAGCGGTCACCTCGCTGTTTATCACCGCGTCGTGTGTTGTAAGTTCGATCCTTACTCAAGGTGTTGCCTTGAATAAGGGTCTGTGATCTGGCATCTGCAATTTTTCAAGTCTTGATGTACTTTGTGTCTGTTGATTTAAGTTTTTAAAGTCCTCCACGACACAGGATGATACAATAGTGCGGGCGTGGTCTTTTAGAAATAATCTCTTCCCTATTAGTCCTTTATATATGCTACCCACTGCTAGGGTCGTCTCTTCGTAATGTGAAAAACGTTTTGCGCGGTTTTGACAGAAATGTTGCTCTACAGTCAAAACATCAGTTGGCCTTGTATAAATGAAAATATTACCAACAAACAGACGTTGCGTTTGATCAGATTTAACTTCCATTTTAACAATACAATATGATATAATGCCATGATGGAAACTGTTACAATTACTTAAAAATACAGATCAAGAATTTGAATAAGACTGCGATTTAATTTAAAAATTGATGACTCAAAACTGTCCTGACTGCTTATTTCCTAAGCTACCTGAGGATATTTAAAGGAATCTTGCAGTGAGTTATCCTACTATTAGCAATATATTTGCCACAAGATTTCTATTTGAGTAAGAAATGACCATGCCGTTCAGGCGGAACGTCTTTGAGCGATGAAATTAATTTATGTACCTATCTCATTTATGTTGGTTCGAAACTTTGAAATTAGTTTGGAAATTGATGTTTTTATACCTATCACGGTTAGTTTTTTTTATGTACTATGCGGCAAACGAGCAGACGGATTGCCTGATAGTAAGCGATTACCGCCGCCAATGGACACACGTGTTGCCGCCTTCTTTGGTTTTTGAAAAAGATGAGGAGGAGGAGTGGGATGAGCGAGAAGACATAGGGGATGGAGAGGGGTTATATTTTTCATACGTATAGAGCAATCATTGAAAATTGAATGTTTCTCTATTTGCGTATATAAATGATTGAACAATAATTGTTTGATAACCCTTATATGGTATAATTTGGTCGAAAACTTCCATTTATTGAATGGTGACGGATGACGGTTTAAGAGTACAAATGTCACTACCCATTTCATTCCATGGGTGACTAAGGAAAGTTCCCTAAGCAAATATAGTCTCGCAGATAAGACGGCAAATTCGACGCCAATCCATATGTCAATCCGTCAGCGTTAACTGAATTGATTTATTTTCAGAGCAATATTAAACAGACAGGAGATATTACCTCCCTGGTCCAGTGGATACCGTATGCGACTGCTGATCGGAGGTCCCGGGTTCGATTCCCGGGTCGGCCAAAAGTGTTACTGGGTTTTTCCGAATTCTTAGTAGCAGCACGGATTTTGGTGATGTCCCCGGTAACGGCAATTACCGGTGACAATTTACACCATGAAGGTTTGGGAGCAATTTCATCTGACTACGCCTAGTTTAAACTTCGTTCGTTTGAACCAATTATCTGGTTGCAATAGTTCAGTCGATCCTGTACTACGGCACCTAGACTAGATATGTTTTCCAATACTTATACATATTGATATAACTAAAAATGTATCACCGAAATGTTTGTACGCGCATAACTGCCGAACGACTGCACGAAATTGGATAAATCTTTCTTTCATATTTTCGTTATTGTCAAGATTTTTTTTGTAAAAAATAACATTCAATACAATATGGCGGTACATAATTTGCTAGTTGCAGGGGCAGCTAGTTACAAATAAAGTACATTCAGACACAGAATACAGCTTTACGCTTGTACGAGGTAACTTGACAAAATAATTCTCAAATGAAAATACACTGAATTCACTAAGAATTAAAGTATACTAACTGGTTAACTAAACTAATAGTTACTAAGGTGCAAGAACGCGTGGGCTACTTAAGTTAAGCAATCGCGAACGCTATGATAATAGGTGAGACACGCGGCGCGGATGACAGCCGGATGAACATCATTTACTGCTTGAGTATGATATCAATAGTTACTAAAAATGTTACTAGTAGATGTCTACAATGTGAAAGAGTTGCAGCTCCTTCCAAAAATAAAATGTACAACCATTATATTTGATTGAAAAGAGTGGCCATGAGTTTTATTGCCCGTACTTTCTCGTGGCTCTACTTATTGCATTGCGAATATGGCAGTAAAATAATCATTAAGTAATTAACTTAAATTTTGACGTTCATAAGCGTCACTTTGAGGCCCAGATGAATAAATTATTTTGACTTTGCCTTTGGCCTTTAGTAATCTGAAGAATAATAATATTTTAGAATGTTATAAGAAATCTTGCAGTCAGTCATTATGCGCGTAAATGCTGACTGTGGGCGCATGCATTTTAGTGCAAACGTACATAATTCACTGTACTCCGTACAACGCTCATAGCCCTAAAACTACAGACAAGAAGGCAAAGTCATTACAGATAACAAAGGTCTAGTAGTACCAGGCCCGTCAAATCTTTCTAAACGACAGTTCATAAACTTGTACCCGTCATAAGCCTTTCTTCAAGGTAATAATTCACCAGATGCTACAGTTAAATAAACAAATTGCATAATTCTGAATTAATACTTATGTTTGTATGAATAAATTATTCACTGTTTACTCGCTTATTCAATGGTGCTGACAGAATTGAGCCTTCACTTGTAACAGAACATCGATCATTCGCCGTTTTTAAATTTGTCGCATCATCGCTACGAACATTTTCACGTTATATTTCTAGCGAACGCTCTAATTAGCAAAAGCCCTGAAGAATTTTTTTTTTGTTCATTGGCTATAATGCTCGCCAGGACAGTCGATAGAATACTCGCTAAAACACTCTCGTTTGTTTATCAGTTTGTTTCTATGTATAATATGTATGTATTTCCAAAAAAAAGTACACATGTATGTTCATCCATTATCTAGTACCCATAGTCAGTACCCATAATCTGTCCGTGTGGTGACTGATTCAGAATACGGTATGGGATGATACGGGGTGGTGAACCCCGTATCATCCCATGGGTGTCGTAAGAGGCGACAAAGGGAGCATATTATGCAGAGAACAGCACTGTAAGAGAAGGAAAACTTGATACAACACTATACCAACCCGTTTGGCCAGCGTGGTATAGTAGGGCAATTCCTCCTTTTAAAGGAGAGTCCTAGTCCAGCAGTGGACTGTTAAAGGCTGATAATGAAGTACCCATAGTACAAGCTCTGCTTAGTTTGGGACTAGATGGTGTTGTGTGAATGTAGTTAGAATATTTGTTATGTAACATTGGCATGAATGCTAATTACAAGTTGTTGTAAATTACAATGATCAAGTGTATAATCACCACTAGATATCAGTTGTATACTTTATAGAGGTGAACTATAATTTATACTGCCATGTCAAGCGTCTATGACGTAGCGATATTAAGATGGATCAATCGACCTGCGAGTTTAAGCGACTCTACCAACGTTATGAAAATCGATGGCTAACTGCACACTGGGCTGACAAATGCTTGCTATTTATAGTTGTACATTGTTTTTTAACACATAACATAACTTCACGCCTTTATCCCCGAAGGGGTAGGCAGAGGTGTATTACACACCCACATTTCGCCAGTTATGTTTTGGTTCCAATGTAATAGGGGGCGAACCTATTGCCATCTACCAGGCGCATTATTAAGCGAGCGATAATTAATATTTTTAATACACACATAATTTCGAAATGTCACAATTGTGTTTCCGGGGTACCTTCGTCTCGGCGTTAAGTCGTATAATGTCTTTGGGATATAAAGGTACCACGAATTTGTTTCGAGTGATCATGGCGCTTGCAACAGTACCGAAATATCAGATACTCGAAACAACAATACGCAATATAATCTTTAAGGATAATAAACAGCTAATGTTAAAGATCACGAAACTTTAGATTTACGAAAAAAAACAACTCTACCACAGTCATATCTCAACGTAGTAGGTCTGTTGTATCTAAACGTTCATGCTAAAATGCCTTAAAATACAAGCAACGCTACACATAACATACAATATATAGATTGAGTGACAGGCTACATTTAAAAAAGGTTATTCCAGATGCAATGTCCTCTCTGTGCATTCGTTCAAAACATCAATCAGTCGCTCCGGGTTGACATCGGCAATTGAATGCTGCCACCATTTTATTAAGATTACTGTACTCTTCGGTGAAGCAATTAAATTGGATTTTTATACGTTTTCTGTGGAAATCTTTTCTACTATTATAAATGAGAATATTTGTGAGGATGGATGGATGTTTGTTCCTCTTTAATGGTAAAACTACTAAATGATCTTTTATCTAACTTATTATTACTATTGCTGATTGATGTATCAGCAGAATAGCATATTATGAGGTACAATTAGTAAGTGAGAACAAAAAAAATATAATTTTTACCAACCCGACCCAAATTACAAATTACTGCAAAAATGTATAGAACGGAATATTATCCAACATTTTCATTTATAAAGGAAATAAAGGAAAATATGGATTTTCATTTCCAATAAAATGAAGGTAAATGAAACAGGCCGAAACTTACATATCAATATTGTTTGTAAATTTAATAATAAGCTCCATTACACTACAAGAACCAAGTTTGTTATTACATGAAGTTCGTTTTAGCACTACTTTCTGAAGGCTAGTATTTAAACGAGTGACTGAAAATTTAAGTTTTGAGTGACAAAAATAATAAAAGACAATGGGCAAAAATGTATGGGACCTGGGACCACCCTCCAATAGTAATAAGGTGTATGTCATTGGATAGGCATTTTTAATAGAAACAACTTTTTTATGACACTTTTGTTGTAACAGTTGTCCGTTCCAAGATATATGACATACAAGTTTCGATAAAAGTATGATAAAAAAAGCGTTTATGATAGTGCTTAGTACTATATAATGCTTTATTTTGCAAACTGACTCGTCCTCGTGCCTGCCCAAGCGCTTAGGAACAGTGCGGGGTGCCCCCCCTCCCCTCCAAACCGGTTACTTGGAGCTGCGCCGAGCGACGCCCGCCGTGCGGTGGTAGTTATAGAATTGGGACATAAGTATATATTTTATATTATGTCGTTCGAAAAGAGCATAGATTTATATCTTTAATATCTTTATCTTTATCTTATCTTTATCTTTCAACTAACTACTGACAAAACATAATTACATAATATTGCTTTGTTGCGACGTGAAGAGCGGACAAACAAACAGACTTTCGCATTTATAATATTAGTATTGATAACCTTTTAGTTTCCTAAAAGTTGCACCCCGCACCGTACCAACCGCTTGGGCAGACGCGAAGATAAGGCAGTTTGCAAAATAAAGCATAATTATAAAATAAAAGTACTCATCATCATCAGCCTTTAAAATTCCACTGCTGGACTAGGCCTCTCCTTTGAAAGGAGGAATTGGCCTACTATACCACGCTGGCCAAACGGTTTGGTATAGGGTTTGTATCAAGTTTTCCTTCTCTTACAGTGCTGTTCTCTGCATAATATGCTCCCTCTGTCGGCTCTTACGACACCCATGGGATGATATGGGGTGGTGACATTCCGTATTCTTAATCCGTCACCACGCGTATGGTAATAAAAGTACTAAGCACCATAAAAAGAACGCTTTTTTCAACATATTTTTATCGAAACTTGTATGTCATATATCTTGGAACGGACAACTGTGACAACAAAGCCGTCATAATAAAAGTTGTTTTTATTAAAAAGACCTATCCAATGACATAAATCTTATTGCTATTGGAAGGTGGTCCCAATCTGCCCATCCTCCTTTGGGTTATAGAATAACTAAGTGAGCGACTGACTGCGAGTGATGAGACATCAACAGAACAGCAACTTACAAAGTTTAATTTGAGTTACTTAAAATACAAAATGAGAAGCTTCATAATATTTGAGCGACCTAATATTTGTTTGAGTGCCAACGTAACGTCCTGCATTTTTTCAATATTTGGCAAATTATTTATTTATACTGAGCGACATTTTATCTTAAATTAACTGTTTCGTAATAGATAAACCTCACATTTTTATGAAAATTTTCTAATGAAATTACTATTTTAAGAAACACTATTAGCCAAGGAATTTAATAATTTAAGGGTAGGTAATTAAATGAAAGAATGTATTCCGAAAAAGCAAAGCAATATGCATTTATTTAAATCAAATGAACAGAAAACAAAATAAAATAAGACGCTTCAGTCTTCTAAACCAAATTGACGGAGCCCTGCTTCGCAGGGCTCCTATTTTTGGGTACAGGGTCACAAGAAAACCTATCATAACCTATTAAGTTTCCCGAATGAACGAGATTATTTTCATAAATAAATAGATCGTGATTTTCGCAATACCTTCATTTCGAAAATCACGATCGGCAATGTTAAAGTCGCCTTTTCTGTATTTCTAGTCGCTTATCTAGTAATTTAGTCGCTCACATAGTAATTTAGTCGCACGGTTAGAATTTTAATTTCTGAAATGGATTAATCGTACCCCGTACCCCGTTTAGTACGCTCGTTCTAGATTTTATTATTTATCAATATTCGTCGTTGGTTTAGTTAATCTTTCGCTTACTCAAATTCATGCCGCTCAAGTTATTAAAACAGTATCTCATCATCAGGCGCTAAGTTTTTTTTTATTCGCTCGTTTTATAATTCGCCCTTTCTGAAGGGTTCCTGAAATATTGATACACTTAAGCATGTTCTTTTATCCTCCTGTTTTACAAAGATTATTTACCTTCTCACCGGTTTCGCTGTTTTAGCTTTCATCACCCCATTTGTAGCGTCCGTAGCGTGACTTGACTTGATCATAATAGACCAGCAACGCTAAGCAACGTCAGTATTTTTACTTTTGGAAAAAGTTAGCGATCTTGTTCATATTTCTATGGTAGCGTAGCCTAGTGGAGATACCAACAGACTGTTGTGCAGAGGGTATTGATTTTGAAGTCACGGCGCGCACCAATGACTTTTCAAAGTTATTTGCTTATTAAGTTGTTAATTATCACTTGCCACGTGTTTCAGCGAGCATGTTAAACCGTCAGTCCAAGCTGTCATGGAGATCTTTGACAGTAGTTACAGTAAGTCTGTACTTCTGAATAGGTCCCACGTAATAGGGGGCGAACTTATTGCCGTTACCGGGCACATCACCAGACTTCGTGCTGCTACTGAGAATTTGGAAAAACACAGTCACACTTTTTGCCCAACCTAGGATTCGAACCCGGGAATCGAACCCGGGACTTCAGATCAGCAGTCGCATACGCTACCCACTGGACCACGGAGGCAGTCTTACGACTCATTTCTTGTCAACAGCGTACCCTAATATATAAACTCATCTACTTGTTCCACTCGTTGTCCATCGATCATAACATTACAAGCCGTAACGCATTCCTTCTTTTCAAAAACCATAACTTTCTTTTTACTTACATTCACTTTCTTTCCTTTCCTCTCTAACGCACCATGCATGATTGTTACCATCTCCTGACACTAGACTAAACCATAGCATATCTCTATCCATATGGGTTGCATTGGTGAGATAGGTTGGAAAAGGTCAAATGAGTCAAATCCGGCTAGACTAGTTAGTGAATCCCGGGTTGCAACTGGGATAACGTTTATAATTTTTAACCGACTTCAAACAAAAAAAAAGGAGGAGGTTCTCAATTCGGCCGGTATATTTTTTTTCGATGTATGTACACCGATTTCGCCGAGGTTTCTGAACTGATTCACGTAATTATTTTTTTGTTTGATGCGCAATAGTTTCGAATTAGTCCCATAAAAATTTGATTCATGTAGGCGCAGTAGTTTTTATTTTATGAGCATTTTTTTATTTATATTCACCTATCCTTGTGGCTGAAATTCCTATGAATAATAATTGTGACGGCTGGTGTCATGTCAAATTGTCATCACTACGGTCACCAAGGACTACTGACGTCTACACGATAAACTGGCCCGTCGTCAAACATAATAATTAGCAAAAAGGTTTGAAGACTATTTCATTATTTGGAAATGACAGTTTTAAGTTAGATGACGTAAGCACTCTGTCAAGTGTTCGCTAAATTCGCCACTAATTGATAACAAGGCGATGGCCGTGCTGATAATACATCCGCTTTATGTTCTGAAGGCGTGGGTTCAAATCCCAGTCATAACAGTCAGTGGATTTTGGTTTTTATGAAATTTGGAAAATGTTTATGAATATTTGGCCAATATTTTTTTTATCTTAGGTAGACTTTAAATAAACTAAAGTATAATTGGTCTATAAGTAGGATTTACATTATAATGTACAATAAAATAAAACTAATTATATAACTAAACTATCCTAAACTATAAAAAAGCAAAAGTATGAAAAGAAAAGTAAATAAAATATAATAAAAAATTAAATTCCTCCGCAACGCTGTCGAGCGGTAGCGTGCCCAGAAGACTGGCAGCATTGCCACGTTAAATGACAATGCTCATTCTCTCAGCGAGATATAAACCAGCGCTCTGCTCACGGGAAGCATCGATCAGCCTTCTGGCGATTTCTTCGTATAATGCGCGTGCACTAGGGCCCCATGGCCCCAGCGTTTCGACCCCAAACGGCTTAAAAACGTAATTACCAGCCAGGTTTCCGTATTTGCGCCGTTTGAGGGTTTCCGCCGATGCAGCAGCAGCGCCAGCATCATCAAAATATTATTTAAATAATTCGAATAAAAATTAGAAAATTCTAGAAACTTCAAAAAGGAATGGATAGACTGCCTCGTTAGTCTCGCGGCATATATGTGCGCGTGGGATTGGGAGGTCTCGGGTTCGATTCCCGGGTCGGGCAAAGTGTTATTGGGTTTTTCCGTTAGGAAATTCTCAGTAGCAGCACGGAGTCTGGTCATGTGCCCGGTACGGCAATAGGCTCGCCCCCTATTACGTGGGACCTAAAAATTCATGGGCAATGTGGGTATAATATTACACCTCTGCCTACCCCTTTGGGGATACAGGCGTGAGTCTATAAAAAAAAATATGTCAGACATCGGGTGTTGGGTTATGTTTACGTATTTAAATTGGATGACAATGAAAAGTTATTATGACATAGAGCTGCTCTGATGATGGAATCGAAAGGTGGCCATGGGAATAATATAGGAACTCAGTAATTAATTGACAAAATTTTGTAGAGTTTGGGCTCGTTCGCGTCCGATGAAGGAGTCAGAAGGTGGCCATACGAACTCAGTAACTACAAAAATCTATTTGAATTGCACAATGATGATAATGGTGACTTCAGAGACGTAAACCATGCGGTAATGCCATGATTTGTCGATTATTAATGAGCCCAAGTCTATTAGCTCTCTGCTCAAAAGACTCATTCGCTAGACGCTCTTGGATCTTACCGAGTCTAGAATTATACTGTTTAAGAGTTTCTTGACGATAACGTGATTTCATATATGCTTTCCTGGCCAACCACCCACCTTTAAGTTATGAAACTAGTTTTTGTGTCGAAGAGCAGGCTATGATTCTAATTATTGTAAGTTATAACATATCTACTGGTACCAATCTAACTAAATTAATTACCTACCTTACCTTAAGATTAAAAGAAGATCTGTGTAATAAATGATGATGATCATGATAGCCTCCCGACCGATTTCGGCCCCGGTGGCTTGTCTATATAATATATTAGAGGAAGCCAGCAGCTACGCCAGCACATTTTTTTAAATTTATCTGTTTTGACCAATCCCGTGGGTATTTCGGGAAATCCCTTCTTTGTGCACTCCTACGGTCCCCAAGAAACATACATGCCAAATTTCAGCTTCCTGCGCCCAGTAGTTTTGGCTGTAGCTTGTCTGTCAGTCAGTTTATATATTACTAGAGGACGCCAGCAGCTACGCCTGCATTTTTTTTAAATTTACCTGTTTTGTCCGATCCCGTTGGAATTTCGGGAAATCCCTTCTTAGTGCACCCCTACGGTCCCCAAGGAACATATATGCCAAATTTCAGCTTCCTGCGCCCAATAGTTTCGGCTATAGCGTGTCTGTCAGTCAGTCAGTAACGCAAGGATTTTATATATTAAGATGATGAGACTTGGCAACTGTGCGGAACATATTATATTGCGCCAATGTGTGCGCAAAACAAGTGCACTCTCTATTTCCTCATTCTCATAGTTCGATGGGACACCACATGCGACACGACCGGAGAGAGATTTGGCGCAGGACTAACGGCTTAACGTACTTTCTGAAGCATGGGAGTGTAAAACCGCCATTTCATCCGAACTTCTATTGGATAATTCTTAACAGAAAAACCCAATGACCACTTTTTGCACCAGGAATCGAACCCGAGACCTCTTGATTCGCAGCCGTTTACACTTCCACTTCGATCACACAGGCAGTAAAAGACCCATACGGGCCAATCGAACAGCTATGTGGCGCTATAAAACTATGTAGACGATGCTTTCGTTAAGTGCCTGACCTGAGTCTCCATTCCGAAAGCCCAACGGAAAAACCCAATAACACTTTGCCCGACCCGGGAATCGAACCCGAGACCTCCCAAACCCACGCGCACATTTATGCCGCGAGACCAACGAGGCAGTTTGCCGTACCTAATCTTGGTAAGTAAACGTCAGTTGGTTTCCCTCAAGACTTGTACGAACACCGCATGCAGGAGGCATTGCAGATGCGTACTACGGCATCGGCAGAGAGACTGTTTGTTGGCAAGCGTTATGGAGCACAGGGTGAGGTCAACTGAATAAAATAATTTTTATAGTATTTTTTATAGCGATTGTACAAAAAAAAGTTATAGTCAATATAGCGACGTCTAAAATCTATCTGTCTGTCCGCGATAAAATCAAAACGAATGAGCGGATTTATTTTCATGCAGTCTGTCTATCGGTCAACACCATTAAACAGAGTGGTGAATGTGTGTAAATTATTATTTTACTCTACTCGTACGAAGCCGAGAAGGATGGCTAGTTCATGATATTTTTAATTATTTTTAATTTTTGCCAGGACGGGTTGTCAAGTCCCGGCTACACACGAATGTAAACTAGAAAAAAAGGAATAATAAATATCTAGTTATTGCCTTATTTATTATTACAATATTTGCACCTAGTTTTTCGATATGCAGTACGTACTCACTGTTTTAAAGAGTTGTACATGTTTGAAAGAGCTAGGTCGTCTAGGCCTCGGTCGGCTCGGAACGTCTAGGAAATGAAAAAGCAATCAAGGTCGTAACGTTAAATGTCTAATGGTGTATCAATATTCATTGACCATTATAATTTAATTGGAGAATGTAGAAACGGGTATGTCGACACGCCTATCCTAGGCTATTACGCATTGATTGTACATATATAGTTCAAAATCAAGGACAAGCCTTGACTCATAATAATTTGAAAGTCTTCACAAAGTATGAAGAAACGGGCACATAATGCTGAAGAAGAATATAAAATAATAAATAAAATATAATAAAATACCGTTATTATCCTTTTCAAAATAATAAATATTCATCAAATGAATTCCAGCTGTCTGAGAGGAGTACATTTACAATGACATACATACACACGTACAGAGAGTCCCCTTTTTATATCACAGAGATAACTGACGCTGCTTAATAGCCCATCTCTCAATTCAATCTGTGTACTGAAAACTCAATGTACCCTTGCCACTAGTAAAACGAAAAAAAATATACTTCAATTTTTTTAGACAACTTTTTACCCCTTTTTACGAGAGGCAGTTTAACGTCGTCTGTATTACAGCAATTTGAAGTCTACGCATTTACAACTTAAGTTATAAAAGTGAAAATGTATAGCTCACATTTGAGACAGTGAATGGTTGTACAACCGTGTTAAAAGAAGACAACATTTATTGAAATTTTCTTGACATAATTATCTATTTAGCCTTAAATAGATTTATTGCCACTGTCTGCCCTGTGCCTCGGCCAGTACGTTAAGCTGTCGGTTACGGATATCAATATCTAAAATTACTGTAACTGGGCAGTATTTAATAGCGAAAAAATCATCATTCTATAAGCTGACAGAATGATATCCACCACTGGACATATGCCTCCCTCAAGGCTCTCCACATATACCGATCTTGAGCCACCTACAATATCCATCTATTGCCCTCGATCCCAGTTAAATTCATCGGTCCATCTTGCGAGAGGCCTTTTGCTGCTAAGAAGCCAGTTGCGTGTCTGCCACTCAAGAATCTTTCTGTTTCAATGGCCATCGGTTCTTCTGGCTATATGCACTGCCCACTGCCACTTCATTTTGACTATTCGGAGGGCAATGAAGATATTAATTACAATTGATAACTACAGAATCTAAGACATCATTTTAAATTGACAACGTCATTAAAAGTTTGCCATTAGTGTTTCCAGGACCTCATAGTATTTCCTTTCCAATACAGCTTGAGACTAGCAGATGGTATTTTTTACGTCTAAAACACCAACATCACAACAAAAATCTGCCAATTTGAAGGTAATAAATTTTGAAAAGGTTTCTTATATATCCTGTTTTACACAGTACATTAAAAACCTTGGTTTATCAACACTTGGAGGGTAAATAGCCTCATCTTCACTTTACTTCCCGCTTACATTTTTAATAACGCTAAGAGTATTTTAAAACCCATCGTGCTATAGAAGTTGCGTAAAAAAGGTGAATGTTTTGTTGCTGAATTGAGGGTCTGGTCATATAGAAAGATGAACAGGCTAAATATATTCTACTGCACGAATAGCGTAGTTTTCTAAGTCGCCTCATTGCTTATTAATATTGTTTCGGATGCTGTGGCCTTGATTCCTACACGAGACAGCTCTTTGTGTGATCTGAAAATTATTGTTTAGAGTCTGAAGGTTTTTTGTGTCGATTTGTTAAATTTATATTAAATAAAGTGCCTAGCCTCACAGAATTCATTTCATGTGCGGTATGAGCACTTCAAGAAAAGTATTATTATGATATTCTAACTAGAGGACGCCAGCAGCTACGCCTGCATTTTTTTTAAATTTACCCGTTTTGGCCGATCCCGTGGGAATTTCGGGAAATCCCTTCTTAGTGCATCCCTACGGTCCCCAAGGAACATGCATGCCAAATTTCATCTTCCTGCGCCCAATAGTTTCGGCTGTAGCGTGTCTGACAGTCAGTCAGTAACGCAAGGATTTTATATATTAAGATTATTAAGTCTATTTTCAGTCTGTCCATAAAGATTTAGTTACGTTGTATCGTATTTTATTTTAAGCTACATTTTGACACATTATTCAAGTCCCGTATGGTCTAGTGGCTAGGATACCTGGCTTTCACCCAGGAGGCTCGGGTTCGATTCCCGGTACGGGAAAACTTTTTTGACGTTTTTGACGTAAAGAAAGTACGCCTAAACTAACTACCAGTACCTTCGTTCGTCTTGTAACATCATCACCATTCAGGACTCTTTTGCATTATTTTATTACCTGAACTGATATGGATCTCCATTGTATTTATTTTTTATTTTCGATCGAAATTTAGGAAAAGTATGTTTCTCAGAGCTATTTTAGTCCACCCTCTTTGCAATACAAAGGGATAGCAATATTAGATATTACAACAAATCTGTAAAAATAGAAAAAGGGCCCTCGGTTTTAAACGTTAAATAGATTGAACATGAGTAAAGTTTACATTAACTGAAACTGATCAAATTTGAACTACATTCGGTAATTGAAGCAACACTGTGGCGTATGACCGGTACCAGAACCCGTTACAACACATTTCTACAAAAGTACAGTACCTTGTTGTACCCCAGTAACTTGTTAACTAGCTTCGCTCATCTAGATATACTGATCTCGTTCCGCTTGCAGTGGGACCTACATAATCCCTATAAAGCTTATCTTCACGAGTGTCCCGCCAGTAAACACTTCGTGTGCTAAACTCTTAATTGCAGTGGCTTGTGTAACAATGTACTTGTTTATAAAACGCACGATATCTACGTCAGAATGTATGTTTGAGGCCCATATATATAAACCATATTTATATGTAAAGACGACAGAATTGTGACAAAAATAAGCGGCACTTATAAAGTCCAGCTATGAGCGCTACATATTATAATGTAGCGTTCATAGTGGTACTTTAGACGCCGTTCGTAATAGGTCGGTGGAGTTAAGCTATGTTTCCAAAGTCTTCAATTGTTTGGGTGACCGTCTGTGTAGCATTTATATAAGAGCACTATCCTAAGGGCTTGTTTCAAGGCCACGTCAGTGACGTTCAGCCAGTTTATAAAGTCAGAAGAGGCCACGCACTCGAAAGAAATAAAAATCAAGATGTGTGATATACATGTATGTAAATATACAGCTGAATGTGCCGTGTTGAGCTCCCTCAACATGTATATTGCCTGCATCGCACGATTTTTTAATTAGGCAGCGACGAATACAAAGAAAACACAATCTTTAGAAATAATTGCTATTCTTGTGTTGAGAGAATTCGACACTTGAAGTAAGGTTACAGGTTAAATGGTAAAGCAAACGCTATGGCTTTTCATCATCGCGGGTTCGCAACCTCCTTTACAGTGTAGACATTTGCTAACTTCACCTACAATATGTATTTCAGCATGACAAATTCAAAACACATCTTAATAAATATTGGATAGATGATTCACTCTTTATTGTCCCAAAAATGCAGAAAATATATCGAGAGCTCCTCATTTGATATATCACTGTAGCAATTTATTTCATTACAAAATTCTACAAAATCTAGACATTAAATTATAAACAGTTTGGACCGTTTATCTACTCATGTGGTTTGGACCGAACATGTTTCGCATCCGTAGACCTAAAATTACGCTTGCAGATATAGAATTCATGTGAATGTGTCAAAATCATTATTGTTTTGTTTAATTCATTTTTTATAGACTCACGCCTGTATCCCCGAATGGGTAGGCAGATATGTAATAATTCACCCACATTTCGCCATGAATTTTAGGTCCCACGTGATAGGGGGCGAGCCTATTGCCGTACTGGGCACATTACCAGACGCCGTGCTGCAACTGAAAATTTCATAACGGAAAACCCAATAACACTTTTCCCGACCCGGGAATCGAACCCGGGACCTCCCAATTCCACTCGCACATTTATGCCACGAGACCAACGAGGCAGTCGTTTTGTTTAAGTTTGCTACAAAGACATATGCTTGTTTGCTTGCATATAATAGGCACAGATATTTCAAAATACTATAGCCCTAAACAATATATATGCAAAACAAAATCTCTAAGAGTGCTTTTATTTGGCACTAGTTGAGCCTGCGGTTACACCAACGTTATTTAGGGCGATTGCTCTGCACCCGTGGCTCACAGCTTGATATTATAATTTTATAGCACATAGCCTTCCTACACAAAAATAATTATTCAACTCGAACCCATTATTCCTGACATTACCGCATTCAACGAAACTAATAAAATAACTCTTCTGCTTTATAGTATTAGTATAGATAACACTGTTCCATGCGCATTTAATTTTGTAAAAAGTATAATAATATGGACACCGTAGCTTTCAGTACATTAATTTAATAGCTTTCATCCTGTCACCGCCGGGTTTCGGTTAACGACAAAAATTATGACAATGTCATTTTGTGCCGCTAATACGGTGAAACATAATAACATTAATGGATTTCTAAAAAAACATAGAATTTCTTTGAATAAAAGCTTATCCAAAGCCCTCATTGTTTGAGGTAGATCTATGTAACATTTTATCAAAATTGGTTTTACGATATATTCAACTTTTTGTCCATTGGTATGGCTGTAGTAGTTGGCATTCTCATTATAAAAAAACTTCAAATATATTGTCGTGCAAAACCTATACGGCCTTATATTATAAGACTTATTATATCTCTAGTGTTTTTTTAATGAACACTTGTGTAGGCATTTGTTGAATTTTCAAAACTAAAACTACGGTTACTTAGGAGAAACCTCTGTGAGTCCTTAAAAACCCTAAAAAATAAATAACGACCTTTATTTGACGGTTTTAAATAGATATAATTTAAGGCTAAGTCTGGTGTTAATTTAGTCCTTGAATTTGTAATAGCTTTTTCCTGTAACTCTCGTAGGAGTATGACTTTTTATAATTATTAGGTACTTGCTTTTGCCTGCGACTTTGCCCACTCATAATTTTGCATTATACTTACGTTACAGTAAACACCACTTGTTAATCTACCTACATCACGCCAGATATGATTATATTTTTTAAAGCAGCCATCGCTCCAGCCCTTCATCTAGCATCATCGTCCTAGCGTTATCCCGGCTGCGTCCAATACCTATTGGACGCAGCCGGGTAGGTACACGGCTTGGAGCCCGAGGTCCGCTTACTGGTCTAACCTGATATGACAGAATACTACTTTTCCAGAGAGCGACTGCCGTCTGAGCTCCGCAACCCAAAGGGATAGCGATATTCCATGGTGGCCAGTTTATTTGAGGGCACTTACTCCCCGTAACGACTGTCAAAGATCTTCATGACAGCCGGGCCCGACGCGACGACGGTTTAACGTGCTGTCCGTGGTACGGGTTAAGCGATAATTAACAATTTAATCCAGCCCTTCATCTATCTCCTTACCAAATATCACATCAATCCATTTTTACATTTGCATGTGAAAGAAAAACTTTAACATTTATCATATTAGTATTGGTTATATTTATCAATATTGGTTCTTGTGGAGAAAATTTACAAACAAAATTCTGGTAGAAAAAGCTAATGTCTATCTGCCCACACGTTTAAAAAGGTGACTCGGTATGTTAGGGCACTTGAATTACTTGTTCTTGTTTAAATTACTTTTTTACAGTACGTGTTCGTCCTTTCTAAGTCTGAAGGTGAAGGCAGATCGATTGTGATAGCAAGTCATATACTGCTTTGCAGGTAACCGTCTACGAACGCGATGTAAGAAATTTGAACTATTTGTATGCAAGAAATAATTTGTTTCGAAATTTATGTGTGATTTTCTTCGAGGGTTGATAAAGTAAAATGTTTGAAAATGTAGTAGTGGTAAGTAAATATTTAAAAAAAAATAGGTTTGTTTTTAGGTAAAGTACTTCAAATGAAATATTTGAACCAAAATACGTAATTGCTATAGGTTGGCAACGACTTAATAATAGTGAAAAACTGTCTTGAAAATGGATGGTAAAATGGTAAAATAGATGGTAAAAAGGAGTTAAATAGTCTCATCATATCAGCCAAACGACGTCCACTGCTGGACATAGGCCTCCCCCAAGGTTCTCCACACAGACCGGTCTTGAGCCGCCCGCATCCAACCTCCTCCCGCGATCTTGACAAGATCGTCGGTCCACCTTGTGGGGGGCCTACCTCTGCTGCGTCGTCCGATACGTGGCCGCCACTCCAGAACATTTCTGCCCCAACGGCCATCGGTTCTTCGAGCTATGTGCCCTGCCCACTGCCACTTCAGCTTGGCTATCCGGAGAGCTATGTCGGCGACTTTGGTTCTACTGCGGATCTCCTCATTTCTGATTCGATCTCGCAGGGAAACTCCAAGCATAGCTCTCTCCATCGCCCTCTGAGTGACCTTGAGCCTTCTGATAAGGCCCATAGTGAGCGACCACGTCTCTGATCCGTAAGTCATCACTGGCAACACACACTGGTCGAAGACTTTCGTCTTGAGACACTGCGGGATATCGGACGAGAAGATATGTCGTAGCTTCCCGAACGCTGCCCAACCGAGTTGGATTCGACGATTGACCTCCTTCTCGAAGTTGGACCTACCTAATTGGAAAAAATAATACACGATCGAATAGTCTAGTAACTTACAATTGTAGACAAGGAAATGAAGAGTAAAACTATCTACATATACATAGGTACGCCATAAATTTCGCGGTCGCACATTATTTTTCAAATACACCTAGTGTTACCTTTGTGATATAGGCGCCATAAAAAAAAAAATATGGCAACATGACTCACACGATACACATCAGATCTATTTAAAAACTTTTCAAAACCAGACACTGTTTTGAATTTCACGACAGATTTTATCAAGAATTTACTATCTTTTTCAAGTAATGCCAGCGGTTTAGATGACTTTGACTGTCAGTAATGGCAGAAGTCAGTTCAAGATATTAACAAATATATTGCTGCGCACATGTGTAAGTAGTTTGGCAGTTCACTGCCGTTATTTGGAAGATAAAGAGTTCAATTTCGTGTGGCAGGGTGTGAAGTGGTTACGAAAGGAATGGTTGCTTTAAAAGGCGTTAGGTGTGGCTTCATTGCTGGCGACGTATTTATAGAAAACGCTTAACTTTAATCGTTTCTTAATATTTAGGCACTACTCTGAAGATTATTCGGGGTCATACGTGAGAAATTCTTGATTTTCTTAAGCTCGAAAAATTTAAGTCTCTTTTTATTTTAGAATAACACTGTGTGAGAAATTTTAGATTTCCCATAAGCTCGTGAGTGCATTTCTATTGCTTTTTCAGTTTTTTATTAATTTATTGAGCAAGTATGTGAGGATGGCTATATCGATGGATGCATGTTTGTTACTCCATCACCATTCTAGCGTCATCTCGGTTGAATGCAAAACTTTTTTCTGGTTACTAATCTAACCGGATTTAACAGAATCTCAGGTTTTTGTATGGATGATACTCTATCACGCAAAACTACTGATCGGATTCAAATGAAATTAAGCAGTGATTGTGTATACGCAGACGGAAGAATGGTCAGAAGTAAGTCAGATACAAGCTATAAAAGTAACTATTTCATCATTAGCCTTATTTATATTCTCTCATACTTTTGAGCACAGACCTCATCTGGTATAGTAAGAAATCCCAACATACAGCACATCATCCTCCTATCGTTATTCCAGTTGCAACCCAGGGTCCGCTTACTAGTCTAACCGGATTTGATTGAATATTAGCTTTTGCACAGAGCGACTACCTGTCTGACTTCCGCAGTCCAGTAGCGCTATTCCATGAGAAAACCTTGCACATAACGTTATTTATTCTGCTTGTATTTTTTGGTTTTCGTGTGAGTGTGTGGCCAATTCTGGTGTCGGAGCTTTCAGACCTCCCGACAGCCTCCGACATGGCCTAACGATCCTTATCCTTTTACAAAAACTGGGACCGACAGCTTTACGTGCCCTCCGAAGCATGGTAGCGCTCAAATGTAAATGCCACACAGGCACCCATTGAAGTGGTGAACTGTGCTAGCGTCGCTTAATTTTGCCGATCTGTTACGAACGGCAAGCCAAGTCTCGCTATGAGTGCTTCTTTTATTCTGCTAAGTAACCCCTCTGTTACAGAGGCAGTACCTCAAAGCCTTCAGAGGGTAAATGACGCCATCGTGCAGCGGAAATTATCAGCTATGCGGCAAATGGCCTCCCGATATCGCTTATCTTACCACCGACGTCTTCACACGTACTCCCATTCGGCGACTCAGTATACTCACTATAAGGATTGATTTCGATGTAGATATAAAAACTGGGGAGGCGTATTTGCGGTGTTTTTATTTTGCTTGAGAAGTTTTGGATAAGAATAAAGATTGTTTTGAAAAAGTATGGAGTGGAGATAAAGTCTACATCTCTTTTATAATTTTGGCAACTATATTGCATACTACTTGGCCTGTTTTTCCGGTGATTGGTGACGCTGGCTGTTAGCCGGAGGTCGTGGTTTCGCTTCCCGAGAACAATCTTTGTTTGATAAGCACGATAATTATTGATATCTGAGATTTCAATTTTGTATATATTATGATATCTTTAAGATTATATTAGTATGTTTATCACTTATCTGATTGCCATCGTAAAAGATCATTTCATTGTTACAAACAAATGTTAAAATTAGTATTCTCGCTGAACCATTCTTGGTTCAGCGAGAATACTAGTACTATTAATATTTACAAGAACCTAGACGCTTAGGAATATATAACTATTTAATGTATAAATACCCATGTGTTGCCGACGCTTCAACCGTGATTAAGACCCACTAAATAATTTCGTATGATGTATACAAATCGCGAACGCTTAGAATCGATTAATATATAACTTAATTAACATATCATTCAGCGTCTCTTTAAAACTCAAAGATCAATATTTTCAAAAGATAGTCTGAATGCTAGAATACCAGTTAATATAGATAATGAGTAGCTAATATACTTGGCATAAAAGAACCTTGTTTAATTAATCAAACTTATGACGTAAAAAGTTTCGCCCAATATGCTATTACCGTAATTAGGTTTGTACGTTCGAACTAATGTAGTATTCGCTTGGGTTCGAGGTGGAATGGAAAATCGATGCGGTACTTTATCGACAGAATGTACCTCAGTATAAAAATGTAACTTGACTTTTTTGAGTTCGGTGTAAGAATTTTTTATGTTTGTGGTATTTTTACTGCACGGTTGGCATAGCGGTTTAAGCGGCCACCATCATCGATCCAGTATATAAACTGTCCGCTGCTGGGCATGGGCCTCTTCTCATTATGAGTAGGGTAAGGTCTAACCACTACGTTGTCCAAGTGCACGTTGGAAGAATTGACATGTCCTTCGAGTACATAACTCGCAGACATGCAGGTTTCTCCACTATGTTTTTCTTCAGCAAGTTAATAATTATATACAGAACTTAGAAAGCTCAGTGATGCGCGCCGCGGGTTTGTACCCGAGACCCCCTGCCTGGCAGTCTGTTTATCTCTATACTAGGCGTCCATCCATTAATTACGTCACATGATTTTCGTGTCATTTCGACCCCTTCCTCTCTCCTTGTCACAACTGGTCTCGTACATACTCATCTCATTCTTCATACAGTGTCACACTTCATCGACCCCATAGCCCTCCTCTATATGTGTGACGTAATTTGTGGATGTCCCCTAGGCTACCGCAAGTGATGTTTTTATGAATTTCTTAAATTTTTCCTTCTTTAATCAAAAGTAACTTCATTACTTTAAATGCAGATAAATGGTACTACGCCAACAAATATAAAAAGTTACCAACATTAAGCATATTATCAAACTAAAGATATTAAAAACAATCATCCTCATCGCTGCATAAACTTGGTCTTAATTGCCTTCAGAAAAAAATTGGACTCAGTAGGGGAGTTTCGTCATTTTAAGTTAAGATGCCGCGCACATTATATTTTTGCATGTGTATTTATTTTCCACTAAAATTATACAGAGGCCGTCTGGCCTAACTATTCTTTTCCTAGAAACAAAACTGGGAGCAATAGTTTAACGTGTACTCCCATGGTGGTGCTTTCATATTAATTCCATGACAAATGGTCAGCCATTCAAGAGTTGACTACTGCAAAAGTTGCAGTAGTCAACTCTTGAATGGCTGACCATAAACTTTAACTTTGCTGATCTTTTAGGAGTAGTAAGGCAAGTTACGCTACAAGCACTGGATAGAGTCTTCGGGCTGTTTTTACCGGAGAAGTTACGTATTGATACAAACAACATTAACATTGATAAAATGGATAAGTCTTGGTTTTATTGCCCGTTCTTTCTCGTGGTTCTACCTATTGCATTGCGAACGTGGCAGTAAATGTAAATGTAAAATCATCTACTAATTGACTTGATTTTTTGACGTTCATAAGGGTCACTTTGTGGCCTAAATGAATAAATGATTTTGACTTTGACTTTGACTTGGGTGATGATTACGATAACAATATGATATTCGATTTTATTGAGGAATATTTTCTAAATTGCGAAAATCTGCTGTCACACATTTGGTCGAAGTTATAGTTCAGCTCAGTATAGTAGAAGATATTCTAGTATAAAACCATACTAGGTTTTTTTATGAGAATGTCATTATTGTTTAGGACTGTTGGTGCCACTTTTGTAAATTGCAACAATGTTACATAAAACTGATAACAGTTTTTGGTATATTGGCAACTGATACCTACTGCCAAAAAGATTCGAATCATTGAATCACAGCTTCCGCAAGCAATATATCACATATTAATATTTAAACATCCATTAAACACATTTAATTGCCTCTTTATTTTGATTGATAACCTTTTTAAAATGTCTTCTCCTACTGTATTTAGCTGCATGGCTTTTATATTAAGACGTACATTTATTTTAAGCGCATTTAGATATTCGAAAATTTCCATATGCCTCAATTTAGTTCCATATCAATCATCGCACTTATAATGCTTACAAATTTCGTAATTAAGTCACATTTGAACATGATTTGCGCATAGATGTATTTAGGTTACCCACAAGAGATGTCAGAAAGGTTTAATAAGTGGTTCAAGCCTTCCTTCATGTATTTTTTTTTCTTTCAACAAAACCCTTATAATGCGTAATAAAAAGCGTTCTCCAGCCCTTAAGTACAAGGGTAAATGAGCTCATCGGCCTAAGGAAATGAAGGGCGATCGCACAAACGATCGCCCATTAAATAAGTGTCGGTCTGAAACGACTCATTCGGGGATCTTCTATAATATTTTGTCTCAAGATATCCAAAGCTTTTGTTTCAAATGGAATTTGTATAAGTGTTCGTTCATTTATCATTGTTTTTGTTTTAGATGATAGATTGGTGCTGGCTAAGCTTCCATTTGTTCTGAACCGCCGATTCTGTTGGCGTTGGCTGAAATGTAATGATCTGGAAGAGAAATGTTTTGCTGATAACCTTAGTTAGATTTACGTAAGAAGAAATACAGTCGTAACTGCGAGTATTATTTTTAAAGAACTTGGAATTAATCCTGTGTCGCGGGGCCTTTACAAACATACAACCAACGGACACAATGAACACTCAGACGAAGCAATGGATTACACAAAGCGTGTGGCAAAATGAACCCAAAACACTCGAGGCAGTGTCAAGTGGCGAAGAAGGCGAAGTACGTCAACAATGCTGTCGGTTCCGTGGCTTTCGCAGATTTGAAATTAATTTAAGTTTAATCCTTCTGTACATTTTGTCAATCTCACACTCGGTAAAAAATGGTGTCTCGACACCATATTTTCATTTATATCACCCAAAGAGGTTGGCACTATACCAAGAGTTTAATGTTTTTTCTCACGCCTGTATCCCCGAATGGGTAGGCAGAAGTGTAATATTTCACCCACATTTTGCAATGTTATGTTTTTTTTAGGTCCCACATAGTAGGGGGCGAGCCTATTGCCGTTAACAGGCACTTTACTAGACTCCGTGCTGCGATTAAGAAATTCATTCAAGAATTCGGAAAACCTCAGTAACAGTTTTGCCCGACCCGGGAATCAAACACGGAACCTCCAATCAGCAGACGCATACTCTATCCATTGGACCACGAGGCAGTCTTTTCATTAAACTTTATTTCATTTTGAAATACTATATTATACAACTAACATCCACTCAAACTTTCACGATTTGTGGAAACATAGTTTTCAACTACTTCATCAAATTACAGAAAAGTTAAGTGCAATCCAAGACGACTGTGAATAATAAATTTCAATTTCAATAATTTCCTGGCGTTCCATAAACATTCTGGATGTTCATTACTCAAGATTAATTAATTCTGGTCCAAAAGATAAAGATATCGACGGCCTTACAATCAGTCAAATGAATTAAATCTTTTTGTAATTTGAAATTATGAGATATGATGAAGTTTTGGATGATAATTTATATACCTCAGATTAAGATGATGATTCAATGTAAATAATTACACCTACTGAATAGTAATTTAGTTTATAAACATATATTTTCGTGTTATGTAGAAGGTATTTCAAACAGAGGTTAAAGCTAATGACAATGTGGTGACTGTAAAATGGACTATTACATCAAGACTGCCTCCGTGGTCCATTGGATAGCGTATGCGACTGCTGATCGGAGGGTTCGATTACCGGGTGGGGCAAAAGTGTTACTGGGTTTTTTCTGAATTCTCAGTAGCGGCACGGAGTCTGGTGATGTGCCCGGTAGCGGCAATAGGCTCGCCCCCTATTACGTGGGACCTAAAAATTCATAACGAAATGTGGGTGTAATATTACACCTCTGCTTACCCCTTCGGGGATACTATAAAAAAAAACATCAATACTAATATTATGGTGTGACGTTTGTAGTTAAGTAACGTTCGAGGAGGTCACCACTTAATTGGTGGGTGAGCGCTTGTTTTGATATTTATAGTAGAGCGTTATCACGTAAGGGCCTGTAGAGGCGTCGGTCCCAGTACTTTCCCTAGGAAAAGAATGGTGAGGCCGTATCGAAGGCCTTCGGATGGGTTTTAAACTCCGACACCAGAATTGGTTACGAACTCGCATGAAAAATAAAGAACGAAGTTATATGTAGCTATTACAATTATAATGCTTTGTAATGTACTAAGTTTCATGGTAAACATGTCTTTATAAATAGATTTTTCTTATTCATAGGCCCTTTTTTATACAATAGATTAAATAAGTTACTAGATATATATAATTATAGTTATAAGCAATGTAAAATAATCATAACTAGATACTTACAAACAATGACCTACTCCGATACTGAGAATTTGCTTAATGTCATAAAATAATTACCTACCATTGAATAGCTTCGATTTTAATTATTATTGCGTCAATGTTAAATTTAAGAGTATGCACATTAGTTATATTTTGCACAATTATATTACGTAAGAACAAAACAGTCTGAAACACAGGTGAAAACCTAGTTCAGGCAATTAATTTTAAACCTAGATAGCAAAGTAAAAATAACCTATACCGGCCTTAAACTATATGTTAAGTATTTATTGTTTATTAGATTATAAAGTATTATAGTATAAGATTATCCAGACATAATGTATCCATCCACTGAAATGTAAACATTTTTGAATAAAGATTATTATTATTATAATGTTCCATAACTTAATCAAGCTCTCAACTATCACAACTACAAAACTATATCCTTTAAAACAGCAAAGCGAACGCAAAATTCCTGTAGCAACTCGCTAAGAACACTTTAATATCCATATAATAAGTAAGGAAAAACGAAAACGGCGGGCCCTGTACAAGTTATATGCAATCTTCATAAAATTTCGTCTGTAATCTCTATTCAGAGCCTAAGCAAACAAGTGTTAATGGTGTCAGGGACCTCAGAGGTCCTAAAATAACAACACCAGTGTGATTTGTACGGAAATTGCAGATTTTTCTCGTGAAAAACGATTTGTGAATTTCTGAGGATGAGTTTTCAAATATGTTTGCTAGTCAAATATGTAAGTATGAAAAGAGTAATGAATGTAGAGGAAGAGCGTGAGGTTTCTAAGGATAGAAACAAGTGGCGTTCCGTTGTCTCTGCCTACCCCGACGGGAAAGAGGTATGGGTATATGTATGTATGCCAAATATGTAGGGACGCAGTCTTGTATTGTATGTAGCTTGTGTAAATTGTACGTAGCTCATTTTCTTACTGTGATAATAATAAATAAGAAAGTTTTTGTGATGTATGGATGTTTGTTACTCCTACCTGCAAAACTACTGAACAGAACAGCTTTTCACCCATTGCTTATATCGTAATGCTACATATACTATTGCCTTCCACGATGAATGAGCTATCTAACACACCAAGAATCACTAAAGAACCAGTAGTTCCTGATATAAGCGCGTTCAACCAAACAAACAAACTCTTCAGCTTTATAATAATAATGTAGGTACATCAAAATAGCACCCTGGTTTCATCAATCGTCCAATGGCGAATATACAATCAGCGTGACATGACATCTGACGAAAACTGATGTAATTACGAAAATAGGCACATCCTGCATCGCGCAATTAAAATGATCGCACGCACACATATTACTATACACAGGGTTTTAGCAAATTTCACCTTAAAGTTCGTTGCGTGTCTTGACATAGCCTTCCTCAAAAATACGGCTCATCAAAATCATTCTAGCGTTATCTCAGTTGCTTTTTAGACTTTTAGACTTTGTGTCTTTACTGTATTTTTCAGCGGAGCAACTGCCTTCTGATCTTCGCAACCGAAGGGGATATTGCATTTCGTAAACTTCTGTCAGTATACTCAAAGGTACTGACTTAGCATATTCCTCACGAATTCGGCTAACGCGTACACAATTTATATCTTCAAATCCAACCGGTAGTGCTGGAGATTATCGCACTCAAAGGAATGAAAAAAATGTTCAGCTTCAGCTTATTACATTCGTAACCTTGTATAATAAATAGAGTTTCGAATGTGTTTTTGTCTAATCTCAAGGTTGAATCGATTGTCACTACTCGTTTACAATCTTATCCGTATGACATCATTGAGAACATCATAACGTTCTAGATATCGCGTGTTATATTGAACGATAATTTTGAAGTTTAATTCAAGTCCCGTATGGTCTAGTGGCTAGGATACCTGGCTTTCACCCAGGAGGCTCGGGTTCGATTCCCGGTACGGGAAAGTCTTTTTGATGTTTCTTAGTATTTTTTTCAAGTTTAGGCATATTTGCTATAGAAACAAGAAATATCATCATTGTATTTTATTGAGAATACTTTAGTCTTGATAATAGTAGTACGATAAATTAAAAAATTCATAATAAAAAATATTATTAAAACATTCATTTAGCAAGAAATTGTGGGCGCAAAGTTCATTGCTATTAAATCTAAAAAGGTGAAAATGCTGGGTACAAACAAGTTAATTTCATTTGGACAACTTACCTACGCATCGCCTACTCAGTCTAAATGGGATGATTCACTACAAATAAGTAGGTATGTATTTTTATTCTCATAAATAATATTGTGTCTCACTTTCTCGCTCTCTGGCTCATTTAATTGCTAGATAATTGTTGGTGTAGCATACACACATACATATGCTCTCCCCTTTTCCCGTCGGGGTAGACAGAGCGCCTCTTGCTTCTGTCCTTAAAACCTCACGCGCGTCCTCTACATTAATTACTCTTTATATACATGCTCGGCGGTTACGGGTGCTTCGGACATTTTCGTTTTTCAAGACGTCTCCAATTTGATCGATGAACGTCTTACGAGGTCTACCACAACCGACTTGCCGACACAAATGCCTTATATATTTGATGCATCATTCTTTCTTCACTCATTCGCTCCACGTGTCCAAATTATAACAACCATGTCGGTATAGCGATTAATAAAATAAAAGCAATATCCCTAAATATAGGTTTTAATTATCAAAATTCTGTCACAAAAATACAGTTAACTCAACTTTTCCCGCGGCGCCGCGCACGAGAGTTGACCACCTAAAACTTCTACATGAATCACACTTTCTATCGATGAAAACCGTATAAAATTTCGTACGACAGTTTTTGAGTTTGTCGCGTTCATACATGCAGATGTTCATACAGAAGGAAATAGGGACTTCATTAAAAAAAGTAAACATTGAAACACTCTAACCTCAGGAACTAATAATAAAATGAAAACGGTTATTTCAAAATTGTATGGTTCGTTTTCACAGGACGATTATAGGTAAACTATAAATCTAATACTAATATATGTATATAGCTGAAGAGTTTTTTCTGTTTGGTTGAACGCGCAAATCTCAGGAACTACTGGTCCGATTTGAAAAAAAATCGTTTCCGTGTAAGATAGCCCGTTTATTTATCGAGGAAGGCTATAGGCTATTATATAACATCGCGCTATGAGCGACGGGAGCGGAGCAGTAGCTTTAAATAACGCGCGCGTAACCGCGGGCATCCTCTAGTTTATACATATAACGGGTATCTAATGGACAGGACGAAGGGGAAGACCTAGGTGGACGTTCCTGACCAGATTGGAGACATCCTAAGAACAGGACACGTTACAAATACCTACCCTAAACAGAAGAGCATGCATGAGGAATTTGATGGGAGTGAATTAAGCAAGAGAGATATGTCAGGATCCTCGATGCAAATGGCGTTCCGTAGTCACTGCCTGCCCCTGCGGGAAACTGGCGTGATTCTATATATAGTATAGTGTAGGCTCAGATTATTAGAACAAAACGCAGATGGAGCGCATTCAACAAACTAGTGAGGCACGTTGACAGCTATGTCTGCGTGACATATTTGGCGACTGTACTGTACGGACACGCGCGTCTATGTGCGTGTATAGTTGCCAGATTATGAATAATCTCCCAGTATTTTGCACATAGATTTGTAATGATTTTATGGAAGTTTAAAATATATACTGCTAATGTCAATTTGCGGTTTTGAATAATTTACTATATAACTGTAATAGATTTTATTACGTCTAGTATTCATGTACCGGAGACACTGAATATTAATGATAGCGACGTACACTATATAAGCGAATATAGACCAATTCTCTCACTCATGTAAAGGTATTCATAAACTAGCGAAATTTCCAATCTCACATGGAACTGGGCGGACCGAGTCAGCCGTATGTACGAGGGTCGTTGGACAAGAGTATCAACACTGTGGGTACCAGAGGATAGACGACGTCGCCGAGGTCAGCCCCGACCTACACGCTTATCACAAGAGCTGGCTTGAGATTGCGGATTTCAAGATTTGGGGGAGGACTTTGCCCAGTGGGACAGCGTGGGCTATAAAAAAAAACAACGTGTAGCGGCCAGCTACATGACATAGAAACATCGACAAGCGCCATCTACCCAGTGACGTCGGAACTACTATGACCACCTAACAACGCGGGAAATATTCAAACTATATACTTTCGCAAGCCAAGCGGCATATATACAACTTCGAAAGTATGTCCGTCGGCCTGCAGGCCACCAAGCACGACCACCCAGCTTGGTTAGAGGCTCCTCCCCACGGAACAGTTAAAAGAGTAGAAGGGCCTTGTGGGCATGGCAGGCGCGCCGTTCTTGTGAGCAAACGCTCTTAATTCGACAAAATTTGATTGACCGGTCAACAATCGCGCTCATATTGCGACAGCGTACGAAGCTCCGCAAAAAAAAAGAAGTATGCCATCTTGCGCTATTATAACGTGTCGAAAAAGAAGCCAGGTATGTAATGTGGCTCGAGAAGGGATTTCTTTTCACCGGTAAGTCCAAAAACCTTAAAATACAAATGACATTTGTAATTATTACAATAGTATTATGTAGTTTGTAGACAAATATGATACTATCGCAAGCAAATAAAAAAATACATTGCTGGTAATACGTGGGTACCATCTAGTACTACGTAGGCGATTAAGCAATGTATTTTGTTCACTGCAAACGTCGCGTGCGACTAACCAATGAAAACATCGCGTAGACTGGCCACTGCTACTCGAAGCGGCCGGTCGACGCGTGTGAGCGATTTAGTGATGTGCTTGTGCAGATCTGCTAACGTGGTCGTAATCGACAACATTACAATGAATTAATTGCGTTTGGTTTACATATTTTTCAATTTGTCAATCCTTTCAACACATTCGGAAGATCGATGTGAATTTATGTTTTTACTTATTTTGATTTGTTTACAGCCTAGTAGAGAAATAGAAATGCATAACCAACTTTTGTAAAGTAAATAGGTACCTAAACGAATTTAGGTTGATATACGATGGTGTGTTTTTGTATTTGAATTATTATAATATATGATATGCCTTATCCTCGTGCTATTATTATGGTTTTTGTATTTTACTTCCGGAAAAGCTTGGAATGCGTTATGGTCATCAGCATGTTTCAGATGACTTGCCTAACATAATTCAACATATTAATTGTGCTATTTATTTTTCATGCAAGGATGTGTTTGTTTTTTAAATATTTAACTATTCTATTTTTTACTAAGATGTTTATATAACAAATTCCTATCATTTTTGGGGTATTGCGTAACACACTTACAGCAGGAATCGGATTATAACTGTTCAATAAAATTTCCTTACGTTCAGCAGACCAATTTTTCTTACAAATGAGTAATGGATTAGCAACATGGTTCATCAAAAAATCATTGAGATCTTGATTGCTAGTGTGTTATTCTGGAGCTGCTTAATATATAAATAATGTAGTTTCTAGATCATTCGGTTTTTAATAATATAATAATATTCTACCATATACACACATCACCATCTAGTCCTAAACTAAGGAGAGCTTGTACTATGGGTACTAGACAATGGATAAACATACATATGTATTTACTTTTTTTTGTAAATACATACATATTATACATAGAAACACCCAGACTAATACAAACATCCATGTTCATGCACAGACTTGAGCGGGAATCTCGTTTAATTTTGTCATTAACTAAATAATATTTTTAGCATCATTTTGTTTATTTTGATTATATTATTTTCTGAAAATTACCTTCTTTTATTTCTTTAATTTACAGGGTCCCCAAAAAATATTTTGTACAATTATAAATTGAAGAATCGATAACTTTTCAATTTAGTCAATCACTAGTGTATATGAGAGATAAATTGCTTTTGCACAGCACAACGATAGCGTTCAATGTTCTTGTGAGTAAGTTTGACGGCGCATGGTAAATAAACGCTATGTTTGACAGGATAAAGTCTATAATTGATTTTTTTGCACGTTCTGATCTAAAAAATGCGAGTGTGTGCGTGACTGCGTTTCTATTGATTTTACTAAAGTGTATGTGTAGTAGTAGCCGTATGGTAGAGGCAAACTGGCGACACAGGTTTTCGATACATTTTCGTCTAGAGGGCATATCTACTATAATTAATATATCTATGCTCCTCCCTCTAGTTGGAGGAACACCACAACTTTATCCGCCACAAATGCCTTCAATCAATTATTTCTGTTTTCGACACATTTATTACACGAATATTTGGATCGTATGGAGATCGAACCCAAAACAATTTATACTTATACTTACTAATGGAAATTTTATAACAATATTTGCTAATAAAGATATATCTACAATATATTTTTCATTAACATGACAATTCTTATTACTTAATCAATTGACAACTGCATTTTCCCTAATTCAGGGAAAACGGCGTCGACGTAAACTCCTTACACATTTTTTGTAGAAATATGAATTTTATCGAAATTAAATTATGAAACAGTCAAATAATTCATACTTATCTGTGAAAAGATATTCTATCTTTCTGTTTTCGCTTTTGGAAACAACTTTTACAATGTTTAAAAACGCAAAACGGGATTATATGAATTTAAAAGCTGAATTGATCGTGGCGCGTGAACTGTACGATGCTTCGCATCGCACTGAGCCGAATTTGTATTCGCTTTTCAATTTGTATTTGCTTTAGTGGCCTCACGCAAGTGTTCTGCGCGCTCCATCTGAATGTTGTTCTATAATCTGAGAGTGTAGGTATCTAATAAACATTTGTCCGTCCCTTCATTACATATATAAAGACAAACACAAAATAGCCTTTAAAATTCACAACATATAGGTTTCTTCAGTGACTTTCAAATGGATGAGCACACATTGTCAATTACTGTCATATGAGACCTAGCTTTGTTCGCTTACGTCATTAAAAAGTTGAAATGCTGACCATATGGACACAACTAGATTAGTTTACTTTGCTCTATTCCCTTGGAACTGTATCATTATAAAGATAGTTAGATTGTTTGGTAAACATTTCGAAATACGTCGCCGTTTTTAGGGGTTGTGAGTGATTTAGGTCCCAGAACCCCCCTCACCATTTTCACTTGCCGAAATACTTGGATTCCTCTAAAAAGAAAAAAAATATCTACAAACATCGGTGTGTATGGCACTGCCAACTTCCACATTCTTCACACTAGTTTAATAAACTAAGGTTGACGGAGCCCTGCTTCGCAGGGCTCTTATTTTCGGATTAAGGGTCAAAAGAGAACCTAACATAACCTATCTAGTTACTTATTACAGTCGCACTCTAACCCTAGGCACTCGAAAGCAATGACGCACAAATTTGACATTAGCTGTCAATATCATCTCTCCAACATGGCGGGTTGCGTTTCGTTTCACGTATTTCACTTGAAACCTAAAAATTACATTTGTAAAACTGTACTAACTAAAGTAGAAAAATTACGTTCCGTTTTGCATAATTGCCGAAGTATTTAAGAATTTTCGGAAATTGTTTAAAAATATTTAGACGCAACTCCCGCAGCCAAAATTCCTTTTAGGGGATTAAAACTAACTCCCTTAAGCCCCCTACACCACCAATACCCTCAAATTCAATCGACTCATTTCGAAATCCAACCCGATTGTTTGATATGAAGGAAGTTTTTTCATACTTTATATGACATCGAAACTGTATTTTGAACGAAATGGGATTACATTTTGATTTGACTCACAATTAATATTATATTAACTTAATTTGACATGGTTAAGTTCGAGTTTGCAACATAGTTTGACACTTTATTGAATTAAAAATCTAGTCGCGGTATAATTCAATTATATAAGATAATTTAGGAGTCTACCATTTCACCATATCAGCCAAAAGACATCCACTGCTGGACAAACCCTTGGGGGAGGCCCAAGGCTCTCCACATGGATCGACCTGAAACAAACTGACATTAGAAGAAAGGTTTCCACACAGGTTTCCTCACGATGTTTTCCTTTACCGTTTAATATGCACATAACTTCGAAAAGTCAGTAGTGCGCACCGTGGATTCAAACCCGAGTCCCTCTACGTAGCAGTCCGTCGGTCTCTCCACTAGGCTATCGCTGCTATGTGTTTGAATGCCAAACACTTTAGTAATAATCTATTATTATAATTTTTAACCGTTGCCAATGGGTTAAAACACTAACCAATAAAACAATACTTCAAATAAGTACTTTTTAAATGATCATACCGTGCTGGTGTTATCCACGCTGAAACATCTTGCCAAATACAAGGTATGCGACTGAGCCCCGTTACATTAATATATTAACATGAGTACTTCAAGTATTCATCAGTTTTGATCTGCGTTTAAATACTTTAGTCTAACTGAGTCACATAAAACAAAGATATTGTTTACCGGCCTTGTAAAGCCTATCCATGTCACAGCCTAATTTAAATTTCCGTTTGTCGGTCTTAAGTCCCTAATTTATTGTTTCGTTTAAACACAAATTGTTCAATGTATTCCATTAAAAGATGGTGAGTTTCCTTTGAAATGTGTAATTAGATAGAAAATTTAAGTTTAACGTGGCTTTGATTAATTTATTTGAAATTAAAATTCTTGACTAATTTTAGTAATTATACGAATCTAAACTTCAACATTATTAGAAAGGATTTGAAATGGAAATATTCATCGTTGCAGGTAACAGCTGGAAAAGGTCACCGAGTCGTTTGCTTTCACTAAAGATCGTCATATTCCCTTCCGTTGTTTCATCTTCTATCCATACATACATCCTGATAGATAGTCAATTAAACATTCTGAACGAAAATATCTATCTTAGTTTGTCAAAGTCTACCAACATTCAACTTTCATCTCCTCTACTGTGATGACTATAGAAACTATTGCGTATCAAACAAAAAAAGAATTATGAAAATCGGTTCAGAAACCTCGGCGAAATCGGTGTACATACATCGAAAAAAAAATATACCGGCCGAATTGAGAACCTCCTCCTTTTTATGTTTTGTTTGAAGTCGGTTAAAAACTAGCCACAAGAAACCAAACTCGACATGGGCGTTTCTTGCTGCAGCACAACTTACGCGACTTAATAATAGTTGTCTTTCTGTCGAAGTTGGTCATTCAGGCATTCAGAAACATGTAAAGTGAAAACAATAAATATATGTTGAAACTTCTAGAATAAGTTAAAATATATTGTATATACGTACTATGAGTTATTGTATTTTAAGTTTATTTCGCGAATTCTGCCTAGTAGGCCACGGTCATTAGTTTGCATAACAGAGTTAGAGGACCGTAATTAATTCCGTTAGGACGTCTGCAACACGTCACGACAACTGCGGCACATTGCAGTTTGTGGTATACTAAGACCTAGTCATATTGATACTTGCTTGTTATTTTGTTTTCTATTTAATAATTTATAATGATACAAAGAGGATTATCAACGTATACGCTAATATTTTACATTAAATTTTAAACTTTTGGATATATTGACAGATTTTTATCTTCGTGTCAACATTGTCAGCCTCCGGCATCTTCTCATTATGAGAAGCATCAAGCCATAGTCCCCTATGCCGCCCAAGTGGGGGTTGGCAAACTATATAATGTTTAAATAAAAAAAGGGCTAACTACTATAAGTCTTCAAACAGAGTATAATCTATCTATAGTTGGTGCCACAAAAAGATAGACTTTTTGTAAACACACATTCAGGGCTTCACAACCTTTGTTTTCAAACAGTTGTGTTTAAGATTTTATTCTTTAGTGAACTTTTATACATTTTGAACAATTTTTTTTTTTATTCAATGCTCAATTATACTACTATGTATTTGAATTCATATTTTTATTATTATTATCTATGACTTAACAACGTGACCAAAAATTTTCAATTTAACGAAAGTAAACATATTTAATTTTGTGTTTGAGTCGTCGAATTTTCCGAAAGAATGTTCATGAATTTCCTGATTCTTTTGTAGTTTAACACGTAAGATATTTTGTAAATACAAGTGAGTAATAGAGTAGGTACCATGTATGACAATGATAGAGTACATAAATGGTACTCCATTACTGACATGATTTTTTAAATCAAAGACAATAAATAATTTGCTCAAAATATATGCTATCCTAAAATATTAAAATATGGACCACAAATGAATAATATTACAGACAACTAGCTAGTACATTGCATTAAAATACTACAAAATTTCTAAGCATGGTGATATTACGCTGTGTAAAAACGAAAATTTCAGAATGAACTTGAACAAAATCCATTAAAAGTTACGGTAAAATAACATTTGGGGTAACCTTCGCCAGAAAACACAATGAATTTTTTAGATATTAAGAATTTTCTGTGCGACTAATAGTTTGTCATTTGCAATTCTGCACCCGCTTTTTCGAAATGCCAGCAGCGAGATGAGCGTTACAACCCCATAAACTGGCATTTAACACCAAACTCCTGCTTTTCATCTAAACATAAGATTGTATTCCCTGATAAATGCACGTAAAGGCCAAGAAAGTAAGAGAAAAGTAAGTGACTAACGCCAAATGTTGACGTTCCAGGCGTCGGACGCGTTCCAATACCACAAAACACTAAAGGGAGACTCTTGACAGCGCATATATCGACAAAAACGCGATCAATTGACATATTAGTTTCCAATAACGCGAATCTATGTACCGTTTCGCGCATTGGATTTGACATTTTTTGTTTTTTGATTGTCACTTAGAAGAAATTCTTTGTTTACAAAAAGTATATGTTCTAGTGGCAAGGACTTATAGATTTAACTTCAAATTGACAATTTCAGATTATACACAAAACAGGGACACAAAGATTATGTATTTACATTTTGTCAAAAAATATACATTCTTTTTCATTTAAAGGCACTTGTACATTTTAACACAACCAAACTAAATATGAAGTGAAGACATATGGTATAAAAAACAGCTAACCTGATACCAAAATAGAGCCCAGGCACAAAATACCCGACAAGGACAAGAGAAAATAATTTCTGGTCTTTTGTATAAAATCTTCTAGATAACTAGAGAAATTATTTATCTGTAATAATTCAAGCGGTCGCCTCATCACTTGATACCACGCTAAGTATAGGTTTAATCATCACACAAGACAGCAGACTCAGTAAGCCTCACATTGTTGTTTCAAATTTAAATTTATGCGTGCTTTCAATTATACATATGTCAGGTCCTACGCAATGTAGAATTTTACCATAGCGGGGTACTATCTTTTAGAAATGAAAGAATAAAGAAAAGCTATGGTGATTACTGTAAATGTTAAAAATATATTGTATTGTCACCATCATCATCAGCCCTGTAAACTGTTCCACTAGTGGTCACGGGTCTCTTCTCGCTATGAGAAGAGTAAGGCCATAGTCCACCACGCTAGCCAAGAGTTGGCGGACAAGTAACAACATAACATAACATTAACATATCTTCACGCCTTTTATCCCCGAAGAAGGCAGAGGTGTACTACACACCCACACTTCGCCAGATATGTTTCGGTCCCAATATAATGGGGGGCGAGCCTATTGCCATCTAACGGGCACGTTGTTAAGCGAGCGATAATTAACATTTTGAATACACACATAACTTCGAAAAGTCAGAGGTGTGTGACCGGGGTAACTGGGGATCGAACCCGAGACCATCGTCTCGGCAGTCGGTTACATACACCACTGGGCTATCGTCCCACATGTAACAGATATCTTTTATACGTCACTATTACACAGCTCTGCTTTTCTGGGGTGAAAGTTGGACTCAAGCTCTTGCATGCGCCCAGGACGATTTTAATAGGGTGAATAGATGGCTTCAAAATATTATTTTGACGTTAAATGTTGAGAAAACGAAGTACATGGCTTTCGCTATAAGAAGTTTAAGTTGCAATGTTGACTCGTTCAATATCTACTCCCACACGTGTTTTGATTCCACTGATGGTACTTGCTTCTGTCCTACCCTGGAGAAAACAGATTCCATTAAGTATTTAGAAATTGTCATTGACAATAAGTTGACTTTTCGGGCCATATTGAACTGCTATCAGGTAGAATTCGAAAGCTCATGTTCATTTTCAAAACTTTAAGTCATGTTGCGGACAAAGCACTTCTCAAATCTGTTTACTTTGCACTTTGTCAATCGCTCATAACATATTGTATAACATCTTGGGGCGGCACATCTAAGACACACCTTCTTATGATTGAAAGAGCGCAAAGAGCTATTCTGAAAGTGAGTTCTTTTTTACCTTTCCGCCACCCTACCACCGATCTCTACATTCAATCTGATGTACTAACAGTCAGTCAGCTTTATATTTTGCATACAGTTATCAAGCAGCACTCTCTTAGTGTTTTTGATCCTGAAAATCATCTTTCCAGACGTAGAAATGTGTATAGTTTGGTATGGTATGTTTGGCATGGTACCACGTGGGTAGTTGTAGCATTAACACCTAAAATTTTTAGCTCCACTTATAAAATTTAAAATAAATAGTTCAAGTTTATATTTTTAATTGATTTTTATGAAAATACTTCAATAATAACAAGCAGTACCTGCCAGTAAAGTGTTTTCTCTATCCTACATACATATCACTTACTTCACTGCACTATGACACAACCACTGCAAGAGTCTATCAACAGCTTAAAGGAAATGTTTCTTAAGCGAATGGCTGATTTCGAAGCTGAGTTGCCCAGATCCCAAGGTACTCCATCCATGCCCGGCTTGGCCTCCGAATACACCTCCTTCAAGGCCTTTGTAATGGATGCACTGAAAGGTTTCCAACAGCAAATAGAGCTCCTTTCTCATACGCTGGATTCCATGGAGATGAGGACTAGAAGAAAAATGTTGCTGCTGCATGGTGTGACAGAGGATGGCAAAGAGGATACAGCCAAAGTAGTAGTAAATGTTATAAAGGAGCACCTCAAATCGGACATTACTACAGCTGATATTCGACGCTGTCACAGAATGGGTCGCACATCAAGTAGCAAGGCCAGGCCCATCGCTGTGAAATTCAACAACTCCTTGGTGCGGGACAGTGTATGGTTCAGTAAAACCAAATTCAAGGGCACTGGTATTACGGTTTCGGAATTCTTAACCAAACAGCGACACGAAGCATTCATGGCCGCTCGTCACAAGTTTGGAATAACTCAATGCTGGACTAGGGAGGGCATTATCCATGTTCTTGCGCCTGATGGTTCCCGTCATCGAGTGGTCAACCTCACGGAGCTGCACAAAATTGAGCAAAAGGACGTGGAGAAGCAGCCCACACCAGCGAAGCCAGCCGCAAAATCCAAACGGACTATAGCCCAAAAGAAGTAACTTTCTTTGTTTTGGTCGATTTCTGGTCCGGGTAGTAAGTAATAAGTATCTATCTTCATATTCTTTCTTGCTTTGTACCCACTTTATGCTCCACTTTACTAATATATTTCCTTTTACTCTCTATCGTAATAAATTTATAATTAAATAAGTATTTACTGAGGGTGTCTGACATATTATTTTGTTTCTCTTTAGCTGTCTGTCAGCCGTCAGCTGTCATATCCGTCATCTGTCATCTAATGTCTGTCAAATTGTAACGTGTATGGGTACAGGGCTTTTTGGACTGTTTACATATACTTCCTTTTATTCTTATTTTCTTTATCTTTGTTTCTTATTTCCATCTATATAATTTTATTTCATACTAGCTTTTATTAATAAACTCTTGCAATGTTCTTGTTACTTCCCGGACCAATTCGAATTCTGTTTTTTTTTTTGTTTTTTGTAACATAATATGTATGTCATGAACATCGTCGTTTTCTATTCTTGGCACTACTGGCAGGTGGTGTATTATTGGTAGTTTTGAATTAATATTCAGTTTTTAATAGTAGTAGTCTATATAAAATAGGTATTTTATTTGTTTATCTTCTGATTATATATATTTATATTTTAGATAATATTATTATATTAATTAAGTATATTTGCAGCCATTGACATTGATAGCAATAGTGATGATGAAAGCTTCTACTCAATATGTAGTATAGATGACAGCTTCACCAGTATACCGTCACTTGCCGACAGTCTTCATTCACAATTTTCTGATGTACCTAAAAATTTCAATGCCGTTCATATCAATGCCCAAAGCATTCCGGCACATTTCCCTGATATGCTGGCCAATCTAGACTGTAAGAACCTTCATGCTATCCTTGTTTCTGAGTCATGGCTTAAGCCCTGTCTGCCTTCTTCATTATACTCCCTACCTGGTTTTCAACTTATCAGAAATGATCGAGCGGTCGGGGGCGGTGGGGGTGTTGCCATATATCTTCGCTCACATATCCCATATACAATTGTAAGTATGTCTGCACAACCACCGCCACCAAATGCCGGTGAGCATTTATTTCTGGAAGTTGCACTAAACCACACTAAAGTCCTTCTCGGCGTTTTCTACTGTCCTTCCCTACGTATTGATTATTTTTCGACCTTTGAAACCGTATTGGTTAATCTTGTGCCTTCTTACAGTCATGTTATCATAATGGGTGATTTTAATACTTGTCTGCTAAAAAATGATTCTCGCTCTTCTTCCCTTCTTTCTACTTCTATAGCCTGTAACTTGTCTATACTACCCTTAAGCGCAACTCATCACTTCCCTAACTCTACACCTTCTCTCCTTGATATAATCATGGTTTCCTCTAAGGAACATGTCACCATGCACGGGCAATATCCAGCAGACATGTTCTCTTACCATGATTTGATCTACATATCTTACAAAATCCGTCCACCTAAAATGAAGCGTAACGTCCTAATGCAGCGTAATTTTGGTGGCATGAACACCGATGCTCTTTGTAAAGATGTCAGTGATATTGACTGGACTCCACTTTTTAATGTTGAATCTGTTGATGAAAAGGTCAGCATCTTTACATCTAATATCACAGATCTATATGATAAGCATGCACCAATTCGACCTATAAAAATAAAACACCCTCCCTCACCGTGGCTCACTGATAGCATCAAACAGCTCATACACAAAAAAGCTGCAGCAAAATTTAAATACAAAATTAGGCCTGATGAACAGAATCTTCAAAAATATGTTGCGATCAGGAATCACTGCAATAGGGTGTGTAGGGACGCACAACGCCAACATATCCATAATTCTGTGAATAACGGAGATCCAGCGAAGGTCTGGAAATTTCTTAAAACCCTGGGGGTCGGCAAACCACGTCAACACACTATTCCTAATGACTTCAATTTTGATATGCTTAATCAACATTTCTCTGCCTTGTCCAATATTGATAGGACTACTAAAGAAAGCACTATAAATTATCTTTCATCCTTGCCAACCCCTAGTTATTCATCATTTGTCTTTAATCATTTCACCGATAGTGATGTTAAGAAGAACATAATGTCAATCACTTCCAACGCAGTTGGTAGCGACTGTGTCAGCCGTAATATGCTCCTTCCAATCCTCGATTTAATCCTGCCCATAATTACCCACATTCTTAATTACTCCCTATCCAGTGGTCAATTCCCATCAATGTGGAAAGATGCCCTAATAACTCCCATCCCAAAAACCCCTCATCCTTCATCCTTTTCTGACTATCGTCCTATCTCCATCTTACCATTCCTCTCCAAAGTCCTCGAACGTCTCGTCCACAGTCAAATCAACTTGTTCCTATCTAAAAATAATCTCCTTAATCCTTTCCAATCCGGTTTCCGTTCGGGTCATAGTACCGCTACAACCCTTGTCAATATTACGGATGACATAAGGGCTGGTATGGAAGGCGGACAGCTCACAATCCTAGCTCTGCTAGATTTTAGCAACGCCTTCAATACAGTGGATCATGACGTTCTACTTAGCCGTCTTTGCTCTCTTAACATATCTCCTACTGTGATTGATTGGTTTCGTAGTTACCTGTGTGGCCGCCGACAACGTATACGCATTGAAAATTCACTTTCGTCTTGGTGTAACACTACTGTTGGTGTGCCCCAGGGTGGCGTGTTATCTCCTTTACTCTTCGCAATGTTTATAAATTCTATATCTAACAATCTTCGCTCTTCCTATCACCTTTATGCAGATGATCTCCAAATCTATACGCAGTCGCCATTCGCACAGTTATCAGATTCTATAGATACCATCAACAATGATCTTGCACAGATTAGCAGCTGGAGTAAATCCTATGGACTTAAAGTGAATCCCTCGAAAACCCAGGTTATTGTTGTTGGTAGTTCGAGAATGATAGCGAAAATCGACTGGTCACAACTTCCTGACATTATTTTTAATGGCACAGTTATTCCTATACAGGATAAAGTAAAGAATCTGGGCCTAACTATCGATTCAACCCTCTCCTGGCGCTCGCAGATCCAAGAAGTGAGTCGTAAGGTTTTTGCATCGGCAGGTTCACTAAGAAGACTTAGGAATTTTCTTCCTACTGCCACCAAAATTGCACTTGCAAACTCTCTTCTATTACCCATTATTGATTACGCAGATGTCAGCTATCCAGATCTTGCCGAAAACCAGCTTGAAAAACTTGAGCGCCTTCAAAATCTCTGTATACGATTCATATTTGGATTACGCAAATACGATCATGTCTCACAATTTCGAACACAACTCAAGTGGTTACCAATACGATATCGCCGGAATGCTCACATTCTTTCTTTGCTGTACAATATACTGTTTAACCCTTCAACTCCCTCCTATCTTAAAGGACGATTCGAATTCCTTCATGATACGCACAACCGTTATTTAAGGTCATCAGAAAATTTGAAACTGAAGATGCCAGTACATTCAACAGCTTTTTATGATAAATCTTTTTCTGTGACTGCTGTTCGGCTATGGAATGCATTACCGTTTCACATAAGGCAGGCTCAGACGGTAACAAGGTTCAAATCTCTAGTCAAGGATCACTATCTATCATTATAACATTCCTTAAATAAAATTATAAGTATGTATTAAATATTATTTATGTATGTTTATATATATATATATGTGTATAGTTATTTATGTATGAGTAGGTATATTATTGTACTATTTATTTTATATATGTATATATTTAAAGTAAATCATAATTTACTGGTACACTGACAACTACCATTTCTTTCCTACTAATAATATCCATCCAAAGGTTGCCTGGTAGAAATCGCTCTTAGCGATAAGGCCGCCCATTGTACTATGTTTGTAAAATGATCAATTATTAATGTCCAACTTAGTGTACAATAAAGTGTTAAATAAATAAATAAATAAAATAAATAAAATAGTTTGTAATATACAGAAATTCAACACAAGTTTTTCACATAATTTTTTCTGTTACCAGGGCGCCAACCTTTATAATAAACTCAATAGAGTTCTATCATTTTATAACCTTACTAAATCAGCCTGTAAATGGCTAGTAGTAAAATGGTTAAAACAACTGGATTATACAAGTACAGAAACTTTACTTTATAACCTTTAGCACTAATCTTCATAGCCCACCCGATGATCAAAAAACTGGCATACTTACAAACATCTTACACAATACACAATCTACACATAAAGACGCGTGCACTGCACCACAAACAACTCCTCTTTTATTCACTCACAAACACACACACACACACACACACACTTACAAACGCGCACAAATTTAGTTTTATTTTGAAGCACTTCGATATGTATATAATTATAAGTTTAGAATTTTCTCTTCTTTTTATATTAGTTAATTCTATATTGTATTGTTATGATTAAGTATTTGTCGCCAAGTATCCGGATGTTGCTGGGTGAGTTCCTGGTGATCTGTGATACAGGCTCACGCCTACTTCAGACACCAATCCTCACACAATTATATAAGTGTTTGCTGTAATGGTGCAATGTAAACTTGTTTGTATGTTGTGAGGAGAATAAATAAATATATTATATATTATTATTACTATACAAAGTATCATAACTACTCAGTCCTCACACAGTAAGCTACGGAACGCGAAATCCCTAACGCCTAATCGCTTCATTTGGCTGACGGATCATAATTTACGATATTAAACGAGTGATATCTTCAAGCTGATGTATTTGGGGACAATTAGAGCGCTATTGTCTTACCGTTATGAGTTGAAAAAGCTTTAATAACGATGGATAAGCCGAATTTGCGACTGCTCAAAAGAGAAATGATAGTCATTATTTAAATATTTTTGAATGACTCCTTTATAATTTTGGCTGTTATTTCCTTTTCCACCAGTGCTCTATTTTGTTGCAATATTTTGGTTTACTGGGTGGAAGAAAATTACAGAGCAAAAGGTACTTTTTAGAAAAGCGTGTGCCCTTAATATATTATCTTCCGTGTGGTGACAATAATAATGTGGCTTAAGAATACAATGTTCATGGTAATTTTCAAAAAGATGGAAGCCTTGACACCAAACCCTTTGCCAACCTTCTCTGCTGGCCAGCGTGATGTAGTAGATCAAATCACTTACTTGACTTACTGTAAAGCAATTCAGGACATGCTTAAGTCCAGTTGTAAACTGCAAAAAACTGAAAAGGATATTCACTTTGTCAAAGCTCATTTTTGCTTTAAAACAATAGCTATTACTTATTTAGTTGCTGAAAGTATCCACTCGTACCTTGTTTTTCCGCATTGTCTTAGACTTTACTGAAAGGGCATTCCGGCATTAAATTTCACCATTGTTCGTTTTAATTGTACAATGAACATAAAAACAAAGGTTGTTAAAAAATATTTTAATCATTTGAATAAATAGTTATGTCGTATATTTTCTTCTTATATAAATTATACTTAAGATTCCCTTATTAGTCAAACTTTCGATGCACATAACAAAAAAATAATTAAATATTTCATCTGCAAGCTCTCTCTCAGCTGGTTCAATAATTCAATTTCAAAATCATCCTTACTTCCTTTTTTTATAAAAATAATGGTTATGATAACAGACATTGGGGACACAAAGATATTAAATAAGGCGTATAAATTATACAACTACTACTCTTTTTCTATTCCCGCACTCGGAATCCAGCACCATGGGGGATTTTATAAACATTTAATCAACAGACACAAATTAAGCCTTGATACAACAATTTGTGGATCTTTATAGTGTTTTCTCGTGTGAAGCTCAAGTACCCCACACATGGCATAGTTCTAAACGGTGCGGCGACGCTTAAACTACGGCAAAGGTGAAATCTGAGTAAATCTGCACGTTTCTAGTAGTTTAAGCGGCCGCCACGCCGCCGCTGGACACTGCGCCGAGTGTTGTGGGTTCGATCCCCATACGAGACTACACTTTGTGTGATTCATAAATTGTTATCTCGAGTTTGGGTGTTAATTGTGTTCGTTAGTTGTATGTTTGTAAAGTCCCCCGCGAAACAGGATTTAGTCAAAAAAAAAGAACAAGCAGTCGTCAAAATAATAACTATTTATTAAATATATATTTCCTCCCGATCAAGACAAAGATAATGCTTGTGCAAACTTTGATATTCCCTGTTATTGACTATGGTGATGTATGTTATCTCGACCTGAATGCAGATCTGCTCAACAAACTTGACCGACTTCTCAATAATTGCATTCGGTTCATTTTCAATCTTCGTAAATTTGATCACGTATCAAATTAACGGTCCCAACTGAATTGGTTACCAATTCGTCAGCGCCGGGACTTAAGAGCATTGACTACCCTTTTTTCTCTTCTCCACTCTCCTAACGCACCTTCTTACTTGATGCCTAATTTTAAATATCTATGCTCCACCCACACTAAGCAGTTAAGGTCCTCTAATAATCTTCTTCTTCTTTGTCCTTCCCATCGATCTAGTCTCTTACATTCATCTTTCACTGTCAAGTCCATACATCTTTGGAACGCGCTCCCACTGGAGGTCAGGACGAGCCCGAGCCGTGCTATCTTTAAATCTAGAGCCCGCAGATTGTTTCTCGAATCATTGTCCGGAGCTCTCACTAGTCAGTAATTGTATATATTTATTATATATGTATATATTATATTTATGTATGTTTTATATTGTATCTACGTATTCTGTCCTTATATATTCCTATATTATGTATTCTGTGTATATTATAGATAAGAATTAATCAACATGTAAGTAAGTTTTACTCTTAATTCTACACCTGCTACATCATCTCTGAACCACCTGAAGGTTGACTGGCAGAAAATGCCTCAGGCATTAAGTCCGCCTTATGCAAATTGTTTGCAGGAAAGTTTAAATAAATAAATAAATAAATAAAATATTTTTAATGCCTCGTGCCATCCCATGTTCCAAGTTCGGGAGGCCATGCTGGCGCTGCTGCTGCATCTGCGGAAACCATCAAACGGCGCAAATACAGTAATCTAGTAGCTAATTACGTATTTGAGCCGTTTGGGATGGAAACGCTAGGCTCATGGGGTCCGAGAGCGCGTTGTTTATACCGAGAAATATCTAAACGGTTAGTCGACGTCTCACGTGACCAGAAGGCTGGTTTATTTTTTGCTCAAAGAATCAGCATTGCCATCCAGCGTGGCAATGCTGCCAGCCTTCTGGGCACGTTACCCGATGATATTGATGCGGAGGCATTCTACGACGCCTAAACACACCTGTACATATTTTGACTTTTTATTTTTAGTTTTATGTACATATATATTCTTAGAAAATATGTCTATTTAAGATAGTAATGTATATAGTTATAATTAATAAAATAATATTAATGTTTAAATATTACTATTTTGATTATAAATATTTATTTTTGTTGTTATTTCAATTGTCAATAAGTTGGTTCTCGATATTCACAGTTAGGACTATTCACATAATCACCATCGTTACAAATTTGTTTATCTTTTACGCTAGTAGGTTTTATTTGTGCATACGTCTCTGAATGATTGTTATATCTAAAGTCTGATCTTTTTGTAATAGAAGTAGCTTCTTGGCTAGCAGAGTCAGAGAGAATAAGATCTGCATACAAAATTTGTGGTTGTGTTCCTACGTCATCGTAATCTTCATTATCATTAATTCTTGGATTCCTACTAAAGTCATTATTTACGTAAATGCTTTCATGAACATCTATTTGATTCTTGAAGGCTGTATTTTCATAAATGTCATCTTGGTTTTCATAGTAACCTTCTGGTGTAGCATTATTTGATTCCCATTGAGGAGGATAAATTGGTATTACCGTGCCAGCATCATTTTGCAAGTTACTGTAGTTATCATCTGGAAGTCTCTGAAAATATAAATATGGCGTATTAGGGTACTACATTCCGCTATCTGGACTAAATGTAGTCTTTCTGTTATTATGATGCGTAGATTATATTACTGTCAAGTTTCATCATACACTTTATTTTCACCTAACCAAATATCACAATCACTTTTACATCACCAAAAATAACTTTGTTTTCCATAGTGTTTGTATAAACAACAAAGTTAAATTTGCACTTGATAACAATTAATTATTAAATGAAAACTTTTCGATAGGCAAGTTATATTTGGTAAAAAATATGTCTCATCAAGTTATCTGATTGGTGAAGGTCAATCTTCCATAGTCTCCTCTACTATAAACAGTAGTTTGACTTCAATAATGTAACATTCGTGTAAAACCAAGAAAATACCAAGAAAATGTATACATATATGTAATTTACCCGCTTGAGACGACTTCGTTTGTACATCTTATACACATAGTAGCTAGTAATGCCGATTAAAACCACCGTAATCACGATTATAACTGCAATCAGGATTTTTTGATAATCTGTAAGTAAGCATTATGAAGTTTAGTTTAGTCAAAACGATTTGGCGTAAGAAGCTGAAATTTGGCATGTATGTTTCTTTTGGCATGTATGTTTGTGAGCACTAAGAAGGGGTTACCCGAAATTCCCACCCGATCGGGTTTTTCGAATTCTCTAAAAAATTTTCGAATTCTCAAAAGTCTAGTGATGTGCCCGGTAACGGCAATAGGCTCGCCTCCTATTACGTGGGACCTAAAAATTTATGGCGAAATGTGGGTGTAATATTACACCTCAGCCTACCCCTTCAGGCAGTCGTGTAAAAAAAAGGGGGAAAAGAGTAAAATTAAAAAAATGTGCGGGTGTAGCTGCGGACATTCTCTAATTTAATTACATATTTTAGTACCTACCGTTATTTACCGCATTTGCTTGAATATCGAGTGAAAGTGATGTTACTGCTGTAGTTTCTGAAAAAAAAAACATACAACGTTTTTTGCGTAGGGGTTGAAGTAGTTGCTTTAAAACTTTCATTTTACGACTTGACTTTACTAATTACAAATACAGAGGTACTTTGTATTTGTAATTAAAATTTGTAAAGTCCGCTATGATGTAGACTATTCGTGGATAGCATAACAAATTGTAGCACGTCAAATTAAAAGTCAGGACACGAGACAAAATAGGAGTGTAGAGGCGGCCACATGCAATCAAATTAGGCCTTTTAGTTAGTTATTTATTAGTAGGCCTCCCGCAAGGTGGACTTGACGATCTTGTTATGGTTTCGGGCAGCGGATGGATGCGGTTGACTCAAGATCGGTCCATGTAGATGTAGAGAGAGCCTTGAGGGATGCCTACGTCCAGCAGTGGACGTCTTTCGGCTGATATGATGGTGAGTTTGTTTGACCCGTTTCTGGGATAGCTCCTTTTGTCACCTAAGGCAAAGTGAGTACGTCTTGAAGAATGCAACGAGAGTCTACGCCCTACAAACCTGACATGCTACCTACCAGCTTAAATGTCATTGTTGATAATATTCAAAGTAAATATTTTTTTGTATTACTCATATATATATATATATATATATATATATATATATATATAAATAGGATATTACAATTTTTTGAGATTTTATATTCATTTTTGACATAAGCTCCACAGAATATGTCAGACGTGTATCTCTTAATTCATGGACAGATCGAATGTTGAAACCAGCCGTTACCATTTTGTTGGCAATTCATGTTTTGCGTAAAATATAATTTAAGGTTTCATCTATTGCCTCTAACTTTTAGACGTCAGATTGCCGATTGTGTACTTTTGACTAAATATTACACGGTGACATTAATAGCCCTAGTCTATTAAACAAATTGTCTCCTAATGTGCCCTCGATTACGCGTTATAATCCACCTATACGTATACCTTTTGCCACGTCAAATTACAGACAAAATTCATTTATTGTCCGTGCAAGTAGAAACTATAATAGGTTACACAAACAGCATAAATTTGACCCATTTTGTAGTATTGTGTCTCAGATACGGAGGTGCTTAAGCCTTACTTTCTTTACAGATACCTACCTAATATAGATGTGTGATTGTATTCCCAATAGTTGTGATATTATATGTTACTGTTTATTTTAATTTTTTTCCTTATATAATTATACATGCTAGAATGTTAGTTGTACCATTAACCTAGCAGCTAAAGCTGATCTACGCATGTTTACTAGGTACTTTCTTTAAACAATTCCTATGCGTGATGACTTGTTATTGGCTTTATGTTTACCATTCTGTTATTACATGTATATTTTAGCTGTAAGTCATCCATGTTACTTAAATAAATAAATAATAATTGGCTTTAGACTCACCATTCAAAATTATACCTGTACTGCGTCTTACTTCTGTAAAACTTATTTCAATCCTAGTTTCATAAATAGTTGGACTCCAACTTTTTATTAAGATTGTCAGAGATGAAGTATAATCATTAAGTATCATTACCAAGGACAAAATGTTTGCTTGGAGCGAATAATCTGAAAATATAAGAATAATTATTAAAATTAAATGCCATTGTAAATAAAAAAAATCGAAATCATTTATACATTTAGGCGACAATGTGACACTTATTAACGTCAAAATTGAAGTTAATTACATAATCAGAATCATTAACATTTACTGCGACGTCCGCAGTGCAATAGGCAGAACCACGAGGAAGAACGGGCAATAAAACTCACGGCCACTCTTTTAAATCGCCATTGAATGAAATTATAACTGTAATAGCAATATATTATATAATTATCTAAAAACTTTAGAGAGCTGTTCAGTTAGCCCTAAAGCCTACGCCATATTAAGAAAATTGAAAAAAAAAATGAAATTATTGCTTTTTAAACGATTTAAAAGAATAATAATTTCTAATTTTCCTATTTCTAATGCAACCCGATGGTCGTCCGTTATGCACTTACTTGGACCGGTTTCGTACAAAATCTGCGAGCCCGTGAAAATATAAATCAAGATATCATACAATTCAATAGAAATCGAAACCGGAATACGGATCAAGGGTGTATGGCACCGTACAAATAGTGCTACCACTAGACCGCACCGTATTGCCGATCCGAACCGCGCAGAGCCATCGCCGACTAGCTTCTTTTAGCATCGGCGACCGTCGATTTTGCAACTGTATCGATACTGAATCGCGTTTTAGCGACTCTCTGCGTTCCGATGCGACAGCTGTAGTGTGTTGTCTGTGATCGGTCGTGTCGAATATCGATAATTTGATTTATTTGTTAATTATTTAAAACCCTATAAGCAATACAGATTGGTAGCAATATAAATAAAATAATCGTTACAATGATGTTAAACATGTACTATTATTAATCGACTTATACTATCGAAAATTGGCAAGTTATCGATAGTCTACATTATTTTTATGCTCTAAAACAATCAATGGCATGGACAGTATTGCTCTAATTTCTTCGTATTGATGTAGGTATGAAATAATAAATGATACTCTCCGAAAATAACTTACCTAAAGTAGTTGTGGGATGTAGGTAACAAACAGCGACTTCAGCTCGGTTGATATTTCAGTCAATATAAAGAAAGAGATAGGTATTATAGCTTCATCATAATCTATAGTAAGGGTTGCCCCTTTAAATTCCTTATCATGATAAATGATTTACCGGCTGTACTATCTAAATCAGAATGCCTTATTTTCGTCGATGATCTCAAACTTTACAAAACGATTAACAGTGCTAGTGACGGTGCAGAACTGCAATCAGATATTGATGCTGTGGTCGATTGGAGTCTTAAAAAAAACTCTCCTTTAACGTGTCCAAATGCAAAATCATAACATTTACGAAGTTACGTTTTCCAATCGCCACCACATAAGCGTTAGCTGATATACCGCTACAGCGATCTTGGACTAACCCCTGACGTTCAGCTAAATTTCCAAGAACATATAGAGGATGTATGTAAGAGTGCTAATAAAAGTCTGAGATTTATAATTAGAAATTCATCTCATTTGAGAAATATCAAAACCATAAAAATGCTTTACAATGCGTATGTACGAAATAAATTAGAGTAAAATGCAATTGTATGGCAACCACAGGAGAAAAAGTATATTCTTAGCGTAGAGAAAATTCAGGAAAGTTTGCTAGATTTGTAATTAGAAATTCATTTGATTTGAGAAATATCAAAACCATAAAAATGTTTTACACTGCGTATGTACGAAGTAAATTAGATTATAATGCAATTGTATGGCAACCACAGGAGAAAAAGTATATTGTTAGCGTAGAGAAAATTCAGAGAAACTTTGCTAGATTTGTATACAAGCATGAATACGGATATTATCCGTTTCTATATCCCTCAATGTTTCTTTTGGGGATGATCGGTCTCGATACATTGGCAGTCAGACGACGGTTAACACAAATAGTTCACTATTATTTGCTGTTGAGAGAGTGGACAATACGAGAGTGCGTTAATTTATATGTCCCCAATAACTATATTCGTGGTGCTAGTCGACGGCAACACAGATTGCTCGCCTGTCCATCATAGTGGCGGAATCTCTATGCCAATAATAGTCCTAGTGGGAGAACCATAAAATTAAGATTTTCATTACATTATTATTATTTTATACGTAACTAAGTCTTAAAATACTATACAAAGAAATATATACAGAACACACAAAAAAATATATATAGAAAAAGAAAAATAAAATATTTTAGAGCGCGTCATGAAATTCATCCACATCGCCGTCAACTGGCAGCGTTGCCACGTTGTATGGCGATACTTACCTTCTGGGCCAAATACAACCCAGCCTTCTGGTCACGCGAGGCGTCGACAAGTCTCTTTGCGATGTCTCTAAAAAGAGATCTCGCACTTGGACCCCATGGCCCCAACGTTTCGACCCCAAACGGCTCAAATACGTAATCCCCTACTAGGTTTACGTATTTGCGCCGTTTGAGGGTCTCCGCTGTAGCAGCAGCAGCGCCCGCACAACCGGCTGTGCTAGGAAGATGTGATGGCGCGAGGGTATCGACACACGTTGCGTCCCATACCAAAGGCCTACCCAACTTCCATGGCAGTAAAGACATACCGTCTGGTCTTTTGCCGTCGTTGCGTACCAGGCCCTGAGGTTCAAGGTGGGCTGGAACGCCAGCGGAGACAAGAGCCCGATGGAGAATGTCATTAAGGTTGCCGTGTCGTGAAATACGACCTGCGCTCCTGCTGCATGATAGGCCATGGTGACCAAGGCTGTCGACAGCCTCTCCACAGTGACAGCGACGTGGAGTAACACATGGCGCGCCTAAACGGAGGCAAGACGCGATGCGGAAGGTCGTATCGTCCAGCATGGTACCCATGTTGGACGATGGCAGTGCTTGAAGCCAGAGGCCCGACTCCCACTCTCCCACAGCCAGTAGGCGAGCACGCTCTGCAGCATTAGACGATGTGCTAAGAAGGTTTTCTCGTATTCTGCTGCAAAGCGGCCCATCCCACTGCCTCTGAGAGGATAGGTTTCGGGGTAACTCAGTGCTTGGACAAGCTCTTCTCCAAGCATTCGTGGCATCGGTCTTACACGGCACCTCAGAATCGACCAGTGTTGGTGCTAAGATTTTCCTGGTCAATTCTGCAGTGCTGTGGACCGAGGACAGGAATGCTGGTAGGCTAACATCAGAAAGTTTTCGAATACCGAGGCCGCCAAAACGTACAGGTAAGGACGCCTGTAGCCACAATCGGTCATTCAGTGCTATATTCAAAATTTTACTAAGAGAAGTTTGTATAATTTTGTCCATTTCAATGAGTAGGCTCGAATTTTTCCAAAAAGGCGAAGCTCGAATAGCGTGAGTAAATTTAGGCACGAAAAGACAATACCGAATTATAGTGAAAGCCGAATGAATGTTAATTTTGAGGAGCCTGTCCGAAATTTCACTAAAATTTTGAATTTTTTCATGAATAAATGTATCGAAACCTTCGTCTAAAATCGGGGACCCAAGGAGGCGAAGAGAACTTTTTTCAATGTGGGTTATATTGGGAGTCAGAAATTGAAATTTGGAAAGTATAGAGGATTTATTTAAATTGTCGTTTATGAAAATTTCACATTTAGTTGGATTTAGGTCTAAGCCTATGGATGAAAATTAAGATTTCAAGAAAGCCAGATCTTGATAAACAGTCTGTACGTCGCCTGCCAGGGTTCCGTCATCGAGGTACCAGATATTGAATTTTGAATTTAACTGGCTGATGATTGGGTGAATAGCTAGGCTAAAAATGAGTGGTCCAAGAGGGTCACCTTGTTGACAGCCAACGGCGGATTCCAGAAGATTTTCCTTGAAGATCAATTTTGAAGGGTTTCTGTAACACTGCCAAAGAAAGTTGTAAATTTTGGGTGTTTCAATTTTAACTTGTGTCAACAAGGTGTCCCGGTTCACTGAGTTAAAGGCGTTCTTTAAATCAACCTTCAAGATAACCTCGCCCCCATTACAGCCAAGGTATTATAACCAGTATGTGGATATATTTTTTGATAGTATTCGCACCATGACAAACATATTACTGTATTTAAATAATCCATAATAATATTTATTATATTTAGTGACATGCCCATATGAATACTGTGTTTATTATTTCATTAATTTTATTTTATTCAATTGTTATATTTGACATTATGGACAACTGAATTCAATTTAAATTATTTTATAATTATAGTATTTGACTACTGATCACAAAGTTGACATAATTCTTTTTTGACAGTATTTTGGCAATAGAGATTCACAAGCATTATTTCAGTTTGACATAATTCATAATTATATCGTTATTTCATCCTATTTCTATTGTATTTATTTTATATTCAATTTTATTCTAATGTTATAATTTTAGTGATGTATATGATTATGCCGCTTAAAATATTTATATTCAAATTAAATAATAATAAAATGTTGTAATAATGTAGTATAATAAATAGCATTTGAGCGTTTTGGTTCTACACTGTAAGCTTATATTGTTTAAATTAAATAAATAAATTAAAAAGTTGCAGTAGCATTACATTTTTTTTTTGTGGTTTATATATATATATTCTAAATCTTACTAAATTATACGAATGTTTGAAGAAACATCCATCTGTATATATAAAATACTTGCCTTTTGACCGACTGGCAGAGAACGTCAGCTAAAACGATTGGACATAAGAAGCTGAAATTTAACATAATATAATGATATTCCCTGTGAATCGTAAGCTTGCGAAAAAAAGGGATTTCCCGAAATGCCGCCGGAATCGGGTAGAAACGGTAAAAAAGTACCTGTGCAGGTTAGACGGATGATTTTTTACGCCACGTGACTGCCAGTTTAAGATAATACAAGATAGGAGATGACACTACCTTTGCAGAAAAATACAAAACCAAGTTTTATGCGCCTGGGGTGAAAAATTACCCCACGGTGTTCGTAAGAAATAAGTGACAACTTACGGTTAGGAGCCGTCCATTACTCACGTGAGCCTCGATAGGAGGAAGGGAGATAGAAGTGTAGAGAGATAACACGTGTCTTTGTTTTTCTTTGACTGTACAATATTCTTGATCCAGAGATATTTATACTATACGCATCATAAAACGACCTTCGTTTGATCGGGAGGGATTCAGAAAAGTGCTGTATTTATATTTTTCGTTGCTTTTGAATTCTCTTGTTCTTGTTTTGAATTAACCGTCTTGGGAAAAGGAGGATGTCCTCAGTTCGATTTGAATATTATTTGTTTATGTAGGTGCACCGATTTCTCCGACGTTTCTGAATTTTCTGAACCATTTTTGGGATTATTTTTATTTTCAATAAGTTAAGACTTTAACGAGGCAGAATAGTTTTGAAATATCCTTGTTATGGGTAATGAATAGTATAATGCATGATTATTATATTAATCAATATTTTACTATGCCATAATAGAGAAAAATATCAAAGTAGTCTGCAAGTAGCCCCCATGGACGAAAACGTTCGCATAGTAAACATCTTATGCGAAAAGATGATAATAATGTATCTAGGTTAATAAGTGATCATTTGGAGAGTTGAGTGTTAAAGGGAAAGAGTGACCAATTATAAGATGGAATGAGAATTGATATGTAAGAAAAAGGGGAAAAGATCGGATGACTGGCAGAGAAGAACAACTATTTTAGCTTCAATTCCGACACCAGTAGCTGGCGATATGGCGAAATTATTTGTTTATTACTTTTCTATCAAAATTACTTAACTAAACCACACAAAGTAAGTTTAAAATTTGCAAGACATTATATCACGTTATTAATGGACAACCCCTATGTTATCATTTTAAGTGAAGTCGCTACGATCGGCATCTTCCAGTGTACGGTGTTAATTTGGACTGCAAGTAGATGCTAAAAACGACTAAATCGCCGGTTGCTGATGCTAAAAAAAGCTGGTGTGCGGTAGCTTTAGGAACAATTTCGCGGCACTAGGCACTACGTCCGATCCGAATTCTACTTAGTCTAGCCATAAATACAGTTACAATAAAATATATTACATTTGAATTTTGGAATCTGTAATTTTTATACGATTGTTTATTGTGTTTTCTCGTTTTGGCGCCAAAACATTGTACAATATTATGCGATATTAAAATGGAGTGGGTTGATAAAGAGAACCGAATCACTGTATGAGTAGTACCTACAAAGTAGGTATGGAGCAAAAAGCAAATTTTTAAAACTCTCCATACGCTTAGTATTTGTCAAATGTTTGTGTACTGGGCTATTAATAGGTACAATGGATCTCCTCTGTCTGTGACAGAAAAAGAACTGGCCGTCCACGTAGTGTTCGTACGAAAAAACTGGTCAAAGCAGTAAGGGAAGGAATTCGAAGAAATCCTGTCCGAAAGCAAGAGACTTTTATCTCGGGAGATGAAGATAGCACCTAGAACCATGTCGCGTATTTTAAAAGATGACTTAGGACTTGCAGCCTATAAGAGACGCACTGGTCATTTCTTAACTGATCATTTAAAAAAAAATAGGGTGGTAAAATCAAAACAATTACTAAAGTGGTACACAAAGGGAGGTCACAGAAAATTTTTGTTTACGGATGAAAAAAATTACAATTGAGCAACATTTTGACATACAAAATGACCGTATTTATGCTCAAAGCTCTAAGGAAGCTTCCCAATAAAATTAATCGACAGAGTGCAACGTGGGCATTATTCGACTTCAGTGATGCTTTGGTGGGGGGGGTGTTAGCTATGAAGGAGTGGCTGAGCCATATTTTTGTGAAAAGGGTATCAAAACATCGAAACAAGTGTATCAAAATACCATTCTTAAGAAGGTAGCTAAGCCCCTTAACAACACCATGTTCAATAACCAAGTATGGTCCTTCCAGCAAGACTCGGCACCGGGTCATAAAGCTCGGTTCACGCAGTCTTGGTTGGAAGCGAACGTTTTGGACTTCATCACAGCTGAAGACTGGCCGTCATCTAGTCCCGATCTTAATCCGCTGGATTATGATTTGTGGTCAGTTTTAAAGAGTACGGCTTGTTCTAAACGCCATGATAATATGGAGTCCCTATTAACAATCCATACGATTGGCAGTGAAGAATTTTCCCATGGAAAGAGTGCGTGCTTCTATTGATAACTGGCCTCAACGTTTAAAAGACTGTATTGCAGCCAAAACTTCGAATAAGCTTTTTATATTTTAAATTGTTTTATGTTTATGTATCAAACTAACACACTGTAAAACTAATAAATGTTACCTATTTGTAATTAAAAAAATATTTTTTTCTTTGTTGTAATTTATGGCAAGACTAGGTATATCCGAGAAAATACGGTTCTAGAAATCACGCACCAAATTCAATAGCAAACGGATGGCGAATGTCAAGTTTAGTGCGTTAGCATACCATAGAGATCGTTCTACGATTACAACGGATCATATTTTCACTGGTGACACACGAATGGGGCATAATGCGAAATCACTCTAAGTTTGTTTTTAAAGACTATTTCCACACTAGGGATAAATCCTGTGTCGCGGGGGTCTTGACTAACATACAATCAAGGGACAAAATGAACACCCAGACTCGAATCACACAGAGTGTTGCCTCGTGTGGGAATCGAACCTTCGACACTCGGCGCAGTGCCAAGCGACCGCTTAAAACACTACGCCAGCCGTGTAGTCAAATTGCTTTCGATTTTATAATACTAAAAGCATAGGTGTAAGGAATTTAATTTGACCTACTTATTATTTGACCACCACCCAATTCATAACTCGCAACGTAGTATGCAAATTCAGGTATGCATGAAATGTTGAAAAGCTTTTCATCAGCAAAATATCCGTAATTGAAATGTAGAACACCGTCATAATATGCTCCTCCTATCAACCTATTTCCGTTGACGTTCAAATTGAAATCTGTAATCAAATAAATATTTATCAATAATAGCATCGATAGCCTAGTGGAGAGACCGACGGACTGCCACGCAGAGGGTCTCAGGTTCGAATTTACCGCTTTAATTTATCGCTAGCTAAACGAATAAGGAAAACATCGTGAGGAAACCTGCATGTCTGAAGGTTCTCGAAAGACATGTGAAGTCCTCTAACTCGCACTTGGCCAGCGTGAAGGACTATGGCCTTAACCTTTTCATAGTGAGAAGAGGCCCGTGCCCAGCAGTGGGACAGTTTCTTATTCATAACAGCACTATTGATATATTAGTTAGTTAGATAAGTTTGTGGAGATCTAAAGCCGACACAATGATCAATTGTCAATAGTTGCTATCAAAACGCAGTTATTGCATGAGAGTATGTATTTTTTGTCTGACTGCCTCCGTGGTCCAGTGGATAGCGTATGCGACTGCTGAGTGGAGGTCCCGGGTTCAATTCCCGGGTCGGGCAAAATTGTTACTGGGTTTTTCCGAATTCTCAGTAGCAGCACGGAGTCTGGTGATGTGTCCGGTATCGGAATTCCTATTACGTGGGACCTAAAAATTCATGGCAAAATGTGGGTGTAATATTACACCTCTGCCTACCCCTTCGGGGATAGAGGCGTGAGTCTATAAAAAAAAAATAACTAAAGCATTTCTTCCGTGAGAAAAAAATATTCTGCCAATCCAAACTCAGTGGCTACCAGTTCAATGAACTCGTCACCAATGAAGATATAAAATTAAAAACTTCTTCAATCCTAAATTACAATTTCATAATGTAAGGCGCTCATAGCGAGAAATGGCTTGCCATTCGCAATAGTTAGGCAAAGTGGGGCATGGCTTGCACAGGTCGCTACTTGGATATATGACCGCGTGTAGCATTTACACCAGAGTGCAATCGTGCTTCGGAGGGCACGTAAAGCTGGGCACGTAAAGGTCCTGATTTTAGTCTCAGGATAAGGATCGTTGGGCCAGTTTGGAATTTTCAGACCATTCAAAGGCCTCCGACATGGCCTTTGCATGAGATTTTTACCATTTGCCAATGAATGAACATAATGTAAAGACCAAAATTTAGGCGATAATAAACTTACTATCTGATGTACTTTGTTCAAACATAAGTTGTACGGTGGTTATTGAATCCGGAGAACAAAACAGTTCACAACTAATGTGTTTTACACTGGATTGCGAATCAAATATCATCTCTTTAAATCGAGCTTCATATATTTCTGTAACAAGCAAAATTAAATTGTTTATAATCGCTTGCCCAATGCCTTAAAGAGCACGGCCATCCGTTGCACGTCGGTCCTGGTTGTCATGAAGATCTTTTAGAATTGCTAAGGGAAGTCAACTACTCTTGAATATGCTGTCGCTGGTCTTAACCATTTAATATCGCTATATCTGTGTTGCGGTTCTGTCATAACTAGTCAGACCAGCAACCCGACCCTGGGCTCTAACGCAAAAAGTCTCTGATAAAACTGGGATAGCAATGGGATGACGAAGTAAACTATTTATTACTTTAATTATATATTTTTAAAATATTTCATAATAATAAGATGAACTTATGCACTAATTATAAAATAGTTAAGTATCGCTAGACCCGTGCCTCGGAGAGCACACTAAGCCGTCGGTCCTGGCTGTCATAAAGATACCGCTTCGGTCTACAAAGCATATTTCCCAAATTTCAGCTCCTTGCGCCCAGGAGTTTCTGCTGTAACTTGTCTGTCAGTCAGTCAGTAAAACAAGATTTTTATAGGCACAGATTTGGTGTACAAGATGGGTTTGACAGATGGTGTGTCGGGATGACTGAACAGAAAAAAATCTTCTAAAAAATTAAGATACAATAAAAGAACTTAATACTTACCGTTCTTTGTATCATCATGGCTCATTTTTACAAAACACGTGTCTTTTGGACTGATACAGATCACACGCATCCTGTCACCTGTGATGTATTTATATTTAGTGTAAAACAAGTCTTGTTTGCCAGTTTCGTGAGTTGGAAGCACCAGATGGTTTACAATAATTACCGGACGCAGTTCTGTGAAGCAATGCAAAACATACTTGTATACATATAAAATTATTTTTTTTAGTTATGACAAAAAAGCATGAAGTATACTCATGCCTCAGAGAGCACGTTAAGACAACGGTCCCGGCTGTTATGCAGATCTTTGACATGCGTTATGGGAAGTCGGTACCTCTGAATAAACTGAGAAAACCTGCATGTTTAAGAGTTCTCCCTATTACTCGCAAAGAACATGTGAAGTTTGCCAACTTATACTTAGCCGGCGTAGCAAGTTATGACCTGGCCGTAATTAAAAAGAGTCGAGGCTTGTGCCCAGCATTGGGGCAGTTTATAAGTAATGCAGATAATGATGACATCAGAAATTTTCGCGTTGGTAACAGTCGTTTAAAATATACTTTCGATGGCTTCCACTTTATTTGTAGACACATAGATTGTATAAATGAAATTTTAATATGAAATAAACTTACTATTGATACATAAATTGAAAGTTAAGGAGCATACGGCATTATATTCTAATTGACAATACCATGAGCCATTCATAGCAGCAGTTACCTTTGATATCTGTAATAAAGAAAATAAATACGAAAGAAATACAAATAATTTATTTATGCCAGTTAACACACCATACAGTAATTCACACATGGTCATATTGGGGATCTGGAACTTATGTATATTTCTCCAAAAAATATTCTATTTTATTTCTCTTAGCCATATGCACCTGATGTTGGTTAAATCACTAGTAAGGTGTGCTTTTCCTTTGTTAACCAAAGAATATAGCTAGAAACGAGTAGTATTTAACTTCTCCTCAATTTATCTCTGTTTCTACAAAAAATATACCTTTGTTACAGGTTAGAAGTACCCTGAACAGAAGAGCATGCATGAGGAATATGATGGGAGTGAATGTAGCAAGAGAGGTATGTCAGGATCGTTTCAAATGGCGTTCCGTAGTCTTTGCCTACCCCTTCGGGAAACAGGCGTGAGTCTATGTATGTATGTGGCACCAAAAATACTAAGTGTGACCAAAATGTACCCACTTAAATCTTATACTTATACTAGCAGTGCCCGCGGCTTCGCCCGCGCAATTATTGTTAGTAGATAATAATTATGAAAACTATCATACAATATGTAATTTACATACATCCATACATAGACTCACGCCTGTTTCCCGGAGGGGTAGGCAGAGACTACGGAGCGCCATTTGCAACGATCTTGACATATCTCTCTTGCTTCATTCACTCCCATCAGATTCCTCATGCATGCTCTTCTGTTCAGGGTGCTTCTAACCTGTCCTGTTTTTAGGATGTCTCCAATCTGGTAAGAGAAAGTCCGCCTAGGTCTTCCTTATATATCTGCTTGGTCAGTCTTTCGTCATCCATCCTCTCCACGTGTCCAAACCATCTTAGCATACCTTTCTCGATGCTTGTCACTAAATCTTCCTTTACCCCACAACACTCTCTTATCACTAAACATCGTTATCCAGCGGGTGAAGGTCGTGGCATTCGACACCAGGGTTGCCGCGCGTACCCATATAGCATGCACATTTTTTTTTAAATAATAGTTTAATGTTATACTTGATAAGTATCTTTATGTAATTAAGAATCTATATTTCAATGTGTCCTTGTGTATCTTATGAAAATATCAAAATTAAATTATATTTTAATAATCACTCGTAACTAAGTCAATACAAAATAATTAACGTAGGTTTTTCGTTAGAAATAATTTTGAAATGAAACACATAAATATTTTTCAATTACTTTTTATTGAATATTTTTTGTTAAAATATTCCTTGAAGATATTTAGGTCTACTTGGAATAAAAAACCAACAACTTATTTATACTGCTTTCTGTTAGTTAAAGATGTCTGCTGGAAAAAAAATCATTTTAAGTAAGAAAATGACCTTTCGACTTCATTTGACACAACAAAGACGTATTTATTTTAAACTTGTGAAATAATTTGAAAGTTTATATTGTTAATTTTTCACTTAATGTTAGTGTTGCCAATTTTTTAAATATGTTAACACTTTTTAACATTACAACAAAAATATGAAAGTTAAGAATAGATTAAAACATATTTTTAACATAGATGCTTGTAAAAATTTTATCCAATATATGACGACTGCGAAATAATAATTTAATATTTTTGAAAATAATTTCGCCTTAACTTTCAAATTACATTGAAGTAGTAAAGAGTAATAAGTGAAAAAGTTATTACAATACGAAAAAAAATACAATACTATATAGCTATACTTTAAAAAAAACATTTAAAACTATAATACATTTTAATTAAATAAAGGTATTGTACGATATAACATAATCGAAAAAGCTTATTAAATGTATGCACCTACGTGACGCATACGTATGACAACCCTATTGTCGTGCGCTACCGCACTGCCACCATTTTTACCCGCCCGATAACGATGTTTACTTATCACACAATTCTTTACTATGTCAGTCAAAGAAACACCACACATACTTCGCAGTGCTCTCATTTCTACAGCATTTATTCTACTTTCATGACTCTTCTGCCATACCCAACTATCACTACCATACATAAGAGTAGGTACTAACACCCGTCTATGGACAGCCAAACGTGTCTTTTTGGACACGTTTTGGCTATTCATAAACGCCTTCAGAGCTCCATTCACTCTATTACCTGCATTAACTCTTCTTTCAATATCTTCTACATTCTTACCATCTCTTGTAAACAGCGTACCTAAATATGCAAACTCATTCACTTGCTCTACTCGCTGTCCATCGATCATAACATTACAAGCCGTAACGCATTCGTCCTTTTCAAAAACCATAACTTTCGTTTTACTTACATTCACTTTCATTCCTTTCCTCTCTAACGCACCATGCATGATTGTTACCATCTCCTGCAACTCCTCCGCTGAAGACGCAAGTATAATCTGATCATCAGCATAAAGGAGGCATTTGACAAGTAACTCATTCATCCTTAATCCACAGTCACTATTTTTCAAATCATGCAAACGACTGTCCATGAAGAGGTTGAACAGCCACGGCGACGCTACACATCCCTCTAACACCTGTTTCGATGGTAAACCAATCCGTGTATGACCCATTTATCCTCACACAAGCTCTAGAATCTTCATAAAGGGATTTCAGAGCTCGTATGAGGCTGCTGTTCACCCCATACATCGACATTACCGACCACATTTCATTCCTCACCACTTTATCGTAAGCCTTTTCCAAATCCACGAATGCGCAATAGACCTTTTGACCTTTGGCCAAGAATTTTTCGGCTACGCACCGCAAGGAAAAGACTTGATCCGAGCACCCCAAACCCTTTCGGAATCCTGCTTGTACATCCCATATTTTCTTGTCGGTTACTTCCATAACTCTTTCAATCAGTACCTTCGCATACAATTTGCCAACAATGCTGAGAAGGCTAATGCCTCTATAGTTCTTGCAGTCTTGTTGCGAGTCTTTTCCCTTATAAAGAGGCACAACCACCGCTGTGGTCCAGTCATCAGGTACTCGGCCGGTGCTTCAGCACAAGTTAAATAAGCGCTGCAGCTGACCAACTATGATGCCCTGTCCAGCCTTCAGCATTTCAACTGTAATCCTATCATATCCTGCAGCCTTACCTAATTTCATACTTCCTAACGCCTTCACAATCTCATCCACACCAATATCGCTTACATCATTGCTATTATTACCATTAATTTCGTCGATCGATGTTCAAATAGACCTTCAATTTAAAGTACCTATTAAACTAATTTAAGTAAAAGAATTACAGTACATATCAGTAAGCGCGTAAGGACAGAAGCAAGTGACGTTCTGTTGTCACGAAACAGATGTTGTATTTGGAATCCCCATCCCTTTTAACATCGCAGGCGATACCAATATTGATTTCTAAAAATTTTCACATCGGCCATCTTTGATTTCCCATCCGCCATTTTTGATCACGAAATAGATGTTGTATTTCGATTCTCCACCCCTTAAGAAATATAACTGCAAAAAGTATTTACACATACAAACTACTTAGTAAAGACTTAGTAGTAGTAGTAGCTACTCAAAATGTTATCTGTGACGTTTCGCTAGGATGACCAATATGGCGACTGCAATTTGTCTGTCAGAACCATTACAATTTAACAAAATACTCGACAATCCGAATTTTGCGGATATATGTTGTCGACTCGATATCTTTATTTTTTAATGTTTTATTATTCAGGTATGGTTTCGATGTACTCCTTGACGAAATAATTATTATAAGAGTTGACGTTGAAGCAGTCCGTCGGTTCCAATGTGAAACATACCAAAATCCACAACTACTTACAAATTAAAATTTAGTAAAAAATCATTTTCCAGTAGACTAAATTGTGAATCTAAACCATTCTCAAGTCCCCTTGAACACACTCAAAAAATTTCATCAAGAGCGGTCCTGTCGTTTAGGAGGAGTTCAGTGACATACACACGCACACAAGAAATATATATATTAAGATATAAAGCTGAAGAGTTTGTTTGTTTGTTTGGTTGAACGCGCTAATCTCAGGAACTACTGGCCCGATTTGAAAAATTCTTTCAGTGTTAGATAGCCTATTTATTGAGGAACACTATAGGCTATATAACATCACGCTATAAGCAACGGAAGCGGAGCAGTAGCCTTAAATAACGCGGGTGTAACCGCGGGCATCCTCTAGTCTATACTAATATTATAAAGAGGAAAGATTTGTATTTTTGTATGTTTGTTACGAATAAACTAAAAAAGTACTGGACAGATTTAAAAAATTCTTTCACTATTGTAATGCGACATTATCCCTGAGTAACATAGGCTATATTAATTTCTACCTGTACTGTAACCTGTACTGTACACTCATGTTTTATGAAATAAATTATCTTTATCTTCTAGAAAATAATAGGGATTCCTACAAAAACATCAATAATGTAACCCAAGGTGTAAGAAAATTTTCCAGAAAATGTCTTGCATGTCGTGCGCTGTTAAAACTATTAATGATACAAAAAAATAATGTACGACATTATTAAAGTACTCATTATTACCTACAAAAAAGTCTGGAATAGAATAGGTCTATCTCCTAAGGAAAATCCACAGTAACCATTTTTATCAATAAAAAAATAGAAAAATATATTGGGTTATTTTGGAAGCTATTTTAAGCAATGCAGTATTACTTCTTATCCAATTAAATACGCTAGATATGTTGTGTATTTAAGGCTTATAGAAATTGTCTATGATAGTATATCATTATAATGAATATCTTAAAAGATGTGGCAAAATTTAAATAACGCGTGAGAAAATAAATTCACCCCTCGCACACCGATATTCCGTCGCCGTCGGGACGAGACTTTCTTGATGCAATCGATTATTGGATATTCATTGGATATTTAAAAAGCAAATGTCCACCCGTGCGAAGCGTGCGTGCGTGTATTTCATAAATTCGCACACCTGTTTTAGTGTTACTCAACAACCAAATAATTTAATAAGCTAAGTTGACGGAGCCTTGCTTCGCAGGGCCCCTATTTTTGGATGCAAGGCCACAAAAAAACCTAACATAACCTATTAAGTTTTCTGAGTGGATAAGTTTCTTGAGCGGACAAGACTATTCATCAAATGTTATTTTGTAGAACGATCGACATATTTGGTGTGCTATTAGTATTTTAGTGTAAGAATAAAGTTTTAAGTGTAATGCACTTCAGTGTGTTACTTAAGATCTTTAAACACGGAAAACAATAATTTAATTTACTCTCTTGATATATTATATTATAACTTTAATTTGTATTTTTAATATGCCTCAGCCTACCCCTTCTGGGAAACAGGCGTGATTCTATATGTATGTAATTTGTATTTAGCTAGTCATATAAATAACTTGTTAAAATAAACAAAATTTTATTCAAAGAAAGTGCATACGATTTAAAAAATAAGAAATATTGGGGTGATATATAAGTAAAAGTAATAGAATATTTATGGACAAACGTACGACATTTGGTTAACTACGAGTCTTTTTACATATATATTAAAATGCAACTGCTTACCTGTAGAGTTACCAATCGGTGGTTCAGTCTTTGTAATTTATAATTTGTAAAATCTGTATACTGGCCACCGTACGAACATCTAAAAAGAAAAGCGTGACTTAATAAGTTAATTACACGAAATTTGTTTTAGTGTTTTTTTTGTGTAATAGGTGGCAAACGAGCAGATGAATCGCCTGATGTAAGCAATTACCGCCGCCCATGGATACAAGCAACACCAGAGGAGCCACAAGCGCGTTGCCGACCTTTGGGAAACGGACCTTTGGGAGTGGGGAAAGGACACTACAGGGCCTCTTCTCACTATGAGAAGGGTATGACCATAGTCCACCACACTGGTCAAATGCGGGTTGGCATACTTCACATGTCTTTCGAGAACATTATGGAGAACTCTCAGACATACAGGTTTCCTCAGGATGTTTTCCTTCACCGATAAGCAAGCGATAATTAATAATTTAATACGCACTTAACTTTGAAAAGTCATTGGTGCGTGCCGTGGATTCGATCCCGAGACCTCTACGTAGTAGTCTGTTGGTCTCTCCACTCGGCTATCGCTGCTAGGACAATGTAGTTGGATATTTTATGTTTTATGCTCGTGTAAGGTTTTTTCTTTCAATAATTTATTTCCTCTTTCTTGACTCTCCTAAACGAGTTTCAAAAACATTTATGACATCTGATACCTTCGGCTGAACATGCTCTTCGAGTCACGTGACAAGCGCTAATTATTAATAATAATAATAATATAATAATAATATTCTACCACATTGACACAACACCATCTAGTCCCAAATTAAGCAGAGCTTGTACTTTGTAATTCCTTAATGTGCATTTAACTCACAAAAAACAGTGATTCAAGAATGGGATTCGAACCCATGACTTTATGCATCTCTGCGTCGCAGTCCTTCGGTCTCTCCACTAGGCTATGGCTTAGATTTTTATTTTTAGGGTTCCGTACCTCAAGGTAAAAAAAGGAACCCTTATAAGATCACTTTCTTGTCCGTCTGTCTGTCTGTCTGTCTGTCTGTCCGTGTGTCACCACCGATTTTCTCAGGAACGGGTGGACCTAGCAAATTGAAATTTATACCAGATACTGAGGTCTATGGTTGCTATTAGGTGTATGAAAATCAGGGTCCTGGGTCAACCCAATAAAAAGATATGGTCAAAATTAGATTTTTGCGAAAACTTGTAAGTAAACTCCAAAAAGTAAGTCCTTGTAAGTAAAACCAAAATTAACCTTAATTTTCAACTTTTTTTAATTTTCGGAATTTTTCCTTTACTTGTGCTGAAAGACCTTGGTTTTGACCAAAATTGACAATTCTAGGTCAACCGTAAGTATAGGTTTTGGGTCGAAAACTTATAATATGGTACTTCCCGTTGAACTAGAATCACGAAATTTGGCCGAAAGCAGGGTCTTACAGCACAAATAAAGGAAAAATTACAAAAAATAAAAAAGTGGCAAATTTAAGGGTGTCCCCATACATACATAGTAGACTCCATTTAACATAGTCCTCTAAGTTGTATGGGCGCTCATACAGATTTAGAGGACTAGCGTAATTCAACCTCAAATAAGGTAAAATGCGTACGGAACCCTCGGTGCGCGAGTCAGACTCGCACGTGCCCGAATTTTTTTCATAAGGGTTTAATTTTGTTTTACATGGGATTTCAGTTTGCAGTAGTTTAACTGATTTGCGATTTCCATAACCTGATAAGTAGGGCTTTTAACGGTGCTGATGCACTCGAGCATTTACTTGTAATGAGCATTTTTGCGAATGTTACAAGACAGTAAAACAAACAAGAGCGTTCTTGCGAGCAATCTCAAGCGTTCTGGCGACGATTCTAGTGATAAGACAGTTTTTATCAAAGTTTTTGACGCTGCGTTCGCTAGAAGGATCGTGAAAATGATCTTTGCGACATTTGGCTCTTTCGTTGTTCAGTTTGACATGTTTCAAAAAGGGCGAATGCTTGATGTTTTGTTACAAGTAAAAGCTCAAGTCTATAAACACCTTAAAAATAAAAAAATAGATTTAATAGTACTTTCTTACCGTAGATTTTTGCCATAACATGACGTTGCAAACCATTTGTGAATAGTAACAGGCTGGTCAAGTGTAACACTGAATGTTAACGGTATATCTTTCTTGTTTTCTTCAATGCCACTGCGGTAATACTGGCCTGGAATAGGAACATTTGGAACCAGATGGGGTTGTTTGTGAATGTATATAAAAAAAAGAAAATAATTACGACACTAGACATTTCACTGTAAAGTTTATAAGTACCTATTTGAAATAATGATTACAGTCTCCGAAGGGGAAGGCAGAGGTGCATTACACACCCAAACTTCGCCAGTTATGTTTCGGTCCCAATGTAATAGGGGGCGAGCCTATTGCCATCTACCGGGCACATCATTAAGCGATAATTAATTTATAATACACACATAACTTTGAAAAGTTTCACTTTCACACTTTCGGAATTATGTGCGTATTAAATTGATAATTATCTCTTGCCTTGCTTCGGAGAGCAAGTTAAGCAGTCGGTCCCGGTTCTCATGAAGACGTTTGTAAGGTGACAGCACCTTTGCGTAAACTACACCACATCTTAACCATGGAATAAAGATATTCATTTGAGTTACGGAAGTCAGACAGGCAGTCGCTCTGTAGAACAGTTAATATTCAAAACCGGTTAGACTACTAAGCGGACACCGGGTTGCAACTGGGATAACGCTAGGAGGATGATGACAATATTACAGGTATTTTGTTTCATCATCATCAGCCTTTAATAGTCCACTGCTGTAATAGGCCTCTCCTTTGAAAGGAGGAATTGGCCTACTATACCACGCTGTCCAAACGGGTTGGTAAAGGGTTTGTATCAAGTTTTTCTTCTCTTACAGTGCTGTTCTCTGCATAATATGCTCCCTCTGTCGGCTCTTACGACACCCATGGGATTATATGGGGTGGTGATATTCCGTATTACAAATCCGTCACCACACGGACAAATATTTTGTTTGGCAACATTAAAAAAAAACGGTTACGTTAGGTGTTATTGAGCGGGTCTTACTCGCAGTAATGGACTTATTCAGGTATAAATAGTCCCTCCGTGATCATGACCGTTGCAGGTCGGTTGAAACGTTGGAGAATAACAGAGGTATGTATACCTTTAAATAATTAAATTATCGCAAATACCCGCCGAATAATATTGTATGATATATACAAATCGCGAAAGTTTAAAATCGATAATTATACACAAAATAGGCTCGCTGGGACAAAATATTTACTGTAGCACTATCGACACTGCAAAACAAGGATAATAATTTATATAAACTTACATGCATTGCACATAAACAAGTACAGGAATAATATAAACACAATTTGCGGCATCATATATCAACTTTAAAAAGCAACCACAATTTTCTGACACATTAAAAACTTCATCAGAGCACTAAATAAACATAGAAATTATTATTGCGTGGCTTCTCTCGCCATATTATGAATACAACTGATTAAGTCGGAAAGTTTGTGTTATAAGGAAAATAATAAATGTAAGTATTTACCTCTATTATTATACAATAATCAATTGTTGGTATTGTGGTGTGATGACATATAATCAGAACTGAACTGGCCACTGTTGCATAAAACATACATAACATAACTTAACGCCTTTTATCCCCGAAGGGGTAGGCAGAGGTGTATTACACACCCACACTTCGCCAGTTATGTTTCGGTCCTGGTGTAATAGGGGGCGAGCCTATTGCCATCTACCGGGCACATTGCTAAGCGAGCGATAATTAACATTGCCATTGGCCACTGTTGAAATGTGAAATTCTGGTATATCTAATCTGCATTTTTGACACGTATGGAAGGGAGAAATGTATTGTACGTGTAGTCGTGTACTCAAGTGCTCCTGAGGTAGTATAAGCGACTACGAATCATTAAGTCTCGGGTTCTATTCCTGGGTCGAACAAAAACAGATATTGGATTCTTCTGTTAAGAATTATCTTATAGAAGTTCGGAGTTAAGGAGTTGGCGGTGTTAAACCCCGTGCCTCGGAAAGGATAGACAGACAGACAGACATACACCGTGAATCTATATGGGTGCCGTTTTTTGCCATTTGGCAACGTAACTTTGGTCTATTCTTTTAGGATGCTAAACAGACAACCAGCCGTCAAACTTATAACACGCTCTTTTTATGCCGAAAATTTAAGTTACTCCATATAAAACACCATTGCCTGCAGTACAGAAATCTGAACCAATTATTACTAACTACATTAAGACGAAAATACGTAAGACTGTGCTAAAGCACGCAAAAGAAACAAGTATTCCATAGAACGGAATGACTAGCTAAAACCTAAGCCAATGACGACATCTCTCTCACTCACACATTTCTCGCTAATTTAACAAAATTTTCAACACTTGCGCATTCATTAAATGTGCGATTCCTGCAGTAAACACTAACCCCTACTAATTACTTACACCTAGAATCATTATTAACAGTTATTAGTCTCAGATTTAGGTAATATTTTTTTTTTATCTGTCCTATTATTCCGGTAATAATGCCTCACAAATATACCTTAAAACATTAAGTACCAATAATCCTCAGAAAAAAAAATTTGCCCTAAAAAATCCAAACCAATATCCTAAAATTGGAAACAGGGCCCAAACTGAGTTACGGTAAAAAATTGAGAAATTTAATTTTAAAATCGCCTTCGGTGACAGTTTGGAAATTTAATACGGTCGAGATAAAAAGAAATGATTGTTTTGGTAATCTTCTATAAAACGTGGGGAACCGCCGCTTCAATATTTGATTTAGTCTATAAGATCCAAGTTATGAAGTGTTCCTTACCTTTGAAATGGCTATACTTTCGTGATTTTTATAGATTGGGTAACTTGGAAGGTTTTATGATAAAGTGTATAAGCTTTTAATTTTAAAGTTAGGTTAAATTTAATATTCTTAGACAATACATACATAAGCAGCAATAGCCTAGTAGAGAGACCGACAGACTGCTACGCAGAGGGTCCGGGTTCGAATCCACGGCGCGCACCGATGACTTTTCGGAGTTATGAGCGTATTAAATTGTTAATTATCGCTTACTAAACGGTGAAGGAAAACATCGTGAGGAAACCTGCATGTCTGAGAGTTTTCCATAATGTTCTCGAAAGACATGTGAAGTCTGCCAACCCGCACTTGGCCAGCGTGGTGGACTATGTCCTTATCCTTCTCATAATGGTGCCCAGCAGTGGGAGAGTGTAAAGGGCTGATGATGAAGAATACATACATAAATTACACATTAATAATTCTCCAAATCAGTATGCAGAACTCGTATTTTTCCCAATCAATCAATATTATATATCAATGTTATAATTATTTTAGGTGAATAATTCATTAGTTCAAACATAGTAGTAGTCATTATAGGTGGATTGCAGGTTTTATTTTAAGGTAAATGTATACAGATACATTTGCCTTAAAATAAAACCTATAAATCTGATGACCTACCGAGCCGAGACGAGTACATTGACGGTGCGACGGGTCTAACAATGTATGATCGCCTGATCTGTGAAGAGGGCTATGCTCGGAGTGTTTCTGAAGGATCGAATCTGAAATGAAGTAATTCTACAGAAAATAAAAGTGATCGACAAAGCCTAAAGACCTAGAAATCTAAAGTGGCAGTGGGTTAGTTTGTCACCAATTCGACACCCTTTGGAGTATTCATGTGAGTGGAGACCACGTTCTATGACGGAAGGACTTTGTCTGAATGGAAGGACGACAAACGTAAAGTGTCTGGCTGCAACTGGACATGAGGTGCCAAAAATTGAGCTCAGTGCCATTGAAGAGACCCATCTATCAAAGGATGAAGTACAACGGACTAAAAATGATGATGATGATGATGACGGAATCTTAAAACGTGTAGCGTAATCGTGTCATCATCCTTTTGGGGTTATCCCAGTTTCAACCTGTGGTCCGCTTACTAGTCCAGCCGGATTTGGCTGCATATTAGCTTTTCCACAGAGCAGCTGCCTATTTGACCTCCGCATCCGAAGGGATAGCGATATTCCATGGTTTAGACTAGTCTCAGTTTATTAGAAGGCACTGATGCCCTATAAAGACTATCAAAGACTTTCGTGACAGCCGGAGCCGACGGCTTTACGTGCTCTCCGTGGTGTGGGGCAAGCAATAATTAACAATTTAATACGCACATATCTGCGAAAAGTCAGTGGTGCGCGCCGTGGATTCGAACCAGATACCATCTGCATGCCAGTCTGTTGGTATCTCTAGTAGGCTATTGCTTTGTGTCGTAATCGTGTAAAAAACATAAATAATACAACATACATACATACATACATAGACTCACGCCTGTCTCCCCGAAGGAGTAAGCAGAGGCATATTAAACGCCCACTTTTCGCCAGTGTTTTGATCCCACGTAATAGATGGCGAGCCTATTGCCGCTTATTGGGATATTTTATTTGCCAGAGCCTGTCCGTTGATCGGCAGGTGCATCACTTGCAGGTGAGGTTGGCTTGGGACCCTAAGTTCTAGGTGGGAACCCTATGCACCCTAAATAATACAAAATAAGCTGAATAGAGTTCTGCTCATCTCTTTGATGCTACGGAAGATTAAGTATCTGTAAACAATAAAACTAATGAAAATAGATATAAAGTATCATATGCACATGAATTGCAGCAAACGATTCAAATTTCAAAAGCGTGGAATGGAAAATGTTCCAGATTGTGATTTTGTGAAGAATATAAAAATTGCCAGTTATCTTACGTGTGACATATTTTCTTGGGCTACAACGTCGTGTAGCGCCGAGACAGGCATTTTAACGTAGTGTTGTTGTAAATATCGATAGAAAAATTACGATGAAATTTATTATTCAATCGACCGTATACGTTAGCGCATCTATTGTTCACTCTTAGTGATAATCACGATGGCATTTCAGGTAATTAATAGATATAATATTTTATTAATTACCTGAAATGCATTTAGCAGGTACCAAGTCGACCATATTCTATTTTCTGAAGAAAATGTTGTCCAGTCACATTCTACAAATACTTTTGTGCATTTACATAAACTAAATTATGTAAGTGCTGGGTGCCGACAGTAATTCCAGTTTAATTAAATATAGCTTACAAGTATCAAGCTAAAAGGTTTATCGACTATTGTAACATTTTTGTAACGGGTTTAGAGACACGTTACATAATAAAAACACCTTTACCTTTTATTACGCCATTTAAGGCATAATTATTTGAAAATAAAACGTGTAATCCCTTATTTTTGTCTCGACATCACCATAAGTCATCTCGTGACGGCAAAAGTAACTTATGATGAAACTTTGAGACAAATATAAGTTATTAACCTTTTATTTTAAATAATTACGCGATATAGACGCGTAACAAAAATATTGAAAATGACGCGAAAGTTTCAAAATATTTAGTATCGATTATTTTTGTTATCGATAAGATTCTATCACTAACGTCCACTCGGCGACGCGCGACGTTGTGTCACGTCGCTCCTCGGGGCAATATTTTCTGGAGCCCACCCTCTCCCTGCACGTGAAACTATTCGATGTGGATTCTCTAGTATTGTTGTGCACCTGAATTGAAAAATAAACCGGTCAAGTGCGAGTCGGACTCGCGCACCGAGGGTTCCGTACAAACCTGTAGGTTTATATAATTATTCAAAAAAATATGATATGTAACTAAAAATTTTAGGTTCTCGATTTTTTTCCTATGTGCTATAAAACGTTGCGTTATGCCAAATTTCAAGATTCTAGATTGACTCCTAAGTACCCTTTAGGTTTGACTTGAGCATTTGATATGAATTTCAATTTTATACCTCTACGGGTTCATGAGGAAAGAAGTAGTCGGTACCTTTGAAATTATTAAAAATATTGTAATTATATGACCTGATTAAAAATTTACGGTTTTCGGATTTTTTCCTTTATCTATGCTATAAGACATTGCTTTGTACCAAATTTCAAGATTCTGAGTTCACGGGAAGTACCCTGTAGGTTTTGATTCCCTTGCGAGTTTTTACATTTGCGGAAATTTGCAGCATAAACGGCTGTATCTTTTGATTGCGTTGGCTTAGAAGTTTGATTTTTTCACAACTACAAGGAACCGTAGGTTTGACTATTTGATATAAATTTCAGTTTGATACCACCATGCGTTTCTGAGAAAAAAGGTCTTGACAGACGGACGGACAACAAAGTGATCCTATAAAAGTAAAGTAAAGTAAAAAGTAAAAAAGTATTTATTCACATTTAAGTAAGACATTTTACAAAAATAAATTACTTCTGCCAAACTGCAAAGCAGTTTGTTGGCAGACGCATGTATTAGTATACATAGTAGGCACAATGTCATACACATAGCATATTTCAATAAATAAAAATAGTTACCATTCTAAGATAATCTACCTATTAACTAAAGCACAATTATTTTTGTCGCTGAACAAAATTAAAAAAGAAATAAATTACACAAGAGTGAAAAACAAATTCTCTAACCAGTAAAATCAAAATACAAGTACATAACATATATGTAGGTACCTAATGTTACGTAACAATTATTGTAGTTTATTTGAGTCATAACATTCACACCAGCATTTGTTCATGCTGCCTTAATTTTCATGGATCGTATTCAAAAGAAACTTTGTGGTTTTGTTTTTGAAAGATCGTTTTGTTACGGAATTAATTTCATGATCTAATGGGAAATGATTAAATATTGTTGGTACTAGATAACTCGTACATCTTTGTCCGTAATAGTTGCTATAAGTGGGCACCACATACGGCTTCCAGTTTTTTGCGTTTCGCGGCCTAACGTTAGTTGTATTGAGCTTGTATTGGTCGCGTTCGTAATGTTCTAGTGCTATTAGTAGCACTACTTTCTCACGTACTGGTAGCATTTTACATTCACAAAACAATAGTTCGTAATCAGTACTTTTACATCGTGTTTTTGTTGTTATCTACTAATAGCTTCATAAACCTAATTTCTATCGCTTTTATTTTATCCAAGTACGTCTTAAATGTGCGTCCATAACATGCCAGTCCGTACGAAAGCAGAACAAGTGCAAAGTATATTACAAATAGGGTAGCCCTGTTCAATACGGCACAAAGGTGGTGGAATTTTACAAGAACTGAAAGTAATTTATCACACAGTTGGATTATATGAGTTTTCCATGAGAAATGTATGTCAATTACTAATCCCAGGTACTTCTAATGCTCCACCACCTTAATAGGTGCACATTCACACACCGATAGTTGGCCGTCGCACTCGCGGTGTAGGCACTCATATGTGTGCCCAACAATTCGAGGCGATCGCGCAATATTTCTGTGGTAGGGTGAGCGTATTTGCATACATTTAGTTTTTTATATATTTATGATTATACCATTATCATGTGCCCACTTTATGATGTTTGTAAAATCTGTTTGTAACTTACTTTCTATCACATTAAGGTCTCTATCAGCGTACACCAGACATGTATCGTTGGCATACATATAGACATTACAATTTTGTACCACATTGCACATGCTGTTGACGTGCATGATATATCCGACGGGACCGAACACTGAACCAGCAGGAACACCACAAGTAAAATTTTTGGCTTCGCCGACTACCCCATTGACCATAGTTCCCAAAGATCTATCTGTTAGGTAAGCGTGGAGCCACTTGTTCAACGGACCCCCGATTCCACACTTTTCCAGGGCTTGAAGCAGCTGGTGGTGTTCAAGAGTGTCAAAGGCTTTTTGAAGTCAACATAGACCACCACCACCTGCTTCCATTGGTCTAAACACTCATTTATATAATCGGTAAACTGTGCCAACGCTGTACCCGTGCTCCGACCGCGTCGGAACCCGTGTTGAGCATTTGATAATATATTATTATTTTCTAGAAACGAACTTATTTGGTGTACAATAAACTTTTCCACAATTTTATTTATTACTGATAGAATTGCTATTGGTCTGTAATTAGAATAGTCTGTGTGAGCTCCTTGTTTAAAAATAGGTCTTACCAATGCTATTTTCAGTAAATCGGGGTATTGTCCTCGTTCGACACATAAATTAATAAATAAAGATATCACTGGACTCAATTTACATTTCAGATATTTTATATCCTTGACTCTAATGTTATCCACACCTTCAGACTTTTCACAGCTTAACATATTAATAATTTTAATGATATTACCTGTACACGCTTTCTTAAATCTTAATGACACTTGCCTATCGACTACATAACTATTCCTATCTAGAAACTTATGGCTTCATACATGTTTTATATCTAAAATTTCTTTGGTAAATGTAGTAGAAAAATTATTACATATATTTATCATGCTGTCTGTTTTACCTCAGTATTTTAATATAGTATTATCTAAACTAATTTTCTCCCTTCCTACCCATGTGTTGATTTTACCCCATATCTTTTTAATATTTTTATTACACTTTTTAATTTCTTCATTTCTATAGTTATTCTTAGCCATTGTCCTATTCCTATATTTAGTGTACTGAATTCTTAAGTTCATATCACTTGGATTTCCTTTCCATGTTTGAAAAAGTTTATCTCTAGTATAGATCATATCATCATATCACCATCTGTCGTTAGAACCGACAGAGGGACCATGTTTGCAGATAACAGCACTGTAAGAGAAGGAAAACTTGATACAAATCCTATGCCAACCCGTTTGGCCAGCGTGGTATAGTAGGCCGATTCCTTCTTTCAAAGGAGAGGCCTAGTCCAGCAGTGGACTGTTAAAGGCTGATGATGATGATGATAATAGATCATATTCTTAACTGTATCTGTAATCCATGGTTTACTCTTTCTTTTTTTACTTACGGTTACATGTATTTTAGCATTAGAATAGACACTGCAGAAATTCAAGTATAGTCTATTATATAGATCAATTGGGCACTTACAGTTCAATAGCTCCGTCCATGAAATATTTTCTAATAACTTAATTACCTTTTTATCACTTATAACAGTCAACTGAGATTGTTTATTGGTATCAGTGCTTCTAACACCACTATCTAGACACACACCAATAGGATAATGATCCGATAATTTACATTTTAACACATATGAAAACACACCACACTTTGATCGAACCCATGCATGATCAATGCACGACCGTGTCACTCTGTCGCCGTACACCTCCTCTTGCGTGACATCGTAGATGGCGCATTCCATTCCTATCTCACTCATATTGTTTAAGTATTGAGTGGTGATGTTGCAACCGGCAGAATAGTTAATCAAATCCATGTTCGTGTCTCCAATCACGACTACTTCACAGTTTCGTGGAATTTCCTTTAAGAGTGTTGTATTTCCTCGACAAATCCATGCTTATTCAGTTTTGGCGGCCTTTATACGATCAATATATGAATCCCATCTTGAAATATTTTGCCATGAAATAAGGGTTCCGTTTTTTCATTTTGAGGTACGGAACCCTAAAAAATACTTAGATTTTACCAATATGCAAGGTATTTGGCGAAAACAATAAATATGCGGCGTAAAATTGCAAAGATTTTCAATTATTATTTGGAATACTGATTTTAAGGCACACAAGCAGAAAGTTCAAATTAGATCATTTTCGTATGTCTTCAGTCGAAGTTTATAGGTCATCTGAAGCCCTCTGAGGGCTGCTTCGGGGCGTAATGATTTTTGTCCTAATCAAGAACTGGCATCGATGACTTAACGTGTCCTCCAAAGCGTAATAGCGCCGGCAATTAATTCCACAAGCAGTCTCTTATCCAAGTCGTGACCTCAAAGAAAAATTGCTTAACTTTGCCGATCGTTTTCAAACGAGGAGTCAAGACACCATATGAACTTTCATAATTTTTTGCCACGGTTAGCACAGTTATTTTCTTCACGTCGCAGGCATTTTACTTCACCTCATTTCCAATTTCTATCACCTAAAATCTAATTATGTTTAACCACCGATGCCGTGACAAGGACGGATTTGCACGTGATGCTAAACAACCACACATTAAGTGCAGCGCCCTCTGTTGAGTGTCTGCAACCACTATGAGTGAACACACGCTAAAGGAATTACCGCTGCAGCGAATATGGTTGCAGGTTGAGTGATATACTGTGGCGATTGATTCTATGAACGTATCTACTACCTAACAGTTTCAGAATATTTATAGGAAAGTGAAAGTAAAAATCATTTATTCGCTAATATAATGGACAAACCTCCGAAGGCAAATATGGTGCAACAGGAGCATTGACTTATATCTTTTAATGTAGGCAACTCGCAAAGACTGTATGTCGCAAATAGTGACGGTATATGAACCCGCAGCAATTAATAATATGTTAGTTTACACCAATAGTTACCTCAATTTTACAGATCAGATCATTATAGGTTATGATGATGATTTCCAAATTAACATCCGAACAGTATTTTAGCAAAGAAGAAGCGTATGTACGAACAGTTTCTAAATATTTTTAAGAATTACTAAGAAAATTTCCACAACCTATCAGACAACTTCGCTGTTCCTTCATAAGTCTCATCAGTCAGCCTTACTGCTTGATAAATAATCCTTCAAGAACATCAAAGGCTGCGTGTATTCATTGCATTCCATGTCTTGGACTCAACACCATATTACAAACTTATTCAAAGTTTAGCCTACCTGAACCCGATCGATAATTCAGCTGCCTGTCGCTGTACTTACCAGGTGATTAACAAGCAAATGTTTACGGTTTAATGATATTCTTGTTTGGACAGAATATTTTGGAAGACAGAAATATGTATGGCTATGTATGGTCTTAGTCTCAGAGTATTGGACGTACCTTTTAACCCACGACGCAATAAGTGTTTTGAGTTCGACCTGTTTATCTGTGGCATAGTAAGTCCTTAACAAATAAGACGATTACGGTGGCGTTTCTTTGGTTTAAACCGACGTGAACCAAGTGGTTCTCACCTGCAATTTATCAAGGTCATCGCTTATCATTTATGTTTCTTTTTACCAATTCAATGAGCTGATCTTCTTTCATTTACCCGTAGACACTTCAAAACGTAGATCAAAACCGCAAACCTATGACATGTTTACAAAAATGTTTTAATTTTTCTAAACATTTTCCATCAGAGTAGGAGCAAACATCTTACAATTCCTCATAGAATTTAATAATAGCACTTGTGAGTAAATTTATTTCTGTTAGATAATGTTTGTAAACCTTTTTAACAGCTATGTGAGAACACCTAAATACAGACCCTTGTTTCGAAATAGAGATATGAAGCATTTCGAAATTGGCAGTTTCTAACACAGATTAATTGCATACTCCGAATTCTACAACTGATATTACATTGTACATGTTGTCCCTTTGTTGATCAATTATCTACACGCTCTGATCCATGACACCATATCAAGTCGGTACAGCATTGTAGCGGTAATCGTATTACAAGCGATTATTGAGTATTAGTAAATCATAACACTGAATTATGTAGCCACTACGTGGCCGTTTAGATGCGAACATGATCTATAGTTGTATACCAATGAATTAGATTAAATCCTACTCATGCTACTTACTATAATCGTGGGGTGTTAACACGAAGGAAAACTTTACAGTTTAAAAAAGTCGCAACACATAGCACTACATGTAACACTAGCAAACAGATGCATAATACGATATAAACTGACAAATAAAAGCAAAAATAAGTAGGTACTGATCATAAATTTGATATTTTATTAATATAATGGGATTAAAACGAATATATCCTATGATTTCCGAAAGTGGATAAATTATGAGCCTATTTTCAAGAAAATTAACCATACAATATAGTATATTATATTCTGTGACTACTTATTTGATTTTTTAGAACCAGATGGCGTTTTTTTTAAATTTGAATCAGTCTTTCGTTTTTTTATTTCAGACTTATTTTTTCTTAGACTGTGGATTTATTACATAATTATTTATTTTAGATACATTTTCTGCTATTATCGCAACATATATATATATATATATATATATATATATATATATATATATATATATATATATATATATATATATATATATACACTCACGCCTGTATTCCCGAAGGTGTAGGCAGAGGTGTATTACTACACCCACACCTACATAAGAAAGAGACAATGGATTTGTCAGTAAAGATTGTTTCATCTATTATTAGCATAATTATTGCTCCACATCTTGCAACAGTGTTCAATGGTTGCGTCGCTTCTGGAATATTACCTGACTTAATGAAATATAGTAAAGTTATATTATTTATTTTTATATTTATTTTTTTATTTGTATACTCACGCCTGTATTCCCGAAGGGGTAGGCAGAGGTGTATTATTACACCCACATTTCGCCATGAATTTTTAGGTCCCACATAATAGGGGGCGAGCCTATTGCTTTACTGCTACTGAGAATTTCCTTACGGAATAACCCAATAATACTTTGCCCGACCTGAATCGAACCCGAGACCTCCCAATCCCACGCGCACATTTATGCCGCGGGACCAACGAGGCTGTCTAAATAAATATATACTTTTAATTTACCCGCGGAAATTACTTTTACCCGCGGAACTGCGAGCTAAATCTAGTGTCATTTACATCACATGCTGGCTACCGTTCCTGTAAAGATAAATCTCAAAAGCATTCCTTGAATCTTCAAGTCAAAGAGGAAATCAATCGCCCATTCAAAGCAAATAGAGACGCATCACCAAATCATTCACGCCAATCGACTCAAAATAGACCCGTCGCTGTATACAGAATGGTTTTGTGAACTCATGATATATTCAGCGTAGGTATGTTTCATACAGCCTCAATTGCAATGTTTACATATTATCTATTGTCTTGTTATTTTTATAATACATCTTTCTTGTAAAATATAATTTTCATTGATAGAACTGTAGACATATAGCCAGAAGAACCGTTGGCCTTTGGAGCAGAAAGGTTCTGAAAGTGGCGGCAACGAACCGGACGTCATAGCAAAGGTAGGCAAGATTGACAAACGATCTTGTTGGAATCGCGGGCAGCGGATGGATGCATGTGGCTCAGGATCGGTCCTTGTGGGGAGCCTTGGGGGTGGCCTATGGCCAGCAGTGGACGTCTTCCGCCTGATATGATGATGTTGATTTTAGAACTTGCTTTAATCAACCAAGTTCTATTGCGTTCCTCATTACATCATTCTGTTTATGTTCAAATAATTTCCGTCCAAATTACCGACTAACTCGTCACAAGATTTGAATTAATAGCTAGATAAACGATAACCCACGTTCCAGTTAATTATAACTACCATATTTGATTTGGTTTAAGGCGGGGACGACGAAAGGGAGGGAATTGTATGAAAAGGAATAATTGAACATCGAATTGAGTGGCTATCGTGGCATAATCTTGGTCATTTGAGCTATAGTTACTTTTTTAGATCGTCTCGAGTGTATCCCCAGGCGTGACGATATAAAAAAGGGCTAGGCAGAGGTGAAATAAAACAACTCTAATTCGCCTTATGAATTTAGGTCCCAAGTAATAGGAGGTGAGCCTATTGCCGTTATCCGGCACTGCTAGACTCCGTGCTGCTTCTGAGAATTCGGAAAAAATAGTAACACTTTTGCCCGAGCCGGGAATCAAACGTGGAACCTCCTCGAATTTTATAAAGACTACTAGGTAGAAATAAAGGTTTTTGTGAAGCACTAATTATTTAGCTATTACAATCGTCAGCAGTTGCATTTAGTAGTAGTTACTGAATACATTATCTAAGATAGATGAACTGGGCCTGAGAAAATAATGTCTCATGTAGTTAGTGAGTGTTATTTTACACATACGAGTACATAAAAAACGTTTACGAAACTTTACAATATTTGTACATACCGTGCTGCTACTGATAATATGGAAAAACTCAGTAACACTTTTGCCGGACCCGGGATTCGGTCCTCCTGACCAGCAACCGCATAAGCTATCCACTGGACCACGGAGGCACACGTTAATAAGTATTATAATTTTTAAATATACATATAACATATAGTGAGAGAAATATTGGATAAATTACAAGACAAGGGAATTCTTAAACGACATTCTTAACGTAGTATGACATGTGACACGGCGGAATGAGCCTAGACAAAAACGCAGGTAACGGAGTTAATAACCCTTTATCAGGCCTCGGACAAATACTGTAGTAATAGTGAATTTTTATAGATTTATATGATTTTACGCATTTAAAACGAGCGGTTGCATGCAAATTATCGAAGGCGGGACACTTGTATAAGTGGTCGTGCACTATATTACTGCACAGACACTTCTGTGAATTATTACTATTAGATTCCGAACATGTTACGTAAGATTGTGGATTAGGGACCGAGTTATTATTACTATTTCGCGATTTATTCAACCTTTGTTTGTTGCTGTTAGTGTTAGACGGGCCAGGTGAACCAGACGGCGTATTATGAAATATTCGACACTGATCTTTGATGAACGAAATAAAACTATCTAGTGTAGGTATTTTATTATTGCGTTCCGTCATCTCGAATGCGCGAATTGTATCAGTGTCAAACTTTTTTAAAGCGAGTTGAAGCAACATAAAGTCGGAAAGATCTTCTAATTTTAAATTCCTAAGAGAATTAACCGCGGTTACGAAGTTATCAATAAACAGCTGGAAATTTGAGACAGACGCGTTGCCGGACAGTTTGAGATTTAAAGCTAGGTCAAAGTATGTAGACGCTAGGACGCTCGTGTCCTGATATCTGTCAAGTAGTGACTGAAATATGACCTGATAATTCTCAGCACTGGGTGTGACACCTGCAAATACGGACTGGGCCTTCGGTGACAGTTTACCTATTAAATAGTACAACCTGTCAGCATCTGTCAGAGAACCATTATCGTGCACTGTAGACTTAAAACTCGCATAGAATAACGGCCAATTTCGTATATCTCCGTCAAACGACATAATCTCGATTGGCGGTAATCTCGGTTTGCGGGCAACGGGCTCTGCCGAACATTTACCCTCCAATTGCGATTGTATACGCTTAATAATACAATAAAGATCTTCGAATGAGGTATACGCCTGATAGTTCGGTTTTTCATCAGGATTGATAGAAAGTAATCTTGCGTTATAATCGTCTAACAACTTATGAAAATCTGTTCGAATACTATCTACTGTTATACAATAACTGAGAAATGCTTCGCTATTACTGTCAGACATAGATGCGGTTTTTGATCGTTCATAGATGTTTTGAATGCGCTCAAATAGAATATTGCGTTTTGCTTCTAAGATTGTCATCTCTTTGTCTTCCGACACGCGTGACTTCTTTTGTTGTGACATGCTTACGTAAGTATAAGCTAATGAGACCGAAACAAAATAAGAATATCTAATGTATCTATTATTTTTCTTAAGTAGGCTAAGTAGGCAACACTTTAGAGCTGAGGAACTAAAAGTTGCTTGAAATATGATTTTTATAAGACAACTATGATAGTTCCAGAATTAATAATTTAATAAGTAGGTAGCTACATAAAAGTTTACCTACTGATGCGGGCGGAAATAACCATGTGACGGTTATGTGAATATATTAGGAGTATAGCTAGGTGCTATAACTGCCTAGGTATAGCGATATAACGTATAAAAACGTAAATGAATCCGATTCGTATGGATCAAAAAAATGGTTCGGCGATACACCGAAGCCGAAGGTAGGTTCTAGGCGACTTGGGAGGGAAATGGACTGTATACAAAGGATAGCGGGTTCTTAGCCGCCTAGGAGATGATACGGGAAGAGGTGATTGTGAGTGGGTATAGGATATTTCAAGGATGGAGGGCACTTACCTTATACAATCTTCTTCGTTTCCGAAGGGCAGTCTTCTGGTGCTTTCGTGATGCAGCTGCTTGTTTTCACTTCACCTCACCGTCACTCCCACTTGCGAGCGGTTTATACATGCGGTAATAATCACATACAGCGATGCGGCGCGATACGATATAGCGGATACGTTATCAGCGAGCGGAATGTTCTGGACTGTCACTCGCGTCGACGATCGCGGCGACGAATCAGGCGAAAGGCAGTGCCTCTTCCAGGGAGTGGGATAGAGCGGGACGGAAATATGGTATCGCTCGCACTAGACGTGGAACGATTGATGTTGATGCGATTAGTTATAGATAGGAAGGTAGATGGCGCTACCAGTTACAACAAAATAAAGATTTTAATTCACCAGGCAATGGACATATTACTCCCACAATAGAAGGTCTTCACAGGCTAAGGTTATTTGTTTCCCCACATGATTTATTTTGTTATATCATGTTTTTTTTTCAAATATTTACGTATAATTTATGTATGTATTTTCTAGTGATATACTAGAAAAACTCAAATTCTACGACATATAAAAAAATGATACGACTTACCTTTCGCCGATTCGCCATTATGAACAAAATACACCTCACTTCCCACGAAAACAACAGTTAGACGGACGACCATAGAATAAATGGCCCTAAAAGTGACATTTGCGTTTCGATTGAAGCAAGTTTTTTTGTGACCATAGGTAATATTTCCATTTGGGCGTTTTTGACAGTTTGTGGTAAATTCTGTACCAAAACCTGGTAAAAACTTCCTAAAATCGATGTGGGAGCACCTCAATCCATAGCCTGGTTAAGGGTTAAGGTGATAAAGCCAACTGACTTACTCAATCCGGACAGAAAAAGATGTATTTTAAAACGTTACCTGTATATTTAAAATTCTTGCGTTACTGGCTGACTGACTGACTGACAGACAACGTACTCAAGCCAACAAACCGTGTGTACAGTTTGGCGTTTTTATTTCGTATTTCAAAAGTGTTATTTTTTTGTGAAATAAACAATAATACTTCGACACAAACGTATATTAAAATACCTATTGGGCGCAGGAAGCTGAAATTAGCCACTTTTGCACTAAGAAACGATTTGTTTTCACCAGGAAAAAACGTAACGGTAACTCATCTAGTATTTTATAAAATTTTATTCATAACGAATTTTTTGAATGCATGATTTAAGTGAGAAAGAGGAATGACTATAGTGATTATTATCAAACGCATTTGATTTTATTGACAAAAAAAGGATTAAGCCTATTGTTAACATCACAATTTATTGTAGGTGCTTTTTAAATTAACTGCTATCGATTCCATTGAAGCTATATTATTTTTAACAAGTTTTCTCCAAAATAATCGAAATACTGGTAAAAACACTTCAGTTTCAATTCAAAATATTAATCATAGAGAATATATTTCTATGGAGACAATCATGTTGTTTACTATGGCGAAGAATAGTTGAGCGCTGAGTTACTATTTCTTATTAAGATAAGTAACGTTATACTATTCCATCGCCTTCGATAATAAAGCTCAATACAGACTTGAACCAAAACAAGGAGCCGGTTTATTTCAGTCACATACAAAACTCAACCTTCAGTCTAAGCATCCAAAATAGACATTTTATTGATATAGAACTGATATGGATGAAGACAAGCTAATGGATTTGTGGGATTTACGTAGCATATGATAATATAAAACTAGGTTTTATAAGATTACGTACCAGCATACAATATATAAATAATTCCCTCAAGAAGCCGATACATAGCTTATATGCTGTAAACCTTTTTTTTTAATGCATTATATGGTTTATAATAATTGATTTTCTATTGAATGTATTGCAGGTATGCAAAATTATCCATTCCGTCTAATCGACTGCCCATATCTATCAACGAAACAACACAACATGAGCGAATACAACACGATCACCATGCAAAAACGAACAGTATTACATCAGTTTATAGGTCGTAAATCGTGTGAACAAGTTTACGATCATTGGTAAGGAATAGCTCATTACCAGACATTACCGCCAGTAATAACGGTAACGTAGTAACTCTAGGTGTGTTCCGCGCAGATAACGAATGTAAACAGACTATTAATTGAACAATACTGGTGTCGCGTACCGCCAACATTTTGGTCAACTGATGAACAAATCTGTGAAGATAATTAAATTTGTACCTTGTAAAATATGGTACAAAGTCGTTATTGTTATGGTTACGTAACACGCCTATTTACATAAAGTAGACAATGCCCGCAGTAGCCAAAAAAATGGTGAGGATAATTTTTTTTCTGACACATGAACGGCAATAGGCAACGACTGTGACAATTTTGTTTCAATTCTTGATTCGAGAAAATCTTAGTTAAGTAATTGGTGCAACCATGGGTACAACCATACTATTAATATAAGCCTTGGGATATATGTTCCCATTCCCAGTCCCATGAACCACATGTGGCTCATGACAATTGAATTTCTATTGTGTCTGGCGGTCGGACAGTGAAAGTGTTAAGGATTTAGTCCTCTACCCAATCTGCCTGTTCTTTAGTCGTATCAGTGACGGAAAAGAGTGAATTCACTTTAATATTTCTAAAATAGCTCATTCGTTTATCAGAGTTTTTTTTCGACATTCGTTAGAATATACAATTAGGATACTGATATTTATTATTTTTAGAAAATGGATACACATACTTACTCAAGAACTGTGTCGTCTTCGATTGTCGATCTTCCCTCAATATTCTATTCCATTCAAGAACTACAATCATGACCACAAATTTTTATTATGGACATTCAGTAAACTATAAGGCAGGTAGGTAGGCAGGTAGGTAGGCAGGTAGGTAGGCAGGTAGGTAGGTAGGCAGGTAACAAGCAGCAGTAGCCTAGTGAAGATATCAACGGACTGCCATGCAGAGGCTATCGGGTTCGAAACCACGGCGCACACCAATGACTTCGAAATTAAGTGTGAATTAAATTGTTAATTATCGCTTGCCTCGTGCCTCGGAGAGCACGTTAAACCGTCGGTCCCGGCTGTCATGAAGATCTTTGACAGTCGTTACGGGGAGTCAGTACCCTTAAATAAACTGATACTGGTCTAAACCATGGAATATCGCTATCCCTTTAGGTTGCGGAGGTCAGACGGCAGTCGCTCTGTGAAAAAGTTGATATTCTGTCATATCTGGTTAGACCAGTTAGCGGACCTCGGGCTCCAAGGCGTGCCAGTCTTGGATGCAACCGGGATAACGCTAGGGCAATGATGATGATGATGATTATAACATATACTTATTATATTTTCATTACCTTTCGCAATCTATACTATTAATGAGGATTATAATTAAATGTTGATCGTGGATAAATATAGTATTTCACATTTGTTCATCGTTAAATACGGTATATCACAGAGAACTGTCACAATCGTTTTAAGATCTCGCTGCTTGTATTTATAACAAATGAATACATGTGATAAGTTGATAACAAATAAATTATTTTGATTTGATATGATGATTCAGTAAACTATGAACTATTACTGTAACCAATTACGATAGATTGAACCAAATATCGCTTTTTATAATATAGTGGCCTAAAATCAGTAAACTAGATGTGACAATATCACATAATCTTTTTTATAGAGCATTTATCGTCAAGCCACCATAAGTTAAAATGTTAGCAATATTTCACGATTTAGTGATTACGCGTAATGATTAAAAATACTCTCTAAGGTACGGGCAAATGGCTTGAGCCATGAACTTGAACCCGTAGTAAACAATTTAATAATTTACAAACTTTTGAAATGCTATCGTAAAATTGGGTGTAGACAAGTTTTCTACAATTGTGTCGAAAATTTGTCGTATCCAACTTGTTGTTCATTTTTGCTAGCTGTGTGTAACATTTATTATAAGGTTCTACACGTATAACCACAAAATTAATTAGCATAATATATTGCAAACAGCTGCAAAACCTTACCGTACCAAGAGATATACAGAGTTTATGATATTAGTTCAACAAGTCAATGTATGAGCAAATCAACCGTTTTGCGTGTGATAATGTTTTAATATGTTGTACTTAAAGGCCTATAAAATTGACCATATTAGTGGAATAATGCTTGTGCCTTGGTAATTGTAGTATGATATCTTGCCTATGCCTTCTGAGAGGTAGTCAGAAGGGGATCATAAACGCATTTTGTGGTAGCGAAATGGTGATTATTAGCCTTGTGAACCGTCAGCCGTGGACTTGAATCTAATAAAAAACCCTATTTTCTAAATAATTTTCATCTGATCTGATTCAAGTCTAGGCAGTCTGTAAAAGGTAACCTTTTACCATTAACTTGTACCTACAGGCTCTGAAGTTCGGGTAGATTTCGTTTTTGTATATAAACTAGCTTTTACAAACTACTTAGTACTAAGACTTAATAGTACTCAAAATGTTATCCGGTATCAGTGACGTTTCGCTAGAGTGGCCAATATGGCGACTGCCATTTGTCTGTCGGAACCATTGATCTATTACTTACAACTAGATAAGCAAACAGCGCTGAGATGTGTTGCCGTTTATTATGGGTCTGGACCTAATACTGTCAAATTTGTCAATTGTCATCACTTTTGAATTGACGTTATGGAACTTGCTTTTAACGAGTGCAAAAGAGATGAATATAGGTTTTTCTAAGATGCTTATTGCTTTTAAAGCTACGTCTTCTATCTCGGCTGGTTACCACGCTATTTTGAACTTTAATTGTAGGAGTTTGCTGGTCGAAACCATTAGAATTTAACAAAATACTCGACAATCCGAATTTTGCGGATATATTTTGTCGACTCGAAATCTTTATTTTTTAATGTTTTATTATTCAGGTATGGTTTGGATCGAGTCTACCGTACCCCTTGAGGAAATTATTAATATAGATTTGACACTGCGATGGTAGCGCAGTCGGTTGGTTCCAATGTGAAACATTCCAAAATCAACAACTACTTACAAATTAAAAATTAACTAAATAAACATTTTCCAGTGGACAAAATTGTGAACCTAAACCATTCTCAAGTCCCCTTGAAAACACACAAAAAATTTCATCAAAATCGGTCCTATCGTTTAGGACGAATTCAGTGACATAAACACGCACACAAGAAATATATATATTAAGATATAAAGATTTCTTGCGTTATTGACTGACTGACAGCCAAAACTATCGGGCGCAGCAAGCTGAAATTCAGCTGTACAACGTTTTCACTGTGCGCTTTCTATCAGTAAGTTAGGAACGCAAAAAAATAATACAGATAATAACAATTTCACTGTTTTCAAATGTAATGTACACTGAATAGAATCATTATAATTGAGTTCAGGGTCTCACTAACAAGGAAGCAAATTACTCAAATGGGCTTTTTAATTAAAACTTTCTTTTTTTTGTTCACGGTCGTAATAAAAGTAGGTAAGTTAAGTAATGAAGTTTTATTGGTCGGTAAGTACAAAGAGTCGTTATTGTCTCAATTAGTGAGGTTGATATTTAATTTGTTAAGTGGCGTTACGGTAGGTATTATTTTATGTCCGCAATATTTTTTTGTTGTTGTTATAACTGGTGGTCGCTTGAAGGTCGCAATTTCACCCAATTAATGAATTATCTATACACATAAATAAAATTGAAGTGTCTGTTTGTATAAAATAACCGCTTTTTAGATAAGTTTAGTAAAAACCTTTTCAGTATGTGTCTATATATAGGCCAAGACCGTCGTTTCCAAAACTTTTTCTTTCAAGGGACAGCAATTTGGTTAGTCAAGGTTTTCAAAGCTACGTGCGAATTAAATTGTTAATTATCTCTCTCCGAGGCATGGGACAAGCGATTCAATACGCACATAACTGCGAATAGTCAATGGTGTGTGGCTTGGAAACCAACCCAAAACCCTGTTTATAGCAGTTTATTGGTATCTCCACTAGGCTATCGTTCTTTTCTCTTTGTACTATGCATATTAATGAAATGTTATGAGAACATTATAAAATGGCCATTTTTACTCAATGTGCGTGAATAAATAAATTAAAATTCAAGCGTATTGTTATTCGTATATTTCTCGAAATCTATTAATAAATATGTTTTTTTTTTTGAGGTCATGTTTATATTACTGTACACAAACATATAAAAAATACATATATATTTGATCTGGTTTTTCTCATAGAGTGTAAAGATTTTGCATGATTTTGAACACGTTTTTATCATAGGTTCGGTTTTATGTGTATATGTATCTGTGTAACGAAAAAGTTGAATGCGAATTTCTTTGAAACGACGAATTAATTTGAAACTTTGAATGTTTACCGAGGACCGATGACAATGCAATAACATGAAATTAAAAAAATATCAAGCTAAAAACCTTATATGGACTTATTATAAACTTATGTTATGTTATGCATATCGCACACTAATTGGATGATTTAAATAAAGGCAATGCCCGCTCGAGGCATCAATATTGCTAAACAAGCAGGCGTGTGTTTACAGAATTTCAATCAACGGACAAAAACTCAGATAAGTAACAAAAAGTTGTGGATCACATAAATTGTTGTCATGTGTGCGTACTCACAGCAAGTCAAGTGGCGAGATGGCCGTTTAAAATACTAAGCAATCCGTGTATTCAAAATTAAAAGTCAGTATAAATTAAAATACTATAACATTATTTTGCAAGCGCCTAAAAGTCCCAGGTTCGATTTAAAAAGTTTCGAAAAATAAAGTAATATTTTACTGACATACGTACAATTACCATTTAAAATAGTAAATACTTAGTGTCAGGATAGAAGATAATGGTCCTTACCTACCCTTTCGGAAATCGTATTTACAAAGCCTATTCTATTTGAGTCACGAGTCAGACTCTAATAGAATAGCTTTTGTTTATGCATATTACTCGACAATAACTAATCTATCTCAGTAAAAAAATTGATTCAAATGGATTAGCTTATTGCCTTGATATTTTCAAAGAAAATACACGTACAAAACCTAGTACAGTATGATTCATATTCACTCAAATAGATAAGCCTTTGTCGAGATATTTTCAAACATGGTTTTGGTTTGTTAGGTGCGACTGTACGTAATTTAAGTAACTAAAAAGGTTATGTTAGGTTCTCTTTTGACCCTTAACCCAAAAATAGGAGCCCTGCGAAGCAGGGCTCCGTCAACTTAGTTTATCAAAAACTATTTAATTGGACATAATGTCTATTTACCTACATATTATATTTGTGATATTATATAATATAAAATAAGTTGACGGAGCCCTGCTTCGCAGGGCTCCTATTTTTGGGTTAAGGGTCAAAAGAGAACCTAACATAACCTATTTAGTTACTTGAATTACATACAGTCGCACCTAACCAACTAGGCACTAGGCACATTGTGGTCCTAAACCTAGTCCCAAATTGAATAGCATTTGTTGCTGCAATGTTAGAATGAATTTATCTTACAAAGTCTACGCGATTTCAGTTAATTTCTGTACTAGAATAGACTAGGGTTTCGTCAAGTTTTTGTCAAACAAAAGCTAAGCCAGTTCAGTTTGCACTTTCAGGCTTTGTAAATACGCCTTCGGGAAACAGGCATCAGCCTTTGAATGTACACACATCAACAAAGTCTAGGGATATTTTATATTTCATCAAATATCTAAAAATCTATGAAGAATTTTCTGATACAGTAAATAGAAGAATCATAGATTATTTTAAGGTCTTTAATAAAAATAAAAAACATTTCGTGTTCTTTTTTGTTTTAAATAAAAAAAATATTTTTTTTAATCATCATGGAAAATTAGTATGATAACAACAAACATTTCTTCTTAAAAAACTATTAATTTTAATAAAAATGGAAAAAATCTTGTAAAATCTAATCATTAATAATCAGTGTTGCCACCTCTTACATTGATTACACATCGACATCGATTGTTAATACTTAAAATTAAATTGTCAATGTCTTGCTGCGGTATGAGGTCCCATGTCCTTTGCAAGTGTTCGTAAAGTTGTTGTTCAGTCGTCAAATTTGGTGGAAAATCTCTCAAAGCTTTTCGTTGTAACATGTCCCAGGCATGCTCGATAGGATTTAAGTCGGGCGACTGTGCAGGCCAATCCAAAACTTGAATATCGTGCTCTCGGAGAGCGGTCGATACCAGCCGCGCCGTATGGCAAGGAGCATTATCGTGCATGAGTAGAAATTCATGGCCTATTTGAGTTCTGTGTGGGACAATAACGGGCTCTACTACCTCCTCGTGGTATTTTTGTGCAGTCATGCTGCCTTGGATCCAAACGAGTTGGGTTCGTCCGCCAAGACGAATTCCTGCCCACACCATGATTGTCCCGCCTTGGTATGGGTGGACCTCCTGAGGGTGCCGTAGACGGCTAACTCTCCCTGGAGCTCTCCAAACGCGTGTTCTTCGTGAATCCGGGTGAAACCCAAACCGGGACTCATCGGTGAACAGCACCAAAGACCATTGTTCGTCACTCCATGGTAAATGCTCCCGAGCCCACGAAAGCCGCCGACCGCGATTGCCACGTCGCAATGCTGGAACACGCAATGGTCTTCGAGCATGAAGATCAACTTCATGTAACCTTCTTCGCACGGTTTGGTCGCTTACCAGCAGCTGGTGGTCCTCCTGGAGCCTTTGCACTAGTTGCAGCGCTGTGATATTGGGTTGTCTTCTGGCGGTCATTTGGAGAAATCGATCCTGTCTCTGCGTAGTAACACGATATCTACCTGTGTGCTGTTCGGCCACATCTCCAGTACTGCGATAACGTGACCACAACCTTGATATCACATTTTGACTGGTATGTAGGGCCTCAGCAACGACGCGTTGAATTGCACCATTTTCTAACATGCCCACGGCTCGTAACATTTCATCTCGACTCAAATGACGACGTGACATGACTTTTAAAGTTCGTACGTCACGTTAAATTAAAAAAGAAAAACAATTAAAAACCCTTTTCATTAATAATTATAATAAAACAGTTTTAACTTTCTTTAATGTAACGAATTACTAGCAAATTTGCCGCCATATTTTGTTTATTATTTTGTTTTTTTTCTTTCCATGTTCAAATTTTGAAAATAGAATAAAAGAGGTTTTAATCTGTATATAAACTTTTTGTGGAAACTAACAAGGTTCTAAACTATAAACTCGTAAATAATTTAGGATTAAGATATCCCTAGACTTTGTTGATGTGTGTATTATGTATAATAGTAGATACATAGACTAATTTATTATTGCAGTTATCAGAAATTGATATCTTATACAGATAATGTAACTATGCATATTTTTCATGTACAATTCTATGAATTTATCTAATAAAATACATCTGTGTGTGGTAATAGGGTGTAAAACTAAAATATTTACAAATAAAAGAATCATATTTCAGTGTGCGTTTTTATTTAGGTTATAAATTATAATAAATTCTATTAAATAAAACGCGGTCGGTATATCGTATATATCCAAATAAAAACATTGGTTACAGGAGTACCTATGTCTATTATCTTCATCGTTTTCATGTGGGTAACTGCAGTGTCTATGTTTTTAGACTGCCTAAAGGTCTCCGACGTGATCCAACTACACTCGCGTGCAAGTAAATCGACTCAAGCCTCAAGTGCGCATAAAAAGTGATATAACTTAAAAATGCCTTAAAAGCCTTAAAATGCCTTTTAAAGCCTAGTAATTGAGCTTTAAAATGATGTAAGTTGCATGAAAATCGATTCAGTAGGTTAGTAAAAAAGGAGAATGTCAAAGATATTGTACATACATACATACATACATACATATCGTCACGCCTTTTATCCCCGAAGGGGTAGGCAGAGGTGTATTTCTACACCCACTTTTCGCCAGATATACTTTAGTCCCACGTAATAAGGGGCGAGCCTATTGCCGTACCGGGCACATTTCCAGACTCCGTGCTGCTACTGAGAATTTCGTGACAGAAAAACTCAATAACACTGCCCGACCCAGGAATCGAACCCGGGACCTCCCGATCCCACGCGCACATTTATGCCGCGAGACCAACGAGGCAGCAAAGATATTGTAAAACATACAATTTCACAGTAAGGGGTATAAATGAAACAAAATGTGCATAAGATAAAAAAAATATTCGTGTCAATATTTGGTGTTCCCTCCTCTAGCCCTGATCACTGCTCTCAAGCGATTCTTCATCGACCTTATCAACTTTTTAATTGATGATTGTGGTATTCGGCCCCACTCTTCTACCAACGCAGTCTTGAGCTCATTGATGTTTGTTAGAGCTGGATTCCTCGCCCTAACTTTACTTTTGAGCTCGTCCCATATGTGCTTAATGGGATTTAAATCGGGGCTGAGCGCTGGCCAATCCATAGTGTGAATTCCAACTTCACTCAGGAACTCACGTGTGGCCCGAGCAGTGTGACATCGGGCATTGTCATGCATCAAGATAAAATTATCCCCAATAAAGCCATGATAAGGGACAAATTGATCCAGTGGAACATTTTCAATGTAACGATCACTGGTTAGACTTCCTCCCCGGCCTCCCCCAGGAACGAAAACAAGGTCCGTTTTTGCTTCTAAGGAAATTCCAGCCCACATCATGCAAGAACCGCCACCATATGCAACGGTTTCAACAAAGCAGCACTGTGAAAACCATTCACCAGGACGCCGGTACACCCGACCTCTCCTGTCGCTGCCATGGGGACACATCCTAGTCTCATCTGTGAACAGGACCGACTGCCATTGCTCTATGCTGCAATCCAAGTGCTCTCGAGCAAAGTGAAGGCGTGCTTGACGGTGGGCTGTGGTCAATTGGTTACAGGAGCCAGGGCCTGTAGAGGGTCTTTTCGGAGGAAGGTTAGCTTCCTTCAACCTTCTTCTAACTGTCCACTGACTGACAGTTACTCCGCGAACTTGACGTAGCTCCTGCTACACATCCACGCCGGTAAGGTGTCGATCGGAGAGAGGTCGAGACCAAAAACCGGTCGTCACGCTCTGAGGTGCACCGGCATCGGCTAGTATTAGGCTGCCGAGTGAAGGCACTACTTTATTGAAACCTCCTGTACACTCTCGAGACAGCAGACTGACTCATATTCAACCGACGAGCGACTTCTCGCTGGTTCAACCCTTCTTGCAACAGGGCAACGACTTGAGCGGCTTCTTCAGGTGTTGTATCCATAATTTTCTTCAAATAACGGGTTCTATTTGCAGAGATGTGTTCAGGTCAACGTCTAGTGAGCGACTGATAAGAAAAAACGATTACAGGGGGTTTTTAGCGGGTTGTGTCGCGCAAGTTGTGTATAGAGCGCAGAGCAGTTTATGGGTTGCGGTCAGTTGCATTCTAAGGACATGTGTTTATATAAATTACTGAAATTATGCTACCATTTTAAAGCCTAATTACTAGGCTTTAATTATGTAAAACATTATATAGAGGTAAAATAAGGCATTTTTAAGTTATATCACTTTTTATGCGCACTTGAGCCTTGAGTCGATTTACTTGCACGCGAGTGTATTCTTGTCCTGAGACGAGAACCGCAACCGATGACTGTATGCCCTCCATGGCGTGGTAACGCTCTGATGTAAATGCCACAAGCGACAACCCATCCAAGGGCTGTCCTCTGCAAACGCTGCTTCACTTCGGCAAACGTTCACGGCATACTATTGGTTTTACTCTACGTTTATTTTGATAAACATGAACAAGTATTCAGTCTCTTGCATTTCTTGATTTCATCGCTGCTTCTTCTTCGATCCTTATTCAATTTTAATCCTTATTCTGTGCACAGCACGGTCCATGTTCTTTTCTTGGCTCGATTTCATTAGATTCTTGATTGTTCTTATTTCCTGAGCAGCAAGGTCTACTTTTGCATCTGATGCAGTCTCTGGATGGCGATCCTGGTCTTTCGTAAGGTCTTCGGTGTCCATATCTCGTTCCGAAATGACGATGGAATCCGAAACCAAACCAATTGAAGGGGTCCCTTGGGCAATGGGATCCAAAATCGTGGCGGGAGGTACCAAATCCATGGTGGTCTCGTGGTCCCCGATGATAATCGTGGTCATGGTCTGATGTTCCACGTCTCCCATATTTGGGGAATCTATGACGGTGGTCAGGGCTCCTATGCCGTCCACATCCAGATCTGTGATGAGGAGAGCCGTAGTTACCTTCGGGAGGTCCACGTATGATCAAACCCAGGCGGTCCATGAGGCCTCCATGCAGCCATGGTAGTCAAAGTGAGGCCACTCATGCATACCGAAAGGGGACCTACCTCTGCCGCAAGGTCCGAAACCGTGGTCCCAATGTCCAAAATGCGGCAGCTTATAGAAAAACTCGTACTTAAAATGTCCTCTCATTTTGATGTGCTCTCTATCGAAGCTTTCGGTCGACTGATGATTGGGGATTCATGCTATGAGTATATAACGCAGCCACGTAATCTAATGTTGTGAAATGCGATTTCACAACATTAGATCACGTCACGAACACAGATAGCAACACGGCTATCTGGTAATTCCTGTATTTCTAGATAAAGTTATGAGTCACTGTTTATTTTGTTCTCATTTCTGTAATAGCAGACGAGGTGCTGTCATTCAATTTTCTTTGAAATTTGGTGTTTTTGTTTACTAATTTATAGGCAAAAAAGTGTGAAGTTTATCCACATTCTGTCAAATCTGGTTAGGATATCCGGAAAAACGCTAAACGGAAAACGCTAGGCGATGATGATGATGATGACGTTAAGTGTGGAATGTAGTATTCAGATGACATGAAGCATGGGTATAGTATAGTGGTTTAAGGGGTCGTCTCGCCATTTAACACTTCGTCGAGTGCCTAGAGTTCGACCCCGCGCGGGCCAAAATTATACTACTGACTAGATGAGCCCGCGGTTACACTCGCATTATTAAGGGCTACTGCTCCGCTCCCGTGGCTCATAGCGTGATGTTGTATTCACGTATTAGTATTAGATAGAACTAATACTAATCATTGCTTCGACTCTTGGTGATGTTGAATTCACTGAACGAACTTTCGTGCCCTTGCGATACTGGTTTTATTCCTAGTTCGAACATCTTCATGTTTAAAAGAAAAGCAAATAGAAAAAGTCACTGAAGGTTACAAAAACTTGTGTAAGTATGTTTTTTTGTTGACCTTGTTGAGAGCATTTTTGATTGATTGTTTTTTAACAAACTTTATATTAACCAGTCTAGGCAAATACCAAAATACAATACTATGCAAGTTTGTATACTATATTTAATATTTATTATTCCATTCTGACACGAAAACATAATACAAGTTTATTTAATGACTGGCTCGTTGGTCTCGCGGCATAAATGTGCGCGTGGGATTGAGAGGTCTCGGGTTCAATTCCCGGGTCGTGCAAAGTATTATTGGTTTTTTCTGTTAGGAAATTCTCAGTAGCAGCACGGAGTCTGGTAATGTGCCCGGTATGGCAATAGGCTCGCCCCCTATTACGTGGGACCTAAAAATTCATGGCGAAATGTGGGTGTAATATTACACCTCTGCCTACCCCTTCGGGGATACAGGCGTGAGTCTATAAATAAATAAATAAAAATTTAAAGGGTCAAGTCCGGTTTAAAGTTACAACGGTCATACCACGGCACGGCTGTAATAAGATGGGCAGAACGTCGGAGGTATATATACTTGAGGAGATACTAGAGGCTATAAGATGGACGCAGCTAGCAGCACATTTTATGTATTTTAACTTAATCGTTACTGCCCGATTCCGTAGGAATTTCTGGCAATTCCTTCTTACCCCTACAATCAGTACAATCCCCAAAGAATACATGAAATATTTCAGCTTTTGCGCCTAATACGTTTGCTGTGCGTTGTCTGTTAATCAGATAGTAATGTTATCTGGGAGCAAATATTCATCTAGTAAGCTACAATTACACACATTAAATCCAAAATTTCAAGTAGCTAAATCATTTAGTGCCGAAGCTAAACGAAAGCAAAGTTACGCGTTTTTAGTCAACGGTCAAGTCACATAACATTAAATATAATAATAAAGAAATTGCAGTAAGGAACCGTAGACTTGGCATAACTTTGTCTAGAGATAAACATTGTACAACGACGTAACTGGAAATGCACTTTTTTAGTGGGAAATATAACTTACTAGGTAATGATAATGACGTTTATATAACTTCACTGTCTCCAATTGTAACGTACGTTTATACAAGTCATTACACACAAATTGTTTGTAGAGTAATTTTATTGTATGTATAAATGTGTGTAGTTTTCATACGTTTATTTTGTATGATTTATACAAATCGCGAAAGTTTAAAATCGTTTAATTTGTTGTTGCTCTATTTGAGAAGCGTGTCAAAGACCTACTTGGAGGTTAGCTGGAACACCAAGATCATGATAATTTATTTATTTATTTATTCTTTATATACACAAAGTATATAGGCGGCCTTAATGCCATAGGCATTATCTACCAGTCTACATTAGAGTGATGCAGAGAGAGTACTAATTATTAAATTAAATTTATTGGTCCTGGTAATTATACATACTTACATAAATATATATATAAAAGAGGCGGCGATAGCCGAGTGGATATACCAACAGACTGCCATGCAGATGGTATCGGGTTCGAATCCACGGCGCGCACCAATGACTTTTCGGAGTTATGTGCGTATTGAATGGTTAATTATCGCTTGTCCCGTGCCTCGGAGAGCACGTTAAGCCGTCGGTCCCGGTTGTCATGAAGATCTTTGACAGTCGTTACAGGGCGTCAGTACCTTCTAAACAAACTGACACTAGTCTAAACCATGGAATATCGCTATCCCTTCGGGTTGCGGAGGTCAGACAGGCAGTCGCTATATATACACGCTGATTTTTTATTGGTTTAGGAAAAAAAAACCTCACGTTGGAAAAAATGTCTGCTATTCATATTCAAAATCAAAATTTACCTACCACGTAAAATAAAAAAGTTATAAACGTCCATAACTCTAGAAAATACGTAGTAATGCGCGACTCGATCGTCTATCGACTTGTCGGCGCGCTGTAGGTACCTAAAAACAGCTGTTGACGTCGCGCGGCGAGGTCAACAGCTGTTTTAGGTACCGTACAGCGCGTGTAACAGTAGGTTACCTACCCATAAAACACGTATCAGTCAGCCAAGCACTTCTACTGGGGCTATACTAACGAGAAATGCCATTAATTATTGCGATAATGTACGTTAACCTTAGGAGTAGCCATGATTTAACGCGATAATTTGACAACGGCATTAACATTAGCGTTTGGCGTTTTTATCGCCAACGATGGGCATCCACGTTGACGTTTTAGTCACCTACTTTAAAAAAATATCGCAATAGTTATCGCGCTACATTGACGTTAGCCGGTAGTGAGGCAGGCCCCAGCATAAGAAGTACGGATGGATAGTGATACCTAATTTACGTACTTACAAAACACAAATTAATTACGATGACAACTTCATTAATTTTAAGCACATACCTAATAATTAAAATAATAAACACATGTAACTAAATAGCAGCTGTACCTACCTTTTCCTTCGTAAGTGAACAGAAATAAGCTGTGGGTTCACGCAATCATAATAAACTAGTGGACGAAAAGTAGAACTTATTGTTATTTACGTATTAATCATCGGTACATAATAATTTTCAATAACTAGTAAAAGCCGAATTTAGGTATTTACTTATTTCTGGCGTGTTTAAAACATGTTATCAACGATGGTATTCACAACAATGAGTAAAGAAAATCACTTACCTTTACAGTCTTCTGCTTACATCACAATCAATTTACACCATTTGCACACACATGTTTCTCGCGTTCTCGCTCCGTTTCTTCTTTGTACACAAATCTTATAACCTTGATCCACTAATAAAACCCTATGGAGTCAGGTCAGGTTGCGGCCTATCAATCCACTAGCAAACACATCAGTATTGTAAGGATCCACGATTGTAGTTTAATTACGTAACACGGACACAGAGTGACGGGAGCGTGATATACGACTGTCCCATTGACCTAATTTCTTAAGACTGAAGGTCAACTTGCGCCCGCGCCGCACGGCCGCACCCCGCCGCGCCGCCGCCCCGCCCCCGCCCCCTGCTGGCGCCCTGCAGCGGAGGGTGGCGCGTGCGCATGGCGGGGAGTGGGAGGGCGGGAATAACTGCCAGTGTGTGTGTGACACGATCGCTCGTACTTCGCAAGTGTGCGGCAGTGATACTTCGTGTTCTAGTACTATTCAATTAATTAATTTATCAAGATTTTTTTAGCTTATATTTCAAATATTATTAGCTGGTTAGGTTCTATTAACGATATGTAATAAGATGGCTTTCGCTCCAAAACCAATTAAAAATCAGCCTGTATATATATATATATATATATATATATATATATATATTATGTTGGCGGGTTGCTTGATTCTTGGCCGGTATCAACACTTCACATCATAGTTTATTTATAAGTTCACACCAAATTAAATTTAACAAAACTGACTATTACTGAACACGAAAAGAGTGACAGTTTCTAGGTACTTTTGTTGCCCGCCCGGAGTCTCCAAGAGAAGTGATAGTTGTCATTGCTCCGTTTGAACGTCAACCGTCATCCCCCCTCTTCAATTCTAGCGAACGTCACTAGACTCTGTCGAAGCGCGCCACCTTCGCACTTCCGTTTCGTAGTCAATCGACGTCCTGTACTGATGACCATTCCGATACGGCCATCCTACAAGACACACGTCCCTGTGTGTTAATCTGTAACAAAATTTTACACGCACAGTATCCCATTGCTCGGTCACTCCTGACTTAACCCAGGTAAGAGTTGAATCAAAACAGTGTTAGGATTCCAATCAAATTTTCTACAAAATTACCTCCTACATTACTTCCTAACTATTATAGGAGCTGGATTCAGAGCATCACTGACAATACAGTCAATTACCATAGACTCACTTTATAATCAAATCAAATAACTAAAGCTTTACATGTGATTCATTACCGTTCAGTAACCTCCAGTTACTAAACCAGGCACTCAACCAGCCACTCGGTTGCCCCCATTCAGTAACCTCCAGTTACTAATCCAGGACTTACACCAGTCACTCGGTTGCCACCCATTTATCTCCGCCAATCAAAAATCAGAGTCGTCTGCGTACCTACCGTGTACTCACGGACAACTGCCTTCACAGTTGTATTGAATCCGATTTGTACTGATTTACGGCTATTACGGCTACAAATCGACCTCGGACATTTAATCACACAACCAATCAACATGTAAGCCTAGTTTTCTACTGTCTTGTCAGTATTAAGGTTCACAATTTGCTCTCCTTAAGATCGTCAGTTATGCTCTGATCCTCCGGCACAAAGTTTCAGTATCAAAATCAATAATCAGGAAACTCAAAGTAAAACTGACATTTCACTATCGCTGTATCTCTCAAGATATTATTTCAAACCAAGTAAACCATAACATTTAAGCTCTACATGTGATCATGGCTATGCATAGCCCAGTAACCTCCAGTTACTCTACTTTCTGCGAACCCTACATGGGAACGCCACTGAAACCCCACCTCCACCAGAGCTGACTACAATACCGCCTACTCACGGACTACTAAATTAGTAGACGCCGATTTCTACCGAGCTACGGCTACACGTCTGCCTCTGGTAAGGTCCGATCCGATCATCATGTAAACTTAAACACTTTCTTCAATATCAGAACTACTTTATTCTACCTCAATTTCGTCAGTTGTACTTGGACCTTCAGGTATTTCTCGCAACCTGTCGAGTGCGTACTTACAGTTACGCTTAGAATTAAGGGCTTTGCGATTATAAAGATCATCGTAAAGAACTTATGTGACCTCAAATGGGCCTTTATACTTTAAGATATTTCAAACCAATTAACCAAAACATTTAAGCTAAGGTCTTTGGACTCTACATCTTCTAACCTTTAATAAACTACCTTCACTTTCATTGCCAGTTTCGGCCAGATATGCTTTAGCTATACCAGTTACTGGGCTCTTCAAAGCCACATACAGGCCTCACACAGGCCCTGCGCCACACACGGTCCGCGCGCCACACACGGGCCGCACATCACACACTGGCCGCGCGCCACACACGGGCCGCGCGCCACACAGGCTATGCTGGCCACCACGCACAATATTGCATTGCTCATACTCTGACATCCATCGGGTCTTCAACATTACGCTATGCAACTTCCATCCGGTTACACAACACCACCCGGATAATCATTTCGAGCGTTTAACAAAGTAATCTTAAAGTTGATTTGTTGAACATGTTGCTTTGGTTTTCCTTATCACATAGTAGACTATAAGATAGATATCTAGATGTTAAGTTTACTACGAAGTATCCAACCAGTCTTTATAGCGTTATAATTTTGTCATGGATAGTCTAAATACGAAGCTTATCCTAACCTAATCATTAGTGATACAGCAACGGACATTTCGCGTTCAAGACGATGGACAACGTTTGTGATACTATGACAGTTTATGCAAATCTACACTGACGGTAACGTGGGTACCACAAAATTATCACAACAACGACTAACAAAATACCCATTTAATGAGAATAAGCTTAAGCATACAATCATCACTAACGATCACTAACCTAGTTCTACCTACAATGAAAATTAAAATCTTTGAAACTGATTATCGTCACGCACTACGATGATAACTGAATCATTTTCTTCTACGTCTGATAATCGAGTTTAACAGCTTCTACTAGAAACACTATCACCCCTAAACGTCCTAAGCATAACTTGGAATCGGCCAGAGAACTCAGGGCACTTGATAAAAATACCCAGCGTATCACATGTCCATAGTAAGTCTGGAAAATATTGTATATTTAGTTTATCTATAAGTGTCTCGCTAGCTAAAATGTAACTAAACCTTAGTATATACATACCCAGTCAGTTTAAATTGTAACAATGCAGCATCAGGGCGCCTACGCGGCCAGTGGTTCGTGCCATTTTATAATCATGTAATAATAATTTTGGAATGCGTTCTCATTCAGCGATGCCCACGCGTCATTTGTACTCACGCCGATGCACTGTATTTGCCTTTATTGTAAACCTACAATAACACACACAGAGATCTATTTAATATTAAATGAGTACCTACTACATAATAACAAATATTATTTAAGTGACATATTATTATATTCATTAAGTAAGTACCTTGATTTGTCCGGTTCATTTGCGATGTAAATTCCTGAGCATCGTGCTGTGAATAGCCACTTGGTTGCATTAATGTTTAGGTACTTACTACTTCTATTGTAAGCGACATGTTATTAGTAACTATGTTTACTGATCAGCGATCTATGGGCAATGAGTGCCGGGCACAGGAGACGTGCGCACTGTCTCGGCGCTTAAGCCGCTATGCCAGCTGTCGCTGTCGCGTGTGTACAGTCGCGGTCTGAAAGTGTTTACCACCTTAAGGCTTATAAATGCATGAACCCATCAATGACACAAGGACGACGATATTGTATAGGTCGGTTCACGAAAGATGACCACTGCGCAGAAATCATTTTTTAGGTCCCCGTGGAGGTGCGGGGTGAGGCGCGGGTGGAGTGCCAATAGCGTGGCTCCGTTCTTGACGCATTCCCTAAATGCGTCAAGAATGGAGCAACGCCATTGGTGCACGAATGTACATATGCGCGACGGCCGCCATTTGTGGTCAACTTTCATGAATTTACCTATACTAGGCAACCAATCTATGATAACATGCGTTGCGTAGCATGGTGTCAATAACGATTTATTATTCCACATTTATAATATACGTTCATTTAATTACAAGCGTGATATTTACACTGAAACTAAAATATTTGTAGTCTTCAAATAATGTAATTTTAAACTTGCTATTTACGATTTTGGTATTTGTAATTCATAAGTTTATCAAATGACTTTTACATTGACAGATTATAATGAAAAGGATGGCGAAAATACGACATCCTAAATATAAAACCTATTTGAAAAAAAATACAATATTTATATCGTCTAGCGTAAGGCTGCCTCGTTGGTCTAGCGGTAGTGCATACGACAGCTGATCATGAGGTCTCGGGTTCGATTCGCGGGCCGGGCTCGGATAATGTTGCTAAGGTTTTCTGTGAAGAATTTCTTAGTGACAAATTATTAGGAATTTCTGTCAAGAAATTCTTAATAACTAGCCCGAAGTTGGCGGTGTTTCACCCCCGTGCATCAGAAAACACGTTAAGCAGTCATGATCTATGGCAGTCATTAGTGGGAAGTGCCCTCAAATATACCTACTGACTACAGGTCTAACCTTAGAATGATGTAAGGTAAGATGGCAGTCGCTCCGTGTAAAAACTGATATTCAGTCAAATCTCGGTAGACCAGTAATAGCAGGTCCCTGGGCTCCGAAGCGCAAGCTTGGGATGCAACTAAGAAAATGCTAGGATGATGATGATGATGATATCGTCTAGCGAAAATCAGGGCGCGGTCAGACTGTGAGCTATAATAATAGTGGATGATATGCTAGTCACGTTAAAGCGCATGCTGATCACATAAGTGAGCTTTTGTTAAGATAGTACCATTTTATTACAACAAGCAAGTGTTTTATAATAATATAAAAATACAGAACTTTTACAGCAAAATAAATGCAATTCTGTAATTATGTCAGATTACTTCATCGACCTAAAAATATTCATACTCTTTTTGTTGGAATCGATGACTTACCAATGATTGAAAAGTAATAAGTACTCAGATATAGCATTTTAGACCTTGCTGAACCCAGCGTGACAAAGAATGTAATTGGAAAAGTGGTAAACATTTTTAGACCGCGACGGTACTCTTGTTTACATATTATGTAGGTCGGTATATACATTCCTATATTGCGTTCTGAGTGGGTGGCGTGCGCGCGCGATCGCTTTAAAATGTAGTCCTATAATTATTTTATTTTGTTTTGACTTTGGTTTGTATGATTTTTATTTTTATTTTCGATTTAATATTATGTTCTTAGGATTTTATATTATTTTTACTTTTCTTTACTGTGAAAATTATGAACTTTTATGTTCAAAATAAAGATATATTATTATTATTATTATTACATGAGTTTAAAAAATACACAGTTGGTAACTTTCACGCGTAAAATCTTAAAATTTTATTTAATTTTACTAGTGGTGCAATCTAATAATCAGAGTAAGAAACATTTTAATGTGCTATGTTAAAAATTTATGCACACAAAGAAGCAGGTGTAATTGCAACACCGAGATCGTTTGTAAAACTTAGAATTACACGAGTAACAGTGCCAGTTTTTACTTAGGTTCTGATCACGTTTAAACGAAAACCGTTACGTATTATAAACATCACAAGTCGATAAAATAATGGCGCTAGTAATATCTTTTAACTATGGTCAGGTAACACTAACCAACCAACCGCACTCGTCTGGACAGCACTGCAGTTCACAGGTCTATTTAAGAAATAAAAGATAGTAAGATTATTCATGAGATCATGCCATGGGAACCACGACACCGTAATAGTCAAACGGTGCCACAACTCACTGTCTCGTGTAGGAATCGAACCTACAACACCCGGTACGATGTGATGGCGATATTACCACAACGATTATGACATTTCCAAGGTTAAACGCGTAATGTTTTACTACTACCGCCACTAAACAAAATTGGTAGTACCAATAAAAAAAATCAGACAAAATACGCTCACCACGGTTGCAGTTGGCAGCTCAGCTGATTCACCAACATAGCAGTGTTAGCAGTCGCCCTCGCTCGCGCCTTGTGGTCGCACTGGTCCATGATGCCACTTCTAATGTCGGCGGGTTGCTTGATTCTTGGCCGGTATCAACACTTCACATCATAGTTTGTTTATAAGTTCACACCAAATAAAATTTAACAAAACTGACTATTACTAAAGACAAAACGAGTGATAGTTTCTAGGTACTTGTTGCCCGCCCGGAGTCTCCAACAGAAGTGATAGTTGTCGTTGCTCCGTTTGAACGTCAACCGTCATCCCCCCTCTTTAATTCTAGCGGACGTCACTAGACTCTGTCGAAGCGCGCCACCTTCGCACTTCCGTTTCGTAGTCAATCGACATCCTATACTGATGACCTTTCCGATATATATATTGTAATAAAAACACATAATACATACGTAATACATACACATTAAATTCAAATATAATAACAAATAATATACATATATACATAAACATATACCTGGTTAAGATAGTGGCTTAGGATACATTCCTGGACTCAGCTAACAAGAGTTCCTTTACTTTGGACTTGAATATGAATTTGGTTTTGGCCATTCTGATCTCAGGAGGTAGAGCATGCCATAGAAGAATAGATTTAATGGTGAAAGAAGAGTGAAGAAAATCAGATCTGTGAGAAGGTACCATGAGTTGAAGATTAGTAGAGGAGCGAAGATTGCGTTCATGGTTAGAACATAAGTATTGAAAGTAAAGAGTCATATACTGAGGAGAAGTAGGAGTTGTGAGAATAGTGTATAGAGTAGTGAGAGCATGCAAACTACGGCGTTAACGTATAGGGAGCCACTTTAGTTGGGAACGATAAGTAGACACATGGTCATACTTACGAAGATTAAACACGAATCGAATGCAGTTATTCAGAAGATGGTCAAGTTTATTGAGGAGATCTCCATTCAGGTCAAAGTAACATACATCACCATAGTCGATCAGTGGGAAAATCAAAGTTTGCACAAGCATTGTTTTAGTCTTGGAAGGGAGTAAGTTTTTAAGGCGGTAGAGAGCGCGCAATGTGCCGGTGACTTTCTGACTTACCTGTGTCAACTGAGCCTTCCAATTCAGCCTGGAATCCATGTGTAGCCCAAGATTTTTAACTGTAGGGTAAAGATGGACCATAGTGCCGTTAAAAATGATGGCTGGTAGTGTTGTTAAGTTCAGCCTGCTTAAAATTCGTTGACTACCCACTATTATGGCCTGAGTCTTGCAAGGATTTACAGTGAGACCACACTTGTCAGACCATGTCTTTATTGTCGACAAATGCTTATTAACTTTATCGATGGCCTCAGCTACGCATTACACACTTACATGAGAGTAAATCTGCAAGTCGTCGGCATACAAATGGTAAGCGCATTGAAGATGTTTAGTAAGGAGATTAATGAAAATAGAAAATAAAAGAGGAGAGAGGACGCCGCCTTGAGGAACGCCAGATGTGATGTCGTACCAACCCGATGATGACTCATTGAGGTGGACAGACTGTTGATGACCTCGAAGATAAGTTGAGAACCTATCGAGGGCCCCAGCCGAGACCTTGAGATGGGAGAGGATAGATAAAAGGACATCGTGACTGACGGTATTGAAAACATTGAAAAATCGATCAACACTAAAACAGTGAGTTTGGTGCTTTCCATGGCCTCTCGAATATCGCCAGTCACTTTGAGGAGAGCAGAGGTAGTGCTATGACCAGGCCTGAAGCCTGACTGAAGTGGACTTTACAAGTTATTGTGGTAGACAAAACGAGATAATTGTTTGTTCACACAAGCCTCAAGCACTTTGGATAGGAAGGGTAAGATGGAGATAGGCCGGAAGTGTTGAGGAAGAGTAGAATTGGGAATTTTGGGTAGAGGAATTATGTGGGCTTTGCGCCACAAGGAAGGAAAGGTACCAGAGGTAAGTGAAAAGTTTATGATGTGGGATATTGCCGACAGGAGCTGATATAGGATCGTTGTAATCATACGACGGCTAATGTTGACACATCCCACAGCATTAGACCTTATGGAGAAGATTATCTTTTTGATCTCGGCCGGAGACTCTAGAAAAAAGAAAAAAGATTCTATTTTGGGTTGAGGTAACCCGGCTAAGTACTTGACAGTGAGACTCGTAGTTTGGTGATCCAGCGAATCAGTAGAGGTGAAATGTCAGTTGATATGATCCAAACTAAGAGTCCCATGGTAGTCAACACGCCGCTGTTTACCAATACCTAGAGTTCCAAGGAACTGCCAGATATTAGCTACTGATGAAGAGAAAATATTATCGAGAATATGTCGGCGTTTAGCGTTGCGTTGCAATAGTGTTGAAGACTTATTATAAACTGTTTCATTGCTTGCTATTGGCGTATTCCCGCTGTGAGATGGACTAGGTCATAGCCCAGCACGCTACCCCATTGCTGCAGGATTGCAGCAGAGCATTCTGACCGTGGTTAGTGTTGCCCCACCTCTACGGGACGTGGTCGAACGTTGCGGTGATTTGAGCTGTTTAACGTATGTAGACCTTCAACAGTAGAAACACACTTCATCTACCTTCCACAAGAGAAGGAGGATAAGCCCGTAATTTGGTTTGCTACTGCAAAGTAAAAACAGCGCTGCCTAATGCGGGTTGGCAGATTTCATATACCTTCCAAGAACATTATGAAAAATGCAGGTTGCATGTCTGAGAGTTTTCCATTTTTCCTTCCAAGAACGTTCGATTTGGCAATTAGGATAGAACACAAGGATATAATAGAAGAGACAAACAAATTCAAATTCAAATTCAAAATCCTTTATTCATTTGGGTCACAATGTGACGCTTATGAACGTCAAATAATAAATTTATAAAATAATTACTTATACTCAAATTTAAAACATTATTACTGTATGCTTCTACATTTACATTTACTACAACGTTCGCAAATCAATAGGTAGAACCATGAGAAAGAACGGGCAATAAAACTCACGGTCACTCTTTTTCATCGCCAGGTTTTGCATACTACACAATTTACATTTTGTAAGGTGCTGCAACTGTTACACCTTCTATATCACTTGTATATATTTACTGTACATAATAATACTCAAGCATAATACTTTTGGTTAGCCTCCTCAGAATATACATGGTGAAACAGGAGCATCCACTTACATTATATATACCTAATAATGCAAGCAATCCGCGAAAGTGATCAGAACCATGGTGGAAATGATGCAGTTAAATATTAAAATCTAATACCAGCCCGCAAGACCGTCATTGACCAGTCATCGCAAGTAGCGCCCGTTCACGAGTATGACGCATGTGCCAGCCATCATCCCTCTCGCCATATTAGAGGGACAGGGATGACCCGACACACGACGCCACCACAAGAAATGACATTTTAGTGAGCATAACGACAACGGTATACGAACCAGCAGTAAGAAACAATCTATTGGTAAACTGACCATGACCGCCAATTACCTCCATTTTCCAGATCGTTATTATTAACATAAGTTAGTGGAACGCGTGAAGGAATGCAAATGTAGAAAGAATTTTGTGAAGGTGACAAGTGAACAATGATATGATCAGGGATAAATAATGTTAAACTACATTCAACAAATCATAAAAATATCCAAATCCTGCAAAAATCATGTGTTCACGAGGCACCTCCATTAAACATGTAAATAAAATAATCGTGAGTTAAACAAGCCTAAGCCTATCCGCACGGTGTCTTATCATTTAAAAATTCCTTAATAGTGTAATAACCCCTTGGTAAAAGAAAGTTCCTAATTGTCCGTTTGTATTTGTGCATGGGTAAATTAATTATTTCAAGAGGCAATTTGTTGAAAAATCGTATACCAATCCCCGCAAATGAGTTCTGAACTTTATGTAGACGGTAGTTAGTTCCCACCAGTTTATGCTTATTCCTTGTGTTCACTTTGTGCAAATCACTATTTTTGCGGTATAGAATTAAGATTTTCTTAATGTACATTTAGTTAGCATATATATTGCGATGCAACTGTCAATATATCTACTTCTTTAAATTTATAACGTAAAGAATCTCTAGCACCTAACATATAAATTGCACATATGGCCCTCTTTTGAATGATAAAAATAGTCTGTATATCAGCAGCTGTATCCCATAACATTATTCCGTAAGACATTACGCTGTGAAAATAACTCAAGTAAACTAGTCTAGCAGTATCTATATCTGTGAATTCCCTAACTTTTCTAACTGCAAACGCTGTAGAACTAAGTTTTACTGCGAGACAGGATATTTGGGCGCCCCACTGAAGCTTACAATCTAAAGTTACACCTAAGAATACGGTTTATTCAACTAGTTGAATTGTTTCCTTATTTAAAATTATATTAGTAGGAACACTTTTGATATAAAGCAAAGAGAATTTAACACATTTGGTTTTGCTTGAGTTGAGTACCAAATTATTTGTCGAAAACCCATCTAATACTTGTGCAAGAGTGTTATTGATAGTATCAAAGTTACTTAAATTACGATCAACTTTAAAAATTAGTGACGTATCGTCGGCAAACAAAACAATATCACATAACTTTTGTACAAAGAACGGCAAATCATTAATATATATTAAAAACAGAAATGGACCGAGAATAGAGCCCTGTGGAACGCCCATTCCTACTGGCAAACCTAGAAACCTACTCCTATTAACATCTACATACTGAATTCTATCACTAAGGTAGCTGGCAACAAGATTGAGTGCGGTATCTCTAACACCATAAAGTTTCAATTTAAGTAAAAGTGTATTATGTTTCACACAGTCAAAGGCCTTTGATAGGACACAAAAAACACCAATGGCATCCTTCGAGTTTTCCCAAGCATTAAAAATATGCTTTAACAAAGTTACACCGGCATCAACGGTGGAGCGACCCTTAGTAAAGCCATACTGTTCACAGTGAAATAAATTATTTGTGTGAAAGTGGCTCTCTAGTTGATGCAAAATAATCTTTTCAAAAATTTTATTAATAGCAGGCAAGATAGAAATTGGCCGAAAATTACTAGGGTCGCTCTTTGATCCCTTTTAGAATAATGATATTACTTTACTGTGTTTCATTAGATCAGGAAATACTCCTGTATCTACGCATCTGTTGAATATTGCAGCTATATATGGAGCTAAGCTAGAAATAATTTGTCGCACAAGTTTAACAGAAATGCCCCATAAGTCAACAGATTTTTTATTATTGAGCGTCTTGAATACCTTGAGTATGTCATCGGTGTCAATATATTTAAAATTAAAAGCACATCACACTCACATTGCCCCTAACCTACATTTCTGCTTTGCTTGGACATGAATCTAGACAGCTGGTTGTGTTCACTGGTATGTTTATGAAGAAATTGTTAAATGTCTGAGCAACATCAGTTTTCCTAGTAATAATTTCACCATTAAATTTTAATTCATAATTGTTATCTACCAATTTAGCTCGACCAGTCTCATTGTTAATAATGCTCCAGGTAGTTTTAATTTTGTTCTTGGATTCTTTGATTTTATTGCTTAAATATAAGGATTTGGCTAAAGCACATGTCCTCTTAAAAACCTTTGAATAATTTCTAAAATATTGAATAAATTCAGGATTAAAATTGTATTTCTTCATACCATATAGATCATACAACCTAGCTCTACTTTTGTATATACCTACTGTTGCCCAGTCACAAAAAACAAGAAGTGAGATTTTCTACAATAAACAAATGATAATAACTTTGCTCTTTATTGATATTATGAAATTCTTACGTCACATATATGATAATAATATCTTCGCTAATCTGTCCTTAAAGTTTTTGTACTAATTAAAAAATAGCGGTGTATATTACTAGAGGATGCCTCGGTTACACCCGCGTTATTTAAGGCTACTGCTCTGCTCTCGTCGCTCATAGCGAGATGTTATATAGCTTATAGCTTTCCTCGATAAATCGTCAATCGATGCTTAATGGTTTCACATTACAATTATTTAAATTTTAGTTTTCCACACATAGGATGATCTAGTGAATTTATATTCATTACGTCCATGCATTGTCAAATCCGAAAGCATACTATATTAATCCGCTTTAAATATGAACTGATACTGATAATCTTATGCACAATAGCTTATATTAATTTGGGTCGTTTGGCTGATATGAAATATAATCATCATATCAGCAAAACGACGTCCACTGCTGGACAAAGGGGGACCGGCCACAAAAGATCACATCCCTCCGTGCCTCGTAAAGCACGTAAAGCCATCGGTTTCGGTTATCATCTTTGACAGTCGTTAGGGCAATCAGTGCCCTCAAATATCTGGTCTAAACCATAAAATATGCCTACGCCTTCGGGTTTTAGAGGTCAGACGGCAGTCGCTCTGTGAAAAAGCTAATATTCTGTCAAGTCTAGGCATCTATTATGAAAATGTTTCTGATATTTATTTCGAAACACAATACCCACGATGGAGTTTCTTCGGACATGTTTTTTTATTAATGTGAAACATACATACATACATAACGTCACGCCTTTTATCCCTGAAGGGGTAGGCAGAGGTGTATTTCTACACCCACTTTTCGCCAGATATATTTTAGTCCCACGTAATAAGGGGCGAGCCTATTGCCGTACCGGGCACATTTCCAGACTCCGTGCTGCTACTGAGATTTTCGTGGAAGAAAAATCCAATAACACTGCCCGACCCAGGAATCGAACCCGAGACCTCCCGATCCCACGCGCACATTTATGCCGCGAGACCAACGAGGCAGTCGTATAGGGTTTGATGTCGAGTTTTCCGTCTCTACGCAAAGATGGTATTTGCATCGTGTTATCCCCTAGTCGCCTCTTACGACACCCACGGGAAGATAGGGGGTGGTGACACTTGTATTCTATGCCGTCAACCACACGGCAACATTTACAGAATAGAAAATAATAGTTTATTTGTTGAAATACTGTTTACAAAGTTGTTTACTGTTTTTAAGTCCATAGTATTTTGCCACCACCGGCGTACAAATGTTGCTTTTACATTAAATATAATCTTAAATACTATAGTGCTATTACATAAGTCTTAATGTTCATAACACTGTATGACACATTTTAAATTAAAGGTCAACATTAATAAAATTTGCACGTCATACGTTCTATTGAATTATATAGATAGAGTACTAATATCATCATTTAAAAGTGATAGGAATTAAGTATTTGGTAGAAAATGGTGACTGGCAGAACTTGTAGCTTTGGTAGAAAATTTGGCAGAATCTGTGGTAGGAAATGGTTACTTTGAAAGAAAAAATCGAATACCATAAAAATAGGTAAACATTAGGCTAACAGTATTATCAAAATATATCTAAAGATAAAAAAGAAATTGAACAGTACACAACTCATTTGTTACCAATATTACTACTCTCATTTATTTATTGTCTCATCAAACAAGTATCGCGGCCTTGACAGTTCGTTGAACTTTGAATCTTTTGAACTCACAATAAAGACTGTTTTTAACAGCCAATGACACGAACAAACAACATAGGCGTTTGTTCAAGTAGAAAATTAGGCTTTATAAACATTATTTAACTTGCAGCCTTGAACTTAGCGCTTTATATCGGTGCATGTCGAAGTACTTGGATTAGGATGGAGTACTTTACTTGCAGTCGTAATTTGGTATAGTGGAAAGGCGATTGGCTTTTTTAAGATAAGTGACACATTGGGAATAAATTTGGTGTCTGGGAACTTTACAGAACATATTGGACAGCATCGAGTGCTTTGGAAAGCACGTAAGGCTGTCGGCTCTGGTTATTGTCTGAGCAAAAGAATCGTAAGGCCATTCCGGCAGCCTTTAAGCAACACCAAAGTTGGCCACACAATCACACGAAAAAGAAAGAATAAGCAATGGATATATAAGTAGATAAATTACAACCAGTCTTAAAACAAAGTTAGTCTGGCGTTAAAATAAAATAAACAACTACCTTCAAAAAAGTCTAATTTTTTTTATCTGCGACTAAGTGATGTGTTATATTTAGGCCGGGTTTTGTAATGATATCTATAATATACATACATACATACATAGACTCACGCTTGTTTCCCCGAAGGGGTAGGCAGAGGCATATTAAACGCCCACTTTTCGCCAGTGTTTTGATCCCACGTAATAGGTGGCGAGCCTATTGCCGCTTATCGAGATATTTTGTTTGCCAGAGCCTCGTCCGTTGATCGGCAGGTGCACCACTTGCATGTGAGGTTGGCTTGGGACCCTTAGTTCTTGGTGGAAACCCTATGCATCCATCTATAATATAATAATAGTAATAAACTATTCTATAATATTCCACCACATATCTATATTATGGTTGTGTTGTGAAGATCCGTCTGTCCATATTTTAATTCGGATTGGTATAATAATATGACAGGAAGAGACATATTTTGGATGTCATATTGAATTTGCAAACAAAATTCTTATATTCAGATTATATTAGAGATCACTTAAACTATGATATCAGAAATTGTTCATTGCCCACGACAAAATTGACGGATAATAACATAACTTCCCATCTTTATCCCCGACGGGGTAGGCAGAGGTGCATTACACACCCACACTTCGCCAGTTATTTTTCGGTCTCAATGCAATAGGGTGCGAGTCTATTGCCATCTACCAGGCACATTATTAAGCGAGCGATAATTAATATTTTTAATGCACACATAACCCGAAAAGTCAGAGGTGTGTGCCCGGGATACCTTGGGATCGAACCCGAGACCATAGTCTCGGCAGTCCGTTACGTACACCACTGGACTTGAATTTCAAATTATTTCGGTCCATCATTTTAACTTGCATGAAGATATATTTATGCAATCCTCGTGACGTAATTACGCATCGCCGCAATATTGTTGATATATGACGTCATTTCCGTTTGCTAGTGGTTGCGCAATATGGTGCAACACTATAATTGCAAAATATATGTAATGCACGACTTGTGTAATTAATATTGTGATGATTGTATTTTTCAGAGAATTTTGGTTGCAGTGAAAATAGCCTGTTACGCATATAGTTCAACGCTTTCATATTTACAATGACCGAAGAATACTACATAAGCAGCGACCTAGATTGCCACGCCGGGGATCTCGGGTACGAATCTATGACATGCTCCATTGTCTTTGAAAAGATATGAGTGTATCAAAAAATATTACTGTTCTTAATACTTAGCAATATCCAAAAAAAATATTACAGAAGAAGCAACAGTCCAGTAGAGATACCATTAGACAGATTTGTCTTGGGCGAGTCATTATGTAAAACTTATTAAGTAAAACTCGCAGAAACTTTTCCTCCATAGTTCAAGAGTTTACGAGTTACAAACCGTAGAAAGTATTCAAGTTGTCGTACTGCTTGCGAACTGCAAAGTTGATTAAAAATATGAACTGATTAAAAATAAAGTTGAAGCAAGAAGCAAGACTATATTCTTCTGGCAATATGTGATCTTTTTTGTAGTTATTTAACCAACATATCTTTTCGGCATTTTGACGACGCGCTACAAGATGCGCAAGCAATCGCTTATTTTTGAGCGCCCATATCTTGACTTGGCTTGCCGTATGAAATAATAGATCGTCAAAGTTAAGCAACGCTTGCTGTTAGGTCAGTACTTGGCTAAGTGACCGCGTTGGGCATTAATATCAGAGCGCTACCGAGCTTCGGAGGGCACGTAAAACTGTCACTCCCTGTTCTCTATCTCAGGACGACTCTTCTTACGCCATGTCAGATGCCTTCAGCTGCTCTAAAAACTGTGATACCAGATTAGGAAACACACTCACACTCTTTTTTATTTTCTTTTATAAAACTACAACGCTCGCTCTAGGAATAAGACTACAGAGTGGGTAACTTTACAACCAAACAATCAAGAGACAAAAAAATTGAGACTCACACCCATTCATAAAGTATTGGCCTGAATGGGGATCAAACCCACGACATTCTGCGCAGAACAAAATGGGGAGGCAATCGCTACCACGTCATTTAACATAACTTTACGCCTTTTATCCCCGAAGGGGTAGGTAGAGGTGTATTACACACCCACATTTCGCCAGTTATGTTTAGGTCCCAATGTAATAGGGGGCGAACCTATTGCCATCTACCGGGCACATTATTAAGCGAGCGATAATTAACATTTCTTAATACTTACACACATAACTTCAAAAAGTCAGATGTGTGTGCCCGGGGTACGGTGTGGATCAAACCCAAGACCATCGTCTCGGCAGTCCGTTACGTACACCACTGGGCTATTCCACGTCATTTCTACAGTCAATATAATAAAACTTCATGTTATACTTTGAAACATAAAGACAGCTATATGATAATAAAATATACTTATATAGCAATATAAACATCGGTGCCACAATATCAGTTCTATTGCTATTTATAGACATAAGCGCTCTCATAATATCAGTATTGTCTGAGTACAGTAAACAACGCAGACGAATATAATTATAGGGCTTATAACAAAACAAGGACTAAATATTATATTGTTTCATTACATATTACGTAACTAGCTGTTGCCCACGGTTTAGTATACACTAGCTTTTTCCCGCGGCTTCCCACACGTTTTATTCGGGGTTTACAAATCTCTTTTATTGTATGGATATTTTAATATAACAATATGTATGACGCGACAGTACTGACAGATATACGATAGCACATGCGTAGCACTCAATTATTACAGCGCATGCGTTCTTACTTTCAATAGTTGGATTTGTGCATAATTAACATTTTAATACACACATAACTTCGAAAAGTCAGAGGTGTGTGCCTGGGGTATCTGGGGATCGAACCCGAGACCATCGTCTCGGTAGTCCGTTACGTAAACCACTGGGCTATCGCCGCTTACTTGACTATCGCCGCTTTTTGTTTTATAAAAAATAACTAAAATTGTGCTATATAAATCGCTGACAAAGCTTTGATCAGTTTTTTCGGCGGGACGGCAGCTTCGACGTATAGACTGCATTAGAGTCTAGGGTCCGCCTTCAAATCTAACTACATTTGAGAATATTAGATTGTCCACAAAGAGACTGTAGTTTGATTTTCAAACTCCATTGATTAGTCTAAGCGTTTCCAATCACTGCGTAAATGATTAATATCATGTTACATTTTAAGAGCATTACGGAAAACTCTACCCATTGTATATATTATCTTAATATATAAAATCCTTGCGTTACTGACTGACTGACAGACACGCTACAGCCGAAACTATTGGGCGCAGGAAGCTGAAATTTGGCAAGTATGTTCCTTGGGGACCGTAGGGGTGCACTAAGACGGGATTTCCCTAAATTCCCACGGGGTCGGCCAAAACGGGTAAATTTAAAAAAAATGCAAGCGTAGCTGCTGGCGACCTCTAGTATTGTATATATAATACTCAGCCTCTCAAAAGTAGCAAAAGTTAACAAACACCTCTATTATTTTCAAATTCTCCCGCTCAAAAGAAGCAATTCTTAAAACAAACAACCATTTTTTTAAGTCCTCGACTCTTAAAGCAAAGCTTATAGTTTATCCAATAAGCCTACGAAAAGGCTGCAACATCGAAAATAGTAGCCATATTTGACCAGTCGACATAAACATAACCAATCCCCGCGTAATTCACCGTCACTATCATAAAACAGTGTTAGCAGTTGTATAAATAAATACAGCTGCCGCAGTATTATTTTAATCTTCAGTGGTAACCAATACGCCTGGTATATCTCGTTATCGAGTGCCACACTCTTAACCGCAACGCTTAGGAGAACGGATTATAATATGAGCACGGTATTATGATGCAACTTTATATTTTAGTACTAGAGGATGCCCGCAGCTACGCCTGTACATTTTATTTTAATTTAATCGTGTTTGTTTGAATTTGGCTGTGCGTTGTCTGCCAATCAGTAACGCAACAACTTAAAGATTTATTTTTTCTCTAGATCTTTAAGATTATTTCCTACGTAGTGTAGGAATATATTTTTGTTCCGCAAAATACTATACATACAATCTCAATCTCAATCAGCCTTTCGCAGTTCACTGCTGGACATAGGCCTCTCCCAATAAGAAAACCAACAAAAGGCGGATGCTATCTCATGTGGCTATCGATCTCAGTACATTTTGCGCAGTTCTAAACCGCTAGACGTCTTAAGCCGCTACGTGCCTATGATCAAATTTGATTCACAGTTGGCAATCTACGAAACTCTATGAAAAGCTTTAGACCAAGTTCATTGTGACTATGAGCATTGACGTAACATCTATCTTTATTTAATATATGAAGAATTTAAAGCGCGCGGCCCCTGGGCTCCAATGCGAGGATCTTGGATCGCGACCGGGACTACGCTGGGATGATGATGATAACTTTTAAACCAATTACAACTAGAACTACACACACCTTCCTTTGTAGGTGTTCTTTGTAAAACATGTATATCAGAAAGTCATAATATCCTTTCTTAAAATTAAAGCAAAACGCAGCACATGTTTCTAGCGTATGTTTATTACAAATTGTGGAGACAGTGCCACGCTTCAGTCGCTAGACTGCCACATTTGTGGCTGCCAGTCCGTAGTCGACGCGATATTTGCCTAGTAGAGCAGTCTGGAAATTATCTTGGTTGGATTTGGCAGCCTAATTCTGAGTCTCACTTGAAATTGCTATTTTACGGTACTGAGAATTTATTGAATGACAATTTGGTTACTCGTATCGCTTCTGAGGATGATCGCAAGAATGAACATCAATGGATAAAACTCACTTAGGAAATTTAACCTTTTTCTCCTTAAAGACGAAATTAAATCATTCGATTTTCGGCGTAATCATATTTAAATTAAAAATGTATAATAATGTTACGAGCTGGGGTTCGTGATAAATTATATACACTATGCCAGAAAAACTGCACTTTATTCACTAACACAATAACACTTGATTCACACACTTAATTTTCACTCCACTAATAAAACACACTATTCACACCACTAGAACAACACTAAACACTTCCGACTTACTTCACTTCTTGTTTATCGCTCCGATATTCAATTGTAACTGTGTCCGGTACATTCGCTCGCGCTCTATTTATACTGGCCGGATAACATCACTAGCGCATTCTAGATGCTTCTACAAAACTGTCGAAATAATCGCGAACAGTCGATACTCGATACAGCAACGCCATCTAGTACAGAGTAGCTGAATTACCTTTAAACCACCGATACATTCAATCTCTTCTAGTACATTCACCGATAGATGGCGTAACAATAATATCATATTCTGAGACTTGATTTTAATAATGTTTGTCATAATTTGGGTAGTATCTTGTGGTTTTAGTACAAATGTGGCGATACGGCCAAGGCAATTCTATTTTTTTTTTCATCCGGTATACGGGGTCTTGGATACGTTTCCATGCCATTACTTTCATGATAATTACAGTCAATACACCCTTGAGTTTAAAAGCTAGGTATATTATGGAGAAAGAAACCTTTATTGCCATACACATTACAGTACACTAACGCTGTTAGTACACTTACGCAATCGCATGCGTCAACGAAACTACGAAATATCTGTCAGTTGCATGAAAACGTTTTGTATATGCTATGTCTCACTCTATTACACAGCAAGATGAATAAGTTGCATCCTTGTCCCTGCTGTTCCGCAGATAACTGCGTTACACATACGCAGAGGTTTTGACAGAACATGCGTCAAGATTTTCTTGTAGTTTTGACAGTTTCGCACATGTTTCGTCGCCGCAATAGTTTCACAAAAGTTTCGCAGCCGCATGCGAACGCGTAGGTCTACTAACAGCGGAAGGCAGCGAGAGACTAGTGGAGATAACAACAGACTGCCATACAGAGGGTATCGGGTTAAAATCCACAACTCACATCGCTAACTTTTCGATGTTATGTGTGAATTAAATTGTTACTTAACGCTTTCCTCTGAGGTATGCCTCATAGAACACATTAAACTGTCGGCAGGATGTGAGCAAGATTATTGACAGCCGTTCTAGGGAGTCAGTACCTCTGAATGAACTGACCCTAGTCTAAGCCATGGAATATGTATATCTTGAGTTATGGAGGTTAGACAGGTAGTCGCTCTGTGGCTCTAAAATTCAGTCACATCTGGTTGGACCAGTAAGCGAACCCCGGATTGCAACTAGAATAGATATTTCCGCGATTTCGGCAATGCCTCAAAAGAAAAGTTCTTGATAATAAAAGTTGTTCAAATTAAGAGGTTTGCACTGTACTACATCAATGATCAGTAATAGGGTGCACAAGAAAAACCCAAACACTAGATATTGTTAGCCGTAGGTCTAAGCCATGGAATATCGCTATCCCTTTGGGTTGCGAAGGTCAGACGGCAGTCGCTGTGTCGAAAAGTTGATATTCTGTCATATCTGGTTAGACCAGTAAGCGGACCATGGGCTCCAAGGCGTGCCAGTCTTGGATGCAACCGGGATAACGCTAAGGTGATGATGATAAAGACTAGATATTGTTAACCATATCAAAGTAATCTTATCAGTATTGTTCGTAGGAAAATCTATATTTTAATATAATAAAGAGGAAAGATTTGTATTTTTGTGTGTTTGTAACGAATAAACTAAAAAAGATTTTAAAAATTCTTTCACTATTGTAATTGGGCGTTATCCCTGAGTAACATGGACTATATTTATTTCTAGAAAATATTAGATAGTTATTTAAAAAGTAAATGTCTACCCGTGCGCAGCCGGGACGGACCGCTAGTAATAAATAATTATCTGATAAAATTCTCATGCGAATTGATAAGAATGTTATGAAAAACCCATATTATTATAAATGTATTGCTAAGCTCATAATTGATGATAAACATTTTATCTCACTTCTGATATAGGGTCATGTAAAAATCTGCCTAATGTTGACACAATGTGATTCTGAGCAGTTGCAATCTATACTAATAAAGCTGAAGAGTTTGTTTACTTGAACGCACTTATCTCAGGAACTACCGGTCCGATTTAGAAAATTCTTTCAGTGTTAAATAGCTCATTTATCGAGAAAGGCTATAGACTATATAACATCACGCTGTGAGCCACGGGAGTGGATCAGTAGCCTTAAATAACGCGGGTGTACCCGCGGGCTCATCTATATTAGAAAAGTTTGTGTGGTTGTTTGGTCGACCGCGCTTATCGCAGGAACTACTGGTTCAATTTGATATTTTTTTGTATTGTATAGTCCGTTTATCTAAGATTGCTATAAGTTATGAAGCAATAGCTACGGGTGCGGAGCAGTAGCCCTAAATAAAACCGCCCTAAAGCGAGTGTAACCGCAGGTTCAGCTAGTGTCACAATAAAAGTTCTAAAGGGTAAACTAATTAAAATAATTAATAATAACGCTTGGCGCTGAGTAACACCAATCGGGCTGTATATTCGCACAGTAGGCACAATTACGGCCATATTTGACAATCATTATATTATTATTTAATTGTAGTCATGTTTATTTTCTTTATTTCCAATTGACGCTGACAAATCAAATAGCGTGCTCTTCTTCCGTCTCTTGAAGCAGGCACTGGATGTACCAAGACTCTCTCGCACAGGCGAACTCCTGTGTCTAAGTCTATCCGAACGAGTAAGGCCATAGATTAAACTAGTGTCAGTTTGACGACTGTCAAAAATCTTAATGACAGCCGGGCCTGCCAGCTTAACGTGCTTCCCGAGGCACGGGACAAGCAATTATTAACAATTCAATACCTACTTAACTCCGAAAAGTCCATAGTGCGCGCAATGGATTTGAACCCGATACCCTCTGCATTGTAGTTTTTGTATTTCCACTAGGCTATCGCTGTCTTGATGCTCTACAAAATTGCTACGTCACTTTAAGTCCTTAACGAAAAACACCAAAAATGTGCTCCAATTTAATACCACTTCTAATTTTCAGAATATAAACAACCTATTTAAACATAATCACAACTCTTGTTCTGGAATAGTCAAGGTAGCTATTTTAATGAAACAACGGGTAATAAAAGTTAAACTACTTTGTAAGGTACCTTTATTGAGTCAGACAACGTGTAGAGTCAATTTGCAAAACTAAAAAAGTTGAGACGAAATAGGTTTTATTGATACCTTCATGTTTTATTAGACTTAGCTCGCGGCTCCGTCCGCAGCAATACACCTAAACACCTAAACCATGCTCATGAATAGTGTTAGGGAAGTCGCGACATTATCAAAGTCCTGGGACACGAGACAGCCAAAGGTCAAAGTCCCGGGACTTCTCAGGACTTCGAGACTTCACAAAATGTAGAATGTAGCTAGAATCACATATTTTTGGAAGCAATGCAACAAACAAACCAAACATTACTTAATAAAATAACAGGTATAATACAGCACTAGGCTGTTTCAATCATTTGAGAATAAAAATTATTGTAATATAAATTCGGCAACCGGATCTCATCAAGAACTACAAACAACACATTATACTATACACAGACACGATGACAATCAATCGTCACAAAATCTATACATACAATAAAATGGTAGGAAAGTCAAAACTGTACATTGAATATTTTTTTAAAGAATAATTGGGGTGTGATCTACAGTCGATACCGAAGCCAAAAATATAGATTTAAGAATTTTTGTCTGTTTGTCTGTGTATCCGGGATAAACTCAAAAACTACTGCATGGATTTACTTCAAATTTGGCACGAATATTACTAAGAAGTCGGGTCAACATATAGGCTACATATTATCCCGCTATCCCCTACGGGGAATGAGCAGTGAATCTTCATTTTCTTCAACGCATTCTGTAACAACGTGTAATATAACGACGCATATTTGAATGTTGTTATTATGTTAACCATGCTATAAGCTAGCTTCACACTATAAAAATCACGCAATATAAGTAACTTAGACCGATAAAATGTAATTAAATGAATATAAGTAGTATCAAGACAATTTTAAAGCAGCGCCATCTATGAGATTTTAAAAACATCAAGTCGAATTACATGTGTAAGCCCTTTTTGGATATAAATAATTTAAATTTAATCATGTTGGCGAGGTTAATAGTTTTATTTAAAAGTAATAGATGGAGTTGTGCATTTTCTTCTTAAAAATTGTATCGTTAATTCGTTTCAGAGATGAGCAAGGCAATAAAAAAAATGTGTTTATATAAGTTTTAAGCTGCTTCACCTATGTCTTATAAAATTCATCGAGTTTGTCCGTGTAATAACAAATAGAACTCAAAAAACAAAACTAGACGAGCGCGCGGTTACACCCGCGTTATTTAGGGTTACTGCTTCGCTCCCGTGGCTCATAGCTTGATGTTATATAGCCTATAGCCTTTCTCGATAAATAGGCCATCAAACACTGAAAGAATTTTTTGAATCGGAACAGTAGTTCCTAAGATTAGCGCGTTCAACCAAACAAACAAACAAACAAACTCTTCAGCTTTATATATTAGTATAAGATTTAAACTCGAAAACGGCACGTTATTGCTGTCAGCAATTTGAACTAAATAACGAAGAAAGAGGAAAATTAAGCTTGCCAAATATATCTTAAGGATAAGACATGCTTATTTTTTACAGTACAGAATAAATAGTAATAGAGTTAGTACAAAATAAACATTGACTGTTAATATTTTAATTCGATATTTATGGGTGTAATTATTGTTTCTTAATTAATATATTTTCATATCCCATATAAACTTAAGTGAGATGTGGAACTAGCTAGATTTTGTTACTCACACACAGCCTTTAATTTTATGTTAAAATCGTGTAAAGTCTGTAACTTAGATGTGTTGTAATTTTTCTCCGTACTAACGAAACCATTACTGGTGAGGATAGACAGCTCTAATTCCGGCACCGATCACCAGCAGGTGGGCATTCCACTGAGCTGAGCGTGCATGGCCAGGCGCAACCGGCCGATAACAGATGGATGGTTCCTTACTCACTAATACTATCCAGGACCTTCAAGACGCACATCAACGTCGAGTCGTGCACCACCGTCGAGTAAATAACAAAAAATACATCAAACAAATACATCTGTAAATACGTTAACAAAGGGAGCGATCAGGCGACGTTTGCTTTACAGAGCACTGATAGAGACGAGGTGACCTGGCGCGAAGTCCTGTAAGTATGAAATTTTACCCTATTCTGTATTCCTTATTCATTATTTTCTCCGTCTGTTTCAGTCACAACTTATGACTTAATTGAGCAGAATCACCATAAATTCAAAGCAGGCTGAAAATCAGCACATTTAAAGGTCAATTTTACAAAAGACAGTCTCCCTCTGATACTGCACTTTCCGTAGATATGAAATGTAAAGAAGAAACGGATAAATGAATGTTATTTTAAAAGGTATAATCGTAGGTATTTATTTAATAATTTGGAGCTGTATAGCGTTCACGCAGACGACGTCGCGGGCAGCAGCTAGTAACCAATATAACAGTGCGACAAATACATTTATGAAGTATACTTATTATTTAATACTTCATATTACTGCTTAACCACTGAATAAACTTCAATAGTTTCGCCTAATACTTTATGGGATATTTCTATAATTTGAAAATAAAAGTTATTACATTACAATTTCGAGAACTGTGTCGTGTCTCGTGTCTACCCGAGAGTCTCGGGACCCGAGACATTTACAAAAAGTCCCGGGACTTCGAAATACGCTACGTCCCGGGAGGACGGACCCTACTCATGAATCACACTGTCAATGGGTAAATACTGTACGAAAATCCGTTGGGTAGTTTTCGAGTTTATCGCGTTGACACAGACAGGATGCGGCGGAAATTTCATTTTACAATTGGTATGTATAGCTAAATTCACGTAAGTAGACCAGTATGTAAATCCATACATACATAGTTTCACGCCTATATCCCCGAAGAGGTAGGCAGAGGTATATTGCTACACCCACATTTCGCCAGCTTTATTTTAGTCCCTCGTAAAAGGAGGCGAGCCTATTACCGTACCGGGCACATTACCAGACTCCGAGCTGCTACTGACAATTTTCTAACGGAAAAACCCAGTAACACTTTGCCTGATCCGGGAATCGAACTCGAGACCTCCCAATCCCACGCGCACATTTATGCCGCGAGACCAACGAGGCAGTCGAGTATGTAAATAAAAATTAAAATTACGATCAAAATCATATATCATATTACGTTATTATTTATCATACCTAAGAAATAAAATTATGACGAAGTATATCGTTAGACATGAACTCGTAATTTGATGATGAAATTCTGAATCACATATTTCCTACGACTCTATAGCCTTCGGATGTAACAATAGTTTACAGATATCATTATTATTTTGTTTTTTTTTAGTAACATCGATTGCACAACATTCTTGGGATCCCTTCTATTTGCATAATGTTCTTTGTCCTAATATACTTCGGCATAACGATTTTGGCACAATTTGTTTTGGCATAATAATACTTCGGCATATTTTTTTTAGGCATACATTTTATGTTGGCATAATCATCTTATAGACTAATTTGTTTTGGCATAAATTTGATTCGCATAACGTTAGTAGGCCTAATGACTATTAGCATAACGTTAGTAGGCCTAATGACTATTAGCATAATATTTATATAATTATATATTTAACTTGTAAAAAAAGTTAGTGACAGAACCGAATTGCTGCAAAACCGACTCCACGTAGTCTTGTTTGCCCTACCCCTAGAGTGTTATTTAAAATCGCGTAGGCGCGTAGGGGCGAGGCGGCCCGCGGGCTGAGGAGCAGGCGGCTGCGAGCGGCAGCTTCAGGCAGCCTCAGCCGCGGCAGTGAGCGAAAGCCGTCTGCGACGATTAGCACGCGTGGGGCCGCCGGAGACCCGCAGCGCCGGAGCCGTGACAGAAGCCCTGCCTGCTGCATGTTGCATGCTCGCTTGCATGCTGCATGCTTGCTTGCATGCTGCATGCTTGCTTGTATGCTGCATGCTTGCTGCAAGCTTGCTTGCATGCTGCATACTTGCTTGCTTGCATGCTGCATGCTTGCTTGCATGCTGCATGCTTGCTTGCATGCTGTATGCTTGCTTGCTTGATGCTTCCTACAGCGAAAAATATGCCAAAGATACATTGCCAAAGTTATTGTATACAATTTGTATTGTATTGTAATCATTATGCGTAAATTTTATACTTTAGGATTGTATGCTTTAGGATATTATGCTTAAAAAAGTTATGCTTTAGAACTTTATGCTTAGTAAATATATGCTTTAGAATATTATGCTTAGAGAAATTATGCTTAAAAATTATGCGTAAGCTTTTATGCGTAATTATACTATGCGAAAATATAATGATGCCAAACAAAATTCTGCTAAGTTATATTAGGTCTTAAAATATAATAAATTATGCAAATGGATAGAGAACCATAATTCTTATACAATCTGTTCGTAAAAATCTCTTGCTCATAGTACGATATATATATACCTACAGCGGTGATAGCCCAGTGGTGTACGTAACAGACTGCCGAGACGATGGTCTCGGGTTCGATCCCCAGTTACCCCGTGCATACACCACTGACTTTTCGAAGTAATGAGTGCATTAAAATTGTTAATAATCGCTTGCTTAATAATGTGCCCGACAGATGGCAATAGGCTCGCCGCCTATTACATTGGGATCGAAACATAACTGGCGTGGTGTGGATGTGTAATACACCTCCGCCTACTCCTTTGGGGATAAAGGCGTGAAGTTATAATATGACGTATTTTTGCCAGTTTTTCTGTCTTTTTGTCTTCTTTTAATAAAATCCTAATATAACATTACCAACGCGACATGGTAAATCCTAGGACTTATTTATAAATATGTAGGGACCATATTTGACTATACATGTACTGATTTTATGACAATCAAATGATGTATTAAGGTCAAAATAGCGCAATAATTTGTTCATTAAAAATTGTCATAATTTACGGTAATCAATAATTAGTAAATCTGGTTTCATCATTTTAGGTTTTCATTTGGTGGTAGGTTTAGTAGTAATCATCGATTTTAAACTTTCGCGATTTGTATACATCATACAATTTTATTAAAACGGGTCTTATTCGCGATATTTAATTAATTTAAGGCACAAATACCTATGTTTTACCGACGTTTCGGCCGTCTTACAAGAGCTTTGTCGACGATGTATTCTGTATCATGAAGGGCGACAAGCAAGATGTAGAACAGTTCGTGAATAGCTTAAACTCCATACACCCTAATATTAGATTTACATTTGAAATGGAGACAGATGGGTCGTTAGCCTTTCTCGACGTAAAAGTGACGGTGAGGGAAAACGGTACCTTGGGACACACTGTTTATAGAAAACCAACACACACAGATAGGTATCTCAACGCATACTCGCATCATCACCCGCGACACTTAGAATCCGTAGTGACTTCACTAGTAAACAGAGCGTATGACCTCTGTGACCCTGAACATTTGAACAGTGAGCTGTCACATGTTCAGGAAGTACTTAGGTGCAACGGATTCAACAAGAAGATACAACGTCTGAAGAGGAAGAACCGTAAACCGGAAGTAAGCAGAGTACCGGCTTACATGCCTTACATAAAGGGAGTGACGGACAAAGTTGGAACAGTACTACAGAAATACTCCATAAAGACTGTATATAGTCCGCTCTCCAAGGTAGCACACAATCTGCGCACCCCAAAGTATGTCATTCCTCTACAAACACCTGGCGTCTACAAGGTCGACTGCAGTTGTGGTAGTTCCTACATCGGACAGACCAAACGAACCATCGCTGAAAGGGTCAATGAACATATCGCAGCTGTAAAAAATCGGCAAATTAACAAGTCTGCCATAGCTGAGCATTTGCTGGAGTCTGGAGCAAACCACTGGATCGAATTACATCAACCAAAGTTCTTATCTACCGATCGTCACTATTACTCCAGAATAGTACGTGAAGCGGTTGAAATCAAAAAGCATAAAAATTTCAACCGGGAAGATGGATACAGACTGTCTACAACTTGGAATCCAGTAATCAACAAATGTAAACCCCGCCACAGTAACACAGCTCATCAGTGTGTAGACGTCATAAGTGTTGTGTGTCGACGTACCGACAGTTCGGATAAAAATCAAAATAAAAAACAAGTGAGGGTAGCTGCCGAAACCCGCGCTTCACAAGGACGGCGCTGAGATGACATCAGTCCTGCCGCGACCAAGGCTGTTGTAAGACGGCCGAAACGTCGGTAAAACATAGGTATTTGTACCTTAAATTAATTAAATATCGCGAATAAGACCCGTTTTAATAAAATTGTATGAGGTTTAATTATTTTGGTAATCGGTATATATTTTAGGTGACAAAGGTTTATGGTCACGAACTTATATTTGATTATCATATTTATCCCCTAAAATTTACATATTTAACATAGCAAGTAACAGAAAGCGTGTCTATTTCAACACGCCAAGCCAAAGAAATATAACCTTAAGGCATAGAAGTAACACTAAATAACAACAGCGGTTGCTATGATTGATATCTTCTTTCTAATGGCACATGCAGTATGATAGAAAGAGCTGTCGATAGGTTTAGCAGCACGCTCTTATAGCAGCCTCGTGGTAGGCAAACAGTAGACAAAACATAGAGTTAGGAAACCGAGTGTTGTTCGTAACAGTGATGATTTATCGATAAATATTTTTGGTCAAATGTCTAACTTTAGTATGTGTCGATATATTTAAGCCGTAGAAGTAAACAACTAAAATATTGAAATTGTAGTTTTTGCTGTTGACGCCGGACAGTGCTTTGCAAAGACTTGCCAGACAGACAGTACTAAAAAAAATCACGTGTTTAATTGTTCGTTTTAGCCATAAAATCTATTGACAAAAAGTATTCATAAACTAATGAGCGATGCGTTGCGATGAGATGCTAAGAACCTGTCACTTAGATTATGTATTGTACGAATTATACCAGGGGGCCAATTCTGCTATTTTTATATGACATTGATATCATATTTTGAATGGATTTAAAAGCGGTATTCTGATAACCTAATGTCATTATCGTATAATTTAAAATAAATAGTTCGTCGTAGACACATACGATCTCGCTACAATTTCATTCAAATATCATATAATTTAGAAGAATACGCTTTTTGTGACGTAAGTATGACACTGACATGATATCGCGACTATATTTATTTAGCGGAATTGGGCCCCAGATTGGCTAATGCGGCAGGCTTTGGCAATTTGTGTGCGTCGCATCATATCACGTTGCTTGCTATCGCTTACGTTGGACACTGCTTGATTTTTTTAGAGTTGTAGGTAATCCGATTTGTGATCCGCCAGCACAAATGATTCGCTTTTATGTAAATATTAGTACAGCAGTGAACTACGTTGACAACCCAGTTGGCGTGAGTGCAACCGACTGCCACGCCGAAGCCTGCGGGTACGATTTAGTTTTACATTCATGTCCGAAAAATTGTTTCCTTATTTATCCCTCATTCAAAAAACATCGATATCTCCTTTCACTGTCAAATCCCATCACTCCTTAATGATGGGATTTGACAGCATGGCTATTTAGAGAATGCAGTCAAAGATATGACTCTGTAAGGAGTCTATGCCTCTTTAAATGAGACGACAACTAAGACCAACTGACATTACATGTTGCACGTTCGGTATAAGGAAATATGGCGGGTGGTATGGCGTGGTGCCGAAACCGATTAGGTTCTAGGCGACTTGGAGAAGGAAATGGACTGTATTCAGAGGATAGCGGTTCTTCGCCGCCTAGAAAGGAATAAGGAAAGAGGAGATGGATACGGGAGGAGGTGATTGAGTGGGTATAGGCTATTTTAAGGATGGAAGGCACTTACCTTATACAGCCTTGGTGGTTTCGTGATACAGCTGCTTGTTTTCACTTCACTCACGAGCGGGTTTTCCTTGGTGGAAGCGGTGATAAACACATACGGGAGCGGCGCGGTACGGAGCGGTATCGAGACGGCGTTCTCAGCGAGCGGAATGTTCGAGACTGTCTGTCGCGTTCACGATCGCGGCGACGAAATCAGGCCAAAGGCAGTGCCTCTTCCAGGGAGAGGGATAGAGCGGGACGGAAATATGATATCGCTCGCACTAGACGTGGAACGATTGATCTTGGTGCGATTAGTTACAGATAGGAAGGTAGATGGCGCTACCATATCCCCCCGGCCCTAAAGGGTTGCCTTTAAAAAAAAATAGAATTGAACTTAGCTATGTTGGGTGTACTACCGCATAACCCATCAATAGGCTAAGACAGCGATATGACAATAAAATTAATCTAAACTAACTTTAGCGAAAACTACAGACGCAATAATAGCGAAAACTACTAACTAAATACTTAAACTAAGAGGTAGGTCCAACTTCAGGCTAGATCTCACTGAGTTGGAAGCGGACGCGAGTTGATCAGTGCCTCGACTTGTGCAAGGACGGTTAAAGGCTCTTCGTAAGAGAGGATCTGTTGACCTATAACTTTGAAGAGATGCGTTTTAATTACTTTGACCATGCTTGCCCAACATCCACCGAAATGTGGTGATGCTGGTGGAATAAACTTCCAGTCAATATGATCTATGGAAAGTTCTTCCTGAAGACGAGTACGATAACCCGCGACGTGATTGAAACAAGTAGCGGGAACTAGTTCAATCAACTTACTAACGCGGTTGGCGACAAAAGTCTGCTAGCGGTGAAGAGAAGAACGAATCCAAGCGAGCACTACTTTGGAGTCGGAAAATGCGTATAATTTATTAATAGAGTAGTGGGGCACTGAGACAGCAGAAGGGCCGCGCACAACTCCAGTCTCGCAACCGAAATGGTTTTAACAGGCGAGACCTTAGACTTGGCACAAACTAACTGCACCGAGTAGTTAGAACCAATGCGGACTTGCAGATATACGACTCCGCCGTAAGCACGCTCGCTGGCGTCAGCGAAACCTATTAAGTTGACGGTACATCCATCTACCAACCCAAGATGACGCGGAATAGTAACTTGATTGAGCGCGATAAGCTCAATACAAAACTGGCCCCAAGCGGCGACAATATGTTCAGGGGGTGTTTCATCCCACTCACACTTTGATAGCCAAAGCTCCTTGATCAAGAGCTTGGCGTACAAAATTGTGGGAGCCACAAACCCATTATGTCCCATAGTCGAGCCACTGTGGACAGCATAGTGCGCTTGGCGCACTTGTCATCTGGTGGTGAGACGTCAAACCGAAAACTATCACAGGATTTGTCCCAGCGTAAACCGAGAACCTTATGCGGTACAGACTTCTCAAACTCAATGTCTGGAGAAGCTTTATGAGAATCTGGTATGCGTGCGAGAACCTCCTTAGAGTTGCTTGTCCATTTGACAAGATCAAACTGGCCTCGCTTGAAAAGCTGAATAAGCTCTTCACAAAGCGAAATTGCTAGCGGAGCGGATATGACATTACAGGCAATGTCATCTATATACAAAGCGGATGTGTAGTATAGTATAGTGTAGCGTAGCGTAGCTTAGCATAGCATAGCGTAGCATAGCGCAGCATAGCGCAGCATGGCGCAGCATAGCGCAGCATGGCGCAGCATAGCGCAGCATGGCGAAGCATAGCGCTGCATGGCGCAGCTTGGCGCAGCATAGCGCAGCATGGCGCAGCATAGCGCAGCATGGCGAAGCATAGCGCTGCATGGCGCAGCTTGGCGCAGCATAGCGCAGCATGGCGCAGCATATCGCAGCATGGCGCAGCAAAGCGCAGCATGGCGCAGCATGGCGAAGCATGGCGCAGCATGGCGCAGCATAGCGCAGCATAGCGCAGCATGGCGCAGCATAGCGCAGCATGGCGCAGAAAAGCGCAGCATGGCGCAGCATAGCATAGCATAGCTAATTAGTGCTTTATCTTACACACAGTTTTAGCACCCACCTTGATCTCTTGAAGAGCAGAACAACAACAAGACGTAATACAATGAGAAGTATGTAACGTAGGTACGGTACCCATAATCACATACCCAAGTACCGTCTCAATAGCGGGCGGTAAATCATTTTGCTCACTACGTACCACTTTAGTAAGTAGCAAGTGCGGAAATATTGAAGCTCCGATCAAAAGATCAATGCCTGCCGGATTCGCAAACTCCGCGTCGGCTAACGGCAATGATTCGAGATGAGTGAGTGATGCTACGTCTACATTAGCGTTCGGCAATGCGTCCGTGATACGCTCCACGATAAGCGAAGAAATGTTAAAATTAATATTCCTATCAAAACGCGAATGTATTTTAATATCTACGGAACCCCTGCAATGCTTTTCTGATCCGCCTATCCCTTTGACGGTTGAGTTAGTATTTTTAAAGTTATTCCATAATCCGAGGCGTTTGAAGCATTCCGATGTTATTAGATTGGTCTGAGATGCGCTATCTAGCAGACAACGTACCATGTGCGGCGACCCATTAACATCGTATACGATAACTTGCGCTGTCGCTAACAGTACCGTCTTAGACTCCGTACTCTGCGTTTTGGCCCTGCGCGGATCATTATAGATGCGCGAGTGCCGTCCTCGCGTGCGCGTCGCCCGCGCAATGGATGTCGTACACAACGATACTTCTTCGCCCTCAGACGCGGAAGGCGCAGCTACCGTGTTCTGCACTTGCGACGTACTCGTAAGTGTGTCAAGGTTAGCGGCTTGACTTGACAACCGGTTATTTTTATCATAATGTAACAGTGTATGATGTTTTTGTTTACACGTGCGACATCTCGTTCTACTGGAACAATTACTCGTTTTATGTTTTATGCTTAAGCAATTAATGCAAGCTTTGTTATCTTTTACGCTTTTAAAACGAGCAATTGGATTTAAATCATTAAAGGTGGGACACTTATAGTAATGGTCGTGCACTATATTACTGCACAGACACTTCTGTGAATTATTACTATTAGATTCCGAACATGTTACGTAAGATTGTGGATTAGGGACTGAGTTATTATTACTATTTCGCGATTTATTCAACCTTTGTTTGTTGTTGTTAGTGTTAGACGGGCCAGGTGAACCAGACTGCGTATTATGAAATATTCGACACTGATCTTTGATGAACGAAATAAAACTATCTAGTGTAGGTATTTTATTATTGCGTTCCGTCATCTCGAATGCGCGAATTGTATCAGTGTCAAACTTTTTTAAAGCGAGTTGAAGCAACATAAAGTCGGAAAGATCTTCTAATTTTAAATTCCTAAGAGAATTAACCGCGGTTACGAAGTTATCAATAAACAGCTGGAAATTCGAGACAGACGCGTTGCTGGACAGTTTGAGATTTAAAGCTTGGTCAAAGTACGTAGACGCTAGGACGCGCGTGTCTTGATATCTGTCAAGTAGTGACTGAAATATGACCTGATAATTCTCAGCACTGGGTGTGACACCTGCAAATACGGACTGGGCCTTCGGTGACAGTTTACCTATTAAATAGTACAACCTGTCAGCATCTGTCAGAGAACCATTATCGTGCACTGTAGACTTAAAACTTGCATAGAATAACGGCCAATTTCGTATATCTCCGTCAAACGACATAATCTCGATTGGCGGTAATCTCGGTTTGCGGGCAACGGGCTCTGCCGAACATTTACCCTCCAATTGCGATTGTATACGCTTAATAATACAATAAAGATCTTCGAATGAGGTATACGCCTGATAGTTCGGTTTTTCATCAGGATTGATAGAAAGTAATCTTGCGTTATAATCGTCTAACAACTTATGAAAATCTGTTCGAAAACTATCTACTGTTGTACAATAACTGAGAAATGCTTCGCTATTACTGTCAGACATCGATGCGGTTTTTGATCTTTCATAGATATTTTGAATGCGCTCAAATAAAATATTGCGTTTCGCTTCTAAGATTGTCATCTCTTTGTCTTCCGACACGCGTGACTTCTTTTGTTGTGACATGCTTACGTAAGTATAAGCTAATGAGAACGAAACAAAATAAGAATATCTAATGTATCTATTATTTTACCTAAGTAGGCAACACTTTAGAGCTGAGGAAATAAAAGTTGATTGAAATATGAGATTTATAAGACAACTATGATAGTTGCAGAAATAATAATTTAATAAGTAGGTAGCTACATAAAAGTTTACCTACTAATGCGGGCGGAAATAACCATGTGACGGTTATATGAATATATTAGGAGTATAGCTAGGTGCTATAACTGCCTAGGTATAGCGGTATAACGTATAAAACGTAAATGAATCCGACTCGTATGGATAAAAAAAAATGGTATGGCGTGGTGCCGAAACCGATTAGGTTCTAGGCGACTTGGAGAAGGAAATGGACTGTATTCAGAGGATAGCGGTTCTTCGCCGCCTAGAAAGGAATAAGGAAAGAGGAGATGGATACGGGAGGAGGTGATTGAGTGGGTATAGGCTATTTTAAGGATGGAAGGCACTTACCTTATACAGCCTTGGTGGTTTCGTGATACAGCTGCTTGTTTTCACTTCACTCACGAGCGGGTTTTCCTTGGTGGAAGCGGTGATAAACACATACGGGAGCGGCGCGGTACGGAGCGGTATCGAGACGGCGTTCTCAGCGAGCGGAATGTTCGAGACTGTCTGTCGCGTTCACGATCGCGGCGACGAAATCAGGCCAAAGGCAGTGCCTCTTCCAGGGAGAGGGATAGAGCGGGACGGAAATATGATATCGCTCGCACTAGACGTGGAACGATTGATCTTGGTGCGATTAGTTACAGATAGGAAGGTAGATGGCGCTACCAGCGGGCATGTTCTCTCTAGTCTAAACGTCCAACCTCTCTGCGCCAAGTCGATAACAAAGACTAGTCAAATACAACATTTACTCTAAATTTCACAGCAGCATCTTCAGTCAATTTGAACCTTAGGACTAGTGAATAAGATATGATTTAGTGTGGCATTGACCTAAATAAGGGGTCACGTAGGTCGTTATTTCCACTAGTTTTAGCTATAGTTACTGGTTACGGGATTTGTAGGGTGACTATGGGTACGGAGTAATTATAGTTTCCGGGACAAAACTTTTTTTGCATAAAATGTGAATCATAGCATTTTTGTGCCATATTTCAAGAATTATATTTAGTTACCTAAATGGTACTTTAAGTCGGTTTACGGGTGAATGGCTAGCAAATAAAGTAGGTATCTGTAAAATAATAACTGTGAGCCATCTTTTAGCTCTGCTGTGGATAAAAAATTGGGCTCATGTTTACATACGATTTTTTATATTTTACTTAAAATAATACAGCTATATCATTCGCTAGTGGTCAATAAAAATACATATGGACACACATGCATAGCCTCTGCTCCAAGAGGCAGGCAGAGGCAGTAAATCAGTAAATTGGGTTTCTACCGTCAAGACAAAACAACAAGATGTCCAAATAGTGCGTCACTTTTTACACTCTTCACTTTTGTCTTTGTAAAACTTTAATGTACGCACAACATATTTATTTCATTTTAGCACCCTATATACCTATTTAATTAAACATAAATGTTAAAATATTATCCTACGAAATATGTATATACAAAACGAAAAAAGAAAATAATTTAGAGGGCGTCATAAAAGTCCTCCACATCGCCGTCGACTGGGAGCGTGCCCAGAACGCTGGCGGCATTGCCACGTTGTATGGCAATGCTAAATTTTTGGGCCAAGTGCAACCCAGCCTTCTGGTCACACGAGGCGTCGGCCAGTCTCTTTGCGAGATCTTTAAAAAGAGATCTTGCACTTGGACCCCATGGCCCCAACTTTTCGACCCCAAACGGCTCAAATACGTAATCCTCTACTAGGTTTGCGTATTTGCGCCGTTTGAAGGTCTCCGCTGTAGCAGCAGCAGCGCCCGCACAACCCACTGTGCCAGGAAGATGAGATGGCGCGAGGGTATCGACACACGTTGCGTCCCACACCAAAGGCCTACCCAACTTCCATGGCAGTAAAGACATACCATCTGGTCTTTTGCCATCGTCACGTGCCAGCCCCTGCGGTTCAAGTTGGGCTGGAACGCCAGCGGTGACAAGAGCTCGGCGAAGTATTTCATTGAGATTGCCGTGTCGTGATATTCGACCTTCTCTCCTGCTGCATGATAAGCCATGGTGACCAAGGCTGTCGACACCCTTAAATGCATTTACTAAATATAAATAGCTTTTAATTTAAATTACTGATTGTTGTGTCCAGCAGTGGACGTATTTCGGCTGACATGATAATGACAATGAAGGATAGTTTTGCAAATGAATCTTAATCTACTACACCCAGCTCATTAAGTTGCTGTCAAACAAATTACCCAACAAGACAGGCCCACTTAACAAAACTTCATTGCTACCCTACAAGCGCAAACTTAGTCGCAACTTTAAAGAGGTGATTTTCTAACGACTTCAAAATGTGCACCATTTTGTAAGTTTATCCTCGTTGTGAAAAACCTAGCCAGCCTTTTTTGTAGTCACTCAGTTTATTTGATAAATTGGCTCTTACTGTATCAAGTTCACGTCACTGCGTCTAAAAGGCTTTATTTGTGTGCTTTTCTTTGTTGAGGATGTGTTTAAATATTGACAGATGTCAGTGTAGCTAATAAATAATGTCAACCCTGTTTCGTTTACTGGTAGCCAAGAGGCTATTTACACAATGAGAAGGATAGAAGAAGGAAAGCCATTACACAGTTCACCACGCTGGCCAAGTTGGTATTGGCAGACTTTACATGTCTTTTGAGAATATTTTAGAGAACGCTCACAACACATGCAGGTGCATGGCAGAGCGTTCTCATTTTACATCTTCGCGACGTTTTCTTTCACCTTCTTGTAAGCGTTATTTAATAAGTTGATACATACTATTGAAAAGTCAGTGGTGCTCGTCGCGGATTTTAATCCGTGACGTTCTGCGTAACAGTTTGGTGTTCTGCCTACTACGCTAGCGCTGCCAAGTTGTGGCAATTCTTTCAACCATTGCACAATGCATTTTCTTATATTGTTTACAAATACACGTTTAATATTTGACTTTATCAACGGCGTAGTAGTTTAGATCGTCATTTCGCCATTTATTAATACGCTTATATAGTCTCCTGCGATTTAGCATATATTCCTAGGTCGAGAGTTACTGCCAAGCAAGAAGATCAACGTTTGAACAGCAACCTAGGCTGCTGTGCTTCGTTTGGTGAGTGAGAGAGCTGGAGGTCCAACCCCTTCCCCCTTCCCAATATGACAGTGGCTTTTAAAAACACAGTACCACAGGAAGATACCAGCGCTTTTCACGCTGGCAAAATCCCTCCCTGAGCACTACCGCTCAGGGCACCCTGTATTCTGGGGTGGTCAAAAATCCGCTCGCAAGAGGCAAGGACAAATTAAGTGCATCCATCCCGCCACCTGCCATCCGTGTGCATTTCTGTATTGTAAGGGGGTTACATTCGAACCTTTACTCGGTCCACCACCATCTTGAAGCCGAAAAGCCTGCTTTACCCTTTCGACGGAGACCCAGATATCGTCCCCACTGGACACGTCGTATTTGCAGTACCCTGGCTACAAGTTTGAGCACAAGTTTGTGCCACGCGTCGGTGTATGCATGTTCATTAGGGATGATGTCTGCGTCCGCCGCCTCGGCTATCTTGAAGAACCTTTCCACTCTGGCTGCGCATCGATTGCGACAACCACCCTCGCGTTTACGCCTGCCTTTACAGGTCTCTCTCAGCGGTGATGCCGAAACTGACCGAGTCATGGAGCATCTCGAATTGTCGACAGACCGGGTTATGCAACAGCTTCCATCTGCTGAAATTGTTTTAATGGGCGATTTTAATGCTCACCACGTCGAATGGCTTTGTTCCCCAACGACTGACCGTGGGTAGAGCTGTGCACGCCTACGCTTTGGCCTATGGTCTCACACAGGTGATCCCTTCGCCAACGCGAATTCCTGATGTTGACGATCATAAGCTTTCACTGTTGGACTTGCTGCTGACTTCCCATCCGGATAGATGCTCTGGGCTCGTCGAATCATTGTCGATTCCGTCGAGTGTGGCATTTTAAGTCAGCAGACTGGGATGGGTTAAGGACCTTCTTTTCATCCTATCTATGGAGGCGAGTTATTTTTAAGGGGCTTGAGCGTCTTTTTCGGCACTCCTATTCGACTGGCATTGTCCCGTCGTCATGGAAGACTGCTACAGTACACCTGATTCCCAAAAAGGGCGATCGCTTAGATCCAAGCAACTACAGGCCTATAGCTATCGCCTTTTTGTTCTCCAAGATAATGGAATCCATCATTAACTGCCAGCTCCTGCGATGCCTAGAGGAGTACCAGTTGATCAACGACCGCCAGTACGGCTTTCGCCGCGGCAGGTCAACTGGTGATCTTTTAGTGTACCTGACACATAGATGGGCGGAGGCAATTGAGAACAAGGGGGAGGCCGTAGCGGTCAGTCTGGACATGGCGAAAGCCTTTGACAGGGTCTGAGCAAGCTTTTGTCGAAGCTTTCTTCCTATGGACTGTCTGAGAATTTGGGTCGGGTGGGTATTCAGCTTTCTTTCGGAATGTAGCAATTAAGTCGTAGTTGACGGTTCACGCTCTGACCCTAGGCCCGTGAATTCTGGTGTCACTCAGGGCTGTGTACTATCGCCAACACTATTTCTTCTGCATATCAATTATATGATACAAACCATTGACTTATACTGCTATGCAGACGACAGCACTGTAGATGTTCTGTACCGCGGTATTGCTGAAATCTCTCAGGAACAAGTCATTGAGAGTCGGAACAAACTTGTATTTTTAACGGAAACCACACACGGCCTGGTCTCCGATTAGGTTCATCGTAATCTGGTCATTTTTAACCCCAAAAATACAGATTTGCGCGTTCACCGCAAAAAAAGACCCCCTTTGTCGATTCTCCAATATCTCAGAGCACTTCCCTTGACACTAAGCCGGTCATAGGGATTCTCAGAGTCGAGGTAACGCGAGACGTCCAATTTCGCGGTAATCTGGAAGATAAGGCTAAACTAGCCACCAAAAAACTGGCTGTCCTCAATAAAGCAAGAAGATGCTTCACATCGGTGCAGCGCCTCTTCCTTTACAAAGCTCAAGTTGCCCACATGGAGTACTGCTGCCATCTTTGAGCCGGGGCACCACAATACCAACTGCTTCCATTTGACCGCGTCCAACGTCGAGCAGCTCGAGTCATCGACGACGCGGTCCTTACGAACCGGCGCGACTATCTTGACCTGCGTAGAGATGTTGCGTCTCTCTGCGTTCTCTATCGTCTGTATCATGGGGAGTGTTCTGAGGAGTTGTTTGGTCTGACACCCGCTGCAGAATTTCACCACCGTACAACTCGCCACAAATTAAAATTCCACCCTCACCACCTCGATGACTGGCGTTCTTCTACCGTATGATTCACACGCCGTTTCCTGCCTCGTACGACCAAACTGTGGAACCAGCTGCCTGCAGCGGTATTTCCAAACAATTTCGACATTGGGATCTTCAAGAACCGAGCATATTCCTTTTTAAAAGGTAGGCAACGCACTTGTGATCCTTCGGGCATTGCAGGCGTCTATGGGCGGCGGTGATAACTTATCATCAGGTGATCCGCTTGTTCGTTTGTCTTCCTATGCTATAAAAAAACAGTATTCATAAATAGGGTTGTTATTTCAATTATGTTATATGTAGAAGGCTTTCAAAATAAATCTTGATTAAATGGCCTAGGTATATGTTTAGATGTAGGTTCACTTGCCTACCAATAGTACCATCGATCAAACTATCAATTATCGGTAAAATATCGATACATCGATCTATAATGCTATAACCACAGACATAGATCTACATAGATAACGCAAATGCATGCACTTGGCGTGTCTGAACTCCGACCAAGCGTCGAGCTTGGTCACCACTAACTTCAGTCCCCGCGCGTCCGTTTTACCGTTAAGTAAACTTTATTCACATTACGTTGCCGCGTTTGCTTCGGACGTTTGATCTGACGTTGTGTATTAGGAGACGATGAATATCGCACAAGCGATACTGTCGCGCATCGCTTCGACTTCGTGATACAGGCAACGTCACAGTAGGTATTAAAAAGTCGGCACGCTTGGTTTCAATACAAATCGTGATAATTGCGTTATCTATGTAGATCTATATCTGTGGCTATAACCACTAGTCTTCAAATTAATTAGTTCACTAAAACTGGACATAGAACAGTGATATTCTGGATAATACATGTTCAATTAATCTTTTAAACTATTTACTGATAAAGTAATTTCAACGTCCATCGATTTGTATACAACATAGAAGTTTAATTTAAGGTGCCGTCATCTTAATACAGAGGACAATTTTATTATTATAGAGGCATTATCCGATTTCATTTGGTTGGTTTCCTAAGAGGTGGCTGAAAAAAATATTTGAAGCAAATAATATCTTTGTAAAAAGACGGAAGACTCGACATCATACCCTAGGCCGACCAGTCTGGCCAACGTGATTTAACTGGTCAAATCCTCTTATTGCCTCACAATAGTCACAATGCTATTGTGACAGCTTTTTTGAGAGGCCTGTGTCCAGCAGTTAGCTTGAGACTCATTTACGAGGGTCGTCATAGCGGCTAAACTTATGTAAATAAATAATAAATAAATAAAATCTTTAATGAGACCATAATGAAGTATACAAAGATAACATAAAACTATGTACTTACAATTATACAGATAAATCCATAGGGACACTAACGTCTAAACTAGGCCTAGCCTGTGTCTTAGACGTTAGTTTCTTCCCGTTAAGTTTATGATAATAAGTTAATAACACTATTTATTTTAATACTGATTTGCCACACATGTGAACATATTTTTCACTTTAATAACATGGTATGTATTTGATAGGTACCTATTACAAAACATCACATTACACATTACATTTTTCGTAACAAATGATCGACTGTAATAGGCAACAGCGAGTGAATAATTATTTTACAGATACCAACATTTAACAAAATAAAAATAGCATTGTACAACAACTACAAAAAGTGTGAACATAAGCATTTTTTTATTTATAATACAGTATTTATATTTTTACGTAATTGTGTTATTACATACATACATACATAGACTCACGCCTGTTTCCCGGAGGGGTAGGCAGAGACTACGGAACGCCATTTGCAACGATCCTGACATACCTCACTTGCTTCACTCACTCCCATCAAGTTTCTCATGCATGCTCTTCTGTTAAGGGTACTTCTGACTTGTCCTTTTTTCAGGATGTCTCCAATCTGGTCAGAGAACGTCCGCCTAGGTCTTCCCCTTTGTCCTGTTCCATTCACACTTGCCTTATATATCTTCTTTGTCAGTCTATCGTCATCCATCCTCTCCATGTGCCCAAACCATCTTAACATGCCTTTCTCAATGCTTGTCACTACATCTTCTTTTACCCCACACCACTCTCGTATCACACAATTCTTTACTCTGTCGGTCAAAGACACACATACTTCTCAGTGCTCTCATTTCTACAGCATTTATTTTACTTTCAAATCTCTTCTGCCATACCCAACTTTCACTACCATACATAAGGGTAGGCACTAACACGCCTCTATGTACAGCCAAACGTGCCTTTTTGGACACGTTTTGACTGTTCATAAAGGTTCATATGTATATGTGTGTGAAGTATGGTTGTGAATGCGCAGTTGCAGGTATGTATGTGAGTTTGTGCGTGTTTTATTTTGGAATTACAAATATGTTTTCTATGTCATCGTAATTTTGTGTTTTAAGCCAAACAGTTAGAATTTTCTTACATTCGTGAGTATTGAGTTCATATATTTTAAGAATTTTATTTAATTTATTGTATAGAAATGGTCCGATATAAAACTGAAATTTGTTTGTAAAAAATGTGTTAGTGATGATTGTGGGGCAAACTTTGTCTTTGCGTCTGATTTGAGTTGTTTGGTTATTGAAATTAAGTTTATGATGCTGACACATAATGGTTTCTTTGATAAAAAGTTGTCTCACTGTTAGTACGTCACATTCGCGGTACAGGCTAACCGTGGGATACCGAAAGGGTTTAAAAGTCATAACCTTTAATACCACCCGCTGTGCGCGTTCTAGTTTCAGCATGTGTATTTTATGTGCGCCACCCCATGATGTAATACAGTACGATAAGATCGATTGCGCCAGTGCATAATATACTGTTTTAAGAAGAGTATGTGAGCTCAGAGCCGTCTTTATGAAGTGTAAATTTGGCATCAGGCACTTTTACTTACAGGTTAGTAAACAGATGTCATCACCATAAAACTTTGGTAGGTGTTTGCTGCTGGACATAGAGCGGTTTCAGACTAGCGTTTTATACGCGCGTATAAGCTCGTTTTTGTAAGCACATGTAGACGCGTGATAGATAGTTCTGATTATTGTGCCTATATATGTTTCTATAAAATGTTAAAATAATTATATTTTTAATATAAACTGTATTAAGTATAAATGAGTTTTATAATAAAACATTGTATTTCAATCTGCACGTGGCGACGAAACGTCATATCCCCACGTGGTGAGTTGTTTGTACACTGGTATAAAAGACAGATCGCTACGGAGCGACACTTAGTTGTCTTCCGGCAGTCGAAGTGTGAACATCAGACGAACAAGTGTTGCCAATTCTAAATAGACAAATTGGTTTGAAGTTTACCAGTTGACACTGTCAAACGGGTAAATAGAGTTTAAAATGTGAACAGACTCTGTTCAGTTCCGCCCCGGCAACGGCTAACTATGGTACGATATAATTCTGACTTTTATATTATTGTGTTTTTACTAATAATGTATTCCACAATTCTTTATTGCTATTGTGGTGTTATTTAGAGTATTGTCAATATCGACAATGTATAGTTAATGTAATAATATAGCTTAGCAATTGTATAATTGACATTGTGGGTGATATTGTGGGTGGTTCCGTCAGTTGTGAGATGTTAAAGTTCAGAACTTGGGGTATCATGTAGTATAGAATCGAATTTATGCTGAGAAACAAGTCGTGTCTATTATATACATCGTGTAGTGAATATTTCAGTTGTAAATATTTAATACACCTATAGTAAATATATCTGTGGTGAATATTACTAAATGAATTATGCTAATCTATTGAATTAAGGTAATAGTTACTTTTGAAATATTGAACTACCCACAACCTTGGTGTCCGAAACAATAATATTTATTGATTACACCGACGCTTTTATAAACGATGATTATAACTATTAAAAGAATGGCCAAGAGTTGCGAAACTGTTAGGAGGCCGTCCCTGTTTGTCTTTTAAAAAAAACTTATTTTTAAACTGCACTGATATTTATTGTTCAAGGCAACACTTTACAGATACAGTTCTACTGGTACCGATTTCCGAGTTCCGGGAGCGAACCGCTTTTCGCGACGGACAGAATCTGACTTTTAATATGAAATAAATCATACAAGTAAATGAAAATGCTGACCAAGTAGAAACAATAGAATGGAAATGTACTAGAATACGTGAAATACTGATCTAGCGTTATTAAGGAACTATCTCGGGTTATAACATCTCCCCCCTTAAGATGAAGCTTTATCAATTTTAAGATGAAGCGAAATTAAAGAAAATAGAAAATATGGAAATCGATTGGATGCTTGGAAATCGGTTTACATTAAAATTATAGTAAAATATAGTTTTAAAACATAGAAATTACACATAGTACAATATGGAGTATATTAAATTCATACCCAAAATTATATAAGACAATCTCAGCTTATCAGATACTTTATCTTATTATTATTTAAGATAAACAACATATTGAATCTATATAATATTAACGACTTACATACTTATAGCATAGTAAAATAGAAGACAGTTTAACGTAACTTAAAAGTTTAAGTTTCGTTTACTAGAATTGTAAAAATCGACTTTACGAATAGCGTCATAAGAGCTATGATGCTGTAAAGCTGGTAAAGATTTAACAGATTTCTTCTCATCTTCTGACGACGTAGAGATATCAGACATCTCTATGGAATTGGAAACTTTTGACTTATGTTTAACTGACTTCTTATTATGACATTGGTTAAAAATTTGTATACAGCATCCTGAACCGTGATTACGATTTTTAAAACAATTGTATAGCTTGTCAAATAAAAACAGAAATAATTATAGACACAATTAAAATATAAGTAAAAGTGGAATAATAGGTTCCGTATTTAATAAAATGAGATTGGTTTGACAAATTATTGATCTCATTTTCCAAATCATCCATTTGATGAGATGCGTATTTTAACGAATCCAAATTAATTTTACTTAAAGATATAGGAGACAAATATGGCAAAGTTTAATTGACTTTTCTTCTATCACAACAATCATCTAATGTACTATCGAAAGTAATATCTAAAGGTGATTTAATTTGAAAAGATTTTACACTAGTTGGAGTTAACTGAATAGTTTTAGAGTAACCAACACAATTTTCGGTTAACTTTACAGAACCAGTGCCAAAAATAGAATAATCGACAATATCTACGTCACATTTTACAGTTAATTTAATAATATTGGATTGAACAAAAATCCATTCATTATTTCGCAACTTTTGCCAAATCTCAATATCGCCAAATAATAATTTAGCGTTACACTCAGTGGGTAGTGACAAGGTCACTTCCGTTAGTAATCTAGATTCACAATTAGGTTTTAGTATACACGAATATATCGTTTGCATTTTGCAAATAGAATATTGGTTATTAATTACTTTACACTTATCTAGGTTATCAAACATAGTATAGTGCATTCTATCGTTACTTAAAGCAGTGTATTGGAAGGTTGAATGAGTGCGAATGTTTTGATATTAGATCCGTTATGGGGAGTCGGTAAAGGTATATTCTTATAGATAACGAACTTGTCGTCTCTTATTAGCGGAATTCGCAACACAAAAACGATTTCATTATTATAGTAATAAGAGCTTAATTGCGAAACATCTATAATAGAGTGAATATTATTAATACTTAATTGTACTGGGAAATCTAGCCTCTTATTAATATGACCACTTTGTTTGCGTAGTTCATCGTAAAGGCTAATAGGACTTATAATACTAGGATGTAGAACGTTTACCTTAGAAAATAAAATAGAGTTTAAAGTAGTATCTAATAGATTAGAAATAGTAAGCAAAGAGCTTTCTATTATATTTAATAAACTATTTACACGCGAAATATTGTATAACAAGTTATCTGTCTTAGTAACTCGAGATAAGATTTCGTTCATAACATCTATTTGAGAGTTTAACTTAATCTCGTTTTGATTTAGTTTATGTATGGTAGAATTAAAATTATTAATTGTAGACTTAACAATATGTAAATTATCTTTCATGAGCCGATATAGTTCGGACTCACTCTTTTTGGCAAGATTCGATGGCGGCGTCGTATTTTCTGGCGTCGTCAGCATCTAATGTACCGAAAAAGAATTTTAAAATTTCACCACCGAATTCTAAGGACCTCTTGACCTTGGTCGGTGTTTGATTTATGGTTAAATGAGATAACGATTGTACTTTAAGAAGGTTAGACTGAATTAGTATTTTAATAGGGCTAGAATAATCCTTACATTGCATAATATCTTGGGATTGTATCTTACTGCAGATATTTTGAGTTTTACGTAATAATGATTCGATATTAGTTAAGTAGGGTTCTAGTGATACAATATCGATATGAGTTACGAAATTCCAGTAGTGATTATAAAAACGAATATTAGTAACAGGTTCGAAGTAGAATGCCGGGACTATGAGTTATCGGAGTTATCTTCGATTCGGCGTGGCAGCCGTAGCACAAGGCTCTGAAAATATGATAGTTCAAGATACAGCGGGTTTGATTTCATTTGTATGATATTTAATATGCTTGCGGCCCACCTGTAACGTTACGTTATGTTTATTATGTACTTTAATTATCTTGTAAGGGCCTTTCCAAACAGGGGACAGTGCTTTTCTTAGCCTGTGATGATGTTTAAGATACACCATATCGCCTGATTTATAAGTAACATCGCGAGATTTAGAATCATAGTATTGCTTTGACCGTTCTCTACTATTTATAATATTTTGTATAGATTTCTCTCGGCTAAGCCGCATTCGATATTGCAGTGCGCGAATATATTCGTTATAGGTAGAACTGTTAGAAGTATCATATAAAGAATTAGGAATAGTAGGTTTGTAACCATATAAGAGTTCGTAAGGGGTAAATTCAGTTGTACAGTGAGAGGTGGTATTATAGGCTAATATAGCAGTAAATAGGTAACAATGCCAATCATTTTGATTGTCATTAACGAAGGTCTTTAAGTACTCCTTAAGAGTAGCATGTGACCTTTCTAATGCACCATTCGTTTGCGGATGGTAAGGAGTAGTAAAAAGAGATTTTATCTTAACGATTTCGGTAAGTTGTTTAAATAGATCTGAAGTAAAGCATGTACCAAGGTCGGTTAAAATAGTTTTAGGAAACCCAAACAACGACAGAAAGTGTACGAGATTTCGAGCTATCTCTTCACTTGTAGCAGTAACCATAGGATAAGCGCTTGAAAATTTAGTTAAGTCATCTTGTAGAGTTAAGATGTACTTAAAATTTTGGAAACCAGCATTGGGTAATGGACCAACGATGTCTAGAGCTAAACGTTCAAATGGTTTAGTAGATGTAGAAGTTATCTCCATAGGAGCTTTATTTGAATGCCTTAATGTCTTATTTATTTGGCGCAACTTACACTATTTGACATACCGTTCAATATCGGCACGCATGCCTTTCCAGTAATATGCGGCCTTGATTCGATTGTACATGCGGCGCGCACCTGGATGACCAGCAATGGTAGAGTCATGATTTTCCTTCAAAATTGTAGAGACCTCAGCAGGAGTTGGGTAAATTAATTGATTTTATAGATATGTACTTTAATATTTGTGTTATGAAAAACATAAGATATCATGTTATATAATTTAGTATATACAATTTTAGAAAAAGGATCTGTAAAATCAGATATAGCAAGATCAGTTATGTTGTCTAATAAGAGCATATCTCTTAATTTAATTAATAAATTGTAAATATCTTTGTATTTTGTTTCTTCATAATGATGTACTTTAGAATATAGAAAATAATATGTCTTGTGTTTATTAATAACCTTATGGACAGTGAACGGCTCGCGTTACGTACTAAGCAATTCAGCAGAATTCTCGAGCTGCGATATTATTTCTTCGCAGTGAGGCATAGAGTAATCAAAGTCTTAAGAGACTGGACAAGCGATTGATTTTATTTTAGATAAATGTAGAGCCTGACTACACTCTTCGATAATAGTATTAGAAGTAGGTAACTTATTTGTAAATTGGTTCTTAAAATATTTTTTGTAGGTAGAATTATTTGAGTCAATGACATTTACTGGATGTCGAGATAACGCATCTGCGTTTGAATTAAGATGACCTTGCTTATAAACAATTTCGTAGTCGTACTCCTCAAGCTTTAAGCGCCATCTGATGAGTCAACTGCCTGGATCTTTATTACTAAAAAGCCAAACTAAAGGTCGGTGATCTGTAACGATTTTAAATTTGCGCCCAAATATATAGGGGCGGAAGGTTTTAACAGCAAAAATAATAGCAAGGAGTTCTTTCTCCGTTGTCGAATAATTACCTTCGGCTTTGTTAAGCGTTCTAGAGGCGTAGGCTATAGGCTTATCTTTGCCCATATCGCCTTGGGACAACACCGCGCCTACGGTGTAGTTCGAGGCATCCGTTGTGATTATAAACGGAGCACTAAAATCAGGGTACTGTAATAAAGGAGCCGTGGTAAGTTTATTTTTTAAGATATTGAAAGCTGTTTCTAGTTCGACAGTCCAATTGAAAGTGACGTCTTTTTTCAATAAGGATGTAAGAGGCTTGGTTAACTTTGAAAAGTTTTCAATAAATCGCCTATAATCGCCAACAAGGCCCAGAAAAGATTTGATTTGTTTGACATTAGTATAGGTTGGGAATTCGCTAACGGCCTTGACCTTATCAGGATTCGGAGATACACCTCTGTCGGTGATAATGTGGCCAAGATAAGCAACCTCGCGACGTAAAAACTCGCACTTATCTGGCTGTAATTTAAGATTAAATTTTCGCATTCTGTCAAAAACTAATTTAAGCTTTTTAATATGGTCAAGCAAGTTTTGCGAGTAAATAATACAGTCATCCAAGTAAACGTAAGCGTGGAGACCTTGGAGTCCTGAAAGAGCCGTATTCAGAAGCCTTTGGAATGTTGTGGGAGCCTTTTTCAAGCCAAATGGCATCCTAGTAAATTCATAATGCCCGGAAGTGCTAGAATTAGTGTTAACGGTGAATTCGGTTTTCGGCGCGTCCTTGGAACTCATTTTAATTTGATGAAAACCGCTAGATAGGTCTAAAGTACTAAAATATTTGGAATGACCCAATTGGTCTAAGATGTCAGTGATCAGAGGCAGTGGATAACTTTCGGAGACCGTCGCATCGTTAAGACGGCGGTAATCGATTACGATTCTCCATTTCTTTTTGCCAGACGCGTCCATTTTTTTGGGGACCACCCATACAGGGGCACTCCATGGTGAAATAGAAGGGCGAATAATATTTTGGTCTAACATTTTTCTGATTTGGGAATCGACTTCCTCCTTGTGGCATTCGGGGAAGCGATATGATTTAACGTGGATAAGCGGCGTATCACCAGAGTCAATTAAATGCTCAACGGCATTAGTAAAAGATAAGGGCTCGCCTTCCAAGTGAAAAATATCAGTGTATTCAGAACAACATTCCAATAAAACTTTTTGCTCCTCCGAATTTAAATGAGAGCAACGAATAAGGTCTAAAACCTTTTGAACACGATCAGATTTGGAAGTAGAAATAGAATAAGTATTTAGGCATGATTCAGAGTTCAGATTGTTTTGTTCGAGTGGTGTCAACTCTGCGTAATAATCTTTGATTTCGACGTCAGAGTCGGTCGTGTTTAAAACTGTAATATTAATTCTTTTATTCGACTTGATTGAGACAATACAATTTGTGACATAAACACCACTACATACGGTATGATCTAGAACAAGGGCTTCGTTATGAGAATAAAGTTCAGGATTGTAATTAGATATCGCGCATTCAATTACTGGTTCGGATCGCGCGGGAATAATGTAAGTTGGTTGAATGTAGTTTATAGGTAAGATATGACCACAAATATTTAATGATTTAGAATCGTAGTTAATGTTAGTTTTAAAATAACCAAGAAAATCGCTACCGATTAAGCCGTCATACTCGAGACTGACTTGCTCATTGATCATATGAAATTTGTAACTGAATTGATCATTAGATATAGTAAAATCCATTTGAAATGTGCCCAATGTTTGAGAACAACTTTCTACACTATTAATTCCTTTTAATTTCACGACTTCGCGAGACAAGTCGGGTGATTTACCTAGTACTGCCTGTTTCACGAGGCTAATAGCGGCACCCGTGTCGATAAGCATCTTTAAAGGCTCTTTAGAATAACTAGAAACTAAATAAACATATGGCAAGGATATTTTCTTGATTTGTATACTAGTTTCATAAATTGGAGTAGATTTAATAACATCACAAGATTTAGTAGGTATAGAATTAGAGTTAGAGATTGGGATGCCTAATTTATTTTTCAGGTTAGCATCATTTTGGTAAGTATTATTTTGGTAAGTACTATTTTGGTAAGTATTAGTAGGATTTAGCATTATTGAATTAGAATAAGATGTAGTATTTTGATGACTCGAGATGTCGTCTCGAGATGTAACCTTAGAGTTAGTATAGTAATAAGATTTAGAATGACTCAGGTTTACCTGAGATGTAGGCTTAGTAGGACTCAGTTAATTCGACTGAGGTGTAGATTTGGTAAAAGATTTAGTATGACTCAGTTGCTTTGACTGAGATGTAGATTTAGTACAAGATTTAGTAGGACTCAGTTGATTCAACTGAGATGTAGATTTAGTAAACGATTTAGTATGACTCAGTTGCTTTGACTGAGATGTAGATTTAGTAAATGATTTAGTAAGACTCATTTAATTTAACTGAGATGTAGGTTTAGTAAAAGATTTAGGATAAAAGGGTTTCGTGTCCTTTACGCTAGTCGATTTCGGAAGACACGACACCGAAATCTTATTTAGTTTAAATTTTCGTCGCGGGAATCGAACCCAGACTCATCGGTTTCGCAGAATTTAACTGCGCGACCGTTGTTATCGCGCGGCGGTTGATCATGTTGCGCCTGGTTCGCGTTCTCACGGCGTTGCATATTGTACTGGCGTTTGCGACATTGGTCTATCGTGTGACCTATATTTTTACAGTAACTACACCGTATACGCGTATATTATTAGGATAGTAAGTATTAGAATAGTTATTATTAGGATAGTTATTAGAAGGAATATGGAAAGATTTTTGATAGTTATTACGATTTGAACTAGAAGGTTTTTTATTCCTATAGCACTCTGAAGCATTATGCCCAGGTTTATTACACGTACTGCAAATACGCTGGAATTTAGGATTAAATTTAGAATTAGATAAATTAAATAATTTTTCCTCTTCGATTGCGTGCTGGACCGCCTCGTTCAATGTTGAGGGATTCCTACACCTAACAACATTACTTATTGAGTTATTTAACCCTAACATAAATGTATTTAAGGCTAAATCTTCCATAGCAGCTATTCTGCCTGGTAGTTCCTTTTCATCTTTACAACTATAGTGAATATCTGATAAGATTCGCGTTAATATTTGCTCGATCCGCAAAGAGTATTTCGTGACGTCTTCGCTACTAATTTGCTTACAATTTTGCAAATCCACTAATAAATGATTCGCGTGCTTTTTCTCGCCGAATGTAGATCTTAAAAATGCTTTTATCTCGTCCCATGTGAAAAACGATTTTAAACTACAAGCCACTTGGGCTTTGCCTTCAAGTTGCGAAACTATATATTTGCAGAGCACATTTTGTTGATCAGCTGTAGATAACGACATCGCGTTATCACAGTTTGTGAGGAACGCGGTGAGGGAGTCCCGGTCCCCATTATAAGGTTTAATGAATTTGGTAAGTACTGAAAGTGTAATTTTTTCAGCCATTTCAGGTTTTGCCTTAGATTCTGTTTTAAGTGACATTGTACAATTGTATAGATATAGAAAATATAGCTGTAGAATAGACACACAAAAATATGGTATACAGTAACGACACACAAAAATATGTTACGTAGTAGAAAATTATAGTTCACGAAAATTGTAGAAACAGTGGAAATGGTAACGTTGACGAAAAATAGTAGAAACGGTGAAAATATGGTAAGTAATTTAAAAGACTCACATAAACACGATCACTGCACAAACCATCACTCGTGGGAACGGAATCTGACACGCTCAGATAGCGCGACAGGGCAACCGCGTGCTCGACGACAGGTGAGGGCGGCGCCGGCGTCCACGTGCTGGTGATGCTGGGCGAGGTGGAAGTGTTTCGGAGATAACGAGTGCTCTACTCGTTAAGATGATGTTGGTGAGTTAGATCTGCTGCTACCCGGATGGTGCGGGCTCTCACGTTGCGGTGGAGGCTGAACGTCGACCAATCTTGGTTTTACGGTGACCAGTGTGGTGCGGGCTCTGGCTGCTACACAGAATCTTACCGTCGACCTTGAAGTGTGACGCGGGCTCAACCTTGGGTTCTGTCTTACCGTCGATCACGCAAACTGGGGGTCCCTGGGATTCGGATCTCTAGGTATCAACGGACACCATCTACGAGATCCCACTTCTGACACCAAAATTGTTAGGAGGCCGTCCTTGTTTGTCTTTTTAAAAAAACTATTTTTTAAGCTGCACTGATATTTATTGTTCAAGGCAACACTTTACAGATACAGTTCTACTGGTACCGATTTCCGAGTTCCGGGAGCGAACCGCTTTTCGCGACGGACAGAATCTAACTGACTTTTAATATGAAATAAATCATACAAGTAAATGAAAATGCTGACCAAGTAGAAACAATAGAATGGAAATGTATTAGAATACGTGAAATGCTGATCTAGCGTTATTAAGGAACTATCTCGGGTTATAACAGAACGTGGCGCTAAATGTAAATGTAGAATCAGAACTTTAGATTTTAAAATATACACTTGAGACAACCTAATTAAATGAAAGTAAGAATTTATAGGTGTATCTTTTATTTTCCAAATTCCAGACAAATATAACTATAATAATACATATAGGCTGTATACCTTGTACTTATACATATACATAATAACCCCGCTATACGCGCATAGGCGCGCCTTTTGGCACACGCGGAACTCGTACGAGCGTTGACGCGCTTCTAAGCTCGTATAAGCACGAGCCGCGAGAGACACTTCCCGATGTCACTACCGTTTCGAGCGAACACGCCAAAATATACCCATTTATGCGAGTCCGGTCTTTTGAAGCACGTATGCTGAAACGACCGTATTCACACAGAAAAATACGCTAATTTAAAACCGCCCATAGGCCTCACCTATTTGGCGTCACGATGCAGTTTGATGTCAACTTTCCCATCTCTTCCGCAAGATACTATTTGCTTAGTATGTTTCCCTTAATTCCCTTTTAAAACACCCACTGAATGACATGGACATAGTGACATGTTCTTAATTCGTCACCACACGGACGATAGATGTATTAAATATAGATAGATAGATAATATTCTCTATTGTACACCAAAATAAAGTACATTTCTAAAGTAACTTAAATCTACGATTTACGATACTACCTTAAATTTGGAAATATCATAATTATTCAAAGTCGATTAAATCAGACGTTAATTGGCGGAACTCCATTTAATAGTACCGGTAATTTTTAACGATATAAGAGGCAAAAGAGAACACGGATCATCTGATGGTGAGCTATTGTCGCCGCCCATGGACACAAGCAACACCGTAAGTGCGTCGCCGTCATTTTAAAAAGGGTACGCTCTGCTCCTGAAAGGTTGAAGTTATTCTTTAAACTTACAAGCCGTAATTGTCATTGTTACAAATACGCAATTTGTTCTCATCTTGATATTTCATAAAAGCATTTCAACCTCAAAAGATCTCTTAAAATTATGGAGATCCTTTCGCAACCACAACTTTGATCACTTATAGAGATAGAACACTTTGTAAGCTATCACATCGAAACAGCTACTTATCCATCCGCACAGTCCAATCCCCTCATGAATTAAGCACAAATAGCAATTAAACTTCCACAATTGTGTTTGACTGACTTATATTACATTCCGCTGTGATGTACTGAATCGTTAGTGCAACTTTTATCATTTGCAAGCCTATGCAGAGGAATATTACGGGTATTTAAGCTTGAATCGTGCTTTGCGGCGCTCAGAGCAGCGGGCGCGACTTGATTTGGCGTGAGCAAAGTTAAACGTTTGCAGACACCGCTCCTTCGATGGGTGAACGCTCGTAGTATCTAAATATAACAGCGACACAGTGCTTCGAAGAGCACTTCAAACCGTCGGTCCCGGTTCATGTCTGACATACAAAAATCGTAAAACCATGTTGGTGGGCTTCAGGTGCTCTAAAAAATCTGACACCAGAGTTTGAAACGCATCACACAGAGACAAAAATAAAGTTTTGCGAAGAATCCTCGCCCTGAAGTCGTATAGAAGCTACGATGCAGTATGCGATTACCACCGCCCATGGACACAATACAACACAAGAGGGCTCGCAACGTTTGCCAGCCATTGGGATGGGAAAAGAAATAGGATTACGAGCGGTATGAGGGAGAAGGAAAATAGGATGAGGACTTCAGCACTGTCACCCACCAAACGAAACGCAACATATACTGTTATTGAGAAATATAAAACATAATTCCACGCCTTTATCCCCGAAGAGGTAGGCAGAGGGGAGACAGCCACACTTCGCCAGTTATGTTTCGGTCCCAATGTAATAGGGGGCGAGTCTATTGCCATCTAACGGACACATTATTAAGCGAGCGATAAATAACATTTTTAATACACACATAACTTCGATAAGTCAGAGGTGTGTGCCTGGTTACCTGGGGATCGAACCCGAGAACATGGTCTCGGCAGTCCGTTACGTATACCACTGGGCTACCGCCGATATTATTGAGAAGTATGTATGTAGTATAAAGTGTATTAGTAGTACTTCACCGGTTGAACTGGCCCATTCATGCAGAAATTAGCAAGGCCCTTCTACCTAAAATGGAAATTGTCATTCATAAAATTGAAATTTGTGTGATCAGCTGAAAATGTTATGTGTTTTTTGATTATTTTCGTATGTAATTGTAGCACGTAGGCTAATACGTGCACCACCAATGTCCAAATTTGCACTCATACCTAATCCAGAATTCAATAATTGGTATATTAAACTTGACACATTCAACATTTTATAATTATGCCATTATTTGTTACACAGCACACCCATATATTATGTACTATTATTTTTATTCACAGACCAATATAGAGCCTCGCATTTTAATTACAGTAGAGATTCATCTTACAAAAATCCTTTCGGTAGTTTTCGAGTTCATTGCGTTCATATAGACAGACGCAGTGGACACAATTTGTAATATGTATAGAAACTGCAAACCTTTTAGGGGGTGGGTGTACCTAATCTTTATTATGGTGCAGTTTTGTTCTAGGATATTGCCGAAATTGCCAACAAAGGATTGGTTATTCTATAAAAAATAGACATGTAATCTCCTAACAGAAACTAATCTGCAATATTGTTCTATAAACTAACAAATCATCCCCTAAGAGATGTGTATTATACTAGGACCTGGGACCTCTGCTTGCTCCATATAAATAGGGAAGCATAAATGCCAGTATGATATAATCTACCAACAATAATCTTTCTAGCGTTATCCCGGTTGCATCTAAGACTTACACGCCTCGGAGCCCAGGATCCGCTTACTAGTCTAACCAGATGTGACAGAATATCAGATTTTCCACGGAGCGCCTGCCGTCTGACCTCCACAACACAAAGGGATAGTGATATTCCATGATAACCTATCAACATATTCCTTAATAATCATATTCGTCTATCTGCCTTTCGCTTTTCCATAAGCTGAGTATTGACTTTCGTCCGACTTTATTACAACAATGCAAAGCAATTTATATCCATGCTTTCATTCTGAAGGATTGATTTCAATATATTGGCTTAGGAAAGTTAATAGAAAAGTATTCAATTTTATTCGTTCAATTTGGGGGAGTCGCTTGTTCGAAATCTCGGCTTCAATGAGAAAAGTAAGTGGGGCTAGGTTATAGGTTAAGGTCTTCTGGTTTTGTGTATTTAAGATTGGATGACTAATTGTCATTCACGTATAAAATATTAATATATATATTTCTTGTGTGCGTGTGTATGTCACTGAACTCCTCCTAAACGACTGGACCGATCTTAAAGAAATTTTTTGTGTGTGTTCAAGGGGACTTGAGAATGGTTTAGATTCACAATTTAGTCCACTGGAAAATGTTATTTACATAATTTTTAATTCGTAAGTAATTGTGGATTTTGGAATGTTTCACATTGGAACCGACGGACTACGCTGCTATCGCAGTGTCAAATCTTAAATTAATAATTTCGTCAAGGAGTACATTGAAACATTACCTGAATAATAAAACATTAAAAATAAATATTTCGAGTCGACAACATATATCCGCAAAATTCGGATTGTCGAGTTTTTTGTTAAATTCTAATGGTTCTGACAGACAAATCACGTTCGCCATATTGGCCACTCTAGCGAAACGTCATGTGCGTCACAGATACCGGATAACATTTTGAATACTACTAAGTCTGAGTACTAAGTAGTTTGTATGTGTAAATACTTTTTGGAGTTATATTTCTTAAATAGTTAAAACGAAATTTTTATAGAAGTATCCGCCCAATAAAGGAGATTTGTGTTACCCCGACTGAACATAGATGATATACTATAACTAAAGAACCCCGAATTTACGCGAGCGAAGCTGGGGGCAAAAGCTAGTATTCTTATAAATTCTTTCCTTACTGACTGACTGACAACGCATAGCTAAAACTACTGGGCGCAAGAAGCTGATACTCGGCATGTATGTTACTTGAGGAGGGATATTTGGCACGTATGTCAGTGGTAGTGTACTAAAAAGGGATTCCCCGAGATGTCTAAGGGTTTGAGAGAAATGTACGTTTTACAGTCGAAATAGCGGAATATATGTAATGTGTTCTCTGCCTCTAGTTTTCTAATGAGTGAAGAGACAAGTGGAGTAATTATTAGAAGCCCGATGATTAAAGATAAGGTATTCATCAAGTATGACGTACGAGTCTGTACCTCAATTTAAGACCAGATATTCCTAGATTCACCCAATTTTAGACCATCTATCAAAGTGTGTTGTTTGTATTTTTAGGAAGCGGCATAGTACATCGACGGCTCTGCTGGATGTTACCGATAGCATATTGACTGCTCAAGACTCCGGAATGTGTACTCTACTGGTTCTGCTTGATTATTCCCGAGCTTTTGACAATATTGATATTTCTTTGCTTCTATCCAAACTACGCTACTATGGTTTTGAGCAACAGACATTGCAATGGTTCCATAGTTATATGGATAACCGGCAGCAGTACGTAGAGTTAAGGTCTAGTGATGGCGGCGTACGCGTGTCCGAGCAGGTTCAAGTAAAAAAAGGGGTTCCACAAGGCTCGATACTTGGACCCGTATTGTTTAGCCTATACTGTGCTGATGTGGTTAAGTGCATTCGAACCTGCAGCTATCATATATACGCCGATGACATACAGGTTTATGTGTCATTCAAGCCTCATGAGTATGATGCGGCTGTCGCTGCTCTAAACAAAGACCTAAAAATATAGCCGAATGGAGTGCGAGTCACTGTCTCATGCTTAACCCTGCCAAAACCAAGTATATGGTCTTTGGAACGAAGCATAAGCTCAATGCGTTACCATCCACGCTTCCGGTATACTTGATGGCGCAGTCAATTGTCAGGGTTAACCAAGCCCGCAATCTTGGGCTACGCATGGACAGTGAGCTCAGATTCGAAGATCATATCGCGGATTCTGTTCGAAATTGTTTTTATAGACTGAAGGTTTTGTACAAAATTAGGCCACACTTGTCTGAGGAACTCCGAGTGCAACTGGTAGAATCCCTGGTACTCTCGAGACTCAATTACGCGGACACAGTTTATGGTCCGAGACTTTTAGCCAGAACTCACCGTCTCATTCAACGAGTTCAGAATGCTTGCGCCCGTTTTTGTTTTTCTATTCCATTCAAAAGTCATGTAACACCATTCTTGAACCAACATTTAATATTAAAAATGAAATCCCGCAGGAAACTTCACTTGGCATGCCTACTTTTCGGTGTCATCAAGTACAAAGAGCCGTCATACCTATATACCAAACTTAATTGGGTCACTAATCAAAGACAATGTTCGAGTAGAAGGTGCGCACAACAACTGTGTATACACAGTCATAACACCGCTGCTTTTGGGGGTAGCTTTCGATACGCAGCTTCCAAGATATGGAACAATTTGCCCCCACCTCTGAGGCAAATAAACAGTTCTTTAACATTTAAAAAGCGACTTAAAAACATCTATTAGATGCTCAATGCGAGCTGGGTATCGTGAATATGGACATATCTTTTGTTTGAATGCCTACAGACAATTTTATACTTATGTAAATACCTACACAATATATTATATAATTATTTTCAATTTAAAATCAATTTAATTTATTAATTTATAAGATTTATTTATTTTTTAATTTCTGTTATAGTCAATGCCTTAATAATAATATACAATCTTTATTCAATACACTAGTCATAGAAAATATATTATAAATTATGTATAATATATCCAATCCAATAAATTATAAGTTATGTATAATAAAATAATACTGATTAATATTTACTTTCAATTGGAATTCTAATTTTATTATAATTTGCGACAGCATCATTCGTGGTCTAGCACTGTGACCGAATCTTTACACTTTACTTACAGACAGCAATATTTATTTTATAACTTTATGAATTTGGTATAGGTTTTTTATTTATTTATATATAAGTCACAACGCAACACACTGTACAAACAAGAGAACATACACATATGTAGGTACACATGGAATTGCACTTTGTGGCGCGGCAATGGTTTGTGCATCCGTGACGCATGGAAGGGGCCGGAATAATATCAGTGTCTGGTATGCACTAGCATTACTTGACAAAATGCTGATCTGGCTACCTATTTGGTCAGCGCTGGGACACATACATCATCTATTATTCTTTTATTGTATTGTATTTCTGCACTTTTAATATATTCTTCGTTTGTTATGTTTACTTCTGTTTAATTAATGTTCTTATTACTGTTTGCATATTGCATGTTAGTGTCATAATCTAAATATGTATCTATCTACCTTGTGTCCCTTGTGCTTTTGTGACCAAATAAAATTTTTCATTCATTCATATTTCTATGTAAGGTTTGTTTTGAAATAATTTTAGAGAGAGATGTTTCACAAATATTGTACAGTAGTCTAGGTATAATCATTTTCTCGTAGATGAAACGGACACCTAACTTCAAACTATAGTTGGTTCATGTTTAGTAAAAGGGCTCACTGTTTGCGAAATGCTTACCATAAATCATGAATTATAAGTTGAGTGATTTTTTTTTCAATATCTATTTAATTTATTGCATTTCATAACAAAACACAACAACTAATTGACGTGCCTTTACATCCTACCAATTACGGCCAAGGGTTTTCATTGTTAGCATAAGAGCCAGTCTCATCAAATTACCCGTCACCTTCAAATGATAAACATCTAAAAAAGAGACAAAATTTCACCATCAAGAACCATACTCCAAGATACAAACAAAGATCTCTTTAAAATAAAAAAACATTTCTCAACATACAGCAAGCATTAGTAGGGTGCTAGCCCACTGGTGATTTGCGATGCTACGTTGCTATGGTGGCATTTGATATCCACTATAATACTATATTAAGCAAATACCACCCACTTTTATGGCATCTATTTCTGTATGCTACCTTTTCCAGCCATGAAAGACTGGTCCTTATCAAAAGAATCAAGTTTGTTCTACATATCTTCACCTAGGTCTGCCGCGACTGCGTTAAAGGGACCAAAGCTGGTTGAATACCACACCATATTCACCGGTCCATATAGCTTTGCACTGGTGGAAACTGTCACATAGCGGTTGCTGACCCTAAAAATTATATACAAGACGCACTATTGTATAAATGCAGCACAGCAGTCGTCTCCCTGCACTCATAAAGTTATGTCGTAGACAGACTATGTATTTTCATTATAATTTGTTACGAGTAAATATTATATAACCGTTATCCTGGACGATTTCTTTCTTCATACACGCAACATCTTAATATAACACAGTTGGTAGCGCCATCTACCTTCCTATATATAACTAATCGCATCAAGATCAATCGTTCCACGTACAAGTGTGAGCGATACCATATTTCCGTCTCCCTCTCTCCCACTCCCTGGAAGAGGCACTGCCTTGCGCCTGATTCGTCGACGCGATCGTGGACGCGAGTGACAGTCGAGAACATTCGGCTCGCTGAGAACGCCGTCTCGATACCGTACCGCGCCGCACCGTTGTATGTGATTTATTACCGCTTCCAACAAGGAAAACCCGCTCGCGAATGGTAAATTGAAGTGAAAACAAGCAGCTGCATCACGAAACCACCAGGAGACTGCCCTACGGAAACGAAGAAGGTTGTATAAGGTAGGTGCCCTCCATCCTTGAAATATCCTATACCCACTCAATCACTCCTCTTCCCTTATTCCTTTCTAGGCGACCCAGAACTCGCCCTAATACAGTCCATTTTCCTGCTCCAAGTCGCCTAGAACCCTACGGTTTCGGTGTAACGCCGAACCAACAGTAGCTTAGCTTTTACGTCCCAACACAGCTGCATCCTCAGTGGAACAGCACCTTTAACCTAAAAATGGCGTCTATCTTTTTCTGAAAACCTTTTCCAACAAACTGCTTTTACATACATCGAGAGAAGCCAATTTGAGGGCTTGGCTTTAAAATACCTTAATTTCCGCTAAAACCACGTTCCACTCCAAAAGACAGTTTATCAGATTTTCGTTCGCTGAATAAATTTAAATACGTATTGAGTTCAAGCCAAGACAAGTTGTTTCGTATTTTACGTTAGAACAGATATTCGGAGTGCTTATCGAAATAATTTGCCAAATGGAGAGACAAGAAAGCGAATTTGATAATATGGTTATACATGCTGTTGGCTGGTGTTTAATTTCATTATTTTTTTTATTTTTTTTTAACACACAACACCATCTAGTCTCAAACTAAGCAGAGCTTGTACTATAGTACGTATGGTACAAGCTCTGCTTAGTATATGTAAATGTATGTTTATCCATTATCTAGTACCCATAGGTACCTGATAATGGATAAACATACATATATACTTTTTTTTTGTAAATACATACATATTTTACATAGAAGACCAAGACAAACATCCATGTTCATGCACACAAATGTTTGACTTGAGCGGGAATCGAACCCGCGACCATCGGCGTAGCAGTCGCTTACACACCCGCTGCGCCAACCGGTCGTCAAATTTCATGTTTTTGATGTAATATTTTGGAGCAGAAAGTATTTTATAACGACTCCAAAATAACTTTTCCATTTACGTGTACGGGAGCTACTCTTAAATCAAAACTTTTAAGAATTTTGTTGTACAGTTTGTATAACCCTGCTGCTCTTTATTGCTTATAGTTATTGCGTAAAACCGAGTACGGATAGAGGAACTGATATGGTGAAGCTATAAGGGTCTCTTGTGGTTTACTGCAGAACCCTAAAATGGAGAATATAATAATATGTTCGAACGCCTATATTTCGCTATGTATGTCCCTCGATCTCTCCGTCATTTGTGAACCGATTCTTAAAATCCATTTTTCATTCGAAAGAACGTACTTTTGAAGTGGTCCGAATGCCTGCAAGTCAGAATCTGAAGACTCCCAGGACTGTTAAAGGTCGAACGGTGAGGCATCATAGCCATACCGTTCGTCCATATAGTGACTGGCTGATTGTGACACTCTCACCTTTTACGCTGTTGTTTAATTGTCTGCGCTATAGGTGTAGCATCTACGCAATACACTTTATTCATAAAATATCGTCCAATAAATACTTCAGTAATATTCGTATAGAAAATGTTGCCACAATTTTTTGTTGGCATGAATGGCTCGGTTTGGACCACATCCAAAATGTTTGTGCTCTTACCTAACTCGCGGTTTTAATTATAAAGTTTTAGGACTTTTCGTAATCAGCAACAAATTGCGTTGGTTTTGATACCTGTTTAATCCTGTGAGGTCTGAGTACTGACTACCTGACTGGCATATATATGTATATTGGTTTAAATTTAGACAAAATATTTAGGAGAATGAATCTGCATAACTATGTTCGTGATCATTATCACCAAACCTATAAAATAACTTGTCTTGTCTCTGATATCATAAATGAGTCAACACTGCTAAAGCTAGAAAAATACTACGGATTTCTTTTGTATGGTTGGCACTCTAACTAAGCTAAGTACTAATAAGGTTCTTTTGCAAAGTGTCTGGTTTTAAATCTAGCATTTGAGGAAAGTAGAAATTTAACTTATCAACAACTCTAGCACGAGCATTAAATTTAGAGAGAGACATTACTCATATTCATACAGCGGACACTTTGGTAAATTATTAGTTCAGTGTCTTAAAAAAGTTGGTGTAGTTTATTTTTATCAGAACTCTCCTTCCATGTACTTTTCTCAGTACAGGAATCAGTAGCAGCATTGTATAATTATGTATCTACATAAAATACTTAGCAAAAGCATAATTATGCACTTTTAACAACATTTTGGTCGGTGCACACCAAGCGGGTCATATTAAAAACTACATGCCTAAAGTGAGCATGAGAGACCCGGGGGCATAGTAAACGCGCATTAAGCTACACTACGAATATTTCCTGTGACTACGCGCCGTGAAATGCATTTCACGCTTGACGATACACACGGACAGCTATTATGGCAAGCTTTTTATATTCATGCATGTTCCTTGTGGACCTTACGGTCCACAAGGAACATGCATGCATAAAAAATTCTAAGTGCAATCTTACGATTGCACTTAAAATTTTTTCCCCGAAATGCCCACGACATCGGGAAGAATCGGTTCAAAACCAAAAGTGCGGGCGCAAAACTGTGGGCATCCTCTTGTATTTTTATAAAATGCTAATATTAACGTATAATTTTAGTATTTTGTAAATTCTTTCGCGATACTTTTGCCTACGAAAAATTCCTTGTCCTAAAAAATACCTACAAAATATCGAAACCTATCCAAATTAAGTGAGTACTACAAAGTACTTATAATATTTAAGGCTGTTATTGCTAAGACAAAAGCCACTTATCTAAACTACCCTTTTAACTGTTATGTTTCTTTGTTATTGTTTAAGAGCCGTTAATATAAAGAATATCGTACGATTGTAAAAAACATAATTCTGAATTAAGATTTTCGCTCCAGATAATAGAATAATTTAGAACTAACCGTGTACTTATGGTTAAACGGATTTTAGACAGGAAAAACAATTTTTTTTTAAAGAACACAAAAAAACAGAGTTTCGCATTTCCGAAGGTAAGTGCCTATTTAATTATTAATTATTTCTCATCTCTCACTTAGCGGTGAAAGAAAACTTCGTGAGGAAACTTGCCCATCTGAGAATTCTCCACTATGTTCTTTGTGTGAAGTAATCCATCCTGCACTTGGAAAGCGTGATGGACTGTGATCTAATGCTCCTGATAAAGAAAAAAAACTAGTGAAAAGAAAATGTTGGAAAATAACAATGTGCGTCATTACTAAAAATATAATATTGAAAGTAGAATTGCAGGTGTGTTGCATAAAATCACGTGATTTGTTAGGAAATATGAGTCAATTAAATTTCAAGAAAATCTTTCACAATAAAAAATTGATGTTATAGCAATATTTTAGATTTCGCCACATTGTGCAATATTGCGCAATATTTGTTTGAAAAGCGAAAGGTAAAGGTTTCTCCGATGCACAACATTGTGCAATATCATGTATATGTATATGTCATATTGTGAAATATCTGATCGAATTGAAATTTATTTTTATTCATTTCATCTAGTTCACAATATTAATCTTACGAAAACGACATAAAAATATTTGATGAAAGTAATTTCCTACATTACGATAATTATTTAGTAAGACCGAATGCCGAAGAACACTACTAAAACATTTCAAATTTGTTTGTACAAACCAATTTTATTTGTGTTTGTCAATGTTAATGTTATTTTGGTGCACAGGTTTAGTAGTATGTTCCTAATTTAATTTTTTTTATTATTGTATTTGCTTTGTCTTATAATATTGTAAAGTAAATACTTGTTAATGGTAAATGTTGTCTCACACCAGTTAAAAGTTAATTTATTGTATGTTTCGCCTAAAAGCTGTTGGTGTGCCAATAAATAAATAATTAAATTGTAGTTATACACCGCTATTTTTTAATTAGTACAAAAACTTTAAGGACAGATTAGCGAAGATATTATTATCATATATGTGACGTAAGAATTTCATAATATCAATAAAGAGCAAAGTTATTATCATTTGTTTATTGTAGAAAATCTCACTTAAATCATAGTCATATTTTACAATCCATTCACTAATTCATTGATAATATTCCATCCTGCTCATTCGCATTCTCCCTGTCGCACTTATGATGTAGGTAGCAATAGAAAATAAAATTAAGAAAAATAATAAATGTAGGTAGTTATTTTTTAATTTTGTTAGTTCTACCCTCTCCTTCATACTTCATTCGGGCGTAGGCTCGGTAAAATTTATCGTTTAACAAGTAATTAAATACGGAGGTATGTAATTAGAAAGCAAACAAATATCAAAATAAAAGATGGTGTTCTGGACTAAAAGAAAAGAGTAATTTTGGCGTATTTATGAAGTTAGAATCATCTGCTATTTACAAATTATTTTATCGTCATCATGTTAGCCTAGAGACGTCCACTGTTGGACATAGGCCTTGCTCAAGGTGTGTGGAGAACACAGACCGATTTTGAGGCGCCTGCATCAAATTATTATTAACTTAAGTACGTATTATTTACTAAACTTACAAGTATTTACATTGTCCTTCGAAATGTCCACCACCGTTGTCAAAAGCATCCAATATGCACTATTTTAATTGTTTGACACTGACCCGGTCACTTTTGTACACTCACAATACGATGTCCATGGGTACACAGCTGCACTCGCGATTTTTCCACTCAAAAAGTACGCACGAAGCATAGCTACATACTCCCGTGATATGAACTGATATGATAGGCCATCGCGTCGGGCAAACGTAGACAAACAATTAAGTTTTGCAACGAAATTAGATACGCTGACTTTCGCTAGTAATTTAGTAGTTTGTGGCATCGTCGGGGCGTGGCGCAGGCGCAGAGGGGCGGGGGGGGGGTCATTTATCAATGGTATGATAGTACACGGGTCGGTCATAGTATTAGTATTGCATTTACCAATTATCACGTATTTTTGTGGACAGTTTTGAGACAGTTTTGGGACTTAGTGTTTTTATTTTTCAACTACATAATTATGATCAGTTAAAGATACTTAGTGCCCTGTTAAATTTTTTGTACTAATTAAAAAATAGCAGTGTATAAAACCCGGGAAATAAAAGTGTGCAATAATTATTGACTATTTTATTGAATAAAGTTGCTTAGTGAAAACTTAAAGTCGTGTCACTCTTTCCGAAACTTAAATCTAAGATCCCATGAACTGTACAGTAGTCTATGTGTTATTATGCCAAAAATAAATTGTGAAATATTACGCAATAAATTTCAAAATTGTGCAGTAGGTAATACGCTATAATTTCTAATATTATGCAAATTATTGCATATTATTGTACAACCAATTATTGCAAAAGCATTTATTTCAACCTTCAAGTTAAGCGTTACTCTCCGGAAATTTGTGTGACTGCAACTTATATATTTATTTTTGAGAAAATGTTCTTTGGTGCAAATATGTATTTTATTATGTTGCATTACTATTTCAAATAAAAATATTTTGCTTGTTATTTGTTTTGTTGCAAAAACAACTAAATACATAATACGATGATATATTTTTCCCGCACTGGAATCATTTTCAGTAGCTTAACGAGTAGACAACATAATTGTTCCCTATTCTTCTTCCCCGGCAACCTCTTAGACTACTACGACATACATTCAGTCAAAAGGACTTACAAAATATAATAAAAATTATTATAAAACCTTTTTCTGCTATATTTTTGTCTGAGTGTCTGGCCAATTCAAGTGCCAGTGTTAATTTAGTCTACCCGTAAGCCTACGACATGGTCATACAACAATCAGTCACCCGTCCAAATAGTGACCTCTGTCAACGTTGCTTTACCTTACCAATCTGTTACGAACGGCAAATCAATATACGCTAAGAGCGCTACCTTACATAACTGTATTATTTAAAGTATTTTTAGCAAGACTTCGTTTTATAAGCTTCAAAATCAACACAGCCGTATGTTCCAAAGCAGTCCCTAAACTTATTGCTGTATACCGCTCGCTGCTCATTTCGAGCTCGTGTAAGTGTAATAGTGTTCAATGGGAATGTACTGTACAAGTGTCGGACTTAAATTTTATGGCACTATTTTACAAATTATATGAACAGACACTTACTAGAACAGCAGGTCGGAGAGACAATGCCTATCTCATTATATACTAACATAAATATCCCTTAGAATTTCGGCTAAGGAAGTATGAGTTATCTAAATTTCAAGCAATTACTTCACAATTGAAATAGAAAAGCAACATAAATTTGAATTTCACCACAACGTGCAATATTGGGCAACATTTTCTTTTAAAATGAAAAAGAAACATCAGAGGCAAGATAATGATTACCCCCTTACTTATGTATTAACATACCTCTCAATTAATTTTCTCATACCCCTACCACTTCTTAAAAGATTAGGTTCATTTCTGTACCTACTTTACAAAAGTTAAGTTATATAAATTTTATACAGATGATCGCAGCAACTCAATGTTATGATAAGAAACTTGCTTTGATCTAAGACACAACAATCTACTCACCTAAAAATATCTCGATTTACGCAATTTGATTATATATATTCAACTTGACTTATAATTGCCTAGCAGCCTAAATCGGGCGACTCACCCTGCGATAAAAATAGTCTCAAAGATTTCATTTAAAACTGAAAGTTCGTCGCGCCAAAAATAAGACTCAACGGCATTCTCAAGCATAAAACTTTAGCTCTCATATTCCCGATATTTCAATATCACAAGACCATTTCAAATTAAACTGAGCCCAACGGATATCTCTTAAAAATAATATTTCTCTAAGCAGTCCAATTACGGAGTCTGCGAGTTGAGTAAAGCCTCAATTTTTGCAAGGATTTTTGGGGATCACCCAGTATTAGATTTGGTTGAACATCGTCATTTACGCCTTTCTCTACATACCTTCGTTGAGTACAGACGTGTTGAAAATAAATATTAAAATAAATAAATAACTTGCTGAATCGTGACCTTATTAGTTCCGTAAACGGTAGTAAGTGTTATACATGTGTAATGTGCAAAGAAATAACATGAATATGTCTCACGCGTAATTAGTAAACTTAAATACAAAATGGACAAGAGCCCCTTCACCCGGAGTAGCAGGACCGTGCACTCTCCGCCTCCTACACCGCCGGTAGGGCCCGCATCAGCACCCGCAACGAGACCTAATGTGCCGAGTCAAGGTGAAGATGTTCACGAAGTGATGCCCACACCGGAGATACAGTCATGGATGTCGATCATTGAACAAAGCCTCAATGAGATATGTTCTATTGTAGCTGAGGGTAAGATGAACTCGGAGCAGAAACTACGAATTAATTATTTATGCCGTAAAGTGGACAATGCAAAATCTCATATGGCAGTACGGTACCAGTCCTTGAAACATAGAACAGTCCAAGCCTACTCATCTATACAATCCCTACAAGAACAAGTTGACCTCTCACATCAGCTGCAGGACCTAAAACGGACCTTTGAAGAATCGCCGAAACTTCACTCTACACTACAACATCTTTTGCTGATATGGTAAAAAAAGGTACTAACAACCATATTCAGCCGATTAAATTGAATACCATAGCCATTTACCCTGACGATAAATTGAAGACCAGTGAGGAAACAAAATCTCTCGTTCAAAAAGTTATCAGTCCTGAGCAGATGAAGCTTCATGTACGCGGCCTACATAAGATCAAAAACGGCGGTGTTATAATTAGGACTGACACTAAAGACGACATACAGAAGCTCAAACAGTCAGTGCAGCTCACAAACTCAGGCCTTAAGATCGACGAGCCTCATAAGCGGAAACCGAGGGTGGTTGTCATAGGTGTGCCCACATCAATGCAAGAAAAGGAAGTATTTTCTTGCCTGTACCACCAAAATCTAGCCGATGTGTTGCCGCAATGCAATCTAGAGACCTTTTTCAATTCGTCAAGATTAAGCCACAAGTCGGGCAAGAAGGACGGTGAGACCTGCAACTACATAATAGAAGTCTCTGCAGAAATCAGAAAAGCTCTCATAACTAAAGATAGAGTTTTCGTAAACTGGTCTTCATGCCCTGTAAAAGACTTTACATTGGTCACACGATGTTTTAAGTGCCAGCAATATGGCCATGCCGCTAAGACTTGTCGGGAGGATACATACATCTGTGGACATTGCGGTGATCGAGGCCACTCTATAAAGGATTGCACAAAAGAGGCAGACGAACCACAGTGCGCTACATGCCTGCATTACAAAAAGCCGAGCAACCATATTACAGGATGCATTGACTGTCCAGCGAAAATCATGGCCGAGAGGAGATACATCAATACCATTGATTATGGAGACACCTAAGTTCTCTGTATAGTACACACCAAACTCATTTTACGATACGTATATTTCATTTACTATTTTTATAAACTTAACACCTCATTAGAATAATTGACCTACTAACATAATATTGTAAATACATGTAGTTTATAATATAACACACGCACATAACTATTACATAACGTTATAAATAATGCGAAATTGACTAACAACACTGCCATTGTTCGCGATTCTGCTGACTCGCAGTTTTACAAGTCGAATGCAGTTTTGTATAACTTGCACAACACGCTAATATATTATTATGTATCTAATATACGATTAATGATTATTATTTTGTACCTAATAATTAGTAACTAAGTTTTATGTTTTACCTTAGATTTATTGTATGTTGTCAAATATTGTAATCCTATTGCTGTATTTATGAAATACAAATCATAAATTTGTTAAGAGGGACCTGACTGCCTGTGATACAGTTTTTAACTAGTACAGGAGTCTGGTGTTCTTTCCAATTCTTAGAAAACTGCAGCCTTAAGTTTAATATTATATTATAAGAAAATTATTTGTATCTGTGCTTTCTGAGAAATAAATTTTATTATTATTATATATTTATTATTTATTATTTAAATTCTTTAATAATTGGCAGGTGGTGGTACAAAGTTTTAAGGTACACGATTTTTCTTCGTGGGGAATATACGTAGATAAAAAATGTTTGGATTAAGTGCCAAGTAATAAGCTACGCCAAGTGGATTCTCTCGATTGGATTTTGGAAATAAACATTTTTGATAGGCATTTGATGCAAGATTAAGTATTGCACTGGCTTTAAATTACTTAAAAAATAATTAGGATGCTATATGTTTATGAAGAAATCTGAACAAAAACTTGACAAGCGAGTTTTAAACAACGGCGATAGCCCAGTGGTGTACGTAACGGACTGCCGAGACTATGGTCTCTGTTCGATCCCCAGGTACCCCGGACACACACCTCTAACGTTTCGAAGTTATGATGTGAGTATTAAAAATGTTAATTATCGCTCGCTTAATAATTTGTCCGATAGAGGGCAATGGGCTCGCCCGACCAAAACATAACTGGCGAAGTGTGGGTGTGTAATACCCCTCTGCCTACCCATTCAAGTTTAAAGGCGTGAAATTATGTTATGTATCTTATTTTTGTTAAGAAAATTAGTTTAATGCACAATAACGTGTAGACACATTTGCATGCGGTGATGTAGCTCCCACTTTAGTATGTAACGTTTAGATGTCGTTCTGTCTGAACGTCATCTAAATGTTTATGGCTCGCTGAATAGATTATGCGACAGCGAAATTTTTTTTTGAAAAACATTGAGAAATTTAGGTTTAAAGAATTTATTTCTCAAAAAAAAAACTATACAGTTTACTAATAAGTACTATACTAATTAATTTAAGTATCAATTTGCATTCCGAATAGCCAATGTTATGGAAATTGATTTCCATTAATACAGATGATTAATACGTAAATACAGTCAAAGCATGTTGTCATAAATTAACATATTTGAACAATCACACATAATTAAATAAGTTGAAGACCATTAATTATTTGATTAAGAAAACTAAATTGAGGTTGAAACCGATACGTTCTATTAGATTTTGTTTCATAAAAAGTCTCAAGTTTTCTTGAAACAGACGGAAGGCATATTGTGTAGTTTCCTAACCCTCACTTGGCCAGCGTGGTGGCCTAACCCTATTCGTATTAAAAATAGGCCCGTGTCCAGCAGAGATACAGCTTATAAACGAGGCTTATATCATTACTGGATGTTCATAATAATTACTTTCATCGGTTGCCTTACCGTCAACTGCGTTTGTATTTAAAAGAGCAATTTTCTAATTTAACAATCATTTGGCGCAACGAGCATCGAGACATCTTGAGTATTTTTTATCAAAATTTTCTTCAAGCCCAATTTAAGTGGCTATTATTTAAATTCGCATATTATTTTTGAATTCGGAAAAACCCAGTTACACTTTTGCCCAACCCGGGAATCGAACTCGGGACCTCCGATCAGTAATCGCATACGCTATCCACTGGACCACGAAGCTATGTACAAATGTTTATGCTAAGATAATTTATATGATCAAAATATATGCGTAAATAGCAAAAGCGTACTAAGTTAAATTACGAGCTCAAATGTTAAGGAAATGGTTAATGGATCCAATATATACAGTCACACGCTTTGAGCCCATTTCTTAAGCCGTCACAGAAATCGAAGTGAAATCATATATTCGAGTCGGAGCGATAAGATGGGTGCCGATTGAAATTCCCTGCGTGGCGGTACCTTTGAATACTGAAACATATCAGGCGTGATGTATCGTGAGTTTTATTTGTTTTGTTTTATTACACCGCTTGGTTTAAGCCGACTTAGCTTTGTAGTCGCATATATCTCGTCAGATTGATCGGGAGTACAGTGAAGTTATGATAGTACTGATCAAATGCTTCACACAAATCTGAAAGTATGTCATTGAATCGTTAATTTAAAGTGATTTTATAAAAAAAAACACCCGTTATACCCGCGTTATTTAAGACTACTGCTCCGCTCCCGTGGCTCATAGCGTGATGCTATATAGCCTATAGCCTTTCTCGATAAATGGGCTAATATCTAACACTAAAAGAATTTTTCGAATCGGACCAGTAGTTCCTGAAATAAGCGCGTTCAAGCAAACAATCAAACAAACTCTTCAGCTTAAAATATCAGTATAGATGGTTTAGGTAGTAAAATATGATTCGGGTTCAGTGGCGTGCCATTGGAGAGGCCTATTTCCAGCAGTGGGCTATGACGGGCTGACGAAGATGATGACGATGGTATATTTCGCTTGGTTCTGGAGCCCAGTATGAAGTTATGATAGTACTGATCGAATGTTTCGCACAAATCTGAAAGTATGCCATCGACGTATTTTTTAATTGGAATTTCGTTATTCATTGAGACCTTGTGAATCATTAATTTAATGCGATTTTATAAAAAAAGTATGATTCAGGCTCAATGGCATGCCATTGGAGAGGCCTTTTTCCAGCAGTGGACTATGAAAGACTAATGCTGATGATGATGATGATTTCGTCGGATTGAACTGGGTACAACATAAGATTATAATAGTACTGATCAAATGCTTCACACAAATCTGGAAATGTGTTGACCTAAATAATATGCAGGTATTTTTATTGGAATTTCGTAATTCTTCAGGGCATTGTGAATCGTTTATAATGTGATTTTATCGAAGAATTCGTTTATGTAGCAAACATGTTTTTTTCATTCTTCGTCTATTTACAGTAAATTCAGTTATGTTCTTTCATCACTAGTAGTTTTCAAATATATGTATGAAATATAAATCTGAATGTTTGCACGTAGACGTTATGTGTATAATGGAATGACACATGTTTAACAGATGAAGTTGCAAAGCAGCTGTTCTTAGCAGGCGTCAACAGTTGCTGTCTTGTTTCTCTGAGGTACTCGTGTAGGTTATTCATACTGTTTCATTTATATAGGGTATAGATTTTATAGGGATGCTGGTGATTAGATTATTTCGCATGAATGTGCATAATTGGACCTTAAAAAAAAAGAAGGAATGAGTAAAGTAGTCTTTACGTATTAGAAGATCGTATAGAAATGGTAATGGTATAAGAAAATGGGAGCGTAGCTGCGAGCATTCTCTTGTAATAATAATAAATTTATCATGAGTAGGTATGTAAATATAATTGTGTCTCACATGCCCAAGAATGGTGAATATGCGGCTTATGTTTACCCCATTATCAGTATATACCCATATTTGTGAACTAATAAATACTTTTTGGTTTAATTTTCTTCCCCATTAAATTATGTCTGCTGTCATATTTGATGTCATAAAAGTAACCATATTTGAAAAATGTTAAGAAAATTCGTATAATACAATTATTCAATATCGATGAATAAAATACAAACAAATAATTCATGTACTTACAAAATATTATACTTCTTCTTTCTCTTAGCGTTATCCCAGTTTCAATCTGGGGTCCGCTTACTAGTCTAACCGGATTTGGCTGAATATTAGCTTTTCCAATATATTATACTTATGAATAACAAATTCAAGAATCATTATAATATTTAGTGATTTAATTGAACCAACTAAATCACTAAATATAATAATGACTCTTTTGAAAGTGAGGTAAATATATAGGTATTCATGAATATAAAAATACATTACACCAATAAAGGTCACAAGAGATTTCATGAGAATGTTTAAAAAGTTTCTTAATGTTTAGATTCGACTTTAATGTTACAGAGTAACGAAACCCAAAATAAACTAATCAGAAAAAAAATGCCATACCTTATAGAAAAATATCCCAAGCTCACGTATTGAAAACTACTTAAGACAAAAAAGTAACTATTTTCAATATAACTTGTGCAGTTACATTCGCAGAAGTTGGTTAAGTATCTCTGACAATAAATACATTTTGCTTCGAACTTCCAATACACTTTTGCTAAAGTTTTATTAAAAACGGGCCAATAACCAGTTTTCTTGTTTGCGAGTTGCCAATAATTGGGCCACTTGGTACGCCTGGGGATGTTAAAAATTAACCATACGGTTTAAAGTTGTGATATAACTAGGAGTGGGTAGTAACCTCCTTTATAAAATCTTACAACTGTTATAAACATGAGAGCTTGTGATGATAGATGGATGTATATATGGATGTTTGTTACTTTCTAGTTAAAATACTTAACGGGCTTTCATGCAACTTTGCAGTACCTAACTTGTTCCGATAACCGACACCAAAGCGAGTGCATACATACATAGACTCACGCCTGTTTCCCGGAGGGGTAGGCAGAGACTACGGAACGCCATTTGCAACGATCCAGACATATCTCTCTTGCTTCATTCACTCCCATCAGATTCCTCATGCATGCTCTTATGTTCAGGGTACTTCTCACCTGTCCTGTTTTTAGGATGTCTCCAATCTGATCAGAGAACGTCCGCCTAGGTCTTCCCCTTCGTCCTGTCCCTTCCACACTTGCCTTATATATCTGCTTGGTCAGTCTTTCGTTATCCATCCTCTCCACGTGCCCAAACCATCTTAGCATACCTTTCTCGATGCTTGTCACTACATCTTCTTTTACCCCACAACACTCTCTTATCACACAATTCTTTACTCTGTCAGTCAGAGAGACACCACACATACTTCTCAGTGCTCTCATTTCTACAGCATTTATTCTACTTTCATGACTTTTCTGCCATACCTAACTATCACTACCATACATAAGAGTAGGTACTAACACCCCTCTATGCAAAGCCAAACGTGCCTTTTTGGACACGTTTTGGCTATTCATAAACGCCTTCAGAGCTCCATTCACTCTATTACCTGCATTAACTCTTCTTTCAATATCTTCTACATTCTTACCATCTCTTGTAAACAGCGTACCTAAATATACAAACTCATGCACTTGCTCCACTCGCTGTCCATCGATCATAACATTACAAGCCGTAACGCATTCCTCCTTTTCAAAAACCATAACTTTCGTTTTACTTACATTCACTTTCATTCCTTTCCTCTCTAACGCACCATGCATAATTGTTACCATCTCCTGCAACTCCTCCGCTGAAGACGCAAGTATAACCTGATCATCAGCATAAAGGAGGCATTTGACAAGTAACTCATTCATCCTTAATCCACAATCACTATGTTTCAAGTCTTGCAAACAACTGTCCATGAAGAGGTTGAACAGCCACGGCGACGCTACACATCCCTGTCTTACACCTGTGTTGATGGTAAACCAGTCAGTGTATGCCCCGTTTATCCTCACACAAGCTCTAGAATCCTCATAAAGGGATTTCAGAGCTCGAATTAGGCTGCTGTTCACCCCATACATCGACAGTACCGACCACATTTCATTCCTCACCACTTTATCGTAAACCTTTTCCAAATCCACGAATGCGCAGTAGACCTTTCGACCTTTGGCCAAAAATGTCTCGGCTATGCATCGCAAGGAAAAGACTTGATCCGTACACCCCATACCCTTTCGAAATCCCGCTTGTACATCCCATATTTTCTTGTCGGTTACTTTCATAACTCTTTCAATCAGTACCTTCGCATACAATTTGCTCACAATACTGAGAAGGCTAATGCCTCTATAGTTTTTGCAGTCTTGTTGCGAGCCTTTTCCTTTATAAAGAGGCACAACTACTGCTGTGGCCCAGTCATCAGGTACTTGGCCGGTGCTCCAGCACAAGTTGAATAAACGCTGCAGCTGACTAACTATGATGCCCTGTCCAGCCTTCAGCATTTCGACTGTAATCCTGTCATACCCTGCAGCCTTACCTAATTTCATACTGGCCAGTGCCTTCAAAATTTCATCCACGCCAATATCGCTTTCATCATTGCTATCATTACCATTAATTTCACCTGTTGTTGTCTCTGTCGTCGTTCTTTCAAATAATCCTTCAAAATACACTTTCCATCTCTTCAGCACACACGATTCACCATTCAGTATCTTTCCATTCTTGTCTCTGATTGCTGTGTATTCTGAGGATTGAGTTTTTCCTCGAACTGCACGAACGGACTTCCAGAAAAACTTAATGTTTCTCCGAAAGTCGTCAGATAATCTACTATTAAACTCATCTTTCTTTTCCTCTTTTTTCCTTTTAACCATTTCTTTCACTATTCTTTTAGACCTAACAAACTCCTTTCTTGCTTCATCTATGTCATCACTCGTTGCCTTTCCCATTCTTTCATTTGCTCTGGCAGCCAACCAATCTAACCACGCTTTCTTCTTCTCCGATACTGCTGATTGTACATCCTTGTCCCACCATGTATTCTTAACCTTTCGTAGTTTCCTTCTCTTGATCACACCACATACTTCAGACGCTACACATACTACCTCTTTTTTAAAGGAATGCCATAACTCTTCCATATCATTTATGCCATCGAACCTCTCAAATCTTGCTATCAATCTTTGTTTATACTCATCTTTCACATCTTTCTCTTGCAGATTTTCTACTTTTATTCTTACCAAGACCCTCTCTTGATTATTTTCTCGGTGTCGCCATCTTCTAAAGAGCCCACTTATCCGGCTTAACACCAAAAAGTGGTCTGTATGGATGCCGATCCCTCGAAAAACTCTCGTATCCAACACATTCTTTCTCAGTCGTTCATCTACTATTACAAAATCAATCATACTTCTTCTAACATTTTTCGCCTTACGTGTATACAAATGTATCCTTTTGTGATCAAACATGGTGTTTGTCACACAAAGGCTCCACTCCAAACAAACCTCAAGCAGTTCTTTTCCATTTTCTTTCACACTCTTATCACCGAATCCACCCAAAACCCTTTCAAATCCATCTCGCTTTACTCCCACCCATCCGTTGAAATCACCTAACAAAATCAATCTCTCGTTATCCTTACAGGTCCTCAGAATCTCTCTTAAACTCTCCCAAAACTCCTGCCTTTCGTCTTTTTCTTGTTGTGACATACCCGTTACTATATTGACCGGGGCGTAAACCCCTACAATAAGAAGACCAGTAAGTCCTACTTTCATTACATTTACACATTCAAACTCTTTTACGCACTCATTTATTCGCGCAGACAGTATTAAGCCAACTCCCTTGCAGGCTCTGGTGGTACTATCTACTCCGGACCAATACGCCGTGTAGCTGCCATGCTTTGTAGTGTCACATCCTTTCTTTTTCGTTTCATTCACACACAGAACATCAATCTTTCTATCATCCATCATCTGGCATACTTCATCCAATTTTCCGTCCATTCCACCGCCAACATTCAATGTTGCAAATCGGCTTTCCGTAGGCCGCTTTTCGCCCTCGCGGGAAACGAGACGTGACAGGTTGCGAACCGTGTCGCCGCCATTTGAAGAATAATTAATGTCTGTCCTCATAGCGTTCCCACGAGTAATAGGGATTTAAAAGGTCCATCCCCGCAGAGCCCTGTACGGGGGTAAGATGGAATCCTAGCTGTGCCCTGTGACCACCAACACAGGCACCCTCCGTTTGAGACCAGCTTGCCCTCTGGCCACGAATCCCTCGCCACGGGTCGGTTTACATCTTAGATCGGGGTTTTGTGTCGGGTATGCTCCCTGAAAGTTGGTTTAATTTCGGAGTTTTCCTTCTCCTAGACAGGTTGCCAACCAAGGCTAACGAGGCCCATCTCCCCGAACGTTTGGTTTAATTTCGGAGTTTTCCTTCTCCTAGACAGGTTGCCAACCAAGGCTAACGAGGCCCATCTCCCCGGAACAAAGCGAGTGAAGTATAAGTATTACAATATTTTAAAGCTCATCTTAATTGCAAACTTTTGGTTTCTTAACCGATCACCATGAAGAGTTTGGGAGTACAGAGAACGATTTAGAGTAAATTTTACTAACATGTCATGCGAGGCAGTGCACGGGTGAATGTTATTATTTTTTACGTTCTTTCCAAAGCAAGGTACCACTTTTTGACAGCCTGTACAGGTGTTACTTAACTTTGCCAATGTATAACAAACGGTAGGCGAAATCGCGATGCAACTTATAAAAAAAATCACCTTACACCATTAATGGAATTTCTTCCATTCACGTTAACGTGAAAGGTCTATGATGATCAGTTTGATTTGTTTATGCGATACGATTACTCCGCTTATATTCATTTAAAATCCTTGTAAGTGTATGTGCAAATACCACTAATTATAAAAGAAAATAAAAATTTACATGCTAATCACTTTTCTGGAACTTGTTATAAGAATCTAGGACCAAAGATTTTTCAAAGATTTTACATATCTGGCGCTGAAGCGTTGCGTCAGCATTATCGTATTTTATCTAAAGATATGACGAAACCATTTATATTAGTTTGAGAAATGTAATAACGCCTAAATAGTGTAATCAGTATATATGTAATTCTTGCGTTACTGAATGATTGACACACAAGCTACAGCCAAAACAGTTAAGCACAAGAAGCTGAAATTTGGCAGGTATATTCTTTGGGGATCGTAGGGGTACACTAAGAAAGCATTTCCCAAAATTCCCACGGGATCCACTAGAAATAGTTAAATTAAAAGAATGTGCGGGCCTAGCTGCGGTCATGCTCTAGTATAGTCCATATTTCTTTTATTACAACTGTATGTAGTAAACACCAAATTGTGTCATTAAACTCGACTTTAGAAAAGTGGCTGTAAATGTAACCTATAAACGGTCCCACTGGCAGTCACGGGTTTTTTAAATTCAGGACGAGATAACTGACTTTACGTGTCTTCCCAGGGAATTATGGAGAAAGCTTTTGCCCGCTGCTTCGCTCGTGTCAATTTCGTTAAGATAAAATGTTTTGTATGAACTTCCGTAAACCCCTCAAGGAAGATCCACGCCGAATTTCACCTACTTGCGCCCAGTAGTTTCGGCTGTAGCGTGTCTGTCAGCTAGTCAGTAACGCAAGGACAAGGACATACATGCAGATTAAAGTGATGCCATTGAAAAAATAAAAGGTGTTACATAAAATCTGACTCTCTTTTCTAACCTCTTAGGGAAAGAATGTCCAAAATAAATGTTTATATGTTCAATTACGTCACTTGCAGATCCAATAGTCAAAGTATGAAGTTAATCCCTTGAAATATTGAAAGGGTTTCATATAATTTCTGACTCGCCTTTGCATCCTCTTAAGGTAAAAAATTCCAAAAAGGCTTTCTTAGTGTTCAATAAATTGATTTGAGGAACCAATATACAAAGTATGAAATTAATCCATTAAAGGAATAAAAAGATTCATACAAATTTTGACAACCTGTTTAACCCCCTTAGGGGAAGAATTTCCAAAAATCCTCTCTTAGTGCGCCCATATACACCACAAGTAACATACGTGCCAAATTTCACCTATTTGCGCTCAGTAGTTTCGGCTGTAGCGTGTCTGTCAGTCAGTAAGTAACCCAAGGATTTTATATATACAGATATCTTACATGCAGGGTTCCTCACGATGTTTTTCTTCATCACTTAGCAAGCGATAATTTAAATTTTAGTACGTACAAACCTTCGAGACCATGTCTTGAAAAGTCTAAAGGGCAATTTTCGTATTTTACCTGACACTGTACTTTGAACAAATATAATTACGAGAATTGGGCCTCTGTTTTTGTGCCCACTAGGTTATCGCTGCTGTTCTGTTCATTCAAATACGTCTTGCTTATTCTGTGATACAAAACGTTTTTTTGCATAGGTATGACGCTCTGTCGTTTAGATTTGACAGCAGAGATCGTACTGTGATTGATTTAGCTTTCACCGCTACCAATCGGATTTGGCACGTCCAGTCTATTTTGTTGCATGCAGGAAAAACGTATTTGTCGAACAGTATTTACTTTAGGCTAGTAGTGCGCCAAATAGTTTTGGCTGTAGCTTGCTGTCAGTTAGTAATTAACGCAACAATGTTATATTTACAGATATCAGTTAGCAAGTCGGTCATGGAAGACATCGCAGCATATTGGTCGACCAAAATTGGGGACGTTTTGAAAAAAGAAAGGACAGAAATACTCGGAACCGGCGAGCATGTATGAAAAGAGTAATTTATATAGAGGAAGCGCGTGAGGTTTATAAGGATTGGCGTTTAAGCAAGTGGCGTTTTGTAGTCACTGCTTACCCCGACGGGAAAGAGGCGTGTGGATATCTTTGTATATATGTATGTATTTTTATGATAATATTGCGGGAGTGTAAGCGTCTGCTACGCCGAAGGTCGCGGGTTCAATTCCCGCTCAAGTCAAACATTTGTATACGTGAACATGGATATTTGTCTTGGTCTGGGTGTTTCTATGTACCTTAACTATGGCTGCATTTACAAAAAAAAAAAAATATAATTATCATTTGTCTAGTAGGTACCATTAAGCAAGCTCTGCTTAGTTTGAGACTAGATGGTGATTGTTTGTTTAGTAGAATATTATATTACTATATACATATATTATATAATATTTTAATCTAATAGGCCGACTACTCATTGGCATCTCAACCAATTTAAATTGGGATATTAATAACATCATACAAATACCAATAACATAGATGTGTACACTGATACGCATACGTCTGCTAAGCACTAAACGAATGCCGAGTTTCAAGAAATAGAAAAATCATTTTTATAAATTTTTAACTAAAAATATTTTATTCGTATTCTCAATGTGTATATCATTACTTTTAGGACAAAAATATTCAATTTGTTTGACTGCGAGCTTGAAATCCTGTAGGTTCAATCACAGGACGGGAAGAGCACTTTGAGATTGACCGATTGCCTTGATCTCTTGATCCTTGAATTAACGGGGTTAAATATAATGACCACCATAAAATGCTTTGATACTTTTAGTTCTTTATCCAAAATATATACTTAGTCGTAGTAGAAAAATTTAGTCTAACGTCACGACTGCACTTCAAATTGTATTCGAACACCAAATGTAGTAAATGATCACCAAATAAATAGGTTATGTTTGGTGACCTTTAAGTCAAAAATTGGAGCCCTGCGAAGCAGGGCTTGACAACTTAGTTTATTAAAGTTGGTGGTGTAACCAAATCCAATTTATGTGTTGGTATTTCATACAACTAACAAAAAAACTTTAGTTATAATTTAACACTAAAATGCTGGTTTCATTTAGGTGATCATTTACAATTTTGTCTGTTATAAATTACTATATCTGGTGGTAAGTTAATCATAAGCCATAATTAACCTAGTTGGCCTGTGTAAGTGTATATATATGAAGTATATACTGTGTAAGTGTATATATATGAAGCATAGTATGAAGATTACAACATAATAATAACGTAATAATTATATCGTTAAAAAGCATAGTGTTTTAAAGTGTTGTAGTTGAAATTAACGTTTTAGTGTTATTTTCCATTTAAGATTTGATTTATTTTCTGTTTACATTTTTTTATCATTGTATTATCATCGATACTTGATAGATGTGCGAAGGAAGTTTCATTTCAATGTGACGTTACAAAACGGGTGAAAATTACGTTCAAAGATTCCGTAACATAGATATACATAACAGGTCAATAAAATCGTGTAAATTATAATAATATAGAATCAATTGACAATATAAATGACTTATCAACACAACAATGTGATCAGATATAAATTATAGTGTGGGCAAAACTTTATATTTTTTTTAGCGGAACTTACTTTTGTCAACGTGACTCATTTAAAGGTATATATTACCTCTGTTATTAATTGACTAGTCAGTTAGTAACTATGTATTTAGTAGGTAGACGACGAGTAAGACCCGCTAAATAAAATTGTATGATGTATACAAATTGCGGAAGTTTAAAACCGATTCGAGACCCAAACTGATCAATCAGCTGCAATTTCAACCACAAACCATTACATTGAACTAATATACTGTTAACTACGTATTAGATTCAAGTTATTTAACTTAAAATATTTTTTTGATAACAAAGTAATTTCAGTCAAAAAATAGCACATCTGTTATAACAAAAAAATATTTAATTCACGAAATGGATATTCACAAAACGAGTTTGCTAGAAAACATCTGTCGTGACACATTTCACAAATATTTTGAGATAGTTAAATTAAATGAAGCGAGATGCATTCGCAACTGTGTCGCCGCGAGACGCTTTCAAATGAGAAAATTTTATGAACTCCAGCCATCTTCAAATATAATACAATAAAATTACTGGATGTGGCAAGTAGTAATGAAATTATATTATTCCCCTGCCTGTTAATTTTGTATCCAAGAGATCTTTCTTTTTCTATCCAGGAGAAAAGAAGGTCATTGACTTCTCATTAAGTAACAGCATGGAAGTCTTGTTTTTATAGGATTGCCTGATGGTAAGCAATTACCGCCGCCCATGGACACAAGCAACACCACCGGAGTCACAAGTGCGTTGCCGCCCCTTGGGGTTGGGAAAAGGGATAGGATGAGGAGTGGGATGAGGGAGAAGGAATAGGGGATAGGGCCTCCGGCACTCTCACTCACTGAACGAAACGCAACAGTTTAGGTACTGTTACTTTACGTCGATTTTCTGTGAGAGGGTAGTACTTCCCCGGTCGAGCCGTTCATGCTGAAATCAGCAAGGCTCTACTACCGTGAAAACTAACTCTGTAATGATGAGATGATGACTGTACGGATTGGGTTTACGTAGCCGATCCGACGTTAAAAAAACAGTCTCGAGTATAGTGAGTTCGGTCCCTACACACTGACACAGTAGTTGGTCACGGATTGTAGTACTTTTTATTATGTTCGGAACTTTTTAAAAAAAACATTTTAGCGATTTTTTCTAGTTTTGTTAGAAAAAATATACTATCTACTATCTGCCTAGATTTGATGATAAATAAACCTTATTCTAATATTTAGAATTAGATTTGCAACCATAATTATTAGGATAGCAATCAGTAATAGTCACCACTAGGGCATTGCCGAATAGACTTAAGAATTGTTATGCAGAGAATCTAGAGTTCGAATTAAAAAAACAAAATCACTTGCCTTAGCGGTGTATCATCATTATTATCTTAACGTTATCCTGGCTGTATCCAACGACTTGCCTTGGCGCTAGGTGTCCACTTTATAGTCTTACCAGATTTGACAGAGCACATTTTTATCACCAGACCTTAAATTGATGCCTATTCATAATTTTTTTTCCGGTAATACATAATCTATACTAATATAATAAAGCGGAAGAGTTTGTTTGTTTGTTTGTTTGTTTGAACGCGGTAATCTCAGGAACTACCGGTCGGATCTGAAAAATTCTTTTTGTATACGATAGCCCAGTTATTCCGGAAGGCTATAGGCTATATAACATAATGCTTTGACCCTTTGGGGCCGGGCAAAAGGCTAAAAAACATAATGTCGGCTAATCTCAGGAACTAGCTGTCGGATTTTAAAAATTGTTATTGTCTATGATAGCCCAATTATTCCGAAAGGCTATAGGCTATACAAAATTACGCCACAACTTTTAGGGGCCAGACAAAAATAATAAAATGGTCAAACGAGAAGGGGGAGGGTTGGGTCAAAGGCAAAAAAAAGCTAAACGAATAGGATACAATCTATATGGGTATCGTTTTAGAGATTTTCGGGACGCTGATTAATAATATGAAATTTATTTAGTGATCCAAGATGGCGGACGGGAAATCAAAGATGGCGGATGAGAAAATTTTAAATATCAATATGGGTATCGCCTTCGATATCTTAAGGGGTGAAGAATCGAAATACAACATCTATTTCATGATCAAAGATGGCGGATGGGCAATCAAAGATGGCGGATGGGAAAATTTAAAAAAATCAATATTGGTATCGTCTCCGTTGTTTAAAGGGATGGGGAATCCAAATACAACATCTATTTCGTGATTCAAGATGGCGGATGGGAAATGAAAAATGGCGGATGGCAAAAATTTTAAAAATCTATATGGGTGTCGTCTCTGATGATTTAAGGGATGGTGAATTCAAATACAACATCTATTTCGTGATCAAAGATGGCGGATAGGAAATCAAAGATGGCGGACGGGATTTTTTTTTAAAGTCGATATGGGTATCGTCTCCGATATTTTAAGGAATGGGGAATTCAAAACCACCATCTATTTCGTGATCAAAGACGGCGGATGGGATTTTTTTTAAAATCAATATGGGTATCATCCCCAATATTCAAAGGGATGGGGAATCCAAATCCGACATCTATTTCGTGATCAAAGATGGCGGATGTGAAATCAAAGATGGCGGATGGGAATGTTTTAAAAAATCAATATGGTTATCGTCTCCGATGTTTTAAGGGATGGCGAATCTAAATACAACATCTATTTCGTGATCAAAGATGACGGATAGGAAATCAAAGATGGCGGACGGGATTTTTTTAAAGTCGATATGGGTGTCGTCTCCGATATTTTAAGGAATGGGGAATTCAAAAACACCATCTATTTCGTGATCAAAGATGGCGGATGGGATTTTTTTTTTAAATCAATATGGGTATCGTCTCCGATGTTTGAAGGGATGGGGAATCCAATTACAACATCTATTTCGTGATTCAAGATGGCGGATGGGAAATCAAAGATGGCGGATGGGAAAAATTTAAAAAATCAATATGGGTATCGTCTCTGATGATTTAAGGGATGGTGAATCCAAATACAACATCTATTTCGTGATCAAAGATGGCGGATAGGAAATCAAAGATGGCGGACGGGATTGTTTTTTAAGTCGATATGGGTATCGTCTCCGATATTTTAAGGAATGGGGAATTCAATATTATATAAAAATCTATGTTTGTTTTTGCATCATTTATAGACCCTGGAATAATAACAGATTAAGCGCTAAGTCAATGGTAACTTTGGAAAAGGGGCTTGGAAAAAAGGGAATTAAATAAAAACTCTTAAAAAGGCGATACGGAGTTCGCTGGGTCAGCTAGTAATATTATATTAATCCAAATCTATTAATACATATATTTTCATTTTGTGGTCACGTTTATACAAATATACAAAAATAAAGACTCTAGGCATCAATCCTAAATAGCAGGTATACAGACTTTCAATGGATAGATAAAAACCGAGATACGAAACAAAAAGCTCTGGATCACACAAATTGTTGTCATGTGTGTGTCAGAATCAGGAGAGCTCCCTATAGTGTAGAGACAGTTTTGATAAATAAAAGAGACAACTATCAGATCATAGTCTTTCATTTATTCAGTTTGGCACAAGGATATATCTTTAGATTATGTCGTGATTCTACAATTACATTTAGAGCCCAGTTCGCAAAGCAAATGCATAGAACCAAGAGAAAGAACGGGCAATAAAACTCTTGATCATTCTTTTCAATAAATACCTAATAATTAACAAACAGTTGTACAGCCAATTTATATCAAATATCAATGTTGTGGGTAGTTATATATTACTAGAAAGGTCTGTCTTACAACAGAACATTATTTAGCATTAACACAATCTACTAAAAGTATACCACAGGTATATAATGAATCTCATTGATACAACTTGATCCACAGTAGGTATATTATTCTATCCTATATTACTAATATCTCACAAACGATCAAACTACACACAATATCAATAAGATAATGATTACACTATCTTACATTGTTTCCTAGATGATAAAACAAAAGAACAAGCAACACAGAATATTGAAACACAGTGGCAGTTAAATAGTCAGAGCCATATCGTACCTGAGCAGTCGTCGAAGGAGAATAGGACGAACTAGCCAAGCCTGTCGACTTATATAGGTACACCTTATTTACACGTTTGACAGTTAAACTGTCAAACGTCATGTCAGTGTCATTTAACTGCCACTATCCTCTTACATATTATGTATAAATACTTGGATATCAGTAATTTCAGCCAAAAGCCTAGATATCATTACATATCTCTCATGTGCGTATCAAACTCACAGCAAGTCAAGTGGCAAGGCTGCCGCTTAAAAACTATCTTATCCAGTCAGCAGTGACATTGTTTTAAACTTGCTAATGCTTTTAAGTCCCAGGTTCGATGTCTGTTTTGGATTGCCTTATTCTTTGTATTAAGCAATGTTTCATGGGGCAATTATTCACCAAATGTTATTTATTGCTTTATTAGATACCTACCCGCTGTACTTACTTGATACTTGATGGCACGGGCTGTTTCCGCAACTCCACGTCTTGGCGTGTATTTTGCGTGCGGGTGGGAATGGTGTCGTCACTCGAGCCACCCCAGCTCTTCGAGGAAGGCCAGCAGACTCTTGATGTGGCCCACGGCCTCCCTCAGGGTGCTGTATCTGCTCAGGTACTGCTGCCTGTACTGTGCAACCTCAGGGCAGTCGAGGAGCAGGTGGGCTGCCGTCTCGTCTGCTGCCATACAGGCCCTGCACAGCGGGCTGTCGGTGATACCTATAGTAAATAGGTGTTTATTAAAGAATCCGTGTCCTGTGTAGGCGGCCGTGACTGTCCGTAGTTGTTGTTTGGACAGCCGGAGGATTTGTTTAGCTATCTTACCGTCTACTGCGGGAAGAGCCTCCTTGGCCTGCCTACATGTTTCAATACCAATCCAGGACTGGTTGTGTTTGGTCCTGGTCCTATTTCTTACCAGGTTGCGATAAAAACCAGAAGGGAGGGAAATAATGGGCTCGGGTCCCACCACCTCTAAAGTGGCCCCTCTTCTGGCAAGTACGTCGGCTGCGTCATTCCCTCTTGAGCCACTGTGGCCCTTAATCCATTGCAGTGTTAATTTGTTTAGTTTACCTACCTCTGTTAGTTTCTGGTGGCATTCAAGCGTGAGCGCCGAGGTGACAGTATGGCTTTTGAGGGCTGAGAGGACAGCCTTACCATCTGAGAGGATCCTAATGGACCGTTCCCTTACCTCACGTGCCATGATTGCTGTGGCAGCTAGGATTATGCCAAAACATTCGGCCTGGTAGACCGTGTTGTAGGCTCCCAGCGGTGCTGCGATGTTGATGTTTAGGTCCTCGGAGAATACTCCTGAACCCGTACCTGTATCTGTTTTAGACCCATCTGTGAAGATCGTGAGCTCGTTGTGGTTAACTGCTCCTTCGTGTATGTCCTCGTACAGTTGGATTTTGTATTTCTTGTCGAAAACAAATTGTTTCGGTATACGGTCGCCAATGGCTTGTGTAATAGGAACTTCTTTAAAGAGTGTATTTAAGTTGTTAGTGTGCGGTGTGTTGGTGTCTTTCCAGAGCTTCAGGGCTCTTAGCCGGACTGCCGACATCGTTGCTTCCTGTTGTATGAACAGGTGCAATGGAGGCAGGTCCAGCAACACTTCAAGTGCCGCTGTTGGCGTTGTTTTCATACAGCCCGTGGCCGCTAGGCATGCAAGTCCTTGAAGCTTCTGAAGCTTGTTGGCGGCCGTTATTAGGTTGGTCCGAGGCCACCACACTACTGCGCCGTAGCTTACCATCGGACGTATTATTGTCTTATAGAGCCATAAGACAATTTTGGGGGATAGGCCCCATCGTTTACCTATCATCTTCTTGCACTGCCAGAAGATGATGCTGGCTTTATTGAGCTTATTTTCCATGTGGCTGTTCCATGTCAATTTGCTGTCGAGAGTGACGCCCAGGTACTTGACCTCGGTAGACAGCTTAAGCTCTGTATCAAATAGCCTGGGCAATCGGTAAGTACCCAGCGCGCGCTTGTGTGTGAACATAACTAGTTCGGTCTTGGTCGGGTTTACAGATAATTCGTACTCATTACACCACCACTCTACTATGCGTAGGGCTTGTTGGGTTAGGTCATACACTGTACTGGTTACCTTACCTGAGGTGAGTATGGTTAGATCATCTGCATAACCTATTGTAAAGAAGTATCTCGCGTTGAGTTTGTCTATGAGTTCATTGATGACTAAGTTCCACAATAGCGGGGAGAGTACACCTCCCTGCGGGCACCCTTTAGTTATCAAGGCTGTCTGAGTGTCGCCTTGCAGGCGCACTACCCTTTTGCTGAGCATGTTTTGGATCCACTGTATGAGCATCTGGTCCACACCATGCCTGGCTAGGGCGTTGCTTATGCTGGAAAAGTTTGTCTTGTCGAAGGCTCCTTCTATGTCGATGAAGGTGCCCAGGCAGATGCTTTTTTGTTGTATAGCAGCTTCTATCTGGTTCACGACCTGATGTAAGGCCGATTCCGTCGATTTCCCTGAGCTGTATGCATGTTGGTTGGCATGTAAGGGTAGGTGCTTAAGAGCCCCACTTCTTAGTTCCCTCTCGCAAAGCCTTTCCAAGGCTTTAAGCATGAAGGAGGTGAGGCTTATTGGTCTAAAGGACTTTGCATGGGTATAGTCTGTTTTGCCTGGTTTTGGTATGAAGATTAGTTTAACTTCCCTCCACCTCTTCGGTATATATCTGAGGGCCAGGCTAGCCCTCATAATTGCCAGGAGTCTTTTAAGGACAGGTTCTCCTCCCCATTGTAATAACCCTGGGAAGATGCCATCCAGTCCGGCTGCTTTGAAGGGGTGGAAGCTATCGATGGCCCATCGGAGCTTTTCTTCTGTGACCACGTTGTTTGCGTGTCTCCATTCGTGTTCGGTCGCCACTGTTGGTGTATCGTGCCACGTTATTACCGGGGTGAGGACGCAGCCTGAGAAGTGTGTTTCGAGTAGGACGCGTCTTGTCTCCTCCTCCGATGTGGTGTATGTGTTATCCGGTTTAGGGAGAGTACCTGGTGCAACCGTTGGTTGTTGGGCCAGTAGTTTCCTTACCCGGTTTGCTTGTTGGCAAGATTCAATGCTCCCACAGAATTTTCTCCATCCCATGGTGCGTCTGAATCTGAGGCATTTCCTGTAGTCTGATTTGGCCGCTTTATAAGCGTCCCAATCTGCGTCCGCGCTTGTGTTCATTGCCCTATTTAGAGACTTTCTTACCTTCTTGCGCTTACGTTCAAGTTCAGCGCCCCACCAGGGTTGTTTCCCCGGGGTTGAAGGCGGAGTGGTTTCCGGGCAAGCTGCATAATAGCTGTCAAGCATCGACTGCGTCAGTATACATACCTGATCGTCGATCTGTACAGTGTCACCCAGTACCGGCGGCGTGGCCGTAAGGGTAAGTTTCTCTTTAAGTAGTAGGACATACTTTGCTTTGTCAGTGTTGTGTGGTTTCCTGCGGGGCTGTGTGGGCTGTATATCGACTTTTATGGAGAAGCTGATCCATCTGTGGTCTGAGCATGATGCCTCTTTCGAGACGTGCCATCCCTTGATGCGTTCAGCCGCTCCTTCTGTTGCGAGAGTTAAGTCGATAATTGTCCGACTACGTTTAGTGACGAAGGTGGGCTCCGTACCTGTGTTTAATAGGGTAAGATTAGTGGTGAATAAGTATTCAACCAATGACATACCTCTGTTATTGTTGCAGTCCATGCCCCACATTTGGTGGTGGGCATTGGAGTCCGTTCCTATTACGACCTCCGTATTGGTTCTCTCGCACTGGTTAACCAGACGCGTGAGGTCGAACGGAGGCGGGTCTTCGGCCTCGGGCATGTAGACCGATGCGAAAACGACCGCTATACTCCTTGGCTGCTGTATTATTTCGATTTGTATTGCTGTGATGTCTCTGGAACAGAACTCCATTAAAGCTTGGGCTCTGATGTTTTTAGTTGTAAGTATGCAGGTTCTTGGATGTGTGTGGTCATTAGAAGAGTATAGAGGCATCAATCCTATTTAGCAGGTGTGTATACAGACTTTCAATGGATAGATAAAAACCGAGATACGAAACAAAAAGCTCTGGATCACACAAATTGTTGTCATGTGTGCGTATCAAACTCACAGCAAGTCAAGTGGCAAGGCTGTCGCTTAAAAACTATCTTATCCAGTCAGCAGTGACATAGTTTTAAACTAACTAATGCTTTTAAGTCCCAGGTTCGATGTCTGTTTTGGATTGCCTTATTCTTTGTTTTAAGCAATGTTTCATGGGGCAATTATTCACCAAATGTTATTTATTGCTTTATTAGATACCTACCCGCTGTAATAGAAGGCGATTGTACATGATTTATTTCTGATTTCGTTTGCTAGTTAATTTACCTATGTCAGCCTGTTTTATTCAGTTTGACATTTACAACTGTTTCTATATTATATAGTTCAACAGAAATGATGGAAAGGAAAAAAAAGTGATATTTTACTGACATACATGTGTACAATTACCTTTAATGATAGTAAGTCATTAGTGTCAGGATAGGAGTAGACTGGTCTGTACCTAACCATTCGGGAAACAGGCATGAGCCTATGTTTTTTTTTATATCGTCATGCCTGTATCCCCTAAGGGGTAGGCAATGGTGTAATATTGCACCCACATTTTGTCTTATGAATTTTAGCTCCCAGGTTATAGGGGGCGAGCCTATTGACGTTACCGGGCACAGTGCCTGACTCTGTTTTGTTACTGAGAATTCGGAAAAGCTCAGTACCTAAGACTTTTGCCCTAGCCGGGAATCGAACCCGGGACCTCCCGATCAGCGGATGCATACGCTATCCACTGGATCATGGAGACACCCTATGCCTGTATTGTACATAGACTAATTCTGGATATCATATCACAGATAATGTGCGTGGATACTTAAGTAAAATATGCGTACATTACATTTACATTTATAGACAGGAATGTAGGCAACTAAATAAATTTTTGTGTGGTAATCGGGTGAATTGCTAAAATATAATTGCATTTACCAATAAAAAATCATATTTTTGCGTGAGTTTTTATTTGGTTTATAAATTAGACTATATTTCATAACATTCAATACATTCTTAACATAATTCTTGATTCCAATCGGTCGGTATGTCGTATATGAATATGTTGCTCATTATCTTCTTTGTTTTTCTGTAGCTAACTCTGGTGTCGATGTTTAAAGACCCCTCAAAGGCATAAAACATGATCTAACGATTCTCATCCTGAAACAAAAACCGCAACCGATGACTGTATCTGCCCTCCAGTGCACGGTAGCGCTCTGATGTTAATGCCACTAGCGGTCACCCATTAAAGTGCTGTCCTCTGCAGACGCTGCTTCACTTCGTTTTCGTAATAACATGTCCAAATATTCAGTCTGTTGTATATCTTGATTGTCTCTGCTTCGCCGCTTTATTCGATATCATTTAAAAATGATGAATCCATTATGTTCCTTCCAAACAGAATGAATGGATTTTGAGAGGCATCCTTCACCGGCTTTAATCGTGCACTTTCTATAAGCAAATATTGGCCCTAGCACATCACTGCTTCATAGCGTTACTTGGCAACAGAATTTATTGTGTAATTTCAATATATTGAGAAGCGGTGATCTTTGATATGCAGAGCAGGTAGTCTTGAATAATCCTGTTCTCATTATATTGCGTGACGCAGTCAAATAATTTGTGCGTAAAACTGTAGAGTTTGAAGACATTTCCAAGTCAGTTTTATTAAAAAAAACTGTTTGAAGTAACGCCATAATAAATACATGATAATGAATATTATACAAATGTATACTCTACTGAAACTGGATGTTTTATTTACCTTTGATCGATAAAAATATTAAGTGGCCTGATATGGATAATGCTTATTTGCTGAATCGATATTGCCTTAGTAATATTACTATTATGTTATGAAAATATTCGCAAATATACATACAAAATATAAATTATATACTCTAGGCACAATAATATTGGAATTGGAAAATAGAAGCGTGGCACTAAGGAAAACATATAAAAGGCCGAACATTTTCGGGAGTCGCATATAAAGTACTCACATCAGGCACCATACTCAATTTTGGATTACTTTTGAGGCCTGATCAGGGGAAATCCGCAACTGGGGATTATCATAGTGGCACAAAAAAGTCCGTGATACTGTCACTAATATTACATTAGCAAGTTGACCTCTATATACCCCTTATAAAAGCTACTATTCCCTACGCGTGTAAAATTAATAATAAATAAATATAAACGTAGTCACGTTATCATTTCAAACAGACCTTGTCCTTGTCGGCGCTGTTTCCACAACAATCCTTTGCACTAACACTGTATTCTCTGTAGCATTTTGATCCTTATTCTGTGCACAGCACGGTCCTTTTTCTTTTGTCAGTTCGTTTTCATTAGATTCTTGATTCCTATTTCCTGAGCAGCAAGGTCTACTTTTGCATGTTGACTGTTACAAGTTGACCTCTATATACCCCTTATAAAAGCTACTATTCCCTACGCGTGTAAAATTAATAATAAATAAATATAAACGTAGTCACGTCATCACTTCAAACAGACCTTGTCCTTGTCGGCGCTGTTTCCACAACAATCCTTTGCACTAACACTGTATTCTCTGTAGCATTTTGATCCTCATTCTGTGCACAGCACGGTCCATTTTCTTTTGTCAGTTCGTTTTCATTAGATTCTTGATTCCTATTTCCTAAGCAGCAAGGTTTCTTTTGCATCTACTGCAGTCTCTGGATGGTGATCCTGGTCTTTCGTAAGGTCTTCGGTGTCCAAATCTCGTTCCGAAGTGACGATAGGGTCCGAAACCAAACCAGTCGAAAGAGTCCATTGGGCAATGGGAGCCAAAACCGTGGCGGCCGGGACCAAATCCACGGTGGTCTCGAGGTCCCCGGTGATAATCGTAGTCTGGTGGTCCTCTTCTTCCACAGTCGGGGGATCTATGACGGTGGTGAGGGCTCCTATGCCGTCCACATCCAGGTCCGTGATGAGGAGAGCCATGGTGACTTTCGGGAGGTCCACGACGCCCGCATCTGGGAGGTCCGTGGTGTTCGTGTTGAGAAGGGCCATGGTGACCTTCAGGAGATCCGTGTCGACCCCATCCGGGAGGCCCACGACGTCCGCATCCTGGCGTTCCGTGGTGCTCATGATGCGGAGGGCTATGACGACCCTCAGGCGATACATGTCGGCCGCACCTTGGCGGTCCATGTTGATCGCGTTCAGAGGGTCTACTGTGGCCATGACATCCAATATGTGGAGGTGGTCCACGGTTTCCGCATCCCGGGGGTCCTTGATGATCGTGTTCGTTAGGTCCGTCACGTCCGTGAGGCCCATGTCTACTATCATGAGGAGGTGGAGGTGGATGTCCACGTTCACCACGATGATCTGATCGTTCAGGGCTATGATCAAACCCAGGCGGTCCATGAGGCCTGCAGCCATGTCTGTCAAAGTGAGGCCACCCATGCATACCGAATGGGGGCCTACCTCTGCCGCAAGGTCTGAAACTGCGGTCCCAATGCCCAAAATGCGGCGGCATATCGATAAACTCGTATTCAAAATCTCCTCTCATTCTGATGTGCTCTCTATCGAAGCTTTCGCTGGACTGATGATTGTGGATGTATGCTATGAATATATAATGCGGCCACGTGATCCAATGTTGTGAAATCGATTCTAGGGGTGTGGTAATCAGGTAATTCTCGTATTTCTAGATAAAGTTATGAGTCACTGTTTATTTTGTTCTCATTTCTGTAATAACAGACGATGTGTCGTCATTGAATTTAATTTGTTTGGTGTTTTGTTTACTAATTTATAGGCAGATAAAAGTTTTGTATTAGATTAATAAAGTAAGTTTCACAGAAGAATAACTGAAGCATGGAAGGAACGATATTTTTAAGAACAAATTGAATATAGCTACACTCTTCACTCATATGATAAATTAGAGTTGCCAGAAGAAGATGGCACTATGTTTGTCAGTTAGGGCTAAAGACAATTTGAACACAAATATCGTAACTTTTTAATTTAATAGTGACTGAGCAAATCCGCTATCGATATCGATTAAAGTTTCAATATAGGTTCCAAAATCAAACGGACTTGTAAAGTATATTATTTATATGTTATACATTTTAAATTCCGTAACTTTATATCCACAGCAGTCAGAACGCTAGTTGATGGACAGTCTTTAAATAATTATTACACAAACTTGAATTTTCAAACTGAACTTATATATTTTTGTTTCAAATGGGTACTCAGTAGCACATAATCTTTCGAGGCGTTATTTTCTAATTTTCATAGTATTTTTCTTTACGCATCAACAGCCTTTTCAAGTCCACTGCTGGTCTTTAACCTTCCGTGGTGGAGGTTTGGCCTATTATAATACCACACTAGCCAGACGTATTCGTATAGGGTTTTATTTCGAGATTTCCTTCTCTTGTTTCTCTTTGTCGCCTCATACGACACCCTCGGCATAAATGTTTATTTATACTTATTTATAGTTAGTTTTTCAGCTGTAATGAAAGCTGTAAGTGGGATTAATAAATATTAAATAAATAAATCATCACCCCCTACTCTCTCTCTAACCTCAATAACATATTTTTATTAGAGAAAGCAAATAATTAAGATAAAAGCAAAACTCATAGCTTAAGCATTATAATAACTGAGAATGGCATATCCAAATTAATTCTTTACAAGGATAGGAGATAGTCGACATGGATTTTATCAAGCAAAAAACATAAAAATTTACTTAAAATAGATAAATCAGACAAAACCTTGAATAGTGCCCAAAGGTTTGTTATTAACAATAATCACTTTATTGAAATTTTCTCATTACATAGTGTAGGTAATACAAATCTATGTGTAAAAAATGTATGTGCGGGATCGGACACTTTTCGGTCATACATGTGACACACAGAATATTTAGAGAGAAAAAAATTGTGGCTAGACTAGCCCTTCGATTTTATCTTGGGATCGGCACATTATTAGTCCACTAGTCGAACAAGAACAACCAAGATTTGGTCTCTGGGTAGATGACATTTAACAAAATTTCTTTCAAATGAAGATTCCCTTATTTTGATGCATATCCACTCAGTAGTCGTGACTATGAAAGCAGACAATTCTTATCAAACCTTCAATTTACTGTCCTTTAAATATTACTGTCTTTGTAAAGAAAGATCAGGTATTTTCTATAGGTGCATTAATTTTTTTTGTAATATGATGGATTCTAACAAGCTTCGGAATTCATTACTGTTGCTGATAGTTTAAATAATAGCAAGTAATTATTAAAGCACTCACACTGATATGTTTAGAAGGGAGGAGCCATCTGTCATTACTATAAAAACATTCCGCAGTAAAATGCTTGGAACAAATTCTATGGTGCTTTCTAGGCGGGTGCCTAGTATATCGTGGAGAAAATTGGGTAATTTTCTCCACGACATACTGCAGCAATCCACTTATTTTATAAATCTTTATCACGTGCACATATAATCTAAAAAATAACGAGGTAAAAATATAAGGTGGATAGACATATCGATAAGATTTTTTACAACACTTGAAAAGTCGATATAAATATTATACGACTAAATTCAAAATCATGATAGAACTGTTATAAAAGAAAAAATCACTAAGGTTATATAATTTGATGGCATAATTTTGTCTAAATTGTATCTTACACGTCAGTTGACTGTGTTCAATTTGGGAGTACTAGGACGGTCTCTATGTATATTATCCAATCTCTTTGGTAAGTTTAGTCGTATTCTGTCAAAACTGGTTAGGCTAAAAGGAGGTCAACGGTCTCCAAGGAAAAAGTACTGGATGCAGCCGGGAAAACGCTAGGCGATGATGATGATGATGATGATGACGTTAAGTGTGGAATGTAATATTCAGATTATTGCATGGGTATAGCATAGTGGTTAAAAAGGTCATCTTGCCATTTAACACTTCTTCGTGTGTCTTAGAGTTCGACCCCACGCGAGCCAAAATTATATGTGATAGAACTAATTATTGCTTTGAGTCTTGGTGATTTTGAGGTCACTGATTGAATTATTGTGCACTTGCGATTCTGGTTTTATTTTTACTTCGAACATCTTCATAGGCAAATGAAAAAAAGTCACTGAAGGTTACAAAAACTTGTATACGTATTTTTTTATGTTGAGAGCATTTTTTATTGATTGTTTTATAACACAGAGGACAAACTTTATATTGACCAGTCTAGGCAAATAACAAAATACAATACTTAGCAAGTTTATAAGCTGTTTACAATATTGATATATGTTATACGAAAACATCATAAAAGTTTATTTAATGGGTCAAGTCCAGTTTAAGGTTACTAAGGTCATACCACGGCTGTTATAAGATGGGCAAAATGTCAACGCAGCTAGCAGCACATTTTATATATTTAAACATAACCGTTACTTCCCAATCCCGTAGGAGTTTTTGGAAATTCCATATTACCCTTACGATCCCCAAACATGCCATATTTCAGCTTTTGCGTCCAATACATTTGCTGTGCGTAGTCCGTCAATCAGACAGTAATGCAATAATGTTTTAAAATTATACAGATTAGACAGTTTCTTTTTCATAGACTCACGCCTGTATCCCCACTGGTAGGCAGAGGTGTAACATTTCGCCATGAATTTTTAGGTCCCACGTAAATGTGTGAGCCTATTGCCGTTACCGGACACATCACCAGACTGAGAGAATTCAGAAAAACTCAGTAACAGTTTTGCCCGACCCGGGAATCGAACCCGGGACCTCCGATCAGCAGTCGCATACGCTATCTACTGGACGACGGAGGCAGTCTAGATAGTTGCACACGATAAAGACAAAAAATCGTGCATTATGTTTACATACCGCGAAAGCTTACATCTATAATTGGCTCAAAAGCTCAGAGGTCTGTCTTCCATTTCGTGCACAGTTTTATATAGAAATGATGTTAGACCAGAGAATATTTAATTATTATCAGTACCTTTTCAATTATTTTAATGAACTCGGAGCTAACCAAACAACAAAAGTCACTATTTGGACAGCCCTAAACAACTATTGCGTCCATTCGCCATAGTTAACAAATAAAAGACGTAACCGGAAATGGACTATTTTTGTGGGTAATCCTACAGTACTTACTAGGTAATGATAATGACATATGTATATGACGTCACTCTCGCCAATTGTAACGTATGTTTATATAAGTCATTACACACAAATTATTTGTAGGGTAATTTTATTGTAGGTGTAAGTGCGTGTAGATTTTTAAGCGTTTAATTTTTATCGCTCTATTTGGGCGGCGTGTCAAAGACCTACTTGGAGGTTAGCTGGAACTCCAAGATCTGATCATGATAATGATGATGACTGTTTATAAACTCTTTCATTGCTTGCTATTGGCGTCTTCTCGCTGTGAGATGGGCTAGGTAACAGCACAGCACGCTGCTCCATTGCTGCAGGATTGCAGCAGGGTATTCTGACTTCGTATTGCCTCGCCTCTGTGGGACTTTCAGGTGTTAAACATACTTCACATACCTTCCACAAGAGAAGGAGGATAAACCCGTAATTTGGTTTTCTACTGCGAAGTCAAAAATGGCGCTGCCAAATGCGGGTGGGCAGACTTCATATGCCTTTCGAGAACATTACGGAAACTCTCAGACATTCAGGATGCATGTGTGAGAGCTTTCAATTTTTCCTTGCGATATATTTACGGATCGTTAACAAGAACTTTGGGTTGAACACAAGGCCAATAGGATAGACATAAACAATATCGGAAACCATAAAATAGGTAACGATTAGGCTTACAGAATGATCAAAATATATCTAAAGATAAAAAAGAAATTGAACACAACTCATTTGTTACCAATGTTACTACTCATTTATTTATCGTCTCATCAATTAAGTATCGTCGCCTTTACAGTTCGTTGAACTTTGAATCTTTTGTGCTCACAATAAAGATGACATGAAAAAATAACATGGGCGTTTGTTGAAGTAGAAAATTAGGCTTTAAAAACGTTATTTAACCAAAGGCCTTAAACTTAGCGTTTCCCATCGCTGCATGTCGAAGTACTCAAATTAGGATTTAAGTGCCTTTTTAAGTTGTTCAGAGGGTTATGTTTTAGGACAAGTCATTGGAACATTGGGAGTAAGTCCGGTGTCACGAGAAACTTTACAAACTTTGTTTCAGATGACTTCTAGAGCCCCGGTTCTAGTCTCAGGAAAAGAATCATAAACCCACGCCGAAGGCTTTCAGGTGGTCTGAAAACTCCGACAGAGATGGCTACACCTTCACGCGAAAGAGAAAGATTCATAAATAAATAAACTACAAATAGTTTTGTCATGATCATGCTCCGTGGTTTAATTCGGATACTTTAAGAAACGAAGTGAAACATTTTGGAAACGCCTACAAAGTGCAAAGGTGCGAAAACTAATATTTTTCTTATAATTGTTTGAGATATTATTGGGAGTTGGAAACAAAATGCTCATACTAAGATTGTGTTTGAAATCTCGTAAGGATAACTTTGTGCCCAAAATTTTGCATTGCTCACTACGAAATTGACGGAATTTCAAATTATTTTCGGATGATTTTAACTTGCCAGGATGATACATTTATGAAATCCTCGTGACGTAATTACGCATCGCCGCCATATTGTTGATATATGACGTCATTTCCGTTTGCTAGTGGTTGCGCAATATGGTGCAACACTATAATTGCATATGCAGGATTTGTGTAATTAATATTGTGATGATTGGATTTTCAGAGAATTTTGGTTGCAGTGAAAATATTTAATGTATCTAGGAGTCATTGCTTGAATAGCCTGTTACGCATATAGTTCAACGCTTTCATATTTACAATGACCGAAGAATACTACAGAAGCAGCGTCCTAGATTGCCACACCGGGGAACTCGGGTACGAATCTATGACGTGTTCCATTGTCTTTGAAAAGATATGAGTGTATCAAAAAATATTGCTGTTCTTAATACTTAGCAATATCCAAAAAAATATTATAGAAGCAGCAACAGTCCAGTAGAGATACATTTAAACTTCCCCACAGAGAGACTCTGTTTCGAATCCCTGGCACGCAACATTGTGTTTTAAGGTTATATCTGTATCATGTTTTTATTATCTACTATATAGATATATATGTATTTGTTATTAGATTTGTCTTGGGTGTGTCACTAAGTAGGTATTAGAGTCCAGTGCTGGTCTACTGACTAGACCAACAAGTCAGTAAAAATTGCGAAGTAATTTTTTTATTACTCTTTATATACTCGTACCACCTGTTTATTTGATACACCTGAAAGTTTTTGACCAATGTAACTTAAATATAGAATGTGAAGTTCATAAAACTCGCAGAAACAATTCCTTCAGAGTTCAAGAGTTTACGAGTTACAAACCGTAGAAAGAGTTCAAATTGACATACTGCTTATGAACTGCAAAGGTAAACCACGCTCGGTGCAAGATGAGCGAAACGTCGGAAACAAATAGTTATTTATACCTTAAATTAGTTAATTGTACGCGATTAAGACCCGCTAATTTATTGTGTATGATGTATACAAATCGCGAATGTTTAAAATCGATTAAAATCGATAACTGCAAAGGTGTTTAAAAATATAAACTGAGAAAAAATGAAGTTGAAGCAAGAAACAAGACTATATTTTTCTGGCAATATGTGATCTTGTTTGTAGCTATTTAAGCAACATATCTGTTCGGCATTTTGACGACGCGCTACAAGATGCGCAAGCAATCGCTTATTTTTAAGCGCCCATATCTTGACTTGGCTTGCCGTACGAAATAATAGATCGTCAAAGGTAAGCAACGCTTGCTGTCAGGTCAGCACTTGGCTAAGTGACCGCGTGGGGCATTAATATCAAAGCTCTATCAAGCTTCGGAGGGCACGTAAAACTGTCAGTCCCTGTTCTCTATCTCAGGACGGCTCTTCTTACGCCGTGTCAGATGCCTTCAGCTGCTCCAAAAACTTTGACACCAGATTAGGAAACACACTCATACTCTTATTCATTTTCTTTTATAAAACTACAACGCTCGCTCTAAGAATAAGACTACAGTGTGGGTAACTTTACAACCATACAATCAAGAGACAAAGCATTTGAGCATCACACCCATTCATAAAGTATTAGCCTGAATGGGGATCCAACCCACGACATTCTGCGCAGAACAAAATGGGGAGGCAATCGCTACCACGTGTGACGTCGCTGTGACGTCGAGATGACACCACCTCTCGGCCGCTTGCATCTCCGCCCCCCACCGCACCGCGAGCTTCTTTAAAAGCGGACGCGTTGGCTGCGCGCTTTCCTTTTTGGGCTGCATTCGACGACGTCGCCACGAGTGAAAAGCTAAGTACATCAACTGCGACTCCTGAGCGACCATCGACAGCAGGACTCTCAACAGAAACCTCACCCATCGCCGAATCACGCGACCCTGTGTATATCTTTTTAATTACACATTACTAGTAATTTTTTGCGCTTGCTAAATGATGTGTAGATTTTCTTGGCAATTAAATCAATTTTTATTGTAACATCCAACTCATGTTTCTCATTTAAACACACCCTAGTAGGGATAACGTAACAGTGGACACCTGGAAGGTCTCATATACGTTACAGTGGCGCCCACGGGAATATTATAGGTAGGGTTTTGTTGAGAATCCGCTGCCGGTGAGTCTTTTTTTATTTTTTGTGTATGTGTGAAATCGTTCCAAAGCAGTGTTAGTGTTTTAGTGGTATGTGTTTTTGCTTACTACGCTTGGTAAGCATTTTTATATTATAACTATTTCTGTTGCCGCGTGTGATAATTAATTTTGTATCAACCGCATAAGTAACAAGTTATAATCGTTTTGCTTGCGACCACGTGTCAACCTAATGACGCGCTGTGGTCACATTCATTGCTCGCATCCTTGTATTGCGACTTAAGGCCACGCGTCCTCTAACGACGCGCTAAGGTCACCTCCGTTGATCGTATACTTCGCGATTTATTTTTTTAATTGCCTACTACGGTAATTGGTTACTACTACTAATTATTTTCTTTTAACAACTGCCCTTCGGGATTAATTTTTTGGAACGAATTCATACCCCTTGTTTTTCTTAATTTTAAATTTTTTTATTGTTCGTATGACCCTCCTTGTGCGACCTTGACTGATCAAGTTACACCTTATAGTCGATATTATTGGAATTTCCACTGTACATTGCGACGATGTCTTTTGAAATCAAATACTTACTACTTCAAAAGGGCGAACTAGAGTATGAGGTCGCAATTCGAGGTGCCGAGCCGTCGGCTACAGTCGCCGATTTGCGGAAGCAAATCGGCAAACTGGTGTCAGAAGCCCCGGCTGAGACTATATGCGAGTCTCATCTTTCCTTTTCTGAGGACATATCAGGCATAAAAATAACTCTCATAAAGATAGTTAATAATTTAAAAATACTACAAATCGAATTTGAAAATAATTTGTTCTCGCGTACAGAATCTTTGTTGCACCACTTATATCACAGGTTGAATAGGGTGAATGTGAACGAACCTAACGATGCCAGTGTTTTAGATACTCTTTGGTTAGAATTCCGCGGTCAATTATCGGCTATGCGAGCTATTTCACCCAAACCACAGACAAGTTGCTCACACGTAATATCAAATGAGTCATCTGTTAACACCTTTTCTTACGACCGTAAGTTGTTTTCTGAGTTGTCTAAATTCAAATATAATGGCAAATCGTGTGTCCGAGCCTTTATAGAAAAGGTCAGCGAGTTTATGGTTTGTAGGTCGGTTCCCGACGAAAAGATTCTCGCATTCTCGTTTGAAATTTTTCCTGGCGACGCACTTACTTGGTACCGCAGCGTTAAGGATAGTGTCAATTCTTGGAATCAGTTGTGTTTGTATTTGAAAAGAGACTTTAGCCCTCGTAACCACGACTACAAACTTATGTCGGCGATTAGACTTTGTCACCAAGGCGAGAATGAAAATATTACCTTATACATTGCAAAATGAAGGGTTTATTCTCTCGTTTAGACGACCCCATTAGCGAGGCGCAGAAATTGGACATAATTTTAAATAATATTAAACCTTGTTACACAAACTGTTTGCTTACTACTAAAGTGGTCGACATTCCTAGTTTGGTTGCTGTGTGCCAGGAATTTGAGAAGCTGGACAGCCGTAGTAGGGATCGTGGTCCTTCCCCTTCTTCTTCTAACTATTTACCTCCTGAGTTTCTGGATAATCATACCTCCCCTAGTCGTTCTGCCCCAATTTTAATAAAAATTCATATCAAAATTATTCTAATTTTAAAAACAGAAATAATAATTCTTATCAAAATAATTACAAAGAAAAACCGATTATTAATGCTGTAAGTAAATTCCCTGATTCTGGTAATCAATTTTGCCCTCGTTGTAGAACATCTTCACACTCCTTGAATACTTGTAATAAACCCAAGACGTTGATTTGTTTTAAGTGTGGTTTGAAGGGTTATCGTGTTACTAATTGCCCCAATTGTAAAACTCCTAGCAACAATAAAAATAATAGTCCAAAAAACTAATTAAATCGGATTGGAGTAATAAAAATAAAGAATCTAATTTTGATAAACGCGATTGGCATAACTGGTTGAATTATATTGCTAAATTCTTTGTTATCATTTGTCTTCAATCCGAAAAATTAATGTTGAATATAGTCCTTACATCGCAGTTAATATCAATGGTAAGCGTGCTGTGGGCTTGCTCGATTCTGGCTCGTGCGTCACTATTCTAGGTAACAATTCGCACAAATTCTTACTTGACAATGGTTGCCAGTTGATGGATTCTCAACCGTTGAAACTTATTACCGCAGGCGGTGAAAGGTTGTTTTCTGCCGGATCGGTTTCCCTTACTTTTGAATTTCAAAATAAAGTAGTTCCCCTAATAGTTTATATAGTCATAGAAATTAATTTAGCGGGTCTTAATCGCGTTAACTTGATTTATGTAAGGTATAAATACCTGTTTGTTACCGACGTTTCGCTCGTCTTGCACCGAGCGTGGTCGCGGAGAGACTGATGAGAGCTCAGCGACGTCTTGTGGAAGTGCGGGTTTCAGCACCTACCCTCACTTGGTCCTTATTTAAGTTCGCAATGTCGGTACTCCGACACACTACACTAATGACGTCTACACACTGTTGAGATTTATCACTGCGGCGGTGTTTACACTTGCTGATGACTGGATTCCAAGTGGCCGATAATCTATATCCATCCTCCCGGTTGAAATTGTTATATTTCTTGATTTCTACCGCTTCACGTACTATCCTGGAGTAATAGTGACGATCGGTGGATAAGACTTGTGGTTGATGCAGTTCTATCCAGTGGTTTGGTCCAGACTCCAACAAATGCTCAGCTATCGCCGACTTGTTAATATGTCGGTTTTTTACAGCTGCGATATGTTCCTTTACCCTTTCAGCGATTGTACGCTTAGTCTGCCCGATATATGAACTACCACAGCTGCAATCGACTTTGTAGACGCCAGGTGTTTGGAGAGGAATTACATCCTTTGGTGTACGCAGATTGTGTGCTATCTTAGAGAGCGGACTGTATACAGTCTTGATGGAGTATTTCTTGAGTACTGTTCCAACTTTGTCCGTCACTCCCTTTAGATACGGCATGTAAGCGGGCACTCTGCTTACTTCAGGTTTACTTTCGTTCCTCTTCCGACAGAGTAAGTTTTTCTTGTATCCCTTGCACCTAAGTACCTCCCGAACATGTGACAGCTCACTATTTAGTTGTTCGGGGTCACATAAGTCATAGTCCCTGGCATCAAGAACTCGTTAATCCTGGGTATGGATTTCTGGAGAGCTTTCGGTTTGTTCCCAAATGATTTGGACTCCGTCTTACTTTTAAATAAGTCTGACGCTGAGGTTGCCGAGTTAAACACCACTACATGTTCTAGTCATATTATCCCCTACGATAATTTAACCTCAGAACAAAGACGTATCGCCGATACGGTTGTTTCAAAATTCAAAAATATATCCTACCAAATTAGGGGTTTAGGTTGTACTCATTTAATTACCCATTCGATCGATACGGGTGACAGTCCCCCTATTCGTCAGCGTTATTATCGTATGTCTCCCGATAAACAACGTATATTAATTAAACAACTAGACGAGATGCTTCAGGAGGATGTCGTCGAACCGGCGGAGAGTCCTTGGTCCAACCCCGTAATTTTGGTTCCGAAAAAAAATGGTGAACTACGTTTTTGCTTGGATAGTAGGAAATTAAATTCGGTGACGAGGAAAGACTTATAATTTGCCTTATATTTCTGAGATCCTTGATAACCTTAATAATGCTAAATATTTATCTAGTATTGACATTTCTAAATGTTTCTGGCAGACATTAATCAAAAAGGAGGATCGTTGTAAAACAGCCTTTTACGTTCCATCTCGCGGAACATTTCAATTTAAAAAAATGCCTTTTGGGCTGACTAATGCCCCTGCAACTCAACAAAGATTGGCTGATTTTTTGTTCTATGGGCCCGAATTTGAGAACAGGGTGTTCTGTTTTGTCGACGATATAATTTGTATTAGTTCAGATTTTTTTGAACACATTTCACTCTTACTACGCGTTTTACAAAAATTGAAATCTGCTAACTTGACCATTAACTTTGATAAATGCAGTTTTTTTAGAGATAAATTAAAGTATCTCGGCTATGTTGTCGATGCTAAGGGTCTTCATGCCGACCCCGATAAGATTGCTTCCATGAAGAAGTTCCCGACTCCTAGTACCAGAAAGGAGGTTCGTCGTTTCTTGGGTGCGGCCTCGTGGTATAGGCGCTTCATACCCAATTTCAGCACTATTGCAACACCCTTGAACAAACTAACTTCTCAAGGCAAAAAGGCTCCGCCCTTCTGTTGGACGATTGAGGCTGAACAAGCATTTAAAAAATTAAAAGCAAGCTTGGCCTCCCCAGCTATTTTGTCCTGTCCCGATTTTTCCAAACCTTTCAAGCTTAGACGCTAGCGATTATGGTATAGGAGCCGTTCTCTGTCAAGTGTTAAAGGGGGAAGAAAGGATAATAGCTTATTACAGCAAGTCATTATCCAGCCAGGATAAGAATTATAGTGCCACTGAGCGCAAAGCCTTAGCAGTCTTGTCAGCTATTGAGCATTGGCGCTGTTATATCGAGAATGGTAGGAAGTTTGTTGTCTATACTGATCACGCCGCATTGCAGTGGTTTTTAAAATTAAATAATCCCACAGGCCGTTTGGCCAGATGGGGTGTTCGTTTCTCTTGTTATAATTTTGAAATTAGACATCGTCGTGGTTCGGATAATGTTTTGCCTGATTTTCTGTCTCGCTCTGTACCTGTCTCAGCTATTATCAATGGTTCGCAGGATAATAGTAATAATTCTAATACAGTTGTGCCAGTTTCTACTAATGATCCTTGGTATCTAAACGTATTTAACGGTTGCTTAAAGAGGCCATCATCTTTTGTTGACTATCAAATAATTAATAATAAATTGTATAGACTTAAAAAGTCTTTAAACCCACTTACCAGGGAGTTTCAGTGGAAGGAGGTAATACCGTTGGAAATGAGACCAAACATCATATCCGACAATCACTCCTTGCCCACTGCTGGCCATCTCGGCATTTTTAAAACATACAAGCGTTTATCGCTGGCCTATTACTGGCCAGGTATGTATAGCGATGTCGTTAAAGCCGTCCATGCGTGCGATACTTGTACGGCCCACAAGCACCAAAATCACTCCACTCTCGGCCATATGGGTCAACCTAAGTCGTGTCATAGACCATTTCAGATGTTGAGCATAGACCTCGTCGGACCCTTACCCCCCTCGAGGAAACAGAATACGTATGTTTTCGTGGTATCTTGTTGCTTTTCTAAATATTGTTTGCTTTTTCCAATTAAGCGTGCCTCTGCCGAAATTATAACCAACATTCTGGAGGAAAATGTTTTCCTTGTTCATGGTATTCCGTCTACCATTGTCTTAGATAACGGTAAGCAATTTATCAGCTCCACCTTTAAAAAATTATCATCCAAATACAAGGTTCCTCACTTGCATTACACACCACACGTTAATCTGGTCGAGAGATATAACAAAACTATTATGACAGCTGTTTCAACTTTTATAGACCGAGATCACCCCGTATGGGATTTGAACTTAGCAAAGATACAATTTGCACTCAACTGTGCGGTGAACGAATCGACCGGTTTTACCCCATCATTCTTGGTTTATGGTCGCGAATTGGTTACTTGTGGTTCTCATTATATTCATCACGAATCGGACCCCAATATTGTATTTGAGCCGCGTGATGAATATGCCCAAACGCTTGGCTATCTGTCCACCATATTTGACAAGGTGCATGCAGAATTGCACAATGCTCATCAGAGGAATAGTCATTCTTATAATCTTCGCCGAATATCGGCTGATTTCAATCTTGGCGATGTGGTTTGGAAAAGAACTTTCTATTTGAGCGACAAGGATAAGTATTTCAGCAAAAAATTAGCACCGAAATTTATTAAATGTAAAATAGTGGCAAAAAAATCTCCCCTTGTGTATAAACTATCGGATATGTTTGGAAAACCGCTTGGTGATTGCCATATAAAAGATCTTAAATTAACTCACTACAAAGTTTAAGAATGTAATGATTAATGCTCATCACTAATGAATTAATCACTAAAATAACTTAACACTTCGTTACAAATGATATAAAAACCTTTAACTCCTAATTACAGCTAAATCATGTACCCATGTACATGTATTGTTACAAATAGCTTTGGTAATGACTGATCGTAATATAATAAAAAAATATTTCCCTTATGGCTCAGTGGCTGAAAGGTTGTTGTCGGATCGGTCTGTGGTTCGATTCTCGATTATGTTTTTTTTTTGTGTTTTTTAACTATGGTAGTGTATACTATGTCGTCGATAGTCTCCTTCGACGATGTACTATACATTACATCTTGCCGCGAATATTTTTTTGTGTTTTTAACAATGGTAGTGTGTACTATACCATCGACGTTCTCCTTCAATGGTGTAATATTCATTACATTTTACCAATAATTGTGCAATTGTCATTAATTAGTTGTATCGTGTACAGAAACTAGATAATGACACGCGTCAATGGAATGCGGTAAGCGCCAAGCGCGCAGTGATGACTCACGTGTTCACTGGTTCAAACCTTCATTGTTATTCCATTTTAAATGAATACAAATTGTCCTTGCAATATTGCATCTACCTTGTTAATGAGCAATTTGTTTGTGATATCGCCAACTAATCGTATGATTGTAGTATCGTAATATAGTAAGATCGTAATATTGGTTTACGACTTATACATTTTCAATTAACTTCACTTATAAAGCCCGTATCACGTATAATACCTCTTCGCGCGTCGTGTATTATAATGAATGCGACTCGCATCGTGAATGAATGTTGGCTTGTACATGCGTATGATTGTGTGTAGGCCTTTTTGAATGTGATGAATGTCAGGTTATAGGAACGTTCAATGCTTGGTGACGTATGAATGGCCGAGGGTTATACTTGGGTTTTTCTTTTCTTCCAGGGTTAGCAGTTGCTTGTACTTAGCTTACTGAAACCACCACTCATCTGTTTCAGGGTTCCCGAATGCAGTTGCCGCCTACCAGCCACAGAATTTGCCCTCTGGGAAAATTCTGGCCTAATGGGGGGAGTGTGTGACGTCGCTGTGACGTCGAGATGACACCACCTCTCGGCCGCTTGCATCTCCGCCCCCCACCGCACCGCGAGCTTCTTTAAAAGTGGACGCGTTGGCTGCGCGCTTTCCTTTTTGGGCTGCATTCGACGACGTCGCCACGAGTGAAAAGCTAAGTACATCAACTGCGACTCCTGAGCGACCATCGACAGCAGGACTCTCAACAGAAACCTCACCCATCGCCGAATCACGCGACCCTGTGTATATCTTTTTAATTACACATTACTAGTAATTTTTTTCACTTGCTAAATGATGTGTAGATTTTATTGGCAATTAAATCAATTTTTATTGTAACATCCAACTCATGTTTCTCATTTAAACACACCCTAGTAGGGATAACGTAACAGTGGACACCTGGAAGGTCTCATATACGTTACACACGTCATTTAACATAACTTTACGCCTTTTATCCCCAAAAGGGTAGGCAGCGGTGTATTACACACCCACATTTCGCCAGTTATGTTTTGGTCCCAATGTAATAGGGGGCGAGCCTATTGCCATCTACCGGGCACATTATTGACGACCGGTTGGCGTAGCGGTAGTGTAAGCGACTGCCACACCGAAGGCTACGGGTTCGATTCAAGCTCAAGTCAAACATTTGTGTGCGTGAACATGAATGTTTGTCTTTCTCTGAGTGTTTCTATGTATAATATGTATGTATTTACAAAAAAAGTCTATATGTACCTATGGATATCCATTGTCTAGTACCCATAGTACAAGCTCTGCTTAATTTGGGACTGGTGTGGTGGTGGTGTGTGAATGTGGTAGATTATTATATTATTGTTATTTTATTAAGCGAGCGATAATTAACATTTTTAATACACACATAACTTCAAAAAACCAGAGGTGTGTGCCCCGGGTACCTGTGGATCAAACCCGAGACCATCGTCTCGGCAGTCCGTTACGTGCACCACTGGGCTATTTCACGTCATTTCTACAGTCAATATAATAAAACTTCATGTTATACTTTGAAACATAAAGACAGCTATATGATAATAAAATATACTTATGTAGCAATATAAACATCGGTGCCACAATATCAGTTCTATTGCTATTTATAGGCATAAGCCTCTCATAATATCAGTATTGTCTTAGTTCAGTTAACAACCCAGACCAATATTTAGGGCTTATAACAAAACAAGGACTAAATATAATATTGTTTTTTGTTGCCCGGGATTTATTATATTAAATACTTCGACAATGGCGCCACCTACCGGTTCGAATTATGGCCTATAATTGTGCTATATAAATCGCTGACAATGTGTTGATATCTCATTTCGACGGGTCAGCAGCTTCGATGTATATACTGCATTAGAGTCCAGGGTCCGCCTTTCAATCTTACTTCATTTGAGAATATTAGATTGTCCACAGAGAGACTGTAGTCTGATTTTTAAACTCCATTGATTAGTCTAAGCGTTTCCAATCACTGCGTTTATGATTAATATCATCTTAGATTACAAGAGCGTTACGGCAAGCTCTAACTATTTTATAAATACTCAGTCTGTCAAAAGTAGCAAAAGTTAACAAACACCCCTATTATTTTCAAATTCTCCCGCTCAAAAGAAGCAATTCTTAAAACAAACAACCATTTTTTTAAGTCCTCGACTCTTAAAGCAAAGCCTATAGTTTATCCAATAAGCCTACGAAAAGGCTGCAACATCGAAAATAGTAGACATATTTGACCAGTCCACATAAACAGCACCAATCCCTGCGTGATTCACCGTCACTATCATAAAACAGTTTTATCAGTTGTATCAATAAATAAAGTTCCCGCAGTATTATTTTAATCGTCAGTAGTAACCAATACGCCTGGTATATCTCGTTATCGAGTGCCACACACTTAACCGCAACGCTTAGTAGAACGGATTATACTATGTGCGCGAAACTATGACGCAACCCTATAATATTGCCTCGTTTAGAACTAGGTGGTTTTGTGTGCATGTTGAAGAATATTATATTATCTTATTACTAGCGCCCGCGGCTTCATTCCTGGATAAAAATTACATAATATCTTAACTTTTATACAAACTTGCGAGAACAGCCCTTAGACTCCTTAAATCCGAGTACGAAAATCTGTTCATAACAAAAAGTCAGAGGTGTGTGCCCGGGGTACATGGGGATCGAAACAAAAAACTGTTCTTAGCGGACGCCAATATATATAAAGTACTTCTCTGCCAAATTCCATCTTTATATGTCAAGCGGTTTGGAGATTTTAGCTTTTATGTATTACTAGAGGACGCCAGCAGCTACGCCTGCATTTTTTTTTTAATTTACCCGTTTTTTTCCGATCCCGTGGGAATTTCGGGCAATCCCTTCTTAGTGCACCCCTACGGTCCCCAAGGAACATACATGCCAAATTTCAGCTTCCCGTGCCCAATAGTTTCGGCTGTAGCGTGTCTGTCAGTCAGTCAGTAACGCAAGGATTTTATATATTAAGATTATCTACTAGAGAATGCTCGCAGCTACGCCTGTACATTTTATTTTAATTTAACTGTTTCTGCCCGATCCTATGGGAATTTCGGGGGACCCCTTCTTAGTGCACCCTTACGATCCCTAAGGAACATCCATGCCAAATTTCAGCTTGTTGCTCCCAAAAGTTTCGGATGTGTGTTGTCTGTCAGTCAGACAGTAACGAAAGAATTATATATTTACAGGTGGCATGTATTTAGTAGTGTAGGCATAATTTCTGGTTTGAAGAGGACTATATATAATATTTAATTAACGAGCATAAATACAAACTCGAAACAACAAATTACATGCTATCTCGTGTGGAGATGGACCTCAGTACATTTTGCGTAGTTTTAAATGGGTAAACCTCTTAACCCGCCACACTATACATGCCTGCAATCAAATTTGATTCACAGTAGGTAATCTAGGATGCCACGTTTGATTCACAGTAGGTAATCTAGGATAGCATAAAGCTTAGTATGGGTATGGGTCGAAATAGTTAATACCTACATACATACATAGACTCACGCCTGTTTCCCGGAGCGGTGGGCAGAGACTACGGAACGCCATTTGCAACGATCTTGACATATCTCTCTTGCTTCATTCACTCCCATCAGATTCCTCATGCATGCTCTTGTGTTCAGGGTACTTCTAACCTGTCCTGTTTTTAGGATGTCTCCAATCTGGTCAGAGAACGTCCGCCTAGGTCTTCCTCTTCGTCCTGTCCCTTCCATACTTGCCTTATATATCTGCTTGGTCAGTCTTTCGTCATCCATCCTTTCCACGTGCCCAAACCATCTTAGCATACCTTTCTCGATGCTTGTCACTACATCTTCTTTTACCCCACAACATTCTCTTATCACACAGTTCTTTACTCTGTCAGTCAAAGAAACACCACACATACTTCTCAGAGCTCTCATTTCTACAGCATTTATTCTACTTTCATGACTCTTCTGCCATACCCAACTATCACTGCCATACATAAGAGTAGGTACTAACACCCCTCTATGCACAGCCAAAATGTGTCCAAAAAGGCACCTATTTGGACACGTTTTGGCTACTCATAAACGCTTTCAGAGCTCCATTCACTCTATTACCTGCATTAACTCTTCTTTCAATATCTTCTACATTCTTACCATCTCTTGTAAACAGCGTACCTAAATATACACTCATTCACTTCCTCCACTCGCTGTCCATCGATCATAACATTACAAGCCGTAACGCATTGCTCCTTTTCAAAAAGCATAACTTTCGTTTTACTTACATTCACTTTTATTCCTTTCCTCTCTAACGCACCATGCATGATTGTTACCATCTCCTGCAACCCCTCCGCTGAAGATGCAAGTATAACCTGATCATCAGAATAAAGGAGGCATTTGACAAGTAACTCATTCATCCTTAATCCACAATCACTATGTTTCAAATCTTGCAAACAACTGTCCATGAAGAGGTTGAACATCCACGGCGACGCTACACATCCTTGTCTAACACCTGTGTTGATGGTAAACAACCATTATTGACCTCAAGACTTCTTACCACGCGCAGACCCTGGGCTCCAAGGCAACAGCCTTGGGTGGTCCAGGATACCGTTTTTTTTTTAAGTGGACTAATCCTCTTGGACTTCCTCTGCGCGGGGATCGGCAGAGGGGTATGCCGGTCTTTTACCCTTTTACCGCTAATCCTCCACTGTGTTCCACTTTAGCTTATTGCCGGAGTTGCGGGATCGATCAAGTATTCACCGCTCCTCCGACAAGCTCTGTCCCATATCTATTGACAATGGGTCCCTACCCACAGGACAGCCTAGATGTAAATGGCCACCTTTCCTCTCAAGAGGCAAGCGCGAACGCAACGCCGCCATCTCAGCCGGGATAACGCTAGGGTAATCACTTTGAAACCAATTACAACTAGTACTCCGGACACTTTTATTAATTTATAGGTGTTCTTTATCAATACGGGCAAGTAAAACAGAAAGTCTTAATTACCCTTTTGTATAAAAACAAAATGCAGCACATGTTTCTAGCGCATGTTTATTACAAATCGTAGAGACAGTGCCACGCTTCAGTCGTAAGACTGCCGCATTTGTGGCTGCCAGTCCGTATTCGACGCGATATTTGCCTAGGAAAGCAGTCTGGAAATTATCTTGGTTGGATTTGGCAGCCTAATTCTAAGTCTTAGTTGAAATTGCTATTTTACGGTACTGAGAATTTATTTAATGACAATTTGGTTACTCGTATCGCTTCTGAGGAAGATCGCAAGAACGAACATCAATGGATAGAACTCACTTAGGAAATTTAACCTTTTTCTCCTTAAAGATGAAATTAAATCATTCGATTTTCGGCGTAATCATATTTAAATTAAAAATGTATAATAATATCAGATTCTGCGTCTTGACTTTAATAATGTTTGTCATCATTTGGGTACTTTTTTGTGGTTATAGCACAAATGTGGCGATACGGCCACGGCAATACAATTTTTTTATCCGGTATGCGGGGTCTTGGATACGTTTCCATTGCATTACTTCCATGATTTCAAAATCGCTCCACATTAAGTAATCTAGTCTTGTACTCAAATTTTTTGTTTGAATGTATGGATAACAACTACAGGTTGACTCAATCTACACTGATTTTTGTAAGGCTTTTGACAAGGTTGACCATGTAATGCTCTTGCAAAAAATCGAGTATAACGGCATTCCTGGTAATCTACTTCGTTGGCTTGCATCGTATGTCCAAAATAGAACTCAAAAGGTAGTAGTTCCGGGGTTCTCCTCTGATGTCACCACCGTTACTTCTGGTGTACCTCAGGGGTCCATCTTGGGTCCTCTGCTCTTTGTTCTATTCATAAATGACATTAACAAATGCTTCTTAAACAGTCAGTTTTTACTGTACGCCGATGACTTAAAGGTTTTTAGAAAAATAAGATCTATTGAAGATTGTGTCAAATTGCAAGAGAACCTAGATAGATTCTTAGTCTATTGCCTTAATAAACTTCATTTAAGCCTATCTAAGTGCAAATCAATCACTTTTACCAAGAAAATAAATGTCATCAATTTTCCTTACTCTCTTTGTGGTACCGCTTTAGATAAAGTCTCATAAAGACCTGGGCATTAATTTTAATTCAAAACTACACTTTGATGCACACGTAGATTATATCACAGCCAAGACCTTTAAACTTTTTAGTTTTGTTAGACGTACCTGTACCTTGTTCAAGAAGTCCGCTACTTTATTGTTATTATACAAGTCCCTCATTCGATCGCAGCTGGAGTACGCCACGTGTATTTGGAACCCACTATATGACAAATATAATGACCAAATAGAATCAGTACAAATGTTTCTTTACAAGATTTGGCAAAATAAACTAGATTGTGATAAGTTGATAAACCAAATATATTTTCGGATACCTAGTCGCTCGCAACGTATCCGTGACACCTACGTTCATAAACTATTTGCTCCTATACCGAGCAGGACAAACGCTGGTGAGCGGGCGCCTTTAAGACGTATAATGAAAAGTTATAACGATAATTTCACTGATTTGCCTTGTCCCTATTTCAGTTTAAAAAACAGCTAACGAATAAATTGGTGTAATGTTTTATTATCAAAAATATTTTAGTATTATACACAAATAAAACATAACATATACCCACTGTACATTACCTATAATGTATTAAATTTACCTCTTAATATTAAATATCTATTGTCTTTCAATGGCACCTGTTTGCTATAGTTGCTTGCTACTTGTTAAGTTCTCTTATATATGTTAAGTTGTAGATGTGTTGGTTGCGTGATTACATAAGTATATTTTAAGGATTAATACTGTATTAGAATTAAGCACATTACGCAATTGTTTGTTATCTCAAAGAAAATAAAATATAATTAAAATAAAATGATAATTACGGTCAATACATACTTGAGGTTTAAACCTATATTAGGAAAAAAACCCCTTCATTTCCATACACATAACAGTAAACTATGACAGCCATAGACTAGTGGAGATAACAACAGACTGCCATGCAGAGGGTATCGGGTTAAAATCCGTACTATCAAATCACACCACTAACTTTTCGAAGTTATGCGCGTATTAGATTGTTACTCAACGCTTTCCTCATATCTCATAGAACACGTTAAACCGTCTGTCCAGGCTGTCATCAAGATCATTGTCAACCGTTATAGGGGACTCCCTATACCGGCTGTCAATGATCTTGATCCAGTACCACTGTATATACTGACTCTAGTCTAAACCATGGAATATTTCTATACCATTGGGTTATAGAGGTCAAACAGGTAGTCGCTTTGCGGCTCTATCATTCAGTGCTGTTGTTTATTTTTGTTCTTCGTGTGAGTGTCTGGCCAACTCGAGTGTCAGAGTTTTTGAGACCGCCCTAAGGCCTCCGACATGGCCTATCGATTCTTATCCTGAGACAAGAACCGGGACCGACAGATTTACGTGCCCTCCGAAGCACGGTAGCGCTCAGATATAAATGCTTCACGCGGTCAACCATCCAAGTGGCGCTGTGCAAGCGTTGCTTAACTTTTCCGATCTGTTACGAATGGCAAGCCAAGTCTCGCTATGAACGCTACTATAATTCAGTTACATCCTAGGTTAGACCAGTAAGCGAACCCCAGGATGCAACTAATACAGATATTTACACGATTTCGGCAATGTCTCAGAAGAAAAGTTCTTCATAATAAGAGTTGTTCAGATTAAGAGGTTTGCACTGTACGAGTATGATCAGTACCAAGGTGCAATGTAAATATTTATATTAAGAAAAACCCAGACACTCGATATTGTTAGTCATATCAAAGTAACCTTATCTGTATTGTTTGTAGGATAATATTATATAATTATCTGATAAAGTTCTCATGCGAGTTGATAGGAATGTTATAAAAACCCATATTATAATAAATGTATTGCTAGCCCATAATCTAAATCAGCGTTTGCTATTTTCCGGGTCGCGACCCGGTACCGGGCCGTCAAAATAAAATACCGAGTCGCAACATTCCCGCCTTGTTTTAAAAATAATACCTACTTTTACCTATACCTTTTTTTTTCTTCGCTGTGGAAATGCATTTCCGCACGTATGTGGGAGTCGACAGCTGGAGTGCAAGGCCGTAATACCCAAAACCACAGCGCATACTTCAACACTATTTAAGGGGCGCCAGGGGGTCGCGTTAGCAAAGGTGTTGGGCTCCGCCGCCAAAACACCCAGCGGCCGCACAGGATAGGCAGGACGGCAACCTGACAACACCGCATCTCCTCTTCCTTTGCTGCCCCACCGCGACGCAACAATGGTGCGCCCCCATTTGGTCGCGGGAGATAGGGCGCGAGGTAACGCAACACTGACACGCCTGTCCTCCCGCGACCGCGCCCGACTGCGAAGGACAGACAGAACTGTCCCCGCACCCGCACCTTTGGACGCATCCTGTGCAGGCCCCTCCAAGCCCACGCGGAGCGTCCACTCCCGGGATCTCTCTTAGCTTCACCGCGGGTGTCCAAGCCACGGTTACTAAGCCCCCCCTCCCCACCACGGCAAGGTGGAGATCCCACGGGGAATACCTACTATACTAGATACTATCTATCGACGTATCGTGAATATTCGAAAGCGGTGACCGGCGCGCGCCCACACGTGCCGCTCACCGCTAAATATTTAATGATTTTATTATTATCAACTAATAAAGAAATATTTTACTTGATTAATGAAATTATATCAACGAAAATAACATTGAATGGAAGAAGTGTGTGGGATTGAGTAGTGATAGCGCACGAACAGGCATTCGTTCTGGGCTTTATCCAAGGGTAAAAGTTGTAGCGCCGGTATGTGTATGGACGCACTGTAGCATTCATAGAGATATAAAATGCCTTTACCCTTAACAGCAACGATGCAAGAGTGTGTCAAATTCATTAACTTTATAAAATCTCGTCCACGGAACTCAAAATTATTGTCTGTTTTGTGCAAAGAAATGGGAAGTGATCAAGAACATCTTCTTTTTCACTGTGAGGTGCGATGGCTGTCAAGAGGTAATGTCTTAAAGAGGCTTATTGAATTAAGTGACTAAACAGGCGATACCAAAATATTATATATGTCGGCGGGTTGCTTGCTTTTTGGCTGGTATCAACACTCCACATCACAATCTGTTAAAAGTTCAGACCAAATCAAATTAACAAAAGTGACTATAATTATTTTGGATTACTGAACACGAAACGAGTGACAGTTTCTAGGTACTTGTTGTCCGCCCGGAGTCTCCAAGAGAAGTGATAGTTGTCGTTGTTGTGTGCATGGGTTACACCAGCCGTGATCACGGGATGATTGATGTTCGTCAGCGCTGCCTCCGAGAAGTGCGGGTTTTGGAACCTACCCTCACTTGGTCTTCACAACTATTAACTTTTTTTTTCGCATACTGTGTTTGTAATTAACGGTTACAAACACAATATGCGAGGTTCAAGGAAAAGGTTGAGACTGACTGAAGTGAACAGAGCGCCAGCGTTCATGCCCTACATAAAAGGAGTAACGGATAAAGTTGGAACAGTACTACAAAAATACTCCATTAAGACTGTATATAGTCCGTACTCCAAAGTAGCAAATTACCTGCGTACTCCAAAGGATGTCATCCCTTTTCAAACACCAGGCGTGTACAAGGTGGATTGCAGCTGTGGTAGTACCGACATCGGGCAAACAAAAAGGACCATCGCCGAACGAGTTAAGGAACACGTCACGGCCGTCAAAAACCGACAAACCACAAATTCGGCCTTAGCTGAGCATTTGTTGGAGTCAGGATCCAATCACTGGATTGAGCTACGTCGGCCCCAAATTCTCTCCACAGACCGTCACTATTTTTCAAGAATAGCATGGGAAGCGGTTGAAATCAAAAAGCACGCAAATTTCAACCGGGAGGATGGTTACCGTTTATCTACATCTTGGAATCCTGTCATCAGCAAATGTAGACACCGACGAGGTAATATTACGCGCCAGAGTGAAGATACTATTAGTGTTGTGTGTCAAAGTACCGACAGTTCCGAACATATAAAAGTTAATAATTGTGAAGACCAAGTGAGGGTAGGTTCCAAAACCCGCACTTCTCGGAGGCAGCGCTGACGAACATCAGTCATCCCGTGACCACGGCTGGTGTAACCCATTGCGAAACGTCGGGACAAATAGAAAGGTATTTCATCTTTCTTTTCGTTTATTAACACGATTCAGAACCGTTACATAATTTTTAAAATAGGGGATGAAAGTTTGTATGAAACTTTGTCAATTTTAAACCGATCGGGCTGATACTTTGCATGCATATAGCTACTATGACGTAGGCATCTTCTAACAAAGGATTTTAATAAATTCCACCCCTAAGGCGATAAAATAGGGGATGAAAGTTTGTATAAATCTTCTTAGATTTTCAACTGATTGAACTGAAATTAAAGATTGGAGCTACTATGATGAAGACGAACGCTCAAATAGGATTTTGATAAATTCTATCCCTCATGGGGATAAAATAAGGGATGATGGAGGATGTAAATGTATTAGTTTGAACTATCAATAGGTCATGTAACGAATAAATTAAGACGAAAAAATAATTTTTAGTTCTAAATGTTGACAATAGATGGCGTTGCGCAATTACGTAATTTTGGACAGTTTTATGTTGCTTGCTCACGAGTAAGTTCACCTAACAGCTTGATAGTTTTAGCGCCTAATGACAGATTAGTTAAGAATATTGTGTACAAAGAAGTTTTGTAGGCCCATTTTTTACACACGCTAAACAAAAGTAAAGTGGCAAAAAATATACCTGATTAATAATAATACTTCTTACCGCGAACGAAGCCGCGGGCTAAAGCTAGTTGATGATAAACATTTTATGTCACTTCTGAATCAGATATCGGGTCATGTAAAAACCTGCTTAATGTTGACACAATGTGATTCGGAGCAGTTGCAATCTATACTAATAATCGAATACTAATATATAAAGCTGAAGAGTTTGTTCGTTTGTTTGCTTGAACGTGCATTAGCGCGTTCAAGCAAACAAACAAACAAACTGAGTAGTTCCTGAGATTACTCAGGAACTACTGGTCCGATTTTAAAATTAGGCTATAGACTATATAACATCACGCTATGAGCCATGGGAGTGGAGCAGTAGCCTTAAATAACGCGGGTGTACCCGCGGGCTCATCTATATTAGAAAAGTTTGTGTGGTTGTTTGGTCGACCGCAATTATCGCAGGACTACTGGTTCAATTTGATATTTTTTTGTGTTGAATATCACATTTATCTAAGACGGCTATAGGCTATATAACATGAGCTAAGGGTGCGGAGCAATAGCGCTAAATAAACCGCCCTAAATCAGCTTTAACCGTAGGCTCAGCTCGTTTCAAAATAAAAGTTCTCAAGGGTACACTTATTAAAAAATTAATTATAACGCTTGGCGCTGAGTAACCAATTTGACTGTATATTCACACAGTAGGGATTGTCCCTACTGTGTGAATATACGGCCATATTTGACAATCATTATATTATTATTTAATTGTAGTCATGTTTGTTTTCCATATTTCCAATTGACGCTGGCAAATCAAATAAGTAACGTGCTCTCCGTCGGTCTCTTGAAGCAGGCACTGGATGTACAGAGGCTCTCCCGCACAGGCAAACGCCTGTGTCTAAGTCTACCCGAACCGGTAAGGCCATAGATTAGACTAGTGTCAGTTTATTTTAAGGTACTGACTCCCTATATTTAACGACTGTCAAAAATCTTAATGACCGCCGGACCTGCAAGCTTAACGTGCTTCCCGAGGCACGGGGCAAGTAATTATTAACAATTCAATAACTCCGAAAAGTCCATAAAGTGCGCAATGGATTTGAACCCGATACCCTCTGCATTGTAGTTTTTGTATTTCCACAAGGCTATCGCTGTCTTGATGCTCTGCAAAATTGCTATGACACCTAAAGTCCTTCGTAAGGAAAAACACCCAAAAATGTGCTCCAATTTAATACCACTTTTAATTTTCAGAATATAAACAACCTATTTAAACATAATCACAACTCTTGTTCTGGAATAGTCAAGGTAGCTATTTTAATGAAACAACGGGTAACTTTTAGTTAAACTAGTTTATGAGGTACCTTTATTGCGTCAGACAACGTGTAGAGTCAATTTGCGAAAGTAAAAAAGTAGAGACGAAATAGGTTATATTGATACCTTCATGTTTTATTAGACTTAGCTCGCGGCTCCGTGCGCAGCAGTACACCTAAACACCTAAACCTTGCTCATGAATAGTGTTAGGGAAGTCGCGACATTTTCAAAGTCCTGGGACACGAGACAGCCAAAGGTCAAAGTACCGGGACTTCCCGGGACTTCGAGACTTCACAGAATGTAGCTAGAATCACATATTTTTGGAAGCAATCCAACAAACAAACCAAACATTACTTAATAAAATAACAGGTTACTATAATACAGCGCTAGGCTGTTTCAATCATTTGAGAATAAAAATTATTGTAACATAAATTCGGCAACCGGATCTCATCAAGAACTACAAACAACACATTATACTATACACAGACACAATGACAATAAATTGTCACAAAATAACAAATATAAAGGTGCGACAAATGCATTTATTACGTTTACTTATTATTTAATACTTCATATTACTGCGTAACCAAAGAATAAACTTCGGTAGTTTCGCCTAATACTTTATAGGATATTTCTAAAATTTGATAATAAAAGTTATTACAGTACAATCTCGAGAACTGTGTCGTGTCTCATGTCTACCCGAGACAACAAAATTTACAAAAAGTCCCGGGACTTCGAAATACGATAGGTCCCGTGAGGACAGACCCTACTCATGAACCACACTATCAATGGGTAAAAACCGTACGAAAATCCGTTGGGTAGTTTTCGAGTTTATCGCGTTTACACAGACAGGATGCGGTGGACACTTCATCTTACAATACGTTTGTATAGTTATATTCACTGCCTCCGTGGTCCAGTGGATAGCGTATGCGACTGCTGATCGGAGGTCACGGGTTCGATTCCCGGGTCGGGCAAAAGTGTTACTGGGTTTTTCCGAATTCTCAGTAGCAGCACGGAGTCCGGTGATGTGCCCGGTAACGGCAATAGGCTTGCCCCCTAGTACGTGGGACCTAAAAATTCATGGCGAAATGTGGGTGTAATATTGTACCTCTGCCTACCCCTTCGGGGATACAGGCGTGAGTTTATATAAAAAAAAGTTTTATTCACGTGAGTAGACCAGTATGTAAATGAAAATTACGATCAAAATCATATTATTAGGTACGAAAGAAATTAAATTATGACGAAGTATATCGTTAGACATGAATTCGTAATTTGATGATGAAATTCTGAATCACATATTTCCTACGACTCTATAACTTTCGGATGTAACAATAGTTTACAGAGATCATTATTATTTTGTTTTTTTTTCGTAAAATCGATAATACCAATACAATCTTTTCGTAAAAATCAATCACAACGGTGATAGCCCATTGGTGTACGTAACAGACTGCCGAGACGATGGTCACGGGTTCGATCCCCAGTTACCACGTGCATACACCTCTGACTTTTGGAAGTTATGGGTGCATTAAAATTGTTAATTATTGCTTGCTTAATAATGTGCCCGACATATGGCAATAGGCTCGCCCCTAATTACATTGGGATCGAAACATAACTGGCGAGGTGTGGGTGTGTAATACACCTCCGCCTACTCCTTTGGGGATAAAGGCGTGAAGTTATAAAATGGCGTATTTTTGCCAGTGTTTCTGTCTATTTGTCTTCTTTTTAATAAAATCCTAGTATAACTTTACCAAACCAACATGGTAAATCCTAGGACTTACTACCTAACATAATTATTATCTATTTATAAATATGTAGGTACCATATTTGACTATACATGTACAGATTTTATGACAATCAAACGATGTATTTAGGTCAAAATAGCGCAATAATTTGTTCATTAAAATTTGTTATAATTTATGGTAATCAATAATTAGTAAATCTGGTTTCATCATTTTAGGTTTTCATTTGGTGGTAGTTTTCATTGTTTTGGTAATCGGTATATATTTTACGTGATAAAGGTTTATGGTCACGAACCTATATTTGGTCATCATATTTATCCCCTAAAATTAACATAGCAAGTAACTTAAAGCGTGTCTATTTCAACAAGCCAAGTCGATAACAAAGACTAGTCAAATACAACATTTACTCTAAATTTCACAGCAGCATCTTCAGTCAATTTGAACCTTAGGACTAGTAAATAAGGTATGATTTAGTGTGGCATTGACCTAAATAAGGGGTCACGTAGGTCGTTATTTCCAGTAGTTGTCGCTATAGTTACTGGTTACGGGATGTGTAGGGTGACTATGGGTACGGAGTAATTTATAGTTGCCGGGACGAAATTTATAGGCTTTTTCTGGATGAAATGTGGATGATTTATCATAGCATTTTTGTGCCATATTTTAAGAATTATATTTAGTTACGTAAATGCTACTTCAGGTCGGTTTACGGGTGAATGGCTAGCAAATAAAGTGGGTATCTGTAAAATATTAACAGTGAGACATCTTTTATCTCTGCTGTGGATAAAAACTTGGGCTCATGTTTACATCCGATTTTCTTATATTTTACTTAAAATAATACAGCTATATCATTCTCTATAGTATTTTCGCTGTATAATGATATTCATGACAGTTCAAGACTGACAATTATAGTGATGTAACCTAAGGAAATTTAAGCGATTATTTATAAATATCGAATTAATTGGCAAACGACATGGAATCGTACGTAGTTACCGATTTTACATCTTCGAAATAAAAATCATTTTAAAAGTGTTTTGGCAAATATATTCACAAATAAAACGCAGTAATTTTAAAATATATATTTTTTGTCACTGTCACTCGAACTAAAACCTCATATCTGAATCTTATTTAATAGAGATAGTTATTTGCTGATCTCAAATTCGGTCGAGGTGGACATATTTATCCTAGTCCTTAGTAGTTTATCCTATGCATTATTAATATCTTATTTTTATATTATTAATTATATCACTTTGTCTAGTTCAATGAGAATCCACAAATTTATATCAAAAGTACTATTGTAATAAATAAATATTTTTTTTTTAGGTTTATAACAATGTTCGACACAAATTAATTTTGTAATGAATAAATGAATAAATAAATAGTCTGTAAATATTGTCGGGTTGGGTTTCGAAACGAGTCGCCCGAACTTGAAGGTATTGGTGGTGTAGGGTGCTTAAGGGAGTTAGTCTTAATCCCCTAAAAGTAATTTTGGCTGCCGGAGTTGCGTCTAAATATTTTTAAACAATTTCCAACAATTCTTCATTCAAATATGCAAAACGGAACGTAATTTTAGGTTTTATGTGAAAGTAACTAAATAGGTTGTGTTCGGTTCTCTTTTGACCCTTAACCACTGTCAACCTCACTTTATTAAACTAGTGGAATCAATAAAAGCGATATTTAGGTTTTATGTGAAAAAATGGGGTCTCCCTTGTTTGACCGAAAGGAATTTGACAAATTTTCACTTCGCAAAAAATTTTTCGCATAATTTCATTTGCCGAATTATTACTTAGCACAAAATCTATTCACAAAAAATTGTAACGCAAACCTAATGTCTGGGAAATAAACGTTTAAACTATAACTTGTTTACCAACTAATCCTTTTGACATTTTTTATTTAGTCTAATATTTCAGTTGGAATAACAGTTTTTACGCAAAATCAATAATTATCCTAATCTAAATACCTAGTTTAGTTCCGGGTAACATACTAAAAATAATTTCTTTTTTCTTTTAATGCAAGTCGTTTCTGGCACTCGCCGGCCGCTAAATTTTGGCAAAATCTTTTCGGCAAAATGGCAGGATCCCGAAAAAATGTGATACGAAACGCAACCGCCATCTTGTGTGAATGATATTGACAGGTAACGTCAAATTGTGCGTCATTGCCGTCATTGCTTTCGAGTACTTAGGGTTCTGTAATAAGTAGCTAAATAGGTTATAGTAGGTTCTCTTTTGACCCTTAATCCGATAATAGGAGCCCTGTGAAGCAGGGCTCCGTCAACCTTAGTTTATTAAACTAGTGTGAATAATGTGGAAGTTGGCAGTGCCATACACACCGATGTTTGGAGATTTTTTTTTTTCAGAGGAAGCCAAGTATTTCCGGCAAGTGAAAATGGTGAGGGGGGTTGCGAGACCTACTCCCCTCCCCTCCCAATCACTCACAAACCCTAAAAACGGCGACGTATTTCGAAATCTTTCCCATATTGTCGATTGTGTTATTTCTACAACTGATTAATTTTATCAATGTAGGGATTTCGTATTGCCACCACATCGGAACTATCTATGTCAGTTATAGAAGCTTTACGCTCACGTTTCTTCGGAGTGGACAGCTTCTTGTTTTCAAAACTAGTTTCTCCAAATTTTTCATTAGATATTCGAGAAACTGAAGCCTTGCCGATGTCCAGAGCAGAGCTGCCGTAACTCTGTATTCAACAATGTCGATCGGTATTACCGGGCCTCCGTTTTCACGCTCTCGATCAAAGAAGGTCCTCAAACGAAGCACTAACTCACGGCTTTGAGAGTTTAAAACTATCTTTTTTGTTATTTTTGTCATTGTACCTACCAAATAAATCACAACAAAAGAAATAAAAAATAACACGCCAAACAGGCAGAATCACAAACCGCATACAAGGTGCTCGTACTGACGTATTCGATCACAATCTGGCCGCTCCTATTCATCGATTTCATGCCGATTCAATGGTGTCAATCTCTACTGACAGAGGGGTCGTTTCATGCATCTGACATTTTGAGGATTATATTTTATTATATTTAAATAATTTATTTACAGTTAATAATAATTATAAAAAGAGATAGACATACTAGTATCAATTTACTTTGTAATTTTTAATAGATATTTTTTTTTTATAATTATTTCTTTTGCCAATTTATTTTCATAAGTTGAAAGTAGTATGCGTGATACGTAAAATGAGAACCTTCATGCATATCATCATACAGCGAAAATACTATAGTGATCAATAAAAATACATTTGGATGTCCAAATAGTACGTCACCTGTACGCACAACATATATATTTGATTTTAGCACCCTTAAATGCACTTACTAAATATCAATTGCTTTTAATTTAAATTACTGATTGTTGTGTCCAGCAGTGGACGTATTTCGGCTGACATGATAATGACAATGAAGGAATGTTTTGCAAATGAATCTTAATCTACTGCACTCAGCTCGTTTAGTTGCTGTCGAACAAATTACCCAACAAGACAGGCCCACTTAACACTGCTAGACTTCATTGCTACCCTACAAGCGCAAACTTACTGGCGCAACTTTAAAGTTTCTAACGACTTCAAAATGTGCACCATTTTGTAAGGTTATCTTCGTTGAGAAAAAACTAGCCGGACCTTTTTGTAGTCACTCAGTTTATTCGACAAGTTAGTTCTGACTGTATCAAGTTCACGGCAGTGGGTCTAAAAGGCTTTATTTGTGTGCTTTTCTTTGTTGAGAAATTGTTGGAATAGGTACCTACTGAGATATCGGTATAGATAGATAATAAATAACATAAGGCTTGTTTATCTACTGGTAGCCACAATGAGGAAGATAGAACCATTCAGTCCACCACCCTAGCCATGCTGGTTTTGGCAGAAACTACATGTTTTTGTGTATATTTTAGAAAACGCTCTGACATGCAGGTATCTTCGCGATGTTTTTCTTCAAGAACTTGTAAGCGATGAGTATATTTTTATTTTTCGCGCATGCCATTGAATAGTTAGTATAATGCTATAGAATAGTGCGCGCCGCGGATTTCAACTCTAGACCCTCTGCGTAGTAGTCTATCGAACTGCTTACTAGGCTAGTTCTGCCAAATTATGGGAATTCTTCCAACCATTGCATAATACTTTAACCTATATTGTTTACAAATATACGTATCATATTTGACTATGTTAATGGCGTAGCAGTTTAGGTCGTTACTTCGCCATTTATTAATACGCTTAATACATACTTACATACATAGACTCACGCCTGTTTCCCCGTAGGGGTAGGCAGAGGCATATTAAACGCCCACTTTTCGCCAGTGTTTTGATCCCACGTAATAGGTGGCGAGCCTATTGTCACTTATCGGGATATTTTGTTTGCCAGAGCCTCGTCCGTTGATCGGCAGGTGCACCACTTGCAGGTGAGGTTGGCTTGGGACCCTAAGTTCTTGGTGGGAACCCTATGCACGCTTAATACAGTCTCCTGCGATTCAGAATATATTCCTAGTGCGAGAGTTCTTTTAAGCATCTTTGATTTTTTAAATTATGTAATTAACTACAAAAGCTTTTCAGTTTAGTATTAGGTAATCATCAATTCTGACGAGTTTTACCCAATACCGACTAGGGCATAGCATTTAATTGTCATACCTAAAACTATTCTAAATTGTACCATACCTTAATCAAACTATAATTAATTAAATGAAATTATAAGGAAAATTATTAGATTGAATTTGTTGTTTGGGTGGGCAAAAATCCGCTCGCAAGAGGCAAGGGCAAATTAACTGCAGCCACCATGCCACCTACCATCCTAGTGCATTTCTGTAATGCGAGGGGGTTACATTCGAACCCTAACTCGGTCCACCACCATCTTGAGGTCGAAAACCCTGCTTTGCTCTTTTTGACGGAGACCCAGATATCGTCCCCACTGGACACATCGAATTTGCAGTACCCTGGCTACAAGCTTGAGCACAAGTTTGTGCCACGCGCCGGTGTATGCATGTTCATTAGGGATGGTGTCTGTGTCCGCCGCCTCGGCAATCTTGAAGAAAGATACCTTTCCACTCTCTGGCTGCGCATCCATTGCGACGACCACCCTCGCGTTTACGCCTGCCTTTACAGGTCTCACAGCGGTCATGCCGAAACTGACCAACTCATGGAGCATGTCGAATCATCGACAGACCGCGTTATGCAACAGCTTCCATCTGCTGAAATTGTTGTAATGGGCGATTTTAATGCTCACTATGTCGAATGGCTTTGTTCCCAAGGACTGACCGCGGGTAGAGCTGTGCACGTCTTCGCTTTGGCCTATGGTCTCACACAGGTGATCCCTTCGCCAACGCGAATTCCTGATGTTGACGACCATAAGCTTTCACTGTTTGACTTACTGCTGACTTGCCATCCGGACAGATGCTCTGGGTTCGTCGTATCATTGTCTAATCCGGTGCAAGGTGCCCTTAACATTGCATAATAACCTCCATCTTGCGGGATTCCGTCGGGTGTGGCATTTTAAGTCAGCAGACTGGGATAGGTTGAGGATCTTCTTTTCATCCTATCCATTGGGGTGAATTCTTTTGAGGGTCTTGACGCGTCTTTTACGGCACTCCTATTCGACTGGCATTGTCCCGTCATCATGGAAAACTGCTACAGTGCACTCGATTCCCAAAAAGGGCGATCGCTTAGATCCAAGCAACTACAGGCCTAAAGCTATCACCTTTTTGTTCTCCAAGATAATGGAATCCATCCTGCCAGCTCCTGCGATACCTAGAGGAGCACCAGTTGATCAACGACCGCCAGTACGGCTTTCGCCGCGGCAGGTCAACTGGTGAACTTTTAGTGTACCTGCCACATAGATGGGCGGAGGCAATTGAGAACAACGGGGAGGCCGTAGCGTCCAGTCTGGACATGGCGAAAGCCTTTGACAGGGTCTGGGCAAGGTGCTTTTGTCGAAGCTTTCTTCCTATGGGCTGCCTGAGAATTTATGCAAATGGGTATCCAGCTTTCTTTCGGAGTTTAGCATTTAAGTCGTAGTTGACGGTTCATGCTCTGACCCTAGGCCCGTGAATGCTGGTGTCCCTCAGGCCGGTGTACCTGTATAACTGCTTCGATTTGACCGCGTCCAACGTCGAGCGGCTCGAGTCATCCACGACGCGGTCCTTACAAACCGGCCCGACCATCTTGACCTGCGTAGAGATGTTGCGTCTCTCTGCGTTCTCTGTTGTCTGTGTCATGGGGAGTGTTCTAAGAAGTTGTTTGGTGTGATACTCGCTGCAGAATTTCACCACCGTACAACTCGCCACAAATTAAAATTCCACCCTCACCACCTGGATGAGTGGCGTGCTTCTACCGTATGATTCACACGGCACATCTTGCCTTGCACAACCAAACTGTGGAACCAGAGGCCTGCAGCGGTATTTCCAAACAAGTTTGACATTGGAATCTTCAAGAACCGAACATATTCCTTTTTAAAAGATAGGCAACGCACTTGTGATCCTTCAGGCATTGCAGGCGTCTATGGGCGGCGGTGATTACTTATCATCAGGCGATCTGCTTGTTCGTTTGTCTTCCTATGCTATAAAAAAACAGTATTTATAAATGGGTTGTTATTTCAATTATGTTATATAATATAATTTTAATTTATTTTTAGTCTTGTATATATTAAACAGGCTTATTTAATTTTAAGACATCATAAAAGTTAATTTATGTCAGATAGTTTGGTTTTTTTAAGTATTTCATTTTATTGCAATATATGTCAAGAATGTATATAATTACGCAATAAACTATATCATTTATTTGTGTTATATATAGAAGGTTTTCAAAATATATATTGATTAAGTGGCCTAGGTATATGTTTAGATGTAGGTTCACTTGCCTACCAAGAGTACCATCGATCAAACTATCAATTATCGGTAAGATGTCGATACATCGATCTATAATGCTACAACCGCTAGTCTAAATTGATTAATTCACTAAAACTGGACATATAACAGTGATATTCTGGATAATACATGTTCAATTGATCTTCTAAACTATTTACTGATAAAGTAATTTCAACGTCCTAGTTTAATTTAAGGTGCCGTCATCTTAATACCTACAGAGGACAATTTTATTATTATAGAGGCATTATCCCATTTCATTCGGTTGGTTTCCTATGAGGTGGCTGAAAAAAATATACATACATACATACATAGACTCGTGTCTGTTTCCCCGAAGGGGTAGGCAGAGGCATATTTAACGCCCACATTTCACCAGTGTTTTGATCCCATGTAATAGGTGGCGAGCCTATTGCCACTTATCGGGATATATTGTTTGCCAGAGCCTCGTCCGTTGATCGGCAGGTGCATCACTTGCAGGTGAGGTTGACTTGGGACCCTAAGTTCTTGGTGGGAACCCTATGAAAAAAATATATGAAGCAAATAATATCTTTGTAAAGAGACGAAGCAAGAGAGGTATGTCAGGATCGTTGCAAATGGCGTTCCGTAGTCTCTGCTTACCCCTCCGGGAAACAGGCGTGAGTCTATGTATGTATGTAGGTATGTAAAGAGACCGAAGACTCGACATCATACCCTAGACCGACCAGTCTGGCTAACGTGATAGAATAGGAAAACAAATTCTTTTATTGGCTCACAAAAGTCACAATTCCATCGCAACGCATATTAGGAGAGTAAGGAGAGGCCTGTGTCCAGCGGTTAGCTTGAGACTGATTTACGTGGGACGTGAAAGCAGTTAAACTTATGTGAGGTCAGAGCCGGCTTTATGAATTGTAAATTTTGGCATCAGGCAGTTTTATTTACAGATTCGTAAACAGATGTCATATTCATAAAACTTTGGTAGATGTTTGCTGCTGGACATAGAGCTGTTTCAGACTAGCGTTTTATACGCGAGTATAAGCTCGTTTTTGGAAGCACATGTAGGCGCGCATAGGCGCGCCCTTTGGCACACGCGGAACTCGTACGAGCGTTGACGCGCTTCTAAGCTCGTATGAGCGCAAGCCGCGAGACAGACTGCCCGATGTCACTACCGTTCGGAGCGAACACGCCGAAATATGCCCATTTACGCTAGTCCGGTCTTTTGAAGCGCGTATGCTGAAACGACCGTATACACGCAGAAAAATACGCTATTCTGAAACCGCCCATACGCTTCTCCTATTGTGCGTCACTATGCAGTTTGATGTCGAGTTTCCATCTCTTCCGCAGGATACTATTTGCTGTGTATATTTCCCTTAGTTACCTTTTAAATTACCCACGGAATGACATGGGGTAATGACATGTTCTTAACTCGTCACCACACGGACGATAGATGTATTAACTATAATAATAATAATAATAAAATCATCTTTATTGTACACCAAAATAATTCCAAGATTATAAAACATAAATGTAGAAATGTAAATAAGTGTGACAAATGGCGGCCTTATCGCTATTTAGCAATGTCTTACAGGCAACCTTAGGATGGACAAGAAAAGCACGGAGCCAGAAAGAAAGAAAGAAGGGTAGATTGGCGTTGTAGATGATTTAGATACAATAATAAACAAATAGCAAATATAATATATTATACACATACATATACTAGCGTACAAAAATACATACATATAGTTACCACGTACATACACTATATACATAACTATATACATAATAATAATTCTAAAATACATAAATACTAATAATATATACTAATAATATAAATACTTAAATAAATGAAAGAAGAAGGAAATAAAATAAGACAGTCTTACTAGAATATCAAGGTTATAGAGATAAGTAGTAGTCTTTTAGCAACTTTTTAAACGATGTTATAGTTTGAGCTTGTTTGATTGATAACGGCAGTGCATTCCACAAGCGTGCAGCTTGGACTGTGAACGAAAAATCGTAAAATCTGCTTGAATGTATTGGGATAGCCAGTCTCAAATTCACCGATGACCTCAGAGATCTAGAATGTGTGTCCGTAAGGAATTCGAAGCGTTCTTTCAAATAAGGGGGAGTGGAAGGATTGAAGAGAATATTATAGAGTAAAGAAAGTATGTGAGTATTCCGTCGAAGGTGAATTGGGAGCCACTTGAGCATATTGCGGAAATTGGAAACATGATCATATTTGCGCAATCCAAATATGAATCTTATACATAAGTTCTGAAGACGCTCAAGCTTATCAAGTTGCTCCTCAGTGAGATCTAGATAGCTGACATCACCATAGTCAAGGATTGGTAGGAGGAGAGAATTTGCAAGCGCAATCTTAGTGGCAATAGGTAGAAAGTTTTGTAGTCTTCGCAAAGTCCCAGCCGCAGAAAATATTTTACGACTAACTTCCCTAATTTGAGGACCCCAGGATAAGGTCTTGTCAATATGTACTCCCAAGTCCTTTACGCAATCACTTACAGGTATAGGTATGCCATTAAATTGAATCTGGGGTAAGCAAGTCATGTCAATACGCGATATTATTCTGGGACTACCCACAACAATAACCTGCGTCTTTGTGGGGTTGATTTGAAGACCAAATCTGAGGCTCCATGTAGCTATTCGCTCTAGATCAGAATTGACGATTCGAAATGCTTCAGTCAACTCATGGACAGGAGCTTGGGTGTAAATTTGAAGATCATCTGCATAAAGGTGGTAGGATGACTGAAGTTGATAAGAGATAGAATTAATAAAAATTGAGAAAAGTAAGGGAGATAGAGTGCCACCCTGCGGAATGCCGACTGTAGTTCTGCACCACGAAGAGAACGAGTCTTCAATTCGTATACGTTGTCGGCGACCAAACAGGTAACTGTGAAACCAATCAATCACAGGTGGAGATATGTTAATTGAGCGTAGGATGCCAAGCAGTATATGGAAATCAACGTTATTAAAGGCATTACTGAAATCAAGTAAGCATAGTGTAGTTACTTTACCATTTTCCATACTCAGCCTGATGTCGTCGGTAATGTTGATCAGTGCTGTGACCGTGCTGTGACCAGGACGGAAACCAGATTGGAGCGGATTAAAGAGAAGGTTATTATTAAGGAATGTGGTAAGTTGGATATGGACGAGGCGCTCGAGTACTTTCGAGAGGAATGGTAGCACGGAGATTGGACGATACTCGGAAAATGATGAAGGATTTTTTTTTTGGGTAAAGGAATAATTTGGGCGTCTTTCCATAAAGTGGGGAAGACTCCTTCGGCTAAGGAAAAATTCAAAATATGACATAGGATGGGAAGGATTTCATTAAGGATGGGAAGGATCATTTTTCGACTGACACAATCATTACCGACAGCATTCGAGGCAATTGATAATACGGCTCTCTTAACATCACACTCTGATAGTTGATTAAAAACGAAGGATGGATAGTTTGGGGTTGGAAGTGCTGAAAGATCATGCAAAGTATTAGCTTTAGTAGTCTTATCAAATTTAGACGAAGCAGTGAAATGGTGATTTAGAGAATCAATATCTAATTTATCAGAAATGAGATTTTGTGTAGATTTTCCAACTCCCAAAGTTTTTAGAAATTTCCAGACTTTAGCTGGATCTTCATTCTCAACAGAGTTATGAATGTATTGGCGTTGTGCTTGCCTACACACCTTTTTGCAGTGATTTCTAATCGCTATGTAGTTGTCCCAATTTCTAGGAGTTGCTCGACATTTAAATTTCGTTTTAGCTATAGCTTTCTTCGACAGTAAATCCTTAATTTCATTAGTTAACCAAGGTGAGGGAAATTGACGAACTCTGATTGCGCGAACCGGTGCATGGACATCATATAAACGAATAATAGAATTCGTAAATAATTCCACTTTCTCGTCAATTGACTTTGCGTTCTGTAAGGGAATCCAATTTATTATGCCTGCTTCAGCACGGAGATTTTCGACATTCATGCCACCAAAATTGCGTTGCAGAAGAATTTTAGTTTTTGTCTTAGGAAGACGAAGTTTATAGGAAATAAAAATCAAGTCATGGTAAGAGAAAGCATCAGCTGCAAGCTGACCATGCTTGGCAGAAAGAGAGGGTGAAGAAACAAAAATCAGATCAAGAAGAGAAGGAGTAGAGTTTGTAAGATTATGTGTAGCATTAAGAGGGAGAATAGATAGATTGCAGGATTCAACAATACTACAAAGAGATGATGAGCGTGAATAATAGACATGTGTTGAAATCGGCCATGACTATGGTGTGACTGTAAGAAGGAGCTAGATTTTCTAAGATACGTTCAAAAGAAGAAAAGTAATTGACACGACAGTTCGGAGAATAAAATACACCAAGTAAAACCTTAGTATAAGCCAAATCTAATTCGAGGAAGAGATGCTCGCCGGCATTGAGTGGCGGTGGTTGTGATGACATAGAAACAATGTTAAAAGGAATGTGGTCCCGGAGATAAATGGCAACACCTCCACCACCACTCCCGGTACGATCATTTCTTATAAGGCGGAAATTTGGAAGAGAGTAAGAGACAGAGGACAGGCATGGTTTTAACCAAGATTCGGAAACAAGAATGGCATATTCTTACTGTCAAAAGTTGTCAGCATATCCTGGAAATGGGCCGGAATACTCTGAGCATTAATATGGACAACATTCAAGTTACCGGGTACATCGGCAAACTTGCTTTGGAGGGAGTCAGCAAGAGATGGAATGCTTGAAAAGCTGTTATTAAGGCTACTTGCAGAAAAAAAGCTGTCATTATCACTACTTTGATACAGATCTGACATGACATAAACAATATTATATAATAAAAGATAAAATAAATATATATATTATATAATAAAATCTAATACAGAAAATATATTAAATAAGAAAAAAAACATTGGTTGCCTGTAAAGTCGGTATACGGGCGAAAGTTTTACGTGACAACGACTTTGAGTGGTAAAATAATTTTAATGTGAATATTCATTCGTATAGTAGGAAGAAGGATGAAAGACGCGTGCCTTTCACTTTTTATGTCTGTCTCTCTCGCTCTTAGGCGGGACGCGTGCCTCTCACTCGCTCTCATTGTGAGCGCATAACGTGAGCGGAGCGTAACGCAGTTTTTTGAAGTGTCACCCGGCAAACCAATTTATAAGACGTTGTCACGTCAAAATAAAAAAAAGATATAATTATATAAACGGTACTAAAAAGCAAAAAGAAACTTATCCACCTTATCCACCTGCCAGTTGAGTGTTAAGACTTACAGAAAAAATAATACATTCATTACACATTTGCTACATATACATAATGAGTCGACAGCTGAAATTTAATTATAAAACAGTAAACCTATCATGGCAACATCGAACAATACAATTTACTAATTGCAGCATCCGGGCAAAATAGAATAATAAGGCGAAGAATGAACGGTAAATAAACAAAGGGATTGAATAAATATATACCAATAGTTATTTTAATAATACACTTGTATAAATATGAACTAAAAGAAAATGAGTTAGAAAAAATAAAAAATAAGTAAAATATCTATAGGTTCAAATAAAAATCTCGGCTCCTTTTCTGAACGATGCCCAATAGCCCAATAGAAGGAACGAAACGTAATTTTGACATTGACAATCGTCAGTTGTCATTGTTGTCAAGTACAATTCTGAATTCATAAGTAATTAATGATAATTATTTGTGAGTGAATAGGAGGTATCAAATAATTAATACAGTACAAAAGTCAATAGTAAGCAAATAGGAATTAAAGTAACGAAGAAGGAGGTATAACGTAGTTTCAGAGCCATTAAAGAATAGGGTAAAAGTGTAAATAAAATACATAAGTACAAACAAAGTAAACAAACCGCGGATGCTGCAACTACTACCTGTGATTTAAGCTATATTATTTCTTAGTGGCCGCTGCACGTTTCGCCTTCGAGGCCGCGGGTTTCTCAGCGACCGGCGTCTTATGTGTGGCCGTCTTAATACGGCTGAGTTCGCCGACTGAAGAAACTTTACGCTGTGTTCCATCTGAGTCTACCACAAAGATATAACCCTCTCGAGTCCAACATTTTGTAATACCGAATTGGTGCCTTGCCGCCATGAAAATATCGTGCCGGGCCTTGGTCAAAAATTCGGAGAGAGTTATGCCGCTTCCTTTTAGTTTAGTTTTGGAGAACCAAACTTTGTCACGAACTGCAGTTACTTTGAATTTCACAAGAATGGGTCTAGGCTTGTGAGCACCTGACGGCCGACCCATCCTATGACAGCGCTTGATGTCGTCTTCAATCACATCTGTTAGATGGAGATCTTAAGACCTTAAATATCAAAATGTCATAGTTATTCATAGTCGATTAAATCAGATGTTACTTGGCGGAACTATATTTAATACTTCCAGTATTTTTTTACTGCCTCCGTGGTCTATGCGTCTGCTGATCCCGGGTTCGATTATCGGGTCGGGCAAAAATTTATACCGGGTTTTCACGAACTCTCAGTTGCAGCACGGAGTCTGGCAACGTGCCCGGTAACGGCAATAGGCTCGCCTCCTATTAGGTGGGTGCTAAAAAAATCATGGCGAAATATAGGTGTAATATTACACCTCCGCCTAACCATTTGGGGAAACAGGCGTGAATCTAAAAAAATATATTTATTTAATGATATAGGAGGCAAACGAGCAGACGGATCGTCAGACATTTTAAAAAAGAGTACGCTCTTTCTAGAAAGTTTGAAGTTATACTTTTAACTTACAAACCTTAATGCTCATTGTTACAAACACGCAATTTGTTCTCATCTTGCTATTTCATAAAAGATTTTTATCCCGACATTGATCCCGTATAGTGATTGACCACTTTGTAAGCTATCACATGGGAACAACTACTTATCCATCCGCACAGTCCAATCCCCTCATGAATTAAGCACAAATAGCAATTAAACTGCCACAGTTGTGTTTGACTGACTTATATTACATTCCACTGTGATGTACTGAATCGTTGTGGCTCTGTCACTCATGGACGGCATTGTAAACGATTGTCCAACCAGCGCTGCATTGTTATAGTGGAACTTTTATCATTTTCAAGCTTATAGAGAAGAATATAAAGGGTATTTTTGTTTGTATCATGGTTTGTAGCACTCATAGAGCGATTTGATTAACAGTTCGTTATGCATTGGCCGTCCATGTGGTGACGGATTAAGAATACGGATTGTCACCACCCCATATCATCCCATGGGTGTCGTAAGAGCCGACAGAGGGAGCATATCTAGGCTATTTGTTGGTGCTCGAAAAAGAAAAAGCATGTTTTCTAAAGAATCCTCACCCGGAAATTGTATAGGAGCTACGATGAAGAACGTTGTCCCAGACACAGATAGGTTATGTTTAAAATACTCCCTTTTGATGTTATTATCGGCAAACGTGCAGACGAGTCGCCTGGTGGTAAACAATTTTCACCGCACATAGACACCCCTAACGCCAGAGGAGATACAAGTGCATTTGCTAGCCTTTGGGATGGGAAAAGGAATAGGTACGAGCGGTATGAGGGAGAAGGAAAGAGGATGGGCCTTCAGCACTATCACCCACCAATCGAAACGCAACATATTAATACTGTTATTGAGAAAGGCAAAAGATAATTCCACGCCTTTATCCCCGAAGGGGTAGGCAGAGGTGAGAGACACCCAAACCTCGCCAGTTATGTTTCGGTCCCAATGTAATAGCATGTTGCCATCTACCGGGCACATTATTAAGCGAGCGATAATTAACATTTTTAATGCACACATAACTTCGAAAAGTCAGAGGTGTGTGCCTGGGTACCTGGGGATCGAACCCGAGACCATCTTCTCGGCAGTCCGTTACGTACACCACTGAGCTACCTCTGATGTTATTGAGAAGTATGTATGTAGTATAAAGTGTATTAGTAGTACTTACCCGGTCGAACTGGCCCATTCATGCAGAAATTAGCAAGGCCCTTCTACATAAAATGGAAATTGTCATTAATAAAATTGAAATTTGTGTGATCAGCTGAACATGTTATGTATTTTTTTATTATTTTCTTATGTAATTGTAGCACGTAGGCCCAGAATTCAATAATTGGTATATTAAACTTGACTCATTCAAAATTATAATAATGCCATTATTTGTTATATAGCACACCCATATAATTATGTAGTATTATTATTATTCACAGTCTAATTCACTTCAAACCTTCGTATTTTAATTACAGTACAAATTCATGTTACAAAAATCCTTTCGATAGTTTTCGAGTCTATGGCGTTCATATATGCGGTGGAGACAATTTATAATATGTATAGAAACTGCAAACCTTTTAGGGGTTGAGAGAACCTAATCTCTATTATGGTGCAGTTTTGTTCTAGGATATTGCCGAAATTGCCAAAAAAGAATTCGTTATTACATACAAAATAGACATGTAATCTCCTACAGAAACTGATCTGCAATATTGTTCTATAAACTAAAAAATCATCCCCTAAGAGATGTGTATTATACTATGACCTGAGACCTCTGCTTACTCCATGTAAATAGGGAAGCATAAGTGCCAGTATAATATAATCTACCAACAATCATCTTCCTAGCGTTATCCCGATTGCATCTAAGGCTTACACGCCTCGGAGCCCAGGGTCCGCTTACTAGTCTAACCAGATGTGACAGAATATCAGATTTTCCACGGAGCGACTGCCGTCTGACCTCCACAACCCAAAGGAATAGCGATATTCCATGATAACCTATCAACATATTTGGTAGCGCCATCTACCTTCCTATCTGTAACTAATCGCATCAACGTCAATGGTTGGTTGCTGCTTGGCCAATGCGAGCGATGCCTTTTGTTTCTATCCCTCTCTATCCCATCCTCAAGAAGGGGCACGCCTTTCTCGGATTGGTCGCCGCGAAACGTCGACGGGAGAGACAGTCCAGAACTTTCGAGAACTTTCGAGAACATTCGATGCGCTAAATACGCTTCCGCGATACCGGATCGCACCGCGCCGCTCCCGCTATAGTTATTACCGCTTATATCAACCGATCGCAAGTGAAGGTGATTTGTGTAGTGAAGTGAATCAAGCAGCTTCCTCCCGAAACCACCAGGAGACTGCCCTTCTGAGACGAAGAAGATTGCGGAACAAGGTAAGTCCCCTTCATCCTTGGAATATCCTATACCCACTCACAATCATCACTCCCATTCCAATCCTAGGCGACTAAAACCCGCTATCCTTTGAATACAGTCCATTCCATTAATCCTTCCCAAGTCGCCTAGAACCTACGGTTTCGGTGTATCGCCGAACCATTTTTTTGATCCATACGAGTCGGATTCATTTACGTTTTTATACGTTATATCGCTATACCTAGGCAGTTATAGCACCTAGCTATACTCCTAATATATTCACATAACCGTCACATGGTTGTTTCCGCCCGCATCAGTAGGTAAACTTTTATGTAGCTACCTACTTACTCAATTATTATTTCTGGAACTATCATAGTTGTCTTGTAAATCTCATATTTCGAGAAACTTTTAATTCCACAGCTCCAAGGTGTTGCCTACTTAGGTAAAATAATAGGTACATTAGATATTCTTATTTTGTTTCGTTCTCATTAGCTTATACTTACGTAAGCATGTCACAACAAAAGAAGTCACGCGTGTCGGAAGACAAAGAGATGACAATCTTAGAAGCAAAACGCAATATTTTATTTGAGCGCATTCAAAAACCGCTTCTATTTCTGACAGTAATAGCGAAGCATTTCTCAGTTATTGTATGACAGTAGGTAGTATTCGAACAGATTTTCATAAGTTGTTAGACGATTATAACGCAAGATTACTTTCTATCAATCCTGATGAAAAACCGAACTATCAGGCGTACACCTCATTCGAAGATCTTTATTGTATTATTAAGCGTATACAATCGCAATTGGGGGGTAAATGTTCAGCAGAGCCCGTTGCCCGCAAACCGAGATTACCGCCAATCGAGATTATGTCGTTTGACGGAGATATACGAAATTGGCCGTTATTATATGCGAGTTTTAAGCCTACGGTGCACGATAATGGTTCTCTGACAGATACTGACAGGTTGTACTATTTAATAGGTAAACTGTCACCGAAGGCCCAGTCCGTATTTGCAGGTGTCACACCCAGTGCTGAGAATTATCAGGTCATATTTCAGTCACTACTTGATAGATATCAGGACACGCGCGTCCTAGCGTCTACCTACTTTGACCAAGCTTTAAATCTCAAACTGTCCGGCAACGCGACTGTCGCGAATTTCCAGCTGTTTATTGATAACTTCGTAACCGCGGTTAATTCTCTTAGGAACTTAAAATTAGAAGATCTTTCCGACTTTATGTTGCTTCAACTCGCTTTAAAAAAGTTTGACACTGATACAATTCGCGCATTCGAGATGACGGAACGCAATAATAAAATACCTACACTAGATAGTTTTATTTTGTTCATCAGGGATCAGTGTCGAATATTTCATAATACGCAGTCTGGTTCACCTGGCCCGTCTAACACTAACAGCAACAAACAAAGGTTGAATAAATCGCGAAATAGTAATAATAAACTCGGTCCCTAATCCACAATCTTACGTAACATGCTCAGAATCTAATAGTAATAATTCACAGAAGTGTCTGTGCAGTAATATAGTGCACTACCATCTATACAAGTGTCCCGCCTTCGATAATTTGAATGCAACCGCTCGTTTTAAATGCGTAAAAGATAACAAAGCTTGCATTAATTGCTTAAGCATAAAACATAAAACAAGTAATTGTTTTAGTAAGACAAAGTGTCGCTTATGCAATAAAAAACATCATTCATTGCTACATTTCGATAAAGATAACCCGTTGTCAAGCCAAGCCGCTAACCTTGACACACTTACTTCACAGGTGCAGGCCACGGTGACTTCTCCCTCCATGCCTCAGAATGAGATATCGTTGTGTACGACGTCCATTGCGCGAGCGACGCGAACGCGAGGACGGCACTCGCGCATCTATAATTATCCGCGCAGGGCCAAAACGCAGTGTATGACGTCTAAGACTGTTCTGTTAGCGACAGCGCAAGTTATCGTATATGATGTTAATGGGTCGCCGCACATGGTACGTTGTCTGCTAGATAACGCATCTCAGACCAATCTAATAACATCGGAATGCTTCAAACGCTTCGGATTATGGAATAACTTTAAAAATACGAACTCAACCGTCAAAGGGATAGGCGGATCAGAAAAGCATTGCAGGGGTTCCGTAGATATTAAAATACATTCGCGTTTTGATAGGAATATTAATTTTAACATTTCTTCGCTTATCGTGGAGCGTATCACGGACGCATTGCCGAACGCTAATGTAGACGTAGCATCACTCACTCACCTCGAGTCATTGCCGCTAGCAGACGCGGAGTTTGCGAATCCGGCAGGCATTGATCTTTTGATCGGAGCTTCAATATTTCCGCACTTGCTACTAACTAAAATAGTACGTAGTGAGCGATATGATTTACCGCCCGCTATTGAGACGGTACTTGGGTATGTGATTATGGGTACCGTACCTACGTTACATACTTCTCATTGTATTACGTCTTGTTGTTGTTCTGCTCTTCAAGAGATCAAGGTGGGTGCTAAAACTGTGTGTAAGATAAAGCACTAATTAGCTATGCTATGCTGTGCTATTCTATGCTACGCCATGCTATGCTACGCTATGCTACGCTATGCTACGCTATGCTACGCTATGCTACGCTATGCTACGCTATGCTACGCTATGCTACGCTATGCTACGCTATGCTACGCTATGCTACGCTATGCTACGCTATGCTACGCTATGCTACGCTATGCTACGCTATGCTACGCTATGCTACGCTATGCTACGCTATGCTACGCTATGCTACGCTATGCTACGCTATGCTACGCTATGCTACGCTATGCTACGCTATGCTACGCTATGCTACGCTATGCTACGCTATGCTACGCTATGCTACGCTATGCTACGCTATGCTACGCTATGCTACGCTATGCTACGCTATGCTACGCTATGCTACGCTATGCTACGCTATGCTACGCTATGCTACGCTATGCTACGCTATGCTACGCTATGCTACGCTATGCTACGCTATGCTACGCTATGCTACGCTATGCTACGCTATGCTACGCTATGCTACGCTATGCTATGCTATGCTATGCTACGCTATGCTAAGCTACGCTACGCTACACTATACTATACTACACTTCCGCTTTGTATATGGATGACCTTGCCTGTAGTGTCATATCCGCTCCGCTAGCAATTTCGCTTTGTGAAGAGCTCATTCAGCTTTTCAAGCGAAGCCAGTTTGATCTTGTCAAATGGACAAGCAACTCTAAGGAGGTTCTCGCACGCATACCAGATTCTCATAAAGCTTCTCCAGACATTGAGTTTGAGAAGTCTGTACCGCATAAAGTTCTCGGTTTACGCTGGGACAAATCCTGTGATAGTTTTCGGTTTGACGTCTCACCGCCAGATGATAAGTGCACCAAACGCACTATGCTGTCCACAGTGGCTCGACTATGGGACATAATGGGTTTTGTGGCTCCCACAATTTTGTACGCCAAGCTCTTGACAAAGGAACTTTGGCTATCAAAGTGTGAGTGGGATGAAACACCCCCTGACCATATTGTCGCCGCTTGGGGCCAGTTTTGTATTGAGCTTACCGCGCTCAATCAAATTACTATTTCTCGTCATCTTGGGTTGATAGATGGATATACCATCAACTTAATAGGTTTCGCTGACGCCAGCGAGCGTGCTTACGGCGGAATTGTATATCTGCAAGTCCGCATTGGTTCTAACTACTCGGTGCAGTTAGTTTGTGCCAAGTCTAAGGTCTCGCCTGTTAAAACCATTTCGGTTGCGAGACTGGAGTTGTGCACGGCCATTCTGCTGTCTCAGTTGCTCCGCAAGGTTCAAGACACAGTTTTGCCCCACTACCCTATTAATAAAATATACGCATTTTCCGACTCCAAAGTAGTGCTCGCTTGGATTCATTCTTCTCCTCACCGCTGGCAGACTTTTGTCGCCAACCGCGTTAGTAAATTGATTGAACTTGTTCCCGCTACTTGTTTCAATCACGTCGCGGGAACGTTCAATAGATCATATTGACTGGAAGTTTATTCCACCAGCATCACCACATTTCGGTGGATGTTGGGAAAGCATGGTCAAAGTAATTAAAACGTATCTCTTCAAGGTTATAGGTCAACAGATCCTCTCTTACGAAGAGCTTTTAACTGTCCTTGCACAAGTCGAGGCACTGATCAACCCGCGTTGTTACTGTGAAAATCGCTAAAGGGAGTTACGTGCGCCCTGTTGTACGTCTCTGTCCGCTTCCAACTCAGTGAGATCTAGCCTGAAGTTGGACCTACCTCTTAGTTTAAGTATTTAGTTAGTAGTTTTCGCTATTATTGCGTTTGTAGTTTTCGCTAAAGTTAGTTTAGATTAATTTTATTGTCATATCGCTGTCTTAGCCTATTGATGGGTTATGCGGTAGTACACCCAACATAGCTAAGTTCAATTCTATTTTTTTTAAAGGCAACCCTTTAGGGCCGGGGGGATATGGTAGCGCCATCTACCTTCCTATCTGTAACTAATCGCATCAACGTCAATGGTTGGTCGCTGCTTGGCCAATGCGAGCGATGCTTTTTGTTTCTATCCCTCTCTATCCCATCCCCAAGAAGGGGCACGCCTTTCTCGGATTGGTCGCGGCGAAACGTCGACGCGAGAGACAGTCCAGAACTTTCGAGAACATTCGATGCGCTAAATACGCTTCCGCGATACCGGATCGCACCGCACCGCTCCCGCTATAGTTATTACAGCTTATATAAACCGATCGCAAGTGAAGGTGATTTGTGTAGTGAAGTGAATCAAGCAGCTTCCTCCCGAAGCCACCAGGAGACTGCCCTTCTGAGACGAAGAAGATTGCCGAACAAGGTAAGTCCCCTTCATCCTTTGAATATCCTATACCCACTCACAATCATCTCTCCCATTCCAATCCTAGGCGACTAAAACCCGCTATCCTTTGAATACAGTCCATTCCATTAATCCTTCCCAAGTCGCCTAGAACCTACGGTTTCGGTGTATCGCCGAACCAATATTCCTTAATAATCATATTCGTCTATCTGCCTTCCGCTTTTCCATAAGCTGAGTATTGACTTTCATCCGACTTTATTACAACAATGCAAAGCAATTTATATCCATGCTTTCATTCCGACGGATTGATTTCAATATATTGGCTTAGGAAAGTTAATAGAAAGAGTATTCAATCTTATTCGTTCAATTTGGGGGAGTCACTTGTTCGAAATCTCGGCTTCAAAGTAAGTAGGGCTAGGTTACGTGGCCTTCTCGTTTTGTGTATTAAAGATTGGATAAGTAATTGGCACTTGCTTAGGTTTCAATCATCATCAATTCATATAAAATTCTTACGTTACTGACTGACTGACAGAAAATGCACAGCCAAAACTACGGGGCGCTTTTTTTTTATTTTTATTTTAGACAACTCCCGCATTAGGACTAAATCCTGTGTCGCGGGGAACTTTACAAACATACAACTAACGGTCACAATGAACACCCAGACTCGAAACAACAATGTTGAGAGAAATGTACGTTTTACAGTCGAAATAGCTGAAAATATGTAATGTGTTCTCTGCCTCTCGTTTTGTAATGAGTGAAGAGACAAATGGAGTAAAATCTGACGTAATTATTTGATGCCCGATGATTAAAGAGAAGGTATTCATCAAGTATGACGTACGAGTCTGTACCTAAATATAACACTAGATATTCCTAGATTCACCCAATTTTAGACCATCTATCAAAGTGTGTTTTTGTATTTCTATGTAAGGTTTGTTTCAACTAATTTTAGAGAGAGATGTTTCACAAATATTGTACAGTAGTCTAGGTATAATAATTTTCTCGTTCATGAAACTGACACCTAACTTCTAACTATGGTTTACCATAAATAATGAATTATTAGTCGAGTACAATTATTTCTTATTTTCAATTTCTATTTAATATTGTTAAGCATGGAGATAATTGAAGATAACGCCATCTATCGGTGAATGGGTGTATTAGAAGAGATTGAATGTATCGGTGGTTTAAAGGTAATTCATCTACTCTGTACAAGATGGCGTTGCTGTATCGAGTATCGACTGTTCGCGATTATTTCGACAGTTTTGTGGAAGTGTCTAGAATTCACTAGTGATGTTATCCGGCCAGTATAAATAGCGCGAACGAGCGGACCGGACTCAGTTACAATTGAATATCGAAGCGATAAACAAGAAGCGAAGGAAGTAATTCGGAAGTGTTTAGTGAAGTGGAAAAGTGTTCGAAGTAAGTGTGTTTTATTAGTGCTGAGAATTAAGTGTGAAATAAGTGTGTTTATTAGTGTTGTAAAAATAAGTGTGTGTAGTGTTTGTGTTAGTAAATAAAGTACAGTTTAGTGGCATAGTGAGTTATAATTTATCGTCGAACCCCAGCTCGTAACAATATATTGAATTTATATCTGTATAACAATACACAACAACTAATTGACGTGCCCTTACATCCTTCCAATTACGGCCAAGGGTTTTCATTGTTAGCATAAGAGCCAGTCCCATCAAATAACGCGTCATCTTCAAGTGATAAACATCTTAAAAAGAGACAAAATTGTACCATCAACAACCATACTCCAAGATACAAACAAAGATCTCTTTAAGATAAAGAAATACATTTCTCAACATACAGCAAACATATTTAGGGTGCTAATCCACTGGTAATTTGCGATGCTACGTTTCTCTATGGTAGCTTTTAATGTTCACCAGATAACGACCCACTATAGGGCAAAGGCCTCCCCACTTTTATTACATCTATTTTCTAATGGCGCCTTTTTCAGCCATTAGAGACCGGTCCTTATCAAGGGAATATACTTTGTTTCGCCAGCTTCACCTAGGTCTGCCGCGATGCTGCTTAAAGGGGGACAACTTGATGGTTATATACCAAGGCGCACTATTGGGTAAGCGTAGTACTGTAGTCGTCTCACCGTTAACGTAGTTAGGTCATAGACATACAATATATTAATATTATAATAATTTACTTGTAAATATAATATAACCGTATTTTGTAGGATTTCTTTCTTCATAGTTGTAATATCTTAACATAACACAGTAGCTTAGCTTTTATGTCCCAACATAGCTGCATCCCCAGTGGAATAGCACCCTAATCCTAAAAATGGAGTCTATCTTTTTCTGAAAACCTTTTCCGACAAACTGCTTTTACATACATCGAGAGTAGCCAGTTTGAGGGCTTGTAAGATACCTTAATTTCCGCTAAAACCACGTTCCACTCCAAAAGACAGTTTATCAGATCTTCCTTCGCTGAATCAATTTAAATACGTATTGAGTTCAAGCCAAGACAAGCTGTTTCGTATTTTACGTTAGAACAGATATTCGGAGTGCTTATCGAAGTAATTTGACAAATGGAGAGACAAGAAAGCGAATGTGATAATATGGTTATACATGCTGTTGGCTGGTGTTTAATTTCATGTTTTTGATGTAATATTTTCGAGCAGAAAGTATTTTATAACGACTCCAAAATAACTTTTGCATTTACGTGTACGGGAACTACTCTTAGATCAAAACATTTTCAGAATTTTATCGTACAGTTTGTATAACCCTGCCAAATTTCTACTGTCTAGTGCTTATAGTTATTGCGTCAAACCGAGTACGGATAGAGGAACGGACATGGCAAACTATAAGGGTCTCTTGTGGTTTACTACGGAACTCTAAAATGTAGAATATAATAATATGTTCGAACGCCTATATTTTGCTATGTATGTCCCTCGATCTCGCCGTCATTTGTGAACCGATTCTTAAAATCCATTTTTCATTCGAAAGAGCGTACTTTTGAAATGGTCCGATTACCTGCAAGTCAGAACCTGATAACTCCCAGGACTGTTAAAGGTCGAACGGTGAGGCATCATAGGCATACCGTTCGTCCATATAGTGGCTGGCTGATTGTGATATTCTCACTTTTTACGCTGCTGTTTAATTGTCTGCGTTATAGGCGTAGCCTCTACGCAATACGCTTTATTCATAAAATATCGTCCAATAAATACTTAAGTAATATTCGTATAGAAAATGTTGCCACAAATTTTTGTTGGCACGAATGGCCCCGTTTGGACCACATCCAAAATGTTAGTGCTCTAACCTAACTCGCGGTTTTCATTATAAAGTTTTAGAAATTTTCGTAATCAGCAACAAATTGCGTCGGTTTTGATACCTGTTTAATCCTGTGAAGTCTGAGTCCTGAGTGCCTGACTGGCATATACTCGTACTTATATATTGGTTTAAATTTAGATAAAATATTTAGGAGAATGAATCTGCATAACAACGTTCATGATCATTATCACCAAACCTTTAAAATAACTTGTCCTGTCTCTGATATCATAGTAGAGTCAACACTGCTAAAGCTAGAATCATACTACGGATTTCTTTTGTATGGTTGGCACTCTAACAAAGCTATGCAGCTTAGTTAGAGCGCCAACCATACAAAAGAAATCCGTAGTGCTTACTAAAAAGGTTATTTTGCAAAGTGTCTGGATTCAAATCAAGCAGTTGAGGAATTGTTCAAAGTAGAAATGTAACTTATCAACAACTCTAGCACGAAAATTAAATTTAGAGAGAGACATTACTCATATTCATACTGCGGACGCATTGGAAAATTATTAGTTCAGTGTCTTAAATAGGGCCCATTGCGTGATTTGACAGGTCATTTGTGGTGCAGTTGGTGTAGTTTTTTTTATCAGAACGCTCCTTTCAGGTACTTTTCTAAGTACAGGAATCAGCAGCAGCATTGTAGAATTATGTATCTACATAAAATACTTAGCAAAAGCATAATTATGCACTTTTAACAAAATTTTGGTCGGTGCACACCAAGCGGGTTATGACCCGCTTGGTGTGCACCGACCAAAATTTTAATATGTTTTGTTTTTAATATGTTAAAAACTACATGCCTAAAGTAAGCATGAGTGACCCGGAGGCATAGTAAACGCGCATTAAGCTACACTACGGATATTTCCTGTGACTACGCGCCGTGAAATGCATTTCACGCTTGACGATACACACGGACAGCTATTATGGCAAGCTTTTTATATTCAGAATATTGCATAGTAAATAGACTTTTTTTTTTTTTTTTATTTATTCATTTGGAATAACAAACGGTTACACAATACTTATAAACTAAAAATGTACCTATATGATATTTGTACAATTGTGCACCCACACCGTTATCCACAGATTATTTAAGAAAGATTAATGACAATTCTATTCTCATACACAATTTTTTCTTTTTTTACAAATATAAAACAAAAAGCTATAACATATTTTAATAGTTCAACAACCATAATTACCACTAGCTTACTAATCTTTTACAATTCTTTAATTGCCATACTTAATTGGTTACGAAATTTATTATTAGATACACCAAACATATCTAGATCTGTAAAAAGCTCATTGTAATTCTGACACATCCGACGCAAAGGTGCGCGACATCCAGCATTAGTCTTACATGACGTAACAGCAAAGAAGGGGCGAGAACGCACTTCTCGTCTTACAACGGTTCTTGGTACAATGTAACATAACTTATGAATTAGCTCATTACAATCATATCTGTTATTGCACATGTCGTAAAGCAACATAGTTTCTAAAAACAGGCGTCTCGATTTTAAGCTCATAATCTTGAATGTATTTAATAAATTATTATATGATAGGGAAACATGAAAACATCGATAATGCGTAGATTTGAGGAATTTTCGCTGTACCATCTCCAAACTTTCTACATATTTGTTATAATATGGATTCCAAATTGCAACGGAATATTCGAGTTGGGACCTAATTAAAGCTTTATAGAGGCAAATATATGTACTCGCTTGTTTAAATTCGCTTAGTGATCGCATCACGAAGCCATACATACGATACGCTTTTTTGATTATATCATCAATGTGCTGATCGAGATGTAGTTTATTATCTAGAAGTACCCCAAGGTCTCGGATAGTTGACATCTTTGTTAAATTGATATTATTAATGCTGTAATTATCGACAATAACATTTTTATTTTTTGTAAAAGAAATTGCAAAACATTTGGAAGTATTTAAGTATAATTTGTTTTTAGTGCAGTAATCAGATAAACGATCCAAATCTTCTTGTATCAAATAACAATCTGAGCTATGTTTTATAGGTTTATATATTTTTAGATCATCAGCATATAACAAAAACTTCGAATGTCTAAAGCACTCTCCTATATCATTAATAAATAGAATAAACAAGAGGGGGCCTAATATTGAGCCCTGGGGTACACCAGACGTAACTGTTACTGTGTTTGAGCGGTACCCCTTGACTACTACTTTTTGCGTTCTATTGGTTATATATGAAGTAAACCATCGAAGTAAATTTCCTCGAATTCCATTATACGCAATTTTGGATAGTAGCAGTGCATGGTCAACCTTGTCGAAAGCTTTTTGAAAGTCAGTATATATGGCGTCTACTTGTATCTGACGGTCCATACTGTTAAACAAATAATCGGTAAATAGTAACAAGTTTGTGGTGGTTGATTTTCTTTTGACAAAGCCATGTTGCTGATCTATTATAATATTATAAATGTTTGTGTGGATTGCATCATGGACAACCCTCTCAAGAAGCTTCGACAAGGCCGACAAAATTGAAATTGGACGATAATTCACAATCTCCCGTTTAGAACCTGACTTATGCACTGGGGTGATATTCGCACGTTTCCATACTTCGGGGAAAACACCTTCAAAAACACATTTATTATAAATTATATGTAGAGGTACATATATATTGTCAGCAGTCATCTTAAGAAAATATGGGGGAATGCCATCTGGTCCTGGTCCTTTAGACGTATCTAGAGCTTTCAAAGCTTTTAATATTTGTTCGGCACTGAACGTAATATTAAAAATGAGGGTACAGTTCCTATCGGTCTCTACGGGTGGCAGCCAGTCCTTTTTAAAACTAGAGACTTCGTAAACTGTACTAAAATAATGCATAAACATATTACATATTTCTTTGGGATCGCTGGACGAATTATTATTGTACGTCATTGTGGATGGTATACTAGTGTAGTTTTTACGATTTGCAACGTATGAGCATAAGTATTTTATATTTTTACGAACGTTTTCTTCGATGGAATTTATATATCGCGTGTAATTTATTTTACATTCATTATTAAATCTACGCCGTAGGAACGAAAACTGCTCATAATCTGATACATTTTTATACGTTTTCCATTTTACCCAGGCTCTATTTTTGTTCTTAAATGTACGAATAAGTGAGTTAGAAAACCAAACAGGGAATCTAGAGGTTCGTGATTTAGAGATTGGTGTATGTATTTTTATGACTTTTAATATAATATCGTAGAAAGCGTTTAAGCAGTCTTCAACAGCGAGTCCTGATAAAAGTCCATCCCAATCGATCCTAGCGAGTTCCTCGTTAATCAGTTCGTAATTAGCTTTAAAATAATTATATTTGATAATTTTTGCTCGCGCAAGTGGATGAAATTGTGATTTATAATGTATAGTAACACAAAATGCGGGGTGATAGCTATCTAGGGGAAGCAATGGGCATGATGGTACATATATACTGCATTCAGTATTACTTATAAGTAAATCTAGGATACGATTTTTGTAATTATTAATATTGTTATATTGGGAGGCACCTAGTAATGTCATAAAGTTATCGACATGGCCGCAGATTGAAGACGAACCCCTACATGTAGATGCAGTTGAAACACTACCCTCCATCCTAACCCAGTCTATATCTGGTAGATTATAGTCACCGACTTGAGTAGAAAAATATTACAAAGATCTATCTGTATGTATAAAGTTCTTGCGTTACTGACTGACTAACGTACAGCCAAAGCTATTGGGCGCAGGCAGGTGAAATTTGGCATGCATGTTCCTAGGGGGCCGTAAGGTTGCAATAAAAAATGATTTTTTGAAATGCGCTCGACATTGGGAAGAATCGGTTCGAAATAAAATATGCGGGCGTAACTGCGTACATCCTTTTGTATTTCTATAAAATGCTAATATTTACGTAAATATGTTGCGTTACTAATTGCTACTACGTTGTAGATAGTCACTTAAAGTTATTTATTTTTATCATATTAGTATTTTGTAAAGTCCTTTGCGCTAAATTTTTCCAAGAGCGAAAAATTTCGCTCTAGGAAAAAATATCAAAAATACCTACAAAATATCGAAGCCTATCTCCAAATTAAGTAGGTACTACAAAGTTCTTATAATATTTAAGGCTGCTATTGCTAAGACAAAGGCTACTTATCTAAACTACCCTTTTAACTGTTATGTTTCTTTGTTATTGCTTAAGTGCCGTTAATTTAAAGAATATCGTACAATTGTAAAAAAACATAATTCTGAATTAAGGTTTTCACTTCAGATTATAGAAATGATTTTGAACTAACCCTGTATTCTTGGCTATAAAAAGATTTCAGACGAGAAATTTCGGAAGAACACTGGGAACATTTCGTACTTTCGAAGTTAAGTGCCTATTTAATTATTAATTGTTGCTTGCTAAGCTGTCAAGGACAATGTCGTTTGCCGTATTTAATATCTAAGAGTTCTACGTTTGTGAAAGTTATGTAAACTTTGTCAACCCGCACTTTGTCAGCGTAGTGGACTATTATGGTCTAACGTTCCTCGTTATACAAAGATGCCTGCGTCCAGTAATGGGACATAAAAAGAAAACAATGCTGACGAGGAAAGTAAACGTTGGCCACTATTAATATATCCCTTTACTAAGAAATCAATATTGAAAGTTGAGTTTCAAGTCCGACATATGAAATCATGTGATTTCTAACGAAATATGAGTCATGTGACATTTCAAGAAGTTGCTTCTGAATTGAAATATAACAGCAATCATTTAGATTGCACCACATTGTTATATATATAACATTGTGCAATATCATGTATATAATTATATATACATATACATCATATTGTCAAATATCAGATCCAACTCGAATTCGAATTTATTTTATCTAGTTCACAAATTTACACTTACGAAAAAGACATAACAAATATTGAACAAAAGTAATTTCGTACATTACGATAATTACATAATAAGACCGAATGCCAAAGAACACCACTAAAATATTTCGAATTACTAACTGAAACTAAATATTTGTTTATAAAAAACTATTATAATATTAAAAGTTTGCAAGAATTATGTATTATTTTATTGAATAACATTAAGTTGCTTAGTGAAAACATAAATTCGTGCACTCTTTCCAAAACTTAAATCTAAGATCCCATGAACTGTATAGTAGTCTATGTGTTATTATGCCAAAAAGAAATTGTGAAATATTACGCAATAATTTACAAAATTGTGCAATATTTCGCTATAATTTCTAATATTATGCAAATTATTGCATATTATTGTAAAACCGGTTATTGCGTAAGCATTCACCTTTATTTCAACCTTTATGTTAAGAATCATTCTCACAGAATGTAAGAGACTGCAACTTACCTATTATATTATATATTTATTCTTGAGAAAAATGTTCTACGGTTTCATATGTTGCATTAGTATTTCTCAAAAAAATAATGATGCGTAATACAAAAAATATATAATAAGATGGTAACTTTTTTATATAACAGGACAGGACATCTCCAGCGGTGAGATAATTTTCTTAATCACTTACTTAACAAGCCGTCAAATAAAAAAATATTGTGCCCTGTCCATCTTCCCCCGCAGCCGGCTACGGTGATATGCGTTCTGTCAAATTAACTTACAAAATATTGGCGTTGCTAAGATTCTAACTAGCGACTCTAGCGGCGAAATTTAGAAGTCCATGTATGACTCATTCACAGATCACTACTACTTTTGACACTTTTGACAGCTCTCAATACAATTACCAAACTCAATAAAATTGTATCGAAAGCTGTCACAAGTGTAGAGTACCTATACAACTTCCAAAGAACAATGCCCATTTTTCTCATGGTTGCTACACACAGTGCCGGCGGCACGAGCCGCCGGCTTTTGTCGCGCGACTCGTGCCGCCGGCTTTTGGCGGGCGTCGGTGCCGCCGGCATCGGCCACAGAAAGCCGCCGGACACCATTCCAGTTGTATAGAACGTAGGGTTGCCAACTTTTTTTTTGCGAAAAATAAAGTATAAAATTGTACGAATAGGCCAAAAATAAACTATTTTTTTTTTATTTTTTCTATCTTTACATGTTTCATAGCTTGTTTGACAATAAAAATTAAAAATAAACAATTAGTTTTTAATTACGTTAATTATTGACGATCTATTTCTTTCTTCTTGCCAGTTTAGATTCATCACTGAACTTCTGAAGTGGCGGGGACGGAGACGGAGATATGATTTTAAGTATAAATTCCCTCCGTTGTCCAGTGGATAGCATATGCGACTGCTGATCGGAGGTCCCGGGTTCGATTCCCAGGTTGGGCAAAAGTGTTTCTGGGTTTTCCGAATTCTCAGTAGCAGCACGGAGTCTGGTGATGTGCCCGGTAACGGCAATAGGCTCGCCCCCTATTACGTGGGACGTAAAAATTCATGGCGAAATGTGGGTGTAATATTACACCTCTGCCTATCCCTTTGGAGATACAGGCGTGAGTCTATACTACTGCCAATTGCCTTTTTCTGTAAAAATCTTTTACGATCAGTGGTGAATTTCTTTAAGATCTCTTTAAGTCTAAATAAATTTCTATCATCCATTTAACTTATGTGTAACGATATAGGTATAGATAAATAATCATAATAAGTGTTTTGTTTTACACGTCACAGTAAGGGTTGGAAATAAATTATTTTCATATACTTTATTTGTATACAAAAGTATAAAGTATAATACCGGTTGGCGCAGCGGGAGTGTAAGTGACTGCTACGCCGAAGGTCACGAGTTCGATTCCCACTCGAGTCAAACATTTGTGTGTATGAACATGGATGTTTGTCTTGGTCTGGGTGTTTCTATGTATAACATGTATGTATTTACAAAAAAACAGTATATATATATATATATATATATATATATATATATATATATATATATATATATTTACATCCCCATGTTGATATTGCGTCCTACATGGCGGTTTTTACCGATGATGTTGCGTCCGACTTACTTGTTGCGTCCTGTATACGGACGCAAGATTGACCATCTCTCAAATTCAGCCAGGAGCCATCAAAAGATCAGTACAATGCATGGGTGAAATATTGGCATGGACGTAGTTTTGTCACGAGAGTGAATTTCGGCGTATTTTTTAGTTCCGCAGTGAGCCGCGCGAATTTTAGAGGCCGCTACTGAGAGATGTATATTAATGGCGTATATTCATTATTTTGGTTACATACATCATGCCGATAATATTGCTTCCGTAATTCTTATTCAGTATAATAAAAAGTTTTTATCGATTCTAATTAGCGATTTAATTGCGTCCAACAAAACGGCGCAAATACGGAGATGGCTAGTGTTAGGGGGCGGAGTTAGCACGCGGGTTGCAACCTGTTAGAGGCCCGCAGCGTAATTTTGTTTACACCGTTTTGACTAGCCAGCCGGGGCGGATGCAAAAATACTTGAGGTGTGAAGTGAAAGTAAAATAACCAGCAACATGAAAAGAAGTGCCAGGTTACTTTCGTTTGCAAGTAATTAGTATCATAAAGTTCAATTGAAATGTTTAATAGGTAATAGGTAAATGAGTATTTTTAAGTAAATAACTTATTAAGTAAATAACTTGTAATCAAATTGTAAGCTGAGAGTAAATATTATATTTCTTGAAAATATACTAAGAAATGTAGAGTATGTTTTGTTTATGTAACTCGTACTTCCTTCAATAAAACATTTTTTTGTTGAATTAGGTAAAGTTATCAACAAAAGCTTTATATATAATTGAAAATAATAAACATAACTATCAAACGATGTAACAACATTCCTTCTTTAAGTGAAAGGGTGCATTTGTAAGAAAACCTACTTTTTACCTCAAATTTTTTACGCATATTTTACGGTTTTATTTAGCTTGACCAGTTTATTTGTTTGTTTGGGTCAAATTTACAACAAAAATATGTCTAGTGTTGTTGATTGACTTGATTGAATCGTGTAAAAAAATTGTAATTTTACGATTATGGTCTTAATATTGTACTTAATAACTCGGCAAAAATAAAGCTTGATGGTATTACCGATACAATTCTTTTCTTCTTGATGCTTCTTTAGTTGGGCACCTTGATGGCCCTTGGTTACTTCCCTTGATGCCACCTTGGTTATAGGTCGCGCCACACAAGTTAGCAGATGTTAAATAAGCTACAAGCTGCGCAATATCCAATCAACGCGCAGCTTTATGTGAGGTTCAGTCAGGATTGGATATTGCGCAGCTTGTAGCTAACTTCACATTCACCAACGTGTGTGGCGCGGCCTATACGTCCCTTATTATTTTCTGGTTGCTTCCCTTGATGCCTCACCCGATATCCACTGGTTGTCTTTATATATTTTTTACTCGTCTGTTACGATGATCGTGGAGTGAGTGGGTCAGTTGTCGGTGACTAATTATTTTTCACCAAAGATGGCACACAACCGATTTTAATCGTGCACAAAATTCGAATAGTTCACTCGAGTTGATATATACTACTCAAAACAAAATAAGGGCCACTAGTTTATTTACATTTAAGTGCACTTTAGTAAACTGAAAGTGACTGATAAATTGCTTTATATTGATATTACGAACTCTTTGGTGTTTGATCTCTTTTATGCTGGTGTTCGTGTTCCTAATTTGAAAAGTATTGGTCATCAATCCAAGAGAAAAAAAATGTTATTCTTAAGTTTTTCTTCGATTGTCTTCTTAACTTGTCTCGGTTATTTTAGGAAAAAAGTTTTACTTTTCAATTTTAATTGATTCATTTATCATCTCGCGTTAATCATGCCACCATTACGAAGGCACATGGATACAATTACGGCAACCAGAGCCATTACTATGATTCAAGAAGGCCGTTCTCATCGTTACCTGGGTTTGCAGTTGGGATTTTCTTGAAGAGCTGTCCAAAATGTATGGAATCACTTCCAAGAGACCGGCAGTGCTGCCAGGAGACCCGGTTCAGGTAGAGTTCGTGTAACAACGGCGCACGAGGATCGGTACATCCAACTAACTGCTCGTCGTGATCGTACAGTTACGGGCCGTAAGTTACAACACCGGCTACAGCTGACAACGGGTACCCGTGTCAGTGATCAAACTATAATTATGTAATCAATTGCACGAAGACCAGCAAATGTCAAGACGACGAGTTGTTCTAATTTCTCTGACCAGGGTTCAACGTGCAAACCGTTTAAGATTCTCCCGTCAGTATTTGAACTGGGGGATTAATCAGTGGGGCAAGGTGCTTTTTGCAGACGAATGTAAAGTAAAATTTTTCAATGATGATCGGCGTGTTAGGGTGTGGAGACCACGCGGCGAGCGGTTTACGGAGTCCTGCATCCACGAAGTTGACCGTTTTGGTGGTCCTAACGTGGTTTGGGGTGGGATTAGTTTACACGGTAAAACCGAGCTCCATTTTACCATTTTAAATTTGGGTACCGTAACTGCAGACAGTTACATCGAGGATGTCATCAGGCCTGAAGTGATCCCATTTGCACAGCGACTGAGACCTGGATTCATCCTGAAGCAAGACAATACCCGTGCACACAGCTCGATCGACCCAAACTGTCCTAGAAGGGTCTCATATTGAGGTATTACCATGGCATAACAGTCCGGATTTAATTCCAATCGAGCAATTGTAGAACCAATTGAAACGAAGGGTTAGAGTGAATGAGCAAGGGGTCTACAATCAACAGCAGCTGATTGACGCTTTAAAACGTGCCTGTGAGGAGATTCCAGATGAAGAAGTGAGGAATTTGATCCAGAGTATGCACACAAGGCTTCTGGAGTGTATTGCTAAGAGAGGAGGACATACTCGTTACTAAAAAGAAGAAACAAAAGTGACAAGAACAGTATTTTGCATTTTTTCGGTGATTTCTTTTGTTCATGTTTTTCATTCAATATGGCCAATATCATTATGGACTTAAAAAACAATTCCTGATCATTATTTTAAACAATTTTTAGCCTATATTATAACCAATAACATTATTTTGTGGTTACATAAGTGAAACAATTGTCTTTATTGTTTTCATGGTACAGCAAAAATCTTAGTGGCCCTTATTTTGTTTTGAGTAGTATACAGGGGGATTTGTAATTGCTCGTATTCCCTTCGGGAATGAGGTGAGGTGTGAGGTGATTCTAGTGCCAAAATGGAGTATTTTTACCCCCTACATATGGGGGTCCAAAATGCACCATTTTGGAATAAAACGGTTTTTAAGATTTTTTGAGAAAATTCCAAATTTTTGTTATAAACATCTTGTAAAAAATTATTTTGGCTATTCTTGGTGGCAAATTGGGTCTTATTTAATGGACAATTAAATGGCCCATCTTTTAAATTAAAATAAACCTACTAGCTCAACGTGAAATTTGAAAATAGAGCCAATAAACACGCAAAAAATGTTCGAATAAAATAAAATTACGCCACAAAAATGCAATTATTTGAAAAAAAATAATATGTGGCATATTATGTAAAGTGTTGGAATAACTTTCTGGTATTACCTGCTATCCAAAAAGGTATAATAGTCTTAGACAATTGGTGCAAATTTCGAGTAATAGCCACTTTTGTTCAAAAAAAGTGCTTCTGGATGACTCACTCGCCAGAACATTTTTTCCTGTATGTATTCTTAAGCTCTGCAATCAGCAGTGATTTACTAGTAGGGAGACCAACCTAGCAAAACTTAGGGTCTTGGGTTCGAATCCTCAGCGTAAATGACTGTCTTTTGTTAGTTAAATGCATATTAAGTTTTTTATTCTCACTTGTCCCGTGACTCGAAGAGCATGTTCAGCCAGTTGGTACCTGACGTTATGTTTATCTTGGAAACTCTTTTAGGGGGTCAAAACCAAGTCAATTAGTCAAATAAATAAATAATTGAAAAACAAAGACGTGACACTGAATTAAACCATAAAATATCCGGATTTCAGATGGGATCTCACTGTGACAAAACATGAATTACACGAAATCTTGTCGAATCAGTGTTGATGCTCTAAAATATGTTACTTTTTGTAAAAAATATACTTTTACGTACGCTTTTACTTATTCATAATAAGAGTTTCCGGCTCTGTTGAAAGAAGTTCCGCTGGATGTGCGATTGTGTATAATATTTTGCCCAGCACAAAAACCGCCGGTGCTGGGCAAAAATTCAAATCGCCAACCTGTGGCAAAAAACGGGACAAAAAACCTAATCGCCAGGTGGGCCAACAATATTCGCAATACTAGTTCGGTAGGAGTGGCGTTCTTTGGCCTGCATCATGCGCCTTTTCACGAATCTTAAGTTTTGCGACGGATTGTCCCCATCTCTCATCCGCTATATGAATGCAATGGAATATTTTATGGTTTAATTCAGTGTCACGCCTTTGTTTTTAATTATTTATTTATTTGACTGATTGACTCACCTAAAAGAGTTTCCAAGATAAATATAACGTCCGGTACCAACTGGCTGAACATGCTCTTCGGGTCAAGGGACAAGTGAGAATAAAAAACTTAACATGCATTTAACTAACAAAAGACAGTCATTTACGCTGAGGATTCGAACCCAAGACCCTAAGTTTTGCTAGGTTGGTCTCCCTACTAGTAAATCACTGCTCATTGCAGAGCTTAAGAATACATACAGGAAAAAATGTTCTGGCGAGTGAGTCATCCAGAAGCACTTTTTTGAACAAAAGTGGCTTTTACTCGAAATTGGCACCAATTGTCTAAGACTATTATACCTTTTTGGATAGCAGGTAATACCAGGAAATTATTCCAACACTTTACATAATATGCCACATATTATTTTTTTCAAATAATTGCATTTTTGTGGCGTAATTTTATTTTATTCGAACATTTTGTGCGTGTTTATTGGCTCTATTTTAAAATTCCACGTTGAGCTAGTAGGTTTATTTTAATTTAAAAGATGGGCCATTTAATTGTCCATTAAATAAGACCCAATTTGCCACCAAGAATAGACAAAATAATTTTTTACAAGATGTTTATAACAAAAATTTGGAATTTTCTCAAAAAATCTTAAAAATAGTTTAATTCCAAAATGGTGCATTTTGGACCCCCATATGTAGGGGGTAAAAATACTCCATTTTGGCCCTAGAATCACCTCCCGAATGGAATACGAGCAATTACAAATCACCCTGTATATGTTTTTTTAATTATTCTTAATTTTTCAAAAACAGCTCAGCTGATTTCGATAAAATTTGAAAGGGACCAACACTGAAGAATGACCTATGAAAAAAAGAAACATTGAAAACGGTTCCTTATTAATCCGCGAAATAAATATACAAAAAAACATACAGTCGAATTGATAACCTCCTTCTTCAAGTGGATTATAAATCAAATAACTTTGACTTGCAATATAATTCTTAAACTACTAGTACGATTTAAATGAAATTTGGAAATGTACCTCGTCATACAATATTCTCTTAGTTAGGTATTAAACATTCAGACGTCTAGGTTGTCCATATAGGCTAAATTGCACCTGGAACCCAACATCCTAAGATCGGAGATAGTAACGGCTATTGGAACGTTAAAAACTAACAAAGCGCCAGGTCTGGATCAAATTACAGCTAAAGTGTTGAAGACTCCGGGTGAAAAAGGTGTTGACACACTGCAAAACATCTGCAACCACGTATAGTGCAACGGCAAGTGGCCCAAGGCTCATAAAAAAGGTTCGACCAAAAAATGTGATGATTATCGTACACAGTCCTGTTAGACATCATAAACAACCGGGTCCGGTATTATCTTGACTGGCAGATCCCGCAAGAACAGGCCGGTTTTGTCAAGGGAAAAGGCACGCGTGTATAGATATTAAACGTCAGGCAAATTGTGGAAAAATGCTACGAGTTCGACACACCTGTCATAATGTGCTTCGTCGACTATAGTAAGCAAGGAGCAAGTATACATGGAGGGAGCATTTCAAAAAGAGTAGAAATCGTATATGCATCTCTTTTCTCTCTAATTACAGAACTGCATATGTTCGAGTGTGATAGCCATAGAGCTTTTATACAGCCTTGAATGACATATGCCAAAAAAAATGTTATGTCATGTTGATGTTCGTCCAGCTGGAGTGAAAGCCGTGTCGAAATAAAATGCAACTTTAATTGCTACAAAATATTACAATTGAAGATATTATCACTTCTAAACATAAAAAAATGTCCATAGTTTGTAATGCCGTCGGATGTAAAAGCCGAATGGGACTATTGACCGAAAATGGTCAAAAAATATCTTTCCACCGGTAAGTCATAATAAGTAAAATTGTAGATATCTGCCGTAATAATTCTACAATGATATTTGTAAAGCTTATACTTAAAGATAAAGATAATGACCACCGTTGACACATATTTTTATTCCATTAGTCACAATTCAATAAATATAATAGAAATATTTCAATAAAAAATATGAGGATAGTGTTGTAATACAATTGTCAGTTAGAAAACCAGTTTCTGAAAGATTATAATTTGAATAATTGGTATTTAATTGTATTTTTTTGTAGATTTAAAAAGAATGAAGGTTTGAAACTAAATTGGGTCCGAAATATGAGAAAGGGAGAATGGCAACAGTCCAATTCTTCTAAAATTTGTTCGTTTGATTTTGTGTCTGCTTGTTATCAAGAAGGATTTCAAAGAAAAGTTTTGCATTCTTATGCTGTGCCTACTATTTTTAATAACCAGATATCTAATACTAAAGTTTGTACTTCTACTTTATTATTATTAACTTATATTTTTATCAATCAATATATACCAACATTGCAATTGTTAAAATATGCTACAGTACCTAATCATATATATATAAGATTTGTGTTGTAATTTTCAGAAATGTCTGAAATAACGAAACGTTATTTTTAGAAGCGATAATAAAGCTTCAAGAGAGAACATGGCTTGCACTTCTGGAACTCAGGAGGAAAATATTGTTCGTAAATGTTAACTGTTTCCGTCCATGTATATCCCATTTTAGTAACATATATATGTAGTATATAACATATAGTATCACACCTGCCGGGCAGTTATCGTGTGCGTCACTTTGTGGAATAAATAAATGATTTTGACTTATTTTCCAATACCACAATGTCACAAAGAATGAGAACATAAAATAACTTGCTGACTGCAAATGCACTGATCAGTGCAAACTGCGAGACAATAGATTTTTAATTGTGTCTGTCTAGTCGGTATTGCAACATTCAACTAGTTAAATAAACCTAATAGCGCAGTTTTTCACTCCTTCAAAAATTATATTTATTTTTCAGTGTTGTCAATTTAAGAGAAATTAAAGGTAATTATTTTCTGTCGGATTATAAGAAAATTGACAAAATGTGATACCGAGCAATGCTAAACTGCGCTGTATACTATTCCTATCTAGGTACAGTCGAACAACTTTCCGCTAGACCACAATAAGGGTGAGAATCGCTTAGCAGGACATCGTCGCTTCCAGTGCTACTTTACACAAACATTGACATTCGTATACAAAATCAGTTTCTAGTGTGCCTCGACTCTATGAGCGAGCCAAGGGATTTTTTTCGAACTGGTCCACCGCCGACTTGTTTGATTGCACATACCTGGAGGATTCGTTTACAAATAACAAGTAACCTACTTATTGTACCAAATGTACGGTTAAGACAAAACTTCATTTTATTGTAATGCAAGTACTTTATATTATTTGGAAATTTCTGAAATGCGGATCATCGTAGAGGTGGATAAATTATACTCTGACCACCAGTTCGAAGTGGATACTTGAATTCCTCCTGTTAATAAGCGGAAGGAGAGGAGATTTGCGAAGGACATTTTTAATTCGATTTCCGACTTCGTAATTTTATGAGAAAATTTTAATTTACGATTAATATTGCATTATTATTTCGGCCAAAATACCATATTTTGCTGGACATAAGACAAGTCTCCTCAAGATAGTAATCATATCTTATTATTACCTCTCTTTTTACAGTATTTGTTTCTTTGTAGGCACCTAAGTACTAGGTATACTCTAAATAAAAGCTCGTAAAATAAGATACTACTGGTATATTACTTAATCAAATGCTTATCTTGTTTCTACATACCGAATTATATACCAATACCAATCAAAGATTAATGCATGAGTACATCACTATTGACAGTCATTTCTTCTTTTGAAAAAATTGCGACATGAGTATTTCAAGAGATAATAAATACAATACATCTGTCTCGGTTACACATATGAAATTTTATACAAGTAAAAAGAAATAACTATAGGTTTCTTGTTTATGCTTAAAGCTATCTCTCCATGTATACTTGCTCCTTGATAGTAAGGCATTTGACTGTGTCAACTTGGACTGTCTATTTTTATTTATTTAGGTTTGCTAACAATTGTAACAGTAATACAAGCAAATATTATAAACATCTTACGATCTAGAGTAACAGTTACATCCAATTATAAGCAAACACCACTTACACTTACAATAACAAACATAAGTAAGTATTACTAATAACAAGTTAAAAAAAGTACGGATTACAGTTCAGTTTTTTTTTTACATAGCATACCTTTTCCTGATACAAAAATTTGCCAAGCATACAGAAATACATTTACAAGAAAGTATTACATTTTATAGTTTTGCGATATTTAGTAAGAGAATCAGCAAATATATCAACGTCGTGATTGCAGAGGTTAAGTAGCTTGCGCATGCGAGGGACAGGAGAGGTAGAGCCTGAAACAGTTTTTCTTAGTCGCGGATAAAGGAGGCTGATGTATACTCTAGGATATTTGTATGGCACTCTAAAATTTATTCTATGAAGGAGTTGTGTACAGTCAATTTTGTTGCGGACAAGTTCATATAATAAAACCAGGTCTAAATATTTTCTTCTCTTTTCAAGTGTTTCCATTCTGTATTTTTTAAGTTTATCCTGATAAGAAACCATTCTTGGGAAACGCGGGGGCAACAAGGGCCACAGAAATCTTTTTTGAATTCTTTTTAGCCTTAAAATATGAACGGCATAATGCGGTCGCCAAACTACAGTACAGTATTCTAAATGACTTCTCACAAAACTATTGTATAACAAAAATGTTGTATGAGGCTTGCGAAAATCCTTTCCATTTCTTACAATAAAACCCAGAGATCTAGATGCTTTCCTAATGATCATTTCCAAATGAAGTACAAAGGTTAACTTTTTGTTTAACAAAACGCCTAAATCTCTAAAGCTTGCAATACATGTTGGTCGAGCTTAGGCCAACGCGAGCGTAGGCAAATTGATACAAGTCAAGTGTTACTGCCTACATGTTTGGCAAGTATATCGAAAACCAATGCAAGTGGCCAATACAGACGAATTTTGAAGCGATGCCCACACGTTGGGCTCCGTCAGTTTGTATTGTGAATTGAAACAAGATGGATGTCGAAGACGTAGCAGTTATTGCAGCTGCTGCTATTTATTTAATGAGCGCTTATATTTTTTATGTCAGTGTATACCGCACTAAAGTTGAGAAAAATAAAATATGACAAATAAGGTGGTGGATGTTGAGTATTTATAAAAATAGAACAAGGGCGTAAAGGTGCGCTGACAAACATGTGGACACTATTGGCCGAGTGCCGGCGAGCGCCTTTGATTTGTGCAGAAAAACCGACAGCGCTCCGAAGTGCGGCAAGTGCTCGCGAGCGATCGCAAGTTGTGACAAGCTACGCCAAATGAGTTCTATACACGTTGGCGCTTGACTTTACTCGGCTAACTAGGCGAGCGACACCGAGCGATGGCAAGACAATGCAAATATACTGTCTATACGTTGGTATTGGCGTTCACTCGGCGACGCTCGTCCAACATGTATTGCAGGCTTAACACAATCACATTCATTTAATTCTACGCCGTTGATCGAGTATTTTGATGTTATTTGGTCAATCTCACGAGTAAACTTCATAAACTGACATTTATTTGGATTCAATTGCATACCATTGTTATGACACCATATAGAGAACGAATCCAGATCTTTCTGAAGAAGTAGGGCCTCATTAAGTGACTCTACAGGCTTAAAGATTTTAAGGTCACATGCGAATAACAGGGCAGGGGTGAAATCAGTCCGGCAGGTCATTGATAAAAAAACATATTAAATAATAATGGCCTTAAGTGTGATCCTTGAGGCACTCCTGAAGTTATGGAGCGTGTGGATGATTTGAAGCCATTCAATACAACCTTGGAGTCACGATAGTTAAGTATGATTTTATCCACTTGTAGATTGGTCCACCAAATCCGTACATACATAATTTTTCTATGGAGGGTCTTATCAGAACTGGGTGTACCTCATCACTTGATTACACTTCTGCAATCTTTATATCACAAAAACCAAAGTGTGGTGAGGATTGACGGTACAAAATCTAAACCATTCAGTTTTGAAAAAGGAGTTTGACATGGCTGCGTCCTTTCACCCATCCTATTCAATATAAACGGTGAATATATAGTGAGGCGTACTTGCGATAGCTGGGAGGGAGGCATCACCGTTGGTGGACGCAAAATCTGTAATTTGCGTTATGCAGACGACACCGCCTTGCTAGCGTCAGATGACGCCGAGATGATCACCTTACTGGATAGGATGGAGCGCATCAGCAGTGAACTAGGTCTCTCTATAAACAGGTCCAAAACGAAGATCATGGTCATAGATCGCACAGGCAAGCTTGAGCCCACTGGGTCACTCGGCTAACAGCTTTATATACCTGGGTTCAAGCATTAGTAATAATGGTACTTGTGAATCTGAGTTGCGAAGAAGGATCGGGATGGCAAAAGGAGCCATGGCACTGCTGTCAAAGATATGTCAAGAATATCTCTCTGAAAACCAAAATCAATCTTGTATGCACTCTGGTGTTCTCCATATACTTGTATGGCGCAGAGACATGGACCTTGAAGAAAGATGACCGTGATCGCACTGATGCTTTCGAGATATGGTGCTGGAGGAAGATGCTGGACATCTCCTGGACAGCACACCGCACCAACGTATCGATCATACAGGAGCTCAAGATCCAGACGAGGCTTTCCACCATCTGCCTGCGCAAAGTTCTAAAACACTTCAGACACATTGCGAGGAAAGACAGTGATAACTGGGAAAAGTTTATAATCACTGGCAAAGTGGAAGTAAAAAGATCGAGAAGCAGAAGCCCGATACGTTGGATCGACCAGATCCGCACGACTCTTAACACCACGGTATCGTGTACCGTGGTGTTAAGAGTCGTGCGGATCGCTCTTCACTCAGCAGCAGATAGGAATAGATGGCAGGATGTGGTCCGAAATAGACGGTTTCCACGAGGTGGTCACGACCCTCAGCATTGAGGAAACCGACGCGAGAAAAAGGTTATCCAATCTCGAGTAAATAGGTAGGCAGGTATCTTCTGCGTTAGTGTGCTACAACCTCGACAACATATTTGCTTAACATCAGGCAGTACATCGATATGTGTAACGGATGCCAGGAATCGAACCTTTGCTAGTCCGCTACAGTGCGCTGGTGGTGTGTTGCTGACGTGTGCCTACGACGATGCGTGTTCTTCTATGTGTGTGGACTGTATGGCTTCGATGTGTAAGGGCTTCAGAAATGAAACATCTTCATACGTTGAGAGCGATGCTGTTCAGGTGTTCGGTGCTTGATGGTTACAAGATGGTGGTTGAGACGCCAACAACTGGCCGAATACATGGTCGCTTAACTACCTCGAAACTTTACCTTATCGACGACCATCGCACCGAACACGTGCACAGAGAATCTTTCGTTTATTTTTATTTCAAATACAGTACAAATGTTACGTATTATTCGTTTCTATTATACATACGTACATGTTCTATACATCGTTATATAGGTCTCATTAAGTTCTATCTATTGGTATACAATACCTAAACCTAACTACTAGCGTCACTAAGTTATTCCATAAAAACTCCCAAAAAATGCTGTCACACAAGGGCCCGCCCACTATATTTTCTATTGAAAAACTATTGTATACTAAATTTATATATATAATTTTGGTAGGCCGTTATGTGCAACTATATGGGGCATCTATTAAAACAAACACCATGAATATATCTTTATTCAATTCGAACCTATTACATGATAACTTATGAATCATAAGAAAAATACAGAATTTCTTAAGTAAATACTATCGTAAATAAACAAAATTTATGATAAACATACAAATGTTTGTTATTATGCTTATTTTAACTATATAAGGTAATAACTAGCAATAAGAAAGTATCTAGACATGATTTCAAGCCTATATGAAGCCAAAAAAACACTTATAAAACTATAAAACGAATATGTAAACAAACAGCTGTTTTATCAAGTATTAACTCTTATCTGTCACTACTGATAACGCTATTTATGATCGATATCTAAGGTCCCTACAGTTAGCAAGTTTAAGACTAATGTTCATGAATTACATAGTTGTTTATATTAACGATCTAACCATTTACACTATTTTAGCTATTTTTTAACGTTTTGACACGTCCGGGAACCGAACCCGGTGTACCGCACGATTAGATAACACTGATTTTATACGATTTTCACTCGCGGTTTCGAATACACTATTCACTGTCATAGTTTTAATGTCTGTCGCGAACAATATGGTTAGTACAAAAATGCCAACTCAATTATGACTGTAATAAGCTTTTTTTATCCTGGATAACGCTCGTATTTAATCAGGGCGCACGGCATTGAACCCAAAAAAGTCGAGCAAAAAAGCTCAGTCGTTAGTTTTACTTTTACCGAAGCCATTCAGGCCATTTTCAAGTCTCTGTTACTTCGTTCTGGATAAAGCTAGACATCTGGACATTTCATTATCAAGAGAAAATCTTTATAATAATAGTAGATTGTATGACAAGGGAGCAAAATGGTATTTTTATGGCGAGGGCGCTACTTTGAACTACGAGCGAAGCGAAGGATTCTAACGTAGAATCCTGACCGCAGCGAGGGGTTCAAAATACATTGCCCGAGGGAAAAATAATTTGCTCTCGAGTCATATACTCTACTTTCCATCCCCTTTCTATGAGAAAATAAATAAGAGACGGTGTTATGCAATTAATGAATATATTTGATAAAATTAGACGTCTTCATAAAATTCTAAGGTATTTCTAGCAGACATAGGCATAAGTTTGTAATTTTGATGATCATTATCATTAAGCCTAAAAAAATAAAAAAAATCCTTAAACCTTTAGGAAAAATTCTAACAAATGTACCTTTTAAATTTTGGTCTAGTTTTCATATTTTAGAATCTACACAAATAAGTTTGTGAACCTTTGTAGTATGTGAATTAGGTATTAATTACTCCACCAAGATAACTTTGTGGTTTAGAATTCGGAATTCAGTTTATGTACCTACTAGATTCAAATATTTTTGGCTATCTAGAAGTACTCGTAGGGTAGGATCAGGGTAGGGATCGGGCAGGCACCGGGAAGGGACCGGCGAGGAGCATGGGTGGAGGTGCATAAGTCGGGGCCCGGGGAGGTGGGGTTTCACGGGTGGAGGGCATAGGTTTGGGTTCACGGGTGAGGACACGGGTGGGGGTTTACGGGTGAGGACAAGGGTGGGGGTTCACTGGTGAGGGCACGGGGGGGTTCACGGGTGTGGGCACTGTTGGGGGCACGGATGGGGTACGGATGGAGGTTCACGGATGGGGGTCACGGTGGGCTGCAGGGTGGAATAACACCCCATGAGGAGAGACGTTTGATAAAGACCATCACTAACAAAAAGAAGTGAGATTTCAACAAAAACATTACATGTAAAAAGAACAACAACTTGAGCAACAGTTCTTCAGTATACATACATAGACTCACGCCTGTTTCCCGGAGGGGTAGGCAGAGACTACGAAACGCCATTTGCAACGATCCTGACATACCTCACTTGCTTCACTCACTCCCATCAAGTTTCTTATGCATGCTCTTCTAGTATATAGTTGTGATATCAAATATGGCAACTAATGGTAGGTACCATTCGAAACGGTCATGACGGTTGGAACACGAGAGTGTACGGTATCGATAAATATATCAGTTTAGGAGGAAGCAGCATTCTCAACACAATATATGGACTATATACAGAAACAATATTCGGTATCAATATAACCTCTAATGTCGTAGGAAGTCATTTAATTAATGGAATGCTTTTATTAAATACAGGAAAATATACGGATCCGATATAAACTTAAATTTAGATGGATGTCGGATAATCTGTAATACACATAGAACATATTCAAAAATATACAGTGCGTCACATTATTTCCATCATGAACGGACGCCAGAAACCAGCGAGAATTATTTGAAATTGAATATCTTCATTTCGTGTTTAATCAAAATTTCTTGTTGATAATTGAATTCACATGACTAAAGTGTACCTATATTCGCACAAATAACAATTGAAATCTCATTGACAGTGGTGGACGCCACAAGGTTCGACTTTGAAATGACGCAAGAAGTCTTCCGAGATTTAAATATATATATATATGTTTATCCATTATCTAGTACCCATAGTACAAGCTCCGATTAGTTTGGGACTAGATGGTGTTGTGTGAACGTGGTTAGAATATTATTATATTATTATTATAATTGCCAAAAATAAAGTACGATACTTTATTATAAAGTATGGTTGGCAACCCTAATAGAACGACCACACACAAGTAGCAAGTTGCAACCTGCGGCCGGCCGGTGGCCTACCCGCGCGGCCATGCCGGCGGCTCATTCGTGCGGCCAGGCCGGTGGCTTTGTATGCCGGCGGGCGCGCGCGGCTTGGCCGGCGGCATGGTTGCCGGCCAGGCCGCCGGCCGTGCCGCCAGCACTGTGTGTAGCAGCCTTTAGAGACGCCGGCCCATATGTGGACAGTCAAAAATCGTAGTAGTTGTTATTGCATTCGATAAAAGAGTGTTAAACTAGAATTTTGAGATTGATTAGAGGTCCGTCACATTCATAGTTTTATTACAAGAAGTACTTTTATATGATCACAAAACATTAGGTGTGTACCCACTTGTATTAGGATATTTAAAGTATTTCGTAGTTTTGAGTAGAAAGGAATGAGTTAATAATTTGGTAAGGGTAGAAATCTGAAAGAAAAAGCCGGAAGTCGTAAATGATCCAAAAACATAAAAAAGCATTCACAATGTGCACGAGCAAAACAAATAGGTAACAAACAAAATAAACTGAATATGACATTATTGACATTTACTTAAGAGTCAAAAAAGTGTTGCCATTTTACAGTTTTTAAATGATATTGATTAATCGATATGGATTTCGGACATAGGTTATCTATCTATATATTTGGTTCAAAATCGAACTTATTTGTAGTTAATCGCATATATACCTTAAAATACACACATTTTAAATGTTTAAGGACCAAGTAGAGATTTGCTATTCACTCAAATCATTTTGAGTAGAGAAAATGTAAAATCGATAAAGAAGAAGAGATAATCGATTTAATATTATGATTTCTTTACTGGCAATTTCTGATCTATTACGTGTTGGCTATTTAGACGTTAACACATATTTTAAACCTATTTATTGAATAAGTTTCTTGGCACACTTTTAGTAATGCCTATAAATTAAGTTATAAATAAAAATAATTATTCAACAAGTAATTGAAACTTTATTGTGCTGTTCATGAGTTCCAAACTGGGGCAGAAATGGGCAGCATATAATAATAATAGTATTCTTGCTTTATTTATCTTTACAAACATTGCAGTACATGGTTATATAGTTTGAGCATGGTAAAATTACAGATTTGCTACAATTATAGTGGGTGCAGTTCTAATTTCCTAACTAGGTTATAGTATAACCTGTATGAAGGAGTGACAGTTCCAATCCCCCATGGATTAGGGAATATGTATTTTACAATTTACATACTTATGTATCACTGCTACAAAATTATAGTAAAACTAAAAGTAAACTAAGGAAAGATCTTTTAAGAGACGTAATGAGAATATGTACTAAACTTGGCGTACAAATTACCTAATTAAAAAACATCAAGGATTCATTACCTTTCGATAATGGTACAATTGTAGTCCACTTTTATAACAGTGAAAAAAATACGAGCCGATTCATTCTATTCTTCTCTGTGATTATTTCTAAATAGCCAACACCATAGCGAAAATCTAAATAGCCAGCAAAACCATAGTGGACTCAAACTGTCGCCTTGGAAAATACCCCGCTTGTTCCTTATAGGTACGCCATACCCGCAAGGCTGTCGACAACCTGGATAGCGAAGCACCGTACTCCACTGCCCCATACATGCCTTCAAGAGGGCGCATAGAGTTGCATCAACTTTATACAACTCCAGCACCCTCAAGAGCCACGTATGTGGCACAGAGTCATAGTTATTATTATTATTCTTATTATTAAAGATTAGTTTCATTTCTATTCTTTGCAAAATTTCAGTAATATACATTTTATGTTGACCATCGCAGCAACTCAATGTTACATATATTTTGATTCGCACTTACGAAACTAGGAACTTGCTTCGATCTAAGACACAACAATCTAATTACCTAAAATGTCTCAATGCACGCAATTTCTATATTATATAGATTCAACTTGACTTATATTTGCCTACCAGCCTAAATCGGGTGACTCACCCTGCTATAAAAATAGTCTCTAAGATTTCATTTAAAACTGAAAATTCGTCGCGCCAAAAATATTCTCAACGATATTCTCAAGCATAAAACTTTAGCTCATATTCCCGATATTTCAATATCACAAGACCATTTCAAATTAAACTGAGCCCAACGGATATCTCTTAAAAATAATATTTCTCTAAGCAGTCCAATTACGGAGTCTGCGAGTTGAGTAGAGCCTCAATTTTTGCAAGGATTTTTGGGAATCAACCTGTATTAGATTTGGTTGAATGTCGTCATTTAAATTCTTTAATAATTGGCAGGTGGTGGTACAAAGTTTTAAGGTACACGATTTTGTCTTCGTTGGGAAAATACGTTGATAAAAAACGTTTGGATTAAGTGCCAAGTAATAAGCTACGCCACGTGGATTTTCTCGATTGGATTTGGGAAATAAACACTTTTTGATAGGCTCTGATGCAGAATTAAGTATTGCACTTGCTTTAAATTATTATACTTACGGTTTGTTACTTAAATAATAATTAGGATACTTTATGTTTATGCTGAACAAAAACTTGACAAGCGAGTTTTAAACAGCGGCGATAGCCCAGTTGTATACGTAACGGACTGCCGAGACGATGGTCTCTGTTCGATCCCCAGGTACCCCGGGCACACACCTCTGACTTTTCGAAGTTATGTATTAAGGGTCGGTACATATCTGACAGAAAATGCGGCGAGCGTATCTGCACACATTCGCTGAAAGCGTGGCTGTTATGCACACATATCAGTTTGTTACAGTTGCAGCGCATGACACAAAATGTTTTCTATGTAGATATTTTAATATATCAAGTTTGGAAATTAAACGGAGTAGCCGTGAGATTGTCTGTTCTTTTTCATGGTTAAGTCTAACTTCTACGCCTCTACGTGGCATTAACTGTAAAAGTAGAATCTTGGGTAAAAGTGGATGTTGGTTACCAATCGTATTCTTCATGTTCTATATTCCATTTTTTTTTTGGTTTAAAAAGATAACTCCCGCACTAGAAATAACTGTGTCGCGGGGGACTTTACAAATATACAACTAAAGGACACAATGAACACCCAGACTCGAAACAACAATTTATGGATCTCACAAAGTGCTGTCTCGTGTGGGGATCGAACCCACAACACTGGGCGTAAAGTCAAGAGGCGAAGAGGCCGCTTAAACCACTACGCCAACCGTGCAGTCCATATTCTATAGCTATACCATAAGTTTTTCAGTAGGTACATTATGCTAATTATATAGAAAGGCAAATAACGGTGCCTAGGTCAAATTATATTTAGTAGAAATATTGACCCAAGTCTGTTCTAACGACCAAAACAGAATAGTGAAAAATCACAGCGGTCGTATGCGTCCTACTTTACAAAGATCATATAAATATAAATACACATGCAGATTGGTCGGGCTTGCACTGACTCGGAAACTTGCTATCCCAGCGACGGCGATGGCGCGGCGCTTGCAGGAGTCGACGCCGGGCTGGCACCGGAGTCGGTAAATGCAAAAGCGAGCCATACATTTTCATAAATTTTTGCTTCCCCAGTACCGGCACGGCACTAATGGAAAAACGGCGAATAGTCAAAGATCCCAGGGCCGCCGGACCTTACTTATTTTCTCAGAAACGAAATGTATAGAATAATGTAGTATTAGTATCTGATATGAGTGTACGCATACTTGATAGCTTTTAGGTACGAGGTGCTAAATGTTACTAACTTTTAACAAAAATATTACTAACTTTTCTTAAATTATCAGTGCAGATTTTTTGGTATTTTTTAGAAAATATTATTAAAAATTCATAAATAATACTGAGACTCATTACGACGGCAGTAATTTTTTCAGACGCTTTGAAGTCTGAAAAAAAAATTACTTACAGCTTCCAAAATAATTATTGGTATCTAGCGATCGGTAGAGACCGCTAGGGGGCGCATTTAAAAATGTATGGAAATTGTTCCAGTGGACCTTTAGCACCTCGTACCTAAAAATTGGCCCACGATCCACGCTAGCAAGTATGCGTAAACTCATAGTACATGCTAACACTACATTATTCTACACATTTCGTTTCTGAAAAAATAAGTAAGGTCTGGCGGCCCTGGAATCTTACTCTACAACGCGTCAATCAAAATCACCGATCTGGGAATGACATGGATTGGACATACCTACGAATTTAGCGTGCATACCTACGAAACGTTGGGCAAATAAAATGGCTGCCATTTGGGTTGTACTCCAGTATATAATCGATATCGATATTAAGCCGTCGAGAGGAAAATAATACATTTTTGTAGTAAGTTACTTTAGTTACTTTAAATCTTTTGCCAGGTTAGTTTATTCCATAATGCAAATGCGGGCGAACATGGTTAAGCGAAAGACGACCCTTGTATCAAACATGTAACAAAATATTATCTAGTAGCCAATATCGATACTGTGTCACTGAGAAAGTACCGGACATGAGTGGCGCCATACATACCGTAATGAAACACACAGCCTGAAGCACTGATTCATCTGGTTTTTAGACATATTTATGCACAAACATATGCATATATGCATGCACAAAATTATTATGTTCGATATACAACGATTTGACAGCAGATGTACCACAAACCTTGGAGAAAAATATCGCGACAGTGGCAAGATCGACATTTCTAATAAAATGTCGTCATGATTAATTTATTCAGTAAACAATGGCTGTCTCTTTATTCTGACAGAGATATCCCTAAGGCAAAACGAGACAAAACTATGTTTGGTGGCTTTATGTCAATTTCGTATTTATGTGTATCGTGTAATTTATCTATATGTACTATTTGCCCCCTCCACGTATATTCCTTACTCAAATTCAAAAAGGGTAAAAATTCACGTGGTGCGCGCGACGTCGACTGATAATGCGTTGACGGAAACGGAACAGACGCTGTACGCTCGACGTACTAACGGATCATCGGTCAGGTGTGAAAGGTTGAATGTTTTCTATACATTTGTATGTTTTGGCGTTACGCGACCGATAATACGCAACGTATCTTCCGTCAGATATGTTCCGACCCTAAAAATGTTAATTATCGCTCGCTTAATAATTTGTCCGATAGAGGGCAATGGGCTCGCCCACTATTACATTGGGACCGAAAAATAACTGGCGAAGTGTGGGTGTGTAATACACCTCTGCCTACCCACTCGAGGATAAAGACGTGAAGTTATGCTATGTATGTTATTTTTATTAACACACTTTTACATTTGCATGCAGTAATGTCGCTCCCAATTTAGTATGTAACGTAAACAGAACGTCATCTAAATGTTTACGGCTCGCTAAATAGATTATGCGACAGAAAGGACAATGGCAGATCTCCATACATCAAAATGTCTGAAATTAAATTGAAGCGTACAGAAATAAAAAATATATAAAAAAAAATGGCGGAAATAACAGAATCTATAAATGATTATATTTTCTCTCAGGAAAGGCGGAAAAAGAAGATATCGGTGTTTGAATTGTTAGATAAGAATGAACAATGTAGGTAAAAGGAAAGTTATAGTATGAAAGTTAACCAATGTAAGTAGGTACGTTTGAATTATCAAATGACATATGTCAGATTGACATCAAAACGCAGAAGTATTTTGTAGCATCTAACTGTCACAGCCAAAGACAAAAGCAGAGCTGCACAATTTAAATAGATTTTATGTGAAATCGATACAACATTAAAACGATGCTGTGACGTTTTTGTTTGATTTAAAAATATTAGCTTATTCCTATAATGTTGATAAAATATGAAATAACTGCAATTTAAACCAAACCAACTCTATAAAGGTCGATCGTATCGATTACTTATTTAATAATCGATACGGATATTCCTGTCACACCATTGTCTATGGCAACAATCAAATATTAAAGTATTCGTAATCAATTGGAAAGCTTTTTATCATCATAAAATACTCCAGCTTTAACGAGACAAATTGAAAATATTAAAAATCGTAGAAAAAAATTGGTTGCCTGTAAAGTCGGTATACGGGCGAAAGTTTTACGTGACAACGACTTTGAGTGGTAAAATAATTTTAATGTGAATATGCATTCGTATAGTAGGAAGAAGGATGAAAGACGCGTGCCTTTCACTTTTTATGTCTGTCTCTCTCGCTCTTAGGCGGGACGCGTGCCTCTCACTCGCTCTCATTGTGAGCGCATAACGTGAGCGGAGCGTAGCGCAGTTTCTTGAAGTGTCACCCGGCAAACCAATTTATAAGACGTTGTCACGTCAAAAAAGCAATTTGTTTTGTTCATATGAAGTTTAACCCGTGAGAAGGCGCGCTATGAGCATTTTGCTCACGCATAAATTAATTACTGTAAAGGTCATTGGGCATATCTGACCCGCTTTGCGAACAGTGGCGGACATTAACTAAAATAGCTTTAAAGAAAGAAGAATAATATGGCCTTTCATTGCATACCGTTGTTTGATTAAAAATCGTCGGAGAAAAATGTACAGGATCCTTTAAAAAAGAAAACAAACGGTATCAAAGGTTTTTATTTCATCTTATAAAGGCATTAAAATTATATCGAAACCGTACAGCGTGGTGCATAGATGAGCTAATGTTTAGAGATATGTTATACGATGTCTCTTTCGCACATTGAACAGGTTTTTTTTCGCACATTAAATAGCTGCGCCCATATCGCTAGCATTGTTTATTATCTGTCTTGGGCCATACACCAGGTAGTAACAAACGCACCCGCTGCCTTTTTAAATGATCCTATGATTGATTTGGATCAAATTGAATAAAAAATATTTTAATGAATTAGCATTTTATTTTTCTAACCTATATCAATTAATTAGAGGACGCCCGCACCTTCGTCGGCCTCATTCTGTGATCCCGCGGGATTATCGGGATGAAAATAGCCTATAACCTTTCTCATAAATGTGGCTATCACACACAAATATTTTTTCAAATCGGATCAGTAGTTTCAGAGATAAAGAGTATGGATATATACATAGATAACACTTGAATTTTTGTAGATTCCCGTGGCTCACATTAATGCGACTAATGCCATAGTAAATGCGAGCCATAGATGAATACACTCTGCTATATTTCGTTTGTGTCCGCCATGGGTTTGGTTTCCATACTAAGGTGCCCAATGACCTTTCAACTTTAGCTATACTGTGTCACTACAAGCTTCTCAGCACCTTCCTAAAATTTCACCCCCTATCCTCTGACGCAACTCCCGCGGTGCTTAGTGCCAACATGACTGCGTGGTGATGGGTTTGTGAGTGGTGCATCGAGAAGCGCGGCATTTTGCTCATCACGCGCCCGTTCGTGTAAGTATTTTTTTGTTAGTAACAAAATTGATTTGATTGTGTTTTCGTATTTATTATGCACCGTTATTGATTAACTGAGTGGATATATTATTTACATGTTTGATTTGTTTCTTACAGTTAACAAGGTCTACAATGGGTGATCGGCAAGCCCCTCACAGAAGAATGGGTGGTTTCATTGCAAGTGTTGTAACATCTTGAGACCCATATCAAACTAGAGGATGTCTGCAGCTACGCCCGCAAATTAACTGTTTCTGCCGGATCCCGTAGTAGTTTCGGGATATCCCTTCTTACTGCACCCCTATAGTCACCAAGGAATATACATGCCTAATTTTTCAGCTTCTTGTGCCCCGTAGTGTTGGCTGTAGCTTGCCTGTCATTCAGTTAGTAACGCAAGAACTTTATATATACGGATAAAAGATATCAATAAGTATTTTTTTTAAATATACATAGGGTTATAGTATATATAGGGTTCCCACCAAGAAGGGTGCATAGTGTTCCCACCAAGAACTTAGAGTCCCAAGCCAACCTCACCTGCAAGTGGTGCACCTGCCGATCAACGGACGAGGCTCTGGCAAACAAAATGTCCCAGTAAGCGGCAATAGGCTCGCCACCTATTACGTGGGATCAAAACACTGGCGAAAAGTGGGCGTTTAATATGCCTCTGCCTACCCCTTCGGGGAAACAGGCGTGAGTCTATGTATGTATGTATTTTTTTAAAAGGTGTAACTCTGTAACATGTACAGGGAAAATGTTATAGGGGTTTAAAAAACAAAATTTGCGCGGGCTTATCTGAACGAACACCTAAGAAATGGCATGTACAGAATCAAAATATGCATAGACATATGCTAGGCAAATCAATTGTCGTATTACTAGTAGATATCAGTAGGATTAGGTGCTCAATGCTACATTCACAAAACGCTACTTGTAAAGCATGCATTTTGTGCAGTATATCAGTGTGCACCGGGCATGTTACTTTTATGTGCCATATGTGTTATGAAAGACACATAACTCAAGATCTCATGGAAGATAAAATTATTCCTTTTTTATTGTGATTTTGTTTTTCAAATATTTTTTATATAAAGTAAGTCAAATATTAAGGCCAATTTGCAATATTTTTTTAATTTGCAGAATAGACTGCATTGACACTTAAATAAATAAAGGCTTTTAATTTATCATAAAATGTAAATTTATGGCAAAAATATTATTGATCTCAAAGAAAAAGTCATTTGAATAGCGTGAGCATTTTGCTCACGCGCGCCTGCTCGTGTTACTTTTTAGGGCGCGCCTTCTCATGGGTTAAGTTCGCCACAACAAACCCAGACCAAATTCTGCTATTGTTCTTTAAGTCTTAATTTGCATTCTGAATAGTCAATGTTATGGAAATTGATTTCCATTAATACAGATGATTAATACGTAAATACAGTCAAAGCATGTTGTCATAAATTAACATATTTGGACAATCACACATAATTAAATTAGTTGAAGACCATTAATTATTTGATTAAGAAAACTAAATTGAGGTTGAAACCGATAGGTTCTATTAGATTTTATTTCATAAAAAGTCTCAAGTTTTCTTGAAATAGACGAAAGGCATATTGTGTAGTTTCCTAACCCTCACTTGGCCAGCGTGGTGGCCTAACTCTACTCGTAGTGAAAATAGGCCCGTATCCAGCAGAGATACAGCTTATAAACGAGGCTAATATCATTACTGGATGTTCATAATAATTACTTTCATCGGTTGCCTTACCGTCAACTGCGTTTGTATTTATAAGATAAATTTTCTAATTTAACAATCATTTGGCGCAACGAGCATCGAGACATCTTGAGTATTTTTTTACAACATTTTCTTCAAGCCCAATTTAAGTGGATATTATTTAAATTCGCATATTATTAACAACACATAGGACAATGTGTGATGATAAATATATGCTAAAGAAAAATATGCTTGACTATTTTTTTATAGGCTCACGCATGTATCCCCAATTTTTATAGGCAGAGGTGTCATTTTACACCCACATTTCGCCATGAATTTTAGGTCCCACGTAATAGGGGGCGAGCCTATAGCCGTTACCGGGCACATCACCAGACTCCGCGCTGCTACTGCGAATTCGGAAAAACCCAGTAACACTTTTGCCTGACCCGGGAATCGAACTCGGAACCTCCGATCAGCAGTTGCATCTGCTATCCACTGGACCACGGAGCTATGTACAAATGTATATGCTACGATAATTTATATGATCAAAATATATGCGTAAATAGCAAAAGCGTACTATGTTAAATTTCGAGCTCAAATGTTAAGGAAATGGTTAATGGATCCAATATATACAGTCACACGCTTTGAGCCCATTTCTTAAGCCGTCACAGAAATCGAAGTGAAATCATATATTCGAGTCGGAGCGATAAGATGGCTGCCGATTGAAATTCCCTGCGTGGCGGTACCTTTGAATACTGAAACATATCAGGCGTGATGTATCGAGAGTTTTATTTGTTTTTGTTTTATTACACCGCTTGGTTTAAGCCGACTTAGTTTTGTAGTCGCATATATCTCGTCAGATTGATCGGGAGTAGAGTGAAATTATGATAGTACTGATCAAATGCTTCACACAAATCTGAAAGTATGTCACTGAATCGTTAATTTAAAGTGATTTTATTAAAAAGACACCCGTTACACCCGCGTGATTTAAGACTACTGCTCCGCTCCCGTGGCTCATAGCGTGATGCTATATAGCCTATAGCCTTTCTTGATAAATGGGATTATATCTAACACTAAAAGAATTTCTCGAATCGGACCAGTAGTTCCTGAAATAAGCGCGTTCAAGCAAATAAACAAACAAACTCTTCAGCTTAAAATATTTGTAACGGATGCCAGGAATCGAACCTTTGCTAGTCCGCTACAGTGCGCTGGTGGTGTGTTGCTGAGGTGTGCCTACGACGATGCGTGTTCTTCTATGTGTGTGGACTGTATGGCTTCGATGTGTAAGGGCTTCAGAAATGAAACATCTTCATACGTTGAGAGCGATGCTGTTCAGGTGTGCGGTGCTTGATGGTTACAAGATGGTGGTTGAGACGCCAACGACTGGCCGAATACATGGTCGCTTAAGTACCTCGAAACTTTACCTTATCGACGACCATCGCACCGAACACGTGCACAGAGAATCTTTCGTTTATTTTTATTTCAAATACAGTACAAATGTTACGTATTATTCGTTTCTATTATACATACGTACATGTTCTATACATCGTTAGATAGGTCTCATTAAGTTCTATCTATCAGTATACAATACCTAAACCTAACCACTAGCGTCACTAAGTTATTCCATAAAAACTCCCAAAAATGCTGTCACACAAGGGCCCGCCCACTATATTTTCTATTGAAAAACTATTGTATACTAAATTTATATATATATATAATTTTGGTAGGCCGTTGTGTGCAACTATATGGGGCATCTATTAAAACAAACGCCATGAAAATATCTTTATTCAGTTCAAACCTATTACATGATAACTTATGAATCATAAGAAATATACAGAATTTCTTAAGTAAATACTATCGTAAATAAACAAAATTTATGATAAACATACAAATGTTTGTTATTATGCTTATTGTAACTATATAAGGTAATAACTAGCAATAAGAAAGTATCTAGACATGATTTCAAGCCTATACGAAGCCAAAAAACACTTATAAAACTATAAAACGAATATGTAAACAAACAGCTGTTTTATGAAGTATTAGTTCTTATCTGTTACAACTGATAACACACACAAGTTAGCACAAGTTTAAGACTAATGTTCATGTATTACATAGTTGTTTTATATTAACGATCTAACCATTTACACTATTTTAGCTATTTTTTAACGTTTTGACACGTCCGGGAACCGAACCCGGTGTACAGCACGATTAGATAACACTGATTTTATACGATTTTCACTCGCGGTTTCGAATACACTATTCACCGTCATAGTTTTTAATGTCTGTCGCGAACATCTCTCCCGCCGTGCAGCAACGCGCGTGACCCGTCGTGTGGCGGTGCTGCAGAGCACCCGGTGAGCGACGCCTCGTCACTTGGGCAGGGGGACCAGCTTCTTAGCCGGCCGTTTGAGGACGCCTGCTGCTGTGCGCACCTCGACAGTGCGTATGGCGCCGTCGGCGTCCGGGTAGACAGCCACAACTCGACCGCGCGGCCAGGTATTGCGCGGGAGTTGGCCGTCGGCGATCAGGACGGGGTCGCCGACATCGAGGTTGAGCCCAGACCCATGGGGCTCCCGCCAGTGTTGCAGCTCGGGTAGTTACTCGCGCACCCAACGGCGCCAGAACATGTCGGCGAGGATTTGGGCGCGCCGCCAGTGCTTGCTGCTGTTGAGGTCAGCCTCGCTGAACTCGCCCAGTGGAGGGAGGCGAGCAGAACCACCGAACAGGATGTGGTTCGGGGTGATGGCCTCGCTGTCTGCTGCGTTGACGGAGACGTGTGTGAGGGGTCGACTGTTTACTGTGTACTCGACCTCACATAGTAGTGTAGCTAGGACTTCTTCGTGCGGATGGCGCTCGTGAAGGACCGTATAGAGGGCGGTCTTCACGCACCTGACGAGGCGCTCCCATGCGCCCCCCATGAATGGCGCTGAGGGGGTGATGAAGCGCCATATGATGCCACGGCCACTCGCTTCTTCGGCGACGGCGTCTCTCATCTCTCGGTCGGCACCGTGCATATTGGTGCCGTTGTCCGAGTAGATCTCTGCGGGGCAACCTCGGCGCACTGCGAACCTGCGCAGCGCCAAGATTGCGGAGTCGGCGCTCAGGCTGGCGGCGACCTCCAGATGTACTGCCCTGGAAGTGAGACATGTAAACAGTGCCACATAACGTTTGTGACGCTGTCTACCGACGGTTACGGAGAGCGCCCCGAAATAATCAAGACCCGTGTAGGTGAAGGGCCTCTGATGGTGAGCAAGGCGCGTCTTCGGATGGTCCCCTGTGGCTGGCTCAGGCGGCTGAATTTTTCTAATGCGGCATGGTAGACATCTATGTACTATTTTCTTTCTAGTTGGCCGCAGACGAAGAATCCAATAGTGTTGGCGTATTTCATTTATTACCAACTCTGTACCGCTGTGATGTAATTTTCTATGCGTCCAATCTATGTATAGCTGTGTAATACGATGATCGCCGTCTAAGATTGGCGGTCTCTTTGTCTGTTCGGAGATTTCTTCTCTAGCTATTATACGACTGCGTAGAGTGATCATTCCGTTGTTCATCTCCACGGGTAACGAATACAGGCGGCTGTCTCTGGCGACACCTCCTCCGCGCCGCAGCTCCCGAAGGTCGGTGCCGAAGGAGTCCTCTTGTACCGCCTTCACAAGAAGGTCCTCGGCGCCGCGGGTGTGTTCTGCGGAGAGAAGCACGTAGTTTCGGGAGTCGGCGGCTGGACGAGGTGCCGCTCTACCCGACTTGATGTTGTGCTTCGTCTTCGTCACGTGACGCCAATCTGGATCCTTCTGTCTATTTTTCTGCGTTCTTTTATATAGAACCTTCTCTGCGGTTTTCTTACATAATGCTATAAATTGTAGAACTCTTGCTGTAGCTCGTAAGAGCCTTTCCCATTTGGAAAATCTATAAAAAAAAAGGGGCGCTCCACGACCGATGCCGGTGTTGAGCTTGTAAAACATATCTTTGATGCCTGGGAGGATTCACATGATGCTTTAGGTGTCTTCTGTGATTTGTTCAAGGCCTTTGATTGTGTAGAACATGATACATTGATCAGGAAATTACATCACTATGGTTTAAGTAGTTCTGCTCTGCATCTTCTTACTTCATATTTGAGTAATAGGATTCAGAGAGTTGATGTCAACGGGACGCGTTCGCATGGGTCTGTAGTCAAAATGGGCGTCCCACAGGGTTCAATCCTCGGTCCTTTTTTATTTTTAGTTTATATTAATGACTTACCACACCTCGTCAATGACAAGCACGGGATAGTACTGTTTGCTGATGATACCTCACTTTTATTTAAATTAAAACGACAGCAAATTGATATGGACGATGTAAACATTGCTATCTCAAAGGTGGTTCGCTGGTTTGAGGTTAACAACCTGCTTTTAAATAGACTTAAAACTAAATGTATTCGATTTTTGATGCTTAACGTCAAACAAGTGAACACCTCAGTAAAGGTTAAGGATGATGTGTTGGATCTTGTGGATAACACCAAATTTTTAGGCATTACACTAGATTCTAAGCTGCAATGGGGACCACATATTAGTAAATTGACGAATAGACTCAGCTCTGCAGCATACGCAGTCAGGAAAATTCGCCAGTTAACTGACATTGACACTGCCAGGCTTGTATATCATAGCTATTTTCATAGTATAATGTCATACGGTATTCTCCTGTGGGGAAATGCTGCCGACATTCAGACCATCTTTGTTCTGCAGAAAAGAGCTATTCGGGCAATTTATAATTTGGATTATGGGGCTTCGTTAGAGGAATAAATTCAAGGAAATAAACATTTTAACAGTTGCAAGCCAGTACATTTATTCCAACCTAATATATTTATTCCAAAACGAGGCCTCATACTCAAAGAAAAGTGATATCCACAATTTGAATACTAGAAATAAGAGTAAGCTAGTAGTGCCGGCTACCCGGCTAGAGAAAATAAAAAATCTTTTCAAGGCCAATGTGTGCGCTTTTACAATAAAGTGCCAAGCAATATTCAAAATTTAAGTTATAATAAATTTAAAAAGATTATAAAACGTAAACTTTGCCAAAAAGGGTACTATTCAGTGCTAGATTATATTGAAGATAAAAATGCTTGGGTTTAATTTGCTCGGTCCCACAGGCTACTTATGTTTTATTAGTGTTAAGTTTCATGTGAGTGTGAGTTATTGTGTCTATATTATGCTAGTTAGTACTTTTATATTATTATTAAAAAAGCCTTATTAATTGACAACAACATTATAGACACACCAGCTCATATACCTATGAAAAATTCAATGTAGTTACTAAGCTTTTAAATTGTATAGAATCAAGACGTAGAAAAGAGTGGCCCGGAGTTTCTTGCCTGATTCTTCTCACGAGGCTCTACTTTCTGAACAGGCATTTTTTTTCAATGCTCAACTATGTTAATATGCATTTAAAGTTACTTTTTTATTATTTTTTATTTGTATGACTTTCTGACGTGTCCAAAAAATTTAAACATTTTTATGGAAATAAACATATTTGAGTTTGAGTTTGAGTTGAGTTTGAGTATACGGGTCCGGTACGGCTTCTATAATTCTATGTGTTTGACGTTTCTCTACAGCTGTCATTGTGCGCTCTTCGCCTGTCGCGTCAGGGGCGATGTGCTTCTCTACGGGCCATAGTGACGGTTCTTCGTACAGGAACGACGGTCCGGTGTACCGCTCGTGTTCGGAGTTAAAGCTGTTGGGCACGTCGCGTGTAGCCGCATCCGCCGCGTTCATCTTCGTAGGTACCCAGCGCCAATCTTCAACTTTACTATGCTCTTCTATGGCGGCTAGGCGGTGTGCGACGAATGGTTTGTACGTCCGTGCTCCTTTTCTGATTCCTCGGGTTTGACGCGATGTTCTTCTATTACCGCTTGAGCGACTCGCGTACCCATGACGGCGGCTTGCAGTTCGAGTCTCGGGATTGACACCACCTTAAGCGGTGCCACTCTCGCCTTCGCCATAACGAGCGTCACGTGCACACGTCCATCTGGTGTAGTCGCTCGCCAGTACACCGCTGTTGCGTAGGCCGCTTCACTGGCGTCCGTAAAGACATGTACTTGGAGTGTACAGGCGGCTGTACCCGGGGTAACACCGCGGGATGCGTATCGATTTCAACTGTTCTAAGTGCTGTATCCACGATGCCCGTTGCACTCTGAGGCTTTCGTCAAACTTCTCGTCCCAATTTGTACCGAGTCGCCAGGCTTCCTGTAGTATCTGTTTGGCTCGAACAGTCACGGGCGATGCGAGGCCGAGTGGGTCGTATAGCGACATAACTATTTTCAACGCTTCTCGTTTGGTAGGCGCTTCGGTGCCGATGAGGCCGTCTGGAAGCCGTGCGAGTGTAAGGTTGAAGCTCAGCTCGTCCGCGCTCGTTTTCCACATCAAGCCGAGAATTTTCTCTTCTTGCCCCTTGCTGGCGAGGCCGACTGTCTCCTGGCGATGTTGACTTGGTTCTATTGCTTCGATGACGTTTCTAGAGTTCGACACCCATTTCGTGAGGTGAAAGTGCGCTTGTCTGTGTATGTCTCGCACCCGTGACGCTATGTTCGTCGCTTCCTGTTCGTCCCTGAAGCTGTCCAGATAGTCATCCATGTAATGGTTATCTATGATGGCTTCTGCTGCTTCTGGGTACTCTTCTGCGTGCTTGCGAGCGTTCCAATTCTTCGCGAATATAGCTGTACACGGTGAGCTTGCCGCGCCGAAGATAATGGACTTCATACGGTATTCCTGGGGCGGTCCCTCCCGCCGGTCACCTCTCCACAGGTAGCGCAGCGCGTCTCGGTCTTCTGGGCGTACTCTCACCTGCATAAACATCTCCGTTATATCAGCTGAGACGGCAACGCGGTGTCGACGGAACCTCATGAACACCCCCGGCAACGATTGTAGCAAGTCCGGTCCCGTGAGCAGGTAATCGTTGAGTGACACATCTCTGGTTTTCGCGGCGGCGTCGTGAACTATACGAATCTTCTCAGGCTTCATGGGGTTGTGTACATCGAAGTGAGGCAAGTACCAAGTCTTCCCTGGCGTACTATTTATGGGAGTTTCTTCTGCGTATCCCTTTTCTATCAGCGAGTTCATCTGTTCTGTATATTTTCTTTTCAACTCTATGTTTCTATCAAATTTTTTCTCTATGTGTGCGAGCCTCCTTGCCGCGTTCTCGTAACTATCTGGCATGAGGATGTCTTCTTGTTTCCACAGAAGAGCCGTCTCTATATGTCTATCTTCTAATTGTTTCGTATGTTTTTATAACATATCTGTAGCCCGCTTCTCGGGGTCCGAGTTCGGTCGACGTGGGTTCACTATGAGCGATTCCAGTGCGAAATATTCTTTCAGTTGCGCTTCTATGTTTTCATCTATAGCGGAGAGACCGTTGACGAATTGTACGGTGTTTCCCAAGGTGCGTGAGCGTGCGCCGTGCAGTACCCATCCCAGCGACGTAAGCGACGCCACCGGTTGATCGTTGGGTCCTCTTCGTACTGCGTTCGCTATGAGCAGGTGCCAGTTGTCTTGTCCTATTAGCACTTTCGGCACGCCTATGTCGTACACCAGCTTTTTATTGATGCCTTCGAGGTGTTTGCAGTCTATCAGGTCCTCTTCGGCGGTCTTCTGCGGCGACAGGTGTAGGCTGGCTACGGTGCGCGCACACAAAGGCACTTGTTTGCTGTCGGTGTCGGCTCTTCGTATGTGTATGTCTACGCGTCGCGACGTTGGCATGTCGATCGACGTATCGCCTATGGCACGGATCGTAAACGGGTCCAGGTTCCCTTCCGCGTCGACTTCCTTGGCTATGTCTTCGTCTATGAGCGATACGGTGCTTCCGTCGTCGAGTAGGGCGAACGTAGATGCCTCTCCCGCCGGTCCGACTATCTGCACGGGCACTATCTTTAAGTATGCTTGAGCCTTTGCACGTATGCACGAACTGGCGACCGTTTCTTGCTTTACTATGTTCACGTCTTCGGTCCTATGGGCTCCTCTATCGTGGTGAAGCAACTGGTTGTGTGTAGCGCGGCATCCCTCTACACCGCACTTCTTGGGCTTGCACGAGTGTTCTATTCGGCGTATGCGTAAGCAGCAAAAACACAATCCATGCTGCTTAGCTAGCTGCCATCTCTTCTCTGCGTTGGCGTTACGAAACGTGCTGCAGGCCGACGAGTAGTGTCCTTCGCGTTCACATATCCTGCACTTCGCGTTAGACGTGTCCGTATGCGTTCGCTTCTCCGTCGCCGTCGCCGTGTACGTCCTCTGCACGGTACGTCTGCTTGGCGGCCCATCGGTGATGTTCTCAGCCGGTGCGAACGCGCTACAGTAACGCGCGTACTCTGTCACGAAGTCACTGAATCGGCTGAGATCTGGCTTCGAATGGCACTTCTCGGTGTACGTCTTGTACCACTGCACACGTAGCGAGTTCGGTAGCTTCTCGGTCAACACACGCACTAGCTCCGCATTGATGAGGTAGTGTTCCTTTTTCAACGCACGAAGTGTGACGACGCCGCTTCTAATCTTGCTCGCGAACGCGCATATGTCCTTAGGTGCTTCGCTACAGCGTGGCAGGGTCCTCAGCTTGTCCGTCTCTGCCTGTGCGATCGAGTCTGGTCGTCCGAATTGCAGCTCCAACTCCTTCATGATTTCATCCGGTCGCGCATGCCCAATCAGTTCAGAGCTAACTGTTTCTAACGCTCTTCCCTTGAGACTTCTTCTCAGTCTCGCTGTATTCTCCACGTCGTTGAAGAAATTCTTGGTGGTGTCGTATATCGCCTTGAACGACAGCCACTCGGTGTGGGCGCCGCCGAACGTCGGTAGCGTCATGATGACTTTCGAAACCGCCGGGTGTGGTGCAACTATCGATGTGTCCGGTGGCTTCCTGTCGGCGAGCGCGGCGATCGCGGAGGTGAGATCCGTGATGAACGGCTTCAGCGAATCACCTCCCTGTTGATGAACGTCCATCTTCTGTGAGGGCGGTCCATCTTCTATCTTCTGTGCCCCGTCGACGTCCCTCTACTTAGTGGGTGCCGATATCACTTCTATATCTTCAGGGCCGGGCTGGGGTTCCGGTGCCTCTTCCAACCACGAACGTACGTAGTCTTGTTTCGACTGTCCATCCTCGTCGTAGTCATCGGAGTCCGCCTCCTCTTCAGCCTTCTGTAGTGCTAACTGTGCTAACTGTAGTTTTATCTTCAAAACTTCTTCTCGAGCCAACATCACATTTCTATTGGAGCGTCCCGTAGCTGCTGAGCGTTGGTCGCGTTCCCTCGTTGGCTTCTTTCTATCTCTATTTTCTATCATATTATGTTGCGCTGTACAAACGCTCGATCTATCGGATGGTTGTAACGTCCTTTCCTTGCCGTCTTCATTTTTCGACTGCACCTCTGCTCGCTCCCTTGCATCTTGATTGATGTTTCGTTCGTCCCTCCCCGCGGGGCCGTGGGGGGGGGCGGCGGCGGCGCGTCGCTCCCGACTGTTGTCGACGGCGATCGCGGTGGCCCATCGTGACGGACGACCGCGGCGGCTGGGTTGCGGGCAGCGGCGGCGCGGGCAGGGGTACTGGAACTAGGCCGGGCGCCGGCCGCTCCCCCGGTAACCTCGGGAGCACGACCTCTTGAACGCGTCGTAGGCATTCTTCAATCTTCAATCCGGCTTCGCAAGGAACAACAAATGGGACGAAGCCGCAGCAACAGGCGATCCGGCTCGATGCGACCAACAAATTTAACGGATGCCAGGAATCGAACCTTTGCTAGTCCGCTACAGTGCGCTGGTGGTGTGTTGCTGAGGTGTGCCTACGACGATGCGTGTTCTTCTATGTGTGTGGACTGTATGGCTTCGATGTGTAAGGGCTTCAGAAATGAAACATCTTCATACGTTGAGAGCGATGCTGTTCAGGTGTGCGGTGCTTGATGGTTACAAGATGGTGGTTGAGACGCCAACGACTGGCCGAATACATGGTCGCTTAAGTACCTCGAAACTTTACCTTATCGACGACCATCGCACCGAACACGTGCACAGAGAATCTTTCGTTTATTTTTATTTCAAATACAGTACAAATGTTACGTATTATTCGTTTCTATTATACATACGTACATGTTCTATACATCGTTAGATAGGTCTCATTAAGTTCTATCTATCGGTATACAATACCTAAACCTAACCACTAGCGTCACTAAGTTATTCCATAAAAACTCCCAAAAAATGCTGTCACACAAGGGCCCGCCCACTATATTTTCTATTGAAAAACTATTGTATACTAAATTTATATATATATTATTTTGGTAGGCCGTTGTGTGCAACTATATGGGGCATCTATTAAAATAAACGCCATGAAAATATCTTTATTCAGTTCAAACCTATTACATGATAACTTATGAATCATAAGAAAAATACAGAATTTCTTAAGTAATACTATAGTAAATAAACAAAATTTATGATAAACATACAAATGTTTGTTATTATGCTTATTTTAACTATATAAGGTAATAAATAGCAATAAGAAAGAATCTAGACATGATTTCAAGCCTATATGAAGCCAAAAAACACTTATAAAACTATAAAACGAATATGTAAACAAACAGCTGTTTTATGAAGTATTAGTTCTTATCTGTTACAACTGATAACACTATTTATGATCGATATCTAGGTCTCTACAGTTAGCACAAGTTTACGACTAATGTTCATGTATTACATAGTTGTTTTATATTAACGATCTAACCATTTACACTATTTTAGCTATTTTTTAACGTTTTGACACGTCCGGGAACCGAACCCGGTGTACAGCACGATTTGATAACACTGATTTTATACGATTTTCACTCGCGGTTTCGAATACACTATTCACCGTCATAGTTTTTAATGTCTGTCGCGAACAATATTAGTATAGATGGTTTAGGTAGTAAAATATGATTCGGGTTCAGTGGCGTACCATTAGAGAGGCCCATTTCCAGCAGTGGCCTATGACGGGCTGACGAAGATGATGACGATGGTATATTTCGCTTGGATCTGGAGCCCAGTTTGAAGTTATGATAGTACTGATTGAATGCTTCGCACAAATCTGAAAGTATGTCATCGACGTATTTTTAATTGAAATTTCGTTATTACTTGAGACCTTGTGAATCATTAATTTAATGCGATTTTATAAAAAAAGTATGATTCAGGCTCAATGGCATGCCAATGAAGAGGCCTTTTTCCAGCAGTGGACTATGAAAGACTAATGCTGATGATGATTTCGTCGGATTGATCTGGGCACAACATAAGATTATAACAGTACTGATCAAATGCTTCACACAAATCTGGAAATATATTGACCTAAATACTGCCGTCCGTTAACTTAAACCACATTAACCCCAAAAAGTGATTTTGGAGAAAAACGTAAAAAACGCGGGATTGTTTCTCGAAAACTATTATACATAAATCAGTGATTGTTAAATATTATCTTAACAAATATTTGCCAGCGTCATTTAGGATATTTCCTGCTCAGAAATGTACTTAAAATTATATAAAAAAAACAGGATTTTTTGGTTTAGTTTAGCAATACACATTTGTTTTTTAATTGATTGCCGCACTAAAGCCTTGTTAACCTACACTTAGAGATCTTTTAGTTAAGCATTTTCTTTAAATTTATGAGGTTTCTAATTTTCAATAAATTTACCCTAAAATGCTTAACTATAAACGCGCTAAGTCCATTAACTGTTTTGTAGCTAAGAACTTTCTTAATATTTGTACATAGTACCTTACGTAAGTAGAGGCTAAAGCACCTATGACTGTTTTAAGCTAAGTTTTAGCGAAAAATTAAAAAAGTATGAAAAAATATATGCTTGCTTGCTCGGAGAGCTTTGTCGGTGGCTTTAGTTCCCCTGAGGATCTCCTCATTTCTTATTCGATCTCGCAAGAAAACACCGAGCATAGCTCTTTTCATTGCCCTCTGAGTGACCCTGACCTTGTGGATAAGGCCCATAGTAAGTGACCACGTCTCGGCTCCATAGATCATTACTTGCAACATACACTGGTCAAGTTCTTCTTGAGACACTGCGGGATATCAGACGTGAAGATAAGCCCTGACTTTTCGAATGCTGCCCAACCGTATTAGATTTGATGAATGACCTCTTTCTCAAAGTTGGATCTACCCAATTGGATTATTTCCCAGTTATACGTACTTGTCGACAACTTCGAGTGTAGAGTTCCCAACCTGAATAGGAGCAGATACGACATGGAAGTCAAACGTGATTTTCGTCTTGTCCATGTTCATCTTAAGACCTACTTGTTGGGAGACTCCACGGAGGACATCAAGCGTTGTGCTGAGGTCTTCCATGGTCTCAGCCATGACAACGATATAATCAGCAAATAGAAGATGTACGTACTCGCCGTTTATTTGATGCCGAATCCTTCACAGTCCAGAACCTTGAAAATGTCTTCCAGCGCAGCAGTGAACGTTCCGGAGATATAACAGCTCCCTGCCTCACACCTCGCTATAGTTGAATAGGTTTTAAACTCTGGTCTTAGAGGCGGACTGATATGGTGGCGTTTTCGAACAACAACTTCAGCACTTCGACGTATCGATAGTCGTCGATGGCACAGTTGGCAAGAATGCAGTACCACCCAGGTTTCGATCGAATCGAAGGCTTGCTTAGTCCATAAACGCCAAATATAGAGGCTGGTTATTTACTCCTCAGATTTAACTGCCGCAGCGTATGTATGTGGTCTATAATACTATAGCCTTTACGGCAACCCGCTTGTTCGGGAGGCTGGAAGTCGTCTAGCTTGGTCTCGAGATACTAATAGACGTGTCTCAGGAGTGAGATGGGTATGTAGTTCATCAAAAGGGTTTTATCGCTTTTCTTGATGAAAAGCACCACCACACTGCTGTGCCATGCCTGTGGCGTTTTGCCCTCGAGTATGACAGAATTTAATAGCTTTCGAAGTTTTTCCACGGCAGGTACGCCGACAGCTTTCAAAGGCTCTGACGTAATTCCGTCATCACTCGGTGCCTTGTTGGTTTTGAGTTCACTTAGGGCCACAATTATCCCGTGCATGCTGACGGGATGTCATGGTCGGGACATCTTCGGTATAGTATCGGGTCAATCCAGCTCTAGAGTTAATGACTGGAGTAGTAACAGGTGGTCGTCTAGTCGTGTATAGCTGTCCAAAGAACTGTTCGATTTCTTCCAGGAGCTGAGGTCGTCTTCAGCCTTGTCAGCTGACCTGCCCGATAGACAAATCTCTTTTGAACACTTTGGAACCATAATCTGCTCGATTGCTTCTTAAACACACTTAGTGTTTTATTGGCGGAGATCTTGAGTCAGTGATTTCAAGATCTGTCTATTAAGCCGCCGATACTTTGGCATATCGTTGGAGGCATGCAGAAGCACCGTACGCCTTTCCTGTATATGAGCATATAAAGGTTCAGATTTGTGATTTTATGGACTCTTTTAATCATCATGGGCTTTAAGAACTTTAAGCCCGGTGTATGGACAACATTCACTAACCTGTCACTAAAGTCGTCCACATCCACGTATTCTCCCAAGCATTCGAAGCGGTTTCGCAGTTCAAGCTCTGCGGCGTATTCAAGCGGCAGTCTGAAAGCTCTCGGGGTTTTAGATTTGAACTGGCGCTGGTAGGAGCGTAGACTTCATCAATCTCGACCGTTCGAGGCTGGGACTAATATGCAATGTGCCTTACCATTCGGTGACCGCGGCCCGCTTTATGCGAACTGATCACAGAGACATAATTAAATATTAACCTCTTCATTGACATGATGAAATCGATCTAATTTTTGGTGGCACCATCTGGACTGCAGTGGACCTGCCACTTGCGGCATTCTCGCTTTTTGAAAAAGAAAATCATCATGAAGAGTCATTCCTTCTCGATGAAGCTAGCCAGCAAGTGGCCCAGCGAGTTCCGGTGTCCATATCCAAATTGCTCCATCCTCAGCTCATCATCGCTCGTTTGCCTAGTTTCGCGTTAAAATTTCCCATGACAACGGTGTAATGGGTTTTGAAGCTATGTATAGCCCGAGATATGTATACATAGCTTCTACATCCTCATCGTAGTGTGATGAGATCGGAGCGTATACCTGTATGATCTTCAATGAATATTGTGACGAATCTCTGCCGGAGATTTATCGCACCCCTTGCCCCGCCGTCACCATGGCCGCTATCTGAGTCAGGAATAGCAGGGCTGCCGGGGAACAGAGGCCGTTTTTTTCGTGTGTGGTTCATTTTTGGGAGATTTGGTTTTAATCGCCACGCTTGGCAGACGGATTGACGATCGTAGTGGTGGAAGTCTTTGATATTTAATGCTGCTGCCTATATAGTATCTTGTCTTTTATTTTCGGGAACACGATGCGATGACGCACGCTTGCACGCTATAAGCTCTCCGAGCGGAATGGCAATCCTCCCTGCGCGCATATAGCATCCCCACACACTCCCGGAATTAATGAAGCGCGAGAAACGGATAACGCGTTTCTAGTTCGGGAACATGGGCTAGCCGTTATTAAGTTAAGAATGACTAATATTTTTTTAAAACAAATTCCATGTTAAAAGTAACAATAATAATAATATTCTACCACATTCACACAACACCATCTAGTCCCAAACTAAGCAGAGCTTGTACTATGGGTACTAGATAATGGATAAACATACATATATACTTTTTTTTTGTAAATACATACATATTATACATAAAAACACCCAGACCAAGAGAAACATCCATGTTCATGCATACAAATGTTTGACTTGAGTGGGAATCGAACCCGCGACCTTCGGCGTAGCAGTCGCTTACACTCCCGCTGCGCCAACTGGTCGTCGAACGACCATATAATATATACGGTCGTAAAGTAAATAACGCTTTTTTTACGAATTGTTTTGAGCAAATCGCAATATTGATTACTTAGCAAAAATACCGTAATGGTCGTCTAACCAGAATTAAGATAAGGTTTTCATCATAAATAGTTTGTAGCATTGTTTTTATTCCTGTTTTATCAAAATTTATCCTTAACTATAAACAAGTTACACGCTCTTAGTGTATTTGTAGTCAAGAATATTCAATTAACGTAGTTTAAGCTTATTAAAAAATGTAAAAAATATTAAGCGAATTTCAAAATTATGGTACGTCAACGTGCATTAAGCGAAGAAGCGTGGTATAGTCACTTTTTAGTCAAGCATTTGTTGCATATTTTGTCATTTAACGGTAAATCATGTTTTAATATATCTATAACCGTAAGTGATAGAGATATGGTTCTTAGACAGAAAGATAGAGAATTTAAAACTGTAATACTTTGCATTCAATACTCATAATCGACCATTTGAGGGTTAACGGGGTTCTAGTTAAAGGACGGCAGAATAATATGCAGGTATTTTTATTGGAATTTTGTAATTCTTCAGGACATTGTGACGGACGTTTATAATGTGATTTTATGTAAGAATTCGTTTATGTAGCAAACATGTTTCTTTCATTCTTCGTCTATTTACATAAAATTCAGTAATATTCCTTTATCACTAATAGTTTTCAAATATATGTATGAAATATAAATCTGAATGTTTGCACGTAGACGTTATGTGTATAATGGAATGACACATGTTTAACAGATGAAGTTGCAAAGCAGCTGTTCTTAGCAGGCGTCAACAGTTGCTGTCTTGTTTCTGTGAGGTGCTCGTGTAGGTTATTCATCCTGTTGCATTTATATAGGGCATAGATTTTATAGGGATGCTGGTGATTAGATCATTTGGCATGAATGTCCATGGTGGACCTAAGAAAAGAAGAAAGATTAAGTAAAGACAAAGAAGGGCTCTCCCGAAATTCCCACGGAATCGTGTAGAAATGGTTAAATTAAAAAAATGGGAGCGTAGCTGCGAGCATTCTCTTGTAATAATAATACATTTATCATGAGTAGGTATGTAAATATAATTGTGTCTCACATGCCCAAGAATGGTGAATATGCAGTTCCCAGTTTATGTTTACCTCATTATCAGTATATACCCATTTTTGTGAACTAATAAATACTTTTTTGTTTCATTTTCTTTCCCATTAAATTATGTCTGCTGTCATATTTGACGTCATAATATTAACCATATTTGAAAAATGATAAGAAAATTCGTATAATACTATTATTCAATATCGATGAATAAAATACCAACAAATAATTCATGTACTTACAAAATATTATACATAATTATGAATAACAAATTCAAGTATCGGTTCAATTAAATCACTAAATACTATAATGACTCTTTTGAAAGTGAGGTAAATATATAGGTATCCATGAATATAAAATTACATTACACCAATAAAGGTCACAAGAGATTTCATGAGAATGTATAAAAAGTTTCTTAATTTTTAGATTCGAATTTAATGTTACAGAGTAACGAAACCCAAAATAAACGAATCAGAAAAAAAAAACAAATTCCATACCTTATAGAAAAAATGTCCCAAACTCACGTATTGAAAACTACTTGCGACAAAAAAGTAACTATTTTCAATATAACTTGTGCAGTTATATTCGCAGAAGTTGGTTAAGTATCTCTGACAATACATTTTGCTTCGAACTTCCAGTACACTTTTGCTAAAGTTTTATTAAAAACGGGCCAATAACCAGTTTTCTCGTTTGCGAGTTGCCAATAATCGGGCCACTTGGAACGCCTGGGGATGTTAAAAAATTAACCATACGGTTTAAAGTAACTAGAAGTGGATAGTAACCTCCTTTATAAAATCTTACGGCTATAAACATGAGAGCTTGTGATGATAGATGGATGTATATATGAATGTTTGTTACTTTCTTAATTAAAATACTTAACGGGTTTTCATGCAACTTTGCAGTACCTAACTTGTTCCGATAACCGACACCAAAGCGAGTGAAGTCTAAGTATTACAATATTTTAAAGCTCATCTTTATTGCAAACTTTTGTTTTCTTAACCGATCACCATGAAGGGTTTGGGAGTACAGATAACGATTTAGAGTAAATTTTACCAACATGTCATGCGAGGCAGCGCACGGGTGAATGGTACTATTTTTTACGTTCTTTCCAAAGCAAGGTACCACTTTGTGACAGCCTGTACAGGTGTTACTTAACTTTGCCAATGTATTACAAACGGTAGGCGAAATCACGCTGCGACTTATAAAAAAAATCACCTTACACCATTAATGGAATTTCTTCCATTCACGTTAACGTGAAAGGTCTATGATGATCAGTTTGATTTGTTTATGCGATACGATTACTCCGCTTATATTCATTTAAAATCTTTGTAAGTGTATGTGCCGATACCATTAATTATAAAAGAAAATAAAAATTTACATCCTAATCACTTTTCTGGAACTTGTTATAAGAATCTAGGACTAAGTCGTTTGATGGTCCAGACTGATTTAAGGACTTTCAAACATTTTACATATCTGGCGTTGAATCGTTGCGTCAGCATTTTCGTATAAATTTATCCGAAGGTATGACTCAACCATTTATTTTATTCTGAGAAGTAAAATAACGCCTACATAGTGTAATCAGTATAATATATGAAATTCTTGCGATACTGATTGATTGACACACAAGCTACAGCAAAAACTATTAGAAAGAAAAGAAAGAAAGCGTTTCCCAAATTCCCACGGGATCCAGTATGAACAGTTAAATTAAAAGAATGTGCGGGCCTAGCTGCAGGCATGCATTACTGTTGTCGATATTTCTTTTATTACAACGGTATGTAGTAAACACCAAATTGTGTCATTAAACTCGACTTTAGAAAAGTAGCTGTAAATGTAACCTATCAAAGGTCCCACTGGCAGTCACGGGCTTTTTAAATTTAGGACAAGATAACTGACTTTACGTGTCTTCTCAGAAAATTATGCAGAAATTTCTGACATGCACCTGCAATCAAAAAAATAAAAAAAACACAATAACTCAGTGAGACCAATATATCGCGATAAAATCCGTAAACTGTAGTTTAATTCCAACACTACCCGTTAAATAAAATCGTATGATGTATACAAATTGCGGAAGTTTAAATTCGATTGTAAACTTCCGCAAACTGGTCAATCAGCTGCAATGATAACCACAAACCATTACATTAAACCTTAAAATAAATTCTTAATAGTTAATTAATTTCAGTCAAGAAATAGCACATGTTTTAACAAAAAATTATTTAATTTACGAAATGGATATTCACGAAACGAGTTTGCTAGAAAACATCTGTCGTGACACATTTGACAAATATTTTGACATAGTTAAATTAAATGAAGCGAGATGCATTCGCAACTGTGTAGCCGCGAGACGCTTTCAAATGAGAAAATTTAATGAACTCCAGTCTTCTTCAAATATAATAGAATAAAATTACTGGATGTGGCTAGTGGTTATTAAATAATAATTCCCCTGCCTGCTCATTTTGCATCCAAGAGCCCTTTCTTTTTCTATCCAGGAGAAAAGGAGGTCATTGACTTTTCATTAGGTAACAGCATGGAAGTCTTTTTGGCATAGCCTCTGTAATGATGAGATGATGACTGTACGGATTGGGTATAAATAGCCGACTGGACGTTAAGAACAGTCTCTCTACACAGGACACAGTAGGTGGTCACGGATTGTATTACTTTTTATTATGTTCGGAACTTTAAAAATAAAAGTAAACATTGTAGCGATTTTTTCTAGTTTTGTTACAAATAACTATTTGCCTAGATTTGAAGATAAATAAACCTTATTGTAATAATTGGAATTAGATTCGCAAACCTTATTAGGATACTGTACTACCGTATTAGGATACCAATAGTCCCCACTAGGCCATTGCCGAATAGACTGAAGAATTGTTATGCAGATAATCTAGAGATCGAATTAAAAAACAAAATCACTTGCCTTAGCGGTGTATCATCATTATTATCTTAACATTATCCTGGCTGTATCCAAGACTCGCCTTGGCGCCAGGTGTCCCCTTTATAGTTTTATTGATTTGACAGAACACATTTTATCACCAGACCTTAAATTGATGTCGCTGCTACATTATAGAGGGAATAACTAACATGAGGTATAAGTAACTGCCTAGACTAGACTGCCTCCGTGGTCCAGTAGATAGCGTATGCGACTGCTAGAGGATGCTGCTGCTGCTGGTCTGGACTGCTGGAGGTCCCGGGTTCGATTCCCGGGTCGGGCAAAAGTGTTACTGGGTTTTTCCGAATTCACAGTAGCAGCACGGAGTCTGGTGGTGGTCTGGTCAGCCCGGTAAACGGCAATAGGCTCGCCCCCTATTACGTGGAAACTAAAAAAAAAAACACATGGCGAAATGTGGGTGTAATATTACACCTCTGCCTACCCCTTCGAGAATTACAGGCGTGAGTCTATAAAAAATAAAATATTTTATACCTACATGTTTTATTTTTGAAGAAACTTGAAAATAAATCCAATACAGATGGCACTAGTATCTTAATTTTTTTTTACTAACACAACTCCCGCACTAGGAATACATCATGTGTCGCGGGGGACTTTAAAAACATACAACTAACGGACACAATGAACACCCAGACTCGAATCAACAATTTATGAATCACACAAAGTGTTGTCTCGTATGGGAATCGAACCCACAACACTCGGCGCAGTGTCAAGCAGCGAGGCGCCCGCTTAAGCCACTACGCCAACCGTGCAATCAATAGTTAACGACCTCCTCACATTATTGGCACCAGAACGTGCGTCCCAAAGCTCCTACAACTAACGACCCAATCCATTTGAAGGCGGATCGCCTATACGAACACAGATTACTATATATATATATATACTAGCAGTAATCTAACGTTAGATCGGGACTGCATTATAAAGTAGGATAACGTGGACCCTGATTTTCTAAAGCGATGTAAGCAAAGATATGCGGCATGCAGATTTTGTCGATGATAATGATAGCTGTTCAGAAAACAAACTCTATAGAGTTTTGGATTTCATTTCTTGGCATTAACGACGAGTAAGGTTAGTTAAATGTGCCTAATAAAAACTACTTTGCTCAAGATTAAGGTCAAGTAAGGTTAGGTTAGCTGCGAATATGGCTCAGGGCTCAGTAACCGTGGATTGGTCACCCGCGGTGAAGCTAAGAGGGATCCGGGAGGGGACGCTCCGCGTGGGCTTCGAGGGGCCTGCGCAGGATGTGTCCAACGGTGCGGGTGCGGGGGACAGTTCTGTCTGTCCCTCGCAGTCGGGTCCGATCGCGGGAGGAGAGGCGTGTCGGTGTTGCGTTGCCGCGCGCCCTATCTCCCGCGACCAAATGGGGGCGCACGGAGATGCGGTGTTGCGTTGCCGTCCTCCCTATCCTCTGCGGCCGCTGGGTGTTATGGCGGCGGAGCCCAACACCTAAATCCGCCGCCAAGGGGGTTTTGTTCGGGGCCCGCCTAACCATCTGGCGGGCCAATGCCCGTCGGAGGGTGGCGACGAATGCTTCGGCGATGCCCTACCCTCCGACACACAGGTACATGAGAAAGTCGAGATGGTTTTTAGTGGAAACAACACATACTCCGGCTCTCATTTCCCCCAAGAGTCGGAGATCCGATGGGATTTTCCACCTCGTAAAACAAAAAAAAATAAATAAAAAAAAGCTGCGAATATGAAACAACTGTATATCGGCAATTTTTCGTTGGCGGTTGGTACATTGTGCAAAGTAGTAATAGGTATGAGGCTTCTTCTTCTGCCTGCCCTGTACCCATATTACTTGGGGTCGGCGCAAAATGTCTTCCTCTTCCATTCTCTCCTATCAGACGTCATCTCATCATTCACTCCCATTTCATTCATATCACCCTTCACACAATCCATCCATCTTTTCTTTGGTCTTCCTCTTGCCTTATATCCCTCAACTCTCATCTTCATCACCTTTCTAGACACACGAGTAATAGGTATGAGGCATTTCGCTTAAATTACTTAAGCGAAATTTCATGCGTGCGTACGCATGCACTCGTTCGTGTATACGTGGCCATTCATGTGCATGCATACACACTTACGCACGCACACACACACACATCTAAACACATACTTCCAACTGCTATAGGTACCTACATAAGCAATAGCCAAATCTACTTAAAACATAAGGGCCCAAGATCACTCAATTTTAGAATTAGTACTATCTTGTGATCTTCGCGCACGGTAAAAAATACTGATTGCGGTTCTATGTGTGCATAATTTCTAAGCTTAAGTAGCAAATTCTGGAACATTAAGAAAAGATACAATATCTCTAGCTTATCCAGTGCCTTTAAATCTAGATGAAACTCTCAGCGAACCTACAGGTAATTAACTACGGAGGATTTTAATGAAAATTATTATTGGTAGAGCACTGTGCAAACTGTTTGCACTTTATAATATCCCGATGAATAATAGACGCGGAACGTTTATTATACCAACGGTAGTTGATACTAAGATTGTAGAAACTTAGGTATCTTAGTTTCAATATAAAGATGGGGTTACTAACATTTGGTAGAATGTTTCCTATATAATTCCTAGTATATAAGGGTAGACAAATATCACCTCAGTCTGCCACGACCATGAATCCTGTAAAGAATTCGAAACGACGACTAGTAATCTTAATATATAAAAGCCTTGCGTTACTGACTGACTGACAGACACGCTACAGCCGAAACTATTAGGCGCAGGAAGCTGAAATTTGGCATGTATGTTCCTTGGGGACCGTAGGGGTGCACTAAGAAGGGATTTCCCGAAATTCCCACGGGATCGGCCAAAACGGGTAAATAAAAAAAAAATGCAGGTGTAGCTGCTGGCGTCCTCTAGTAAAGTTATAAATTTGGTTTCTAGATCATTCGGTTCAAATGTAATAATTAAGTGCAATCAATATAACGCGATGAAATCCGTAAACTGTAGTATAATTTCAATGTGTAACATTGGCGTAAATCCAAGAAGATAATATAACGGTAGCACTTTTTATAAGTTTACCTGTAAAACTGATTAAAAAATACTACATGTAGTAATCTCATTACTAAACTCAGTTGTCGGAGGAAATACCTTAGTGACGTAAAATGATTTTTTTTTATAAGTACATATTTATTTATTTATCCTAATTACACGCTTCTGCTTTATGAGAGTTGTTGAGCTAGGGAATCTCTTAGCTTTAATTATATTAGCATGCAATGACTATTCCGCACTAATCTGTACTGAATTATCCTCTTGGGTACTAGCGATCTGTTGTAGCATTATTTGTAGGGATCTAGTTTTCTCAAGACTAGTCCTTAATAATGACATTAAGTGTAGCAGAATACCAATTGTCAGTAAATTCAAAATCAAATCGCATTTCGTACAAATACAGGGTCGATATCTGTTAAAATCTGATAATCAGCCTCCTCACTTCTTTGAACGGCAAGAAAATGTCCAACCCAATACATAAGTTGTGTTCATGAACTTCTTTTCCTACTTTTGCGAGCATTGTTGCAAGCAATATCTACATAGTCTCACGCCTATAACCCCGAAGAGGTAGGCAGAGGTGTATTTCTACACCCACTTTTCGCCAGATATACTTTAGTCCCACGTAATAAGGGGCGAGGCTATTGCCGTACCGGGCACATTTCCAGACTCTGTGTTGCTACTGAGAATTTCGTGACAGAAAAACCCAATAACCATCGATATATATGTATATGTCAATGCCAATAACACTGCCCGACCCAGGAATCGAACCCGGGACCTCCCGATCCCACGCGCACATTTATGCCGCGAGACCAACGAGGCAGTCGTATAGGGTTTGATGTCGAGTTTTCCGTCTCTACGCAAAGATGGTATTTGCAACGTGTTATCCCTTAGTCACTTCTTACGACACCCACGGAAAGATAGGGGGTGTTGATACTTGTATTCTATGCCGTCAACCACACGGCTAGAGCTCCGGCTAGAGCCACTAGCTAAGCAATATCTCCAAAGAAAATATTTTAGTTCATCCCTTCAATCGCAGTAAACTGGATGATAATGGGCATTTCCACCCTAGAAAGTGCTACGCTGAGTAGTCAAAGTCAAAGTCAAAATCACAATCATTTATTCATCTAAGCCACAAAGTGATGCTTATGAACGTCAAATTTTAAGTTAATTTCTTAATGATTCTACATTTACCTTCACTACCACGTTCGCAATGCAATAGGTAGAACCACGAGAAAGAACGGGCAATAAAACTCATGGCCACTCTTTTCAATCAAATATAATGATGGTTGTACATTTTATGTTTATAAGGAGCTGCAACTGTTTCACATTGTAAGACATCTACTAGTAAAATTTTTAGTAACTATTGATATCATACTCAAGCACTCAAGCAGTAAATGATGTACATATGGTAAGCCTCCCAAAGTAAATATGGTGAAACAGGAGCATCCACTTACGTCTTTTTAATGTAGACAACTCGCGAACATGGTCAGAACTATGGTGGAAGTGAAGTAGTAGTATTCGGCTACTCCTCAGCGTATTATATAGTAGAGGAGACGTGAAACATCGACCTTCACCGATCTGATAACCAGATGAGACGTATTTTTTATGTAATATAATTTATAAACAAGTATGCCTATAATAACTTGCCTATCAAAAAGTGCTCACAGCTATTTTAAAATTTAAGTTAATTGTAATCAACCGCAAATATAACTTTGTCGTTTATACAAACACTATGGCAAACAAAGTTATTTTTGGTAAATGAAAAAGTGATAGTGATATTTGGATAGGTGAAGATAAAGGGTATGTTAAGTGTTAAGGCTGATGCTAGTAATTAATAAACGAACACGGAAGCAATATAGCAATAAAGATCAAACAATTAGATTAAGTGCTAGTCCCGTAAGGGTCCCGTAGTTCAGGTATCCACATAACATACCCTTTATCTTCACTTAACCAAATATCACGATCGCTTTTTCATCACCAAAAATAACTTTGTTTTCCATAGTGTTTGTATAAACGACAAAGTTATATTTGCGGTTGATTACAATTAACTTAAATTTTAAAATAGCTATGAGCACTTTTTGATAGGCAAGTTATTATAGGCATACTTGTTTATAAATTATATTACATAAAAAATACGTCTCATCTGGTTATCAGATCGGTGAAGGTCGATGTTCCACGTCTCCTCTACTATATATACAGCTAAATAAATAAATAGTTATTAAAGCGTCGGCTCTTTAATAACTATTTATTTATTTAGCTGTATAGCCATGCTATAATTTATCTGATGAAATTAAGGAGATTTCAACGTAACCCAAAACCCTATTTGTTTATCAGTTCCACATAATACGTATAATGTATATTAAAGTATATTTTGGAGGTTCAAAAAATAAAAATACTACGGCGTCCATCCCTTTATTACATATTGACAGAAAACAAAGCCATCATGCCAAATCCTCCCATTGAGTCGGACCCCACGCCAAGATTAGAGACGTCAGGGGAATAACAATGTCGGTTATATTTTGTTTTAAACAGCTTTGCTACGCTATGGGGACGAATAACGCGTTATCCAATCCTTATACAGCGTTGTGAGAATTTCCAGAATGGATACTCTGTCTACAGCTGTATATATTATGGTGTCCCGTATTCTTATGAACGCAGTATATATGTGATAGGTATTTATAATGCCGCATTAAAAAAAAAACTCAATATTAACTTTACAAAAGGAGTCGCTCGCTTAAAAAAAATAAGCAATTCGACCAATTACAAATAAAAAGTTTACCATAACAAATAACTCATAAGTTGATGCCTGAAGAAACACGACTGCCGACCAATGACGCCCTACAGGAGGGAAGACTGGTTACAGTAGTCGTCCAGGATGAATAGTAAGCTTAAAAAGTTACTGTAAAGGAGTCCAGTATTGTAGGGCTTTTATTTGTGGCTGCAAGGCTACAAAAATACCTATCATAACCTTATAAGTTACCAGACAGACGAAAGTTTTTGTAAGCACTGTATAACCGAGGCGTTTCACACATACGTTAGTTAGTAAACAGAAACTGCTTGGGCTATGCCTTTTAAACATATGCCTGAGAAAATAACACCGCATTACTCGTCGTTCCCTGGTATCACAGAGATGGTATGTGATGTCGGGGACGACAGCGAATGCATTGGGACGATGATTTGAGGTTGACTGTGGGAAACTAGCACAGAAGAATAGGGGATCAGACTGTATTAATAGTAAATTTCGAATTATCTTTTATCAAAAAATTGTTCTCAAATACCCTTGTAAATATCCTTAAATTTAAATTTTGCTATTATAGCAAATTTTTTATTGATAAAGCCATAAAAAAAATGTAGCAATTGAGTATGAAAAATTATGACCTCATACGGTATTACTCAGTACATGTAGCATACAAAACTAGCGTTTTGACAGATGACAAAAAAAAACTGATTTGACTAGGCAGTCCGATCCTCTATTGCGGTGGATAGAAAGCAAGCTGAGCAGAGTAACCTCTTGTAGCCGATTGAAACAGCCAAAGGAGAACTCTCACGAGTTCAAGGGCTTAATAATAATACTCGTCGCTCATCACTGAAACCCTAGTTGTCGCCAGACAGATATTCTTTCCATTGCCTACTCCTGTTAACTTTCCTACGAATCCGTGTTTGGCATAAGAATTACTTCCAACTTTGAAGGTAACATCTTTAGATGACAAATATAATTCGTCGTGTTACGAAGTAAAGACGTCATAACAATGTTTCTGTTTTCTTTTGACTTACGTATAATGTAATCATATTTTGTTTTTATTTTGAACCTACTAACCTAAATGTTCTTGCCCATATTTTTCGAATGAACTCGGCTGGACAGTCAAAATTGAGCGTCATAGATATATCTGTGTTCTCTTAACATTATAGAACCATTTCGACTGAGGTGTTTTGAAGAATCGCCGATGCAATTCTTCTATTCACAGCGAGCTCATAGAGCGGGCGCGTACTCTAAATGGTGTTTATGAAGACAAGAATAAATATAATAACGATGGCAAAAAAATGTTATTTTCAGAACAATAATTTTCGTTTATACGTACAGAATTATGATGTCAAAATGTTTAGAACAGTCGCACATAAGTCTGATAAAACTTGAGTCATCAATTTTTTTAATAGGTATAACCATGCTGAAAACCTGTGTATGTTATCGGTGGGTACAGGGTAGCTACATATAGCTGTCTATCCAACGTTATTTATAGTAGATTGATGGCTTATTTTAAACCATTTTTTTAGTAGTTGTATATTGTCTTTCGGGACGCACACGTACCTTTGTTTCAAGTATCCGATATTTCGGCACTGTTGCAAGCGCCATGATCATGGTGTACTGAATGTACAATATTAACTTATATTAAAGACCACGAAAGCTTCAAATATACCTATTAATTATTATGTACCAGATAAGTAAATCCTTCATTAAATACGAGTAACGTACGAATTGCCTATTCATCAGTCAATGTTTTCTATAAATGTGACGAAATGAATGGCACTACGTTCAATTATTTCAAAGTGGGTTATGTTATATAAGCTCATATCGTGATATTATATAGCCTTCCTTGATAAATGGGCTATCGAACACTGAAATAATTTATAAAATTGGATCAGTAGTTCCTGAGATTCGCGCGTTCGAGCAAACAAACAAACAAGCAAACTCTTCAGCCTTATACAATTAGTATTAGATGTTAAAATAAAACGTGTTTCTTCTTAAGATTATATGACTGCTGGTTTTTGGTACAGAAACAGCATCACTACGGCACGCCTGATAGTATCTAACCATCAATCAACCAATAGTTTTATAGACACTCACAAGGCTTTACACATTCTTATTACTAGACAAGAGGGAAATAGACGAAATAATCCTTAATCTCCTATCCTGAATTCTCTAGTCCTTAATCTTCAACATAAAACCATTACAACTCAAATTTAATCATCATCATGCACCCTGATTGCCAATTTCAGTTCCTTAGATCAGCACCATAACACGAAATAATTGTAAAATCAAGTCAGAGCAAAATCAGCCAGCGAAGAAACTTAAACTCGTACTTCGAAACGTTAAACCAAGTAACTTGACGAACAGCTAAAACTTATTTAATTCTCAACAGCCACGGTACAAAATAAGCTAACATAAATTACACGCCATCAATATTCCCTCCCTTAATACTATTACAAAGTTTTAAGAATTTCAAAGTGTGATGAGTATTTGCATATTCTTTAAGGAGGTCGCCGTGCATGTAAACTTGGGGCTTTTAATTGGAATTATGCTATCACTCTTCGAGGCGCGAAAGTTTCAGCGCAGACCGGGATCAATTTCCAATTCTGAGTATTCTATTCGCGTTCGCTAGGATCTTTAGAGATGCGAAGAAGCGATGGAATTCTATCGATAACTTATTTTAGTTTTTTTATATGGAGCCTTGTTCACCGATCACTCTTTTAAATCATTCTTTTAAAATTTAAAGCACCTACTCTAAGGAGTTTTCTGAATCCCAATTCAATCCAATCCCAATCCAATTTGATTGTTATGAATTACGAGAAATCGTATACTACTATCACAAGCAATAATCGCAAAAACATTATCGTATCTAAATGTTTACATTCAGGCAAGAACTAAATTCTCGCCTACGATTATATCATACGAGATTCGCATATGACTTATCGCTAGGCGATAATTACCTGCGTCTGTTTACACAGTGAAAGTATAGTAAGAAGATTCTGGCTTACGAGAAGCTCGACTTGTATAAACACGATCTCGTGTGACATTTTTTCAAGTTCATACGAGTATCTTACAAATCGGTTTGAACCGTTTCAGTGCGAGATTCGTCATTCTAGTTTAGTGCTTACTAGAGAGTATTTGATCTCAAAAATGACACTAAAATCACTACACTCATGGTAGCAACTGGAACAAAATCTTGAATACGATTATTGCTTTGAAATTCTGTTTACACGGACACAATCAATATCCCTTGCGAGGCAATTGTCGCCAAAGTGAAGGAGCAAGAAGTGTGTGTTTTAGACGAAGAATTTTTTTTATATTCTTTCGATAATCGCATCTTCGAGTCGAGAAACTCTCTCCTTCTAAATGGGCCTTTAATACGTAAGTTAGTTCAATCAAGAAAGTTCAATCAAGTAACTCAGACATAAAATAGTGTGAAAAGATTTATTACAAATAAAAATCAGTTAAATAAAGCTCCAGCTCTTCTAACACCCACTGCAATGCCTTGCCAAGTCTCGTGGCAAACTTGCTCGATGTACCTTGGCTCAAGATGGAAGCCATCAATCCCGGTTCCAAAACCAGGCAGTTCATAAGTGTAGGAAAGCGGAATTCCAATAAAGTGAGCATAGTCTTCAGCAGATCCGGCAATAGCGTACTGGATGACGTGAAGAGAGTTGCCAACTTCGTAGCGAGGGAAGTGTGGCAATGCGGCGTCATGGATGGCATTAGCCATGGCAATACCAACGGTGTGTAGGGCCAAGGCATTATGAGAGAGGGAGCCATCGTTCCCCCAAGGATACAAAATCATGCTGCCGTAGCTGTGTATTGTCAGATAAAGGGCGATGCGAGCAAGATGCTCGTGTAAGAGATCTCTGACAGCCCTAGTCTCAGCCTCAGAGAAGGATTGGTCACCCGCGGTGAAGCTAAGAGGGATCCGGGAGGGGACGCTCAGCGTGGGCTTGGAGGGGCCCGCGCAGGAAGTGTCCAACGGTGCGCGTGCGGGGGACAGTTCTATCTGTCCCTCGCAGTCGGGTGCGATCGCGGGAGGAGAGGCGTGTCGGTGTTGCGTTGCCGCGCGCCCTATCTCCCGCGACCAAATGGGGGCGCACGGAGATGCGGTGTTGCGTTGCCGTCCTCCCAATCCTCTGCGGCCGCTGGGTGTTTTGGCGGCGGAGCCCAACACCTAAATCCGCCGCCAAGGGGGTTTTGTTCGGGGTCCGCCTAACCATCTGGCGGGCCAATGCCCGTCGGAGGGTGGCGACGAATGCTTCGGCGATGCCCTACACTCCGACACACAGGTACATGAGAAAGTCGAGGTGGTTTTTAGTGGAAACAACACATACTCCGGCTCTCATTTCCCCCAAGAGTCGGAGATCCGATGGGATTTTCCACCTCGTAAAACAAAAAAAAAAAAAAAAAAAATAGCTGCGAATATGAAACAACTGTATATCGGCAATTTTTCGTTGGCGGTTGGTACATTGTGAAAAGTAGTAATAGGTATGAGGCTTCTTCTTCTGCCTGCCCTGTACCCATATTACTTGGGGTCGGTGCAAAATGTCTTCCTCTTCCATTCTCTCCTATCAGACGTCATCTCATCATTCACTCCCATTTCATTCATATCACCCTTCAGACAGTCCATCCATCTTTTCTTTGGTCTTCCTCTTGCCTTATATCCCTCAACTCTCATCTTCATCACCTTTCTAGACACACGAGTAATAGGTATGAGGCATTTCGCTTAAATTACTTAAGCGAAATTTCATGCGTGCGTACGCATGCACTCGTTCGTGTATACGTGGCCATTCATGTGCATGCATACACACTTACGCACGCACACACACACACATCTAAACACATACTTCCAACTGCTATAGGTACCTACATAAGCAATAGCCAAATCTACTTAAAACATAAGGGCCCAAGATCACTCAATATTAGAATTAGTACTATCTTGTGATCTTCGCGCACGGTAAAAAATACTGATTGCGGTTCTATGTGTGCATAATTTCTAAGCTTAAGTAGCAAATTTTGGAACATTAAGAAAAGATACAATATCTCTAGCTTATCCAGTGCCTTTAAATCTAGATGAAACTCTCAGCGAACCTACAGGTAATTAACTACGGAGGATTTTAATGAAAATTATTATTGGTAGAGCACTGTGCAAACTGTTTGCACTTTATAATATCCCGATGAATAATAGACGCGGAACGTTTATTATACCAACGGTAGTTGATACTAAGATTGTAGAAACTTAGGTATCTTAGTTTCAATATAAAGATGGGGTTACTAACATTTGGTAGAATGTTTCCTATATAATTCCTAGTATATAAGGGTAGACAAATATCACCTCAGTCTGCCACGACCATGAATCCTGTAAAGAATTCGAAACGACGACTAGTAATCTTAATATATAAAAGCCTTGCGTTACTGACTGACTGACAGACACGCTACAGCCGAAACTATTAGGCGCAGGAAGCTGAAATTTGGCATGTATGTTCCTTGGGGACCGTAGGGGTGCACTAAGAAGGGATTTCCCGAAATTCCCACGGGATCGGCCAAAACGGGTAAATAAAAAAAAAATGCAGGTGTAGCTGCTGGCGTCCTCTAGTAAAGTTATAAATTTGGTTTCTAGATTATTCGGTTCAAATGTAATAATTAAGTGCAATCAATATAACGCGATGAAATCCGTAAACTGTAGTATAATTTCAATGTGTAACATTGGCGTAAATCCAAGAAGATAATATAACGGTAGCACTTTTTATAAGTTTACCTGTAAAACTGATTAAAAAATACTACATGTAGTAATCTCATTACTAAACTCAGTTGTCGGAGGAAATACCTTAGTGACGTAAAATGATTTTTTTTTATAAGTACATATTTATTTATTTATCCTAATTACACGCTTCTGCTTTATGAGAGTTGTTGAGCTAGGGAATCTCTTAGCTTTAATTATATTAGCATGCAATGACTATTCCGCACTAATCTGTACTGAATTATCCTCTTGGGTACTAGCGATCTGTTGTAGCATTATTTGTAGGGATCTAGTTTTCTCAAGACTAGTCCTTAATAATGACATTAAGTGTAGCAGAATACCAATTGTCAGTAAATTCAAAATCAAATCGCATTTCGTACAAATACAGGGTCGATATCTGTTAAAATCTGATAATCAGCCTCCTCACTTCTTTGAACGGCAAGAAAATGTCCAACCCAATACATAAGTTGTGTTCATGAACTTCTTTTCCTACTTTTGCGAGCATTGTTGCAAGCAATATCTACATAGTCTCACGCCTATAACCCCGAAGAGGTAGGCAGAGGTGTATTTCTACACCCACTTTTCGCCAGATATACTTTAGTCCCACGTAATAAGGGGCGAGGCTATTGCCGTACCGGGCACATTTCCAGACTCTGTGTTGCTACTGAGAATTTCGTGACAGAAAAACCCAATAACCATCGATATATATGTATATGTCAATGCCAATAACACTGCCCGACCCAGGAATCGAACCCGGGACCTCCCGATCCCACGCGCACATTTATGCCGCGAGACCAAAGAGGCAGTCGTATAGGGTTTGATGTCGAGTTTTCCGTCTCTACGCAAAGATGGTATTTGCAACGTGTTATCCCTTAGTCACTTCTTACGACACCCACGGAAAGATAGGGGGTGTTGACACTTGTATTCTATGCCGTCAAACACACGGCTAGAGCTCCGGCTAGAGCCACTAGCTAAGCAATATCTCCAAAGAAAATATTTTAGTTCATCCCTTCAATCGCAGTAAACTGGATGATAATGGGCATTTCCATCCTAGAAAGTGCTACGCTGAGTAGTCAAAGTCAAAGTCAAAATCACAATCATTTATTCATCTAAGCCACAAAGTGATGCTTATGAACGTCAAATTTTAAGTTAATTTCTTAATGATTCTACATTTACCTTCACTACCACGTTCGCAATGCAATAGGTAGAACCACGAGAAAGAACGGGCAATAAAACTCATGGCCACTCTTTTCAATCAAATATAATGATGGTTGTACATTTTATGTTTATAAGGAGCTGCAACTGTTTCACATTGTAAGACATCTACTAGTAAAATTTTTAGTAACTATTGATATCATACTCAAGCACTCAAGCAGTAAATGATGTACATATGGTAAGCCTCCCAAAGTAAATATGGTGAAACAGGAGCATCCACTTACGTCTTTTTAATGTAGACAACTCGCGAACATGGTCAGAACTATGGTGGAAGTGAAGTAGTAGTATTCGGCTACTCCTCAGCGTATTATATAGTAGAGGAGACGTGAAACATCGACCTTCACCGATCTGATAACCAGATGAGACGTATTTTTTATGTAATATAATTTATAAACAAGTATGCCTATAATAACTTGCCTATCAAAAAGTGCTCACAGCTATTTTAAAATTTAAGTTAATTGTAATCAACCGCAAATATAACTTTGTCGTTTATACAAACACTATGGAAAACAAAGTTATTTTTGGTAAATGAAAAAGTGATAGTGATATTTGGATAGGTGAAGATAAAGGGCATGTTAAGTGTTAAGGCTGATGCTAGTAATTAATAAACGAACACGGAAGCAATATAGCAATAAAGATCAAACAATTAGATTAAGTGCTAGTCCCGTAAGGGTCCCGTAGTTCAGGTATCCACATAACATACCCTTTATCTTCACTTAACCAAATATCACGATCGCTTTTTCATCACCAAAAATAACTTTGTTTTCCATAGTGTTTGTATAAACGACAAAGTTATATTTGCGGTTGATCACAATTAACTTAAATTTTAAAATAGCTATGAGCACTTTTTGATAGGCAAGTTATTATAGGCATACTTGTTTATAAATTATATTACATAAAAAATACGTCTCATCTGGTTATCAGATCGGTGAAGGTCGATGTTCCACGTCTCCTCTACTATATATACAGCTAAATAAATAAATAGTTATTAAAGCGTCGGCTCTTTAATAACTATTTATTTATTTAGCTGTATAGCCATGCTATAATTTATCTGATGAAATTAAGGAGATTTCAACGTAACCCAAAACCCTATTTGTTTATCAGTTCCACATAATACGTATAATGTATATTAAAGTATATTTTGGAGGTTCAAAAAATAAAAATACTACGGCGTCCATCCCTTTATTACATTTTGACAGAAAACAAAGCCATCATGCCAAATCCTCCCATTGAGTCGGACCCCACGCCAAGATTAGAGACGTCAGGGGAATAACAATGTCGGTTATATTTTGTTTTAAACAGCTTTGCTACGCTATGGGGACGAATAACGCGTTATCCAATCCTTATACAGCGTTGTGAGAATTTCCAGAATGGATACTCTGTCTACAGCTGTATATATTATGGTGTCCCGTATTCTTATGAACGCAGTATATATGTGATAGGTATTTATAATGCCGCATTAAAAAAAAAACTCAATATTAACTTTACAAAAGGAGTCGCTCGCTTAAAAAAAATAAGCAATTCGACCAATTACAAATAAAAAGTTTACCATAACAAATAACTCATAAGTTGATGCCTGAAGAAACACGACTGCCGACCAATGACGCCCTACAGGAGGGAAGACTGGTTACAGTAGTCGTCCAGGATGAATAGTAAGCTTAAAAAGTTACTGTAAAGGAGTCCAGTATTGTAGGGCTTTTATTTGTGGCTGCAAGGCTACAAAAATACCTATCATAACCTTATAAGTTACCAGACAGACGAAAGTTTTCGTAAGCACTGTATAACCGAGGCGTTTCACACATACGTTAGTTAGTAAACAGAAACTGCTTGGGCTATGCCTTTTAAACATATGCCTGAGAAAATAACACCGCATTACTCGTCGTTCCCTGGTATCACAGAGATGGTATGTGATGTCGGGGACGACAGCGAATGCATTGGCACGATGATTTGAGGTTGACTGTGGGAAACTAGCACAGAAGAATAGGGGATCAGACTGTATTAATAGTAAATTTCGAATTATCTTTTATCAAAAAATTGTTCTCAAATACCCTTGTAAATATCCTTAAATTTAAATTTTGCTATTATAGCAAATTTTTTATTGATAAAGCCATAAAAAAAATGTAGCAATTGAGTATGAAAAATTATGACCTCATACGGTATTACTCAGTACATGTAGCATACAAAACTAGCGTTTTGACAGATGATAAAAAAAAACTGATTTGACTAGGCAGTCCGATCCTCTATTGCGGTGGATAGAAAGCAAGCTGAGCAGAGTAACCTCTTGTAGCCGATTGAAACAGCCAAAGGAGAACTCTCACGAGTTCAAGGGCTTAATAATAATACTCGTCGCTCATCACTGAAACCCTAGTTGTCGCCAGACAGATATTCTTTCCATTGCCTACTCCTGTTAACTTTCCTACGAATCCGTGTTTGGCATAAGAATTACTTCCAACTTTGAAGGTAACATCTTTAGATGACAAATATAATTCGTCGTGTTACGAAGTAAAGACGTCATAACAATGTTTCTGTTTTCTTTTGACTTACGTATAATGTAATCATATTTTGTTTTTATTTTGAACCTACTAACCTAAATGTTCTTGCCCATATTTTTCGAATGAACTCGGCTGGACAGTCAAAATTGAGCGTCATAGATATATCTGTGTTCTCTTAACATTATAGAACCATTTCGACTGAGGTGTTTTGAAGAATCGCCGATGCAATTCTTCTATTCACAGCGAGCTCATAGAGCGGGCGCGTACTCTAAATGGTGTTTATGAAGACAAGAATAAATATAATAACGATGGCAAAAAAATGTTATTTTCAGAACAATAATTTTCATTTATACGTACAGAATTATGATGTCAAAATGTTTAGAACAGTCGCACATAAGTCTGATAAAACTTGAGTCATCAATTTTTTTAATAGGTATAACCATGCTGAAAACCTGTGTATGTTATCGGTAGGTACAGGGTAGCTACATATAGCTGTCTATCCAACGTTATTAACCGACTCCAAAAAGAGGAGGAGGTTCTCAATTCGGCTGTATTTTTTTTTTTTTTTATGTTTGTTACCTCATAACTCCGTTATTTATCGACCGATTTCCAAAATTCTTTTTTTGTTTGAAAGCATATACTCTCAGGTGGGTCCCATTTAAATTTTATCAAAATCAATCCAATAGTTTCATTAAAAACTCAAATTTTATCAAAATCAATTCAATAGTTTCATTAAAAACTTCAAAAATTAAGTCATCCAAGTAAACGAAATTAAGCATTTACTGTGACTTTTCTTCAGTGGACACTAGAATAGACGCGATTAATACTTCGGGCTTCATTACCAGGTATTGATGAAACCGGGAGGAAGAAAGGTTGGAGAGTAAATCTATATATATATATATAAAATTGCTTGGGCTGACTGATTCATCAACGCAGAGCCAAATCCACAGGGCCTTGAGACTTCACGCAATTTAGATTTTTTTTCAAATCTAACAACTAAGAGGGTTATATAGGAGTAAAAAGTTTGTATGGGAGGTCCGTCATTTTTAAAACGATAGCGTGTAATTTTGTGTGCAAACTTCTGGTTAGAAATAAAACAAACAGATACGTGTTTTAGCGATTTCTAAAATCTACCGTTTAAAAGGGTGAAATAGGGGTTGAAAGTTTTTATGCGAAGTGAAATTTCATAAACTAGCTTCTGATTAGAAATAAGTGATCATGTATTTACGCGTTTTTGGAAATAGGGGTTGTATTTTTATATGGAAAGTCCGTCATTACGCGCGAGCGAAGCCGCCAACTGCTAGCTATTCTGTGATTTATAATCAAAGTTATTATATGTATAAGACATATAATTATTATATGTATAAGACATATAAGAATCAAAGTTATTATATGTATAAGACATATAATAACTTTGATTATAAATCACAGAATAACTAATAGTAGTACGGTTTAATTCAAAGAGCAGACGATGAGTACGTTCTTCAGTGTTTACACGATTTAATATTTTTCACAGTAAGCCCTCATTTGTGATAACCTCTTTTTACGCAGTTCACTACTTTCTCTTGAAATGGCCTTGGACCGAGATTCCCTACTTTGAGATAGACGTTTCTCCATTTCTTCGCTAGTTGTGGAGTTACTGCTCACATCTCTGGGCCGGAGCGCCAAAATATCAGCTTGATCCACTTGACTCCCTACAGAGACGAGCTGTTCGAATCGTCGATGATCCCGATCTCACGGCTAGACTAGAGTCGCTGGAGCAGCGGAGAGACTTTAGTTTTCTCTGCATATTTTACCGACTCTTTCACGGGGAGTGCTCCGAAGAATTGTTTAATTTGGTACCAGGGTCGCCTTTCTACCAACGTACCACTCGCCGACGCAGTAGAGTTCACCCGTACTACTTGGAAACGTTCTCATCTAGTACGGTGCGCTTCCAGCGATCTTTTTTACCACGTACGTGTAGGCTCTGGAATGAACTACCTGCTGCGGTGTTTCCCGAGCGCTATGACTTGTCCTTCTTCAAACGAGGTTTAAAGAGAGCATTACTTTCACGGTAGGCAGCGGCTTTGCTGTGTATACCCTGATATTAGCGAAGTCCATGAGCAGTGGTTACCATTTACCATCAGATGGGCCGTTTGCTCGTCTGCCACTAGCAGCAATAAAAAAAAATTGTTTTATTTAAACGGCGCTGTCTCATATGGGCAGCGCGTTTACTAGGTCTACTCATCTTTGATCGAGAGGAGAAGTGCCTGCATTACGTTTAGGTTGACTCAGATACTCACCGGACACGGATGTTTTGGCGAGTATTTGAACCGAATCAGCCGCGAGGCGACGCCGGCATGCCACCACTGCGGCAGTGACCTGGACTCTGCCCAGCATACGCTTTCTGAGTGTCCTGCATGGGAATCCGAGCGGCGAGACTTGGTCTCTGTTATCGGAGGCGATCTTTCTCCGCAGGCCGTCGTCCAAGCCATGTTGGCGGAAGACATCCGGTGGGATGCTGTGGTCTCCTTCTGCGAAGCGGTCATGCTCCAGAGGGAGGCCACCGAGCGGGATCGCGAGAGAGCCGATACCGCTCGCAGACGCAGGCGGCGCGGCGTCGTGGTGGTGGCAATGCCCGCTAACCCAAGTTCTTCCTTAGGCCGTTGGGCAATCAGAGATGGCAATCTGGCTGCCCGACCACGAACGACCCCGAGAAGACAGCGGTCGCGGATAGCCGAGGGACCACTGCACTCGCACAGTACGAGGTAGCGCCTCGTACTGTGCGAGTACAGTGGTCCCTCGGCTGGGGAGGACGCTTCCAGAGACTGAGCCCTACTTACGGGACAAGCGTAACGGGACCCAGGAGCAGTACACCCGCGTTCCCTGTGTCCCATTCTTTGACCGCCACGCGGAGAGGCACTCGGCAAAAGAAATTCTCCAGTAAAAAAAAACGTCTACCCATCTTTAATTTTGATAAATCAGATAACTGCAGAAAGGAAAATTCACTAAAAAACAGGAAATAAAAAATTTTTAACAAAAAATAACCGCCTCCATAAATCTGAAACATGTGTGAAAATAGCACTAAAAAGTAAAAAATAAATTCCGTTATTTTTACTTCAATTTACTTATAAACATCACCTATTCAACTGAATATTATATACTTATACGAATTATACGTATCTACCGCTTAATTCACATACCTGACACAATACATATTTTTATATAACTAACGAACTAAATTAAATACCTATCACCAGAAATCAGATAAGTATATTATATTTTTGGACTAAGTACTTAGAAAAAAATATTTTATTAGGACTATAATAATATATACAATTATACTTTTTTTTGGAGTCGGTGCCAGCCAAACATTTTAGTAAATAATTTCTTGATAATGTACAAAATATATGAAAAGCTGTATTGATACGATAATTTAGCAAAACTTCGTCAAACTTGTAACTAATTTACAAATAAATATAAATCAAATTTTGGGAAGTTTTCTATAACACAAAATATATATGTACCTAAAGTTACATTAATACCACAATGTAGGATCTAACCAAACCTATTTTGCAAATAAAGAAAACAACGCAACCTAGCAACAGGCGCGGCAGCCCAGTTACATTATTAACCTAAATACCTATTTACAATTACCAATCTAACCAAAACAAGAACTTAAAGCGATTCTTGGAACAAATCAAATTCTGAGAAGTTTTAACAAAAAGATCTCAAAATGTGAAAAACAAGAAAAATAGAATTATGTAAAGATGCAATACTAAAATGCAGCAATAACGAACCTATTTCAATGAACACAGATTTCGTGTAAAATAACTGTAAAGAACCATAATCCACTGCAATACAATAATTACCTACATACAAGCGCATAGAAAAAATGGATATCGGAGACAACCGTCAACCACGTCTGCCCTCACGCGTCTGCCCTGCCCGCGTTCGGGTCGGTCACTTAATAACATCTTTAATTGTTAAAATCTCAGCTGGCACCGACTCCAAAAAAAAGTATAATTGTATAATATTATAGTCCTAATAAAATATTTTTTTCTAAGTACTTAGTCCAAAAATATAATATACTTATCTGATTTCTGGTGATAGGTATTTAATTTAGTTCGTTAGTTATATAAAAATATGTATTGTGTCAGGTATGTGAATTAAGTGGTAGATACGTATAATTCGTATAAGTATATAATATTCAGTTGAATAGGTGATGTTTATAAGTAAATTGAAGTAAAAATAACGGAATTTATTTTTTACTTTTTAGTGCTATTTTCACACATGTTTCAGATTTATGGAGGCGGTTATTTTTTGTTAAAAATTTTTTATTTATAGTAGATTGATGGCTTATTTTAAACCATTTTTTTAGTAGTTGTATATTGTCTTTCGGGACGCACACGTACCTTTGTTTCGAGTATCCGATATTTCGGCACTGTTGCAAGCGCCATGATCATGGTGTACTGAATGTACAATATTAACTTATATTAAAGACCACGAAAGCTTCAAATATACCTATTAATTATTATGTACCAGATAAGTAAATCCTTCATTAAATACGAGTAACGTACGAATTGCCTATTCATCAGTCAATGTTTTCTATAAATGTGACGAAATGAATGGCACTACGTTCAATTATTTCAAAGTGGGTTATGTTATATAAGCTCATATCGTGATATTATATAGCCTTCCTTGATAAATGGGCTATCGAACACTGAAATAATTTATAAAATTGGATCAGTAGTTCCTGAGATTCGCGCGTTCGAGCAAACAAACAAACAAGCAAACTCTTCAGCCTTATACAATTAGTATTAGATGTTAAAATAAAACGTGTTTCTTCTTAAGATTATATGACTGCTGGTTTTTGGTACAGAAACAGCATCACTACGGCACGCCTGATAGTATCTAACCATCAATCAACCAATAGTTTTATAGACACTCACAAGGCTTTACACATTCTTATTACTAGACAAGAGGGAAATAGACGAAATAATCCTTAATCTCCTATCCTGAATTCTCTAGTCCTTAATCTTCAACATAAAACCATTACAACTCAAATTTAATCATCATCATGCACCCTGATTGCCAATTTCAGTTCCTTAGATCAGCACCATAACACGAAATAATTGTAAAATCAAGTCAGAGCAAAATCAGCCAGCGAAGAAACTTAAACTCGTACTTCGAAACGTTAAACCAAGTAACTTGACGAACAGCTAAAACTTATTTAATTCTCAACAGCCACGGTACAAAATAAGCTAACATAAATTACACGCCATCAATATTCCCTCCCTTAATACTATTACAAAGTTTTAAGAATTTCAAAGTGTGATGAGTATTTGCATATTCTTTAAGGAGGTCGCCGTGCATGTAAACTTGGGGCTTTTAATTGGAATTATGCTATCACTCTTCGAGGCGCTAAAGTTTCAGCGCAGACCGGGATCAATTTCCAATTCTGAGTATTCTATTCGCGTTCGCTAGGATCTTTAGAGATGCGAAGAAGCGATGGAATTCTATCGATAACTTATTTTAGTTTTTTTATATGGAGCCTTGTTCACCGATCACTCTTTTAAATCATTCTTTTAAAATTTAAAGCACCTACTCTAAGGAGTTTTCTGAATCCCAATTCAATCCAATCCCAATCCAATTTGATTGTTATGAATTACGAGAAATCGTATACTACTATCACAAGCAATAATCGCAAAAACATTATCGTATCTAAATGTTTACATTCAGGCAAGAACTAAATTCTCGCCTACGATTATATCATACGAGATTCGCATATGACTTATCGCTAGGCGATAATTACCTGCGTCTGTTTACACAGTGAAAGTATAGTAAGAAGATTCTGGCTTACGAGAAGCTCGACTTGTATAAACACGATCTCGTGTGACATTTTTTCAAGTTCATACGAGTATCTTACAAATCGGTTTGAACCGTTTCAGTGCGAGATTCGTCATTCTAGTTTAGTGCTTACTAGAGAGTATTTGATCTCAAAAATGACACTAAAATCACTACACTCATGGTAGCAACTGGAACAAAATCTTGAATACGATTATTGCTTTGAAATTCTGTTTACACGGACACAATCAATATCCCTTGCGAGGCAATTGTCGCCAAAGTGAAGGAGCAAGAAGTGTGTGTTTTAGACGAAGAATTTTTTTTATATTCTTTCGATAATCGCATCTTCGAGTCGAGAAACTCTCTCCTTCTAAATGGGCCTTTAATACGTAAGTTAGTTCAATCAAGAAAGTTCAATCAAGTAACTCAGACATAAAATAGTGTGAAAAGATTTATTACAAATAAAAATCAGTTAAATAAAGCTCCAGCTCTTCTAACACCCACTGCAATGCCTTGCCAAGTCTCGTGGCAAACTTGCTCGATGTACCTTGGCTCAAGATGGAAGCCATCAATCCCGGTTCCAAAACCAGGCAGTTCATAAGTGTAGGAAAGCGGAATTCCAATAAAGTGAGCATAGTCTTCAGCAGATCCGGCAATAGCGTACTGGATGACGTGAAGAGAGTTGCCAACTTCGTAGCGAGGGAAGTGTGGCAATGCGGCGTCATAGATGGCATTAGCCATGGCAATACCAACGGTGTGTAGGGCCAAGGCATTATGAGAGAGGGAGCCATCGTTCCCCCAAGGATACAAAATCATGCTGCCGTAGCTGTGTATTGTCAGATAAAGGGCGATGCGAGCAAGATGCTCGTGTAAGAGATCTCTGACAGCCCTAGTCTCAGCCTCAGAGAAGGATTAGTCACCCGCGGTGAAGCTAAGAGGGATCCGGGAGGGGACGCTCAGCGTGGGCTTGGAGGGGCCCGCGCAGGAAGTGTCCAACGGTGCGCGTGCGGGGGACAGTTCTATCTGTCCCTCGCAGTCGGGTGCGATCGCGGGAGGAGAGGCGTGTCGGTGTTGCGTTGCCGCGCGCCCTATCTCCCGCGACCAAATGGGGGCGCACGGAGATGCGGTGTTGCGTTGCCGTCCTCCCAATCCTCTGCGGCCGCTGGGTGTTTTGGCGGCGGAGCCCAACACCTAAATCCGCCGCCAAGGGGGTTTTGTTCGGGGTCCGCCTAACCATCTGGCGGGCCAATGCCCGTCGGAGGGTGGCGACGAATGCTTCGGCGATGCCCTACACTCCGACACACAGGTACATGAGAAAGTCGAGGTGGTTTTTAGTGGAAACAACACATACTCCGGCTCTCATTTCCCCCAAGAGTCGGAGATCCGATGGGATTTTCCACCTCGTAAAACAAAAAAAAAAAAAAAAAAAAATAGCTGCGAATATGAAACAACTGTATATCGGCAATTTTTCGTTGGCGGTTGGTACATTGTGAAAAGTAGTAATAGGTATGAGGCTTCTTCTTCTGCCTGCCCTGTAACCATATTACTTGGGGTCGGTGCAAAATATCTTCCTCTTCCATTCTCTCCTATCAGACGTCATCTCATCATTCACTCCCATTTCATTCATATCACCCTTCAGACAGTCCATCCATCTTTTCTTTGGTCTTCCTCTTGCCTTATATCCCTCAACTCTCATCTTCATCACCTTTCTAGACACACGAGTAATAGGTATGAGGCATTTCGCTTAAATTACTTAAGCGAAATTTCATGCGTGCGTACGCATGCACTCGTTCGTGTATACGTGGCCATTCATGTGCATGCATACACACTTACGCACGCACACACACACACATCTAAACACATACTTCCAACTGCTATAGGTACCTACATAAGCAATAGCCAAATCTACTTAAAACATAAGGGCCCAAGATCACTCAATATTAGAATTAGTACTATCTTGTGATCTTCGCGCACGGTAAAAAATACTGATTGCGGTTCATAATTTCTAAGCTTAAGTAGCAAATTTTGGAACATTAAGAAAAGATACAATATCTCTAGCTTATCCAGTGCCTTTAAATCTAGATGAAACTCTCAGCGAACCTACAGGTAATTAACTACGGAGGATTTTAATGAAAATTATTATTGGTAGAGCACTGTGCAAACTGTTTGCACTTTATAATATCCCGATGAATAATAGACGCGGAACGTTTATTATACCAACGGTAGTTGATACTAAGATTGTAGAAACTTAGGTATCTTAGTTTCAATATAAAGATGGGGTTACTAACATTTGGTAGAATGTTTCCTATATAATTCCTAGTATATAAGGGTAGACAAATATCACCTCAGTCTGCCACGACCATGAATCCTGTAAAGAATTCGAAACGACGACTAGTAATCTTAATATATAAAAGCCTTGCGTTACTGACTGACTGACAGACACGCTACAGCCGAAACTATTAGGCGCAGGAAGCTGAAATTTGGCATGTATGTTCCTTGGGGACCGTAGGGGTGCACTAAGAAGGGATTTCCCGAAATTCCCACGGGATCGGCCAAAACGGGTAAATAAAAAAAAATGCAGGTGTAGCTGCTGGCGTCCTCTAGTAAAGTTATAAATTTGGTTTCTAGATCATTCGGTTCAAATGTAATAATTAAGTGCAATCAATATAACGCGATGAAATCCGTAAACTGTAGTATAATTTCAATGTGTAACATTGGCGTAAATCCAAGAAGATAATATAACGGTAGCACTTTTTATAAGTTTACCTGTAAAACTGATTAAAAAATACTACATGTAGTAATCTCATTACTAAACTCAGTTGTCGGAGGAAATACCTTAGTGACGTAAAATGATTTTTTTTTATAAGTACATATTTATTTATTTATCCTAATTACACGCTTCTGCTTTATGAGAGTTGTTGAGCTAGGGAATCTCTTAGCTTTAATTATATTAGCATGCAATGACTATTCCGCACTAATCTGTACTGAATTATCCTCTTGGGTACTAGCGATCTGTTGTAGCATTATTTGTAGGGATCTAGTTTTCTCAAGACTAGTCCTTAATAACGACATTAAGTGTAGCAGAATACCAATTGTCAGTAAATTCAAAATGAAATCGCATTTCGTACAAATACAGGGTCGATATCTGTTAAAATCTGATAATCAGCCTCCTCACTTCTTTGAACGGCAAGAAAATGTCCAACCCAATACATAAGTTGTGTTCATGAACTTCTTTTCCTACTTTTGCGAGCATTGTTGCAAGCAATATCTACATAGTCTCACGCCTATAACCCCGAAGAGGTAGGCAGAGGTGTATTTCTACACCCACTTTTCGCCAGATATACTTTAGTCCCACGTAATAAGGGGCGAGGCTATTGCCGTACCGGGCACATTTCCAGACTCTGTGTTGCTACTGAGAATTTCGTGACAGAAAAACCCAATAACCATCGATATATATGTATATGTCAATGCCAATAACACTGCCCGACCCAGGAATCGAACCCGGGACCTCCCGATCCCACGCGCACATTTATGCCGCGAGACCAACGAGGCAGTCGTATAGGGTTTGATGTCGAGTTTTCCGTCTCTACGCAAAGATGGTATTTGCAACGTGTTATCCCTTAGTCACTTCTTACGACACCCACGGAAAGATAGGGGGTGTTGACACTTGTATTCTATGCCGTCAAACACACGGCTAGAGCTCCGGCTAGAGCCACTAGCTAAGCAATATCTCCAAAGAAAATATTTTAGTTCATCCCTTCAATCGCAGTAAACTGGATGATAATGGGCATTTCCATCCTAGAAAGTGCTACGCTGAGTAGTCAAAGTCAAAGTCAAAATCACAATCATTTATTCATCTAAGCCACAAAGTGATGCTTATGAACGTCAAATTTTAAGTTAATTTCTTAATGATTCTACATTTACCTTCACTACCACGTTCGCAATGCAATAGGTAGAACCACGAGAAAGAACGGGCAATAAAACTCATGGCCACTCTTTTCAATCAAATATAATGATGGTTGTACATTTTATGTTTGTAAGGAGCTGCAACTGTTTCACATTGTAAGACATCTACTAGTAAAATTTTTAGTAACTATTGATATCATACTCAAGCACTCAAGCAGTAAATGATGTACATATGGTAAGCCTCCCAAAGTAAATATGGTGAAACAGGAGCATCCACTTACGTCTTTTTAATGTAGACAACTCGCGAACATGGTCAGAACTATGGTGGAAGTGAAGTAGTAGTATTCGGCTACTCCTCAGCGTATTATATAGTAGAGGAGACGTGAAACATCGACCTTCACCGATCTGATAACCAGATGAGACGTATTTTTTATGTAATATAATTTATAAACAAGTATGCCTATAATAACTTGCCTATCAAAAAGTGCTCACAGCTATTTTAAAATTTAAGTTAATTGTAATCAACCGCAAATATAACTTTGTCGTTTATACAAACACTATGGAAAACAAAGTTATTTTTGGTAAATGAAAAAGTGATAGTGATATTTGGATAGGTGAAGATAAAGGGTATGTTAAGTGTTAAGGCTGATGCTAGTAATTAATAAACGAACACGGAAGCAATATAGCAATAAAGATCAAACAATTAGATTAAGTGCTAGTCCCGTAAGGGTCCCGTAGTTCAGGTATCCACATAACATACCCTTTATCTTCACTTAACCAAATATCACGATCGCTTTTTCATCACCAAAAATAACTTTGTTTTCCATAGTGTTTGTATAAACGACAAAGTTATATTTGCGGTTGATTACAATTAACTTAAATTTTAAAATAGCTATGAGCACTTTTTGATAGGCAAGTTATTATAGGCATACTTGTTTATAAATTATATTACATAAAAAATACGTCTCATCTGGTTATCAGATCGGTGAAGGTCGATGTTCCACGTCTCCTCTACTATATATACAGCTAAAAAAATAAATAGTTATTAAAGCGTCGGCTCTTTAATAACTATTTATTTATTTAGCTGTATAGCCATGCTATAATTTATCTGATGAAATTAAGGAGATTTCAACGTAACCCAAAACCCTATTTGTTTATCAGTTCCACATAATACGTATAATGTATATTAAAGTATATTTTGGAGGTTCAAAAAATAAAAATACTACGGCGTCCATCCCTTTATTACATTTTGACAGAAAACAAAGCCATCATGCCAAATCCTCCCATTGAGTCGGACCCCACGCCAAGATTAGAGACGTCAGGGGAATAACAATGTCGGTTATATTTTGTTTTAAACAGCTTTGCTACGCTATGGGGACGAATAACGCGTTATCCAATCTTTATACAGCGTTGTGAGAATTTCCAGAATGGATACTCTGTCTACAGCTGTATATATTATGGTGTCCCGTATTCTTATGAACGCAGTATATATGTGATAGGTATTTATAATGCCGCATTAAAAAAAAAACTCAATATTAACTTTACAAAAGGAGTCGCTCGCTTAAAAAAAATAAGCAATTCGACCAATTACAAATAAAAAGTTTACCATAACAAATAACTCATAAGTTGATGCCTGAAGAAACACGACTGCCGACCAATGACGCCCTACAGGAGGGAAGACTGGTTACAGTAGTCGTCCAGGATGAATAGTAAGCTTAAAAAGTTACTGTAAAGGAGTCCAGTATTGTAGGGCTTTTATTTGTGGCTGCAAGGCTACAAAAATACCTATCATAACCTTATAAGTTACCAGACAGACGAAAGTTTTCGTAAGCACTGTATAACCGAGGCGTTTCACACATACGTTAGTTAGTAAACAGAAACTGCTTGGGCTATGCCTTTTAAACATATGCCTGAGAAAATAACACCGCATTACTCGTCGTTCCCTGGTATCACAGAGATGGTATGTGATGTCGGGGACGACAGCGAATGCATTGGCACGATGATTTGAGGTTGACTGTGGGAAACTAGCACAGAAGAATAGGGGATCAGACTGTATTAATAGTAAATTTCGAATTATCTTTTATCAAAAAATTGTTCTCAAATACCCTTGTAAATATCCTTAAATTTAAATTTTGCTATTATAGCAAATTTTTTATTGATAAAGCCATAAAAAAAATGTAGCAATTGAGTATGAAAAATTATGACCTCATACGGTATTACTCAGTACATGTAGCATACAAAACTAGCGTTTTGACAGATGATAAAAAAAAACTGATTTGACTAGGCAGTCCGATCCTCTATTGCGGTGGATAGAAAGCAAGCTGAGCAGAGTAACCTCTTGTAGCCGATTGAAACAGCCAAAGGAGAACTCTCACGAGTTCAAGGGCTTAATAATAATACTCGTCGCTCATCACTGAAACCCTAGTTGTCGCCAGACAGATATTCTTTCCATTGCCTACTCCTGTTAACTTTCCTACGAATCCGTGTTTGGCATAAGAATTACTTCCAACTTTGAAGGTAACATCTTTAGATGACAAATATAATTCGTCGTGTTACGAAGTAAAGACGTCATAACAATGTTTCTGTTTTCTTTTGACTTACGTATAATGTAATCATATTTTGTTTTTATTTTGAACCTACTAACCTAAATGTTCTTGCCCATATTTTTCGAATGAACTCGGCTGGACAGTCAAAATTGAGCGTCATAGATATATCTGTGTTCTCTTAACATTATAGAACCATTTCGACTGAGGTGTTTTGAAGAATCGCCGATGCAATTCTTCTATTCACAGCGAGCTCATAGAGCGGGCGCGTACTCTAAATGGTGTTTATGAAGACAAGAATAAATATAATAACGATGGCAAAAAAATGTTATTTTCAGAACAATAATTTTCGTTTATACGTACAGAATTATGATGTCAAAATGTTTAGAACAGTCGCACATAAGTCTGATAAAACTTGAGTCATCAATTTTTTTAATAGGTATAACCATGCTGAAAACCTGTGTATGTTATCGGTAGGTACAGGGTAGCTACATATAGCTGTCTATCCAACGTTATTTATAGTAGATTGATGGCTTATTTTAAACCATTTTTTTAGTAGTTGTATATTGTCTTTCGGGACGCACACGTACCTTTGTTTCAAGTATCCGATATTTCGGCACTGTTGCAAGCGCCATGATCATGGTGTACTGAATGTACAATATTAACTTATATTAAAGACCACGAAAGCTTCAAATATACCTATTAATTATTATGTACCAGATAAGTAAATCCTTCATTAAATACGAGTAACGTACGAATTGCCTATTCATCAGTCAATGTTTTCTATAAATGTGACGAAATGAATGGCACTACGTTCAATTATTTCAAAGTGGGTTATGTTATATAAGCTCATATCGTGATATTATATAGCCTTCCTTGATAAATGGGCTATCGAACACTGAAATAATTTATAAAATTGGATCAGTAGTTCCTGAGATTCGCGCGTTCGAGCAAACAAACAAACAAGCAAACTCTTCAGCCTTATACAATTAGTATTAGATGTTAAAATAAAACGTGTTTCTTCTTAAGATTATATGACTGCTGGTTTTTGGTACAGAAACAGCATCACTACGGCACGCCTGATAGTATCTAACCATCAATCAACCAATAGTTTTATAGACACTCACAAGGCTTTACACATTCTTATTACTAGACAAGAGGGAAATAGACGAAATAATCCTTAATCTCCTATCCTGAATTCTCTAGTCCTTAATCTTCAACATAAAACCATTACAACTCAAATTTAATCATCATCATGCACCCTGATTGCCAATTTCAGTTCCTTAGATCAGCACCATAACACGAAATAATTGTAAAATCAAGTCAGAGCAAAATCAGCCAGCGAAGAAACTTAAACTCGTACTTCGAAACGTTAAACCAAGTAACTTGACGAACAGCTAAAACTTATTTAATTCTCAACAGCCACGGTACAAAATAAGCTAACATAAATTACACGCCATCAATATTCCCTCCCTTAATACTATTACAAAGTTTTAAGAATTTCAAAGTGTGATGAGTATTTGCATATTCTTTAAGGAGGTCGCCGTGCATGTAAACTTGGGGCTTTTAATTGGAATTATGCTATCACTCTTCGAGGCGCGAAAGTTTCAGCGCAGACCGGGATCAATTTCCAATTCTGAGTATTCTATTCGCGTTCGCTAGGATCTTTAGAGATGCGAAGAAGCGATGGAATTCTATCGATAACTTATTTTAGTTTTTTTATATGGAGCCTTGTTCACCGATCACTCTTTTAAATCATTCTTTTAAAATTTAAAGCACCTACTCTAAGGAGTTTTCTGAATCCCAATTCAATCCAATCCCAATCCAATTTGATTGTTATGAATTACGAGAAATCGTATACTACTATCACAAGCAATAATCGCAAAAACATTATCGTATCTAAATGTTTACATTCAGGCAAGAACTAAATTCTCGCCTACGATTATATCATACGAGATTCGCATATGACTTATCGCTAGGCGATAATTACCTGCGTCTGTTTACACAGTGAAAGTATAGTAAGAAGATTCTGGCTTACGAGAAGCTCGACTTGTATAAACACGATCTCGTGTGACATTTTTTCAAGTTCATACGAGTATCTTACAAATCGGTTTGAACCGTTTCAGTGCGAGATTCGTCATTCTAGTTTAGTGCTTACTAGAGAGTATTTGATCTCAAAAATGACACTAAAATCACTACACTCATGGTAGCAACTGGAACAAAATCTTGAATACGATTATTGCTTTGAAATTCTGTTTACACGGACACAATCAATATCCCTTGCGAGGCAATTGTCGCCAAAGTGAAGGAGCAAGAAGTGTGTGTTTTAGACGAAGAATTTTTTTTATATTCTTTCGATAATCGCATCTTCGAGTCGAGAAACTCTCTCCTTCTAAATGGGCCTTTAATACGTAAGTTAGTTCAATCAAGAAAGTTCAATCAAGTAACTCAGACATAAAATAGTGTGAAAAGATTTATTACAAATAAAAATCAGTTAAATAAAGCTCCAGCTCTTCTAACACCCACTGCAATGCCTTGCCAAGTCTCGTGGCAAACTTGCTCGATGTACCTTGGCTCAAGATGGAAGCCATCAATCCCGGTTCCAAAACCAGGCAGTTCATAAGTGTAGGAAAGCGGAATTCCAATAAAGTGAGCATAGTCTTCAGCAGATCCGGCAATAGCGTACTGGATGACGTGAAGAGAGTTGCCAACTCCGTAGCGAGGGAAGTGTGGCAATGCGGCGTCATGGATGGCATTAGCCATGGCAATACCAACGGTGTGTAGGGCCAAGGCATTATGAGAGAGGGAGCCATCGTTCCCCCAAGGATACAAAATCATGCTGCCGTAGCTGTGTATTGTCAGATAAAGGGCGATGCGAGCAAGATGCTCGTGTAAGAGATCTCTGACAGCCCTAGTCTCAGCCTCAGAGAAGGATTGGTCACCCGCGGTGAAGCTAAGAGGGATCCGGGAGGGGACGCTCAGCGTGGGCTTGGAGGGGCCCGCGCAGGAAGTGTCCAACGGTGCGCGTGCGGGGGACAGTTCTATCTGTCCCTCGCAGTCGGGTGCGATCGCGGGAGGAGAGGCGTGTCGGTGTTGCGTTGCCGCGCGCCCTATCTCCCGCGACCAAATGGGGGCGCACGGAGATGCGGTGTTGCGTTGCCGTCCTCCCAATCCTCTGCGGCCGCTGGGTGTTTTGGCGGCGGAGCCCAACACCTAAATCCGCCGCCAAGGTGGTTTTGTTCGGGGTCCGCCTAACCATCTGGCGGGCCAATGCCCGTCGGAGGGTGGCGACGAATGCTTCGGCGATGCCCTACACTCCGACACACAGGTACATGAGAAAGTCGAGGTGGTTTTTAGTGGAAACAACACATACTCCGGCTCTCATTTCCCCCAAGAGTCGGAGATCCGATGGGATTTTCCACCTCGTAAAACAAAAAAAAAAAAAAAAAAAATAGCTGCGAATATGAAACAACTGTATATCGGCAATTTTTCGTTGGCGGTTGGTACATTGTGAAAAGTAGTAATAGGTATGAGGCTTCTTCTTCTGCCTGCCCTGTACCCATATTACTTGGGGTCGGTGCAAAATGTCTTCCTCTTCCATTCTCTCCTATCAGACGTCATCTCATCATTCACTCCCATTTCATTCATATCACCCTTCAGACAGTCCATCCATCTTTTCTTTGGTCTTCCTCTTGCCTTATATCCCTCAACTCTCATCTTCATCACCTTTCTAGACACACGAGTAATAGGTATGAGGCATTTCGCTTAAATTACTTAAGCGAAATTTCATGCGTGCTGTTACATACACGTCATGTATGGCAGCGCCCTTATGTTAGCTGAGGTCAGCTTTCTAGGATTCTCTTAGTTTATGCAGGTGGCACCGGTGTCATGTGACATGCAGGTGGCCGGGCCATGGGAAAGAGTCAGTCTTTTGCTAGCTCCAATTGAGACCACTCGCCTTTTAATAATCTTTTGTCGTTTGTAAAGGTCATTACAAATTAAAAGTTTCCAAATCTTCAAATTTTCTCTTTTAATTCTTTTTTAAAAAGACTCAGCATAACCTTCGTATAACATTGGTGGCAGCGGTGGGATTTAAAAAAATAAATCCTGGTTCGCCTCAGTTTGAGAGAACTTTTCGAACAATTTGTGCATTTGTGTGACCTCGGACAATAATACATTTTACACCGTCTCCAACCGCCGAATCCCGTGGCCGCGTAAACTACATAAGTACGCGTGTGAACATTTCTATATCTTACGCCGTATCTATTCGCTGAATCCTGCCGCCGCGTAGCGAACTAAATTACCCGCGCGTGTGCTGCTGTTTCCTGTAGAACCTACCTGGTTCACCGCCGATCCCGTCGCCGAGCCTACTTACCTTAGTGAGAAGGTATACGCCAGCTGCAAGATGACCCGAGGTACTCTTGCAGTCGCCGTGTTGCTGTAAGTCCTTGAAATTCATACTTACTTAACGTCGAAGCTATCCACTCTGTGTTCAGTGCCAGTGAAATTAAGTGATTAAATCTAAAAGTAAAGAAAGTGATAAAGTGTTCATTGACTGCGATTAATTTTATTCGTCATGCTTTAGAATAATAGATCATAGAGTCTTATCGTATTGTTATTTTATTAAGTCGCTCAGTGTCGAGACCAGTGCAACATAAATTTCTTATCGCAATTCTTAGACTTCGCGTCTTATCTCTTTGTTTAATTAAATACCCAGGTGTGACATGCCTAAAGAGGAAGCAACTTTTACAATGTCTACCAAAGAATCAAAAGAAATTGACATTCATGTTTTGATAAAATTCATAAATAAGTTCGATGGTAACCGTGAAAAGTTAAATGCATTTTTAAATAATTGTCGGAACGCAATAAATCTCGCGAGCCCGTCACAGCAAGATATCCTATTAAAATTTATTCTGAGCCAACTCGAAGGCCGTGCCGAAAGTGCATGTGCCATAAAAGATTTTGATACATGGCAACAGTTAGAAGAATTTTTGAAATCCCAGTTTGGGGAACGAAAACATTATGCTGCACTGCTCTCCGACCTTCAAGGTTGTTACCAGTCTAATGCCGAAACGGTCAATCAGTTCGCTTTACGATTGGAATCCTGTTTATCAAAATTATTAACTGAAATTAATATTTCTATACCTACGAAAAAGAAAGGTGAACTTGCTGGCCGAGTCGCTGCAATGCAGGACCTTGCGTTGCACACTTTTATCAGTGGATTAAATGCTCGCTTATCTACGGTGGTCAGATGTCGCGACCCAGAGACCTTGAACGACGCCATCAATTTTGCCATGTCTGAAGAAAAAATATTACAAAGTTCATTTAAACGGAACACTCCTTTTCCTTCTAATAATAATAATCCATTTAGCCAAGGACGTTTACCCCAAAGGCAAATGCAACCAAATCGTGGCACAACTCAGCGTGATGTGAATGTTTCCAATAGGCCTAGTAACCAAGGACCTACCTTTGCTCCTCCAGTGTGTCGCTACTGTAAAGCAGTAGGCCACACTATTGATAACTGCCGAAAACGCGAATATAATAATAATTACAATAGACGATTTGGGCATCTACAAAATCAGCAATCAAATCAGCCATCGACTAGTTTTGCTAGAAATAATCAACCTGTTCATTCTGTTGACGTAGTCGATTATCAACAGGGCCCTGAGGATATTATTAACAATACTTTAAACGAGTAGTCCTACCCGTCCGGTATCGTGCGGGCATAGTAAACGGACAAACCGATACTAAAGCCTTACCTAATCAAATCACTGTTTCCAAATCGACCACTAACAAACAGGGTAACCAGCCCCAAATTCATAGTGGCCCTTCCAAAGTCGCTGTTTCCAAATCGACCACTAACAAACAGGGTAACCAGCCCCAAATTCATAGTGGCCCTAACAAAATCGCTGTTTCCAAATCGACCACTAACAAACAGGGTAACCAGCCCCAAATTCATAGTGGCCCTAACAAAATCGCTGTTTCCCAATCGACCACTAACAAACAGGGTAACCAGCCCCAAACCTATAGTGGCCTTGACAAACAAAACTCTGATTCCGTTACCAATCCATCCCCGTCTCTATCTCAATGTAAATCAAAGTCGTGTCCTTCTTGCACCGTTCCTGAAACAGAAAATAATACATTTAAAACTTATAACATTACAACAAATTCTACAAAAAAGTACTTACCTTACGTAGAGGTGCTAACATCAGTTTCTAGTCGACCTCTTAAATTTCTCGTTGACAGTGGCGCTTCTATTAGTTTTCTGAAAATAAACGTTATTGAAAAAATGCCCCCAATTACTAATCATATTATTACTTTTCACGGTTTGGGGTCCACAAAAAATCCAATGAATTCTTTAGGACATATTCTAATTCACTTTAACTCACTGAATCATCATTTTCATTTAATCCCTAATATAGACTTCCCATATGACGGTATAATTGGCAATGACTTATTTGCTTATTCTGATTGCAAAATCGATTATGTAGAAAATGTTTTAATCATAAATAAAATCAAACTTGCTTTAAAATTTTGTGAACCAACTTATACCATTCCACCTAGATCAGAAGCGATTATTGAATGTTCTACGCTTAACCCCGAGATAAAAGAAGGTCTCGTCCTTGACCAGTACATAGCTGATTCACTCTTGACGGCAAATTGCATAGTAAAGGTTAAGCCTAATTCCCGAATAAATATATCCGTCGTTAATATCTCTGAATCTCCCATACATGTGAACTCAGACCAGAAAATAAAAATTATACCTTTAGATAAACCTGAACAAAATACAATATTCCATACGTCACATTCCAAATTAAATCAAAATAATACCCTCAATCGAACTGAACAAGTTTTAAACCAATTACGAGCCTCCCATCTAAACTCTGAAGAGGCAGATGCCTTATACGATCTCTGTTCCACTTATTCCGATATCTTTCATCTTCCTGGTGACCATCTTACTACTACCGATGCTTTAGAACATGAAATTAATACTTCCTCTTCCGTTCCAATTAATACAAAATCATACAGATTCCCAGAAGTGCACAAACAAGAAGTAGAATCCCAAATTACCAAAATGCTTGATGAAGGTATAATTAAACCCTCGATGTCCCCATGGTCTTCCCCCATTTGGATTGTCCCAAAGAAGTCCGATGCTTCAGGCCAACGCAAATGGCGCGTAGTAATAGACTACCGCAAATTAAATGATATCACTATAGGTGACTCCTACCCAATTCCAAATATTTCAGAAATTTTAGATCAGTTAGGTAAATGCAAATATTTTAGCACGCTAGATCTAGCCTCTGGATTTCACCAAATTAAAATGGCAGATAAGGACGCACCTAAAACGGCTTTCTCAGTCCCGCAAGGACACTTCGAATTCACTCGAATGCCCTTTGGACTCAAAAATGCTCCTGCAACCTTTCAAAGACTCATGAATTCAGTCCTATCCGGCTTACAAGGCATCCAATGCTTCGTGTACTTGGATGACATTGTAATTCATAGCTTTGACCTTGACCTCCACATAAAAAACCTGTCAGATGTCTTTGAACGACTCCGTCAATTTAATTTGAAATTACAACCAGACAAGTGTGAATTCTTCCGTAAGGAAGTATCATATCTTGGCCACATTATTACAGATAAAGGTGTTAAACCAAATCCCGAAAAAACAAAAGCTGTATCCGAATTTCCGTTGCCTAAATGTCCTAAGGACATAAAATCCTTTTTGGGTTTAGTTTCATATTATCGCCGTTTCATACCCGACCTTTCCAAAATAGCTAAGCCCCTCACCCATCTCTTAAAGAAAAATATCCCGTTCAATTGGCAAAACGAACAACAATTAGCCTTTGAAAGTCTAAAACAAGCCCTAGTTTCCGCTCCTATTTTAGCTTACCCCGATTTCAGTCAACCATTCGTCCTAACATGTGACGCATCAAACTTTGCAATCTCAGCTATACTATCTCAAGGTCCAATAGGCAATGACCGTCCTATCGCATATGCATCACGAACCCTTAATAAGGCCGAAAGTAGTTACAGTGTAACTGAAAAAGAATGTTTAGCAATCCTTTTCGGAACTAAAACCTTCAGACCGTATTTATACGGCCGTCGATTCAAAATTGTTACTGATCATCGCCCACTTAAATGGTTATTCAATTGCAAAGACCCCGGTTCAAAATTAGTGAGATGGAGACTCAAACTTGAAGAATATGATTACGAGATTGAATACAAAAAAGGAAAAATAAATAGTAATGCTGATGCTTTGTCGCGATTCCCTGTTCATCCAATAACTGACCCTCAACCCTCTACTAGTGGTGCGAATAATCCTAGCCCAGAATCAGAAATTCCCCAAGAAGTCCTTGACGAGTTAATTGACCTAGGCGCACTAGATGCTAGCCCTTATGACACACAAAATTTAGATATTGACTTACCGACACCTCCCACTCCCACTGATTCTCCAAACTCCTCTCCTCCTATAGAAATACCTGAAACGAGAGAGCAAACTCCTAATAGTTCCAATAACGAATATTCAGATTTCCTAAAATCTTTTTCGAACAAAGACGAGACATATAACACTCAAATTACAGAACATAACGAAACCTTATTAAAAAGTAAGACTAAAACTATTGTTATCCCTGTATCAATAGACCTTGACGAATCAAACCCTTACCTTCAAGACATCCTCTCTGGCTCGGAAAATCCAAATAGTATCCTACAGGAAGAAAGGGAACTTTACTCATTTAGAAAATTAGAATTAAAAGGAAAGACTTACTACCTAATATTTACAAAGGTTAATTATTTCGATAACTGCACATATCCTGAAATCTTTAAAACGTTAAAAGGCGTAAGAGACGACATTATTCTTAGTGGTGATATTAATGAAATAGCAATATCAGACTTTAAAAACACGTTTGAAAATCACTCTTTTGTCAAAATTTACGGTATGCTCTTGTATTTATTTAACAATACTAATATTAAAGTCAATATACATCACAATACTATTATATACCCTGTACCTTCAGAAATTTCCAAAATCCTCAGAGAAAATCATGATATTCCCATAGCAGGACACCTCGGTTCAAACAGAATGTTTGACCGAATCAAAGAACGTTATTACTGGAAAAACATGAGATCAGATATTGAGAATTACGTAAAGAATTGTACACTATGTCAGTCAAATAAAGCTTATCGCGGACTCAACAGATCACCCATGCAGATTACTACAACCTCTACTCGCCCATTCGAGAGGATTAGCCTCGACATTGTTGGACCTCTACCCGAAGCCGGTTTACTTAAACTTAAATTTATACTTACCCTTCAAGACGACCTAACAAAATTCTCCATAGCCTATCCTATTTCCAATGCAACAGCAGAAGAATCATGTGAATGTTTAGTCCATTTTATATCGCTTTTCGGTATCCCCAAATTTATACTTACTGACCAAGGAACAAATTTCACTGCCGATTTATTTAAGCGGACATGTGAATTCCTAAAAATAAAGCAGATTTGGTCGTCGCCTTATCACCCTCAGACACAGGGAGCTCTTGAAAGAAGCCATTCAACTCTGAAAGAATATTTAAAATCGTATGTTAATGAGAATCAAAGTAATTGGCACAAATTCGTATATACCGCTATGCTAACCTATAATAGCAGTGTCCATACAACAACTCGTTTTACACCCTATGAACTCGTCTTCGGTCACAAGCCATATATCCCTGACTCTGTTTTTAATTCAACCCCTGATACCACTTATCCCGAATATATCAAAATGCTTCAACATCGTCTCAAAATTTCCCGTGAAAGAGCACTTCAAAATATTCGAGATTCAAAGGAACGGTCAAAAGCATATTACGATAGACGCACCCGCGAGTACAAGGTTGGTGATTATGTTTACTTAAGGAACCATGTAAGGTTACGTAAGGCTTTATCAGCTATCTGGAAAGGTCCGTACAAAATTGTCAAACTCCATGGTAATAATACCTTGTCCCTTTTGATTAATAGACGTCACGTCAAACACCACTTCGATGAGGTAAAGCCTGCACATTTAGATGATTAATTACATTTTAGTAATAATGACTTATAATTACAGACTGGAGGCCGTTTATATCATGGCAACCAGCGAAAACCAATATGTCGAATACATCACCCAAGGTCCTGGTATACTCTTCGATCCGGTCGGCACCCTAAAAGTTGTAAACGATCAGTTTCACGTTGTCATCCCTGTAGATGTAACTAATTTCAAGAGCCATATTGATAACATTCATAACGCGTTCAGTATTATACGATTTCAATGCCGTGATAGCGAAGATATTGACGAAAATCAATGTCTAAATATGTTAACACCCTTAGATTCTTTGTATGCAGATATACTGCGCGATTTCGACTCATTTTCTCATATAATCTCTAATAACTACTCAAAAAGATCCGCTTGGATTCCTGGTGTCGGTGTGATTTTTAGACACATATTTGGTACTTTAGATGAGGATGACGCTGAAAATTATAACAACGCCATTCAAAAAATTATTTAATAATGACAAGAAAATAATAGATGCAGTCAAAGAATGTATTATAGTTTCTCAATCAGCTATATCCAACATGAACAATTCTCTACACGAAATTTACGTAAATCAGGCAAAATTGAATGACGCCATAGACAAAATGACGTTGTCATATAAAAATATATCTAATATTGTAATTTCTGATAATTTTAGAATTAGGTTCGAGTATGTTTTAAATGTGCTACAGTCTAACTTGTATAACCTCGCTTTCAAAATAGAAGATATGTTGAATGCTATTCTCTTCGTAAAAAGTAATACTCTGCATCCTTCTATACTGACACCTCGTCAATTATACGACGACATTGTGCTTAATCTTAAAATAGTTCCTAAGTACAAGGATTTTCCTGTAAGTTTAGAATTAAGTAATATCCATACTCTAATCAACGTTGCCGAGTTAATTTGTTACTATTTAGATAACAAACTCATATTCGTGATTAAAATACCTTTAGTTAATGCTTTAGAATACAATTTATATAAGAATATTCCATTGCCTATTCCACATAATTCAAAAGTACCAAATTCTTTTAGCTTGATTTTACCTACTGAACAGTTCCTAGCATTAAGTAAAGATAAATCTTCTTTTGCATTTATAAAAACCTTAGACAATTGTAAAATTATATCTTTTCAGACCTATCTTTGTAAATTAACTGAAATTCATACAGTATTAGCTAATCAATATTGTGAAATAGATATCATAACTAGAGCTTTATCTTCATTACCAAACAACTGCCAATATAGATTGTTTTATGGTGACATTGATATTTGGTATGAATTAAATAATAATAAGTGGATATTTGTGCAATCCAAACCAAGTAAACTTACAATAGAATGTTCAAATAGCACGTTGATAGAAATTGTCATATCTGGTACAGGCTTTCTCAATATTCCATATAATTGTGTAGCTTATTGTAAGAATACTAGATTAGTAAAAGAAACTACTCCAACTATAAAATTGCCAACAGTTTCTTCTAGTTTTAATATAATGAATGACAGTTGTTGTAATGTTGATCGTGTAAATAAATTAAATCTATCACCTGTAAAAATCAATAATGTAAAATTAGATAATCTCAAAGATCTTAAAATTGTTTCCAATCAAATAATAGATAATTTAAATTCTGTAGAAACATCAAATGATTTCAATAATCATATAAGTTTTCCTATTCTTAGTTTAGTATCAGTAATGTTATGGTTAATATTAATTATTTTATATTTTTGTAAAAAAGGCAAGTGTTCAAAATCGAAGCTTGTAATAACCAAATTAGATGATAACCCCGATATCCAATTAGAGTCAATTTCAAGTCCACCGCGTTTACGTATCGATTAATTTTCTTTCGGAAACTTTCCCTTAGGGTAAGTTTCCTCTTATCCCGGGGGCTGTTACATACACGTCATGTATGGCAGCGCCCTTATGTTAGCTGAGGTCAGCTTTCTAGGATTCTCTTAGTTTATGCAGGTGGCACCGGTGTCATGTGACATGCAGGTGGCCGGGCCATGGGAAAGAGTCAGTCTTTTGCTAGCTCCAATTGAGACCACTCGCCTTTTAATAATCTTTTGTCGTTTGTAAAGGTCATTACAAATTAAAAGTTTCCAAATCTTCAAATTTTCTCTTTTAATTCTTTTTTAAAAAGACTCAGCATAACCTTCGTATAACAGTGCGTACGCATGCACTCGTTCGTGTATACGTGGCCATTCATGTGCATGCATACACACTTACGCACGCACACACACACACATCTAAACACATACTTCCAACTGCTATAGGTACCTACATAAGCAATAGCCAAATCTACTTAAAACATAAGGGCCCAAGATCACTCAATATTAGAATTAGTACTATCTTGTGATCTTCGCGCACGGTAAAAAATACTGATTCATCATTGTCTTGCCCTGGTCCCAATTTATTTGGGGTCGGCGCAGTATGTCCTTCGCTTCCATACTTCTCTGTCACCAGCCATCCGATCGTTTATCCCTTTCTCTTTCATATCCATCCTCACACAGTCCATCCATCTTTTCCTTGGCCGCCCTCTCCCTTTTCGTCCTTCTACATGCATATTCATCACTTTCTTACCTACGTACATCTCATCTCTTCGCATAACATGTCCATACCAGGCCAATCGACTCCCTTTTACCTTTTCATCAATGGGCGCTACTTTCGTACTACCTCTAATGTATTCATTCCTAATTCTGTCCATTCTTGTCACTCCGCACATCCATCGTAACATTCTCATCTCAGCAACATGCAATCGTTTCTCATCCATCTTCTTTGTAGCCCAACACTCAGCTCCATACAGTACGACAGGCCTTATAACCGCCTTATACATGCGGCCTTTTAACTTCACAGGCATTTTGTGATCGCAAATTGTGCCTGAGACCTGTCGCCATTTCATCCATCCTGCGTTGATTCGTTGCCTAACATCCCGATCAATTTCGCCGTCATCTTGCAGGAGTGAACCTAGGTAGCGAAAATCGGAGCATACTGGTAGAGGTGTACCGCCGAGTGTAACCGGTATAGGACTGGAGAGACCGCCAAAGTCACAGAACATATACTCTGTCTTGGTTATGCTTATTCTCAGGCCTACATTCTCCAATCTCTGCCGCCACTCCTCCAGCTTGCTCTGCACCTTTTGTCCATTCTCTGCTACCAGAACGATGTCATCGGCAAACAGCATGCACCAGGGTGCCTCTTCCTGTATGTCCGATGATATAGCATCCATAATTAACAGGAAGAGGTAGGGGCTAAGGGCCGACCCCTGGTGCAAGCCTACGGCCACATCGAATCTGGCTGTGATACCGGCCGCGGATCGGACTTGCGTTCTGCATTCAGCGTACATGGCTTGAATCAACGTCAGGTATTTTCCAGGCACTCTTTTCTTCTTAAGGGCCCACCACAAGACTTCACGAGGCACTCGGTCATATGCCTTTTCAAGGTCGATGAATACCATGTGCAAGTTTTTATGTGCCTCCCTGTATTTTTCGCACATTTGGCGAAGTGCAAAAATAGCATCCACCGTACTTCGACCAGGCATAAAACCGAATTGGTTTCGTGAAATCTCACTCTCGTCTCGCAGGCGTCGCTCAACTACTCTCTCCCATACTTTCATACTATGAGGCATTAACTTTATTCCCCGATAATTGTTGCACTCTTGGATATCACCCTTATTTTTAAAAATGGGCACCAGGTAACTGTTGCACCATTCCTCGGGTATGGTCTCCTCGTGCAACAGCTTATTGAAGAATAAAGCCAGCCACGTCCATCCATCATCTCCTAACGCTTTCCATGCTTCCACTGGTATTCCATCTGGTCCTAACGCTTTCCCATTCTTCATTCCACTAACAGCCTTTTTTACCTCATCTTTACTTATTTCCTTCACTAAACCAATATTCATCTGCTCACTTTCAAGTTTTCCGCTCCAATCGTTCTCTTCATTCATTAACTTTTCAAAGTATGTCCTCCATCTTTCTTTTATTCTATCGTCGTCCATAAGAATCACTCCTGTTTCGTCTTTCATGCACTTAATATGGGAAACATCCTTCGCCTTTCTCTCTCTAGCTTTAGCCATGCTGTATAAATATTTATGACCCTCGGGTTTTTCCAGTAACCCGTACAAGTGGTCTAGGGCTTTGGATCTAGCAACGGCTACAGCTTTTTTGGCTCTTTTTTTACATTCATCGTATTCTTTCTTCTGACTTCCTTCTAAAGATTCATTTCCTCCTTTCACCAGCTGCCATTCCTTAAATCTTGCTTTCTTTTCCTTAAGCGCATTCTGTACCTCTTTTGTCCACCACCACGTGTCCTTATCTTTCATTCGCGTCCCTTTCGACTCTCCTAAAACATCCTTTGCTACACACTTTATACATTTACTCATCTCTTTCCAACACTCATTGACACTGCTATCATTCATATCGCCCATTTCTAACATTTTATCCACCACTCTATCTCTGAATTTTTCTACACATTCATTCTTCTCTAACATATGCCATCTTATTTTTGGAGGCAGTTGCTGCTTGGTTTTTTGAGAGCTTAGTCGAATCTGAAGTTCAACTATCAGGAGCCTGTGCTGCGAGACTAAATCTTCTCCTGGTACCACTTTGCAGTCTTTGACCCAGTTGAGTCGATTTCGCCTTAGTAGGAAATAGTCAATCTGGGTCATGTGGTGGCCGCTATTATATGTAACTAAATGTTGTTCTCTTTTCTGAAACCAAGTATTTGCAACTGCGAGGTCAAAAGCGGCAGCAGCTTGGAGAATTGCTTCTCCCTCACAATTTCGGCTGCCGAATCCCCAACCTCCATGTACTCTTTCATACTCTCCACTTGTTCGTCCCACATGTCCATTAAAATCACCTCCCACAATAATCTCTTCATTCTCCGGTATACCCGTCATCATGCTATCGAAATCCATCCAAAACTTCTCTTTCTCACAATCCTCACATCCTACCTGAGGGACATACACACTTATCACATTCAAAATAATACCTTGCCACATCACTTTCACAGCAATCATTCTATCATTAATTCTATTTACACTTGTCACACTATCTTTCATATTTTCGTCTAACACAATTCCCACGCCATTTCTTTTTCCATCACTTCCACAATAATAAAACTTGTATCCTTCTCCGATCTCTCTAGCTTTCGTACCTTTCCATCTTGTTTCCTGCAGGCATGCCAGATTTATTCTTCTTCTTTTCAAAACACCAGCTAACTCTCTAGCTCTTCCAGTCATCGTACCTACGTTCCAACTTGCATACCTCACCCTTACATCACAGGCTCGCTTCTTACGTTGCACTCGCCCGGAATAGTGCAACAACCCTTGCATACTTCTCGCAGGTGCCGGGTGCTGCCCCTGCGCGTCGCCTGCGGGGAACGCCCTAATCCTTTCGCACTCATTGTCATACGTGGCCATACTACAAAAGGTTTTGGCATATATTTTACCAGCCGGCCGCCTGCCTGACGCCAACCCTCCTTGGGAATATTATCGTTATAAAGGAAGAAGGGTAGGAGATACTGGGTAAATGGATAGGATGTATGACAAGGAAAATGGGTTTGTAGGTGGGGGGTACTGTAATCACTGGAAAGGATATTGGGTAGTGACTACAGCAGCTCGGAGAGCCGGGATCGCGAACCCGAAGCCCTGTGTAATGGTCGGACAGACCAGTACACAGAAGCACCCCCTGACACCTAAAAAATACTGATTGCGGTTCATAATTTCTAAGCTTAAGTAGCAAATTTTGGAACATTAAGAAAAGATACAATATCTCTAGCTTATCCAGTGCCTTTAAATCTAGATGAAACTCTCAGCGAACCTACAGGTAATTAACTACGGAGGATTTTAATGAAAATTATTATTGGTAGAGCACTGTGCAAACTGTTTGCACTTTATAATATCCCGATGAATAATAGACGCGGAACGTTTATTATACCAACAGTAGTTGATACTAAGATTGTAGAAACTTAGGTATCTTAGTTTCAATATAAAGATGGGGTTACTAACATTTGGTAGAATGTTTCCTATATAATTCCTAGTATATAAGGGTAGACAAATATCACCTCAGTCTGCCACGACCATGAATCCTGTAAAGAATTCGAAACGACGACTAGTAATCTTAATATATAAAAGCCTTGCGTTACTGACTGACTGACAGACACGCTACAGCCGAAACTATTAGGCGCAGGAAGCTGAAATTTGGCATGTATGTTCCTTGGGGACCGTAGGGGTGCACTAAGAAGGGATTTCCCGAAATTCCCACGGGATCGGCCAAAACGGGTAAATAAAAAAAAAAATGCAGGTGTAGCTGCTGGCGTCCTCTAGTAAAGTTATAAATTTGGTTTCTAGATCATTCGGTTCAAATGTAATAATTAAGTGCAATCAATATAACGCGATGAAATCCGTAAACTGTAGTATAATTTCAATGTGTAACATTGGCGTAAATCCAAGAAGATAATATAACGGTAGCACTTTTTATAAGTTTACCTGTAAAACTGATTAAAAAATACTACATGTAGTAATCTCATTACTAAACTCAGTTGTCGGAGGAAATACCTTAGTGACGTAAAATGATTTTTTTTTATAAGTACATATTTATTTATTTATCCTAATTACACGCTTCTGCTTTATGAGAGTTGTTGAGCTAGGGAATCTCTTAGCTTTAATTATATTAGCATGCAATGACTATTCCGCACTAATCTGTACTGAATTATCCTCTTGGGTACTAGCGATCTGTTGTAGCATTATTTGTAGGGATCTAGTTTTCTCAAGACTAGTCCTTAATAATGACATTAAGTGTAGCAGAATACCAATTGTCAGTAAATTCAAAATCAAATCGCATTTCGTACAAATACAGGGTCGATATCTGTTAAAATCTGATAATCAGCCTCCTCACTTCTTTGAACGGCAAGAAAATGTCCAACCCAATACATAAGTTGTGTTCATAAACTTCTTTTCCTACTTTTGCGAGCATTGTTGCAAGCAATATCTACATAGTCTCACGCCTATAACCCCGAAGAGGTAGGCAGAGGTGTATTTCTACACCCACTTTTCGCCAGATATACTTTAGTCCCACGTAATAAGGGGCAAGGCTATTGCCGTACCGGGCACATTTCCAGACTCTGTGTTGCTACTGAGAATTTCGTGACAGAAAAACCCAATAACCTTCGATATATATGTATATGTCAATGCCAATAACACTGCCCGACCCAGGAATCGAACCCGGGACCTCCCGATCCCACGCGCACATTTATGCCGCGAGACCAACGAGGCAGTCGTATAGGGTTTGATGTCGAGTTTTCCGTCTCTACGCAAAGATGGTATTTGCAACGTGTTATCCCTTAGTCACTTCTTACGACACCCACGGAAAGATAGGGGGTGTTGACACTTGTATTCTATGCCGTCAAACACACGGCTAGAGCTCCGGCTAGAGCCACTAGCTAAGCAATATCTCCAAAGAAAATATTTTAGTTCATCCCTTCAATCGCAGTAAACTGGATGATAATGGGCATTTCCATCCTAGAAAGTGCTACGCTGAGTAGTCAAAGTCAAAGTCAAAATCACAATCATTTATTCATCTAAGCCACAAAGTGATGCTTATGAACGTCAAATTTTAAGTTAATTTCTTAATGATTCTACATTTACCTTCACTACCACGTTCGCAATGCAATAGGTAGAACCACGAGAAAGAACGGGCAATAAAACTCATGGCCACTCTTTTCAATCAAATATAATGATGGTTGTACATTTTATGTTTGTAAGGAGCTGCAACTGTTTCACATTGTAAGACATCTACTAGTAAAATTTTTAGTAACTATTGATATCATACTCAAGCACTCAAGCAGTAAATGATGTACATATGGTAAGCCTCCCAAAGTAAATATGGTGAAACAGGAGCATCCACTTACGTCTTTTTAATGTAGACAACTCGCGAACATGGTCAGAACTATGGTGGAAGTGAAGTAGTAGTATTCGGCTACTCCTCAGCGTATTATATAGTAGAGGAGACGTGAAACATCGACCTTCACCGATCTGATAACCAGATGAGACGTATTTTTTATGTAATATAATTTATAAACAAGTATGCCTATAATAACTTGCCTATCAAAAAGTGCTCACAGCTATTTTAAAATTTAAGTTAATTGTAATCAACCGCAAATATAACTTTGTCGTTTATACAAACACTATGGAAAACAAAGTTATTTTTGGTAAATGAAAAAGTGATAGTGATATTTGGATAGGTGAAGATAAAGGGTATGTTAAGTGTTAAGGCTGATGCTAGTAATTAATAAACGAACACGGAAGCAATATAGCAATAAAGATCAAACAATTAGATTAAGTGCTAGTCCCGTAAGGGTCCCGTAGTTCAGGTATCCACATAACATACCCTTTATCTTCACTTAACCAAATATCACGATCGCTTTTTCATCACCAAAAATAACTTTGTTTTCCATAGTGTTTGTATAAACGACAAAGTTATATTTGCGGTTGATTACAATTAACTTAAATTTTAAAATAGCTATGAGCACTTTTTGATAGGCAAGTTATTATAGGCATACTTGTTTATAAATTATATTACATAAAAAATACGTCTCATCTGGTTATCAGATCGGTGAAGGTCGATGTTCCACGTCTCCTCTACTATATATACAGCTAAATAAATAAATAGTTATTAAAGCGTCGGCTCTTTAATAACTATTTATTTATTTAGCTGTATAGCCATGCTATAATTTATCTGATGAAATTAAGGAGATTTCAACGTAACCCAAAACCCTATTTGTTTATCAGTTCCACATAATACGTATAATGTATATTAAAGTATATTTTGGAGGTTCAAAAAATAAAAATACTACGGCGTCCATCCCTTTATTACATTTTGACAGAAAACAAAGCCATCATGCCAAATCCTCCCATTGAGTCGGACCCCACGCAAAGATTAGAGACGTCAGGGGAATAACAATGTCGGTTATATTTTGTTTTAAACAGCTTTGCTACGCTATGGGGACGAATAACGCGTTATCCAATCCTTATACAGCGTTGTGAGAATTTCCAGAATGGATACTCTGTCTACAGCTGTATATGGTGTCCCGTATTCTTATGAACGCAGTATATATGTGATAGGTATTTATAATGCCGCATTAAAAAAAAAACTCAATATTAACTTTACAAAAGGAGTCGCTCGCTTAAAAAAAATAAGCAATTCGACCAATTACAAATAAAAAGTTTACCATAACAAATAACTCATAAGTTGATGCCTGAAGAAACACGACTGCCGACCAATGACGCCCTACAGGAGGGAAGACTGGTTACAGTAGTCGTCCAGGATGAATAGTAAGCTTAAAAAGTTACTGTAAAGGAGTCCAGTATTGTAGGGCTTTTATTTGTGGCTGCAAGGCTACAAAAATACCTATCATAACCTTATAAGTTACCAGACAGACGAAAGTTTTCGTAAGCACTGTATAACCGAGGCGTTTCACACATACGTTAGTTAGTAAACAGAAACTGCTTGGGCTATGCCTTTTAAACATATGCCTGAGAAAATAACACCGCATTACTCGTCGTTCCCTGGTATCACAGAGATGGTATGTGATGTCGGGGACGACAGCGAATGCATTGGGACGATGATTTGAGGTTGACTGTGGGAAACTAGCACAGAAGAATAGGGGATCAGACTGTATTAATAGTAAATTTCGAATTATCTTTTATCAAAAAATTGTTCTCAAATACCCTTGTAAATATCCTTAAATTTAAATTTTGCTATTATAGCAAATTTTTTATTGATAAAGCCATAAAAAAAATGTAGCAATTGAGTATGAAAAATTATGACCTCATACGGTATTACTCAGTACATGTAGCATACAAAACTAGCGTTTTGACAGATGACAAAAAAAAACTGATTTGACTAGGCAGTCCGATCCTCTATTGCGGTGGATAGAAAGCAAGCTGAGCAGAGTAACCTCTTGTAGCCGATTGAAACAGCCAAAGGAGAACTCTCACGAGTTCAAGGGCTTAATAATAATACTCGTCGCTCATCACTGAAACCCTAGTTGTCGCCAGACAGATATTCTTTCCATTGCCTACTCCTGTTAACTTTCCTACGAATCCGTGTTTGGCATAAGAATTACTTCCAACTTTGAAGGTAACATCTTTAGATGACAAATATAATTCGTCGTGTTACGAAGTAAAGACGTCATGACAATGTTTCTGTTTTCTTTTGACTTACGTATAATGTAATCATATTTTGTTTTTATTTTGAACCTACTAACCTAAATGTTCTTGCCCATATTTTTCGAATGAACTCGGCTGGACAGTCAAAATTGAGCGTCATAGATATATCTGTGTTCTCTTAACATTATAGAACCATTTCGACTGAGGTGTTTTGAAGAATCGCCGATGCAATTCTTCTATTCACAGCGAGCTCATAGAGCGGGCGCGTACTCTAAATGGTGTTTATGAAGACAAGAATAAATATAATAACGATGGCAAAAAAATGTTATTTTCAGAACAATAATTTTCGTTTATACGTACAGAATTATGATGTCAAAATGTTTAGAACAGTCGCACATAAGTCTGATAAAACTTGAGTCATCAATTTTTTTAATAGGTATAACCATGCTGAAAACCTGTGTATGTTATCGGTGGGTACAGGGTAGCTACATATAGCTGTCTATCCAACGTTATTTATAGTAGATTGATGGCTTATTTTAAACCATTTTTTTAGTAGTTGTATATTGTCTTTCGGGACGCACACGTACCTTTGTTTCAAGTATCCGATATTTCGGCACTGTTGCAAGCGCCATGATCATGGTGTACTGAATGTACAATATTAACTTATATTAAAGCTTCAAATCCACGAAAGCTTCAAATATACCTATTAATTATTATGTACCAGATAAGTAAATCCTTCATTAAATACGAGTAACGTACGAATTGCCTATTCATCAGTCAATGTTTTCTATAAATGTGACGAAATGAATGGCACTACGTTCAATTATTTCAAAGTGGGTTATGTTATATAAGCTCATATCGTGATATTATATAGCCTTCCTTGATAAATGGGCTATCGAACACTGAAATAATTTATAAAATTGGATCAGTAGTTCCTGAGATTCGCGCGTTCGAGCAAACAAACAAACAAGCAAACTCTTCAGCCTTATACAATTAGTATTAGATGTTAAAATAAAACGTGTTTCTTCTTAAGATTATATGACTGCTGGTTTTTGGTACAGAAACAGCATCACTACGGCACGCCTGATAGTATCTAACCATCAATCAACCAATAGTTTTATAGACACTCACAAGGCTTTACACATTCTTATTACTAGACAAGAGGGAAATAGACGAAATAATCCTTAATCTCCTATCCTGAATTCTCTAGTCCTTAATCTTCAACATAAAACCATTACAACTCAAATTTAATCATCATCATGCACCCTGATTGCCAATTTCAGTTCCTTAGATCAGCACCATAACACGAAATAATTGTAAAATCAAGTCAGAGCAAAATCAGCCAGCGAAGAAACTTAAACTCGTACTTCGAAACGTTAAACCAAGTAACTTGACGAACAGCTAAAACTTATTTAATTCTCAACAGCCACGGTACAAAATAAGCTAACATAAATTACACGCCATCAATATTCCCTCCCTTAATACTATTACAAAGTTTTAAGAATTTCAAAGTGTGATGAGTATTTGCATATTCTTTAAGGAGGTCGCCGTGCATGTAAACTTGGGGCTTTTAATTGGAATTATGCTATCACTCTTCGAGGCGCTAAAGTTTCAGCGCAGACCGGGATCAATTTCCAATTCTGAGTATTCTATTCGCGTTCGCTAGGATCTTTAGAGATGCGAAGAAGCGATGGAATTCTATCGATAACTTATTTTAGTTTTTTTATATGGAGCCTTGTTCACCGATCACTCTTTTAAATCATTCTTTTAAAATTTAAAGCACCTACTCTAAGGAGTTTTCTGAATCCCAATTCAATCCAATCCCAATCCAATTTGATTGTTATGAATTACGAGAAATCGTATACTACTATCACAAGCAATAATCGCAAAAACATTATCGTATCTAAATGTTTACATTCAGGCAAGAACTAAATTCTCGCCTACGATTATATCATACGAGATTCGCATATGACTTATCGCTAGGCGATAATTACCTGCGTCTGTTTACACAGTGAAAGTATAGTAAGAAGATTCTGGCTTACGAGAAGCTCGACTTGTATAAACACGATCTCGTGTGACATTTTTTCAAGTTCATACGAGTATCTTACAAATCGGTTTGAACCGTTTCAGTGCGAGATTCGTCATTCTAGTTTAGTGCTTACTAGAGAGTATTTGATCTCAAAAATGACACTAAAATCACTACACTCATGGTAGCAACTGGAACAAAATCTTGAATACGATTATTGCTTTGAAATTCTGTTTACACGGACACAATCAATATCCCTTGCGAGGCAATTGTCGCCAAAGTGAAGGAGCAAGAAGTGTGTGTTTTAGACGAAGAATTTTTTTTATATTCTTTCGATAATCGCATCTTCGAGTCGAGAAACTCTCTCCTTCTAAATGGGCCTTTAATACGTAAGTTAGTTCAATCAAGAAAGTTCAATCAAGTAACTCAGACATAAAATAGTGTGAAAAGATTTATTACAAATAAAAATCAGTTAAATAAAGCTCCAGCTCTTCTAACACCCACTGCAATGCCTTGCCAAGTCTCGTGGCAAACTTGCTCGATGTACCTTGGCTCAAGATGGAAGCCATCAATCCCGGTTCCAAAACCAGGCAGTTCATAAGTGTAGGAAAGTGGAATTCCAATAAAGTGAGCATAGTCTTCAGCAGATCCGGCAATAGCGTACTGGATGACGTGAAGAGAGTTGCCAACTTCGTAGCGAGGGAAGTGTGGCAATGCGGCGTCATGGATGGCATTAGCCATGGCAATACCAACGGTGTGTAGGGCCAAGGCATTATGAGAGAGGGAGCCATCGTTCCCCCAAGGATACAAAATCATGCTGCCGTAGCTGTGTATTGTCAGATAAAGGGCGATGCGAGCAAGATGCTCGTGTAAGAGATCTCTGACAGCCCTAGTCTCAGCCTCAGAGAAGGATTGGTCACCCGCGGTGAAGCTAAGAGGGATCCGGGAGGGGACGCTCAGCGTGGGCTTGGAGGGGCCCGCGCAGGAAGTGTCCAACGGTGCGCGTGCGGGGGACAGTTCTATCTGTCCCTCGCAGTCGGGTGCGATCGCGGGAGGAGAGGCGTGTCGGTGTTGCGTTGCCGCGCGCCCTATCTCCCGCGACCAAATGGGGGCGCACGGAGATGCGGTGTTGCGTTGCCGTCCTCCCAATCCTCTGCGGCCGCTGGGTGTTTTGGCGGCGGAGCCCAACACCTAAATCCGCCGCCAAGGGGGTTTTGTTCGGGGTCCGCCTAACCATCTGGCGGGCCAATGCCCGTCGGAGGGTGGCGACGAATGCTTCGGCGATGCCCTACACTCCGACACACAGGTACATGAGAAAGTCGAGGTGGTTTTTAGTGGAAACAACACATACTCCGGCTCTCATTTCCCCCAAGAGTCGGAGATCCGATGGGATTTTCCACCACGTAAAACAAAAAAAAAAAAAAAAAAATAGCTGCGAATATGAAACAACTGTATATCGGCAATTTTTCGTTGGCGGTTGGTACATTGTGAAAAGTAGTAATAGGTATGAGGCTTCTTCTTCTGCCTGCCCTGTACCCATATTACTTGGGGTCGGTGCAAAATGTCTTCCTCTTCCATTCTCTCCTATCAGACGTCATCTCATCATTCACTCCCATTTCATTCATATCACCCTTCAGACAGTCCATCCATCTTTTCTTTGGTCTTCCTCTTGCCTTATATCCCTCAACTCTCATCTTCGTCACCTTTCTAGACACACGAGTAATAGGTATGAGGCATTTCGCTTAAATTACTTAAGCGAAATTTCATGCGTGCGTACGCATGCACTCGTTCGTGTATACGTGGCCATTCATGTGCATGCATACACACTTACGCACGCACACACACACACATCTAAACACATACTTCCAACTGCTATAGGTACCTACATAAGCAATAGCCAAATCTACTTAAAACATAAGGGCCCAAGATCACTCAATATTAGAATTAGTACTATCTTGTGATCTTCGCGCACGGTAAAAAATACTGATTGCGGTTCATAATTTCTAAGCTTAAGTAGCAAATTTTGGAACATTAAGAAAAGATACAATATCTCTAGCTTATCCAGTGCCTTTAAATCTAGATGAAACTCTCAGCGAACCTACAGGTAATTAACTACGGAGGATTTTAATGAAAATTATTATTGGTAGAGCACTGTGCAAACTGTTTGCACTTTATAATATCCCGATGAATAATAGACGCGGAACGTTTATTATACCAACGGTAGTTGATACTAAGATTGTAGAAACTTAGGTATCTTAGTTTCAATATAAAGATGGGGTTACTAACATTTGGTAGAATGTTTCCTATATAATTCCTAGTATATAAGGGTAGACAAATATCACCTCAGTCTGCCACGACCATGAATCCTGTAAAGAATTCGAAACGACGACTAGTAATCTTAATATATAAAAGCCTTGCGTTACTGACTGACTGACAGACACGCTACAGCCGAAACTATTAGGCGCAGGAAGCTGAAATTTGGCATGTATGTTCCTTGGGGACCGTAGGGGTGCACTAAGAAGGGATTTCCCGAAATTCCCACGGGATCGGCCAAAACGGGTAAATAAAAAAAAAATGCAGGTGTAGCTGCTGGCGTCCTCTAGTAAAGTTATAAATTTGGTTTCTAGATCATTCGGTTCAAATGTAATAATTAAGTGCAATCAATATAACGCGATGAAATCCGTAAACTGTAGTATTATTTCAATGTGTAACATTGGCGTAAATCCAAGAAGATAATATAACGGTAGCACTTTTTATAAGTTTACCTGTAAAACTGATTAAAAAATACAACATGTAGTAATCTCATTACTAAACTCAGTTGTCGGAGGAAATACCTTAGTGACGAAAAATGATTTTTTTTTATAAGTACATATTTATTTATTTATCCTAATTACACGCTTCTGCTTTATGAGAGTTGTTGAGCTAGGGAATCTCTTAGCTTTAATTATATTAGCATGCAATGACTATTCCGCACTAATCTGTACTGAATTATCCTCTTGGGTACTAGCGATCTGTTGTAGCATTATTTGTAGGGATCTAGTTTTCTCAAGACTAGTCCTTAATAATGACATTAAGTGTAGCAGAATACCAATTGTCAGTAAATTCAAAATCAAATCGCATTTCGTACAAATATAGGGTCGATACGAGGGTCAAACTGAAAGTTCTTAGAACTGGCCACTTATAAACAATATAATAAAAAAAATATTCTAAAATTTGAAAATAGAACTCTTTGCCAATATTACTGAGTATATATTTCATTCATTTGTCATTTGTTTTACGATTTGGCGGCAAATTGAAAATTGTCTGTGTCACGTCAACATGAATTTAACACGAGAAAATTTTCGTGCAATGATTTTTTATGACTTTCGATGTCATTTAAGTCAACAAGAAAGTTATGATAGACTACGATTGGCCTTTCACGATGAAGCCCCATCTCGTGCGACTGTTTACAACTGGTTTAATGAGTTTAAACGTGGTCGCACTAATCTCACTGATGATGTACGTGAGGGACGGCCTTCTACGGCGACGACTGAAAATAACATCTGTGTTGTGCGGCGTATGATAGAGACTGACAAAAGAGTGACCTATCAGCAGATTCGGACAAGCTTAGGCATCGGTATGAGTCAAGTGCACAAAATCCTCCACGAACATTTAGCGGTCAGGAAGCTTTGCGCCCGGTGGATACCTCATAATTTGACTAAGGCTCAAAAACTCCATCGTGTGGATTGGTGCCGTAAAATGATTGAAAGATTTAACGGAGGTGACTCAAATGCTGTGTTCGACATACTAACAGGTGACGAAAGCTGGATTTACTGTTATGATCCTGAAACCAAAAGACAATCTGCTCAGTGGGTGTTTCCTTTCGAGGAGTTGCCAACTAAAGTGAAGAGAGATCGAAGTGCGGGAAAAAAAATGGTGGCCTCGTTCTTTGGAAGGATAGGTCATTTCGCAACAATTGTGTTAGAGGATCAAAAAACTGTTTCTGCAGAATGGTACACTACCAATTGTTTGCCACTTGTCTTGGAAAAAGTTCGAGAGAAACGACCTCGCAGTAGGATCCTCCTTCACCACGACAACGCCTCGTCGCACACCGCCAAGCGAACGATCGACTATTTGGCGACATCAAACGTTGAATTACTGGGTCACCCGCCGTATAGCCCCGACCTCGCGCCTTGTGATTTTTATTTATTTCCAAAAATTAAAGAAAAACTTAAAGGAAAGCGGTTTATGAATGCTGAAGAAGCGGTGGCTGCGTATTGCGATGCCATTGAAGAGACCCCTAAGGACGAGTGGGCAAAGTGCTTTTCCCAGTGGTTCCATCGCATGCAGCGGTGTATTGACGTCAATGGACAATATTTTGAAAAGATATAATAAAACTAATAACTGGCTAATGTAATCAGTTTTTGATTTTCTAAGAACTTTCAGTTTGACCCTCGTATCTGTTAAAATCTGATAATCGGCCTCCTCACTTCTTTGAACGGCAAGAAAATGTCCAACCCAATACATAAGTTGTGTTCATGAACTTCTTTTCCTACTTTTGCGAGCATTGTTGCAAGCAATATCTACATAGTCTCACGCCTATAACCCAGAAGAGGTAGGCAGACGTTTATTTCTACACCCACTTTTCGCCAGATATATTTTAGTCCCACGTAATAAGGGGCGAGGCTTTTGCCGTACCGGGCACATTTCCAGACTCTGTGTTGCTACTGAGAATTTCGTGACAGAAAAACCCAATAACCATCGATATATATGTATATGTCAATGCCAATAACACTGCCCGACCCAGGAATCGAACCCGGGACCTCCCGATCCCACGCGCACATTTATGCCGCGAGACCAACGAGGCAGTCGTATAGGGTTTGATGTCGAGTTTTCCGTCTCTACGCAAAGATGGTATTTGCAACGTGTTATCCCTTAGTCACTTCTTACGACACCCACGGAAAGATAGGGGGTGGTGACACTTGTATTCTATGCCGTCAACCACACGTCTAGAGCTCCGGCTAGAGCCACTAGCTAAGCAATATCTCCAAAGAAAATATTTTAGTTCATCCCTTCAATCGCAGTAAACTGGATGATAATGGGCATTTCCATCCTAGAAAGTGCTACGCTGAGTAGTCAAAGTCAAAGTCAAAATCACAATCATTTATTCATCTAAGCCACAAAGTGACGCTTATGAACGTCAAATTTTAAGTTAATTTCTTAATGATTCTACATTTACCTTCACTACCACGTTCGCAATGCAATAGGTAGAACCACGAGAAAGAACGGGCAATAAAACTCATGGTCACTCTTTTCAATCAAATATAATAATGGTTGTACATTTTATGTTTGTAAGGAGCTGCAACTGTTTCACATTGTAAGACATCTACTAGTAAAATTTTTAGTAACTATTGATATCATACTCAAGCACTCAAGCAGTAAATGATGTACATATGGTAAGCCTCCCAAAGTAAATATGGTGAAACAGGAGCATCCACTTACGTCTTTTTAATGTAGACAACTCGCGAACATGGTCAGAACTATGGTGAAAGTGAAGTAGTAGTATTCGGCTACTCCTCAGCGTATATACAGCTAAATAAATAAATAGTTATTAAAGCGTCGGCTCTTTAATAACTATTTATTTATTTAGCTGTATAGCCATGCTATAATTTATCTGATGAAATTAAGGAGATTTCAACGTAACCCAAAACCCTATTTGTTTATCAGTTCCACATAATACGTATAATGTATATTAAAGTATATTTTGGAGGTTCAAAAAAGAAAAATACTACGGCGTCCATCCCTTTATTACATTTTGACAGTAAACAAAGCCATCATGCCAAATCCTCCCATTGAGTCGGACCCCACGCCAAGATTAGAGACGTCAGGGGAATAACAATGTCGGTTATATTTTGTTTTAAACAGCTTTGCTACGCTATGGGGACGAATAACGCGTTGTCCAATCCTTATCCAGCGTTGTGAGAATTTCCAGAATGGATACTCTGTCTACAGCTGTATATGTGGTGTCCCGTATTCTTATGAACGCAGTATATATGTGATAGGTATTTATAATGCCGCATTAAAAAAAAAACTCAATATTAACTTTACAAAAGGAGTCGCCCGCTTAAAAAAATAAGCAATTCGACCAATTACAAATAAAAAGTTTACCATAACAAATAACTCATAAGTTGATGCCTGAAGAAACACGACTGCCAACCAATGACGCCCTACAGGAGGGAAGACTGGTTACAGTAGTCGTCCAGGATGAATAGTAAGCTTAAAAAGTTACTGTAAAGGAGTCCAGTATTGTAGGGCTTTTATTTGTGGCTGCAAGGCTACAAAAATACCTATCATAACCTTATAAGTTACCAGACAGACGAAAGTTTTCGTAAGCACTGTATAACCGAGGCGTTTCACACATACGTTAGTTAGTAAACAGAAACTGCTTGGGCTATGCCTTTCAAACATATGCCTGAGAAAATAACACCGCATTACTCGTCGTTCCCTGGTATCACAGAGATGGTATGTGATGTCGGGGACGACAGCGAATGCATTGGGACGATGATTTGAGGTTGACTGTGGGAAACTAGCACAGTAGAATAGGGGATCAGACTGTATTAATAGTAAATTTCGAATTATCTTTTATCAAAAAATTGTTCTCAAATACCCTTGTAAATATCCTTAAATTTAAATTTTGCTATTATAGCAAATTTTTATTGATAAAGCCATAAAAAATGTAGCAATTGAGTATGAAAAATTATGACCTCATACGGTATTACTCAGTACATTTAGCATACAAAACTAGCGTTTTGACAGATGATAAAAAATAACTGATTTGACTAGGCAGTCCGATCCTCTATTGCGGTGGATAGAAAGCAAGCTGAGCAGAGTAACCTCTTGTAGCCGATTGAAACAGCCAAAGGAGAACTCTCACGAGTTCAAGGGCTTAATAATAATACTCGTCGCTCATCACTGAAACCCTAGTTGTCGCCAGACAGATATTCTTTCCATTGCCTACTCCTGTTAACTTTCCTACGAATCCGTGTTTGGCATAAGAATTACTTCCAACTTTGAAGGTAACATCTTTAGACGACAAATATAATTCGTCGTGTTACGAAGTAAAGACGTTATAACAATGTTTCTGTTTTCTGTTGACTTACGTATAATGTAATCATATTTTGTTTTTATTTTGAACCTACTAACCTAAATGTTCTTGCCCATATTTTTCGAATGAACTCGGCTGGACAGTCAAAATTGAGCGTCATAGATATATCTGTGTTCTCTTAACATTATAGAACCATTTCGACTGAGGTGTTTTGAAGAATCGCCGATGCAATTCTTCTATTCACAGCGAGCTCATAGAGCGGGCGCGTACTCTAAATGGTGTTTATGAAGACAAGAATAAATATAATAACGATGACAAAAAAATGTTATTTTCAGAACAATAATTTTCGTTTATACGTACAGAATTATGATGTCAAAATGTTTAGAACAGTCGCACATAAGTCTGATAAAACTTGAGTCATCAATTTTTTTAATAGGTATAACCATGCTGAAAACCTGTGTATGTTATCGGTAGGTACAGGGTAGCTACATATAGCTGTCTATCCAACGTTATTTATAGTAGATTGATGGCTTATTTTAAACCATTTTTTTTAGTAGTTGTATATTGTCTTTCGGGACGCACACGTACCTTTGTTTCAAGTATCCGATATTTCGGCACTGTTGCAAGCGCCATGATCATGGATGTACTGAATGTATAATATTAACTTATGTTAAAGACCACGAAAGCTTCAAATATACCTATTAATTATTATGTACCAGATAAGTAAATCCTCCATTAAATATTTATTTATTTATTTTATTTAACCATTTATGCACAAACTTAGTGTACATCGGTGAACATAATGCCATATGGCATTCTCTACCTGTCAACCTTAAGGTGGTGCAGAGATGAAAGTGGTAGGTGCATTTTACTATTTAGATGTAACTAATGATAAATAATATACCTACATAATATATAATATGGATAGAATTCTTACAAGATATATAGTTCTACAAAAACATACTTATACATATTATTTATACATAAATATACTTACATATACATATCAATACAATATACTTACATAAATACTTATAATATTGGATGAGAGTGATGTCCTGATTCCTTCAATCTCTCAAAAAGAAGCTCTCGAACTTTCATTTTGAATGTATAACGGGTATAAATACGAGTAACGTACGAATTGCCTATTCATCAGTCAATGTTTTCTACAAATGTGACGAAATCAATGGCACTACGTTCAATTATTTCAAAGTGGGTTATGTTATATAAGCTCATATCGTCATATTATATAGCCTTCCTTGATAAATGGGCTATCTAACACTGAAATAATTTATAAAATCGGATCGGTAGTTCCTGAGATTAGCGCGTTCGAGCAAACAAACAAACAAGCAAACTCTTCAGCTTTATACAATTAGTATTAGATGTTAAAATAAAACGTGTTTCTTCTTAAGATTATATGACTGCCGGTTTCTGGTACAGAAACAGCATCACTACGGCACGCCTGATAGTATCTAACCATCAATCAACCAATAGTTTTATAGACACTCACAAGGCTTTACACATTCTTATTACTAGACAAGAGGGAAAAAGACGAAATAATCCTAAATCTCCTATCCTGAATATTCTAGTCCTTAATCTTCAACATAAAACCATTACAGCTCAAATTTAATCATCATCATGCACCCTGATTGCCAATTTCATTTCCTTAGATCAGCACCATGACACGAAATAATTATAAAATCAAGTCAGAGCACAATCAGCCAGCGAAGAAACTTAAACTCGTACTTCGAAACGTTAAACCAAGTAACTTGACGAACAGCTAAAACTTATTTAATTCTCAACAGCCACGGTACAAAATAAGCTAACATAAATTACACGCCATCAATATTCCCTCCCTTAATACTATTACAAAGTTTTAAGAATTTCAAAGTGTGATGAGTATTTGCATATTCTTTAAGGAGGTCGCCGTGCATGTAAACTTGGGGCTTTTAATTGGAATTATGCTATCACTCTTCGAGGCGCGAAAGTTTCAGCGCAGACCGGGATCAATTTCCAATTCTGAGTATTCTATTCGCGTTCGCTAGGATCTTTAGAGATGCGAAGAAGCGATGGAATTCTATCGATAACTTATTTTAGTTTTTTTATATGGAGCCTTGTTCACCGATCACTCTTTTAAATCATTCTTTTAAAATTTAAAGCACCTACTCTAAGGAGTTTTCTGAATCCCAATTCAATCCAATCCCAATCCAATTTGATTGTTATGAATTACGAGAAATCGTATACTACTATCACAAGCAATAATCGCAAAAACATTATCGTATCTAAATGTTTACATTCAGGCAAGAACTAAATTCTCGCCTACGATTATATCATACGAGATTCGCATATGACTTATCGCTAGGCGATAATTACCTGCGTCTGTTTACACAGTGAAAGTATAGTAAGAAGATTCTGGCTTACGAGAAGCTCGACTTGTATAAACACGATCTCGTGTGACATTTTTTCAAGTTCATACGAGTATCTTACAAATCGGTTTGAACCGTTTCAGTGCGAGATTCGTCATTCTAGTTTAGTGCTTACTAGAGAGTATTTGATCTCAAAAATGACACTAAAATCACTACACTCATGGTAGCAACTGGAACAAAATCTTGAATACGATTATTGCTTTGAAATTCTGTTTACACGGACACAATCAATATCCCTTGCGAGGCAATTGTCGCCAAAGTGAAGGAGCAAGAAGTGTGTGTTTTAGACGAAGAATTTTTTTTTATATTCTTTCGATAATCGCATCTTCGAGTCGAGAAACTCTCTCCTTCTAAATGGGCCTTTAATACGTAAGTTAGTTCAATCAAGAAAGTTCAATCAAGTAACTCAGACATAAAATAGTGTGAAAAGATTTATAACAAATAAAAATCAGTTAAATAAAGCTCCAGCTCTTCTAACACCCACTGCAATGCCTTGCCAAGTCTCGTGGCAAACTTGCTCGATGTACCTTGGCTCAAGATGGAAGCCATCAATCCCGGTTCCAAAACCAGGCAGTTCATAAGTGTAGGAAAGCGGAATTCCAATAAAGTGAGCATAGTCTTCAGCAGATCCGGCAATAGCGTACTGGATGACGTGAAGAGAGTTGCCAACTTCGTAGCGAGGGAAGTGTGGCAATGCGGCGTCATGGATGGCATTAGCCATGGCAATACCAACGGTGTGTAGGGCCAAGGCATTATGAGAGAGGGAGCCATCGTTCCCCCAAGGATACAAAATCATGCTGCCGTAGCTGTGTATTGTCAGATAAAGGGCGATGCGAGCAAGATGCTCGTGTAAGAGGTCCGCCTAACCATCTGGCGGGCCAATGCCCGTCGGAGGGTGGCGACGAATGCTTCGGCGATGCCCTACACTCCGACACACAGGTACATGAGAAAGTCGAGGTGGTTTTTAGTGGAAACAACACATACTCCGGCTCTCATTTCCCCCAAGAGTCGGAGATCCGATGGGATTTTCCACCTCGTAAAACAAAAAAAAATAAATAAAAAATAGCTGCGAATATGAAACAACTGTATATCGGCAATTTTTCGTTGGCGGTTGGTACATTGTGAAAAGTAGTAATAGGTATGAGGCTTCTTCTTCTGCCTGCCCTGTACCCATATTACTTGGGGTCGGTGCAAAATGTTTTCCTCTTCCATTCTCTCCTATCAGACGTCATCTCATCATTCACTCCCATTTCATTCATATCACCCTTCAGACAGTCCATCCATCTTTTCTTTGGTCTTCCTCTTGCCTTATATCCCTCAACTCTCATCTTCATCACCTTTCTAGACACACGAGTAATAGGTATGAGGCATTTCGCTTAAATTACTTAAGCGAAATTTCATGCGTGCGTACGCATGCACTCGTTCGTGTATACGTGGCCATTCATGTGCATGCATACACACTTACGCACGCACACACACACACATCTAAACACATACTTCCAACTGCTATAGGTACCTACATAAGCAATAGCCAAATCTACTTAAAACATAAGGGCCCAAGATCACTCAATATTAGAATTAGTACTATCTTGTGATCTTCGCGCACGGTAAAAAATACTGATTGCGGTTCATAATTTCTAAGCTTAAGTAGCAAATTTTGGAACATTAAGAAAAGATACAATATCTCTAGCTTATCCAGTGCCTTTAAATCTAGATGAAACTCTCAGCGAACCTACAGGTAATTAACTACGGAGGATTTTAATGAAAATTATTATTGGTAGAGCACTGTGCAAACTGTTTGCACTTTATAATATCCCGATGAATAATAGACGCGGAACGTTTATTATACCAACGGTAGTTGATACTAAGATTGTAGAAACTTAGGTATCTTAGTTTCAATATAAAGATGGGGTTACTAACATTTGGTAGAATGTTTCCTATATAATTCCTAGTATATAAGGGTAGACAAATATCACCTCAGTCTGCCACGACCATGAATCCTGTAAAGAATTCGAAACGACGACTAGTAATCTTAATATATAAAAGCCTTGCGTTACTGACTGACTGACAGACACGCTACAGCCGAAACTATTAGGCGCAGGAAGCTGAAATTTGGCATGTATGTTCCTTGGGGACCGTAGGGGTGCACTAAGAAGGGATTTCCCGAAATTCCCACGGGATCGGCCAAAACGGGTAAATAAAAAAAAATGCAGGTGTAGCTGCTGGCGTCCTCTAGTAAAGTTATAAATTTGGTTTCTAGATCATTCGGTTCAAATGTAATAATTAAGTGCAATCAATATAACGCGATGAAATCCGTAAACTGTAGTATAATTTCAATGTGTAACATTGGCGTAAATCCAAGAAGATAATATAACGGTAGCACTTTTTATAAGTTTACCTGTAAAACTGATTAAAAATACTACATGTAGTAATCTCATTACTAAACTCAGTTGTCGGAGGAAATACCTTAGTGACGTAAAATGATTTTTTTTTATAAGTACATATTTATTTATTTATCCTAATTACACGCTTCTGCTTTATGAGAGTTGTTGAGCTAGGGAATCTCTTAGCTTTAATTATATTAGCATGCAATGACTATTCCGCACTAATCTGTACTGAATTATCCTCTTGGGTACTAGCGATCTGTTGTAGCATTATTTGTAGGGATCTAGTTTTCTCAAGACTAGTCCTTAATAATGACATTAAGTGTAGCAGAATACCAATTGTCAGTAAATTCAAAATCAAATCGCATTTCGTACAAATACAGGGTCGATATCTGATAAAATCTGATAATCAGCCTCCTCACTTCTTTGAACGGCAAGAAAATGTCCAACCCAATACATAAGTTGTGTTCATGAACTTCTTTTCCTACTTTTGCGAGCATTGTTGCAAGCAATATCTACATAGTCTCACGCCTATAACCCCGAAGAGGTAGGCAGAGGTGTATTTCTACACCCACTTTTCGCCAGATATACTTTAGTCCCACGTAATAAGGGGCGAGGCTATTGCCGTACCGGGCACATTTCCAGACTCTGTGTTGCTACTGAGAATTTCGTGACAGAAAAACCCAATAACCATCGATATATATGTATATGTCAATGCCAATAACACTGCCCGACCCAGGAATCGAACCCGGGACCTCCCGATCCCACGCGCACATTTATGCCGCGAGACCAACGAGGCAGTCGTATAGGGTTTGATGTCGAGTTTTCCGTCTCTACGCAAAGATGGTATTTGCAACGTGTTATCCCTTAGTCACTTCTTACGACACCCACGGAAAGATAGGGGGTGTTGACACTTGTATTCTATGCCGTCAACCACACGGCTAGAGCTCCGGCTAGAGCCACTAGCTAAGCAATATCTCCAAAGAAAATATTTTAGTTCATCCCTTCACTCGCAGTAAACTGGATGATAATGGGCATTTCCATCCTAGAAAGTGCTACGCTGAGTAGTTAAAGTCAAAGTCAAAATCACAATCATTTATTCATCTAAGCCACAAAGTGATGCTTATGAACGTCAAATTTTAAGTTAATTTCTTAATGATTCTACATTTACCTTCACTACCACGTTCGCAATGCAATAGGTAGAACCACGAGAAAGAACGGGCAATAAAACTCATGGCCACTCTTTTCAATCAAATATAATGATGGTTGTACATTTTATGTTTCTAAGGAGCTGCAACTGTTTCACATTGTAAGACATCTACTAGTAAAATTTTTAGTAACTATTGATATCATACTCAAGCACTCAAGCAGTAAATGATGTACATATGGTAAGCCTCCCAAAGTAAATATGGTGAAACAGGAGCATCCACTTACGTCTTTTTAATGTAGACAACTCGCGAACATGGTCAGAACTATGGTGGAAGTGAAGTAGTAGTATTCGGCTACTCCTCAGCGTATTATATAGTAGAGGAGACGTGAAACATCGACCTTCACCGATCTGATAACCAGATGAGACGTATTTTTTATGTAATATAATTTATAAACAAGTATGCCTATAATAACTTGCCTATCAAAAAGTGCTCACAGCTATTTTAAAATTTAAGTTAATTGTAATCAACCGCAAATATAACTTTGTCGTTTATACAAACACTATGAAAAACAAAGTTATTTTTGGTAAATGAAAAAGTGATAGTGATATTTGGATAGGTGAAGATAAAGGGTATGTTAAGTGTTAAGGCTGATGCTAGTAATTAATAAACGAACACGGAAGCAATATAGCAATAAAGATCAAACAATTAGATTAAGTGCTAGTCCCGTAAGGGTCCCGTAGTTCAGGTATCCACATAACATACCCTTTATCTTCACTTAACCAAATATCACGACCGCTTTTTCATCACCAAAAATAACTTTGTTTTCCATAGTGTTTGTATAAACGACAAAGTTATATTTGCGGTTGATTACAATTAACTTAAATTTTAAAATAGCTATGAGCACTTTTTGATAGGCAAGTTATTATAGGCATACTTGTTTATAAATTATATTACATAAAAAATACGTCTCATCTGGTTATCAGATCGGTGAAGGTCGATGTTCCACGTCTCCTCTACTATATATACAGCTAAATAAATAAATAGTTATTAAAGCGTCGGCTCTTTAATAACTATTTATTTATTTAGCTGTATAGCCATGCTATAATTTATCTGATGAAATTAAGGAGATTTCAACGTAACCCAAAACCCGATTTGTTTATCAGTTCCACATAATACGTATAATGTATATTAAAGTATATTTTGGAGGTTCAAAAAATAAAAATACTACGGCGTCCATCCCTTTATTACATTTTGACAGAAAACAAAGCCATCATGCCAAATCCTCCCATTGAGTCGGACCCCACGCCAAGATTAGAGACGTCAGGGGAATAACAATGTCGGTTATATTTTGTTTTAAACAGCTTTGCTACGCTATGGGGACGAATAACGCGTTATCCAATCCTTATACAGCGTTGTGAGAATTTCCAGAATGGATACTCTGTCTACAGCTGTATATGGTGTCCCGTATTCTTATGAACGCAGTATATATGTGATAGGTATTTATAATGCCGCATTAAAAAAAAAACTCAATATTAACTTTACAAAAGGAGTCGCTCGCTTAAAAAAAATAAGCAATTCGACCAATTACAAATAAAAAGTTTACCATAACAAATAACTCATAAGTTGATGCCTGAAGAAACACGACTGCCGACCAATGACGCCCTACAGGAGGGAAGACTGGTTACAGTAGTCGTCCAGGATGAATAGTAAGCTTAAAAAGTTACTGTAAAGGAGTCCAGTATTGTAGGGCTTTTATTTGTGGCTGCAAGGCTACAAAAATACCTATCATAACCTTATAAGTTACCAGACAGACGAAAGTTTTCGTAAGCACTGTATAACCGAGGCGTTTCACATATACGTTAGTTAGTAAACAGAAACTGCTTGGGCTATGCCTTTTAAACATATGCCTGAGAAAATAACACCGCATTACTCGTCGTTCCCTGGTATCACAGAGATGGTATGTGATGTCGGGGACGACAGCGAATGCATTGGGACGATGATTTGAGGTTGACTGTGGGAAACTAGCACAGAAGAATAGGGGATCAGACTGTATTAATAGTAAATTTCGAATTATCTTTTATCAAAAAATTGTTCTCAAATACCCTTGTAAATATCCTTAAATTTAAATTTTGCTATTATAGCAAATTTTTTATTGATAAAGCCATAAAAAAAATGTAGCAATTGAGTATGAAAAATTATGACCTCATACGGTATTACTCAGTACATGTAGCATACAAAACTAGCGTTTTGACAGATGATAAAAAAAAACTGATTTGACTAGGCAGTCCGATCCTCTATTGCGGTGGATAGAAAGCAAGCTGAGCAGAGTAACCTCTTGTAGCCGATTGAAACAGCCAAAGGAGAACTCTCACGAGTTCAAGGGCTTAATAATAATACTCGTCGCTCATCACTGAAACCCTAGTTGTCGCCAGACAGATATTCTTTCCATTGCCTACTCCTGTTAACTTTCCTACGAATCCGTGTTTGGCATAAGAATTACTTCCAACTTTGAAGGTAACATCTTTAGATGACAAATATAATTCGTCGTGTTACGAAGTAAAGACGTCATAACAATGTTTCTGTTTTCTTTTGACTTACGTATAATGTAATCATATTTTGTTTTTATTTTGAACCTACTAACCTAAATGTTCTTACCCATATTTTTCGAATGAACTCGGCTGGACAGTCAAAATTGAGCGTCATAGATATATCTGTGTTCTCTTAACATTATAGAACCATTTCGACTGAGGTGTTTTGAAGAATCGTCGATGCAATTCTTCTATTCACAGCGAGCTCATAGAGCGGGCGCGTACTCTAAATGGTGTTTATGAAGACAAGAATAAATATAATAACGATGACAAGAAAATGTTATTTTCAGAACAATAATTTTCGTTTCTACGTACAGAATTATGATGTCAAAATGTTTAGAACAGTCGCACATAAGTCTGATAAAACTTGAGTCATAATTTTTTTAATAGGTATAACCATGCTGAAAACCTGTGTATGTTACCGGTAGGTACAGGGTAGCTACATATAGCTGTCTATCCAACGTTATTTATAGTAGAGTATGATTGATGGCTTATTTTAAACCATTTTTTTTAGTAGTTGTATATTGTCTTTCGGGACGCACACGTACCTTTGTTTCAAGTATCCGATATTTCGGCACTGTTGCAAGCGCCATGATCATGGATGTACTGAATGTACAATATTAACTTATGTTAAAGACCACGAAAGCTTCAAATATACCTATTAATTATTATGTACCAGATAAGTAAATCCTCCATTAAATATTTATTTATTTATTTTATTTAATCATTTATGCACAAACTTAGTGTACATCGGTGGACATAATGCCATATGGAATTCTCTACCTGTCAACCTTAAGGTGGTGCAGAGATGAAAGTGGTAGGTGCATTTTACTGTTTAGATGTAACTAATGATAAATAATATATCTACATAATATATAATATGGATAGAATTCTTACAAGATATATAGTTCTACAAAAACATACTTATACATATTATTTATACATAAATATACTTACATATACATATAAATACAATATACTTACATAAATACTTATAATATTGGATGAGAGTGATGTCCTGATTCCTTCAATCTCTCAAAAAGAAGCTCTCGAACTTTCATTTTGAATGTATAACGGGTATAAATACGAGTAACGTACGAATTGCCTATTCATCAGTCAATGTTTTCTACAAATGTGACGAAATCAATGGCACTACGTTCAATTATTTCAAAGTGGGTTATGTTATATAAGCTCATATCGTGATATTATATAGCCTTCCTTGATAAATGGGTTATCTAACACTGAAATAATTTATAAAATCGGATCGGTAGTTCCTGAGATTAGCGCGTTCGAGCAAACAAACAAACAAGCAAACTCTTCAGCTTTATACAATTAGTATTAGATGTTAAAATAAAACGTGTTTCTTCTTAAGATTATATGACTGCTGGTTTCTGGTACAGAAACAGCATCACTACGGCACGCCTGATAGTATCTAACCATCAATCAACCAATAGTTTTATAGACACTCACAAGGCTTTACACATTCTTATTACTAGACAAGAGGGAAAAAGACGAAATAATCCTTAATCTCCTATCCTGAATTCTCTAGTCCTTAATCTTCAACATAAAACCATTACAGCTCAAATTTAATCATCATCATGCACCCTGATTGCCAATTTCATTTCCTTAGATCAGCACCATGACACGAAATAATTATAAAATCAAGTCAGAGCACAATCAGCCAGCGAAGAAACTTGAACTCGTACTTCGAAACGTTAAACCAAGTAACTTGGCGAACAGCTAAAACTTATTTAATTCTCAACAGCCACGGTACAAAATAAGCTAACATAAATTACACGCCATCAATATTCCGTTACTTAATACTATTACAAAGTTTTAAGAATTTCAAAGTATGATGAGTATTTGCATATTCCTTAAGAAGGTCGCCGTGCATGTAAACTTGGGGCTTTTAATTGGAATTATGCTATCACTCTTCGAGGCGCAAAAGTTTTACCGCAGACCGGGATCAATTTCCAATTCTGAGTATTCTATTCGCGTTCGCTAGGATCTTTAGAGAGGCGAAGAAGCGATGGAGTTCTATCGATAAATAATTTTTGTTTTTTTTTTCATTATCGAGCCATGCTGACCATTCTCTCTTTTAAATTGTAAAGTGCCTACTCAAAAGAGTTTTCTGAATGTTTCTTACACACCTAAGCTTATTTAACTTGCCGTGCATAATGTGTAAGTTTGTTAAATCAAGGAAGATAATAATACACCTTCTCACAGATTGTTATCTTCGGTCATGAAGGTGAGCGTCTAAGTAGCAGTAGCCTAATTTTTTCCACTTACCAATCTTTTTTCTGGTCTTGACTTTTCCACATTAGGCGTTGTTAAAACTAAGAGAGTTAATAGGCTAACTTTAACGAAAACATTTGTTCTAATTTGTCCTTTGTCGTTATTTGTCGGTAGATTGCCTAAAGATAAAGTACTCAGAACAGGCGGTAAAACCAACATTAGTTTTTTTTTTTTTTTTTTTAATTCTTGGTCCACTAAACTGGATATAACACAATACATTGTTCATACGTTTGCTTACATCTTAGAAAAAGGAATACAAGTGCTTATTCTTCTAGTAGTGGACACAACATGCAAAGATTTATAACACTCAAAGACTTTTAAAGTAATTTAAGAATATAACAAGATTGAACTAGATACATAATAAATCTGATTTAAAGTGAAAAATTAAATTATACATTATTAGCAACACCATAATAGTATTATCAAACATATTTTACAGATTTCGTGCCTCTTAGCAACACTCTCTTAATAGTAATGACCGATGCGTTAAAAATGTCCAGATCTTTCCCAATATTATTATTATATTTGGCACAGATGCGATACATAGGTGAATGTTGACCGTAATTGGTACGGAATACAGGTAAATGAAAGGTTATCCTATTTTCGATACGACATCCAGCACGTGGCACTAGCAGTTGAAGTTTGTTTAGGATTTCAGGACATTCAATAAAGCCCTTTGATATTTTAAAAAGAAATATCATATCAGCTGCAGTGCGTCTACAGTCAAGCGAATTTAGATTAAAATGTACAAGCCGAGATTCGTAAGAAGTAAGATTTTTGCATAGATTGTTTGAATAGGTTAGATGGTAAAGAAACTGTTTTTGAAGCCTCTCAATTCTGTTAATATTAACAGCGTATGAAGGGCTCCATACGCAACTACAGTATTCAAGTATGCTGCGTACGTAACAGTTAAACAATAGAATCGGAATTTCTGGCTCTTTGAAAATTTTACATTGTCGCAGCACAAAACCTGCAAGACGAGCTCCCTTCTTAGTGATGTTATCAATGTGTTCACGAAAATCTAATTTGTTATCAACTGTCACTCCAAGATCTCGGATACTAGAAACTTCGCTTATAGGAATCCGGTCGATAAAATAGGTAGCTGCAGTGGGGTATTTCATATGGTAAAACTTTATGTGATAGCATTTACTTGTATTTAAGGACATTTTGTTAATTGAACACCAGTTAACAACGGTGTCGATATCTGTCTGCAGTTGAGCTACATCTTCATTTGAACAAATGCTTTTATAAACCTTTAAGTCATCTGCGAACATTTTACACTTTGAAGTTATTGAAGTACAAATATCATTAACAAACACTAGAAAGAAAAGGGGACCTAGGTGAGATCCCTGGGGAACACCAGATGGCACAGCTTTAATATCGGATTTAAAGCAAATCAAGATACTCAGACATAAAATATTGTGGAAATTTATTAAAAATAACATCAGTTAAATAAAGCTCCAGCTCTTCTAACACCCGCTGCAATGCCTTGCCAAGTCTCGTGGCAAACTTGCTCGATGTACCTTGGCTCAAGATGGAAGCCATTAAGACCGGTTCCAAAACCAGGCAGTTCATAAGTGTAGGAAAGAGGAATTCCAATGAAGTGAGCGTAGTCTTCAGCAGATCCGGCAATAGCGTACTTGATGACGTGGAGAGAGTTACCAACTTCATAGCGAGGGAAGTGTGGCAATGCGGTGTCGTGGATAGCATTAGCCATGGCGATACCAACGGTGTGGAGAGCCAGGGCATTATGGGAGAGGGAGCCATCGTGTCCCCAAGGATACAAAATCATGCTGCCGTAGCTGTGTATGGTGAGGTAAAGAGCGATGCGAGCAAGATGCTCGTGTAAGAGATCTCTGACAGCTCTAGTTTCAGCCTCAGAGAAAGCTTTGTTGCCGGCATATATGTCGGAGCAAGGACTGTTGCTGGTACCCACGCTGTTCCAGAAGAAATCGTAGTTACGATTGCCATCGACTCCTGGACATAAGCTGCTGAGCATGTGAGTGTCTGTAGAACGAGTTTTACGCCAGAAACGGTACTGAAAATTAAAAAGGCTAGAATATAATTTACGTCAATCTAAAACAACTATTAATAAAGAAGATGAAATGCCATTGAGAAAATTGTGGTCCAATTTACTGATCTTATTTATATTGTTACGTATTTTCACATGACCGTTCTTAAGGGTCCAGGTTATTAATTATTATTATCAAACACAAATTAACCTTAGAATGTAATTATAAAAAAATAAATGAAGAGTTTGTTTGTTTGTTTGTTTGGTTGAACGCGCTATGGGATCTCCACCTTGTCGTGGTGGAGGGGCTCATTAACCGTGGCTTAGACACCCACGGTGAAGCTAAGAGAGATCCCGGGAGTGGATGCTCCGCGTGGGCTTGCAGGGGCCTGCGCAGGATGCGTCCAAAGGTGCGGGTGCGGGGGACAGTTTTGTCTGTCGCGCGAGGAGAGGCGTGTCGGTGTTGCGTTGCCACGCGCCCTATCTCCCACGACCAAATGGGGGCGAACCATTGTTGCGTCGCGGTGGGGCCGCAGAGGAATAGGAGATGCGGTGTTGCCAGGTTGCCGTCCTCCCTATCCTCTGCGGCCGCCGGGTGTTTTGGCGGCGGAGCCCAACACCTTCATCCGCCGCCAAGAGGGTTTTGTTCGGGGCCCGCCTGACCATCTGGTGGGCCAATACCCGTCGGGGGGTTGCGACGAACGCTTCAGCGATACCCGACCCTCCGACACACGGGTACATGAGCAACACGGGTTGGTTTTTAGTCAGTTAGATTCTGACAATCCCCTTCGCCCTTCCCCTAGAGCGGAGGGACTCCATTAGGATTTTCCACCCGACACAAAAAAAAAAAGGTAGTACTGGTCCGATTTGAAAATTATTTCAGTGTTAGATAGCCATTTATCGAGGAAGACTATATAACATCACGCTATATGCGACGGGAGCAGAACAGTAGCCTTAAATAACGCGGGTGTAACCGCGGGCATCCTCTAGTAGTTAATACAATTGAATAGATCTTGATAAGGCGGACCCCTGGTATAGACCGGTATTAATAATCGCCAGGCCGAAGACAATTGAATATATTTTGCCCACGGCTTAGCCCTGGCAGGGATTGGTTTGCAATCCAAAAGTTCATGTACTACTTTGAAGTCCAAACCATAATACTTTATAGTATCATCAAACTCCATTCAATAGTTTTGTCGTAAAAGAGTTGCCGTCGATACGTCCATCTATCAGACCCCACACACTTTTACATATTTTATAAAACTAGTAAAATTTTCACGCAATACTTACTCCGTCGAAAGTGTGCACATAACCATCAGGGTTGACAACAGGCATAAGGATCCAATCAAAGTTCTCAACAAGATCAGGTTCTGTGACATCTTCTGTCAGCTTCTTGATGGCCCAAGTGACGGAAGGTGGAGAAATCCATTCCCTAGAATGAATGCCACCATCGATGAAGATGATTGGTTTGCTGAGATCCTCGAAGTTGGTAGTGGAGATCTTCAGGTACAAGATAGGACGGCCTTCGAAAGAATCGCCAGCGGATTTTAATGTGGCTACTTCAGGGTATTTGGCAGCAATATCTTCCATGTAGGCGTAGATCTGGAAGCAGTCAACGTTTTTCGTAAAATTTTGTATGCATGCCTTAATAACTACAATTTTATCTTCTTTATCATCACGTTTAAAGATATAGCCTTTACTATGTTTCATGGCTTATATATTTTTGGAGAGTCAGTTTTTACTCGGTACGTACTACCACAGAGTAATTTTAAATATCAGATTTTAATATAATTTAAAAAGGAAAGTAACAATATTATGTCCAAACTTACCGCATCAAGTTCCTGGTAATTGTCGTAAGGCAACTCCCTGCCAGCGTTTCTAGCAAGATTTTCTAACCTCCGAGCTGCGATAAGTTGATCATCAACTTCGAGTTTGCTGTAAAAATATGCCTTTATTTTAATAAATATTTCGCAAAATAACATTTCTACTAATAGTAAGGCGAAGATTATTTGATTTTATTCTTCAATTATGTATTTTTATTATCTAACCACGTTTATAAGTAGCCCCCTCTTCTTTTGAGAATTACACTTATCAGTTTGCTTGAATTTTAGAAGAAATAAATGTGTACTTCTGCAGTAATGGTTGAGTTGAACTAAAATTATCAGCATTGCCACCTAGCCATCTTTTGAATATAATATATGAAATACCTATGGCTTTTATGACTCATCGATGGCCTATGCCCCATTGGACTGATAGGAATCGTACATTTGTCTGTAGCTGCCAACTAGTCAAATAATTAGCTGCTACTAATTCGTTTCCTATAAATGTAAGTGTCTTCTTTGACTGGGTATGTCATCAGTGTATACAAAGTCATTGACAGCCGGCAGCTTCACGCACAAGTCCTTACTCGTGGCCGCCTACTAAACTGCAGCTTTGTCGTAGCTTAACCAAGTTTTCGTCTAGCTAGGACTACGACTGGTCAAAGCTTTTGTCTTGTAAGGCAGTGTTGTGTATAAATTACAAAAAGGCATGGCAATTTTGCGATAGCTTTTGTCGCTGTAATTCAGTAATGGTATTCCATGTGATATTTTAATTACTTAATTATAACTGGATTACGCTAACTGAAAATAATAAACCTGTGATACTACGGTAGTGTAATTATGGTTGCAAGTTATAATTTAAAAATATATATCAGTCATTTGAGCCTATAATCATTGTGGTGCTGCTCATCCGTTTGAATATGAAAACAATCCTAGGAAATGCCGGCTTATCGTCACTTATTACAAATTAATACAGTCAATAAATCTATCAATTGATTGAAATGATTATTATCCTCCTTAATATCGGCACGCCAGGCTTAACAGATAATATATTTTATAATAATTACGTAGTAAGGACCAACTTGTATTTTATGGAAAACTTCACGAATAACATTTTCTCGGCTGTTTGTTTACATTACCTCTAACATATTGTTCCTAGTATTCTAATATTGATGAACATTTTCAGCATCACCCATTTTGCACATGGTGATGAAAACACAGAATTTACTTGTTAGGAGTTTTTAAGTTAAATAATACTTTCTAACAAAATTCAACAAAATTTAAGAAACTACTAGAATCATTGTTCATTTTAGTCTTGTAAACTCATTTAATTTTAGTTAGTATGTTGTTGTAAAATATGTAGTTTGGAATAATATCTGGTTATTATTCCAAATTTTCAAGTTTTACGACAAGCGTCATTGACGTAGCCACGTTATGAATTGGTGGTAGGGAAAAATCTTATTCCTCGATTTAATTATAACTTGAATAAAAATAAGCATGTAAAAAAAAATTTTTGATTAGTACTAGCTTAGCACTTAGTCACTAGCAACTTAGACGCTTGCACGAAAATGCGTTCCACCCACTGGCAAAAACTGCATGAAAATGCGTTCAGTTTTCGAATTTCTTGCAAACAAGAAGACAGGCACGGTGAGGTTGCTTAGGCACAATAAAAATGAAAAGTAGCAGCATGGGAACTTATCGTGGCACTTGGCGAGAGGGAAAATTAAATTATCAAAGATGATGATGACGCTATGGTAAAGACTCATCCAACCCACCAAACTCTCTCCCTTTCTCATTCCTTTTTTTATTTTCGGTAGCCTAAAGAGTCGGATTTTGATTGGTCTACCACTTATACTCATATGTGGGTGTAATATTACACCTACCCCTTCGGAGATACAGGCATGAGTCTATAAATAAATAAAAAAATAAATAATACTCAAAATACACTTACGCCTTGACATCATCAGCGTGGATTCTGTAACTGAGGCCTATGGTATCCAACTCCTGGACAAATCCATTCTGGTGCTCAGGCTGGACCAGAACCACGCCTTCGCGTCTCTCTGTAACGTGGCTCAGGAAATCCAGGTCATATTTGGGAATCAGCACATCTAAGAATTTTAGTTGTTCCTGATTTCCAGGCCCGATGTAATAGGATTTCCAGCTGAAATTAGTATTGAAAATTGTTGTTCAGTATAATACAGATTTTACGAAACGAAATTGAAACAGTATTTTATACTAATGATGGAATCATATTTGTCATCATACCTTGATCAACGCAGATTTGTAGCTTACTTGTATATGATTTATCTCTCTTAAAAAAGATCAGTTAAGTCAAGAAATTAAATAAGCTTTGACCCACCACACTTTAACGTTTCAGATAAAACGATAATATTGGATTTACATCTAAGCTAAACGAAATCAATAAAACCTTAAAGACATCCAAAACAAACAAAAACTTTTCAATTCGATCGATACATAACTTTCTTAAGTAAATTCACAAATTTAATTTATACTTTACAACAGTTCATGAGTACAAAATTAATTTTCAGAAGCCTTAGTAAAGTAAAATTTGGTACTAACCCGGCGTAATGTTCATGTTTCGCGTTTGCCAAAGCAAAGAGACCGACCAGCAACAACAACCTCATCTTGTTAAGAATCGAATGCATACAGCTGACATATCTTTTATAAGATTTCGACATAGATAAGCTGAAATATCTACAACTTATCTCTGTATTCGTATTTAGTATCAGATAAAATATGAAAGTCTTAAAAATTAATTGTTAATGCTATTAATCCGGGTTATATATTTTGTTAATTCTTACTGTTGTGTGCTACTGGATATAGAATCTTATCAGTATAGTGATATGTTTTTAACAGATACGTAGAATATGTAGATTATTGAAGATTATCAATGACGAAAACGTGATGACCAAAGATATCAGAACCTGGATTTGGGTTTTAGGTATATATCTGTATTTACATGATTGGATATCTTTTTTTTATTAAGCTTATGTGTGTTGTACCTTTAGTTTCAAGGTACTACTCTGGTCCACAGACTTAAGGACCGTGGCCATGACTGATGCAAAATGGTTGAAAATATTTTAAAGTTTAGGAAATTTTACGAGATTATCATTGCCTGTTGCGGCTTTGTGTTGTTTTCTGAACTTTGATATTGTACATATAAAGGCACCGAGAACCGGCCGATCCGGGTGTGTTGGCAACGTTACTTTTGCAATCAAAAGAAACCATTTTATTTTATATTGTCATATACAAATCCCATTATGCCGTGTGGTGTCCGGCGGAGTAGAATAGCCCTCCCTCACTTTTACCGAGGTGTCGTAAAAGGCGACTAAGGTACTTTGACGCTCGAAATATCAACTAAAAATAATAAATATTGACGTCCCCAGAGAAGGAAAACTCGATATAAACCCGGAAGTCTGTTCCGCCGTTAGGGACTTGACTGTCAAATACACAGAAATACCTAATACAGTCTAACTACCGACGTGATCATGGCTGTGGGAAATAATACTGTATATGTACCCCAGGGGGGTACCGGCGGAGCCGGAGAATCCCCTCCTCGCCCTGTATCTACAGGATGAGGCTGCTCCTCGTATTCTGGGGGGAGCAACCTTACAGCTGCAGGCGGCGACGATATTCGCCATACGTCACGCCGAAATCACCACCATAAGCGAAATTTTTCACGTCGGGGCGGATAGTGGACATCGGAATGTCGATTTGCGACGTTGAATGTAAGAGGAGGAATAGATGAGAAACTGGATAATGTCTACGAGTTAATGAGTGACAGAAATTTGGATGTATTGTGTATGAATGAGACTAAAAGCAAGGGGGAAGAAATGCTGACGCGCGGCCCGTTCACTGAAATATGGTCAGGGGTTACCAATGAAGAACATGGTAATAAAGGCGTCGGTATTATTCTTTCAGAGCGAATGGCAGAATGCACGCGAGGGTATGAGTGTGTTAGTCCGCGCCTTATGTGGGTCCGGATGAAAGTAGGTCTAACGCCTCTATTTTTGATAGGGGTATACGCACCGGACTCTTCCCACAATAAGGCGGTAAGAGAGGAATTTTGGGCACAAATGAGAGAGGTTGTGTTATTGCGTAAGTGGAACAAACGTATTGTCATGCTTGGAGATTTTAATGCAAAGGTTGGAGTGAAGCGCGATGGATATGAAAATGTAGTTGGGACCTTTGGAGATAAGAGCGTGAATGACAATGGCGTATACTTGTTAGATGTATGTGTGGAGATGGGTCTGTCTGTGATGAATACGTGGTTTCAGCACAAGCTGATACATATGTATACATGGCGAAAGAAAGAAGGACATAGTATGTTAAGGAGCATGATAGATTTTGTGATAGTCGATGAAAGAATGAGAAAGAAAGTAATGGACACTAGGGCATATCGTGGACCAGATATTGGCACAGATCACTATTTGGTAATTACAAGAGTTGGTGGTATCTTTAATCGCTGGCGGCACAGACCTAAAGAGCCTGCTACCGAATTAGAACGTATAAAAGTGGAAAGATTGAAAGATCAGCGCGTGAATGAGATGTACAAAAAGCAATTGAGTGAACGGCTAGATAAAATCTGGAGTGATGTAAACGAGGAAAGTGTGAGTGATGTATGGTCGGTATTAAAAACCAACGTAGTGAAATGTGCTGAAGAGGTATGCGGTTTGAGTAAAAGAAGAAGTAAGAAATGTGAGAAAGCTGACTGGTGGGATGATGAAACTCGAAGTATGGTTGAGAAAAAGAAAAAGGCATGGCTGGATATCCTAGCAATAGAAGCAACCAATAGAGCTAGTGGTGGTATGAATGAATATAGTGTTAAAAAAGTGAAGGAAAAATATAAGTGTGTGAAAGCTAAGGTTAAGGCATGTATAGAGAGGAAGAAGAACGAGAAAAAGAAGAAATGTGAGGAACAATTCCGCTTAAGTTTCCGGGACAATATAAAATTGTTTTGGAAACTCGTGAAAGAAGCGCGGGGCAAAACCATGAATGCATCAATGAAAGTAATTAGGAACAAAAGAGGCGAAGTCATGAATGAAGAAAGAATGATACTAAAGTGCTGGAAGGATTATTTTGAGAGCTTATTCGAGAAAGATGTGAGTGAAATAGAGCCAGAAGAGACGATTGATATGCGTGTAGGTCCGAGTGATGAAATTGGAGTGGATGAAATAATGAAAACACTATAGGAGGGACCTTGGGTTACGGCACTAATGTTCTAGATCAATTAAAGTCAGTGGGTTCATGTAGCACATCCGTATATTTCGATCTCACAATACTGTTCTTAGTTTAACTGTCTTAGAGCTACTCGTGAGTAAATCTAAAGTACATGGCTATATAGTGACGACATACTTAGCTTACGCTTATACAATGACAACCTTAGCATACGCTCCGTTACACCAACCCCCCCTTTAAAAAAAATAGTTAAATTTCTCATAATATTATAATTTAGACATGTGCAATTTCCGTTATACAAACCAAAATAAAATAAAATTTAGAAAATATTTGCATTTTCTTACATTATTAAAATAAGTACCTACACAATAATATCATGGTACAATACAATACAACAATACACCATATTTTATAATATTCAGTATAACACTGGTTATAACATGTAAACACAGCAGGTGTTAGGAGTAGCGATTATCGCTACTCGCTATGCTCGTGTCCACTCTATTTGAAATATCTCTACAAGACTTATTACTAGAATTACTTAACTTAGTATCTACGTGCTTAATGGGTAAATTATTTGTCTGTACCTGTTCCGTACTGGCAAAAGCGGGTTTTAACCGATCAATCGATATGTGAACTGTACGGTTGGGCAGCTGAATAAGATAAACCTTATCTTTTCTTTCTAACACTTTGAATGGACCGTCGTAAGGAGGTACTAATGATTTTTTAACGCTATCATTACGTATGAAAACATGTGAACATTTATCCAAATCCGCGTGTATAAACAATGTGCGCGCATCCCTATGTGTGGACGGCTTCGGTTTCAAATTACTTATATTGTGCCGCAAACTTTTAACATATTGACATGGATCTAAAATGCTATTACTGGAATCGCTAAAAAAATCACCTGGCAAACGTAATGTTGTACCGAAAGTCATTTCGGCGGCACTAATGCCGGTATCGTTCCTTGTAGAACTCCTAAGGCCGAGAAGAACTATGGGCAGTTCCTGGACCCAACTAGTGGAATCTAGTCTAGCCATGAGAGCGGCTTTCAGTGAGCGGTGCCATCTCTCGATCATCCCATTGGATTGCGGATGGTACGGAGTTGTCCGTTTCCTGTCAATGCCTAAAAGATTCATTAACTCTCTAAAAACACTACTTTCAAATTGTCTGCCCTGGTCGCTTGTCAGCTTAGCAGGGCAGCCAAAACGCGCTATCCATTGCTCAAGAATGACCTTTGCAACCGAATTTGCGCTTATGTCTCTTACTGGGTGGGCTTCCGGCCAACCAGTTTGGCGATCTATCATCGTTACCAGGTACCGGTATTCTTGTGGCGAAGTAGGAAGTGGCCCAACAATGTCAACATGTACATGGGAAAATCGCTCAGCTACCGCGAAAGTGCCTAATTCTGACTTATTATGCTTAGTCACTTTAACGCGCTGACATTTAACACACTCTCTGGCCCATTTACCTACATCACTATTCATATTGTCCCAAAAGAATCGGTCCTTTACTAGCTTACGCGAAGTACGGATTCCTGGGTGACTTAAGCTATGAACGGAATTAAAAGCTAACTTCCTAAATTGCTCAGGTATGTACGGTCTAATCTTATTTGTGGACGTTTCACACGTTACAGGTAGGTCGCATCCAGGCATTGTTATGTCTTTGAATATCAACTTACAATTATTATAACAACTATGAGTACGTAAGTGAACAAGTTGCTTATCGCTAGCCTGTGCTCGAGCGATTGCTGAATAATCTAAAACCGTGGGACTGGTAACTGTCTCTATGCGGGACAACGCGTCAGCTATTACGTTACGTTCACCATCAATGTGACGTATGTCAGTGGAAAATTCACTGATATATAATAATTGTCTTACGCGCCTCGGTAATTCGTTATCGCTATTAACCTTAGAAAAAGCAAACGTAAGAGGTTTATGGTCAGTAAAAATTATTAGTTCGCGACCTTCTATCATATTTCGAAAATACTTTATCGCGAGGTAAATTGCCAGAAGCTCCCGATCATAGGTACTGTAATTAACTTGAGTTGCAGACATTTTCTTTGAAAAGTAACCTAAAGGTATCCATTTAGAATCAACAAATTGTTGTAAGACTCCTGCGACGCACGTGCTGGACGCGTCACTCATGAGCGCAAACGGGGTATCGGGTAACGGGAACGATAACGTCGCCGCGCTCTGTAAGCTCGTCTTACACTGTGAGAAAGCATCGCTGGTTTTTTTCGTCCAAACTATCTTTGTTTTATCTTTTTTCTTTGAATTTTGCAAATATTGATTTAATTGTTCCTGATATTCTACTGCATGTGGCAAATGTAAGCGGTAAAAATTAATCATGCCTAGGAATCGTCTAAGCTGCTCAATAGTCTCGGGCTTAGGGTAATTAACTATGGCATCAACCTTGTCCTTGAGCGGTCGAATACCTTGTGTAGAAACTTCGAACCCTAAAAATTCAACCTTAGACTGACCGAATGTGCATTTTTCTAAGTTAATAGTGATACCGAACTCGTTCAGACGGCTGAAAACTTCTCGTAAGTGGTTTTCATGGTCGTCAAGGTCGCTAAATATTAAAATATCATCTATATAACAGTACACATAATCTAGACCTGCAAGGACGGTGTGATTCATAAACCGTTGAAAAGTCTGCGCGGCATTTCGTAAACCGAACGTCATGCGCGGAAACTCGAATAATCCGAACGGCGTTGTGATGGCGGTCTTCTCTACATCGTCGGGGTGTACACAAATACAATGATATGCTCGGCGAATATCTAACCTTGAAAATATTGTTTTGTTAGCCAATAAGTACGTAAAGTCATGCAACCTCGGTATAGGATAGCGGTCTGCCTTTGTAATTGCATTGAGTGCTCTGTAATCGCCACAGGGACGTATTTCACCGTTTTTTTTTATAACAACATGTAGAGGACTTGCCCACGCACTTTTCGACGGTCTACAAATCCCCATTTCTTGCATTAATTTAAATTCTTCCCTTACCTTAGCGTAGCGGTGAGGTGGCAACGGTCTGACCCTCGCATGCACCGGCGGGCCGCTGGTCTCTATAAAATGGAACACAGAATGCTTCGGCGGCTCCTTAAAAGAAAGCGGTTTAGTTATCTCTGGGTACTCTGCTAAAAGGGAATGATAAGGGTGACTTACATCTACGGTCGTGATTGACGGATCGTTACTGGCTACGATAGAAGCTAAAACATTTATGTTTGTCAGTTGGTCAATCAACCTATGCTTACTTAAATCTACTAATAGCTTATATTTGGCCAAGAAATCTGCACCTAGAATTGGTTGATGAACTTCCGCTATGACAAATGTCCATCGAAATGCTCGACGTAGGCCTAAATCTAGCACTAAACTTTTCGTACCGTATGTCTTTATTCTAGTCCCATTGGCTGCATATAATGTATATTCTTGGCACTCACTGTTCCGTAGGTTTTTCGCTAGCTTGTCACGCGGTAGCACCGAAATATTTGCGCCAGTATCGACGAGAAAGCGTAGTCCATTATTACGGTCTGTAACCCGAAGGCGGTTGTAGGGCGATATAGTACAGACCTCCGCCGCAGTCCGTACTCCTGCTAGTTTTCCTGCTTGCTCTTCCATGCACATGGCTCAGTGCATTTCAATGCTCTTGCACGAAAGCGATGGTGGTAAAAACATAGCCAGTCAGGACTCTCTGGTGATCTACGTGGCCTCGAAGGATCGCGACTTCGATTGCGTGAAACAGAACGTGAACGATTACCTCCCTGATTCCATTGTTGTCTGGATCTGCCAACTTTTTCTATTTCAGCTATCTTCAAGCTTAGCTTCGTTATCTCCGCCATTATCATTTCTGTGTCCTTGGACGTGTTCGGCTGCTGCTGCGCTACTTCAGTGACGTGTACTGCACGCGTGGTCTCGAAGACATTGTCGGCTATGGTCGACAAGTTGTCAAGGTCCTTTGTGTCCGAAACTGCTAGTACTGCGCGTATCGGAGAAGGTAGGTGTCCTTGCCAAAGGATTTTCAGTGTGTCATCCGGTATCTTATCCTTGGCTAGCTCTCTCATGCGACGCAGAAGTTGCGATGGTTTTTGATCGCCTAAATCCATTTCGCTGATGAGTTTCTGTAGTTGCCGATTTTTGGATTCCTCGTAAATGGTCAACAGGCGAGCCTTCAATGCTTCAAATTTTTTTGTAGACGGTGGATCGATCAGCAAATCCGTAACTTGTTGTATCGCCTCCTTGGATAGTTTGGAGACAACGATGTCGTATTTGGCCTCGTCCGCTAACTTCTGTGGCGCCAGCATTGCCTCAGTTCTTATAAACCACACGCGGGGTGAGTCTACCCAAAACTCCGGGATTTTGGAAGTTAGCGATATCGCTGCAAGGTCAACCGCGGACGACGGAGTAGTCATCTTCCTGATTTAACTGTTCGAACTATTCACTGCAAAATACTGTTTTAGAACGCGGGTGTCGGGGTCACCAAATATAGGAGGGACCTTGGGTTACGGCACTAATGTTCTAGATCAATTAAAGTCAGTGGGTTCATGTAGCACATCCGTATATTTCGATCTCACAATACTGTTCTTAGTTTAACTGTCTTAGAGCTACTCGTGAGTAAATCTAAAGTACATGGCTATATAGTGACGACATACTTAGCTTACGCTTATACAATGACAACCTTAGCATACGCTCCGTTACAACACTAAAAGGTATGAGGGTAGGAAAGTCTGCTGGTTGTGATAAGGTGACGGCTGAAATGTTGAAGGCTGGCGATGGACTAATAATAAACCTGCTGCATCGCCTTTTTAATCTATGTTATATACATGGCCAGGTGCCAGATGACTGGACGAAGGCAGTGCTCGTCCCAATTTATAAAGGCAAAGGTTCGCGGCAGGAATGTCATAATTATCGCGGGATCAGCCTTCTTAGTGTGGTAGGCAAAATGTATGCCAGAATATTGATTGACAGAGTAATAAATGTGACTAATGACAAGATATGGGATGTGCAAGCGGGATTTCGGATGGGAATGGGATGTACGGATCAAGTCTTTTCCTTGCCCTGCGTAACCGAAAAATGTCTGGTAAAAAACCAGAAGGTATATTGCGCGTTCATAGACTTGGAAAAGGTTTATGATAGAGTGGATAGAAAGGAATTATGGAAGGTGCTATCTATGTATCGGGTGGACAATTTTATAATAAGAGCTCTGAAATCTCTGTATAGGGGTTCTAGAGCCTGTGTAAGGATTAACGGTGCCTATACAGAATGGTTTGATATCTCCAAAGGTGTCAGACAGGGTTGTGCAGCCTCGCCGTGGTTGTTCAATCTATTCATGGATAGCTGCATGAATGATATAAGAGAAAGTGAATGCGGGATCAATATGGTAGGATTGCGTGCTAAGTGCCTCTTGTACGCCGATGATCAAGTCATTCTTGCGTCCTCGGCGAAGAGTTGAGAGAAATGATGGACTGCATGAACGAGAGCTTTAAAGCGAAGGGTATGAAATTAAATGCGAGAAAGACGAAAGTGATGGTGTTTGAGAAGGATGAAAGTGTGACTGAGTGTAATATTGCGATTGAAGATAAGCATGTAGAACAAGTTGAAGAATTTGTATATTTGGGTAGCATGTTTACAAGAGACGGAAGATGTGAAGGAGATATTGAAAGGAGAGTGACTGCGGGAAACTGTGTGAATGAAGCGCTGCACGCCTTTATGAACGGTCAGACTGTGCCGAAAGAGGCGCGACCGGCGGTTCATAATGGTGTACTTGTGCCCACGCTAATGTATGGTAGTGAGTGTTGGGTATGGCAGAAAAAGCATGAAAGCAGAATTAACGCAGTTGAGATGCGATCACTGCGTAGTATGTGTGGGGTGAGACTGATTGATAGAATTCCGAATGCAGTAATACGAGAGCGATGTGGCCTGAAAGAAGATGTTGTGACAAGAATTGAGAAAGGAATGCTGAGATGGTTTGGACAAGAAAGAATGACGCACCAAATATATGAGGCAAACGTGTATGGGCAAGCCGGTCGCGGCCGACCTCGTAGGACATTCGTTAACCAAATTGGTGACGTTCTGAAAAACGGCAAGGTTCAAAGCACCCGGAACCGGCAAGCATGTATGAAAAGAGTAATAAATGTAGAGGAAGCGCGTGAGGTTTGTAAGGATAGAAGCAAGTGGCGTTCCGTTGTCTCTGCCTACCCCGACGGGAAAAAGGCGTGAGTATATGTATGTATGTATGTACAAATCCCACACAAATATCGGAATTAATAATGCAATTCTGGTTACTAAGATTAAATTTGTATTTTTTTTTAATAAGCACACCAACAATATAATAACAAGAAATATCTTCAATACAACTTTCATATTATATATAATCTAGAGTAATTACACAGGTAATAGGTATGCATAACATTGGGAAAAAATATTTTTTTTTAAAGAGATTACAGTCTACATGTTATACCAAAATATACACAAAGAAATGAACTAAAAAAGAAATATTTAAATAATACAATGTTGTTCCTTATTGTAAGAGGAAATGCCTGTATCGTCTAAATTCCATTGCGAAGATGTCAATCGCACTATTATACTTTACAATTCTATCATTGTACAACCGAGCCATACTCGTTAGTGGCCTATTGTAACTAATATTCAGGGTGCACGTGGGTACCTCAAATACTCGCGGATGGCGCATAACACGCTGGTCAATTTTAAACTGGAAATTGCTTATAAGTGGAGCGTCTAAAGACCCATTGATAATTTTATGTAGAATCAATAAGTCCGCAATATCACGCCTATCACGCCCCCATTTAAGCTTTTCATTTTATAATGAAGTAACCTATTTTTGTAAGCAGGAATGGAATTCCGAACTTCGTTTCTAATTGTTATATGTCTAACAAAAAGTGCTTGAATTGACTCTATGGATTTCGCATATGTGATATGGAAGGGCGACCATATGGCAGAACAGTATTCCAATGTACACGTCACCGTTGTAGAGTAACATGATGCTGCTGTTGTTACGAAACGGCTTGCACATACGTATTATAAAGCCGAGTGTCTTGGCAGCCTTCGTTACTGACTTATCTATATGATTACGAAACGTCAATGGTGTATCAAAGGTAACCCCCAAGTCTTGAATGACTGAGACCCTCTCCAAACCGATTCCATCTATTTCATAGTCAAAGTTAATGTATGTAACCTTTTTAAGTTAAGCTTATTTTTTTATATTAAGTGCCATTCTGTTATCTCTACACCATTGCTGAAGCGTATTCAAGTCATCCTGAAGAGCGATACTGTCATTTAGTGTTACTACTCTGCGATATACCTTTAAATCGTCAGCATAAGCCAGACAATCGCTCTAAACTAAATCCAGTAGGTCGTTAATAAACACAAAAAACAATAAAGGACCCAATTTGGACTCCTGAGGAACGCTCGAGGTGGGTGTAAATGGCGTAGATTCATACCCGGTCAATGCTACAAGTTGAGAACGATTTTGCAAGCAACTAATGAACCATCGTAAAAGACAGCCATGAATTCAAGCATGATTCAACTAAAGAAAAAGTATCAAATGATCCACACGGTCAAAAGCTTTCGCAAAATCGGTATATATAGCATCAATTTGACCCCTATCCTGCAACGCTTCACTAATATACGTAGTATACACCACTATTTTTTAATTAGTACAAACACTTTAAGGACAGATTAGCGAAGACATTATTATCATATATGTGATGTAAGAATTTCATAATATCTATAAAGAGCAAAGTTATTATCATTTGCTTATTGTAGAAAATCTCACTTAAATCATTGTCATATTTTACAATCCATTCACTAATTCATTGATAATATTCCATCCTGCTCATTCGCATTCTATTTGTCGCACTTATAATGTAGGTAGCCTTAGACAATAAAATGAAGCAAAATAATTAGTGGCGGTAGTAACTTTTTAATTTTCTTCTTCTTCGAAATGTCCACCACTATTGTCAATACACTGAATGGCACGTTTTATTAAATTGTTTTTTAACCAGAGAAGTACGTTTCTGTCTTTTCACTTCGTCAAAAGCGTCCAATATGCGCTGTTTTAATTGTTTGACACTAACCGGCTCACTTTTGTACACCCACAAAAAGAAGTCCATGGCCATGAGGTCAGGTGAGCATGGAGGCCAAGCTATAAGGCCGCCTCGATCGATCCACTGGCTTCCAAACTGTTCCCTGTACAAACGCACAGCTGCACTCGCGTTTACCCTCTCAAAAAGTACGCACGAAGCATAGCTACATACTCCGGTGATGTGAACTGATAAGCCATCGAAAAAACGATGCGCTCACTACCGGTTACAATTTAGCACTGTTTGTCGCATCGGGGCGTGGCGCGGGCGCAGAGGGACAGGGGGGAATTTATCAATGGAGTAGTTTAATACTACTACTAATTTTCTACTCATAGTTTTAGTTATGCATTTACCAATTATTACGTATTTTTGTGGACAGTTTTGAGACAGTTTTGGGACTTAGTGTTTTTATTTTTTACCTACACAAATATGATCAGTTAAAGATACTAAGAGCCATGTAAAATTTTTTTTACTAATTAATAAATAGTGGTGTATATTAACAAATTTGACAGAGTAGAGCGGTTGGACACAAAACCATGTTGTTTAGCGCTTAAAGTATGGCGAAGATGATAGTATGTTACTTTGTAAATGAGACCTTCAAAAATTTAGGCAAATTGTGAGATTAAAGATATCGGTCTTTAATTGGTAACCTCATTCAAATTACCGGATTTGTGTATTGGAACGATGTGCGCGATCTTCCATAAATCGGGGAATATTCCACTTTTAAGGGACTTGTTGTAGATGATATGGAGTGACTTAATAAGCACATCTATACGGAGTCAGATGAATATAGGAGGCAAACCATCCGGGCCCGCGCCTTTAATTAAATTGAGTGCTTTAATATTTGCTCTTATTTCACTCTCAGGAATGTATACAGATGAGAGGGAATAATTAGATAAATCGCGATATTCAAGATAATTCGATGACAACTGGTTAGTGTGGCAGCAAAATACTCCGCAAACAGTTTAACAACGTAATTACCTCCTTCACCGACTTTATCACCATATACAGTTCGTTGGGGTACGCTCTTAAATGTTTTTTTTTTATTTAGCATACCTCCAAAATGATTTAACATTGGTTTTAAGCGATTTTTCGATATTTGCTATATAAGTCCTAAAACAAATTTCCATTGCTTTTCTAGATCTCCTACGTAATGTATTAAACATATCATAATCTCTTAGATTGTTATACTTTTTAAACTTAGTATGGTATTTGTGTTTTTCTATAAGTATTTTAATTAATGACGAAGAAAACCATAACGGATATGTAGCGTTTTTGGGTTTGGCTTTAGGGGTATACTTCTCAATTGTTACCCATAAGATGTTGTAAAACTGTTGAAGAAATGCATTGCAATCAAGATTGTTATAGCTGTCCCAATAGATCGCGCGAAGATCGGCAATGCAGGACTCGTAGTCTGTTCTATGGAAGCTATATTTTAAGGAAGTATTATTGGGGCGTAAATTAGTGACCGTACATTTTTTTATCACTACTTCGAGAGGTGGGTGGTGTATGTCAGGTATACTAAGTGGAGGTGCATTGCTGATACTCACAGAGGCATTTTAATCCACTATAACCAGATCTAATATATGATCATTTTTATTACTAATATTATTTACCTGAGTACAACCTGTGACATTGGGAAAATCCTTTTTTTTTTTGCTGTCGGGTTGGAAAATCCTCATGGAGTCCTCCCCCCTGGGGGAAGGGCGAAGGGGACTGGCAGACTCTTACTGACTAAAAACCAACCCATGTTCCTCATTTACCCGTGTGTCGGAGGGTCGGGTATCGCGGGAGATAGGGAGGGCGGCAACGCAACACCGACACGCCTCTCCTTCTCTCCTTCCGCGACCGCACCCGACTGCGTGGGACAGACAGAACTGTCCCACGCACCCGCACCTTGGGACGCATCCCACGCAGGTCTCCGTCAAGCCCACGCGGAGCGTCCACTCCCGGAATCTCGCTTAGATTCACCGTGGCCGTGGGTGGCCTAACCACGGTTACTGAGCCCCCCCCCCCCCCCACCACGACAAGGTGGAGATCCCACTTTGGAAACTCCTACGAATGGGTTATCTCCACACTGCCATTTGATATTTGGTAGATTAAAATCACCAAAATTAACAGATAGTCACATATATTCAATCAAAACTTGCCAATCCTGTTTTCTAACAAAGTTTAATTTATTACTTATAGCTATTAGAATGCCACCACCTGATTTAGACTAAAATCGCTTAAAATCATCACATCTATCTCTACGCACAACAGTATACCTAGCATCAAAATATTCAGATTATAAAAACCAGTCATCTAGCCAGGTTTCTGTAAAGCATATTATATGGTAACAAGAGTTTATTATTGACATATAAATATCATGTGACTTTGTCTTCATTCCTCTCACATTCTGATAAAAAACTGATATATGCATAATAAGTTAAATATAATCAAGATAATAGGACATTTAAAAGAAAAACAAATTAAGTTTATAAAATTACAGATTAAATTTTTCCGTATCGAACCCAGACAAACTTGTATGACTTATCTTTTGCTCGCAGTCGAGCGGCCGCATGTAATGCTTTGTATATAGGAGAAAGATTCTCGGAGACATATACCGGTTGCATATTGCCGTCATAGCCCAGTAGAACGAAAAAGTCGAAGATGTATTGAGCTTTTCATCCTTGTGCTTTGTTGTACCGGCTAATCGCAGAATACAGTTCGTCACGGCACCTAGGACTGCGTAGTTTCACCACTACCGTACGTGGACGTGTCTTGTTATTGTTGATGCTAACCACCCTGGTAGGTACATTTCAAAATATCGGCATCAGCTAGTTCGCATGAGACAACTTTCTATAACTGGGTTAGAATGTTTGGGAGTACTTCATTTTTATTTTCAGCTAGACCATGAAGCTCTAAGTTAGCGTCACGTGAGTTTTGATCCATGATATTGACCTGATTTCTTAACTGATCAGTCGATTCTTGCAAGAGAGTATTTTGTGATCGAAGATGAGCGTTGTCGTTTTGAAGTTTTACGAATTCAGCTTTTGTTGTGTTGAGAAATATCAAAACATCTAAAAGCCTTGAGGTCCTCAAATTGTTTTCTGATTTCGTCAATTTCACTTTTCAACTCACGAATCAGGTGCTATACTTCGGTTCGCATAGTATTCCTAATTTCTTCTCGAATAAAACGCCGAATATCGCTTTCCTTTTCTTCGTCATCGGAATTCATGCCGGCTAGGTTTTTGTTGTCTCACTGTCTTGTTTATTATTCAGACAGCTAGGACAATTCCATGTCGAACGCGCGCTTTTACTGAGCCGTTTAAACTTAGTATCGGTAATATTAACGCACAAGTGGTGATAGACATTTTTGCAATTCGAACATATAATTTGTTCAAGTGTTGGCACAACTCCTTCACAAATATCGCAGTTTGATATTGTAATTTGTTGAAATCATTTATTCATTTTCATAACAATGTAAGTACATAATATTATTTAGATACCACTAAATACCTATTTAATTAAACATAACTTAAATGTTAAAATACTATCCTACGAAATATGTATATACAAAACAAACAAATGGAAAAAAGAAAATAATTTAGAGGGCGTCATAAAAGTCCTCCACATCGCCGTCGACCGGGTGCGTGACCAGAACGCTGGCAGCATTGCCACGTTGTATGGCAATGCGAAATTTTTGGGCCAAGTGCAACCCATTGAAATATAATTCCCCAATGTAGAAACAATTCCAAAAAGATGAGAAGATGTTCCTGGGATGCGAAGCGTCGACCAAATGCGTCCCAAACTAGCGCTCTATGCACTGCGCTATCAAAACTTAGGTAGATAGAGCGAAATAGGGGTTCAGTTCTAATGATTTTACAAACGGTGGGATAGTGTAGGTAGATTGTTAATGACTTGAGTAGTGACAGTTCAAAATGTTCAAATTTGTTGTTATAGTTTTTAAAGTTCACCACCACTTTGCACTTTTGTTTTATGATTTAGTTTTGTTTTATTTAGCACACACAATCACGAATATTTGACTAGAAAATTATATACCTACTTCTAAACACTTAAGGCGCTGTCCTAAGCGACTGTTTTGGTAAATGAGGGGGTGAAGCAGGGGAGGTGAAGGGAGCTTAGCTCCGTCTACTGCGGGGCGACCCCCTTCATTCTCGTCGCGTGCGGCCGTATTCTGGCGACATCCGTATTCTAATATTTCAAAATCGCAAGCAAAACGTTTTAGCATATTGAATTGAGATACTGACATTAAAATTTATATTACATACATCAATCTGTTTGTACAATATAGGCATAGCGCAATTTTTGTTCTCAGTGCAGCCATGAGCAAAACTGGTTTACATTAGACGTTATAGGTATTAATAGTTGACGAAAGTAGGTAAATACCTACGTGCCGTAGGATGATAAAAATAATTAAGTCAGTTCCATGAATGGAGAGGCCATTATTATGTTTGTTTTGTTTTTGTATAAAAATAGTGAAGCAGTTCATAGAATACCTACATCTAATTCCATTCCTGCCAGTTTTCAAATCTGTTTTACAATAAATTGGCTGTGACATACGGGCGGACAGACAGACAGACATTGCGAATCTATAAGGGTTCCGTTTTTACATTTTTTGGCTACGGTACCCTAAAAAACACAATACTGTTCTACTAAGCGCAAAAGCCGTATCTCAACTAACTTGCTTTAGTTGAGATACGGCGAATTACGAGATAATTGAAGTTAAGTAAAAGTTGATTTCTTTTATTTATTTATGGATGTTTATTGTTATTATAGGTATAATTATTATGGTAAAGGTTTCGAAATACGTCGCCGTTTTAAGGGGTTGTGAGTGATTGGAGAGGAAGGAGGGGAGGTCTTGAAACCCCACTCACCATTTTCACTTGCCGGAAATACTTGGTTTCCTCTGAAAAAAAAATCTCCAAACATCGCTGTGTATGGCACTGCCAACTTCCACATTCATCACACTAGTTTAATAAACTAAGGTTGACGGAGCCCTGCGAAGGGCTCCTATTTTCTGATTAAGGGTCAAAAGAGAACCTAACATAACCTATTTAGTTACTTATTACAGTAGCACCTAACGCTAGGCACTCGAAAGCAATGACGCACAAATTTGACATTAGCTGTCAATATGATCATTCCAAGATGGCAGTTTTGCGTTTCATTTCACGTTTTTCACATATAACCTAAAAATGACATTTGTAAAACTGTACTAAAGTATAAAAACTACGTTCCGTTTTGAATAATTGCCGAAGTATTTATGAAATTTTGGAAATTGTTTAAAAATATTTAGACGCAACTGCGGCAGCCAAAATTACTTTAAGGGGATTAAAACGAACTCCCTTAAGCCCCCTACACTACCAATACCCTCAAATTCAGGCGACCCGTTTCGAAACCCAACCCTTTATTATTTTTCAAAATAGATGAAACATCAAAAATATATGTGGATAAAATATTCATGAGATACAGCTATGTCGCTTAGAAAATTATAGAATTTTACTTTGAGTTACTGCTTTTTCGTTAGCTCTCCTCATACATGTTTGTATGGAAAATATAAAAATTTTCTTTCGCTTCAAATATGTGTTGTTTCAAAGAAAATAAATATTACAAGATATTTATTTATATTCATTTATCATATATTAACGAAATACAGAGTTTACAGCTCATCAAAAGTTAGGTGTCTGCTACAACCCGGCAGGGATTCTTTATTCTCATCGAATGTTAAAGGCAGTGTGTGAGGTGTTAAGGCTTCAATACTTATTATTTGCTGTTGTTCACGAGGCACAGTTTAATTTACTTTCCTTTTGCGGCTTGGTATTATAGAAATTTCAAGCACTGATGAAACATTTTCCTCTCCGTGATCTCGCAATGCCATCGCTTGAGCTTGACGAGAATCAACAATTTCAGGCAACTGCCAATTCATATAAAATGCCGCAAGCTTTTCTTCTCCCAGAAAACATCATCTCTTTCTATAATTTCTATTTTTAGTGGTATACTTTCGCCACTTCACACAGCAAATAAACACTTTTGTTTGCGTGTAACGTGGCGTTGCCCCTGAATTTGGTAATAACAATTACAATATTTGTTTAGACTAGTCAGTTCACTTTTTTATCATGTTTCCATATTTGTATTTTATTTGCTCTTATACTATTCTCCAGGCCATTCTTATAGGCAACTATAGAACATTAAATTTCCACAATCGTGTTTGGACCTATTAATCCATCTGGCGTGGCACCAATAAACGGATAATCCACAAGGCTCGATTGTTACATTTTCTTGCTTTGCCAGTTGTTGCAAAGCCAGTTGTTCATTTTAGATTCCATGCGCAACTGATTTTACATTGCAAATATTTTATTTGTACAAAATATTTTTTACTAAGTTGGCTTTATTGCTGTTATCTCTTCTTTTTACCACTATACCAAAATTTCAATCTGTCAACATATTCTTACGCAATTCGAACCAGTCACTGCTATCGCTCTTGTATTTTGTGCTTATCACTACGGAATTTGAGTCAAATTTGTTAAAAAAATTGTTTGGCATTTCTTGGCTAGCTCTTGAACAGATCGTGTTAGGAATGACTGCAGTCAAATGTGTGTAAGACGTTGCAGAACTGTTATCTTTAACTTCACTGTAATTACAATAAAGATAATTAGTAACGTACTTTATTATTAAAAAAATACTATATCCTGTGTTATAGCAAACAGAGAAGTCACCTTCTTACTTATAAATGATTGATTTTAGAAATTAAAAAGATAATAGATGTACTGAGACATACCTAATAGTTTATGAATAATCAAAGTTTTACCCGATGTACCTAAATAGGTTTATGTTCACAACACAATAATACAACATTCGTTACCGCTTGTGTGCGGATTGCGGAGCGCCATATTAGCGCTGTTTATTGTTCGCCGTGGCGGCATCTTAGCGCTCCAGGTGCTCTGACAAGCTAATGAATTTGAAATATAGGTACATAAAATGATTCGATTTTATGTTATTACTCTTTCGAAAATTGAAAACTGTGGCAGCTATGTATTGTGAGAATAATTTATATAATTATATTATGCATAATCGATAATCTATAACATAGTTAGTCATAAAAGACTCTTATGAAAATAATTTATGTAAAAATGTTACATATTTCATAATAGCTTGGCCATGGATGAATTTCTCTTTCATTACGACGCTTTCTTGTATAAATCCTTCGTAGAACTTCATTTCTCTAAATGTCCATATTTTATTCTTCTAACTATTATATTTATATAAGCACAGAAACAATAACACATTAAACGCAACAAGAGTATAAACTTAGGTCCTAAGTATATGTGCCCATAGTTACATGAAAAGCCTATTTGATTCAAAGTATTCAGTCTGTAACATAAAACATGAAATTACTAAGTCAATTTGGCGTATTATAATAACAAACAGGTTTACGTAAAATTTCGTGCAGCGGAGACGCAAGCGACATGACCTATCTCTCACAGGGCTCATAGCCGAATGATGAGGCCTGGGCGGGGCGTAAACTAGCAACTGACACTCAGTACACCGCTTATGCTAATAAGGTTTAAATTGCTGAAGCGTTTGATATTGATGGGATCTACCGAGCGTCAAAATCATAGACGTTTGGCAGATTTTCTTTAATTTTACAAAATATACACGTATAATATGAAAATAAATAGGGTAATTCTTTAGTTCATTAGATTTCCTACAATATTATCAAATAAAATATGACAGCTTACGATCAAAATATTGCAAACAGTGAGACGAAAGATTATTTTTTGCCTCGATTTTGTGATTTTTTTACTGTGATTCTTTTTTACATACATGAAAAATTCTTTCAAAAGTCTTTTGTTCAGACTTTTGACTTTAAGCTCTATTTTTTGCTAGTTTGTAATATGTACCGTTATGGCTAGATGCGCGACGAAAAATTAGGTGTTTCACAGCTTCTGAGGTATAACAGCGCCTTAACGTTTATGCAACTAAATATAGAACACACAATATGAAATCTGTAGGTTTTACTACGATTTTGATTTTTTTCTAACGGAGCAGAGTATATACATGACCGCACGAAAGTAATCCCGAATGACGTGTGTTAAACGTATCTTAGTGACAAGTACTTAACAACGTGCATGTGCATTATTTTATGACGAGGTTTAGCACATTATGTATATTTTCTATCACCGCGTTCAACCTATTTATTTTGTGTAATTTGAAAACAAAACTCAAGAATTATATTTTTAGGTCATAATTCGCAAATTGTTGATCTCATGGTATTATTTATACGAATAACATTTTCGTGAATAAAGAGAATTCATCATCATCATCAGCCTTTAACAGTCCACTGCTGGACTAGGACTCTCCTTTGATAGGAGGAATTTGCCTACTATACCACGCTGGCCAAACTGGTTGATATAGGCTTTGTATCAAGTTTTCCTTCTCTTACAGTGCTCTTAAATGAATAAAATGCTCCCACTATCGGTTCTTACGACACCCATGGGATGACATGGGTTGGTGACAATCCGTATTCTTAATCCGTCACCACACAGACAAAGAAAATTCACGCACTAGGAATACCTACATCAAGCAGTGCGAGAGACTTTACAAAACATTCAACAACTGACACAAACTACCTAAAGAATTTGATAATCTATTATTTGTGGATAGCACAATGTTTTCCCGTGTCAGTAGCCAGCTATTGGAAGCAAGGAGGCAGTTTCAGATCTGATGAAGATTTTGACCATGGAAAATAAAAATAGGTGCTAAATATTTTGACAAGTTTTATTATTTATTGATTAATTTGATATCTTTTGCAAACAATTAAAGAGAGCACAATAGTTTTATCTCATTACAATTCAACCTTATGTTAAACACATACAATAAATATAAAAAGCATCATGACAACATGCAATTTCGGAAGAATATATTAAATATTGATCCTTACTATTTTACATTACTACTTTCATACAAATACGCACATAAAGTATAATGTGATGAACATATTGATAGAAACTACGTTAGGTATAACTAATAGGTATGTACAAGACTCTTGGTGATGTAGATAGTATGAGATACAACAAACACTGTCATTGAATAAATATTGATAAAATAAAGACTTGTTAGAGGATAAAGGATAGAAGTAAGTGGCGTTCCGTTGTCTCTGCCTACCCTGACGGGAAAAAGGTGTGAGTATTATGTATGTAAGACTTGTTTATCATTTAGCAAGTGCTAATTTTACGAATACTGTGTCGATTGGATAATTGATAATATAAGCACTTGCTAATGTTATACAATAAGGACAGAAAGATAATGTGACACACGGCCGTTGTTAAGAAGCCCACGATAAGTTCATGGTATATTCACAAGATACTATTCAAGTACGACTAGATTCGAGTAAGGAAGGTTTGTTTTATTCCGTTACTCCTTACTACTAAATATGATTCCAATAATATAAATAATATTACAGAAATAGTTTTATTTTATGTGCCACATGTGAGTTTAAGAAAATATGTTATTAGATTACAAATTTTAATTACGCATTTCAAAGAAGATGGTGTTCGATTAGAGCTCGCAAATTTTTAAACTTTAAACTTTATCTTGTACATACGTAGAAGAGCCAAAGTTGATTTTAAATCCGCCAGTAAATTCACCAATTAGTCTTATTCTTACAGCTATAAATGAACACTATATGTTACAATCTTAATATATATTTAAACAAAGGCCTTAGGGTATTTTACTTTTTAAACAAAGCACCAGCTCTTCTAGCCCCAACTACAATTCCTTCCCAGGTTTCCCTTACCACTTGCTGTATATATACTGGACTTAAAACAAAGCCTCCAGTGAGACCAGGCAGTTCATACGTATATGATAATGGAACTCCAATTTGATGGGCATAGTCTTCAGATGCGCCTGACGCACGATAATTCAGCACCAGAGCAGCATTGCCAACAACGTAACGCGGGAAGTTAGGCAACGAATGTTCGGCAATTTTGTCAGCCATAGCAACGCCTACAGTATGCAGCCCAAGAGCGTTATGAGATAGTGAGCCATCATGACCCCAAGGATATAAGATCATACTTCCAAAACTGTGCATAGTAAGGTATAAAGCTATACGGCTTAGATTTTCTTGAAGGATGTCCCTGACGACCCTGGTTTCAACCTCGGAGAACGCTGAACCACCAGCAAATATGTCAGAACAGGCGAAATTCGATGTGCCGACACTGTTCCAGAAGAAATCATAATTGCGGTTACCATCTACGCCAGGGCACGCACCACTCAAGGGACTTTGGTCTGTTGAACGGGTCTTCCTCCAAAAGCGGTTCTGAAATCATGAAATATATTGTTAGTTTGTCAATAAAAAATATTATTATACAAGGTGGAATAGCCAACACTAAACCAATACATTACTTGGTTTATTTTCTACTATCCCATGTTGTAATGTTTACACTGTAATTTAAAATTGTTTAAGCTCCATATGGAAATATCATAGCAATAATGTTACAAAAGTATGGTACCATTTGGTAAATTCTGTAGCGCCTACGATATTTATAATTTAATTGATTTAATTTAGTACATGTCACGATAAGAGCAATATTTTAATCAACTAAGTACAACTCTAAAAGGGATATTAAGAACGCGCAGTGTTTAAATAGATTTATCGTTTTCTTCACAGAAAGCAGGAAGAATAATTGATGTTCAATACATAACATAACTTCACGCCTTTTATCCCCGAAGGGGTAGGCAGAGGTGTATTACACACCCGCATTTTGCCAGTTATGTTTAGGTCCCAATGTAATAGGGGCGAGCCTATTGTCATCTACCGGGCACATTATTAAGCGAGCGATTAACATTTATAATACACACATAACTTCAAAAAGTCTGAGGTCCGAGGTACCTGGGGATTGAACCCGAGACCATCGTCTCGGCAGTCCGTTACACTGGGCTATCGCCATCTGTATTATGATCAATACAATACAAAGAATAATAATTTATAGTGAACTCAGCTGCAAGAATTACAAGGCGCCCTAGAATTATCATTAACTGGACTTCACCTGCAGCTCCATCTGCGTGATTTACATAGACTCACGCCTGTTTCCCGGAGGGGTAGGCAGAGACTACGGAACGCCAATTGCTACGATCCTGACATACCGTTCTTACTTCATTCACTCCCATCAAGTTTCTCTTATATGCTCTTCTGTTTAGGGTACTTCTGACCTTTTCTTTTTTAAGGATGTCTCCAATCTGGTCAGAAAACGTCCGCCTAGGTCTTCCCCTTCGTCCTGTCCCATTCACACCGCCTTATATATCTTCTTCTTCTTTCTTCATAATTTCTGGGTGATTTATACACCTAAACCTGTATTAGGAATTGTCCTATCTATTGGTGAAACCGTACAAAAATCCTTGAGGTAGATTTTGAGTTTACCGCGTCCAAACAGACGAAAATTGACTTCATTTTATAATAATATGGATGGATTTTCAGGCGAATAATTATGCATCTATTAATAATTCATGTTATAAAAAAGTAATTTTAATACTAATACTCACGGTAGTATGAGAATATTTATATCCATCAGGATTGACCACCGGTAGTATAATCCAGTCAAAATTGTCCAATAAGTCTCTTTCTGTCACATCTTCGACCAATTTGTGAATTGCCCAAGTGGCAGTAGGAATAGAAATCCATTCTCTGGAGTGGATACCAGCATCAATAAAAATTACAGGTTTTCTGGCATCTTGGAAATTTGTGGTGGAAATCTTCAAGTACTTGATGGGACGTCCTTCAAAAGTTCTTGCTGGCTGGACCACAGTTGCGACCGCAGGATATTGGCGGCCGATATAGTCTATGTAATCGTCGATCTGCAAATGAAAATTAACTTATAGGTATAAAAGTGATATAAAATGTATACAAGGCTCTAGTATGTTAGCAATTATTCGTTTCATGAATCTATGTTAGTTGTCATGTTGCAGAAAATCGAGCTCAATGGAGTGTTATTGGATAAGTCTATATCGAGCAGTGGACCTACAGAAGGCTAATTATGGTATGCCTTTATCTCAAAATCATCACCTAGAATCTTGTACATACTAGGTTATACCAAATTTTATGTTCATTATGTTTAACACATTATACTTGATGTACATATGCGTTTGATTTGAACAAATTTCAAGCGACGCCACTTACAATATAGACATTATACCTGTTTGAAATAGAAATATTATTTGTGATAGATCAAGTCGATTCTATCGATTTAGTAACGTTTAGTTTAGTCTATTGTAAATTTTGACTATGGTCACACTGAACTGTCATTCACTTTGGTTCATTGTTTTTCCCGGCAAAAAAGTTGTCTTGACCACGCCGTATCTTGTTTTCTCGCGTGGCCTTGTGCTATAAAAGAATATTTGGAACCCGTTTGATTGCCGCTTCCTTGATCAATAACTGGCACCGGTTTATTTGTGATAAAAATAGTATCTTAATGAATATTGTAAAACTTGTGTGAATCCGATGCACGTGCTTGGTGCTCGACGCCTTCGCTGAAGAAGGACGCCGATCTGGACCTCGAGTAGTTGTATTCATAACGATTTTCTTGTTATTTTGGCCAAAATTATGAGTTAATCTTGTAGGTCCACTCAAGAACATCATCAGAAACACCAGGAGATCCTTGGTAAGTAAACCTTATTTATTAGTTGTAATTCACTGTGTAATCGCAGCAATACTACATACATACATACATATACTCACGCCTTTTTCCCGTCGGGGTAGGCAGAGACAACAGAACGCCACTTGCTTCTATCCTTACAAACCTCACGCGCTTCCTCTACACTCATTACTCTTTTCATACATGCTCGCCGGTTTCGGGTACTTCGGACCTGGCCGTTTTTTAGGACGTCCCTAATTTGATCGACGAATGTCCAACGAGGTCTGCCGCGACCGACTTGCCCACACACATTTGCCTTATAAATCTTATTCGTCATTCTTTCTTCACTTATTCGCTCCACGTGTCCAAACCACTTTAGCATTCCTTTCTCAATCCTAGTCACGACATCTTATTTCAGACCACTGCTCTCTCGTATAGTTACGTTCGGAATTCTATCGATCAGTCTCACCCCACACATACTACGCAGTGATCGCATCTCAACTGCGTTAATTCTACTTTCATGCCTTTTCTGCCATACCCAACTCTCACTTCCATACATCAACGTGGGGACAAGCACTCCATTATGAACCGCCCATCGCGCCTCTTTCGGCACAGTCTGGCCGTTCATAAAGGCATAAAGTGCTCCATTTACACGATTGCCCGCAGTCACTCTCCTTTCAATATCTTCTTCACATCTTCCGTCTCTTGTAAACACGCTACCCAAATATACAAATTCTTTTACTTGCTCTACTTTTTCATCTTCAATCGTAATATTACACTCGGTCAAACTTTCATATTTTTCAAACACCATCACTTTCGTCTTTCTTGCATTAATTTTCATACCTTTAGCTTTAAAGCTCTCATTCATGCAGTCAATCATTTCTTGCAACTCATTCGCCGATGGTGCAAGGATGTCTTGATCATCGGCGTACAACAGGCACTTAACACGCAATCCTACCATATCGATCCCGCATTCAGTTTCTCTCATATCATTCATGCTATCCATGAATAAGTTGAACAACCAGGGTGAGGCTGGACACTCTTGTCTGACACCTTTCTAGATGACAAACCAATCCGTATAGGCACCATTTATTCGGACACTTGCTCTAGAATCCCTTTACAGGGATTTCAGAGCTCTTATTATACAGCTGGCCACCCCATACATGGATAACACCTTCCATAAGTCCTTTCTATTCACCCTATCATAAGCCTTTTCCAAGTCTATGAACGCGCAATACACCTTCTGGTTTTTTGCCAGACATTTTTCGGTGACGCAGCGCAAGGAAAAGACTTGATCCGTATATCCCATTCCCTTCCGAAATCCCGCTTGCACGTCCCATATCTTGTCATGCGTCACATTTGCCACTCTGTCAATCAAAATTCTGGCATACATTTTTCCAACTACACTAAGAAGGCTGATTCCGCGATAATTTTGACATTCCTGCTGCGAACCTTTGCCTTTATATATTGGGACAAGCACTGCCTTCGTCCAGTCATCTGGAACTTGGCCCTGTTTCCAGCATAGATTTAAAAGGCGATGCAGCAGGTTAACTATGAGTCCGTCGCCAGCCTTCAACATTTCAGTCGTCACTCTATCACACCCAGCAGACTTGCCTGACCTCATACCTTTTAACGCTTTCATAACTTCATACATTCCAATTTCATCACTAGGGCTCACAAACATATCTGTCATCTCTTCTTGTTCTATTTCACTCACATCTTTCTCAAATAAGCTCTCAAAATAATTCTTCCAGCGCTCTAGTATCTTTCTTTCTTCATTCATGACTTCACCTCTTTCGTTCCTAATCACTTTCATCGATGTATTCATATTTTTACCCCGCGCTTCCTTCACGAGTTTCCAAAAGAGTTTTATATTCTCTCGGAAACTTGCGCCAAATTGTTCCTCATATTTCTCCTTTTTCTCATTCTTCTTTCCTCTATACATGCTTTTACTTTAGCTTTCACACATCTATATTTCATCTTCATTTCTTTGACATTATCTTCACTCATACCACCGCTCACTCTATTCGTTGCTTCTATTGCTAGAATATCCAGCCATGCTTTTTTCTTTTCATCAACCATCCTTTTAGTTTCGTCATCCCACCAGTCAGCTTTCTCGCAATTCTTCCTTCTTCTTTTACTCATACCGCATACATCTTCAGCACATTTCACAATATTGGTGTTAAAAACCGACCATACTTCACTCACACTTTCCTCATTTACAAGACTCCAGCTTTTATGCATCCGTACGCCAAATTGCTTTTTGTACATCTCTTTCACACGCTTTTCTTTCAATCTTTCCACTTTTATACGTTCTAATTCCGTAGTTGAACCTTTATCTCTGTGCCGCCAGCTTTTGAAAAGGCCACTAATTCTACTTATTACCAGATAGCGGTCCGTGCCTACATCAGGTCCGCGATATACATTGAGTTCATGAGAGAATATGAACAGTTGGGACACATGTCCGTGTCAAATTTGGATTGGCGTTCGGTGGAGCATAACTTTCTCCCGCATCATGCGGTATTGAAGCCATCAACTGGCAAGCTGTGCACGGTGTTTGATGGTTCTGCGCAGACTTCAACAGGCGTATCCTTAAACCAGTGCTTGCATTCTGGTCCCAAGTTGGTCAAGGACCTTTGTGACGTCATCACCAGCTTCCGACGACATCAGGTTGTCTTTGTGGCCGATATAAAAATGATGTTTAGGCAGATGATTATCCACCCTGATGACCGTCGCTTCTAGCTGGTCCTTTGGAGAGAGAATCCTCGCGATCCCATGGTCGTCTACGAGCTCAATACCAATACGTACGGGTTAAGGTCGAGCCCCTACTTGGCAATACGTTCTCTTTGGGAGCTCGCAGACCGCGAAGGCTTACGTTTCCCACGAGCTTCCGCCATCTTGAAAGACGATATTTACGTCGATGACATTTACTCGGGCGCCTCCACAGCGGACGAGGCGATCCTCCTGCGGGACGAATTGATAGGTATTGTGGCCTCCGCTGGTTATGAGTTGCGCAAATGGATTTCCAACTCACCAGCGCTTTTGGAAGGCTTGCCAGAGGATCATCAGCAAGATCCACATTTATTTGAGATTGTTGACAACCAAGCCATGATGGCTGTTCTCGGCGTTCAGTACAGACCAGTCCAAGACATCTTTACGTACGACGTAGACTTAAAATTGCCTTGTTCTTGGACTAAACGTCTCGTGTTGTCTACTGTCGCCAGAACCTTTGATCCGAACGGTTGGATCTGTCCAGTTATATTTTGGGCAAGATACTTCTCCTAGAAGCTTTGGACAGCAGGATTGACCTGGGACGCACCTCTACACGGCACTCTTGTTGAGGAATGGACCTCTTTTGTATCCTCACTTCCTGTCAACGAGATCTCCTTGCCTCGTCCCATTCTTCCTCCCGGGAAGTACAATGCCACCCTTCACGGGTTTTGTGACGCCTCGGAACGTGGTCACGCGGCCGTGGTGTACTTGCGCACAGTCAGTGCCTCAGGTCAGGTGAGGGTTTCCCTGATCATGGCGAAGAGCAAGGTTGCACCCCTTCAGACATCTCTGACCATTCCGAAATTGGAGCTCTCGGGAGAAGCACTACTTGTACGCTTATTGAACCACGTGTCTAGTACTTTGGGTAAAAGCATTTGTATTAACCCCTTGTATGCCGGAACGCAGATCTACGCGAGACACAATAGCTTTTTCATTGTGTCTGGCATTCCGGCATACAAGAGGTTAATGGGACCTACGCCTGGACAGACAGCCAAATTGTTCTCTGTTGGTTGAAGGCTTTTGTCCACACATTGGAGGTATTTGTCTCTAATCGCGTTTCCCAAATCCAGAAATCCGAAGTCAAACTTGTTTGGAGACACGTGCCATGTGAGCTTAACCCCGCTGATTGTGCCTCACGCGGATGCTTGACGCCTAGTTTGATAGGTCATTCGCTGTGGTGGGGTCCGGAATGGATGAGTCGACCAGAAATTGATTGGCCTCGAACGCCAGTTTTGAATACTTCTAATTTGCCGGGTCTGCGAACACTCGCTCTTGAGAAGGTGGAATGCGCCTTCGACCCCGATTTCTTGCTGAATCGCTATAGCTCCCTTGACAAGTTGTTAGGTTTTACTGCTTGGATAAAGCGTTTTGTTTTTAACTTTAGGCACCCACAAGAGAAAAGTCTGACACCGTTTCTTTCACCACAGAAACGACAGGAGTCCCTCACCTTTTGGGTTCGTTCTGTGCAATTGGCGCATTTTGAGAAGGAGATTGCTATCCTTAAGTCAGGGAAATCGAAATTTTCGGGAGCAATATCTAAATTGAACCCCTTTTGGACGATACGGGTCTCTTGCGCGTTGGAGGGCGTCTCAAGAACGCCAACCTCCGTTACAGGGCACGTCACCCCCTTTTGTTACCCAAGGACGGTCATTTGGTACACTTGTTGGTAACTGACCGTCACCTTAAGAACTCGCATGACACGAGTTTTGAATTTTGTCTGCCCGAAGAATTATTCGGAGTGTAGTCTTTCGCTGCATCCCTTGCTATAAGCTCAAGGCTTCTACCATGCAGCCCGTGATGGGAGACTTACCGGCAGATCGCGTAACTGAGAGCAGGACGTTTGACGGTGTTGGCACGGACTTCGCCGGTCCCTTTTTGGTGAAAACATCGACACTTCGAAACAGCAAGACTGTTAAGGCCTACTTGTGTGTTTTTGTTTGTCTCTCCACAAAGGCCGTTCATTTGGAACTGGTCTCCTCGCTTACGACCGAGGCGTTTGTAGCCACATTTGACAGATTTGTATCTCTCAGAGGGCTGCCCTCCTTGATCCGTTCTGATTGCGGCACTAACTTCAAGGGACTTATAATTATTTGAATGATGTTGTTAATTTCCTTGAAACCAACAAGGCTGATATAGGCAATAGGCTAGCCCGACGTGGGATAAATTGGTTGTTTTCTCCACCAAATTGTCCACACTGGGGTGGTATTTTTGAGGCCGCTGTAAAATTGGCCAAAACACACTTGCGCAGGACAATCGGTGAATCTGTCCTTACATTTGAGGAACTCGCCACTGTGTTTTGTAAGATTGAGGCCGTTTTGAACTCTAGGCCGTTGTGCCCGATCTCCTCAGATCCGAATGATTTGGAGGCCCTTACGCCGGGCCATTTTTTGATTGGTCGCCCACTTGTCGCCTTGCCTGAGTACCCCTATATTGATACGAGACCTGGTCGTCTCTCGCGTTTTGAATTGGTACGCCAGATTACTCAGAGCTTTTGGAAACGCTGAAAATGTTTGTTTTGAGCATTTGGCGTTCCATAGTCTCTGCCTACCCCAATGGGAGACAGGCGTGACGTTTAGATAGATAGAGATATACCAAATGTCAAATAATATCATTACTATGTCTTATTGTTATATTTTATCTAAATTAATATTTAATCCATTACGTGATGATAAGATATTCAATGTAACAAGTAGGTATTATTAGTAGGTACTTCACCAATAGGTATACTCAAAGTAATATGTAAAACAAATACGATATTTTTTATCTCACCAATCATGAGCCCTAAGAGAGCCCAACCACCAGAGATATATAAATATGACTTACATGGTTAATAATATTCCTCTTCAAGGTACATTAATAACATATACTTCTTCACTAACATTTACTCCCTTATTTGGCAATAAAATATAAGTTCTTTCTGACGCATTACCTAGGCAATAGACATTTTTATAGATTATCAATCTTCACTTTTTTTCCAATATTTTTAAAAGATAATTCTTCATCATCAGCCTTTAACAGTCCACTGCTGGACTAGGCCTCTCCTTAGAATTGGCCTACTATACCACGCTGTCCAAACGGTTTGGTATAGGATTTGTATCAAGTTTTCCCTACTTACAGTTCTGTTCTCTGCATAATATGCTCATGGGATGAAATGGGGTGGTGACATTCCGTATTCTTAATCCGTCACCACACGGTCAAAAGATAATTCTTAGAATATTAACAAATATAAAAATAAATCTGACATACCGCTTCAAGTTCTTGGTAGCTGTCATATGGTAATCGACGCCCTCCGCTCCTAGCCGTACAGTTCGATCTGTGGGACTCAATTACTGCATCCTCGTAGTCCAGTTGGCTAGAAAATAAGGAACAAGTTAAGGACCTATAATACCTCCTTGAGTTAGTCTAATACGTTACTAATAAACGTTTCGAATGAATTTCTAAAGAAAATTGTTTATACTTTACAGTTGTATGTCTATATCAGTATCAACACAACAAAAATCAATATTTTGCTAAGATTAAAATATCACGACATTATAAATTTAAGAATATGTTTTGTTTTAAAAAATTATAGTGATACATCGCCATGATAATTGAGCATTCTCAATGCATCCTAGGTGCTGGAAAATAAACAAGTCATTAATACCGTCTAAGCGATACCAGTCAGTCCATTTAACAGAAAATTGCTGAAAGACATACAACCTTCTTAGTATATTTACCTTTTAACATCATCAATGTGAATTCTGATTTTAATACCAGCAGCTTCAGCTTCTTGAATGAAAAGATCTTGATGTTCAGGTTTTACCAGTACAACACCCTCGCGTTCCAAAATTGGTGCGCCTAAGATGTCCAGCTCATATTTATTTTCAAGTGTTCGCAGGGCCTCGAAGTGGCTTTTTGTGGATAGTCCGATGTAGTAGGATTTCCATCTGTAGCAACAATAATATGATTAATGGAGAAGATGTTTTGTTAATAAATATTACATTATCGTCAAACCTTGTTTATAATTCCTCCCACTGCTAGGTACGGGCCTCTTCTCATTATAAGAAAGGTTATATTTATTACGGTGATCAGTTACGGGAGGAGGGATTAGGTGTTGCCGAACTGTTTGCGACGTCTTTTAGCTCTGTGTACAATAATAGTAGATACCAATTAACTATACACTCCGTTCTTCAACGTCCAACCGTTGCCTCTCATGTCACAGAGAATGACATTAAAAAAGTATTAAAAATATAAATCTTAATAAAGGAGCTGGTCCTGATGGTCTACCACCTATTTTCATTCGTATGTGTAGTGATGCTCAGATCAAACCGCTACAGATCATATATAATAAATCTCTTAGAGTGGGTACATTCCCTGACTTATGGAAAATTGCAAGTATTATAGCTGTTTATAAATCTGGTGATGGAAATAATGTAACTAATTATAGACCAATTCCTATTATATCACAATTTGCTAAACTTTTTGAGGGCCTTATATACAACATTATGTTCAATCATCTGCGTCATGTGATTAGTGAAAGGCAGCATGCGTTTGTAGCCAACCGTTCTACTTTGTCTAATTTATTAATTTATACACACTTTATAACAAACGCTTTCAAATCTAGAGGATTTGTCCTCTAGATTTGAAAGCGTTTGTTGATGCTATTTATACAGATTTTGCGAAAGCTTTTGGTCGCGTGAACCATTCAATTCTTGCCTTGAAGCTAAATCATGTCGGAATTCATGGATCTTTATTCAGATGGTTTGAGAGTTACATTTGTAATCGTTCTCAATTGGTTATACTAGCTGGCTACGAATCTGCACCATTCACTCAAACTTCTGGTATTCCACAAGGTTCAAAACTCGGCCCATTGCTCTTCTTAATATTTATAAACGATCTATTATAATTATTAAAATGTCAGTGTCTTGCTTATGCAGGCCATTTAAAAATATACTGTAGAATAAATACATTAGGCGATTATCTTAAATTACAACAGGATTTAAATACCCCGAGTCAATGGTGTGTAGACAACAATATGTCACTCAATGTAGGAAAGTGCACGTTCATAACTTTTACAAAAAATACAATTATATAAAATTTAATTATCACGTCGAGGGACGTTACCTGAATAGAGTTTCAGTAATTCGGGACTTAGGAGTACTGCTAGATTCTTCACTAACTTTTCGCGAACATATAGACAGCGTAACTACGAGGGCTAAAAATACACTAGGCTTTATAATCCGAATGTCAAAACCATTCCGGCACAATAGAAGCATTATTTTGATATATAACGCATTGGTGAGAAGCTCCTTGGAGTACTGCTCAGCGATATGGGCTCCATATTATGCGACTCATGTAGATAGTGTGGAATCGGTTCGGGTGCGTTTGGTTAGGTATTGGTGTATTAAAAATGGTCTACGTAAAAATATCCCAAATTATAGTGATAGACTAAAGCACTTCCACATGTTGAGCTTACAAGAAAGGCGAAGCTGCTCTAGTTTATTAATTTTAAACAAAATTATTAATGGTTGTATAGATTCACCATTGATTAACTATCATAACTTTAGAGTTGGCACACGAATAATGCGTCATCATCGCATCTTCGATATACCAATGTCGACTCTGGACGTAACCCTTAATAGTCTCATTACGCGTATGGAAAGGTTGTATAATGAGTGGAGCACTACAATAGACAATACCATTGACGTATTTTCATTGAAATTTATATCATACAGACGCTCTCTAATAAACCATTATTTGCATAAAATGTATAAGATTAATTTTTTAAATTTATTTTAGATGTTTTTTTTTTTATGTTTTGTAACTAGCCTTGTATAGTTAAGTTAAAGTCTTACTTCTGAAGCTATGATTAAATGTCATGCATGCCTATGACCTGTGAATCGCTAAAAATGTACCTATTTATAAGATATTCTTGTATTACATCTAGTGATTAAACTGTTGGTGTGGTTATGAATAAATAAATAAATAAATAAAATACATATATATATATATAATATATATACCACGTATGCGGACTAGCTAACTTCATATGTCTCTCCAAAATGTTTTGGAGAACTCTCAGATTGCCTCACAATGTTTTCCTTCACCGGTGAGCAAGCGATATAATTAATAATTTAGTACGCTCTTTACTTCGAAATTTCTGTGATCCACGGCGTGTGTTTATACTTGAAACCTGATGCGGGCTGGCTGTTAGTCTATCCAATAGACGATGCTCCCCATGAAAAACTATGCCCTATGTACTTATGTTACTTTAATTTGTTGTGTTATTAAAATTAATTTTAAAAATATGCTCAACATTTTTGAGGTCACTTTTCTATTGAAGTGATAAATACGTAAAAACAAATATAGTATGTCGATAAAATGACATACGCAAACATTCATCAATATGTAAGAAAAAGCAGATTACCGCAATATCTATTTATTATTATATCATTGCACACTGTTTGTAATAATTTTAGTATTACTAAAATATTTTGCAAATGCATATCAACATATTGTATACAGGTGCGATACTATTATTTTTATTGGTTTTGGAGCAGATGTTTTAGAACATTCTAAATAACATTGCAAAACAGCCAGCAGATATGGAAAATATTAGAAAATATAATGTTGACGTCTATTTCTTTGACTTATTCAATTTTTAAGAACTGAGCTTTGCTGAAGGTGAATAATCCTATTATATACCAATAAATAAAATTGTGGCAATATTTTGGAATAAACATTTGTAGTAAAATAACAAGGACATGTGAAGAATTCTGTAGATAATTAAATAAAATACTTACCCAGTGAAACTTTCATGCTTGGCTTGTGCCAAAGCAACGACGAGTAACAGTCCCCACAGTTTCATATTGATTGGTTGTACTCTGATTTCAGACTAACAAATTTATACTATATTCACTGATATGATACGTCACAATATTGCTATAAGATGTGGGCCTGGCAGATAACAAAGTATTGATAACGGTAGCAATCACAACTCGACATGATTTGTCAAAGCTAATGGTGAATTCTTTAGATCACAAGTAAATTGTGTCCGTTGGGTTGCATGTTTGTAAAGCCCTGCGACACAGGATTACTAGGAATAAAACGTAGTTGTCTTGTAAAAGTTAAAAGGAAAAGGAAATGTGTTGTTTTTTATCGAACTGTATCCGGCTTAGTAATCTAAATATAATTGTTTACTGTTGTTAGAACTAGCCAAAGTACAATTTGGTGGGAAACCCTTGAATTTTTGTAAACAGTTTGATTTAAGGCACCGATAGCCTAGTGCAGATACCAACGGACTGAAATGCAAAGGATACCTATCAGTTTCGTATCCACGGTGTCGAAATTCAAGCCAGTGGTGCACCACTCGAATTCGAGAATTGAATTGTTAATTATCCCTTGGAGAGCACGTTAAGTCTTTGGTCCCGGCTGTTAGTTAGTCCTAAAAATTAACTAAAACAACTAAAGATATAACTCCAAGGTATGCCTTGATATATCACGTGATTTAAATACTAAATTAGCAATCAGAGGTATAGTTACATGCGCCTTACATTAATGCAGTGGCGATACCAAAATATGTAGCTTTGGGCTCATTCACAAGGGAGCCGCCATTGTCGATTCATCAAATAATGCGTATTGCATTATTTTATCATGATGGGTGGACGTTCACATTGCATACTCATTCGTTTTACTGTTGGTCAAAATATCAGATTTAATTTTCTTATTCTTTTTGCGATCAGGGTCAGTCTTAGATTAACTACTAAATACGATTTGCCACAAAAAATCCCAAAGCAATAAGCATAATTTCGAAAATGATAAGAAAACACTTTGTAGGCTAGAGGTAAATATTTTCTTTTACGTTAAACTGACGTGAATCTCAATAAAATTATACGTGTAAACACGGGCATTTTAAGCATCGTCGCTGATCAGAAAAAAAAAAGAATCATAAGAATTTCAAATCCTCTTCATGTTGTCGACCGGTTGGCGCAGCGGGAGTGTAAGCGACCGCTACGCCGAAGGTCGTGGGTTCGAGTCCCGCTCAAGTCAAACATTTGTGTGCATGAACATGGATGTTTGTCTTGGTCTAGGTGTTTCTATGTATATTATGTATGTATTTACAAACAAAAAGTATATATGTATGTTTATCCATTATCTAGTAGGTACCCATAGTACAAGCTCTGCTTAGTTTGGGACTAGATGGTGATGTGTGTATGTGGTAGAATATTATTTTACTATATAATAAATTATATATTATATATGTGAATGAGCACTTACAGCAGACTTAATGACACGTGCGCCCAATTATCTCCATAAACCGGTAATCTAAAGGATATGTTAGCATGTACATGTATTATCTAGTAATTATGATAAGTGGATAGTAATGTAGATAAGTAATAAAATATTTCCAAACAAAACAGGATAAAAGCGGCGATAGCCTTGTGGTGTACGTAACGGACTGCCGAAATGATGGTCTCGGACTCGATCCCCAGGTACCCCGGGCACACACTTACTCTTCGAAGTCATGTAATGTGTATAAAAAATGTTAATTATAGCGCTCGCTTAATAATGTGCCCGGTAGATATAACTCGCAATAGGCTCGTCCCCTTTTACATTGGGACCGAAAAAGAACTGGCAAAGTGTGGGTGTGTAATACACCTCTGCTTACCCCTTCGGCGATAAAGGCGTGAAGTTATGTATAACTGGATATCCACTTAATTCAAATTCAAAATCCTTTATTCATTTGGGTCACAATGTGACGCTTATGAACGTCAAAATAATAAATTTATAAAATAATTACTTATACACAAATTTAAAACATTATTACTGTATGCTTCTACATTTACATTTACTGCCACGTTCGCAAAGCAATAGGTAGAACCATGAGAAAGAACGGGCAATAAAACTCACGGTCACTCTTTTTCATCGCCAGGTTTTGCATAATACACAATTTACATTTTGTAAGGTGCTGCAACTGTTACACCTTCTATATCACTTGTATATATTTACTGTACATAATAATACTCAAGCATAATACTTTTGGTTAGCCTCCTCAGAATAGACATGGTGAAACAGGAGCATCCACTTACATTATATATACCTAATAATGCAGGCAATCCGCGAAAGTGATCAGAACCATGATGGAAATGATGCAGTTAAATATTAAAATCTAATACCAGCCCGCAAGACCGTCATCGACCAGTCATCGCAAGTAGCACCCGTTCACGAGTATGACGCATGTGCCAGCCATCATCCCTCTCGCCATATTAGAGGGACAGGGATGACCCGACACACGACGCCACCACAAGAAATTACATTTTAGTGAGCATGACGACAATGGTATACGAACCAGCAGTAAGAAACAATCTATTGGTATACTGACCATGACCGCCAATTACCTCCATTTTCCAGATCGTTATTATTAATATAAGTTAGTGGAACGCGTGAAGGAATGCAAATGTAGAAAGAATTTTGTGAAGGTGACAAGTGAACAATGATATGATCAGGGATAAATAATGTTAAACTACATTCAACAAATCATAAAAATATCCAAATCCTGCAAATCATGTGTTCACGAGGCACCTCCACTTAACATGTAAATAAAATAATCGTGAGTTAAACAAGCCTAAGCCTATCCCCACGGTGTCTTATCATTTAAACATTCCTTAATAGTGTAATAACCCGTTTGTAAAAGAAAGTTCCTAATTGTCCGTTTGTATTTGTGCATGGGTAAATTCATTATTTCAAGAGGCAATTTGTTGAAAAATCTTATACCAATCCCTGCAAATGAGTTCTGAACTTTATGTAGACGGTAGTTAGTTCCCACCAGTTTATGCTTATTCCTTGTGTTCACTTGGTGCAAATCACTATTTTTGCGGTATAGAATTAAGTTTTTCTTAATGTACATTAAGTTAGCATATATATATTGCAATGCAACTGTCAATATATCTACTTCTTTAAATTTATCACGTAAAGAATCTCTAGCACCTAACTTATAAATTGCACGTATGGCCCTCTTTTGAATGACAAAAATAGTCTGTATATCAGCAGCTGTACCCCATAACATTATTCCGTAAGACATTACGCTGTGAAAATAAGTAAAGTAAACTAGTCTAGCAGTATCTATATCTGTGAATTCCCGAACTTTTCTAACTGCAAACGCTGCAGAACTAAGTTTTACTGCGAGACAGGATATTTAAAAATATGTTCCTAATCTTAAAAACTCATAAACATCACGAATAACATAACATTTTGATACGCATTCCAGCAACAAATAACATATTTTCTAATATATGTGCTACAAATAAGTCGTAATAAAATAAAATGTAATATATATTTAGATCTGGTATTCTCCGGCTTTAGAAATTCTAAATCTGGAGTGCCTCAAGGAGACAATTTAGTACCAAGGTGATTTTTAGGCGTTTGTTACTTTAACATTCTAGAAGATTTCATTAGATATCTAATGGACCATGATATAATATAGAAAATGCGTATTATTAGAAGTGTACATAAAATATTGTAACAATTTTTCCTACTTTCTCGTGGTAGAAACCGTATAGTGTGCTACTCAATGGGTTGAGGTTCAGGCTAAAGGTGCTGGGTACATTCATATGCACATATAGTTTACTGTAAGCATTAATGTATCCAAGTCTTGATCAAATCATGAAAGAGACTTGTTATAGTAGATTCGTATTCAAACGCAAAATAAAATTAAACACATACATAAAAGATATGCAGAAACGTGACCTAACGTCAGTAAATTTTAATAATATTATGACCAAACAAATTACGACATATGTTGTAATCATTGATTGATTATTAATACAAATAGGTTGATTTAAAGTCATTATCGGAGATGAATGAGTATTAAATAATGCAAAATAACATCGATCATTTAAAAGATAATCCTCATTGATTAAATACCTACTGCACCAAAATAAAAGATCACGTAAATCTCATTACAAATTGAAGTATTTAAATAATAAATTGACCGTCGCACAAATAAATATGTATAATATATATAAACTATGCTCTAGTATGGTTAAATTAAAGGCAGCATTAGCCTGTAGGAGATGCCTGTCATTCAGATTATATCAGGTTCAAAGCCATGGCGTACACCACTAACATTTCAAATTTAAGTGCCTATTAAATTGTTAATTGCCACGGGCCTCGGAGAGCACGTTAGTCCCGGCTGTCATGAAGATCTTCGACAGGCGTTATAGTAAGTCCGCACCCTCAAATTTTACTGACATCTATAAGTCCATAAAATATTGTGGCACCTTTGAGTTGCAGACGTCCGGCGGCAGTCGCTCCGAGGAAATGCTTATACTCTGTCATATGTGGTCGTATTACAAAGCGAAATATGGACTCCAGACCAAAAATAAAACCGAGATAGTACTAGAATGATGATGATAAAAAGGTAAAGGAGAGTTAAAAACAATAAATGCGTTTGTAATATTTCATAACATTCTTATTTTTTTCTTTTTTTTTTTAAAAGACAACTCGCGCATTAGGCCTAAATCCTGTGTCGCGGTGGACTTTACAAACATTCAACTAACGGACACAATGAACACTCAGAATCGAAACAACAATTTGTGAATTACACAAAGTGTTGCCTCGTGTGGGTATCAAACCCACAACACTCGGCGCAGTGTCAAGCGGTGAGGCGGCCGCTTTAACCACTACGCCAACCGTGCAGTCAGTGTTATATCTGTTATTTGAATATCTGTGTCCCCCGTAATACAGGACTAACCGCTAGTGCGAAAGTTGGCCTTTTAAAGCTGTTATATAGCATATTTTAATCGGACATTCTTGACAGAGTGATCGAGATGCTTTGAGGACGTACAAGGTTACGTCGCGTATTTGCAGTTGTTCCTCGGTCTGCCTGATCTAAACAGCTTCTCTGGCAATATTCCTTCATTTCTAACTCTTCAACGATTATTATAAATCGACTATTTATGATAAATTGTCGATGATAGTAGGTAGGTACTTATATTTTAAGTCATCATCTGAGCTTACTGTAGTCCACTGCTGGATATATAACATTGCCTATACAAATATTATTATAGTTCTTAATTTCCAATTTTCGAGGAGGTTCAATTCAAACGCAAAATTCAAACGCAGAATATGGAAGTAGAATTAAGAAATAAAAAACAACAATCGAATCGTATATTTATTAGTTATATTCCTCAAGATCAAATTTATAAGCGTTGCACATAAATCACGGTATTTTAAATTTTATCTATCTTCTAAATAATTGACCAGCTCTTCTCGCGAAAACTACGATGCCTTCCCATGTTTGCCTGCAGACTGGCTCAATGTAAATAGGATTTAAATGAAAGCCTTGGAATAATCCTGGCAATTCGAAACTTAGTGGCACTCCTAGGAAATGAGCATAATCTTCAGAAGTGCCAGAAACTGGGTACAAAACAAGAGCTGCATTACCAACGACGTAACGAGGGAAATTAGGCAAAGTATGTTCAAAAATCTTATCGGCCACTAACACCCACCGTATGAAGTCCGAGAGCGTTATGAGACAGAGCTCCATTGTGACCCCATAGATACAAAATTGCACTTCCAAAACTATGCATTGTTATGTATGTATAATAAGAGCCAAATTTTCTTGTAGAATGTCTCTGACAACTCTAGTTTCTACTTCAGAAAATGCCCTAGAACCAGCAAATTGGTCAGAGCAGGGCCAAGGTGAAGCGCTAATTTGGCTCCAGTAGAAATCATAGTTACGGCTGCCGTCGACTCCTGGACATTGAACGCTCTGTGGTGTCTGGTCTGTAGAGCGAGTCTATCTCCAGAAACGCGCCTGCAAGTAAAATTATAATCAAAGTTTATTTGGCACTAAACAAAAAATATAGTTCGATATCATGATGAATCACAAACAAGACTTACATTAGTATGAGACAATTTATATCCATCGGGGTTAACCATAGGCAAAATTAACCAGTCAAAATTGTCAAGCATCTCTTGTTCCGTTACATCTTCCACGAGTTTATGAATAGCTCAGGTAGCAACAGGTATTGATATCCATTCTCTTGAGTGTATACCAGCATCAATAAAAATTACTGGTTTGCTATCTTCAAAATTCGTGGTGGATATTTTCATTTACTTTATTGGACGGCCGTCAAATGACTTGGCGGGTTCTACGACTGTAGCTACGTTGGTATATCTTTCACCAATATAATCCGTGTATTCATAAATCTGAAAATAAATTAATTTTAGTAAAGTATCATTACTTCAATAAATACTATTTAAGTTGGAATGACAAATACTAGGTATATTATAAGAAAGTGTATTATAATTGCTGTCCTTACAAAATCTATATAATCTTACCAGTCGTGACACAGACGATGCGTTTGAATCGCAGGTTGAAAGGTTAGTCGATTTTTCGACAAATAATAACTGATTTTAAACTTTCGCGATTTGTATACATCATACAATTTTATTAAAACGGGTCTTATCCGCGATATTTAATTAATTTAAGGTATGAAACGTCGGTAAAACAAAGGTATTTATACCTTAAATTAATTAAATATCGCGGATAAGACCCGTTTTGATAAAATTGTATGAAATAATAACTGGTCTATAGACATCTAACTAAATTATCTTAGTCATTTAGACAAATAACTTTTAGGAAATCTGCGAGATTACCGAGCTTTTGTTTTCTTCATTAGACAAAATTGCTAATTTATTTGACCAGTGCAGTGGTGACAGTGATATTTTTGGAAATAACTTCTCTCTGTCGCTATATGTACTGAATACAAATGTTTATGTGATAGCGTATCATTCTATTAGGTATTTTATAATCCGTATTACCTTGTGCTAAAAAATTTTGTATACAAGACAAAAAAAATTATGAAAATTACCGCATTCAAGCTCTTGGTATGGTATTAATCATCGTATGGCAGCCGATTGCGCCACTTCTAGCAGTTATATATTTTTTCTGTGATTTTCGTTAATTTCATCTTCATAGTCAAGTTGTCTGAAATGGGAATGTCGGTAGCGGGAATTAAGTTTGTAAGGTCCCCATTTTTATTAAAATTAATATCGATTAGAATTTAATCATTTGTAGTCGATTGACTCGTCCGAGTCACATCACTATCGAAATAATTCAAAATGGCGGTTAACGAGAGCGGGTATTCTATTCCTGGCGACAGTACCGAACGGGCGGTGGCTCTTAGGAAATATTATAATATCTGTACAGTGTAATCTGAAATATAAATATATAAACTATATTCTAATATAACTGGAACTGGGGTGAACTGGGGGTCTGTACATATACGAGTTAGTGTAATTTGTAAGAACGAACGTGGGGTTCGTTCGAAAATTATAGAAGCAAGCGTCACCATCTTAAAGTAAGTTGTCCGCAACACAAAAGTGCTTTGATGACGAAAAGTGTCTTCTGTATGGCACCCCGCGTGTATAATCACCTACCGATCTATTTATTGGAAATTATTTGTAGAAATAAATTCAAACATGTTCTTAAACAATTCCTTGTTGCAAAAGCGTATTATAGTGTTAATGATTTTTTAAATGAATCCAAAACAAATATGTAATGACATCTTAGATTTGTGTCTACATCTGTCTATTTTAATTTTTATCTAATTATTATTTGACATAATCATTTCTAATGTTTTAATTGACATTACTTATAATTACTATTTATATTAATATTGACATTGTTATAAAATTTATTTTAAATTTAATTATTATTATTATTGATATTATTAATTTAATCATTGTCATCGAAGTAATTTACGTTAATACGTTGCACGAAACCCGTTTTAAATCGAATGTTTGTATCAAGATAAATATTTAATTTGAATATTGTATTTTTACATTGCATGCTTTCGGGCCGATTATGGAGAGACCATTCTATATTATGTATTTTTGTCACCACAACTGTACCCATTTACGCAATAAATGAGTTTGAAGTTTGGAGTTTTACTACAAGTTCATAAATACTTTTCAAGCATGTATTGTTTTGATAATAAAAAAGGCCTAAGGTATATATCTCTCGTCATTATCATCATCATGGCAGAGCCGTATGGCCTACAAACAACGCCAGGTGTGGCTGATTACTGGTCGTACTAAAATCTTTATTGACACGACAAGTAGAAGAAGATCATCATTTCAGCTGATAAACGTCCACTGCTGGACATGGGCCTTCCCCAAGACTGATCCTTAGCTTACAGTATATTTATATATCTCAGGTTAATTATTCTTTGTGACAACCATCACCAAAAAAAAACCTTTTATATTTCCCAGCTTAGGTAAAATTTATAAATTATAAAAATATGTCAAACAAGATATTACCTTTTAACATTATCAACATGGATTCTATAGGGAATGCCATTGTCTTCTAGCTCCTTAAGGAAGTCTGCTTGATGCTCAAGCTTTACGAGTACTACGCCTACACGATCCGATTTTTTGTTGCGCCTAAAATTGTGATGATATTAGTCTCATTGTGTGATATTTATGTCTGAACCTCATGAGTTTTAAAATTATCTTAAGTGCGATTTTAAGGCATTTGAATAGACATTTTAGTAAATAAAATAATACGAAAGGGCTTTATATCTTAATATATAAAATCCTTGCGTTACTGACTGACTGACAGACACGCTACAGCCAAAACTTTTGGGCGCAGGAAGCTGAACTTTGGCACGTATGTTCCTTGGGGACCGTAGGGGTGCACTAAGAAGGGATTTCCCGAAATTCCCACGGGATCGGCCAAAACGGGTAAATTTAAAAAAATTGCAGGCGTAGCTGCTGGCGTCCTCTAGTCTGTAATATAATAGCACAGGATTAGCACTCGTTTTTGCGTATTCACTTCATTATGTTTTAATTATTACATAATTTATTACATAACAAGGTAACAAGATTGTGACTGATCTCATATATCATATAATGTGTATTCTTTGTTGGAGAACCAGTAAATAAATAAATAAACATTTATCCATTTGGTATATACAGGTAAAACCAAACAGATACAGTATGTTGTGACTTCCATTATGTTTTTAATGTTATTTGTATATAATTAATGATTGCTTACGATGTTATACACTTACCCTATGTACATCTCATGTTTGGCTTGTGCCAAAGCAAAAACCAGTTAAAGACCCCAGAGCTTCATTGTGATAGATAATCACTAAATTATTTCTCAGTGAAAACTCAATTTATGTAGTAATTACGTTGGTGACTGTCAAAACGACGGAAATCTTCTATGAGCTTTTAGATAGAGCTTGAAGTTAGATACAAAATATAGTAAATATATATAAATTAGAATATCTACCACTTATTAGCAGTGGGTTGGAATTTCCTGTGGAACGCCCATTCATCATACGACGTAACATTTTATTAATGCTTCTCAGTCAGACCGTAGGTAGTATATACATATTGTGTTAGATCTGGTCGTTAGATGGACGTGAAAATAATCAGAATTGTTCCCTTACCGCCGTCAGAGGGCGTCTTTTACACAGCGCCGGCGTTGGTTAGGTATACTTGACAGAGTCCTGATGTTAATCCACACGGGCTATCCCGAATGTTTATCCCAAAAGCCTATCTTTAGTTGCCGACCATCCCAGAGACAACATGTCGTAACCGTCCTTGATATGGAAGTTAGAAGGGTAAATGAAGATTTTTTTATTAAATTACTGAGACCCTAAGAACTCTCTTAAGACATTCTGTTGAGTAGATAAAATATAAGAGTACTTTCGTATGATGTGAAACAAATACGTTCACAAATTTATGTAAAGCAAAAAAAGCTGGTAAATCCAGACGGGATTCACTCTCAGGTTTTGAACGACAACGATTTTGTCTTCATCATCATCATCATCAGCCTAGCGCTCTCCCAGTTGCATGCAAGACATTTTATCTTGGCGCTCGGTGATGGCTACTGATCTAATCAGATTTGACAGAATCTCAATTTTTTCATGGTCACATGGTCCAAGAGTACTAATTCCCCGTAACGAAAAGGCTTAACGAGCCTACCGAGTTACGGGGCAAACTGTAAATGAATATGCACAGAACTGCGAAAAGTCAGTGCTGCGCGCCGTGAATTTGAACTCGATGCCCTTTGCATAGCTATCTATTGGTATCTCTACTAGGATATCGTTGCCTAATGGATCATATTGTGCTACAGTTGATGGAATAATAGAAGAGATAATGAAGGTTGAAAATCCTACGTTAAGTTTTGCCGTTAAGATTGCGTGCCGTATACGGAGTATCCTACGAGAGCAGACTAAAGACACGCTAGTCTGGCTTTACTAAAATGTCTAAATAAGAATCTGATACATTTTCAGACCAAGTTCCTGAATAGATTAGCAAACTTATCGGATTCCTATGTGATATCTTTAGAAATAACTAGTTTCTTAAATAGTAAGCTTAGCGCAAAATAAGTCAGAGATACATTAGTCATCAATAAAGTCATAGTTGTAGTTGTAGAATTTGTTTAAAATATAAAACGCTTTATTAGCGCATTTACATATATACATACATAGTCTCACGCCTATATCCACGAAGGGGTAGGCAGAGGTATATTGCTACACCCACTTTTCGCCAGATTTATTTTAGTCCCACGTAATAGGGGGCGAGCCTATTGCCGTACCGGGCACATTACCAGACTCCGTGCTGCTACTGAGAATTTCCTAACGGAAAAACCCAATAACACTTTGCCCGACCCGGGAATCGAACCCGAGACCTCCCAATCCCACGCGCACATTTATGCCGCGAGACCAACGAGGCAGTAATTTACATCTTTAGTAAAAATCATAAATGGTATAAATCGACGGTCCCTACGTATATAAAGACATGTCGAAAATGGCATATTTTTTTTATTGCATCATTGGCTTTAGATTATCTATGCGCACATACTGACATACGATTTTTTTTTAAACTTTATTTATTTACCTTGTTTTACAAATCGTATAAAAGAACAAGTATTATAAATTAAACGAAAAAGTGTCGTAGATACAGACATCTGTACATATCTTTTTGTACGGTGTTTTAAAATGCATGCCACTCGGTGCGAATGCGGTCTTTTATAGGGGGTTAGTATAGGGTTGGTATCAAGTTTCCTTCTCTTACAGTGCTGTTCTCTGCATAATATGCTCCCTCTGTCGGCTCTTACGACACCCATGGGATGATATGGAGTGGTGACATTCCGTATTCTTAATCGGTCACCACACGGACAGCGTATAAAAAGGTATAATAGACATGACTGACATTATTATCGGCGTAGAAACGGTCATCTATCAGTTTTTTAAGAAAACGTAAAAAAAAGAATTGTGTAAATAGCATTATAAATCTCTTAAAACTGTTAAAATATTGTAGAAAGAAAATATTTATTATTGGTCATAGAACTATTTCTAGGGCGTGTTGAACACAAATTACGCTCTCCTGTAAACCTCGATTTTTGACTTGACCTTATTTACGTAGGAACCGTCGAAATGGTCGCCTCGCCTTTAAACACTGCGAAGAGACTCGCAGCTTCGATACCCACATTTAAATTGGACACTATTGTTCTGGGTGCGCAACACAGAAATAATAGCTACTGCAGGAAATGTCTTCAAGAAATCTGACTAGATTGATATTACGGTTTCTTGAGTTTATAACACGTTCTATTTTCTTTTAGGGAATCTACACCTATCGAATTCATACTTAGTAGATTTGCTTTATGAAAACGTATTTATTTACTAATATCTGAAAAAAATCTCCTAACCATCGCATTGCTATGTAAATAAAAATAGGTTCACATATTGAATAATTACTATTTGCTAGCGTTTATTCAACTCACAATATTTGTATGAAACAGATTTTTCATTCAAATTACACTACAGTTTACGAATTTTATCTCTATATAATATTACGCGTTTTTTTCTATTTCAAGAATGATAAAAGAACTGGCAAGTAACTTAAAGTTTTAAAATTAAAATAAGCATAATGATTTATACAAGAATCGAAAAATTTAAAATTAAATTTAGGAGGCGTCATGAAATTCATCCGCATTGCAGTCAACTGGAAGCGTGCCCAGAAGACTGGCAGCATTGCCTCGTTGGATAGCAATGCTCATCTTTTGTGCCAAATACGTGCCAGCCCATTGGTTACCCGAGGCGTCGATCTCTGAAATGGGATCTCGCACTTGGACCCCATGTTCCAAAGGTTTCGACCCCAAACGGCTCAAATATGTTATCTCCTACTAGATTTACGTATTTGCGCCGTTTGAGAGTCTCCACTGAAGCAGCAGCAGCGCCCGCACAACCTGCTGTGCTGGGAAGATGAGATGGCGCAAGGGTATCGACACACGTCGCGTCCCACACCAAAGGCCTACCCAGCTTCCACGGCAGCAAAGACATCCCGTCCGGTCTTTTGCCATCGTCGCGTGCCAAGCCCCGAGGTTCAAATTGGGCTGGAACGCAGGCGGTAACAAGAGCATGGCGCAGTATGTCATTGAGGTTGGCGTGTCGTGAAATACGACCTGCGCTCTTGCTGCATGACAGACCATGGTAACCAAGGCTATCGAGAGCCTCTCCACAGTGACAGCGATGCGGATCCCTATATATTGAATGATCTAGAAACTATATTCTTAATTTATAGCCGACGTTTCGATTTCTTTACAGAAGTCATGGTCACGGTAGACTTAGGTTATATTATTTTGTCGTTGATTTTTATATTAGACCACTATATTTTAGAGATTTATGACATTGTAATGTTATGGCAGCGTCCGAGCTATTATCATGATAAGTTTTATTTAAGATTGATGTGGCCTGAAAAAAGATGTTGTGACGAGAATTGAGAAAGGAATGCTGAGATGGTTTGGACACGTGGAGCGAATGAGTGAAGAAAGAATGACGCACCAAATATATGAAGCAAACGTGTATGGGCAAGCCGGTCGCGGCTGACCACGTAGAACATTCGTAGACCACCGTAGGCACCCGGAACCGGGCCCTTAGTCTAGATAGAACTCGTGATTATTAATTAAAACTATTTTAGATAATATTTATCCCATAAAAACAATACTTGTCAATAAAACCAAGTACAACCGTTCAACCAAACAAACACACAAACAAACAAACAAACTCTTCAGCTTTATATTTTAGTATAGGTAAGATATAAGATTAGAGAGAGATTAAAGATTTTTAATAAACCGACCTGGTTTTACATGGATCCCACAACTTTTTCGGTAGCGAGACTTGTTTTTTTTTTGACAAGTATTGTTTTTTATGGAATCTCATTTCTTTTTGTAGATAGTTCTACTTTTGTCCTTTTGCGGTACCTTCTACTTCTTGTACACAATAGAAGGTACCGCAAATATTCGTGTACAAGATGTAGAAGATACCGCAAAAGGACAAAACTAGAACCATCTTTTTGTAGATAGTTCTACTTTTGTCCTTTTGCGGTACCTTCTACTTCTTGTACACCAATATTTGCGGTACCTTCTACTTCTTGTACACCAATAACGAAGCCCTAACTGCAAATGTAATTTTGTAATCCTATATATTAATATAGGCACAAAGTTATTTATGCTGTTGATGTATGTCGAAAACTGGAGAGCAGTTGAAAAATATTTTAGTTTTCCCTTGATTCACACATCATCATCAGCCCTTTATACTGTCCCACTGCTGGGCACGGGCCTCTTCTCACTATGAGAAGGGTACTATGGACTAAGTAGTCCACCAAGCTTGCCAACTGCGGGTTGGCATATTACACGTGTCTTTCGAGAACATTATGGAGAACCCTCAGACATGTAGGTTTCCTCACGATGTTTTCCTTCACTGATTAGCAAGCGATAATTAACAATTTAATACGCACTTAACTCCGAAAATTCATTTGTGCCGAGACCCTCTGCATAGTATATATATATAGGTCTCTCCACTCAGCTATCGCTGCTCTAATATTGAATACGTAGGGACTACGAGTTACTTGCATGAGGACTATTTGTCACAAAATGGGGCATAGTTAAGTCGAAATAAATTACAAGTTAATAACATAGTGATTATACATTTACTTTTAATGTGACGATTTATTGCGCAAAATAAATCATTGTAACTAATAACTTAAGAAGCTAAGAAGATCAAAAATTAGCAGCTGCTGCCGCCAGAAGTCAACGTAATAGTTCTCGCATATCATTCAACAGAATATACACCTATGACGAGGTAAGGTTTAACACACAAGTCAGTGGCTATCTGATCAATTAACACGTTGCTAGGCATTGGCATTGTTAACGAACCGTGTTGATTGGTGACCGTTTACCACTACATAAAATACGCTGCTATTGAAATTGGATTGGAACCAGCTTTAGAGCAAACCAGATACGCCGTACGGCGGACACGTTAAGTTTATTTTTTAGTTCCGTACCTATGGGAGACTCTAGGAAATTCATTTCTAAAGTCGTAGTCGTGTAGCATCTATCTATATGAGCATTCCAAAGTTACAGACAATACATCAACGTATGAAGCTAAATTCTCTCGTGTGTCTCTTGACTGACCATTAGAATCCATCCTGCTGTTCATGAGGTGTTTTTGCAAATTAATGCAGAAAAAAGTTTACAAAACTGAGTCAATTATGGATGAGATGGATGTTAGTCTATAGTTGAGCGCTACTAAAATGTTACCTACTATTTTTAAATGGGAACTACTTTGGCCTATAACTGAACTGATTAAAAAGAGTGGCCACGAGTTTTATTGCCCGTTCTTTCTCGTGGTTCTACCTATTGCTTTGCGAACGAGGCAGTGAATGTAAATGTAGAAGCATTAGTAATTTACTTTAAAAGTTTGACGTTCATAAGCGTCACCTTGTGACCTAGATGAATAAATGATTTTTGACTTTGACTCTGTTTCTTCTGTAACTGGTACGAATACTAACAGTTTTCGTTCGTAAAATTGGATATATCAGCTTTTCTAATGGCACATGCCTGTAAGAACTTAAATGGAGCCAGCTGATATTTGACGGTATCTGCTCAGAAACTTGAGCAGTATTTCATATGCATTTAACACGAATCGCTGGCTTTGCATGATATATTATTTCGCCCTGTTCATAATGTCCACCTACTTAGGTACCCGCCAATTTAGTTCTTCCAACTCACTACCTTACTCAATAGTCTCCACAATTTTGCGTACTACTCCTTAGAAGTGTGGCTCTATTTGCGAAAGGAGGATATTGCAGTATTTGTGCATATTTCTTCTTTGTTTGATCGAGTTTAACCAGTTCTACCCCAAGTTTCTGAGCAGATACCCTCAAATATCAGCTGGCTCCATTTAAGTTCTTACAGGCATGTGCCATTAGGAAAGCTGATATATCCAATTTTACGAACGAAAAACTGTTAGTATTCGTACCAGTTACAGCAGAAACAGAATAAGGAGTTAAACCAGGATCGTTCGTTACATTTTTAATAAAATTTGTAGAACATGTCAAGACTTTTCCAAAAGTGAATTCGACACCAACACAATAATAGAAAATAAAAAAAAGGTTTTAATATGAGAATTGATTTATTTGATTTGTTGTATACTTAAACACTATGTACATATATACAGGGTGTAACAAGACCCTTAACGAAAACTGAAATCCCATGTTGTACCAATCAGTACGAACATTTTTTACTTCGGCACTATACCTGGGAAATTGCTGGTTCAGGAGATATTGAAGCTCAAAGTTAGTATGGAATTTTTCTAATTAGGTACAAAATCGATGCATTTACCCCGCCAATATGTTCTTTAGATGCCCTTTAACCCCATGGATAAGTAGGTATTTCGAGCGTTGCACGCGCGCGCTTTTAATTGCGGTTTAAAAATCGTTAAAATAAAATAAAAGTCGTTTCCCAGGTATTATTTTTGGTTAATATGTCTTGGCATGATGTCCACAACGAGTAGACTTCGGCTTGGTGATGGGTCTTGTGACAGCCTTTCTATATATACACACACACACACACACACACACACACACACACACACACACACACACATATATATATATATATATATATATATATATATATATATATATATATATATATATATATATATACACCACTATTTTTTAATTAGTACAAAAACTTTAAGGACAGTTTAGCGAAGATATTATTATCATATATGTGACGCAAGAATTTCATAATATCAATAAAGAGCAAAGGTGTTATCATTTGTTTATTGTAGAAAATCTCACTTAAATCATAGTGATATTTTACAATCCATTCAGTTATTAATTGATAATATTGCATCCTGCTCATTCGCATTCTCTCTGTCGCACTTATGATGTAGGTAGCCATAGAAAATAAAATGAAGAAAAATAATAAATGTAGGTAGTTATTTTTTAATTTTGTTAATTCTACCCTCTCCTTCATACTTCATTCGGGCTTAGGACCGGTAAAATTTATCGTTTAACAAGTAATTAAATACGGAGGTATGTAATTAGAAAGCAAACAAATATCAAAATAAAAGAAGGTGTTCTGGACTCAAAGAAAAGAGTAATTTTGGCGTATTTAGGAAGTTAGAATCATCTGCTATTTACAACCATATTTTATCATCATCATGTCAGCCTAGAGACGTCCACTGCTGGACATAGGCCTTCCTCAAGGTGTGTGGAGAACACAGACCGATTTTGAGCCGCCCGCATTAAATTATTATTTACTTAAGTACGTATTATTTACTAAACTTACAAGTATTTCCATTGTCCTTCGAAATGTCCACCACCGTTGTCAAAAGCATCCAATATGCACTGTTTTAATTATTGTTTGACACTGACTGGTTCACTTTTGTACACTCACAATAAGATGTCCATGGGTACACAGCTGCACTCACGATTTTTCCACTCAAAAAGTACGCACGAAGCATAGCTACATACTCCCGTGATATGAACTGATATGATAGGCCATCGCGTCGGGAAAAGGTAGACAAACAATTAACTTTTGCAACGAAATTAGATACGCTCACTTTCGCTAGCAATTTAGCACTGTTTGTCGCATCGTCGGGGCGTGGCGCAGGCGCAGGGGGGAGGGGGTTGGTGGGAAAATTTATCAATGGTTCATTTTACTATGATAGTATGCGGGTCGGTCGTAGCATTAGTATTGCATTTACCAATTATCACGTATTTTTGTGGACAGTTTTGAGACAGTTTTGGGACTTAGTGTTTTTATTTTTTAACTACATAAATATGTTCAGTTAAAGATACTTAGTGCTCTGTTAAATTTTTTGTACTAATTAAAAAATAGCGGTGTATACGTCACCTACAAAAATCAACATCACCAACTTTGGAGATATTATCTGGTATATTTAGTTGTAAAATTCTACAATAATGTGTTTTGGTAATATTTACTTTGTATGGATTTGCGTCGGTTTATTTAAAGAGTTGCAGCTAGCCAAAGCGGTTCTCTGCCTACTTTCTAGCATATGAAATCAATAAAAAAACGTGCATTTCGATCTGCGCACGATATTTTTGTTAAGAGCAGAATTTTATCTTTCTCATGATTATCATACATTCGCACGTGCTATTAAACTAAAGCCTTAACAGGCGCTCAAAACAAAAATGATTCGTACAATGGCTTACTTTCGAAGATTTTCATTAGTTATAAATTTTTATCTCATGTATTAAGAAATTCCTTAATAGATTGGACATTTTCTATTTAACTATTATAGTTTCTTTGAAATCAGCTGCTGGAGTTACACAAAACCAAATTAAACTTGTAAGTTTAATTTGTATTTGTGTAACTCACCTTATGGTGAAGTTTATTACTATTGAAATGTGTAAACAACAAAAACGTAGTAATTTTTCATAAGATTTATTGTGATTTAGTAATACAGAAGTACGTCAAAAATTTGAAGGGTCTGGCCTACCAGACCCTTCAAATTTTTGACGTACTTTTACTATTTTTCATCCTAATGAAAAATAGTAAAAGTTTAAATAGAGCAAATAAATTATGGGAGCACCCCAAAAACACGTTTTTTATCGTCTCCCTTTTGTTTATGAAGAATTACACATAGTAATATATAATAGATTACAGATTATAATAATTATATCAATAGAATTATAAGTATCTAGTATGTATCTTCTTATTCAGATAGTTTTTATTCAAGGTGTAATATACTATAAAGTACCTATTAGGTATGTTTAAATATTAAGAACTATTTCTTATGATTTTAATTCGAATGTGTTGAATCAGAATATTTATTTGCAAAACTACTGTTACAAATGGTGTTACAAAGCAATTCATACAAGATTCAAGTTGATTTAATGGCACTGATACACTTGAGCATACACGTGTAATGAGCATTCGTGCGAATGTTACAAAACTGAAAACAAAAGAGTGTGTTTTGGCGAGCATTCTTACGAACATTCTGGCGAGCCTTCGAATATAGAAAATACATAGAAAATTATTTATTTATTTTATTTTATTTATTTTTTTAATAATAATATTCTACCCCATTCACACAACACCATCTAGTCCCAAACTAAGCAGAGCTTGTACTATGGGTACTAGATAAATGAAACATATATATTTACTTTTTTTTGTTGTAAATACATACATTTTATACATAGAAACACCCAGACCAAGACAAACATCCATATTCACCACACAAATGTTTGACTTGAGCGGGTATTGAACCCGCGACCTTCGGCGTGGCAGTCCACTACACTACCGCTTTTTTTTTTGCGGGGGGAAATCCCCATGGACTACCTCAGCCTGGGGAAAGGCGGAGGGGCGTGCCGGACTCTTACCGGCTAAAACCACCCCGGTGTCTCCTCGCACGTGCCGCGGGGCCGCGGGAATCCAGATTCTTCCGCAGCCCCACACTAGTGCTGGCCGGTTCTTTCCGGGCCTCGTCTCCTGCACGGGGTAGTGAGGTGTTGAACTACCCCGTGCATCGCCTCAGAGGCGCGCGCCGACACCCGCGCGCGCCTGCAACTCGGGTCCATCGAATAGGGGGCGGGGACTTCCCAAAGTCCCTCGTCCCTGGACTGGGGAAGGGAGTCGAGATCTCCCTCTCCCGTTCCGCAGTTTCCTCCTGCGACATCACGTCCTCGCAGAAGGAAACCACTGCGTCCCACGACTCTGCGCTACCGACCATCCTACGTACAACGGCCGGCAGCGTCAGATCGCCTCCTACTTCATTTGTGAGGACACGGCGCTGCTCCTCCCAAGCTGCACACTCGGCGAGCGTGTGTTGCGCCGTGTCCTCCTCGCAATCGACGCAGTGGTGGCACCGTGCGTCCGGCTCCCTATCTATGCGGCACAGGTACTTGCCGAAGCAGCCGTGCCCCGAAAGCACCTGCGTCACCCTAAACGACAGGGAGCCGTGCCTTCTCCCGAGCCAGTCGTCGAGTACTGGCCGGATCGCCTCGACGGTAGCGAGACCGGCGGTAGAGCGCAGAAGCCTTTGCCGCCATTCCGCCACCAAGACCTGACGAAGCTCCTCTCGGCGCAGCGCGATCTGCCGCTGCACCGGCGTCGAGCCCCGTGTCCGCTCTTCCTCGCGCCATTTATATAATGACGCGAGTACTTTCGCCTCTAGGTCCCAGGGCGGGGATCCGGCCAGGACGCAAGCCGCCTCGTAAGAAATCGTGCGATACCCGCGGACGACTCTGACCGCCATCGCCCTCTGCGGTTTGCGCAGAATGGCGAGAGTGCTGGCCATCATGTCCATCGCCCACACAGGGGGACTACACTACCGCTAAACCAACTGGTCGTCTGGCGGTTAAATTATTTACTTCACTTTGACTTATGATTATTATCTTATGTAAGAGTAAGATAAATGTACAAATGACGTTTCGAATGTTCGTAGTTTGTTACTAATTTGAACTTGACTAGTGATGGGCTTACTCAGAATGAATATCGATAAAATATCGATTAAGTTTACAATAAATCCTTAGATTGGATTTACTCAGAATTGATTTCAATAGAATGTTGACAAATATAATTGATATATAAATTTGAATGTAGGAACTTATGTAATTTATTAAACCTGTTCAAGTTAAGATCTGCATTTTATTATTAAGTAACATCATTCGTTTATGTATCTTAATACTCTAGAAAATTTTATAATGTCGAACCGAACAACAAACAGCCCCCTTAGCCAAATGGCATTCGATTAACGATATCGCTAGTCGCTAAGTGCAAAAATGTATGGAAATGACATAAGACTTCGTTATATCACGTGGTCAACGAAGAAGAAATTCCTTATGTTGCCATGGCAACCAAGCGTTGTCGAAAGTAGATATCAGAGCGAATGCCGTTTGGCTAGGGCCTCTGTGTTTGGTTCGACAAAACAAAAAACGGCGAATGCTCGTTGTTCTGTTACAAGTGAATGCTCAGATGTATCAGCGCCATAATTCAATTTGTCGATTAGAAATCAAAATTGATGGTACCTAGTTTATTTATCTTATTTATTATTCAGACACTATATCAGACAGATAGTCTGATATAGTGCCAGACGGCTACAATCAGGTTATCATAATTATTAATAAAATATATGATTAGAATCTGGTCCTATTTAATAATTTTATCAATAAAATGGCACCATAAAAAGAAGAAATTTTATGATATTCATGCATTTGCGATTTGGCGGTTTTTCTGTCACAATGAGCTGGTCCTTTCTCGTGTTTTGTTTGTCGTTTTATGTGGTGTTTGCGAAACATGAGCTCTATGACGGGTAAGAATAATATTTACATTGCTATTGCGTGTTTTCATTATATTATAAATTGGATTATTAAAAATATTAAAATTGATTGAGGCAGTATACTTTATGATAGTGTTCTTAAGCAACTGTTCAATTATATCTTGCAAACGTGGCACTATGTAAATGTAAAAGATGAATCTTAAAGTGATTATTTTTTTACTTTTCTCTTGTAACATAACATAACATAACTTCACGCCTTTAATCCCCGAAGGGGTAGGCAGAGGTGTATTACACACCCACACTTCGCCAGTTATGTTTCGGTCCCAATGTAATAGGGGGCGAGCCTATTGCCATCTACCGGGCACATTCTTAAGCGAGCGATCATTTATTAACATTTTTAATACACACTTATCTTCGAAAAGTCAGAGGTGTGTGCCCGGCGGGGTAACTGTAAATTACTCTATATTTATTTCTGTTCGTTTTTCATTCATAACTAGTTTTTATTAATCTAATTATTACTGTACATTTTCTGTTCAGACATGCAGTATATGAAGTAAACACTAAAAGTTTAGAAGAAATCAAACTTATCAATGACTTGGAACACGAATTATTTTTGGACGTCTGGACTCATGCTTTGCCCGGCAAGGCTGGACAAATTCTTGTACCCAAAGCAAAAAAAGAAGTATTTGAAGATGCGCTAAATGTAGCGGGTGTGGAATATAAAATTGCTGTCGAGAATATCAAAGAGTAAGTCTTGATCTCAACATCACAACTTATGTGGCAAAAATATCTCCCAGTCAAAGGAGTCATTATAAAATGAAAACTAAAACCTTTGTCTAGATTGGGGACTTCATTCATTTTAAATATCATGAACACATTCCGGGGCAGTAAAAGAGACGATACTGTCCTTCAAAATGTTAGTAAGATAGATTACAAGTAATATGTTATACTGAGTAGATTATCTGATCCTTAATCTATTAAAAAGTTTGATGCTTTTTTTTTCAAACATAGTAAGCAATAAAACAAAGGAATCTTAAATAGTTTAAAATTAATAAAATAACAAAAGAATTACAAATAAAACGATTTTTTGTGTTAGTTATATTTGTATCCTTGCTTAATTTTTATTCTGCTTACAGATTTTTAGACTTGGAGGATAAAAAATTAGCAGCTGCTGCTACCAAAAGCCAACGTAATAGCTCTTTCATATCATTCGACAGAATATACACTTATGACGAGGTATGATTTTTTATGTTATCAATATTATAAACGTATAAGATAAACAATGCTTAATTGTAAGCAGTAACTTACATCGTCACACGAGATTACTTAAAATCACTGAGAGCTATCGGGATAAATCAAATGTTGTTGGAACGACAATTCGATGCACTAACATTTCATTCTATGTTTAATTTAATTTTAATTTATTTTTCGTCTTGTATATATTAAATAGGCTTACTTTAATTTTAAGACATGATAAAAGATAATTTATGTATTATGGAATAAATATTTTGATCGCATGTGTACTAAAATAAATATAATTCTATGTTTCGTATTTGACAACAAAAAAACTTTTTCATAAAAACAAATATCGTGTTTTCTTTCGAAAATTTAAATCAGGTGTTAGAAAATATGTGATCATAATTTGGCAAAATACGAATTTGTCGCTACCAAAGGTAAAACGTTTTTAATCGTTAACGTGCCTAGTACGATAGCACATAAGGCTGAATTTATTATTTCAGGTCGATGAACTCTTGGAGACGTTAGCTCGAGAATATGAGCATGTTACTTTGGTCACTGCAGGTCGCAGTATTGAGGGTAGACCTATCAAGTACCTGCAGATTTCCACCACGAGATTACAGGTAATATTTGCTTTTCACATTTTACACATTTTAGTAGTGCATACTCTTATTTTTCTGGTAGGACCAATTTATCAAGAGCACTATTGACAACTGAAAAATTGTATTTAATCTAATATTATATTTTATTTAAAAATATTTTCAGGATTTCAGAAAGCCTATTGTGATGTTGCAATCTCTTTTACATAGTCGTGAATGGATTTCACTGCCGGCCACTTTGTATGCCATCCAAAAGCTAGTTATTGATGTGACTGAATCTGATTTGGTGAATGATGTTGACTGGATCATTGTTCCCATCGTTAATCCTGATGGATACATCCACACTCACACTGATAATGTAAGTCTGATAGGCATAGCCTATCTAAAACATGCTGTTGAATTTTTCAGATTTTTTACATTACAGTTTGCCTACAACGCTTAAGATCTCGTTACTACGTTTGTTTTAAAAGTTTAAAGTATTGATATACACAATAATACAGTAGGCGGTTATTAAGGTAATCGCCTAAGATACTCAAAATCTTTAAAAATGGTGACGTGAAACAGACTATAACTTTTGCTGGGTAACTAATTTTAATCCTTATAGTGTGGACTGTTCAGCCTTTAACAGTCCACTGCTGGACTAGGCCTCTCCTTTGAAAGGATATAGTGTGGACTGTTAACAGTTTAATAATACTATGACGTCTGCAATTAACAACGAAACAGTAATATTTTCGATTCTTATAGACACAATGATCGATTCAAATATTTTATCAATGGTATGTGTTTGTAGGGCCGTTTCTGGCGCAAGAATCGCCGCAGCGGTCTAGTGGCCGATGACTTCTGCTCTGGCGTCGACCTCAACCGAAACTTCAACATCAATTGGGGTACTGCTTCCAGTAACAACGTATGCTCGGAAACCTTCCACGGTAGAGGACCTATGTCTGAACCAGAAACACAAGCCGTCGGTAACATCTTTGCCATTCACAGAACGAGAATAGCCATGTTCCTCGATATCCACAGTTTTGGCAGCATGATTCTATTCGGTTATGGCAACGGCGTTCTTCCTCCAAATGCGTTGATTCTCAACTTGGTAGGTGTGAATATGGCACAAGCTATTGACAGAGTCAAGTGGTCATGGAAGCCCAACTATATTGTAGGTAACGTTGCCCACGTATTGTATAATTCTTCTGGCAGTGCCAGTGATTTCGGCACATCTTCGGGTGTTCCTTTGTCTTATACCTTTGAATTGCCAGCTTACAATAACATCAACGGGTCACTGCAAGGTTTTTTGGTGGATCCTGACTTCATTGAGCAGGCTGGTTTTGAGACCTGGGAGGGCATCAAAGCTGGTGCCAGATATATTTTAAGCACAAGAAAATCAAATGAATAGACTAATACTACAAGCATATTACTTAACTATACATCAAGTGAAATAAAGCATTATGTTATATTTAAATGTTTTATTCTTTCATTATAAATTGATTGTCGCACCTAGGTTCTTACAAAAAAAATTATAATACCAACTTTGCCTTGAGGTGTTAAGAAGACCTTGTTTTTCACAGCTCTTAAAAGCCGTCCATAAAATTGGTTCCGTAGACGCTTCTAATAGCACATGCCAGTAGGAAATCAAATTCATTTATTCGTGGTGGCTTAGCGACCCAAAGTAAAAAAATCAGATGGATTAAGTTAATTTTTTGCCAACTTGCTCGGCACGTTAATTTTAACTGCCAACCCATTCCTAATTCCTGAATACTCTCTGGAACACGACGAATTACTATTACACCTCAGAAATGTGGCACTATTGTGAAATTACATTCTATGTAGTGAATTTATCAAGTTGTATTCCCAATCTATGGCCTCCACTTAGAGAGTCCTACACATTCGACATTATGCTAGTGACTAAAAAAAGCATTGATCTGTATCTCAATGTTGACAAGTGCTTATAAGTAGGCGCTCAGGCCAAACTTGAGTCATGCGATTGCTTACCTTCGACCGTTTGTATTTTTATAAATCTCTGTTATTACTTTTATTAACGTACTCGATATAATTGTCACCTTTTCTTCTGAATAACTATTATATTAGGCTTATAATCGTCATCAGCCCTATATACTGTCCCACTGCTGGGCACGGGCCTCTTCTCACTACGAGAAGGGTAAGGCCATAGTCCACCACGCTGGCCAAGTGCGGGTTGGTAGACTTCACATGTCTTTCGAGAACATTATGAAGAACTCTCAGACATGCAAGTTTCCTCACGATGTTTTCCTTCACCGATAAGCCAGCGATAATAAACAATTTTGGACACACTTTACTTCGAAAAGCCATTGGTGCCGTAGATTATAATCCGGCGTAGCAGTCTGTCGGTCCCACTCCACTATCGCTATCGCTGCTTTATAGTAGCAAAGAAAATTGATAATACACTGGAAAGCAAAAAAATCGACTCACTTCATATTTTCGCACTGAAAGTGTTCTAATTTTTAAATTAAGACCTAAATCTTAATTTAGGTCTTAAATTCTTTAAGTTCTAGATGTTAGCTTTAAAAAAAATAACAATTACTACAGTGTTAACTTTTAGACATTGTCACAACAGTCGAGGAACAGTAACTGTATGATTTCGTACTCGTTAACTCAGTTAGCATTGCGCGACCTTAGGGCGTATAAAAGGTAACCTAACCCTTTACCCTTATCAGTTGACCGTGAAACAGGTACACATCTCGTCAATCTCCAAGCAAGAAAATTTCCCGGAAATGGATACAACAGCGGAAGCAGCGGCTCAAGCAGTTATCCTATTGCAACAGGGCCTGAGTCAACGTCAAGTGGCTCGTACTTTGCAGATGAGCCAGTCAGCGGTATCAAGAATATACCGAAGGCACCGGGAGACTGGTGGCTTTCACCGACGAAGAGGTTCCGGTAGAAATCGGTCCACTTCGGAGGCAGACGATCGCTTTATCGTCCGTACTTCGCTGAGGAATCGTTCTCTCACTGGAGTCCAAGTTCAACGGGAGCTCCGAGAAACACGTGGGGTAGCTGTAAGTTCTTGGACAGTGAGAAGAAGACTCAAGGCAGCAACCCTCACTCCAAGAAGACCAGCAACGGGTCCCAAATTGACTGCAGGTCATCGAGCAGCCTGGCTACGTTTTGCAAGAGAACACGTCGATTGGACTGAGGATCAATGGCGCTCTGTTCTCTTCTCGGATGAAAGCAGAGTATGCCTACATGGTAGCGACAGCAGGAGAAGGGTGTACAGAAGACCTGGGGAGCGATACGCACAATGCTGCATAGCAGAAACTGTTGCGTACGGAGGAGGTTCCTGCATGGTGTGGGCTGGCATATCAATGGAAGCAAAAACTGAACTGGTTTTCATTGAAACTGGCCGCCATGTGGGGGGTTGACCGCACATCGGTATATTGAAGATATCTTGGAAAACCACGTCATCCCATACGCTGGTTTTATTGGAGAAAACTTCATCCTGATGCAGGATAATGCCCGTCCACACAGCGCAAATGTCGTGCGGCAGTACCTACGAGAAGTGGGTATCGCTGTTATGGACTGGCCAGCTCGTAGTCCGGACTTGAATCCTATTGAACATTTATGGGATAACCTTAAGAGAAGAATCCGGGCTAGAGATCCTGCACCAGGTACAAGAGCTGACCTGCAAGCGGCTCTGACCGAGGAATGGGAGGGTATACCACAAGACAGAGTGAAGCACCTCATTGGGTCAATGAGGAACCGTTTAGAAGCTGTCATCAGAGCAAGAGGGGGTAACATTCGTTATTAAAGTGGTAATCATTATGTAAAAAAGTTTATTTAAAATGTTATGGTGTCTTTTATTTTAATTTTTTTACCCTTAATTTTTCAAGTTTTAGTACTCGCAAAGTTTAAAAACATTTATTGTTCAAGAAAATGAGTACAAGTTAAGAGTATTTGTACTCATTTTAAAGCCAACATCTAGAACTTACAGAACTTAAGACCTAAGTTAAGATTTAGGTCTTAATTTTAAAACTAGAGCACTTTAAGTGCGAAAGTATGAAGAGAGTCGATTTTTTTGCTCGCCAGTGTATGTATCAAGAAAATGGTCCGCGGATCGAACCTTGTATATTTAAAGCTGAACCTGAAAATGTCTTCCTATAATCTTGACCTCCTGGATCCTGATCCCAATTAGGAAGACAGAAACAATCGAAAGCTTTATTCTTAATATCATGATGACGAAATAGCCTGACCAAAGTATCGTGATTTACATAAGCAAAGCCGCAAAATACTTATATACCTGGGTAAGTCGCAAAATATATCTAAAACATCTAAGAATTTTTTTAGATCAGAAAATTTACTTACGCAACTTGCGCGTCAATAGTTGAACGACTTTTCGTAAATCCCAAAAAATTTTGATGAAAAAAGCTTATGACTTCAATATTGCAATGTCTAACAAACCTATTAGCTATGTTCACGACAGTAGCTTCACCTAGCATGCGCAACTATCCGGGATTATGCTAAATAACGACGTATCAGTATTTTATTGCTTTCTAGTAATTATAGTGTAGTGACTAGTATCAACTTAGCATCCACATCGGGTTACTGAAGTTCGATAAATAACTGTGTTATTTTGCTTAACTTAACCATAGTGTGAGGCGTTGCATATATTCTACAAATCAAATTCAATGATTCAAATACCCTCTATACATTTTCAGTCACCACTCATGCAATGCTAATAGAATCAAACAATCCCTGTATTTACCATATTTTAGTATACCATGCATGGATTTGGCATATTAACTGCGGGCAATACATATATATATTTTTTTGTCCTGTAGGTATGTTACCCAGGTAGTATTGTGTAGGTGTAATGTAAGGCTGACCATTTATGTTAATCATTGCAACTACAGATGTTATTGTGTCTCTTTTTTTCTTGCTTTAACACCTACCTACTATTAAATATGATTTTTAATGTTTTGAATTGTTTGCTAGTAGGTAACAATGTTGTAATTGTTCAGAACTTGCCCTAGACAGACTGGGAATTGTTTGTAGGCACAGTGGAAGCAAATTTATATTCATCCAGTTGTTCTAAAGCAATCAAATGTCTGACATATATTACTGAGATTCTCAGCGATGACAAATTATAATGTACAATTACCTGTATGTTCACTGATGTCAGGCCTGGAACTAAGTTAGGGAAAAACAAACAAAACTAAGGTGGCCACGATAGATTGAATGAATTATCCACTTAGCTGTTCCTCCCAACTTGATGTCCTCTCCGTCTTGACACGAGGGCACGAGGCACGTTCACAGGAGTCACAATTACAGTTTTACAAATGTCAATGTTCAACTCAACTTTTGCCGGGTAAATCAAATAGCGGAAATTTATAAGATTTCACAATACAATTCGCGAAGCTGGTTTAACCATGTGCTTTCAAAAAGGCGATGATTCAAGATACGGCGTGGTCCAGACAACTTTTTATACCGGGTTTTTTCACTGACCGCGGGAAACGAACAAACTATTCGCGAAGCTACCAGGATGTGCTTTTCAAAAGGCGATCAATTTATTTCAATTACAAAACCAAAGATACTGCGTCCGCGCAACCATTTTTCCCAACAACGGAAGTTGACAGTTCAGTGTGACCATAGTCAAATTTTACAATAGACTAAACTAAACGTTACTAAATCGATATAATCGACTTGACTTATCATAAAAACTATTTCTATTTCAAACAGTAAAGCTGATTCTTCACCAGAGTGGCGAGACGAGGCGAGGCGAAGAGAGAATTGAAATTTGTATGGCAAATTTTCAATTCTCTCCCAGCGCATCTTTGGTGGAAACAGTGTGGATTGGCGAGAATATGCGAGGCGTGAATTGAAATATTTGTTTGTGTAAAAATTAACCGTATTGCTTCCGATATAGAGTATAAATTAACTTTGCAACAGAAACACGCTTCTCGCGATAGAAATTGCATGTGTATTGCAAGACGAACTCAAACAGCACTGTACCTATATCTATATCTAATGAAGCCTACGGGCGGAGCGGCGGTCACGCGCGAGCTCACGATGGCAATTTTAGTGGAAAAGGGTCAGTGCGATTTCAATTCCCTTCTTGCCTAGTCTCATATCGCCACTCTGGTGGAAAATCACCTTAATGCTTGGTGGAAAGTAGGCATTTGTGCATTTTATTGATGAAATTTTGTATTTTGATGAAATAGGTATATGTACATAATTTGTCATTTGATAATGTAATTCTTAGATTGATAATGTAAGATGCAGTATAATATTGTAGCATGATAATATAAACCAAAACCTAGGTTTTGTTGTGGCAAACATTTATGTGTCTGGCTCATTGTAACTTAATGTGAAATGAGCCATGAGTTTTTTAATATTTGGGTTTCAAGAATATTTATGAGTGGTTCTATAAGGAAATATTATACTTTAATCAATTAATTATTTATGATGACTTAGTAAACATTCATATAGGTACTTATATGTATGGTGTATATTCAAGTAAAGCAACAACAAAAAAAAAGAAAAAATATATTTTACATTGATAAAGTTAAACAGTTTTAAAGACTAGCAAGGTTTCAGACAACAAACACTGTCAGAATTACACTTAACTATGAATGGTTAGCCTACTACTATTCTTAATGCTTTTCACAGTATTTTTATTTGGCATTTCCGTGTATATGGTCATAGCATCTCATTATCCGAAAAAAATTGAATCCATAGTGCATTATAAACAACTGATTAGGTATCAGTTTTTTCACTAATTCAGGTAGATAGCAAATGAACTGTCTACATATAGGTATGTAGACAGTTCATTTGCTATCTACCTGAATTAGTGCAAATGTTTAATGTATTAACCTGGCACGGGCACGATTGCAATGGATCTTTGAACCATAAAATACATGGCAGAAATTGTTATGAAAATTCAAATGATATGTTATAGAAATGTTGCTTCAGCAACCTTGTAATGACTGACTTTTATGCACATATCGCATAAACACTAAACATATTTTGATATAAGGCTTGTATTAACAGTTAAAACTAGAAATTATACAATATTTGGTCATTTTAACTTATCAAACTGGATGGTAAAATCATCATAAATCATTGTTTTATGGGAAAAAGTTAAATAATTAATTATTTAATTGTCAATTAGTAATATATAATAACAACTGTAAAGGAAAGGACATGAAAAAACGGCCTTATTGAAGTATTTACTTGTTGATATGAGAGAATTTTTAAGTCTTCAAATGGCTTCATGTATTTATGAATATAAAACTTACTACATGGTTTGAAAACAGTCATCACCTTGTACCTATAGTGTCATAGTGTTATTATTAGCTTCATAAGAATCTGTGTTTAACAGTGTTATCGAACTAAACTAAAGTACCTACTATGTTTAGTTGATAACAAATTGTTAGTAAATTTACTTATAAGATCTATTCTAAATTGTAAATGTAGGTATGTGCACTATTTTGGAAATAAAATTTACTTTACTTTAAATGTTTTAATATTTTCCAAGTAGTTTTCTACAAAATAACAATATTTTGTAGAAAACTACTTACTAACTATCTGTATTGATATTAATTAATTATTGCATCTATTCATCACAAAGTTGTATAAAAACATGTACCTATTTGTGATACAACGCATCTGTTCTATCCCAGCTACATTTATCTCTAGGGCATCTATCGTAGCTATACTGGTGTAATTTAAGTTATTAAAAAGATGATCTGTGCAATGGATGAATAGTGATAGTAAGCTCCATGTATAGTGTAATATGCTATAGTTTTTATTTTAGAAGCAGTATTAGTACCGACACCACGTGGCTCCTTGCAGCTGGTGCTGGATGGATACCATTTCGTCAGGAACAAGGCTTGGGCTCAGAACGTGTACTGGGTGTGCAAAAGAAGAACCCATGGGTGTACAGCGACCGTCCTCACTATTGGCAACGAGATTGTAAGACTGAAAGGAACCCACACCAAAAATTGTCCGTAGCGTGACGAAATTTTGTTAATAAACTACATATTTTTTACCTATAAAAAAAATAAATAGTAAATTAAAGATAAATAAAAAGACGAAGTGGTATTTTTACTATTAACGGTCATCCACTGCTGACGGTATTTCAATTCGGAATTCAGTACAGTCAATAATAACTCTTGTATTGATGTAATCTGGACTGAAACACTTGGTCATTGTTGCTTCTACGGTGGGTCTATTCGGATAAAAAATTAAATTAGTAGATATTAAAAAATCTAGCTTGTGCAAAGCTAGATTTTTTAAGATCAAATGAAATATTCGTGAGATTGTGGTTCTGTGTACACCAAAAAATACACTCAATGCTGAAAATGTCAAGCCAGTTTTAATTTTTATCAAAAAATAAGAAGTCAGTCTTTAATGAAAACTGTACATCTTTACATAGTTCATCTTGTTAATTAAAACTTAAAATTGCTAAATGACACACCAGCAAGATCTAGGAGTTCTTGATATTTTTTTATTGATAAAATACCAACAAATTATTGGCTGTTTGTTTCGGTAGATTGATCCTCATACGATTTTTGTCAGTGCAACAGCTTTTATCTTTCTTTCTTGAATTATTTTTCATTACAATTCTTGATGTTGTTGCTATATCCAATTGGATTTCAGCATCACAGTGATCACTGTAAATGAATCTAAGACAAAATAATTTAGCGGTATATTAGCGGTTATTATTATAGAAATAGGTATTTATACCTTTGTAAAGGTTACTTGTAAAGGTTTGTAATGTAATGTTCAATGTTCTCGGTAAGTATCACTGTGTGTTCGGGGTTCTCTCAGGTCAAGAAATAAAAGATGTGTTCATCAGTACTAATGCGTAATCTATTCAGGAACAATTACACGTTTACATTGTACTCGCACCGGGAAACGACTGGCGAGCTTAGCCTAAGTGCCGTGGCACTACAAAGTACAAACATGCATAGTCATCACAATTTGTGGGGCCGCTACATACCTCCCCTTTTTGAAAAAAGTTTGTAAAAAATGTTGAACATGTAATAAAAATCATTAAAGTTATAAAACAATATACCTCTTTTTATTTCACCTGGTTAACTTATTCTATAAATACATTACACAGAACTACGCTACACAATCGTTTTGCTTACAAAGTTGTTTTGATACAATACAATGTTGTCACCTACTCTATCCGATTACAATACCACGAACGGAAATATATAGGTATATTATTACAACAATTGTTTAACTATATCCAGCAAATGTATTTCGCAATACCTAAGTATTTCCTTTCATTACATGATGCAATAAATGTTTAAAACATTACCAACACATACTAAAATGACAAAAATTCTTTGCTTTATAAAGAGTTATAGATAAAACGTATAATTACATTAATAATAAACAAAGTATGTTTGTGTGGCTGTTAGTACGAAATCGCCCTACGACTTTGTCTTGGGTTCACTAGTCAACCACACACATAAAACATAAAGTATGCTAGTATAAAATAAGCATATAAGTATAAAACTAGTACATAACATCTCTTATAGTAGGTAATTACTATCATTTTGCGGACAACTATTATAGATGCCGACTTTAAATTTTCTTACATTAACGTGTATCTTAACTAAGTCTAAGGGTAGCCGTCATGCCGACCTACTCTGCAAAAAATAATTAACGCCCCTTAGAGCCCTCAGTATCCAGCATGACGACGCCAAAAAATAAACATTCACTCTTATAATTATCAGACATTTCACAAACACACTGTTATACCTATGTTAAACTTTCTCCGTCACTACGCACTATTGCATGATGCCACGAATCGAATGACTCCTGAAATAACATAAAAAATGAAATCACTGTAACAACTTTATCAAATTATTAAAAAAAAATATATATATAATACCTGAAAAATTGTACATTTAATCATTATTTTAAGCGTACGATGCTTGCGTCTGCCGTTGAGCAGGCTGCTGGGTCGCTTGAACAGCTGGTCCCGCAGGCCATAAAGATTCCAACTCTTTCCTTGCCCATTTCTTTAGGCGTAAACAAGAGTGCTTACTACATAAACACAAACAAAGTAATACAAGGGCGCTAGCAATTACTATAATAATTATTCCATAGCTTTCCAATTTCTTTTCCATTTCAAGTTGTTTTGCCTGATTTGCTCCTTGTTGAGCGATGATAATTTCTTAATTTTTTGTATTATAATTGCCCATTTTGTACTGAATATACTTATAAACACACTGTAAAAATTACTGTCTCGGTTCCAATTGCTGAAGATTATGTCTAATTTGATACAGTGATTTCTATTTATATTAAAAATATCTAATTCTTTGACATACTTAAAGTTACATGTATCTAACGCTTACAAATTATTTTAATGCTACGGAAGCAAAAATCGTATCGGTGGCTTAATATGACGTCCACTGCGTGAGGTACGAACCATAAGCTGAGGCGATTTTATACTATCATTATTTACTAAAGTATTTGACATACATTGTTCGGGATGCAGGCTATCATCCTGTTCGTTTTCATACAATATAAATGCTGGTTTGAGTCTGTCTATTGATATGTCAATCTCTCTATTAGGTAATTTAACTTTATAAACTTTATCGTTTCTACTAATAACTTTAAATGGGCCATCGTATGTAGGACTAAATGTCTTCTTCAATAAATCATTTCTAATAAAAACTTACGTGAATCGCTAATCGCTTGTGACTCGGGCCTTAACTTACGAATGCTCTGATGCAACTGTTCTAGAAAAATGTTCGAATTGAATCTACGCAATTTCGAACTTGGAAAAAATCTCCAGGAAGCCTAATGGGTTGGCCATAAACCATCACAGCAGCACTGATGCCTGAATCGTTTCTACAAGCTGCTCGTAATCCTAACAAAACTGTTGGTAGCTAATTTACCCAATGCTTATTATTTATTAAACGTGCGGTCAGTGAGCTCTTTAACGAACGATGCCATCTCTCTATCATCCCATTACTCTAGGGGTGATAGGGTGTGGTTCTGATTCTTTGTATACCTAAATATGACAACAAGTTGTTAAACAAGTCACTTTCGAATTGCCTACCTTGATCCGTTGTTATTCTAAGCGGGCAACCAAACCTACATATCCAGTTTTCATATATTACTTTAGATACAGTCTCTGCCGTAATATCTGAGACGGGAATTGCTTCGGGGAAACTCGTAAAACGGTCTATGATGGTTACACAATAACGGTGTCCATATTGTGATGTGGGCAATGGTCCGATTATATCCGTATGAATATGATCCATTCTGTTACACTGTGGAAAACTAGATAATTTTGAAATTGTATGGCGACTAACCTTTGCCCTCTTTCAAGCTATACAAGCCTTTGACCATTTATTAATATCTCTATTCATTCCGTACCAAAAATATCTTTGCGTTATCATTTTTCGCGTGGTACGAATCCCTGGGTGACTAATATTATGTATACTATCAAATATTACTTTTCTAAACGTTTCTGGTATATAAGGTCTAGCATTGCTTGTTGACATTTCGCAGAACACTTTCTTATCGCTACCGGGCATTGTTATTCTTTTAAATATTAAGTTACTACTTGGGTATGAGTCTTGTGTGGGCTTATCGAGTTCCTGTGCCTGTGCCAATTCGTCGAAATTGACTACCGTGGGACAAACAATTGACTCTACTCTAGACAAAGCATCTGCTACCGAATTTTCTATACCCTTTACATACTGAATATCACTTGTAAATTCCGATATGTACAATAACTGGCGGGTTCTCCTAGGTGTTTCTTTCTCACTGGCTACCTTGGTAAAAGCATATATTAAGGGTTTGTGATCTGTATAAATAGTGAGCTGGCGTCCTTCTAACATGCTCCTAAAATGTATCATAGCTAGATATATAGCGGTTAGCTCCTTATCATAGGTACTGTACTTTCTTTGCGTTTCGGATAACTGTTTAGAGAAATAACCCAAAGGTCTCCACGCACCGATTTGCTTTTGTTGTAAAACTGCGCCAACGCATAAGTCAGACGCGTCCGTCATGAGTGCTAAAGGAGCATCTACACTAGGGTGAGACAATGTAATGGCGTTCTGTAACTGCGTTTTACATTGCTCAAAACATGTAATACTTTCGTCATCCCACTGAATTTTGGTCTTATCCCTTTTCTTAGCATTATGCAAAAATTTATTTAATACAGCTTGATACTTAACAGCGTGCGGTAAGTGTGACCTATAAAAATTAATCATTCCTAAGAAACGTCGAAGTTGCTCTATCGTGTCGGGCCTAGGGTAGTCTGTAATGGCCTTAACCTTTTCCGGCAGAGGACTTATACCATCCTTTGTTACCTCATAACCCAGGAATTCTATTTTAGGTTGCGTAAACATACACTTACTTAAATTTATTGTTATACCGACTTCGCTAAACCGCTTAAAAAGCAATTTGAGATGTTTTCTATTAATAGTCTCGGTCGACGACGATAAGATATTATCATCTATGTAACAAAAAAGTGCTGACTCACCATCTTCGTCTGTACCTTTGATGTGCTCTATGCCTCTGAGTACGTACTGGTCCATGAATCTCTGGAAAGTCTGCGCTGCGTTCCTCAATCCGAACCAAAAGGAGTTGCGATAGCAGTTTTCTCTATGTCTTCATCTGAAACAGCTATATTATGATAGGCCCTATTTAAATCTAGGCGAGAAAAACATGTTTTGTTATCTAAAATATACGTAAAGTTATTTAATCTAAGGATCGGATAGCGATCGGGTTTCGTAATCGCATTTAAGGCTCTGTAGTCACCAACGGGTCGCAATTGCCCATCCTTTTTTGGCACTACATGCAATGGACTCGACCATTCTCCTTGCGACGGCCTACATATACCCATTTCATACATTAATTGAAATTCTTTCTTTATCTTATTATATCGGTCCGGCGGTAACGGCCTAGGACGCGCGTATACCGGGGTACCGCAAGTACTAATATAATGAACTACTGAATGACAAGGTGCATCCTTGAAATTTACTGGCTTCGTGATTTCAGGGTATTCTTCTAATAAATCGCGACAGGGATTGGTGTCCTGTATGCTCTTAATGGATGGCTCGTCATACATTATGATGGGCCCATTGCTATTTAAACTAGTGACACTATCTATAAGTTTCTTATTATATAAATCAACAATTAATTTGTGTGCCTCTAGAAAATCTGCTCCTAAAATAGCTTGTTTGACATCACATATTATAAATGACCATCGATAAACTCTACGTAACCGTAAATTAATTTCTAAAGTCTTTACACCATACGTTTTTATTTCTGTGTTATTAGCTGCGAATAATTTGTAATCACTTGGTACACAATCACTTTTTCTTACACTATTTACCGGTAACACTGAAACGTTCGCGCCTGTATCTACGAGAAAACGTATTCTTGACTTTCTATCTGTAATACATAATCGATGGTTACCTGTAGCCGCTGCGCAATCACCCACCGAAAAAGACTGCGCCTTGCTCAGTTTCCCTGGGACGTGGTAGGCTCCTTCCAGCTGCACGGTTTTTCACATGCGCGCGCCCGCTGCCTGTACCTAAAATGATATTTGCTTAGCCAATTTGGGCTATTTGGTGTACACCGAGGGCCGTTTGACCTTGATCGAGATCTTTGCCTGTTCCAATTTTGCCTGTATCCTCTATGTCGACTCCTTATCTCATTGATTTCATGTCTAATTTCCTTCAGCTCCGTCGATAATTTGGCAAACATCGCTGTCATATCCGTTGCTGGTGTATTCTCGGGCGTGGCAACTGCTGCTATCTCCTCTGTGTGTAGATTCTGCATTATCTTATCCGCCATCTCAGCCAAATTATCTAACTTGGTTTCTTGACATACCGATGAAACTGCCTTTACGCTGCCTGGGAGCCGTGATAACCACAAACGCCGTAGGGATTCAATCGATACCTCCGTGTTACGAGCGAGTTCCGACATTCGCAGTAGTAACTGCGAAGGGCGTTGAGAGCCTAGGTCCATTTCGCCAACCAATTTCTGAAATTGGCGTTCCGCACTGTCTTCAAACGCGATCAGGAGGCGTTGTTTCAAGGCCACATATTTTTTCTCTTCTGGTGGCGCTAGAATCAGATCGTGAGCTTGATGTAGAGCATCCTTGGTCAACTTCGCCACTACCATGTGAAACTTGGCTGCTTCACTCTGCTTCTGAGGTTCCATAATTGATTCGAACTGCGCGAACCACATACGAGGCATTTCCGCCCAAAACTCCGGAATTCTCGCGGAAACGCTTATAGAAGCCAATTCCGAAACTACCTGTGGTGAGCTATGAGGCATTATCGGCGCAGGATTCATGTTGCTATTTGCCCGTCGAGACTGGTTCGTTTATCACCTATGTCGACGGGGAGTCGTTTCCGCACAATGTCCAAAGTCCGAAAATATCACTGCACTACAGTTTTACGCACTAGCACTTAGGGGTTACCACTTGTAAAGGTTACTTGTAAAGGTTTGTAATGTAATGTTCAATGTTCTAGGTAAGTATCACTGTGTGTTCGGGGTTCTCTCAGGTCAAGAAATAAAAGATGTGTTCATCAGTACTAATGCGTAATCTATTCAGGAACAATTACACGTTTACATTGTACTCGCACCGGGAAACGATTGGCGAGCTTAGCCTAAGTGCCGTGGCACTACAAAGTACAAACATGCATAGTCATCACAATGTGTGGGGCCGCTACACCTTCTTATATAAGTTAAGTTTACGCGATTAAGACCCGCTATAGTCGTATTTTTAATTAAACGAATTCAACTGACATTTACTGTGTTGTCAGTTTATCATGAAATAAAAATAGTGTTGTGACAAAGTGAATGATTGAAAAAGCTCTTGAATGAATGACATTGCCTCGATTGTCTAGTGCTAGTGAATAGTTAGTGTGCCATAGAGATATTAGAATAGAGTGGCAGAGTGGGTCCTATTCGTGTCCGCCGGTGGGAGAGAGAACGCAACATTAGAGGCCCCCTGCATCTCTCTCTAACAATACATGCACAGTGATGCACAACATCAACATTACGCAGTGGCGTGCTACCTGTAACTATTATTTAAATCAGTTTATTAGTAATCAATAGTTTAAAAGTTGTTTTTATTGATACACGAAGATAGTTTGAAGTGACAAAAAACTTTATATATTTTTAAACTATTGATTACTAATAAACTGATATGAATAATAGTTACAGGTAGCACGACACTGCGTAATGTTGATGTTGTGCATGTATTGTTAGAGAGAGATGCAGGGGGCCTTTAATGTTGCGTTCTCTCTCGCACCGACGGACACGACACAGTATTGAGTTAGGTACTGTTCTGCCACTCTATTCTAATATCTCTATGTAGTGTGCCGAACGGCCGATATCGGGTACAGTGTTCGAATTTTAGGCGTGCTTTGTACATACCAACGAGTTTTCGAAGACTATGTTCCTATAGTATTTACCTATACTGAATACCGAGTGTTTTAAAAATTAAGGAAAACATTGCGAGGAAACTTGTAAGACTGTTCTATTTTCAATACATCATGTAGTCGAAACTATAGATGTATAAAATATAACAATTTAAAAGTAGGTTATGAAAATAAAAAAAACATCGCTTATTACAAAATTTGTTTTTATTCATCATCAGATAAAAAAATCATCACTATCGCTTTCGGTGACATTAATTATAAATCTGTCTGAAACATTGTCGATCATGTGGTCGAGACCATACATTTTGTCTTCTTCTTTAATTATATGAGACACGCAGCAGTCGCAGCTACTCCATTTTTCAGGAGTGATATGATGAAGTCCTTTTTCAAAAAGTTTTTTTACTTCTGTCATTTTGAAGGTTTTGTTATTTCTTGCAACATATCCTTTAGCCTGCGCCCATACCAACTCAATGGGATTGAGCTCACAGTGGTATACGTAAAATAATTATCCCATGCTGCATACACAAGCCATTGGCGAACGAATACCGAAACAATTTGTTTTCGACAAGAAATACAAAATCCAACTGTACGAGGATCTACACGAAGGAGCGGTTGGCCACAACGAGCTCACGATCTTCACAGATGGGTCTAAGACGGTTACAGGTACGGGTTCAGGAGTATTCTCCGAGGACCTAAACATCAACATCGCAGCATCGCTGGGAGCCTACAACACGGTCTATCAGGCCGAATGTTTTGGCATAATCCTAGCTGCCACAGCAATCATGGCATGTGAGGTAAGGGAACGATCCACTAGGATTCTTTCAGATAGTAAGGCTGTTCTCTCAGCCCTCAAAAGCCATACTATCACCTCGGCACTCACGCTTGAATGCCACCAGAAACTAACAGAGGTAGGTAAACAAAACAAATTAACACTGCAATGGATCAAGGGCCACAGTGGCTCAAGAGGGAATGACGCAGCCGACGTACTTGCCAGAAGAGGGGCCACTTTAGAGGTGGTGGGACCCGAGCCAATTATTCCTCTCTCTTCTGGTTTTTATCGCAACCTGGTAAGGAATAGGACCAGGACCCAACACAACCTGTCCTGGATTGGTATTGAAACATGTAGGCAGGCCAAGGAGGTTCATCCCGCAGCAGACGGTAAGATAGCCAAACAAATCCTCCGGCTGTCCAAACAACAACTGCGGACAGTCACGGCCGCGTACACAGGACACGGATTCTTTAATAAACACCTATTTACTATAGGTATCACCGACAGCCCGCTGTGCAGGGCCTGTATACCAGCAGACGAGACGGCAGCCCACCTGCTCCTCGACTGCCCTGAGGTCGCACAGTACAGGCAGCAGTAACTGACGAGATACAGCACCCTGAGGGAAGCAGTGGGCCACATCAAGAGTCTGCTGGCCTTCCTCGAAGAGCTGGGGTGGCTCTAATAAAAACACCATTCCCACCCGCACGCAAAATACACGCCAAGACGTGGAGTTGCGGAAACAGCCCGTGCCATCAAGTATCAAGTATCCCAAACTGCGCTGCTATCTCGTCCACAACATCCTTATCGCAATGTTCTTGTTTGTGCTGCCATACAATGTCTATAAGAGTAAATTTAACCATTGTTGCTTCGAATGAAATATTTTTGCTCGTTAGCCACTCTTGTATTCTAGGTTTAGTCCAAGAAAGTGTTAATTGTAGGCAGCGATTCTAGTTTCCTGGAGTGGTAGGGGGCATTATCTATCACTATTACGGAATTTGGTTTAAGTTTTGGCAAGACCTAAACCAATTTTCAAAGGAATCGGCATTCATCTCTTGATGATAAGTAATAGTCGCGCTTTGTAATAGCCGTCATAAAACTGATGTAACTACTTACATAACTACTAGTAACTTATATCAGAGCACTTTTATACAATTTTATTGTGAAATATAAATAATATTCTTTTATAGTTTGAAATGATTAACTGTTCAAACTCATTGTTCGTTCATCTGATTGAACGAGAACTAAACGCATCACTATTACTTTAAATATGGCAACATTATTTTACAAAGTGACATTAGCTACTGTCAGTTGGCTTCGTCTAATTAAAAATACGACTATAGATTATTTTGTATAGCAAATAAAGGTTGTATCTCTTAATTTCGATTCAGAAAACATATTGACTTGACATCCTTGATCGACCACAAGAAGTTGAGTTGGATTTAATTCACTTCCTTCTTCAATTATTATTTGACTTGATGTGGTATCAGAGACTGTTGTGGTTCTTCGTTTTGTCAAATGTGTATATCTAGCTAGGACCTATGAATCATTAACCTTCCTCTTTCCATATATTTCAGGGAATATCGTGGGAGCATAACTTCGGACATTCTTCCTCGTCTGATTTTTTATATCCCATAAAATGTTCACTACAAATTATATCGTCAGGTTTGGGACACCATGGCGACCCATCAACACTAAAATAATAAAGAAAATAATAAATATTATATAAAATATAGCGCAAGTAAAATTTATAATAAAGGTTATTTCGCTTACCTATTCCTTTTTATAGCATCTATACATTTATTTTTTTGATTTCATTTCCAGTCCGATGTAGGAAATACATATATAGAACTTATTACTATTTTTGCCGTTATTTTCGCAGTTCACAACACAACAACATCTATTATTAAGCATTTTCTTTTTACGAACTTCGTCCAAATTGACTTTACTTTCCCGGATTTTTGCGTATTTCTGCCACGACAAGCGCTGCGATCGCTTTACTATACCCCCACCATGTACTTCGCACATAGCGAATTAAGGAATGTAACAGGATGGTCAAAGTCAAATCATTTTTGTGCATAAGTTCATTACAAACACTTTAACAAAGTCATACTTCATGGACAGTTGTTTGCAAGATTTGATACCTACCTATTCCGTGCGGTGACGGATTAAGAATACGGAATGTCACCACCCCATATCATCCCATGGGTGTCGTAAGAGCCGACAGAGGGAGCATAATTATGCAGAGAATAGCACTGTAAGAGAAGTAAAACTTGATACAAAACCTATACCAACCTGTTTTGCCAGCGTGGTATTGTAGGCCATTTCCTCCTTTCAAAGGAGAGGCCTTGTCCAGCAGTGGACTGTCGAAGGCTGATGATGATACCTAGTGACTGTGCATTAAGGATGAATGAGTTACTTGTCAAATGCCTCCTTTATGCTGATGATCAGGTAATACTTGCGTCTTCAGCGGATGATTTGCAGGAGATGGGAAAAAAAATCATGCATGATGCGTTAGACAGGAAAGGAATGAAAGTGAATTTCAGTAAAACGAAAGTTATGGTTTTTGAAAAGGAGGAATGTGTTACGGCTTGTAATGTTATGACAAATGGACAACGAGTGGAACAAGTGAATCATTTTGTATATTTAGATACACTGTTTACTAGGAATGGTAAGAATTAAGAATATATTGAAAAAAGAGTTAATGCAGGTAATAGGGTGAATGGAGCTTTGAAGGCTTTTATGAAGAGTCAAAACGTGGCCAAAAAGGCACTTTTGGCTGTGCATAGTGGGGTGTTAGTACCTACACTTATATATGTTAGTGAAAGTTGGGTATGGCAGAATAGACATGAAAGTAAAATACTGAAGTATGTGTGGAGTATCTTTGAACGACAGAGTAAAGAATTGTGTGATAAGAGAGTATTGTGGGGTAAAAGAATATGTACTGACAACCATTGACACTTTGATTCCACAGGTAGTAGAGCCTTGCTGATTTCAGCATGAATGGGCCTACTCGACCGGGGAAGTACTACCCTCACACAGAAAATCGACGTAAAGTAACAGTACTTAAACTATTGCGTTTCGTTCGGTGAGTGAGAGTGCTTGAGGCCCTATCCCCTATTCCTTCTCCCTCATCCGACTCCTCATCCTATCCTTTTTCCCAACCCCAAGGGGTGGCAATGCACTTGTGACGCCTGTGGTGTTGCTTGTGTCCATGGCCGGCGGTAATTGCTTACCATCGGGCAATCCGTCTGCTCGTTTGCCGCCTATTACTATAAAAAAAATGAGAAAGGTATGTGAAGATGGTTTTGACACATGGAGAGGATGGATGACGAAAGACTGACCAAGAAGTTATATAAGGCAAGTGTGAATAGGACAGGAGGAAGATGAAGACCTATACGGACGTTCTCTGACCAGATTGGAGACATCCTAAAAAAAAGACAGGTTAGAAGTACCCTTAACCAAAGAGCAGGCATGAGAAATTTGATGGGAGTGAATGAAGCAGTTTCGTAGTCTCTGCCTACCCCTCTGGGAAACACGCGTGAGTATATGTGTGTGTATGTATGTATGTACTTTTTTTAAGTTAAGCATAAGGCTGGTTTTACTACTTGACTACCCTGAGAAGAATTATTTATTTATTTATTTAATAGTTTATTGTACACTATAAAGAACATTTACAGGAATTTTATAATAAATAAAGTACAAAGGGCGGCCTTATCGCTAACAGCGATTTCTACCAGGCAACCTATGGATGGAGATATCATTGGTAGGAATGAAATGGTAGTTGTAAGTGTACCAGTAATAGGATGATAAATACTTTAAATATATATAGAATTAGACTCTTTAACATTGAATAAGTTCAGATAATTTACATGGGTACACAAAACAGCTCAGAGGTCGTCAGGTCTCTTTAACATTGAATAAGTTCAGATAATGTACACTAAATACAAGAACATTTCACGTGTATATTTTGTCATATATTAAGATAACATTTTAATAACTATATCAATGGAATTATCATAATCCAGAGTATCTTTCTGTTCTGATAGTTTAGAAACAAGACTCATTTTGCTATAATGACACCCATAATAATCGTATATTTCAATATTAAGAACTATTTCTTACTATATTGCCTTCTTTGCTTAATATTTATTTTATTGAACTGTGATGTCAATTAAAATCCTAAATTCATAATTTCTTGATAATTTTTATATAATATTTTAATGAGACAAATATTATTATCAGCAACAGTCAATCCGATTATCATAATTAAAAAGATTAAAATGTTGCTTTATGTAATAATTTTATCAATTGCACCTTGGCATATAAAGAAAGGATTTAACGGTATTCAGGTACTCCCGATTGAGTTTGTCACAATGAGGTCTTTTGTCGTATTTTGTTTGTTATTTTATGTGGTGTTTGCGAAACATGAGCTATATGATGGGTAAGTAATATTTATTTTGTATTTACATCGTATTAGATTAAATGGAGGGAGTATATCTAGTGATAGTATTCTTAAGCGTAATTATTAAAGTAATTAATTATATATTTGACATTCATAAGCCTCACATAGTCACTTTATTGGATAAATAATTTTGACTCGTATTTCATTAATATGACTTTAATTTCTCTTATAAATTAATCAAATCTAACTTCTACTTGTTCATATCCTTATCCAACAGTTTTTAATCTGACTTTTGTAAATTCTCTTCTTAGACATGCAGTTTATGAAGTAAACACAAAAAGCTTAGAAGAAATCAAACTTGTCAATGACTTGGAACACGAACTATTCTTGGACGTCTGGACTCATGCTTTGCCTGGCAAAGCTGGACAAATTCTTGTCCCCAAGGCAAAAAAAGAAGCATTTGAAGATGCGTTGAATGCTGCGGGTGTGGAATACAAAGTTGCTGTTGAGAATATCAAAGAGTAAGTCAGAAACTAAGTTGTGCAGCTTCTTTGAATAAACTTTTATTAACAAAATTTTAACGCTATCTAAATGCCTCCTAGTCAGGCAGTCATATACAATGAAAAACATTGGATTTTTGTCGCGTTCGGCCGCTTCTTTCATTATACATAACAGCGATAAGAAAGATTACGAGTAGTGTTATAATTCATTGTTCAATTAACATTTATTGAAAAATAATCGAAATTAGCTATAGAACCATGTAAAAGAACGGGCGAAGAAATTCAAGTGTCCCTCTTTTTAATCGACTAATTATTATTAAAAAGAAAGTATATAAGTACGTTAATCCATTGTCTAGTACCCATAGTACAAGCTCTGCTTAGTTTGGGACTAGATGGTGTTGTGTGAATGTGGTAGAATACTATTATTATTATTATCAATCAGTCTATGATGAACTAAGTTACGACTATGGTGTAATAGCTTTTGCAAATCAAACAATTTCCTTAATTCTTTGAAAGCTATGTTATGATTACACCACTGTCCTAACCTGGGAAGCATTTTATTTTAAGCTTAAAATGTAAAACATGTTTTACATGATGTGAATAAGTTGATTTTAACAGACCTTTCTACCTTCCATATTCATGGTTTGTTTTATTCTGCTTCCAGATTTCTAGACTTGGAAGATGAAAAATTAGCAGCTGCTGCCGCCAAAAGCCAACGTAACAGTTCTCGCATATCATTTGATAGAATATACACCTATGATGAGGTAATTTTTTGTATATTACCAAAATTATGAAAATTAAAGATAGATAATGCTTGATTGAAAGCAGTAGCATTGTCACATAATGATGACTTTTTCGATTCGCGAAATCACTCAGGGTTATTAAGATAATTAAAATGTTGTTTTAATATTTATTAGTACTCAATTAATTAAAATCAAGTATCAGGTTATTATAACCTAACCATATATATATATCAGACAGCAATATCCGAGTGGATATACCAACAGACTGCCATGCAGAGGGTATTGGGTTCGAATCCACGGCGCGCACCAATGACTTTTTGGAGTTATGTGCGTATTGAATTGTTAATTATCGCCTGTCCCGTGCCTCGGAGAGCACTTTAAGCCGTCGATTCCGGTTTTTATGAAGATCTTTGACAGTCGTTACATGGCGTTGGTGCCTTCTAAATAAACTGACACTAGTCTAAACCATGGAATATCATTATCCCTTCGGGTTGCGGAGATCAGACAGGCAGTCACTCTGTGGAAAAGCGAATATTCAGCCAAATCCGGTTAAGCTAATAAGCGGACCCCAGATTGAAATAGGGATAACGCTAAGAGAAAGATATCAAGTTATTTTATATTTTGTATTTGTAATACAAAGTGGACCTTAGGTCATAGTTTCTTCAAGATTACAAATGCAAACGCAATATAAAAATACAGTATAACAACTGGTAAAAAAATCGGTAGTGCTTTGTATCGTATTTGACTGGCTTTGTTATTTTAGGTTGATGCACTGATGGAGACGTTGGCTCGTCAATACGAGCATGTTACCGTGGTCAATGCAGGTCGCAGTTTTGAGGGCAGACCAATCAAGTACCTGCAGATTTCCACCACGAGATTACAGGTAATATTTGATTGCCAGTTATAAACAATTTTTTTTAGTGTACATATATGTTACTGTAAAAGCCTGAAGTACAGTAAATCTTAAGATTTCTCAGTAAATCCTAAGACTTACCAGCATGAGTTGGTTTATGTCCGAAATTTCTGTGGCAGATGCCGGCGGCACCGAGGCACGTGTCGCGCGGCAAAAGCCGGCGGCCCGTGCCACCGGCACTGTGTGTAGCAGCCTTAAGATTTACTGCACTTCGGGCTTTTACAGTAATATATAGGTATATACATTTTGCCCGGAAGATCCAATTAATAAGTAGCAGTACTGATTTCTGAAAAATGTGTCAAAACTGTACACAACAACAACAAAGTATTATAATAAAATATTTATTTTAATATATTATATATTTTCAGTTCTATACAAGGTTATATAGCGGGTCTTACTCGCGATAAATAATATATATTGCAGTATTTGCCAACGTTTCGACTACCAACTATATATAAGGCATAAATACCGAGGTATTATGCCTTAAATATATTATTTATCGCGAGTAAAACCCGCTATATAACCTTGTATAATGTACAGTAATCGCGAAAGTTTAAAATCGCTTATTTTCAGGACGTCAGAAAGCCCATTGTGATGATGCAATCTCTTTTACATTGTCGTGAATGGATTGGACTGCCTGTCACTCTATATGCCATCCACAAGCTAGTTATTGATGTGACTGAATCCGACTTGGTGAATAATGTTGACTGGATCATTCTTCCTGTCGTCAATCCCGATGGATACATCCACACTCACACTAATAATGTAAGTAAAATTAGCATGTTCATATATACTACAGATAATACTAACTGCGACATAAACCTGTAAGGTGAATATTGTAAAACTACTACAATACGTCATATATTAATTTTTATTTTCACAGGAACATTACAAAATATTCATTTAAAAATTTTGTAAAACATATTCTGAACATTTTTGCGAAGGAATCCTATAAAGGAAGAAACTGCAAAAATTTTATCACGTGAAGCGGGACTAGTATTTTATTGATGAAATTTGTTAATTCATGGCTTTACGTACACCTTTGCAATATTAATGCTCAAAATATATGACAATGTCATTAAATGTAAAGGTTGTGTTTATCTTTAAAAGCACTGTTATGCAACAATGCACTAAATGGCGCTCCAATGCATCGAAGCATGTACCTGCACTGAAATAATTCAGAAAATAGGCAGGCACTACTACAAATATATCTTATTAGGTACAATGTGGTATGTGGAGATTGTTGGTTCAAATTCTACTTCATTCGAGTCTTCTCTTAGTTTATTAAATGGTTTTAGTTGTATTACATAAGATGGTTTGATTTTTACATCAGATTTTCCATTTTGATATAAAATAATTTGCGTCGATATGTTTCCAGGGACGTTACTGGCGGAAGAATCGTCGCAACGGTCTAATGGTCGGTGACATCTGCTCTGGCGTCGACCTCAACAGAAACTTCGACATTCATTGGGGTACAGCTTCCAGTAACAACGTATGCTCAGAAACCTTCCACGGTAGTGGACCTATGTCTGAACCCGAAACTCAAACCGTCGGTAACATCTTAGCTATTCACAGGAGGAGGATCGCTTTGTTCCTCGATATCCACAGTTTCGGCAGCATGATTCTATTTGGTTATGGCAACGGCGTTCTTCCTCCGAATGCGTTGACCGTCAACTTGGTAGGTGTGAATATGGCACAAGCTATTGACAGAGTCAAGTGGTCATGGAAGCCTAACTATATTGTAGGTAATATTGCTCATGTGTTGTATGATGCTTCTGGCGGTGCCAGTGATTTTGCCATGCATGCTGGTGTTCCATTGTCTTACACCTATGAATTGCCAGCTTACAACAACATTAATTGGGCGCTGCAAGGCTTCTTGGTAGATCCTGCCTTCATTGAGCAGGCTGGTTTTGAAACCTGGGAGGGCATCAAAGTTGCTGCGAGATTTGTTTTAAGCTCAAGAAAATAAATTAACTTAAGATTAGATTTTAAGTATACATAAAATTAATCAAATAAATTATTGCACTGATTTAAATTATTTTTATTTGTTATATTTATACATGGATATTACACATTAAGAATACGGAATGGCAGCACCCCTGAAAGAGAAGGAAAACTTGAAACAAATATGCTGTGCCAACCCGTTTGGCCAGTGTAGTATAGTAGAAATAATCCTCGGTATAGCAAAATTCCTTTATATTAGAGGCGTTTGGACCCATTGCCTTTTTACCGATCGAATAAATGTTTCACTAAGTAATTATGTATATTACTATTCTACGTCCATTTTCTGTAGGAGATTGTAACTGCTCCAGTCAAGCCAACTCATTCACGCTGTGACTAATGAGACTGTTTCTCATATTTTGGTTTCAGAACAGCTCAATCAGATTTGAACCAAGCAAAGGCAAATTTTGTGTATGATATGGTTTTAATTTTCGTCTAAATAATTATGTCCTTGACAGAAGCGTATGTCACATTGAATCGAACGATAAATAAAAGTGCTCTTTGGTCTCTTCATCTCTTGTTTCACTATTAAACATACTCTTTATAAATATTTATTTCTGGATACATGTCCTATACAGTGTGTTTCATATACCCCTGTCCGATACCGAAACCACATATTACTGACTTGTAAGGCATACTAGGAAAAATAATAAAAAAAATCTAGGTCTTCATAAAACCTCACAATTTATTTCCTTAGTATAGTATTAACGAGAAACATTACCCCGAAATTAGGGAAAATTCCCTAAACTAGCAACACTCCACTCAGCGGCGGTATCCTTTATGATTCTAATAAAAAGCCGCTCGACACAATACCGAAACGCGGTAGAGATGTTTACGTTCGATAGCAGCTAATGTCGATTTAATAAATTTTAACATGAAATGTGACACAACATTAATTTTTCAAAGAATTATTACATTAATGATATTACGATATCGACACATTACGTAAACAAGACTTAAATAATACTTTTGTGTTACAAAACTTAGTCGATCATAGACAAAAGACTATGATCTACGAATTTCGGTAACCTAAATCAAATAAAAAAGTTACATCATTTTTATATTATAACAATAATTTAAAAAGAAACAACAATTTTGCGTTGGATACGTGCCCATCTCGTACGGGGATAATAATAACAATATATCGATAAAAACAGAACTCCAATAAATATCATTGGTTACATCCCTAGCTGGCTAGTTTTTACGACTTCAATTTACCTACTGATCACTCAGTCTTGCCCTAGGATTAGTTTCGTTCGGACTTCCGGAATAACTTACGTTGTGAAATAGTTACGTCGTCGGTCGTATTCAAACTCTGAATACTTTAACATTTCGATGTGTTTAGGTAGGAGTGAATGCAATTCATGCAGGTGCACGTAGTGATAAGAACCACGAGGTCCGAGGACCAGTTCACTGGACCACGAGTTCTGCCAGTGCCGTCGGAGCGCGTTGTTCCACGGCTTCACCACCTCGTGAACTACAGTGTGCTAGTTAGTGTGCTTTCAAATAGGTACCTTTGATGAAAAGGTACCGTAAGTGTCTTAACCTTTACGGTCGACATGTGGAGCATGATCGTCGTACGCAGCTTACAAGTTGATGTTTTTCGGAATTAAAGGTAACCTGCCTAAGTAAGATTTAAAAAATTGGTTAATACTGTAAATACTGCAGCGCTCATAGCGTGACTAAGCTTTTGGATCGTAATAGTTTGGCAAAGTTAAGCAACGGTTGCACAGGTCATCACTTGGATGGGTGCCCACGTACTCAGAAGGCAAGTAAAACTGAATCTAAGAATCGTAAGGCCATGTCGTGGGCCTTCGGGTGATCTGAAATGTCTGAATACACGGACACCAAAGTTGGCTACGCACTCTTACGAAACAAACAAACAACGTAAACAATACCTTCCGTTTTACCTAATAATGCAATGAACCAGCTGTTGCAACAAACTCATAACTAAAATGGGTATACCTACCTAACTAAAATCATGGCACGTGTAAAGTTGACGTTCGGCTTTTGTCAAAGGATTAGGTAACTAGACGCGGCCGCCGGCGGCGGCGGCCGATGCACTCAACGACCTTTTATGAACTTTAGGTAGATACCTACGATTTATGATTCTTCAGTGTTGCCATGGGTAATCTGATATGATATTATTTAAAGTTAATTAAATTTACCAGGGAAAATTTTATCTCGAATTTCCGTGAATTAATGACAAATCCCTCATCATTTTACTCTACCCTACAACCCCTTCATTGATCAGACGGGGGGTTCTGAAACACCCTGTATAATAAAGTTAAAATTATAATAATATGATTTATGTTTTTAGCTAGCAAGTGCAACAAAATGTATTTATTGCTGTTTGTGCATGGTAAGCACAGAAGCGATATTTTTCGAAAATTTTACGGAACTGATACCAAAGAGTACTCAGAGCACCTCTAAATCGTCTGCGAAATTGGAATAATCGATGTTTTTTAAATCACGTGCATATAGGGAGAAAAATGGAATAAGCTGATGTTTGGCGGTGCCTGACCAAAATCGAGCAATCATCTACATGCGTAAAGCACAGTAGTCGTGACGTTCGCCGTTTAGGGCTGCAGCGAGTATCGTGAGTTCAGTGCCCACACATGACTTGTGACGAATGCATCATAGATAGAAAGATCGGTAGATAGAAATTTCTTTATTGTACTCCATATAATTGTATCTGCAACCTCTACACATGCTTCATGATACAATAATTTTACAAATGTACAATAGGCGGTCTTATCGCTAAAAGCAATTTGTTCCAGAGAACCTTGGGATGGATTAGAAAAGATCAGAGAAACAAAAACAGTGGTATAGTCATAGAATGAAGTAAGGTTAACTGAAGTAATAAGTTCATAAATACATAAAACATCAATACATAAATAAAATAAATATAATATACATCTAGCCATACAAAATACATAGGGACATTGAACGAAATAAAATATAAAAATCAGTTATATAGGCAAGTAATGAGTTTGCTTGCCTAATTTCTGTTGGCAACACATTCCACAAACGTACTGCTTGCACAGTAAAGGATTTGCCATAGAAGTTTGTGGAATGTTTTGGCATCTGTTGTCTTAGATCCTTAGACGACCTCAGAAAAATTGCATGTGTGTCATGATGGAACATAAAACGTTCTTTGAGATACGAAGGAGTGTCCGGGTTGAATAGGATATTATACAGTAATGTAAGAATGTGAGTAAGCCTGCGAAGACGAACTGGGAGCCACTTGAGCTTGCTACGGAATTCTGATACCTGATCATATTTGTGGTAACCAAATATGAATCTAATAAGTACAACATTTTTGGAGTTGCTCATGTTTATCATCATACTTCGTAGTAAACGCGTAAGTTTTTTTCGTGTTTTGGATTTAAAATAAAAGTGTACATACATACATAGACTCACGCCTGTTTCCCGGAGGGGTAGGCAGAGATTACGGAATACCATTTGCAACAATCCTGACATATTTCTCTCACCTACTATTATGAGCTATCCACGTTAATTTTATGTTTAGTTAACCTTGCCTTTTCCAGGTTATCGGAGACATTATCGTGAGGGGTGTACCACGAATCACATACGTTGCTAATCGGATCAATTAACGATAAATCATTATCGTTTGAACAGCATTCAAAAGGGTACCAAACCTTATGGATTGTTGGTACTAAATGGACTTATTAGTTCAAAGCATAGACATTCAAAGAGAGAAAAGATAAAGATAAGATTAAGATATTTATTTGCTGAAACACGTGTACATAAAAAAGCATTATAAAAATGTTCATTAGGCAATTAGCAATGTGTTTGACCATATTTATAATTGGTGTACAAATATTAGTGAGCCATAGAAAGAAAGCCAAAAGAAAGAAAGTTCATAATCCAGTTCTCGAAATATTTGATGGAAGATTCCTACGCAAGGCCCCTGCAAATTTCACAATGACAATGTCACTTGCAAAGTTGTAACATTACCAAGATATTATTTTGACGAGTAGATAGTGTAAGAGTATTGATATTGTTATGAAAGCATTGACTGATTATTATAACACACAAATCTTTTTTTGGTAAATTTTACTAAATTTTCCTTATTATTAGATTTTCATGGTGGTGATAGCAAATTTTAAAATATCCGGCACTGATGATACTTAGTCCATTTATCTGATGAGGATTGTAAGCATAACCGATATAATATCAGCGATCGGCAACTCAGCTATCATAATTAAACAGATTGAAATCTAGTACTTTTTAACAATTTTATCGGTCGTCCTTTAGTATATAAAAGGACGTGTTGATGTTGAGGTATTCGTGATTGACTGGGTCCGTGACAATGAGGGTCTTCCTAATTTTGTGTTTATCTTTCTACGTAGTTTTTGCGAAACATGAACTGTATGATGGGTAAGAATGTCCTTTGATTTTGCAACTGTATGTGTTTCTGCTACTTTATGAATAGTACTACAAAATTTAATATCAGTAGTGAGAGCACTTTTGAGGTGTGTTGTAATCACTTGTCTCATATCCGTTCACTTTTTTCGTCGTTTAAATTTTCTTTTCGTTTTATCTTTCTTTTCCGGGAAATGTCATCAAAGTAAAAATAAACGACATACCTACAACTTATTGCAATGTTTAACGCATTGCAATAAGGTATGTATTTATTTTAATTTCTTTCCAGCCATGCAGTTTACGAAGTGAACGTAAAAAACGTAGATGATATCAAACTCATCAATAATTTGGTACATGAATTACACCTAGACGTCTGGACTCATGCCTTGCCTGGCAAAGCTGGACAAATTCTTGTACCAAAAGCAAGAAAAGTAATGTTCGAAGGTGTGTTGAAAGCTGCAGGTGTGGAATACAAAACTGCTGTTGAAAATATTAAAGAGTAAGATTGCAACTGTTTTCATATTATTTTGAAAAAAAGCGTAGAATTAACAGTACAATATCTAACGCCAATGAAATTACTTTAAACAGAAAATCTAAGACACTTTAAATCACAGGTAACTTGAAACATGCTAAATATATTTATGACATTGACAAATTACTGATAAAATATGAAATTTAATAGTCATCTCAAAATATTCCTTTGTGGTGTATTACTTGGTAACATAATTAATAACTATAATAATTACTCAAATTATTGAAATTATGGCAATCTGATTTCAAAACTACAAATAATTATACGAAATAACATGCGTGTGGCGGATTGCTATCATACATAATAATGATGACACGATAAATGATAAAAGTCATATAGTCCCTTAATCTTAAAGGTAGCTGCGTCTTTGATCTTAATCTAATCATCACTATCAATGAAATTCAATCTTTATCATTGCTGATGACTGTTATTGGGTGAATAGGCATCACACATAGATTTATCAATGGTGTTACGACTAGGCAGCAATAGCCTAGTGGAGATACCAACCGACTGCCATGCAGAGGGTATCGGGTTGGAATCCACGGCGCGCACCAATGACTTTTGGGAGTTATGTGCGAATTAAATTGTAAATTATCGCTTGTCCCGTGCCTCGGAGAGGACTTTAAGCCGTCGGTGCCGTTTGTCATGAAGATCTTTGACAGCCGTTATAGGTCGTCAGTACCTCTCAATAATAAAACTGACACTAGTCTAAACCATGGAATATCGCTATCCCTTTGGGTTGCGGAGGTCAGACAGGCAGCCGCTCTGTAGAAAAGTTAATATTCAGCTAAATCCGGTTAGAGTAGTAAGCGGACACCAGGCTGTAACTGGGATAACACTAGGAGGATGATGATGATACGACTTGGTAAATTAAAGATCTTTAAAGCCATGTAATAGGTATTTTACGATCGGTTCATTTTTGAACGGACTGTACAGAAGATAGATTATGTGTTTCAATGCGAAGTATGTTCCCTTAGTTCTCACATATTTAAAATGTAATATGGGGGAGGCAGGTCATTCTGCAAACATTTGACACTCACCGTCATAATTAATAGAATTAACTTAAAAAAAAGATTCCATCTGATTTGAATTTCATCATGAAGAAAAGGCTTTTTTATGGGTGGTGACACTGGACCTTGATCCCTTAATCTTAAATAAATATAATTTAAGCCAATATTTCCTTTAGATTTCTAGAGTTGGAGGATCAGACATTAGCAGCTGCTGCCGCCAAAAGCCAACGTAATAATTCTCGCATATCATTCGACAGAATATACACCTATGACGAGGTAAAATTTTGTACGCAACTATATTAAAACGAATCATAGAAATAACTCTATTTTATACAGTTTCAATGTATGAACGCTTAAGAAAGTTTCCGTTGCTTAAATATTTGTAAAGTTCCCTGCGGTAGAAGATTGAATTGTTTTATGTTTTTTTTGCTGGTAGCGTACTAAGCCACTAACCTGAAACTAAAAATTACGTTCTTTACCAAAACGTAACGTACACGTAAGATTATTTGAAATCACATCCTGTAGACTGACGATATTTCTCGAACTACTCTTGTTCTGAGTTCCACCAATCTTCAAGATTACCTCTCTCAAATGCAGACACTAAGTAAGTTTGCATTAGAACACAATAACTGACAGTGACTCTCATGTCCAGGAAATACTACTTTAATATATTGAACTATCTAAACATGATCAGGTTCATGCTCATGATAAATATGCAATGATATGTTCCATTCCAGTCAAGTCATTATTATGATACTTTACTATTTAAATTGCAGGTCGATGAGTTGATGGAGACATTGGCTCGTGAGTACGAGCATGTTACTCTTGTCACTGCAGGTCACAGTTTTGAAGGCAGACCTATCAAGTACCTGCAGATTTCCACCACTAAATTACAGGTAATAATTTATTCATCATCATCATCATCAGCCTACAAGAGTCCACTGCTGGGTATAGGCCTCTCTCAATAATTTATTATCTCTCTCTCAATAATTTATTATCTTTTCGAAATACACATTATTAGCGAACGAATAAAAAATAAAGAGAAATTACAAACATTCCAGGATTTCAGAAAGCCCATTATAATGATGCAATCTCTTCTGCATAGTCGTGAATGGATTGGACTGCCGGTCACTCTGTATGCTATCCACAAGCTTGTTATCGATGTGACTGAATCTGACTTAGTTAATGAAATTGATTGGATCATATTTCCTGTCGTCAATCCCGATGGATACGTCCACACGCATACCAATAATGTAAGTAAAATACTTTGTTTATTATTTATTTCTTGTGTACAATATGAATATGATAAAAATATTTATTTAATCCTATAAATATTTTTATCCCATAATAAGTGGATAATAATAGCAATATATTCTAATTCAATTATTAAACTCGAGATACTCAGAAGTTTAAAAATTAAGATTAGATAGGATCATAATTATAATATATTAGTTACTTTACATGATTATACTTCCAGGGACGTTACTGGCGCAAGAATCGCCGCAACGGTCTAATGATCGGTGACATCTGCTCTGGTGTCGACCTCAACAGAAACTTCAATTTTAACTGGGGTGCTGCTTCCAGTAACAACGTATGCTCGGAAACCTTCCACGGCAGAAGGCCTATGTCTGAACCCGAAGCCAAAACCATAGGTGACATCTTAATCAAGTACAGCACGAGAATCGCCATGTTCCTCGATATCCACAGTTTTGGTAGCATGATTTTATATGGCTATGGCAATGGTGTTCTGCCTCCAAATGCGTTGACTGTCAACTTGTTGGGTGTGAATATGGCACAAGCTATTGACAGAGTCAAATGGTCATGGAAGCCCAACTACATTGTAGGTAACGTTGCCCACGTATTATATGAAGCTTCAGGTGGTGTTGGCGACTTCGCCATGATGGCTGCTGTACCATACTCTTATACCTTCGAGCTACCTGCATACAATAACCACAACTGGTCGCTACAAGGCTTCTTAGTGGATCCGGATTTCATTGAGCAGGCTGGTTACGAAACCTGGGAGGGCATCAAAGTTGGCGCGAAATACATTTTGGGCCTTAAGAAATCAAATGAATAAGGGAAAACAATATACAATCACAATTTATATTTAAATGTTTTTTATTTTCAAACACAGATCAATCTAGATACCTACCTACGATATTCAGACAACATACAGTATGAAAAAGGTAATAATTATTTTGTCATCGGAGTAGAAAGTGGAATTCTTTCTATGAGGCGTATATTATGAATACAATTCGAACAGCGTACCGACAGCGATGATAAAGAAATTGTATTAAAAATCTTAACGTATTTTAATGTTAATGACTTCATAATTGCATTTTAAGATTGTTTTCTTTTACGTTAGTTACGTAATTTTACCTAACTAACGTAATTTTTGTGTATTTTTTTATTTCAGTTAAAGTCTATTTAAGTAATTCATTTATTCATTAATTTCCTAATAAGCTAATTACTAGATTTTCAGTATTAGTATCTTAGTGTTTTTCATTGTGGTATTGGTTTTATAGACAAATTCTCGTCAAAAAGAAAGACAAATGCCTTGGAGCCCAGAGTCCGCTTTTTAGTCCAACCAGATATGTATATTATATATTATTTCACAAACTTAATTTATCGATAACACCTTGTCCCAGCACTGAATCTTCGGAGTTTTCAACAACGAATGCTAATAGGGTGTAACCCTAACGTAGGAACTTTTTAATGAATTTGAAATACCGGTGCAGCGCTGCACTAATGCATTCTTAAATTCTTGCTGTAAAATTGCTTTCTCTAATAAGTTTCGTTTATAAACTAGCTTCGGATACTAGAGACTAAAGGTGTTTGGGGATTTATAAGCTCCAAGCCCCCGGCATTTTTAATTATCTAGTTGTTTTAAGGAATAGTTTAGTTGAAGGTATTAGATTGGTTGCATAATAGAAATATTTTAGTCAAATTATTTATGGACTTTTAATGGATCTTCAAGTTTTCAAATTATGTATCTGGTTAAACCAGTGATGACTACAAAACCTTTCGGCCGGTGTAATTCTGACAAAACATTAAAATACCTACAGACAATAATAATACAAAATAATGAATAACATAGGCATTCACAAACACATACAATTTACTAAAATGATAATAATTAAAACAATAAGAAAAACTCTGAAGTGTTAATATAGTAATAGATTACAATAATAGAATGTTGTATCTAACATAGAAGGAAAGCTTTTTCAAAAGTGTATTTTTAGGTGCATTTCATCACAATCAACAGACATCAAACCTTTCCACATTCAAGTGGAACATTTGAATAGGTGTAATGTGTCATACCTAAACGTGACGACTACACTGTAATACATTGTAATATAGAACAATTTATCGTAACAATACATGAATATAAAATTTAGTCTATTTTTGCTAAGTAATTCATAAAAATCTTTTTTGCCAAATCTTAATCGAACACGTTGTAAATTTCCAATCGACGTGTCATCCGAATGTCAAAAGCTAAACTAAGGATAACCTTTTTTAATTTTAATGAACATTTACGCGAAAAGCACAATAAGACGCGGCGTAACGTGAGTCGTCGACAGTCACCATGGGTGCCAGTCCGCCAATATTTTTATGAGTCAGTATTGTGCAGTTCCATATACCATCCATGTCCGCTGTCACTTGAGATACCTGTTGACCAAAAAGAACCAATTGAAATCAATGTCGTCGAAGTCAACTGAAAATGCATTATGGGACAACTCAATAGCTACTCCTCAAAGCGTGATCACATTTGAAAGGGACGGGTGATACGAGAAGCACCAGTATTCAAATTATCAATCAACCTGCTGGACTAGGCCTCTCCTTTAAAAGGAGGAATTGGCCTACTACTACACCACGCTGGCCAGACGGGTTGGTATAGGGTTTGTATCATGTTTTCCTTTTCTTACAGTGCTGTTCTCTGCATAATATGCTCTCACTGTCGGCTCTTACGACACCCATGGGATGATATGGGGTGGTAACATTCCGTATACTTAATCCGTCACCACACGGACATATAGTAAATCAGAATAAAGTGTTCAATTACAAAAAAAATGCCGTCGAATGGAGACCGGCCTCCTTTGGACGACGGTTGAAAAGAAAAAAAGCAACGATTCATATGTATTATGGTGTCATTTTAGCAAATATGTATAGAAGGTAGCAGTAAATATGCCGTCAAAGAGTTAGGCTGCTGTGTCTTCTCGTGGAATTCTGGTAAAGTGTGCTAACCCTGATTCAAATAGTCTCTTTGCAAACCGCTGCTGGACATATCCCTCTCCTATTTTACGCATTGTGAGTCAATAGGAAGGTTGTGCATACACGTGTAAAATTTTCCGTTTTCCCCAATTTCGTCCATTTGCTTTGTTTCTTTGAGACATTTTGCATTATTAATCTATTACTACACATAGGCTATATAATACCAATCAATGTCCTTAATATCAGTTGATATATTACCGTTATTTGTCTTCTTGATGCAGTGATCGGAGGATTCTGAACGAACACCTTTTTAGGATTCTGCTGGTCAACACATCTGTGAATTGAGACATTGAATTAAACAAAACATCCCTATTAAAAAAAATACTGACCTGAATTAATAATGATTGTGAATACAGTGAACACATTGAGCACATACTATTAGAAATCTTCATGTATACAGAGACGAGTAAATAGTAAGAATCACACAAGTTTTTTAAAGGGTCTTAATCGAGTAAAATAAACTTTTTTTTAAAGACACCCGCCTGTATCCCCAAAGGGGTAGGCAGAGGTGTAATATTACATCCACATTTCACCATGAACTTTAAGATCCCACGTACTAGGGGACGAGCTTATTGCCGTTACCGTGCTCATCACCAGACTCTGTGCTGCGTACTTAGAATTCGAATAACTCAGTAACGCTTTGCCCGACCCGGGAATCGAACCCGGGACCTCCGATCAGCAGACGCATACCACTGGACCACGTAGGCAGTCTATACCACTAATAACAATAAATTTAACTTAGATTACTTCATTTCATGCGTTTGAGACCATTTATACAAATCGCGAAAGTTTAAAGTGGAGTAAGTACTAAGTCTCTTAAGAGTAGCTAAGTAGTTAGTCTTCTTCATCGGAAAGTCAACGGCGGGTACCATGTGTTTCAACCCTATACTCTCTGCAAGGTATTCTGTTAGATAACATTTCGACAAGGCTATCACTATCTGTAAGATAATAATACCCTAGATAGTTACATTTATCATACTCACTGTATTTTGTTGATATATTTCGCGTAGTCAATATTGAGTTTCAACGACTTTCCTAGTTTTGCCGTCAGTTCATTATGTTTCACATTAGTTTCATTCTGATTGCAATATATCGTGTTCTTGTAATAAGCTATTTTCAATTTCATTTTAGGCGGACCTGTAAAGATAAAGAAAATCTAATATGAAAATTGTTTTACTAAGAAAACAGCACAATGAGAGGCATCGTAGTATAATTATTTGATGAAATATATAAAACGTAATTAATATACATATATATGAAATATGTAATACTCTAGTTTTTATTAGTAGTATTTTAGTAATTTTACAACGACTAAAAATCATTACAAAAAGGTCATCATCATCGTGATCAAATAAATGTCTCTTGTTGTAAAGGAATTATTTCTACTATATTTATTTACTCTGAGTCTGGGTTATCGCAAAAAGATATGGTCCTTGACCTTAGATTAAAAGTTATTATTAGCAAATTAAGTGTTTAACGTACGCTCAACCCTTTTCGAGATAGAGAGCGGAGAGCACCCAGCGCTCAGGCATATATATACTGTTATACAAGGTCACGCTGCGGATGCAGAAAATCGGGCTTGCAATGCACTTTAGCTTGCGGACAATGCAATGGGCAAGCTTGTCTCAATGCTGTTGTATTGCAAGACGATCCTGAGGAAGAAACTGCATTTGATCCAGAAATTTTAGAAGGTTTGGAGACAATCTGCATGATTGTCTCCAAACCAGGGTAAACGAAGATGATGAAGATGAAATTGAAATTTTCAATATCCCAGGAGATGATGATGAAGAAGAACAAGAAGAAAATTGATATTTTTGAACTTCAAGTTATTGAAGAATTTAAATGTACATTTAATTTTAATTTTAATTGTAACAAAAGTACAGCTACTAAATAAAAATTAACTTAAATTATATTTACTTGACTTATTTCTATATACAAGGTATTATTCGCCGAGATTCACGGTTGACCTTGTATAACAGTATATATGCCTGAGCGCTGGGTGCTCTCCTCTCTCTATCTCGAAAAGGGTTGAGCGTACAGAAAAAAAATTGAGACAAAAGATGTGGCAATTTTTTATGTTCAATTTTCATTATGGGTGTTGAAGTGATTGGAACCATAGAAACGGAGATAATTGCAAAAAACCGATTTTCGTGACCTTTGACCTCGAATAACTTACGACGCAGACACAAGATAATATGAGACTTTTGAGACAACTTTTAGAACGCCAAAATTAAGCTGTATACAAGTTTCCAGCTTATTATCTCAAATTCCGAGATTGACCCCGTTTTTTGCCTAGTGACTGGACTACTAGACGATTTGGTATAAGGTAAGGCGGTTAACGTCTGTTCGCGAAGATACAATTTGCTTCGTTTATATTCCTAGTCGCTTCTTACGTCACCCACGAAATGTAATCAGAAACTGACATTTTGAATTATTCTTAATGCGTCACCACAGAATTGGTGTGGTCGACGCGTGTAAATAATGGAAAAATGGTAGGTACATTCTATATATTTTTTTTATAGTCGCATGCCTGTATCCCCGAAGGGGTAGGCAGAAGTGTAATATTACACCCACATTTCGCCATAAATTTTTAGGTCCCACCTAATAGGGGGCGAGCCTATTGCCGTTACCGGGCGCATCACCAGACTCTGTGCTGCTACTGAGAATTCGGAAAAACCCAGTAACACTTCTGCCCGCCCCGGGAATCGAACCCGGGACCTCCGATCAGCAGTCGCATAGGCTATCCACTGGACCACGGAAGGAGTCCACCATTCTATTATTCTATCAAATACAGTCTACTCACATGACTGACGAAGATTCACACGAAAAGCACAATAAGCCGGTGCATATCTTGAGCCATTGAGCATAATCATGGGTTTCAGCCCATGAATATTTCTGAACGCCAAGATTGTGCAGTTCCAAATAGCATCCATGTCTTTAGTAATTTGAGGTATCTGTTCAAACAGAAAGCGTAAAACGGTTATTGGTAAAGTATCCTGTGAATATTAAAGTACTATCACCAGATCCCTTACTATGCACAGCCTGTACGATGACAGTAGACAACGAATAAACATTCTTGAACCTTAACCGTATAACGCATGTACCTTTACTTGCTGCCTGTATTAGTTTAGCAAAGTAAAGTAATGCTTCCACAGGTTTTTCTAGAAAAGGGCCTCCGGCTAGGCCTTACAATTCTTGTATGTGAAACAAGAGCCGGGACTAAAAGCCATGCATGCCCTCCAAAGCAACGTAAGGCTATGATTTATATGCCACAAGGGGTCAACCATTTAAGAAGTGACCTCTGCAATCGTTGCCTAACGTTTCCGATCTATTACGGTCGGCAAAACAGATCAAGCAATGAACGCTGCTACCTTAAACAGTGGAAATATTAGTATACAAGCTATAACTCTTTCCTTGACAAATGTACCTTAATTATTTTTCTTGAAGGTTGACGCGCAGGATTCCATACAAAGACCTGGCTTGGATTTGTCAGGTCGGTGCACCTGTAAACAGATAAATCAATAACTCACTATAATTTTTTCATATACATATGTATATCGAACAAAAGGTAGGTATAAAGTTTCCTCCAGGCTATTCTCATAAAACTACCATACAGAACCGTGCTGTAAAAAAAAATTACGCTCATAAGTGTTGCCTTGTAAGTCGTGTAAGCTATATGAATAAATGAATTCAAATTTGAGGGAAAGGAGGAGAAAGAAAGGAAATAGTTTATTGCTCACACCTCTTTAAATTCTTTTTATATGAATATTAAATTAGTACGTCAGTATTATGTAATGAAAAGTCTAGTTTAAATTAGTCTGGTATACGTCTTATATCCTCATTGAAATAAAAACAAAGTTGTTTTTTGGGTGTAATAACTTAACGTTACGCATTCTTGACATATATTGAGTCAATTTCTGTCTAAAAATTATATCTGGGTAGTAATTTCCGGAGTTATATAGATTTTCTTTATATCATAACTTTGTGCCATGCCAATGTACGTATATGATAATTTAATATGCAATCGATCACGTATTACCTTGTGAATATTGGATCATTTTTGTCTTTATTAGGGTTTCGTAGTTACCTATAAGGAACCCTTAAAGTATCGATATCGTCCGTTCGTCTGTCCGTCCGCGGTTTTATGCAGAAGCTATAAGCACTAGAAAGCTAAAAAGCATAGTAGTACATTGTGGCCACTGGGACAAAACTGTATAATATTTTTTAAGTTATTTAACACATCGTACACCGTGTAAATAACTTAAAAAAGAAAATACCTACTTGTGTAATGAAAATTATATATTATACTTAAGGGAATATCCCTATGCTATAATGTTACCTACTATAGATCCTGATGACATAATAAAAATGACGCTTAATTTTCTGAAGCATAGTGTTATGCCAAACAACATTGTACACTAAAATCGTAATACAAGAGATATCCCTTTATTTAACGGGCTTAATTGTGTTAACTAACTAATTTAATATTTAATGAATACCTCTGTTTTCCTCCAACGTTTCGATCCGCTTACAGCGGATAGAATCCCTGGACGACACGACCGATATATACACATTAAATTAACTTGTAAAATTTGAATGTCTGTTCTTCAGATGTCTATTTAGTCAGTATATGCACACTATTATATTTTGTCATTTGAAATCAATTTTAAAATAATACTTACTGGAAGCTGTCAATATATCTTGCGAAATCAACGGTTATTTCCAATGCCCTCCCCGGTTGGGTATTTACCTCGTACTTATTTAGATTATTCACGTTCTGATCGCAGTAAATACTGTTTTTGAGATAGGATATTTTCAATTTCATTTTGAGTGGATCTGAAAACATACATGACATTTAGGCCCAATTCTATTATATAAATGTGTTTTGCCGAGAAAAGTATCTTAAAATAATTTAAACAGACCAGTATATAATTTGTAGAAAGTCTCTATTTCCCTTATTAAAACACAGCTCCCGTAGAAACTAGAAATAAATCCCGTGTCGCGAGAGACTATAAAATCTTCCAATCAACAGACACAAAGAAAATCCATACTCGAAACAACAGTTTATGTATCACCCAAGCGCTGTCCTATCTGGACATCTATCGAAGCTCTTATGAAACATGGTGTGCTTAAACCACAACACAACTCGTGCAATCAGATTGAAACGTTTAATTAAATACAAATCCAAGAATGAAAGAGATCCTACATCCAACTAGAGAGAGATCCTCTGATCAGACTGAGTATTTGTATAAGTCTTATAAGCAGAAGAATGCTTACTGCCTCCGTGGTCCAGTGGATAGCGTATGCGACTGCTGATCGGAGGTCTCGGGTTCGATTTAAGACAAAAGTGTTACTGGGTTTTTTCGAATTCTCAGTAATAGCACGGAGTCTGGTGATGTGCCCGGTAACGGCAATAGGCTCACCCCCTGTTACGTGGGACCAAAAAATTCATGGCGAAATGTGGATGTAATATTACACCTTTGCCTACCCTTTCGGGGATTCAGGCGTGAGTCAGTAAAAAAAAATCTTACTGTGACTTTAAGGCTGACTCTTACCTGCTTGACGAACATTAACGCGAAATACACAATGAGCGGCAGCATATTGGGAGCCGTTGACGTAAACCTTTGGTGAAAATGCCCCTCTGTCCCTCTCTGTCAAAATAGTACAGTTCCAGATTCCACTCATTTGGTTATTTACTTGTGGCACCTGTGGAACAAGATGATTATGCATTTTGATTGATATAAACATTATATAAATTGATATAAATCCTAAAAAACGGCAAGGTCCGAAGTACCCGAAAACGGCGAGCATGTATGAAAAGAGTAATGAGTGTAAAGAAAGCGCGTGAGGTTTGTAAGGATAGAAGCAAGAGGAGTTCTGTTGTCTCTGCCTACCCCGACGGGAAAAAGGCGTGACTATATGTATGTATGTATGTAAACATTATATCATATCATTTATGCATATCAAACTAAAAATTTGCCCACATCTAAGAGGTAATAATTCAGCGGACTTTTTGTTTTTGTAACACCTGATATAATATTATGTATCTGTATTATTCAAACAAATATGATTTGATTTGATTATAGTTTCTTCTCAAAAAAAGCTTATCTTTGTGCTCCTAATTATAAGTGTACCTATTCATCAATTATCTAGTTAACATAATAATAACAGGCCATACCTACTTTGCGATTAGATGACCTAGTGTGACTTGTCTTTGGATATCATATTATTACATAATAAAAAAACAGTATGACATCTACGACGACTTTTTTGTATACAAATCCAACTCGCCTAATATATTATTTTTATAACAGTGAAGTGACATATTATTTTATGTGGGCAGTTAATATAGTATATCTATTACTATGTAGATTAGCAGCTTCCGTGGCGGATTTCATTACATTATTATTTGATCTAGCTATCGCCAGGGAATTAACACATTTAAAAAAATCTGGCTTATCATCACGGAACTTCTAAACAGCTGGACTGATTTTGATAAAATGCTTTAAGCATAATTACAAAACAAGTATTATCAGACTTATCCCTATAATTTAATAAGATACTTTTGGCAGACAGTAGTTATGTTTTTATTTTTTCAATGAAGATTGAATTTTACACAAGTATAAAATTAATTTACCACAAAACTTTTAAGTTCATTAAATTTATCATTCAGAAGAAGAAATGTGTAGTAAAGTACTCACCTTTATTAATGTTCTTGATTTATTTTCCACAGGATTCCATACATAGACTTTAGAATTTAGACTATCGGTGCACCTGTAAAATATAATTATTTGTACATATGTTACCAATACAGGAAACAGTTTCAGAAGGTATTTTACTGGTTTCTTCAACAATTGCACAAAACGCGAAGGATTGAAATCGTTTATTGCTACACTGCTATTACATTTTAGGAATACCTCTGAGTTTTAAATACGATCAGACTTTATGTATACACGACGTTTATATAACGGGTCTATACCAATGATATTACAAGAAAGGTAGATACGTTACCTACGTAGTAATCACTCCGTAGAAACGGTACACTAACGCACGCATCGATAACTCCATATTTTATTTTTGGTTGATAAGATGTGTCAGTTTCACTTTGACGCCGAGTCGCGACGTCACACACACATATGACAGACTTCCATCTGGCTTATGTTTAGCGTCTTGCTTTTGGTACGCCTATAACATATCTACTTATTTTTACCTTTGTAACATCATTGGTCTATACTGCGCAATTATTTGAAAAAAAAGGTAAAACATCTTCCATTTGTTAAAAACTAATATTACACTAGCCCTATGCCGTGGCAAGTGGGAAAATTTAATAAAGGCCAATAAGCTTCTGCCAAATCTGGTAAGACCAGCAAGCGGAGCTCGGACTCCTAGGCAAAAATCTGGATGCATACGGAGTATAATTATATAGTTTCAGCGCTATGCTGGAACTATAATGAAGACTTAGTATTTGTCACTTCATCATGTCAGCCTATAGGATGTCCACTGCTGAACATAAGCCTCCCCCAAGGTTCTCCACACGGACCGATCTTGAGCCGCCCGCATCTGTGATCACTCGATGCGATGAATTTTAAATATTTAATTTTGCTTGATCAACAGTAGTCTAATTTCATAACAGTATAGGTATTATTACTATGTTAACTATTTTAGACAGGAAGAATATATCCGTGATGCTTATCGCAGCTAAAACCATTGAAATTCTACATGATAAACAATTGGGCTGTGTGGCTTAGTTGACTGATTAATTATTACGAAATGCAGGACACAGATAGTCTCTTATCTTTAAGGAGATGCAAAGCTTAAAAAACTATACGGATACCAAATAATCTCAACAATAATTTATGAGTACACTGTGATTAACATGTCACAGCGAGCACTTTAAGCCAGTCCGGTCTCTGACAGTTATCTTTGGGAGATAGTGCCCCTGAATATGCGATAGCCGAGTGGAGAGACCGACAGACTGCTACGCAGAGGGTCTCGGGTTCGAATCCATGGCGCGCACCAATGACTTTTCGAAGTTAAGTGCATATTAAATTGCTAATTATCGCTTGCTTAGCGGTGAAGGAATACATCGTGAGGAAACCTGCATGTCTGAGAGTTCTCCATAATGTTCTCGAAAGACATTTGAAGTCTGCCAACCCGCACTTGGCCAGCGTGGTCGACTATGGCCTTACCCTTCTCACAGTGAGAAGAGGCCTGTGCCCAGCATTGGGTCAGTATATAAATAGGGCTGATGATGACCCTTGAATATACTAATACAGGTCCTAGCCCGGAATGGCACTAGCCCTCCATCTTGCAGAGGTCCACAGCAGTTATTGTGTGGAAAAACTAAATATACTATCAAATGTGGTTAGGTTAGATTATGCGTTCCAACTGTTCCGAGACATTTCTTTCTTTCTTCTTTTCAATTTGCAAGTGGTTTGTGCGTAAGGATGAGCCGGCGTTTTTTGGAAAAGTGCACATTTATTAGTGTAGTAAATCTAGGATAACTGATCAGAGATATGTATTACTCGAAAGCTTGTACTTGACAGTCAGTATCACTAACCGTCAGAAACTAAAACTCTAAGTTCTTAGATGTTGGTATTATAAAACGTTATCAAATGACCATCTTTTTCTTGTTTTACAGCGTTTTGCAGTCCACTGCTGGACTTAGCCTCTTTTTTTGCTTCATAGTAACTATTTCTCTATTTTTCTTTAAAAAAGCCAACTCCCGCATTAGGACTAAAAACCTGTGTCGTGGGGGACTTTACGAACATACATCTAACAAGGACAATTAACACCCAGACTCGAAACTACAATTTATGTATCACTCAAAGTGTTGTCTCGTGTGGGAATCGAACCCACAACACTCTGCGCAGTGTCAAGCAGCGAGCCGCTTAAACCACTACGCCAACCGCGCAGTCAACCCTATGTGTCATAAAGACAGAACTAATAATTATTTATTTCTGCATTTTGGTTGTTTATAACACTTATACAAGTCAAAACCCTATTCTATATGACGCCGGCTTTTCTTAGCTAAATTACTTCTTGAGAAGAAAGGCTGAAACAAACTCAGAGTCAGAGTCCAGTCAGAGTCATTGCTTTTTTGTCATTTCATTATATTTCATATCTTCGTTTATATTCTTTTGAAATCCAGACGTAATAGTTTTAGATGCGAGTACAATGCAGGATGTCATCTGACGCTTATATAAACTGACTCAGCCCGCTGATGGTCCGCATTCAACAGCCATCGTACGGCTCAACCTTGATTGAGGGAGCCAGTAATCATTGAATCAGTGAATCATTATGTGATGTGAGACTATAAGCAGATTTGACCCAGGTACTATTAGTACCGTACTACTATGCTGGCCAGACTAGTTGGTACCTATAAAGTGTGATGTCGTGTCCTCTCTTCACAAACTATTTGTTTTTGTATAATTTTCTTTGTCATATTTACGACACCTACGGAATGAAATGGGATGATGACACTTAATAATACTGTATTGCTAGAAGCCTGGAATTTATTGAAATATTCTTAGTACCTAGAGAAGCTAAGCCTAATTTCATGGAATCAGAGTTGCTATAATATGTAGGTCATTAGATAAATCTGTATTAAGAAGATATTAAAAAGGAACAAAATATGTTTATACTATCATTATTATAAAACTAAATGCCAAATAGTTGCTGAGATATTCTATAAATTATTTATCTATCATAGATAAGCCAAATCCCGGCATTGAGTGGGTCGCCTAGATTCAGCATAAAATTATCCAATAAAAAATAAAACAGAATGATTCCGCAATATCTGAGATATCCGCCAATCAGTTTAAAATAAGTTTAATCATTTTACATGACAGCTTATCGCCATTACGCCTCTAAAACATTTCAACAGTTTTAATTACTTTAAAAATAGCTGTAATCATTTAAACTGTACTAATAAGAGAAAAAAATATATTTTAAAATACTTCCATTACCGACTGATATTGGGGAGCGCAAGGAGCTGAACTTTCGCATGTATGTTACTTGGTTAAAAATGAATACGTTAAAAATACGTTAGAAACTATTGGTTTTTACTTACTACTTAAAAATTAAGAATTTAAAAGTCAGTGGTGCAATAAGAAGAATGTACTACCCTCTGAAAGGCAGTCTTTTTTTTTTCTTTTTTCGACGATGATGGAAACCAAACAGTTTACGGTCTTACCCAGCCAAGGCTGGCCCCTAAAGGGGCTCAGCCTAGGGAGAGTGTGGTGACTCCCCGTCCCTCGCATGCATCCATCTGCATCCATCATACTTGCCCTCATACATCTGAATGTCAATCTGATGATATTTTTTTAAAAGATAAGTGAAATAATTTCTACTACTCGTACTTTTTCTTTTCAAAATTCAAAACTACACCATCAAATACTTTTGGCTCCTTCTACACTCATGAGTCCATTCCTAATGGTTGCCTGGAAGAAATTGCTGTATGCGATAAGGCCGCCAATTGTGCATTTCTTGTTTGTGCTCCTTCAATGTACGTTTTTTTTTCTTTTATGGTGTACAATAAAGATTTATCTAATCTAATCTACATTTCATCAATAGACTATACTTGCCGTGGTCATCCCATGACCATGCCGTTACATAAATATTTTGCGTGAAAACTATTTCGCTTAGGTTTAGTAACACGAATACTCTTTTACACACATATAATTTATGTATTGAACGGTAAAATAGTTAAAACGACGACGAGACGCCCCTTTTTGTATGGGAACTAAAATTCATGGTATATGCGAGTCGCCCATAAAATATTACTCCATAGTTTTTGCTCGCTGTTCCATCTATTGGTTATCGCAACAAAAGGTAGCTTATGCTATTCTAATATAATATTTACATTACTGCATAGTTGCATCAAAATCGTAACAATATGTACAGTATATTCGTGATAGAGGAACAAAAATCCAGCCGCCATCACAAACTTGAGCGTTTTAGGATTTCATCAGTTAACATAAAACTAGGCAATTTACTTCTAATCATCGTCCTAGCGTGATCCCGGTTTCATTCAAAACAATCATTGCATCCCGGAGCCCGCTTTCAAGCCTTTCCAGATTTGACATAATAATGGCATTGCCACAGTGACTACCATCTGATATCATCATCATCAGCCTTTACCAGTCCACTGCTGGACTAGGCCTCTCATTTGAAAGGAGGAATTGGCCTACTATACCACGCTGGCCAAACGGGTTGCTGTAGGGTTTGTATCAAGTTTTCCTTCTATTACAGTGCTGTTCTATGCATAATATGCTCCCTCTGTCGGCTCTTACGACACCCATGAGATGATATGGGGTAGTGACATACCGTATTCTTAATCCGTCACCACACGGAACGTCCATCTGATATCCACAACCCAAAAGGATAGCTATATTCCATGGCATAAACCAGTGTCAGCATTTTCAAGGGTACTGACGCCCCATAACGACTGACAAAGCTCTTCGTGACAGCCATGACAGACATCTTTACCTGCTCTTCGAAACTACTAATAGTTTACACACTAAGTTACTTACTGAAAATGGTTGACATCATCTTTAATATCAACGTTAATTTTCAACGGTTGACCTTCTTTGACAGTAATTTCACATTGATCCAGAGTTTCCTCATTTTGATTGCAAGATATTCGTTTCTGGTTCGTGGTAATTTTTAGATCAACGCCTGCCTTGTCTGGAAAAAGGAAATAATAATTGTAACCTCAAAACCACAGCAGCGGAAAAATGCAGAACTTCATTGTATTATATAAAAAATAACTACACATCATCAGCCTTTAACAGGCCACTGCTGGACCAGGCCTGTCCTTTGAAAAAAAGAATTGGCCTACTATACCACGCTCGCCAAACGGGTTGGTATAGGGTTTGTATCAAGTTTTCCTTCTCTTACATTGCCGTTCTCTGCATAATATGCTCCTTCTGTCGGCTTTTACGACACCCATTTGATGATATGGGGTAGTGACATTCCGTATTCTTAATCCGTCACCACACGGACGAAAAATACCTACGGCCATCCTTAAAGACATATTCTGCACTAAGAACTAATCCTGTATTGCGGGGAACCCTACAATTAATATTCAATCAAAGGACACAATATACTCTCTAACCCAAAACAAGGGATTCTGTGGATCACACAAAGAATTGTCTTGAGTGGTGATCGAACCCTTGATTATGTGCACAGTGCTAAAAGATAAAGTAAGCATTTATATCACTTTGCCATGCAATCGCAACGTGCAATCACTTCGTACCATTCAGTGTAGTAAATGATTAGCTTATTCAAAGCAAAAGTTTTATAAAAAGAGGACATTTTAACACAGTAAAATTATAATTACAAGTTATAGGCAAAATAAAAAATATACCTATATATGATTGTCTTTTAATATATCATTTTTACCTTATGCGTTTATTATTAGGTATCTCTAGACAGATAAAACTTAATTACAATGAATTGAATGTTGCAAAATGTATCAGAGAATGGGTTTTTGTTCATTACCTACGAGGCTCGATTATTATTGATTTATGTATTTTTGATTCACAGCATTAGAGTACTTTTATCTAGGCATAATTGATTCACAGTAGCACGTCAAACAAAGAATTCAAAATTCCAATAAAATTAAATAAGATACATTCTTACCAGATTTTACATTTAAAACAAATAAATTAAGGCACAACAGAAGCACTGCACGGTACGACATTGTAGGTTATTGTCCGACTACGTAAAAAATGAGAGTATCCTGCTCTATTTATATAAAACATTGATACACCCACGTTACTAAAACCCAAAATGGGGCTAGTGTGTGTCGAGCCAAGCACAGTATGGTTCCGTAGTTGCGCCCTACAAGACATTTTTCTCGAACTGATAATAAAATTAATATACGACTGCACGGTTGGCGTAGTTATTTAAGCGGTCGCCTCGCCGCATGACACTGCGTTGAGTGTTGTGGGTTCGATTCCCTCACGAGGCAACTCTTTGTCTGATCCATAAATTGTTGTTTAGAGTCTGGGTGTTCATTGTGCCCGTTGGTTGTATGTTTGTAAAGCCCCCCGCGACGCAGGATTTATTCCTAGTGCGGGAGTTGTCTATTAAAAAAAAAGAAAAATAAAGATATTCTGCGTTCTTTTGTGAGTGTGGTCCAACTGTTTTATCGTGTGTAGGTTTCTCAAATGCCTAAAAATTCTTGTCCTGGGCCAAGAACTGGGACTTTACCTGTCCTACAACGCGTTCTTACACAAATGGAAAACCCTCCAATCGTTTCCTAAATATGGTCATAATCACATTATAAGCGGCAATTCTACTTATTTCTATTCTACTTAAGTTATGCTATGTATACGACAATATAGATTTAATTGCGTTAAATGTATCTCAAATATCTATCCATCAACAGATAAGTAACTTTCATATGCGTAAAGGTACCGAAGAAAAGATATTCGCCTACATTTTATTTAAAGTAAGATGAGATAAGAGTATCGTAAGTGTGGTAACTGATTAAGAATACGAAATGTCACCACCCCATAATATCATCCCATGGGTGTCGTAAGAGCCGACAGAGGGGGAGCATATTATGGAGAGAAGAACACTGTAAGAGGTGGAAAAATTTATACAAATCCTATTGGCCGTTTGGCCAGCGTGGTATAGTAGGCCAATTCCTCCTTTCAAAGGAGAGTTCCTAGTCCAGCAGTGGACTGTTAATGGCTAATGATGATGAGATAAGAGTATCTGTGAAGCAACGGATTAGGAATACAAAGTCTCACTACCCTATTTCAATCTGCTGTCATAAGAGTCGACTAAGGATAATTCTCTGGTGGATCTCGCTAAAGTTCAAGTCATCATCATCGCCCTAGCGTTATCCCGGTTGCATCCAAGATTTACACGCCTTGGAGCTCGAGATCCGCCTACTGGTCTAACCAGATATGACTGAATATCAACTTTTCCACAGAGCGACGGCCGTCTGACCTCCGCAACCCAAAGGGATAGCGATATTCCATGGTTTAGACCAGTATCAGTTTATTTGAGGGTACTGACTCCCCGTAACGACTGTCAAAGATCTTCATGACAGCCGGGACCGACGGTTTAACGTGCTCTCCGAGGCACAGGGCAAGCGATAATTAACAATTTAATACGCACTTAACTTCGAAAAGTCATTGATGCGCGCCGTGGATTCGAACTCGATACCCTCTGCATGGCAGTCTGTTGGTATCTCCACTAGGCTATCGCTGCTAAAGTTCAAGTAAGACTGATTCGACTAATCTTGGCATTTACTAAGGAACCCTAAAGTTACTAATACACGCTTAACTTTAATCTATAGTGCGAATGTGTTTAACATTTTCGCTTCCTGTTACGATACGCATGTAAAAAAAATTCTTTTATATTCTGTTTGTAATAACGATCATATCATTATAGGATAGTTTACTCCTATTTAAATAATTTATTGTTAAAGACTGCTTCCGTGGTCCAGTGGATAGCGTATGCGACTGCTAACCGGAGGTCCCGGGTTCGATTCCCGGGTCGGGCAAAAGTATTAATGGGTTTATTCCAAATTCTCAGTAGCAGCACGGAGCCTGGTGATGTGCCCGATAACGGCAATAGGCTCGCCCCTTACTACGTGGGACCTAAAACTTCACGGCGAAATGTGGGTGTCATACTACGCCTCTGCCTAGTCCTTCGGGGTTACAGGCGTGAGTCTATAAAACAATAAATTAAAAACAAATAAACATTTATAGTTAGTAAAAGTCGTATGTTTTGTCTTTGCCTTGCAGAAAAATGAGTATGAGGCAGCCGCAGATTAATATGAAGATTGAAAAAAGTAAGCAGCGATAGCCTAGTGGAGAGACCGACAGAATGCTACGCAGAGGGTCCGGGTTTGAATCCACGGCGCGCACCGATGACTTTTCGGAGTTAAATGTGGGTGGTTGTGGGACAGTGGGACAGTTTATATACAGGGCCGATGATGATGATTCTTTAATCTACACTTATAATAATTATAATAAAGAGGAAAAAATTTTATTTTTGTTTGTTTGTAATGAATAAACTCAAAAACTACTGGACCGATATTAAAAATTATTTTACTATTAGAAAGCTACATTATCTGCCAGTAACATAGGCTATATTTTATTTAAGAAAAAATAGGGGTCCGTAAGATATTTGAGTTTTTCGGGTACGCGAAGTAGATCCCTCAGGACGCGGGTGAAACCGCGGGAAACGGCTAGTATGTTAATAATGTAGGTATATTACAAAGGTACAGAGCATATAAAAATAATAAAAAGAAAAAATAAATAAAAATATCATTGTGCTCATCAGGCCATCTATTACCTCGCATCCACCCTAACCGAAATAAGTGTAGCATATCCTTAGATTAGGTATGCTGCATACTCCCCCCCGTGGGATCTCCACCTTGTTGTGGTGGGGGGGCTCAGTAACCGTGGATTGGTGACCCGCGGTGAAGCTAAGAGGGATCCAGGAGGGGACGCTCCGCGTGGGCTTGACGGAGGCCTGCGCAGGATGCTTCCAAGGGGGCGGGTGCGAGGGACAGTTCTTCTGTCCCTCGCAGTCGGGTGCGGTCGCGGGAGGAGAGGCGTGTCGGTGTTGCGTTGCCGCGCGCCCTATCTCCCGCGACCAAATGGGGGCGCACCATCGTTGCGTCGCGGTGGGGCCGCAGAGGAAGAGGAGATGCGGTGTTGCGTTGCCGTCCTCCCTATCCTCTGCGGCCGCTGAGTGTTTTGGTGGCGGAGCCCAGCACCTTCATCCGCCGCCAAGGGGGTTTGGTCGGGGCCCGCCTGACCATCCGGCGGGCCAATACCCGTCGGGGGGTAGCGAGGAATGCTTATGCGAATCCCTACCCTCCGACACACGGGTACATGAGGAACACGGGTTGGTTTTTAGTCAGTAAGAGTCTGACCCCCTTTCTGATCCCCTTCGTCCTTCCCCCAGGGCGGAGGGACTCCATGAGGATTTTCCAACCCGAAACCAAAAAAAAAAAAAAAAAAAAAAAGGTATGCTGCATACTGATACCGAAAATTCCAAAGCATTATGAAATTCTTCGAAACATATTTTAATAATTTGTGTTCGTAGGTACAATTGGTATAAGCGAGTTATCAACGAGACTGTGACCCCAAAATTATTTGTTGCCATCTTCACACTTTGTGACGTCTCAATATTGATAGTGAATATAAACTTACATACGCTTTGATTCTTTTACTATCAATACGGCTTCAACCGTCTTGGAGTCGTGTCTTATTGTGAGTAGGACAAAGTTCATCATCAATATGTTGTTCGCAGCGGTTGCTGTGTTTCTCCTAGCTGTCTCTGGTGAGTGTTTTACTGAAAGGGGGTAGTACACTTGAATATTCTCTTGCAAGTGCTGATACACTTGAGCATTCACTTGTTATGAGCATTCTTTAGAATATTACGTTACTAACAGACTTGAGCATTTTAGCGAGCATTCAAGTCTGTTCTGGCGAACATTCTATCAAAAATACAGTAACTTTGCTTCGGTCTTTTTTTTTCGATTAGACCGTTCGCTATAAAGATCAAGAAAATGTTGATTGCGATGTTTGGCTCTGTTCATTGTACAGTTCGACAAATTTAAAAACGATTGATGTTAGATGTTCTGTTACAAGTGAATGCTCCAGTCTATCTGCATCGTAAGCATTTTTACTGCACAAAATTTCTGAGTTGCTTTTCGTTAGGTAAATAAGAGCACCGGTTGCAATAGTGCACTATTTGTCCTTCTTCTTTACTACAGGAGAAAGTTGTTATACTATTTGTATTTTATTTACGGATAGCTAATTTAACCTTTAGCCCATTAATAAGTTACATTTTGGGTTGCATTCATCTGAGGACGCAATTATATTGTACAGATGTGTAGGGAGAGCTAGTTTAAAGCTTGACCCAAATATATGCGGTACCTTTCGTAACTCATGTCCCTAGGCCGCCATCTTGAACAGAATGCGGGTACAGATGGTTTTTCTTGATTATTTGTAAACTATAGGTCGCGGGAATATTAATTTACAAGTTATTTTACAATTTAACTTTACTCTACAATTAACAAGGAATATTAACAGATTTTTGTTGCAAATTAAATTTTCTACGACTTGGGTTCTGAAACTTTTGTCGTTATGCCAAAAATAAAAAGTTGTATCTTTATCAGTGTTGTATTTTGTAAATTTTTAGCTTTTCCCATTTTAACCATGTCCCAAGTCTTTGAGATGAGCCAGGATTTGGCACAGGGTCTGATCAAGCGCGGGTATTTCATTTTTGATGGAGAACTTTGAAGGAAAGTCGCATTTTTGCCAGTAATTCATTATTTTTCTCAATTAATTTTGATATCTCCAATAATTTGCCTGCAAGTATCCCCAGAACATTAGGCTCTGCAGAATAAATTGCAGTTTTCTCTGGCTGGGCAGACTATCAATTTCAGATGCCATGGATAGAGTTTGTTATTATTTTTTAACCATAGTTTTAAAAGGTTCGTTGTAATTAGTGAAAATTGGACCTTATAGTACTGTAAAGTCTCAACTTGGAAGACTAGCTCTTGTTTTGGAAGAAGTTAAGACATAAAAAGTGTATTTTTTTACAGAATATGAAAAAAAAATTGTAAAATTTGAAAAGAAAATGTGTTGCAAATTTGCTCCGATTTTCGTTTGTAACTTTCATTTTACGAATAAATGCTACGGAATCAAAGTTGTAGAAAATTTTATTTGTTACCAAATAATTATGTTTTGATATATTTCCGTACGTCTAATAGTTTGCCAGATAAACTAGAAAACCCATTTGTATCACTTTTTCACGATGGCGGCCGCAGGACACAGGCTTCGACCCCACACGATACCGTACCGACTAAGCTACTCAGGCCACTTCGTCATAGATTTTTTTTTAATAGTTGGTTTCCTTATGGTAGCACATAGTGCCATCTGCCACATGCGTAGGTTTAGAACTCTGTGGTCAGCAGGGGCATCTTTACAGAATGACAAACAATCCTGCCTTATATATTAGGTATATATGCTTAAGCAATTCTCATAGTAAGATAAATATAAAGTTTAAAATTAGAATTATTCGTGAAGCAACTAAGGCAAGTCTTGAACTTACGCACACGAATACATTTTTCTATTTTGTAATAAAAACATCTGAATATGTTTATAGATTCTATTTTTTTACTTAAATAAACCCCCAGCAATTAATTCCTTTTATTTTCATGAATAAACTGTTCTTATTATGTTGATGAAATATTGTAGGCAGAAAACATATCTTCTGTGAAGTAAATAATCTTTGCAAATGGCAATAAGCAGTCAGTAGCGTTAGAGAACTATTGGATACTCATTGGTAAGATGCCAGGACTTGTTGTTGTTGATTGGGTATAATAATAACTAGACACTGTAAGTCATTGGCGCTGCTTGCGCCTGCGTCTTGCGCTAGTACGATTAGACGTCATACATTAGACAATTAGAACAAAATATTTATAGGGAATCATGGAAGAATAACTAAAGCATGGAATGAACGATATTTTTATGAACAAATTGAATATAGCTACACTCTTCACTCATATGACAAATTAGAGTTGCCAGAAGAAGATGGCACTTTGTTTGTCAGTTAGGGCTAAAGACAATTTGAGCACAAATTTCGTAACTTTTTAATTTTTTAGTGATTGAGCAAATCCGCTATCGATATCGATCAAAGTTTCAATAATATAGGTTCAAAATCAAACAGACTTGTAAAAGTAAGTATGTACATGTTATACATTCCGTAAGTTTGTGTCCACAGCAGTCAGAACGCTAGTTACATACATACATACATAACGTCACGCCTTTTATCCCCGAAGCGGTAGGCAGAGGCATATTAAACGCCCACTTTTTGCCAGACTTTTGATCCCACGTAATAGGTGGCGAGCCTAATGTTTTGTTTGCCAGAGCCTCATCCGTTGATAAGCAGGTACACCACTTGCAGGTGAGGTTGGCTTGGGACCCTACGTTCTTGGTGGGAACCCTATGCACTGATAATAAAATTGTAGAAAATATTAAAATTATATTATTCCTTTGGCCGAGACATCGAATGGAGCCCAAGATCCGACTCCTGTTTGGCGCTGCTACCCTTTTTTTTTTTTTTTTTTTTGGTGTCGGTTTGGAAAATCCTCATGGAGTCCCTCCGCCCCGGGGGAAGGACGAAGGGGACTGTCAGACTCTTACTGACTAAAAACCAACCCGTGTTCCTCATGTACCCGTGTGTCGGAGGGTAGGGATTCGCATCGCATAAGCATTCGTCACTACCCCCGACGGGTATTGGCCCGCCAGATGGTCAGGCGGGCCCCGAACAAAACCCCCTTGGCGGCGGATGAAGGTGTTGGGCTCCGCCGCCAAAACACTCAGTGGCCGCAGAGGATAGGGAGGACGGCAACGCAACACCGCATCTCCTCTTCCTCTGCGGCCCCACCGCGACGCAACGATGGTGCGCCTCCATTTGGTCGCGGGAGATAGGGCGCGCGGCAACGCAACACCGACACGCCTCTCCTCCCGCGACCGCACCCGACTGCGAGGGACAGAAGAACTGTCCCACGCACCCGCCCCTTTGGACGCATCCTGCGCAGGCCTCCGTCAAGCCCACGCGGAGCGTCCCCTCCTGGATCCCTCTTAGCTTCACCGCGGGTCACCAATCCACGGTTACTAAGCCCCCCCACCGCGACAAGGTGGAGATCCCACGGGGGGGGGGGCGCTGCTACCCTAATAAAAGTAAAAGCAAGTAATTATTTAAACACTCACACTGATACGTTTAGAATGGAGGAGTAATGTTGGCACAGAATTTTATTTAGTCTGCGCCATCTGTCATTACTATAAAAACATTCCGCAGTAAAATGCTTGGAACAAATTCTATGGTGCTTTCTAGGCACCCAATTTTCTCCACGACATACTGCAGCAATCCACTTATTTTATAAATCTTTATCACGTGCACAAAGAATCTAAAAAATAACGAGATAAAAATATACGATGGATAGACATATCGATAAGATTTCTTACAACACTAGAAAAGTCGATATAAATATTAAACGGCTAAATTCAAAATCATGATAGAACTGTCATAAAAGATGAATCACTAAAGTTATATAATTTGATGGCATTAAATTGTCTAAATTGTATCTTACACGTCAGTTGACTGTGTTCAATTTTTCAGTACTAGGGCTACCTCTATGTATTATATATCCAATCTCTTTGTAGGGAATGCTCCGTCTATCGTTAGAGTATATGTCAATGGCTGCGCATGTGCTATCTGTCAGTACTGTCACATTATACATTGTCATATCAGGCTTATGAAACTTCCCTTCAATCCCGTAATTAAAAATTATCCATACAAACTAACGCCATCAAGCGCCCGCGGAATGTCATTTTAGCTTTTATATCTAGAAATATCTGTAGCGATAACTGAACGGTAATTTCGTCAACTCTGCCAAGAGTTGCGTGGCGCAGTGGAAGCGTGCTGTGCCCACAGATTATAAGTCCGTGGATCGAAACCACGCTTAGCAAGAAACTAGTTTTTACTTTTTGTGATTTTTATATTTTTTTACTTTTAAATTGCATATTATTTTACATAATAGTTGTCATTTACTTATTTATTAATACCACGCTTAAAAAGGCGTCAGAACCATCTAGCGGACACAGTACATCGTTTTTTAAAACTGTTTCAAGAGTGGCGTATCTATCTCTAGTTATAAGTGTATAATCTATGGTCATATGGTGCACTGGCATTACTTCGTTCGCTTACTTTTATAAACTAATAATTAATGTAACAGCCTTGGCTAATCCCTACTTATATTAGGTATAAATGCGGAAATGTGTATGTATGTACCGATTTCACGCTAAACCGGCTGAACCAATATTCTCTACTCATAAATGCGAAAGTGTGTATAAAGATATTACGGACCATGGCTTTGACATTTGACTGTATGCAGATTAATATGTGATGTTGTTGAGCACCTTTCGGTAGATAATGTCATGAATACTGACTAAGTTACTTCGTAACCTATAGCGAACTCCTTAGAATTATCAGGAGTAACTTCACGCATTTTGAGACTGAACGTTGGTGTTCCAGTCCTGTTAATGCGGAATCTTAATGCACCAAAGCTTTGTAATGGCAAGCGGCTACAAGTAACACCTAAGACGAAACATTATTAAAGCTATTCGCTATCACCAGTCAGACTCGCTCATGAAGGGTTCCGTAGTGGAGGTATCCACTTAACATAGCCATTATCTTCGACTAACTATTAATAGTATTTGTATAAACGAAAATGCTATATTTGCGATTTTTAAGATGTGCTTTATTTCAAAAACTGCTAACTACATATCGTTCAAAGCAATTTTCGTTGGAAGTTTTTATAACGATCTACAGCATATATTGTATTTAGATTCGTCACTCTCTTTAAAAGTTAGAGGAACACACACACCCATTTTATCACTCTGGAACCGTATATCTTTCAAACGATTGACTTGGAGAAACAATGGTTTTAGGAACCTCAAAGTAAAATTTAACGACCCATTTTCCAAATCAGTTCCATGTATTAAGAGCCCTCCTTAATATTCAATATTTTATTTTCTATAACGTCGTAAAGCGGTTCACAGAAAACATCTACCTACCAATTTTCAAATATTGTGTAAACTGAATAGTTTCGGCATAAAGTGGCTGTGTCATACGGATAGACTGACAGACATAGCGCGTCTATAAGTTCCGTGTTTAGCCATTTTTGACTACGGATCTCAAAAAATACTATTTACAGAAATGTTTTAAATACTTCTTGCAGTTATTTATTTTCTTATTAGTCCCTATAAACAGAATTAAAACGAAAATTACTATCGAATGATGAAGGAGATTTGTGTTTCATTGTGTTTGTGTGCGTGAAGCCGCGGGCAAAAGCTAGTAAGGGAATATTTAGAGCAGGCCCATATAGAGCAGATTGTCAAACTATTTTCGACATTATTCTTATTATAATGATTTGTTTAAAATTTCAGATACATGTTTGAAATAAGCTCCATACAAAATATGTCAGACATGTATCTCGAACCTCCAAATCCATGATAGTTCGAATGTTGAAACCAACTGTTACTCGGCTCTTGAAAGCTTATTTTTAGTAAAGTGGAAACCTCTTATGCGGCATTCATTATTAGATTAATAGAATAAGTTTCGATGCCGTGTGGCGTACAGAGCAGACGTGTCGCTAATTATTGCAAAATATTCTAACTAGTCGTTAAGCTAAATACAACTGTACTTACTTAATCACAAATAACAAAATTCTGTGGTGTGCCAGTGGATCATTACGACCTTAAGTTTATGCGGCGCGTCACAAAGCTGAGGAAACTACCCTCCCCTCGGTTCTTTTTGACCCGTACCTACGATACCAACTGTGAGTACCCAATTTACATAGATCAACATGAGTCTAGTGCACTCACCTACTAGAAGTGGCAAAAGCGTGGCTCGCAGTGATCTTAACTAAGCGAGTATGGAGTTGCAACCCGAACGGACGGATTCAAGCAAAGGCACTCTTCGTAATAGGAGGAAACAGAATGTGCAAGATGATCCGATCAAAGAAGAACTGAGTGAAATGAGATCGCAAATGTCTAAAATGATGGAGATGTTGACTGCTATGAAAGATAATCAGAAAGATTTCATTGATAAAATATCTGTAGATTTGACTACTATTAAAGCACAGGTCAGTGACATAAAATCAACAATCGACATTCTCACATCTGAACAACATACCATGAAATCTGATATCATTTCCATTAAGAGTAACAATACCAACTTAGAGCCAAAAATTCAAAATTTCCAATCCATAGTCAATGAAGCAGCCATTCCATCCGCCACATCTAACAAGCCTTCAAATGTGAGTGAATCTGTCATATTAGAGATCAATGAACTTGAAATGAGGAGTAAAAATATTATTATTGTTGGCATCCCTGAGCCTATAGGGGCAAACAAAGATGAGCGAATAAGAGAAGATAAGACCAAAATTATAGAATTACTAGAAACGATCATTTCAAACTGTCCAGAACCTGTGAAACACTTTCGTCTTGGAAAATATAGTCAAAAGAAAACCCGTCCTATCAAAATAATCTTCAAATCAAATAATAAAAAAAGAACAATTTTACTGCACACATAACTTCGAAAAGTTAGAGGTGTGCGCTTATTTTTTCGAAGAAACGTTTTATAGAATAGAATAGAATAGAATATTTTTATTTGCATAAATGTGGTAATTACAGTAGATGTTTTACAATAATACTTAAGCACTAGACACATTCAGCCATATTAAAATAGCATGCAAATATTTGAATTAAAAATAGGTACAATTAATATTTAATACAATGCGACTAAAAATAATAATAATTTTTACAAAGATAATGAAATTCGTAATGTCTTAATTACTACACCAAAGCATTTCTAAAATGATACGATTTGCTTGTATATTTCTTTAGGAAATCATTTACTGAATAAAACGTTTCTGCTATTAACAATTTTCTTAAAGTAATGCAAAACTTATAGTACGGGAGGCTGGTAATATTTGTTGGCAATGCGTTATAAATAAGTGGAGCCATGTAGACACAACTATTTCTAAACATTTCCAGACGAGGAACTGGCAGTTTTAAGTGCGAGTAATTAATTTTTCGCTTTTTGGTATTATCGCAAGTTTCAAAAAGCATCATGTTACATTTAACAAATTTTGCTACTTCATATATAAACATGCCAGGAACAGTTAAAAGATTTTGTGTTTTAAAAACTGGCCTACAAGATTCAGACCACTGCAAGTTAAATATTGCACGAATGCATTTCTTTTGCGCAATAAAAATACGCATACTATCAGACGAGTATCCCCATACTCGTCTGATAGTAATATCCCCATACTCGCATATACATACGCGCGCACACACACCCACACACACACACACACACACACACACACACACACACACACACACACACACACACACACACACACACACACACACACACACACTCACACACACCAACTTATAAATTTTTGCATAATATCTCCACCTATTGTCTTAATAATGCATGTTATACAAAAAGTGTTAAAACTGTAGTTTACATACCTTCTTTTATATTGCAACTAGTGTCGTTAAATATTATGTATTTTGTATTAATGCGGGTTTGGAGCTGTTTTTCCTTAATACAGGCTATTTCATAGCCTAGCTAGGAAAACAGTAAGTAAACTACTTGATACTGTAACTACTTAACATGTAATGTACTACAATGATTTACTTGGCAATAAAATATTATTATTATTATTATTATTATTATACTAGAATGCCGTAACGTATTCTGGAGCAAACATAAGAATGGTAAACCATAAGAGCCGACTGTTGTGAAGCAACGTCTTTCACTCTCTTTAACGCGAAAACAAATCTATTAATCTTTTTACAAACAGTGTCTATATGTTCCTTCCATGTGAGGTGTTCATCGATAATAAGACCTAAAAATTTTGTATAATGAATTTGTTCAATGGGTTGATCATTATAGTTAATTTTAAGTTGTAAACTTTTTGTTCTATTTGTTCTAAAGTGAATGAGTTTAGTTTTATCAGCATTTATTATCAATTTATTTTTATTTAACCATTTGTTAACGTCTTGAAGTGTTTTATTTAATTCAAACTGATATGTGTCAAAGTTCTTATTACCTACAATGATAGTAGTATCATCGGCAAATAGCACACAATCGTGCTTTTGGACTACTTGTGGGAAATCATTAATGCAAAGGAGAAACAGCAAGGGCCCCAATATGCTGCCTTGAGGTACTCCATTACAATTAAACCTGGGTTTAGAATCAAAAATATCAATATTGTGAGTGCTATAATTGAACTTGGTTATTCGCGTGACTTGTTTTCGGCTGCTCAAATATGATTTCAGCCATTCTAGAGCTATACCTCGAATACCATATTTATCCAACTTAGAAATCAATATACTGTGGCTTACAAAATCAAATGCCCTACTTAAATCTAAGAACAATGCACTAGATGGTATATTATTATTAATATTGTTGATTACTATATTGACTAAGCTAAAGATAGCATCCTGAGTTGATTTTGACTTTCTGAACCCAAACTGTTCTTTGGTTAAAACATCATTCTTATTCAGAAAACAAAGTATTCTTTTATTCATAACCTTTTTAATGATTTTTGAAAATACTGACGTTATAGCTATCGGCCGGTAATTTCTCAAATCAGTTTTTGTACCTTTTTTATGTAACGGTTTAACAATGGTTAGTTTTAAGCATTCTGGAAAACAACCTTGTTCTATTGACAAATTTATAATGTGCGTTAACGGTTTTGCAATATGCGGAGTAATAAGTTTAATTAATTCAGTACTAAAATTATCGTAACCTGATGATCTTGTATTTTTTAAAGACTTGATTATATTGCTAATTTCTGGTTCATTCGTGGGTCCTATAAATATGCTGCTATTAATACCTTGAAAAGGAAAATTATTTAAATTGAAATCAGACAAGGTACTAGTGATTTTGTTATAATCCGCAACATCTATAAAAAAGTTATTAAACATATCTGCTATAGCAGCACCTGAACTGGTTATTGTATTGTTGTCGTTGATGATATTTTCAATATGCTCTTTCGATATCTCATTACCCAAAGTCCGTTTCACGACATCCCAAGACGCTTTACATTTGTTGCTAGAATTGGCAATATGCTTTTGATTGTTATTAAATTGTAAATTAGTAATGCATTTTCTTAAAATATTGGAATACGTTTTAAATTTAATTTTGTTGTCATATGTTCTATTCTTATAATAAACAAATCTAAATCTTCTTTTATTTTTACAACTGACCTTAAGACCTTTAGTTATCCATTTTAATGTATTAGTTTTATAGGTTTTCTTAATCTTAATTTCTGGGAAACATAATTTGTAGAATAATATTAACAAGTCGTGAAAAATATCAAATGCAATATTGACTTGCGTGACTTCATATACCTCAGAAAAATATATGTTACTAATACACTCAACAAATTTATTAACGTTTTCCTTACTCGGGTCATTTTTAGTCATAAAAAAGTAACTTATAGAATTTTTATTTAGGTATTTGAAGTCTAAGACCTGTGCGGTACTATGGTCGGATAGGCAGAAATTATAAGTTCTCCCATTTGCATTTGGAATATTACTTATAATGTTATCAATGCATTTGTTAAGTCGCGCACTGAAAACCATAGTTCAGGATTAGTTCAGTAAATTTTTTAGTGATACTATCGCTTTTTAAGAAATTGATATTATAATCACCGGCAATTACAGTTTTACATTTTTTGTGCTGAATTTTATTTAGTAACTTAGTAAAATTTTCTATGAATATGTTAATATTTGAGTTTGGAGTCCTGTACACACAAAATATAATAACATTAATATTTTTTATTTTGACACCACACATTTCAAACTATTTTTCAATGCTCATTTCTTTTATATCTACTAATTCTGTACATTTGTATATATTTTTGCAAAGTATACAAGTACCACCCCTACGTGTTGATCGAGAATATATAGCCACAAGTTTGTAATCATTTAATTTCAAATAGTTTCTTCATCTTTTAATATAAAATGTTCGCTCAAGCACACAACATCTACAGTTAATCCGGACTCTTCCAATTCATGCAAAGCTAAATTTAACTCTGGCACTTTGTTCAAAACTCCAGCAATGTTTTGGTGAAATATTGAAAAACAATTACCGGAATTATTATTGCTTACGAAAAAACTTATCTTGGGTTTCAATTGTAGGATGGTAAATTTTATTAGTTATTTTCTTCACAGGTTGGAAGTAGTAGGGAATTGTACCCTTGCATGGTAAATGTGAGGGATAGGAAATTGTATTACTTATTTTCTTCACAGGCTGAAAGTAGTAGGGAATTGTACCCTTGCGCAGTGAATTACTTATAATATTACTATCAGATGATTCTATGTTACCGGGCGAAATATTTTTAATTTGAGCTTTTTTACTGTTCTGTGTTATGGGTTTATTTTTATGTGCAATTGTATTTTTACATGCTTTTTTATTATATGATAAGAAATGTATATTGTATTGTTTTAAATTTATTTTGTATACTAACTGACGTACAAGTTCATTAATATTGCTTGCATTCACGAATGAGCAATTTTTAAAGTTCTGAGCTATCAACCTAAGATTATAATTTAATTTATTCTCATTTAAAAATGCATTGTGAAGAACGATTACAAGGTATACATTACAAGTTTTAAACAATTTAAGCGCTCCCGATAGTTCTGTCAAAAATTTTAATGGATTGGAGTCATTGCTTCCAGTCATTATAACAACACTGTCTCTATTGGTAAGTCTCTTAGTCAAATCATTACAGCTAGATAAGACATCTTCAGCCTTTGCATATGGTTTATGTATTGAAGATATATTGTAGTCGTTCAAAATTAATTTATGTTGACAATGTAGTAACTCTTACACCAATCCTTTTCCTTGGTTATCAGTAAGTAAAATTATTTTGGCACTTTTAGTTGCATAGTTATGTGAAGGTTGGTGGATTACATTTTCATTCCTATGATTCAATCCTGATACTTGTGAGCAATTCTGGTCTTTTTCTGAGGCTATTGGTGTATTTGTTTCAGTATTGTTATCTTCACTGTGTAATATTTCTATGTTGGTTTCTCCGGCAGTTGTACGGTTGGTGGAAACACATTTCGGCGTGTGAAAATCGATGTCAAGGTTCAGTTTTCTTCCTGATAGGCTAGGCTTGTTGACAAAAGGTTTCTTGTATTTTGTACTGCTAAATAATGGTGCATTTTTTCTTGCACTTAAGCAGGTAACATACATACTTTTAAACTGAGCAGATTTCCGCTTCTCATCTTCAAATTTTTGACGTGACAACGTCTTATAAATTGGTTTGCCGGGTGACACTTCAAGAAACTGCGTTACGCTCCGCTCACGTTATGCGCTCACAATGAGAGCGAGTGAGAGGCACGCGTCCCGCCTAATAGCGAGAGAGACAGACATAAAAAGTGAAAGGCACGCGTCTTTCATCCTTCTTCCTACTATACGAATGAATATTCACATTAAAATTATTTTACCACTCAAAGTCGTTGTCACGTAAAACTTTCGCCCGTATACCGACTTTACAGGCAACCAATTTTTGTTGTAGAGATAGATTTTCTAGATTTAGGGAATCTATTTCTGCATGTGCACTCCTTAGTTGTTCTTTAAGGCTTTCAATGGTTTCTGTTAATTCTATAAGTTCATCATTTTTAAAATGCGTGGATAAATCGATCATGCTTCTAACACTTCGTGTTGATGATAAGCTATCAATAGACTCAATTGATTGAGAATGTGAATGTTGTGTACATTTTTTCCTCAGTGTTATATTGCTACTACTAGATGCCATATTTATTAACCAGTACTGTATATTAATTACTCAAAAAGTGATGGGTGTCGGTGAGGATCGATCCAGATACTCCTGTGTCGACGATCTCGCTACTAGAGCGCTATACGCACAAGACTACGAGAACTATTAGTTTAATGTTTCAAATTGGTGACTAGTATTTACTTGTCGTAGATTTGAGTCAATTGGTAACTAGCAGCTTATTTTAAAAGTTCAATACCCGCTTATTTAGAAATCGTGATTAAGATATAACGATCACTGTTACACTGTTTTGTTTTCACTTGTTTCAAATGTTTTAATTGTTTTATTACACTGATTTTAACACTATTTTAACATTTTACTATTATTTAAATGTATTCATTGTTGTTTATAAGTTTATAACCGGTATCTAGGATTTTAAATGTTTGTAAACAGCTGTTAAATAGTTTTAAATTGTTTATCACTTTTATGTACTGTTGCACTTATATAGGTCTTTGCAAACGATACACAGTATGTGTTATATTATTCGTTGACGAAAAATCGCAACGACGCACTCAAACTTGCAGATGTTGATGGTCTACCAGAGCGAGGCAAATCTTCTATCACCTCTCGACCGTTGTGAACGTTGCACGTTTGCATAACTTGCTTGTTACTGAATTAAAAAACCAATTATAATGACTAGCTTTTGCGCACGACTTCGTTCCCGTGAAAGACCCGGTTTAACTGAATATCGAACCCGAGAACATCGTCTCGGCAGTCTGCTACGTACACCACTGGGCTGTCGCGAACAATGAATGGGCAAATAATAAAAGAGTCGTGGTCCAGTGGATAGCGTATGCGACTGCTGATGGGAGGTCCCGGATCCAATTCCCTGGTCGGGCAAAAGTGTAACTGGGTTTTGCCGAATTCTCAGTAGCAGCACGGAGTCTGGTGAAGGGCCCGGTAACGGCAATAGGCTTGCCCCTTGGTACGTGGTACCTAAAAATTCATGGCGAAATATGGGTGTAATATAACACCTTTACCCTTTCGGGCATACAGGCGTGAGTCTATAAAAAAAGATATATTTGATGCTTTGGAAGACAGATATGGTGTTCCTCCAACTAGAGGTAGGGTACTCTAACCAGGCTAGCTGATAGTGCCCTGTGGGCTGTGGCCCGACGGAAGTCGCTTAGCAATTGTATTCATAGTATTCACGTGTGAGAACTTGAAAAGCGTGATTTAGGATCTTTGTCTCTTCGCAGTTCCATTGCTGTCCGCTAGATGTCTCCATTGTAAATCTTCACCATCGTGCGATCTATGACATCAGCTGTACGTACCTATAGAAACGATGATAAACCGATTTGAAAAACAAGTCTCCAAAACGCAATGGATCCTAACCTATGACGATTTTCTCGATACTTATGATGGTAAATTTGTTTCGTCTTCAGGAGTAGTGCAAGGGAGATGTATAGAGGCAATAGAAAATGGTCAGTTGCCGGAAGGCATCACTGTACACAAAGTCATCGGCACATGGGATGAGGCTGATCAACACTGCAAGAACGAAGGTAAGAAGTTATTTTATTTTTTTTACTCTCTGTAAGCATCTATTGGTAGCGCTAATAGAGTGACTTAACTTGCCATTCGTAATAGATCGGCAAAGTTAAGCAAGGTTTACACTGGCCGCGAAATGGATGGGTAGCCGTTAGTTCTGGCATTGACATCAAAGCGCTACCGTGGATGGCACATAAAATCGACGGTCCCTGTTATTATGTCAAGGCAGCTATCGTTAGGCCATGTCGGAGGCATTTGAGAGGTTGATAAAACTTTTTTTTATGGTCTACTCCCGCCTTAGGGCTAAATCCTGTGTCACGGGGGACTTTACAAACATTCAACTAACGGACACAATAAACACCCAGAATCGAAACAACATTTCATGAATCACACAAAGTGTTGTCTCGTATGGGAATCGAACTTCCGCGCAGACGATAACACAATGCAATTGGTTTATGTGGTGCATTTGCACTAAATGACCAAATGTGTATATTTTTATTTAACCATATTTATATTTCATATGAAAGAAAATTCAAATTACGTAGAGTAAGTCTGATTGAATCTAGTCTAAGATAGCTTTCACGCTACCTGCGACTAATAATATGTTGTTTGTTTTTTATCAGGTGCGGTGTTAGCCTCTCCAATCACCACAGAAGTACTAAACGCGATGAAGTCCGTCATCGCAGCCCAAAACACTGAGTATTTCATCGGCACTAAAGCCTCTGACTTTTCTAGCTTATTCAAGTCTGTGGAAGGTTTGTATCGATAACCGCATTTGGAAAACCGACTTCAAAAGCTTCTCAAAATATACAAGCTAGTAAGCATTATTAAAGATAACTCAAAAATACTTGTCCCATTCTGACTTTACATATGACCACACCACATGAATCATCCGCGTTAAAGTAAAAAAAAAAATAAGACGGTGCACCTAAATATATCTTTGAATATTGAAGTCGGTTAAAATAGCTTTTATCATAGACCATACGAATATAACATTCAATAAAGTACCAATAACTCAGTAATGAATACTCTATCATGGAAGTCTTAAATAGTAGTCACGGGGAGTTAGTACTACAAATATTCTTGCACTGGTTAAAGTCATAATCCCTACAAATACCAAGAGAACGATTTCTCCGTGAAAAACAATATTTTGGGACCAAAGGCGAAGTACTTTCATTCTGACCGAGAAAACGCTAGAATGATTTCTTTTAATAAACTAAATGAATCTATTATTGCCACATTCATCTGCAACCATCACATCTCTCATACTCTAATCAAACACAAATGACTTTTCACTTCACAGGTGTTCCTCTAGACAACATGACCGCTGCTGTGACGCTCATGATCAAGGAACTTGACCCTCTCGATGGCAACTGTCTGAGCATGGACCAAGACAGCATTCAAATTGTGCCGTGCTGCGTGAGGAAGCCGTTCATGTGCTATAAGGCACCAGCACCTGCAAATAAGTGTGGCGCTAACAGTGAAGGTAAAAAAGTTTGTTATAAGTCGTAGCGACCCATATTTTTGCCAATATTATATTTTTGCCAGATACATAGGTTTTGGAAACACCGACATATTTATTTTTATTTATTAACTTTATATACACACATAGCGTATAAAGGTGGACTTAATGCCTTAGGCATTTTCTGCCAGTCTACCTTAGAGTGGTGCAGAGATTGATAGTAGGTGTATTTTAAAAAGCGGAGTTTGACTTAAACATATATTTAATAGATATGATGAACGCGCATACATTAAACAAAATTAAATCATTATAATAATACATACATACACAGATAGAATATAGAAATGCATAAGTACATATACTTACATACACATACATAATATGTATACATATATAAATAAATACGTACCTAAAATATATTTAGATGTTATGATACTTTTGCTAACTTAACCAATAAAAGCTGCTTTACCTTTGTCGTAAAGCGATACCTAGTAGTGGACGTCCTGATTTCGAGAGGAAGGTCATTCCAAAGAAGAATAGCTTGAGTAGGAAAAGAAGAATGGATGAATATGTGAAGTGTAAATGTGTATCATCTATGTGAAGGACAGAGAAGGAGAAGGTTATTAGATGAACGAAGGTTACGATCGTGGTTGGTGCATAAGTACTGAAAGTAAGAACTTAAATAGTTGGGAGTATTGGGAGACATAAGGATGGAATAGAGAGTAGTGAGAGCACGCAGACTATGTGTATAATGTATATATACAGATTTTTTTTCGCAACTTAACTGGCCAAGTGTTGGTGTGTAATGCATCTCTGCCTACCTCTTTGGGGAAAGGCGTGAAGTTATGATTATACTGTCACTTTTTTTCTAAGAACATAACTAATGGCACCTTGGTTCCGAATTATTATTCTAGAGACGTGTTTTTCTCTTTATTTAAATTGTACTTCTATTTGTACACTCTTTTTTAAATTTAACCGTTTCTGGCCGATCTCGAAGGAATTTCAGGAAATACCTTCTTAGTGCACCTCTACCATCCCCAAGGAACAAAGGTCCCCAAAAAGGGGGATGCTCCTTGAAGACCGTAGCGCCAAGTAACACACATGCCTAATTTCGGTTTCCTGCGCCCAATAATTTTGGCGTTGTCTATCTGTCAGTCCTATTTGACAGAGAAGCACGAAGAGAGGATTAGTGGAAATTACAACCCTAAAGATGTAAAATAGTCACACGTGCGCAGAGCCGTGAGCAAACTCTAGTTAAATAAAATAATTTCTTTGCCACAGGTTACACACACTCCGCGAGCACGGGCAGTTGCTACAAGGTTCACAGTCAAGATATAAAATCTTACGATGAGGCGGTAGCCACATGCGCATCTGAAGGTGGACACTTGGCTGTCCCCGATGACTCCATTGAAGCTCGTGTGCTTAAAAATATCATTTTCGATGAACAGGAATCGTTCACGTACATAGGAATACATGATGACACGGGCAACGGTGATTGGAGAAGCGTCACCGGTAAGTTTGAATTCATCATCATCATCAGCCTTTTGCAGCCTTTCCATTGGCTCGCCACTTAGCTCGATTTTCGGCTTTTAGTGTTACGCAGTGCAGGTTTGAATTCAATTTAATGTATTTGCTAGTTATAAGTATTTTTTTAGTTTTTACTATAAGCAGTTTCCAACGGTTGTGTTTCATTTGGAGGATAGGCACTCAATAAATAAGCGGTAGTCGGTAGATTATACTGTCCTGCAAATACGTAAGACTTAAAACTTTTGCGACTTGTAAGACTCAAATAAGTTATTAAACTCAATCCCCCACCCGTTAAATAAACTTGTAAGAGTTGTTGGTTATTTTAGAATGAAGGCTTCGACATTTGAAACGATACTCAATGTTCAACGTACAATAACATTATACATTTTACTAATTCTTTAATACCTGAACTAATGATACATTGTATTACTGACACATGTAATACAGAAGCTAGATAAAAATCCATAAACTAAATATAATACAGAAAATCAGTTCAATAATTGAATACTTTACTTACTTTTATAATTGAGCCAAATTGCGCTGTCGTGTTAAAAATATTCCATCTAATTATACGGGCTGACATGACGATGCTTAGCTTTACTTTGATTTAATTAATGATAATTTTTAATAAAAAATATTTCTTACATCACGGACTTTGCACACATACAATCATCGGATGCAAAGAAAATCCATACTCGATACAACAAATTGTGGATCACACGAGTGTGCCTCGTACGGGCATTGACTAAATATATTAATTGCGTATGGGACACGAAACAACGTCTCACGGTGCAGTGCTAAACAGCGAAGCTGTTTCAAGTCTGGCCGTGTTCATACAGTTCATTGTCGCCATTGATTGTATGTTTGTTAAGTCTCTAGTGACACAGGATTTATTCCTAGTGCAGGAGTTGCCTGGGAAAAAGTCGTCATAGAAGTAAAAAAAATATTTATACCACTTTGACAACCGTTTGGTGTAGCAGTTTCGATTTCGATGCCCGCTCAATTCAAACATTTGTGTGCATGAACATGTATGTATATATATGGTCTGGTTATTTCTATGTTCAATATTTTCATCCATTATCTAGTACCCATACAGCTCTGCTTAGTTTGGGAGTAGAAGGTGGTAGAATATTATGTACTGTACACTTTCTAACTACGTTTATATTTCCAGGTAAATCAATACACGAGATCTACCACGACTGGCACAGCGGCTATCCCACAGGCACACCAGATTTCAGGTTCTTCTGTACTTTGCTAGTGCCCGACGGAACCATCGATGACTACGGTTGTGGGAAAGAAAGACCATTCATCTGCGAAATCGAACCTACAAATTAAGCCTAAAGTTAAAAAAAAATGATTTTAAAAAAATAAAGGTGTTTTATAGCAAATTTGTATTTATTATCACCTGTCCTAGTGTCTGTAATGTATATTTGCAACAAAAATTTAACCCACTGCCCGGTTTTCCGTTGAGTCAATTTTTTTTGTATGTATCGCGTGACAATGCTCTATTGTGATGTAATAAAATTGATCTACTTTAATTTTATATATTTAGCTCATATGAAAGCTTGTTTTTGAAAGATTTTACTTCTAATAAATTCTTGTTTACAAACAATATACAATCTTACAACCAACAGACACAAAATATAACACCTTGAGTCGAAACAACAATTTATGGATCACATAAAGTGCTGTCTCTTAAGTAGATCAAACAAGCGGCAAGCCGTCCGCTCAAACCATTATGCTCACCGTTCAGATGATCGAATGACGAAATCGCCACAATTGAGAATGCCAATTTCATATCAAAATCAAACTGCACAGATGACGTAGTGGCTTTAACGGTGGTCTTGCCGTTTTTGAACTGCTTCGAGTTTTGTGACACAAATTGTTGTTTCGTTGTTGCGTGTACTTTGTATCAATTACTTGAATGTTTGTAAAGTCATAGTGCATATCAGTATAACTCCTTTTTTAATATGCACAATAACGTCCTGGATCTATTCATAAGTAATAACGACTGTTCTTTGCGTACTCCTGTCGATGTATTGCTACCACCTGATCCCCACCATCCAGCATTCTTCGTTTTAAATCCCTCACATGGAGATACTAGTGGTATGAAACGCAAATAAGTTTAAATACATAATGAAATGAAATGAAATGAAATATTTATTTTCGCAAGAGACATGGTTTACAATTGGTGGTAAATACTTATGTCAGTCACTTGGCATATCTCGCACTTGTTAGGCATGCGAAAACTTAGATTAATTGATAAAATTCTTACTAACTACAATTATTTATATTATTCTGTAACACTATTTAAAAGCTATATAATTAAAACAAATATAATAATAATCCGAAAGCACAATAACAAATGTCATACACCAAAACATTAATCTCTAACACCAAACAATGTCAAAATCAATAATACAATAAAATAATGAAATTATGTACTTATTTAAAATATAATGAATATTGCAGCTAATATGAATTGAATTATAAATGTCACTTCTAGTTTATTATAAACATTATTTGGAGTTATGTCTAAATTCAAAAAACTCTTTATTTGTATAGAAACACCTCTCAACCAGCCAAAGTCTTAACTTTGATTTAAATTGGTGAAAGGGCAATTCTCTAAATGGACGTGGGATATGATTATATATCTTAATTGACATTATGTTACAATTTTGGTAATGGAAGGTGCTTCTACATGATTCCATTTGTAGTTTTGTAGGATCCCTAGCGCTGTATTTACAATAGTCGCTAACTTTCGTAAATAGTTGATGGTGTTTTCTAACAAACATGCCTACTTCCATTATGTACATCGATGCCAGAGTCAATACACGTAGTTCCCTGAATAGTGGTCGACATGAATCTAAAGGTCCTACATTAGAAATAGCACGGATACATTTTTTTTGGACAATAAATGGTCTTGTTACGTGCGTTGAATTTCCCCACAACAGTATGCCATAATTTAAAATGGATCCTACATGACCATGATAGGCTGTTAGTGCTGTTTCCTTATTTGTTGATCTTCTTAATTGACTTAGAGCGTAAAAAAACCTATTTAGTCTTTTACATATTAAATCTATGTGCTGTTTCCAGTTACAGTTTTCGTCTAATGTGAGCCCTAGAAACTTAATGTTGCTGTCCTTGTTGATTGTTTCATCGTCAATAACAAGTTTTATGTCTTGTGGTTTTTGTTGATATTTGCGGAACTGTACGTATTTAGTTTTCGTTAGGTTAACCTTAAGGTGATTTTCTGACAGCCAATTTATTATATTGCTCATAGTATGCTTTAAAGTTTCCTCGTGATTTTCATTTTTGTCAACCGGAACAATCACTGATACGTCATCGGCAAATAATACGCATTTATATGTAGTGACGCTCGGTAGATCATTTATGTATATAAGAAAGAGGAGTGGCCCTAAGATGCTACCCTGTGGCACTCCTGCCATATTATGTTTAAAAAGAGATCTGTATGTATTTAACAATAATTTATCGTCCATTCGAGTCACTTCTACACATTGCGATCGGCCATAAAGATAACTGCGAAGCCACTCCAATGCTATTTCTCTTATGCCATAACGCTCGCACTTGTCCAATAGCTTTGCAAAATTTACAAGGTCAAAAGCTTTACTCATGTCTAGGAAAAGGACTGTAACTAACTGCTTTTTATCTATGTGCTCAGTGATGGACTTTACTAGTGAGTATGCTGCTAATGTGGTTGACTTGCCTTTTCTAAAACCATTTTGTTCTTCTTTTATTATATTATTTTTATCTAAGAATTCTACTATTCTTATGTGCATAGCCTTCTCAAAATTTTTCGATATTACTGGTATAAGGGTTATAGGTCTATAGTTATTGATTTCTAATGTACTATCTTTTTTATGTGGCGGTTTAACTATAGAGATTTTTAATTTGTTGGGAAATATACCGTTGCTCAAAGATAGATTTATTAAATGACTTAAAACTTCTATTATATATGTAGCACAAGATTTTATTATAGCGGTAGTAATCTCATCATTACCTGAAGATTTGGTGTTATTCAAAGAACATATAATTTTCAATACCTCATTGGGTGTACAGGGACGTAGAAAAATACTATTAGTGTTCCTACCAGCTTGCACAGGAGACATGTTCGGCATAACGTTTGCATCTGAGACTGATATGAAGAAATCATTGAATGCATTTGCAATGTTTACTGGGTCCGATATTATCTTATTTTTTAGTAGAAGAGAATTTATTGTGGTATGATTTTTGGTTGTATCTGCATTATTTTTTATAACATGCCAGGTGGCTATACTTTTACTTTTAGCAGTTTGAATGTATTATTGATTTGTAAGTTGTTTAGATTTATACACACATTTTCTAAGCAGTTTATTATATGTAAGATATTTTGTCTTAGTCGCAATGTCATTTGTCTGATAACATAATGATTTAAGTTTTTTTTATATTTACAACATATCTTTATACCTTTTGTTATCCATTTGGGTGCAGACCCATTGGTATATGATTTAACATTTATTAATGGAAAACAGAGATTGTAAAACAAAGTAAATATGTTGTGAAAACTTTCATAAGCCTTATCATTTTCATTATAAATGTCATGCCATGACATACTCTCCAATGCCTCCTTAAATTTCCTAGTATTATCTGCTGAATAATCCCTTACAGTGTTGTACCAATACTAAATTTTAACATTTTCTTTTGTAGCAGGAAATGATAGTAACTGGCATGTATTATGATCTGACAGATTTAGTTCATGGGTACTACCTACAGAAGTTTTTGAATTGCTAAAGATATGGTCTATACAAGAGTTTTGTCGTGTTGGTGTGCAAATATGTTGATATAAACCGTAATTAGATATAATTTCCACTAATCTAAATGAATCATTAGAATTCCTTAAGGTGTCTATGTTAAAATCACCTGTAACTATAATCTGCTTTTTATGTTTCAACAAAAGCCTATGTAGTAATAATTCCAAGTTTTCAAAAAACTTGTTTGCATTTGAATTTGGCACTCTATACAAAAATATCACAATACAATTTAAGGCTGGAATCTCTATGCCACAACACTCAAACACTTTTTCAATACATAAGTCTTTGAAACAATTAATTTTCCTGACATCTAGCGACTTATGAACCAAGATACAGACCCCTCCTCGCTTTTCCATTTGCCTGGAAAATGAACATGCTAACTTATATTGCTTAAAATATATGTTTTGTTCATCACCAGATTTTATAAAAGTTTCTGAAAAACACAGTATATCTATATATATATATATTTTCTAAATAACTCAGTTAAACATACCTCTATCATATCAATTTTATTTAATAAACCAGCAATATTTTGGTGTAATAATGTGGATGTATTTATAGCCTTACCATTGTTTGCGAAAAAAGGTTTCTTTTATATTTTTATTGCTCATAGGAGTACTAGTTACATTATTATTTACTGCGGCTTTTTTAGGCATTACAATTTTCCTTACAACTGGGAAGTAAAAGGGAATGGTACCCTTTTTAGTTCGGCTAGTCATGGTCTTTTCAAATTGTTTAGTTATATATCTCATTTCATAATCACAAGAATCAATTGTAAAATTTAATGTCTTTGCTAAATTTAATAAATAATCATATTTAGAACTACAGTTATGTAAGGATAAGAATTTACATTTTGGCACATTTTGACATATTTGCTTTAGAAGATTGTTTAACTTCCATTCATTGAGGTGTGGGTTGTGTGTTACACTTAATAATATAATATTAATATGTTGAAATTTATACAATATTGTTGCCAACTCCATTTGTAATTTAGTTGGGTTATCATCATTTTGCCCTATGCCCAGAATTAAGTAATTTGTGTTCGAATCTATCAAACCTTTACAAGATTTGAGTAATTCGGATGTCGGCGCAAATGGTTTTACTGTAGATGTCACCCTGTATTTTTCATATTTGGTGTTTATTCTAGTACTAATATTTTTTTCGGCTAAACCTTTGCATTGTTGTCCTCCAATGATGTACAACTGACGATGACCTTTTCCATTTGTGTTGGATTTAAGTGAACCAGTGATGCCATCTATGGTTTCTTTTTGGCAACCATGTCTATATTGATTCTCGTCTGATTGAACGGAATTCTTTAAGTGACCCATAACGCCATCTGTTAAGGACTTATTCGCAACCTCATTTTGAAGTCCAAGATCGGCATAGCTTGAGTTTATTTCATTATTACTCGTATTTCCATGATGTTTCGCCAGTTTTTTACTCTTTTTGGATTTTGCTGACGATTTCCTTTGAGTTTGCGGTTCCTTACAAAGTGACTTTAGGTTTAAGACCGCAATGTTTTGTTGATTAATTTGGTTTTTTAGCATTGTATTTTCATGTAATAGGTTTTCAACCTCTGAATGAACAGTCGCGAGTTGAGACTAAAGATTTTTTATCTCTTCCATCAGCTCTTCCATATTGAATCCAGCACTGGATAAATCCGGTAAACTTTTTGAGTAATGTGATTCAGGAGACCTGAAAGAAAAATCCATTGAACAATTTTGTGTTTTTGAATTCATTTTTCGAAAGGTTATGTTGTTTTCTGCCATTTTAATTCGAAATACTCAAAGCAAATTTTCAAAAAGTTTTTCTCTTGATAGGACGCGAACCTCCAGCGACTGATATGAACCACAGTATTGATCGATTGTACCAGTTTTACTATTACTCTTATACGTGAAATAGTGAATTAGTACAAAGTAGTTTTGTTTGTTGCATAAAATCTCCTGTCTATAAATATATTATACCTTCACGTTTTTGCAATCACTATTCACTATTGACAGTCAAAACACTATAATGAGTTTGAATTTATAACTGTTTTCTCTTGCACAAAGTTTTTGTTTACTTACTATTTTATAACTTCTATTACTTGTTTAACACATATTGCGAGTCTATTTACACTGAATTGTTATTGTTTATTATTTATTCGGTACTTTTGTACTGTTTATTTACGTTTTTCACACACTAACGGTTTTTATTTTAGAGTCATTTATTAAAGCACTTGTAACTGTAACTTGTGAGATAACGTTTTCACTGACTTAATGAACTGTTCTTTACGATTTTAATAAGTTTTTATGGAGTTTGCTGCACTATAACTATTTTTAGAATTTAAAATATACGGAGCTCGCTTAGTACCGGGCAGTGTTGCCAGGTAATTTTCCACTAATATTTTTACACATAACTATTACAAAGCTAATTATGAGGATATCAATAAAACCTTGTCAAAATAAATTGGACCTCTATCTTACATAATTGTTCAGGGGACAAATCTTTACAAATATTTTATGACACAATATTCTCCGTAATTAAAACACATGTACCTCTAACTGTGGTTAAGTCCTCAAAGTTTCCGGTATGGTTTTCACCCGCTTTAATACACTTGTATAAAAATAAATCCAAAGCCTGGTTAAAGTGGAAAAAGTTCATAAATCAATCTGATTATGAGCAATTCTCAACTTACAGAGCCAGATTTCACGCAGAATGTAAAACATGTTACACTGGCTATATAAACACTGTCGAGGATAGTATTAAAGATAATGCAAGATATTTCTGGAAATTTGTATCCAATCGTAAAAGGACTCCAAGTTTTCCTTCAACTATGCACTTAAAAAACCACTCCACTAGTGATCCTGATGGAATCTGTCAACTATTCTCAAGTTTCTTTCCCACCGTTTATCAACCTACCACACTAACTAATGATTTAAAGCTCACTGAAATGTATGCTGATAAATGCTCGGTTATTAGCTCCATAACTTTTACAGTTGAACAGATTCTTAAAGCACTTCAATCCCTTGATACCTCTAAAGGACCGAATCCTGATATGCTCCCTGCAATATTTCTAAAATCAACTGCTAAAAACCTTTGTATACCTTTGCAAAGTATATTTAATCATTCCATATCAGAGGGAGTTTTCCGGATATATGGAAGCAAGCAAATATAACACCAGTATTTAAAACTGGCTCAAAGGATGATGTGGAGAATTATCAGCCTATCTCCACTTCGTCGGCCTTATCGAAGGTTTTTGAGAGACTAGTGCATGACAGAATATACCCCGCGCTTTATGGTAATATTATTGAACAACAACACAGCTTCGTCAAATAATGATCAACAGTAACAAATCTAGTCGCTTATACTGATTATTTATTCAATAATATGGCCAGTGGTGGACGCTGTATATACGGATTTCCGTAAAGCCGTTAAGAATTGCTTCTTAACAAAATTGCATATTGTAGTGGTATACGTGGAGATCTTTTGAGATGGTTTTTCTAATATATTTCAAGAAGAACACAAAGAGTGGTAGTAAACGGTTTTCATTCGGCTTCTATTACAATCACATCCGGAGTACCACAGGATCAATTTTAGGACCTCTACTGTTCAAGATATTCATCAACGACATTAGAAAATGTTTTCAAAAAACACTAAATTCTTTCTATACGCAGATGACCTAAAAATATTTAGGCTAATAAAAAATGTTCACGACTGCAGTGCATTTCAAGATGACCTAAATCATCTAGCAAGGTACTGTAATTTTAATAAATTGATCCTTAACATTCCTAAATGTTGCTGTCTGAGTTTTAGTAAGAATAGGATTACCATTAGTCACCCTTATAATTTAGATGGTATTCCATTGAATCAAGTGACCATAGTGCGGGATCTTGGTGTTCTTTTGGATGATAAGCTTCATCTTAACAACCACATCGATGCCATTATTAGCAATGCGTGGCGAATGTATGGCTTTGTTTTAAGGTCAACAACCGAGTTTAAACATCCACGTATTTATCTATATTTATATAAATTGTTGATAAGATCACAAGTGGAGTATGCAGTTGCGGTGTGGAGCCCCCTTTATAATAAATACACGCTTGAAATAGAGAAAGTGCAAAATATTTTTTTACGTACTGTACATTACCGACATTTCCGCGAATCATTAGATTATTTAGAGTTACTAAAAATATATAATTTGCCATACCTATCAAGCCGTCGAATATTTTTCGACACCATGCTACTTTATGATATGTGCAGTAATGTTTATGATTGTACTGAGATTTGTAACAAAATATAGTATGTTATTTGGTCCCGAGTGTTAAGTATCAGTAAAGAAACGACTGTGGTAGCGCCATCTACCTTTCCATCGAGAATTAATTATGTCAACGTCAATGGTTCGTGGCTGCTTGGCCAATCCGAGCGATCCTTTCATGAATCCCCTCCCAAACGGCGACGAAGAACATACTAGAAGATTCGAAACGCGCCGAGATCGTGACCGCCGCATACCGCAGTCCGCACCGCCATATATAATTATTACCGCTTATACCAAAACCTAACAAAACCGCTCGCGAGTGAAGCGATTTGTGTAGTGGAGTGATTCAAGCAGCTTCAATATACTTGAAGATACCAGGAGACTGCCCTTCTGAGAAGAAGAAGACAGTTGTGCAAGGTAAGAGGCTCCTATCTACATCACCTTTTAGCTTCCTCATTTCCTAGTCGATAAGAACCGAAATCCTACAGTCCACAATATTAATAGTTTTCCCAAATCGACTAGGAACATTCGGTTCGCCGAAACATTTTTTGATCCATACTAGTCGGATTCATTTACGTTTTATGCGTAAAACTTCGTTATATCTCTATACCTAGGCAGTTATAGCACCTAGCTATACTCCTAGTCCATTCACATAACCGTCACATGGTTGTTTTCGCTTGCATCAGTAGGTAATATACTTTTATGTAGCTACCTACTTACCCAATTATTATTTCTGGAACTATCATAGTTGTCTTGTAAATCTCATATTTCAAGCACCTTTTAATTCCACCGCTGTAAAGTGTTGCCTACTTAGGTAAAATAATAGGAACTTTAGATATTCTTATTTTGTTTCGGTCTCATTAGCTTATACTTACGTAAGCATGTCACAACAAAAGAAGTCACGCGTGTCGGAAGACAAAGAGATGACAATCTTAGAAGCAAAACGCAATATTTTATTTGAGCGTATTCAAAACATTTACGAGCGTTCAAAGACCGCAGCCGTTTCTGATAGTAATAGGGAGTCATTTCTCAGTTATTGTATGACAGTAGATAGTATTCGAACAGATTTTCATAAGTTGTTAGACGATTATAACGCAAGATTGCTTTCTACTAATCCTGATGAAAAACCAAATTATCAGGCGTACACCTTTATTGTATTACTAAACGTATACAATCGCAATTGGCGGGTAAATATTCGGCACAGCCCGTTTCCGCGGCTCGCACACCGAGATTACCGCCAATCGAGATTATGTCGTTTGACGGAGATATACGAAATTGGCCGTTATTCTATGCGAGTTTTAAGTCTACAGTGCACGATAATGGTTATCTGACAGATGCTGACAGGGTGTACTATTTAATAGGTAAACTGTCACCGAAGGCCCAGTCCGTATTTGCAGGTGTCACACCTAGTGCTGAGAATTATCAGGTCATATTTCAGTCACTACTTGATAGATATCAAGGTACTCGCGTTCTAGCGTCTACCTACTTTGACCAAACTTTAAATCTTAAACTGTCCGGTGCCGCGTCTGTCGCGAATTTCCAGCTGTTTATAGATAACTTCGTAACCGCGGTTAATTCTCTTAGGAACTTAAAATTGGAAGATCTTTCCGACTTTATGTTGCTTCAACTAGCTTTAAAAAAGTTTGACACTGAAACAATTCGTGCTTTCGAGATGACGGAACGTAATAATAAAATACCTACACTAGATAGTTTTATTTCGTTCATCAAAGATCAGTGTCGAATATTTCATAATACGCAGTCTAGTTCACCTAGCCCGTCTAACACTAAGAGCAGCAAACAAAGGTTGAATAAATCGCGAAATAGTAATAATGACTCGGTCTCTAATCCACAATCTTACGTAACATGCTCGGAATCTCATAAAATTAATTCACAGAAGTTTCTGTGCAATAATATAGTGCACGACCATTTCTACAAGTGTCCCGCCTTTAATGGTTTAAATCCGACTGCTCGTTTCAAGTGCGTGAAAGATAACAAAGCTTGCATTAATTGCTTAAGTACCTACAAAGCATAAAACGAGTGATTGTTCTAGTAAGACGACATGTCGTTCATGTAATCAACGACACCACTAATTGTTGCACTTTGATAAAAGTAGTCCGTTGTCAAGCCAAGCCGCTAACCTTGACACACTTACGTCGCAGGTGCAGGCTACGATAACTGCGCCTCCTACGATTCAGAATGAAATATCGTTGTGTACGACATCCATAGCGCGGGCGACGCGCACGCGCGGACGGCCCTCGCGCATCTATAATGATCCGCGCGGGGCTAAAACGCAGTGTATGGCGTCCAAGACGGTACTGTTAGCGACAGCGCAAGTTATCGTTTATGATGTTAATGGGTCGCCGCACATGGTACGTTGTCTACTCGATAGCGCGTCTCATACCAATTTAATAACATTGGATTGTTTCAAACACCTCGGATTGTGGAATAACTTTAGAAATACTAGTTCAGTGGTCAAAGGGATCGGCGGTTCAGAAAAACATTGCAAGGGTTCCGTAGATATTAAAATACATTCGCGTTTTGATAGGGATATTAATTTTAACATTTCTTCGCTTTTCGTGGAGCGTATTACGGACACATTGCCAAACGCTAATGTGGACGTATCGCTACTCACACACCTCAAGTCATTGCCACTGGCAGACTCGGAGTTTGCGACTCCGGCAGACATTGATGTTTTGATCGGAGCTACAATATTCCCGCACTTGCTACTAACTGACGTGGTACGTGGTGAGCAACATGATTTACCGCCCGCTATTGAGACGGTATTTGGGTATGTGATTATGGGTACCATACCTACGTTACATACTTCTCAATACATTACGTCTTGCTGTTGTTCTGTTCTTCAAGAAAATAATATTGATTCTCTTCTCAAGCGATTTTGGGAGCTTGAAGAGGTTACCGCACCGCCCTCGATGAGCCGTAAAGATCTCGAGTGTGAAGAACATTTCCGTGCTACCACTGTTCGTGACGACAGTGGCAGATACGTTGTGGCGTTGCCATTCTATGGTGACCCTTATTTGTTAGGCGACTCGTACGCTGCTGCGCTTAGACGTTTCCATTGTTTGGAACGTAAACTTGATGCATCACTTAAGTTACGCAGCGCCTATAATGACGTAATTCGTGACTACATAGATAAAGATTTTTTAAGTGTATTTGTAAACAACGAGGGCAACTCTCTTCCCTCATATTATATCCCGCATCACGGCGTAGTTCGCGAAGATAAAACCTCTACTAAACTTCGTGTGGTTTTAGATGCTAGTTGTAAGACTACATCGGGTCAGTCGATTAATGACATTTTGCATGCCGGCCCTAATCTACAGGGTGATTTATTTAACATCATAATAAAGTTTCGTCTTTTCCAAATCGCTCTGTCAGCTGATTGCCGCCAAATGTTCCTCAATATCGGCGTTTGTGAGTCTGACCGTAGATTTCAACGGATTTTTTATCGTTTTAACAATAAAGAACCTTTATCTGTGTATCAGTTCAATCGTGTTTGTTTTGGACTCAAGTCTAGCCCATATCACGCGTTACGAGTTGTTCGCCAGTTGATCGCTCATGAAGGCGATCACTTTCCCGCCGCAGCAGCTGTTGCTACTTCCGCTTTGTATATGGATGACATTGCCTGTAGTGTCATAACACATGCACATTTTCTGAACACAGTGCCATTATCGTCATTTCCGACTCCTGAAGCAGACTCTTCAAGCTTGCTCCAGAGACATACTCTGCTGGATAAACTCGTGCAGTCGTTCTGGCGGGGCTGGCGTGCGGAATATCTACACCAGCTTCAGGCTAGATCCAAGTGGAATAGTCCTGCATCCCCTATACAGGAGGGTACGTTGGTCGTCATAATACATGATAATGCTCCGCCGCTTTCATGACCGTTAGCCATCGTAGAGAAATTGCATACTTCTAAGGACGGTACAACCCGCGTTGTTACCGTGAAAACCGCTAAGGGGACGTCTCTGTCCACTTCCAACTCAGTGAGATCTAGCCTGAAGTTGGATCTATCTCTTAGTTTAGTATTTAGTTTGTAGTTTTCGCTATAATTGCGTTTGTAATTTTCGCTAAAGTTAATTTAGATTAATTTTATTATCATATCGCTGTCTTAGCCTATTGATGGGTTATGAGGTAGTACACCCAACATAGCTAAGTTCATTTTTTTTTTAACCCCTACCCTGCACAAGGCTCGCTTTGCCCAACGCTCGAAATGCAACGTCATTTCAAACACTTTATAATTTTTACGTAGACTTGCAGAAAAATGAAAAATTCGTCTACAAAAATATAATAATATGGCATAAATTATACCTCCTTGGCTTTGTTACAAGTTTATCTAACTAGTTATATATTTCAATATGTAAATAAAACTGACCTGTTCTCGCAGCGATGTAATATATTTTGATTTTGAGAAATTTCATTGGTTTAAATTGTGAACTTTATCACAATTTATCGAATATCCACACATAATCACCAAACGTGCACTTTATTACGTTAAAACAATATACAATGTGCAAAGATACTTCAACTTATTTTACTTTAGAATAATAATTTCACCATAAAAAGTTTTTGTTTACGCGACGAAAAATAACGGCCGCCATTCTTTGGGAACGTAATAAGTGCATTACAAAAGTTTTGTTACTGCAATATTTATCACTTTCCGATAAACTATAACTCAATGTGAAATCTACACTTATTTTCTAGTAGTTCTGTATATAATACTTATAAGATTACTCAATGTTTTCTCATTACATACATTTTTACTTTTCTCGTGCACACTTATTTCAATATCAAAATGGCCAATATGGCGTAGTTGCATATTTCAATGCCATACGTATGTTGTTTAATAAATTTTCGTTCATTCTTGCTCGTTTCCAGTTTATAAAATTATACAAATTTGTCAAGCGGAAATCGATAAATCGAATGATATAACAAGATCGTGTTACAAGTGCAAAAACCGTTAAATATCAACGACCAATGATATCCGACTTGTTAATAACCTATGAGGTTATTATTGCAGTTGGAGCGTTTTCTCTTATTAACCTATGAGGTTATTATTGCAGTTGAGGGGTTAAAGGCAACCCGTTAAGGCCGGAGGGGATATGGTAGCGCCATCTACCTTTCCATCGAGAATTAATTATGTCAAAGTCAATGGTTCGTCGCTGCTCGGCCAATCCGAGCGATCCTTTCATGAATCCCCTCCCAAAACGCCTCGCTATTGGCCGCCCTGCTCAACGGCGACGAAGAACATACTAGACGATTCGAGACACGCCGAACTCGTGACCGCCGCATACCGCAGTCCGCACCGCCATATATAATTATTACCGCTTATACCAAAACCTAACAAAACCGCTCGCGAGTGAAGCGATTTGTGTAGTGGAGTGATTCAAGCAGCTTCAATATACTTGAAGATACCAGGAGACTGCCCTTCCGAGAAGAAGAAGACAGCCGTGCAAGCTAAGAGGCTTCCTATCCACATCACCTTTTCACTTCCTGATTTCCTAGTCGATAAGAACTGAAATCCTACAGTCCACAATATTAATAGTTTTCCCAAATCGACTAGTAACATTCGGTTTGCCGAAACAGACTGCTTGTAAAAATGCACACTCATCGAAGACATTTGGTTGACAAGACCGCCGGTCAACGCGGCGCAGCCACAGAAAATCTATCAAAGATCACATATGGCATAGATAACATTAATAACTGATTATACATAACATTCCTCCCTCATAAATCGACATAATAATTATGTGCAAGTAGACATTCAATAAAACCTTTTGTAATCTCTTTTGGAATATTACGCAACGACACACGTGATAATGGGTTATGCCTCTGAATTTCTGTTAAAGAACTTTGCCCATCCATTGGTTCTCTTGAAGATGTACTTTCCTGAAAGTTAGATTGAAGTGGCTCCCTGGAGGCCCCTGCTGAGGTTACTACGGAGTCAGTGCGACTCATTGCTGCAGATGGTGACAGCGTCGGCGTCGCGTCGAAGTCATGTTGTGTGGCCGATGCTGCCGCCTGCCGATAACTTCCTCCCCTATCATCTAGACCTGCGAGTGCGCCAGCCGAGTCAGGTCCTCCAGTGCAGTCTGAACCCGTTGGTTGTAGGGATGAACTTCTACCAACGGGTAGCAACCCTTCTATATCACTGTTGCAATCTCAAGACCTATCATAATCAATAGAGGAAACTTTATATAAAACTAATTGGTTTTTATGCTTCCTTATACAGCAATATGAATAAATGTCTCTTACTAAATACATAACCGTGCCCAGCCGCTTAACAATTACACCTGTATTCCAAATATTTTTGTTATTTATAATTGTTTGGTATAAAACTTTATTTCCAATGTTAAAAGTTTGTTTGTTGTTACCACCAAATGATTTAATTTGTGAACACTGTTAATTTTTTACCACATGAGCAACGGCGTCGCATGAAGAAGATACAGGTAAATTAGGATTAAACAAATCCAAACGTGATCTTATATTTTAACCAAACACTAACTGAGCTGGTGACAACCCTGTTGTACTATGAATAGAATTTCTATAGTCAAAAAGGTATTTTAATAAATTCAGTTTAGTCTGTCGAGTATTACTGTTAGCTAAAATACATGACTTTATGCCTTTTTTTACTATTTTTACGTAACTCTCAGCCTGAGCGTTACTAACCGGGTGATAAGCTGGTGAAGTCATATGTAATACCATTGGATAAACAAAAATCTTTAAACTCTTTTGATACAAAAGCAGTGCCATTGTCACTCACTATTGTTTCGGGTAGTCCAAATCGCGACATAAAATTGTATAATTTATCGATTACTGCTAATGAGGTCGATGATATTTTCATATTATAAACTTCCACCCATTTATAATACGCATCAACAACAACTAAATAAGTATCGCCTTTTATTGGACGCAAGAAATCTATGTGTAATCAAAAAAACCGGTCAAGTGCGAGTCGGGGTTCCGTAGAAACCTGTAGGCATATAAGAAAAAGTTCACCAGTCATAGTTATGGTATTTTTATTGCCAAATGAAATCCATAACATTAAAGTATGGAAAGCTGGAGGAGCATAAATTAAATAAAAAGGGGTCTTTGTCGTTTGTAATCAGTCATCCTTTATTTTATATTAACATATATCGCTTATTTTATAATATAACTTAAATACCTATACCACCCTTGCAGCAGCCTTGCAGCAGCCTTGCAAAAGTCTGCTGATGAATGATGGTAAGATTTTTTATCAAAGTTATTGATTTACAAAGTTTTTAGTGACTATTAAAAATCTGTATCAAAAATACTTATAAAGTACAGAATAATTAGCAAAAAGGTTTGAAGACTATGTAATTATTTGAAATCTCAATCTCAATCAGCCTATCGCAGTCCACTGCTGGACATAGGCCTCTCCCAACACGCACCACAGTACACGGTCCTCAGCCTTCCGCATCCTTTATCTTGACGTTGGGGGCTATAAGACGTTGCTTCGTACCAAATTACGAGATTTTGAGTTCACGGGAAGTACCCTGTAGGTTTTGATTCCCTTGCAAGTAGTCGCGAGTTTAAAAATATGATTATATTGCTCTTTCTTTTGATTGCGTAGACATAGAAATTTGATTTTGTTACAGCCTAACGGTGTTATATACCTGAGTATTTGATATGAATTTCAATTAAATACTTCTACCCGTTCAAGAGAAAGGGGTAGTAACTTAAAATTTATTAAAAAGAAATTTTTATATGCTGTAACTAAAAAAATTCAGTTTTCGCAATTTTTCCTTTATAAGTGATATAAGACGTTGCTTCGTACCAAATTTCAAGATTTTGAGTTCACGGAAAGAACCCTGTAGGTTTTGATTTCCTTGCGAGTAGTCGCGAGTTTGAAAATATGATTGAATTGCTCTTTCTTTTGATTGCGTAGACATAGAAGTTTGATTTTGTTACAGCCTAACGGTGTTATATACCTGAGTATTTGCTATGAATTTCAATTTAATACCTCTACGCGTTCAAGAGTAAGGGGTAGTAACTTTAAATTTATTAAAAATATTTTATTATATGATGTAACTAAAAATTTACGGTTTTCGCAATTTTTCCTTTATAAGTGATATAATAAAAGAAAGGGATAACACGATGCAAATACCATCTTTGCGTAGAGACGGAAAACTCGACCTCAAACCCTATACGACTGCCTCGTTGGTCTCGCGGCATAAATGTGCACGTGGGATCTGGAGGTCCCGGGTTCGATTCCTGGGTCGGGCAGTGTTATTGGGTTTTTCTGTCACGAAATTCTCAGTAGCAGCACGGAGTCTGGAAGTGTGCCCGGTACGGCAATAGGCTCGCCCCTTATTACGTGGGACTAAAATATATCTGGCGAAAAGTGGGTGTAGAAATACACCTCTGCCTACCCCTTCGGGGATAAAAGGCGTGACGATATGTATGTATGTATGTAAGTGATATAAGAAGTTGCTTCGTACCAAATTTCAAGATTTTGAGTTCACGGGAAGTACCCTGTAGGTTTTGATTCCCTTGCGAGTAGTTGCGAGTTTGAAAATATGCTTACATTGCTCTTTCTTTTGATTACGTTGACATAGAAGTTTGATTTTGTTGCAGCCTAATGGTGTTATATACTTGAGTATTTGATATGAATTTCAATTTGATACCTCCCCGCGTTCAAGAGAAAAGAGTAGTAACTTTAAATTTATTAAAAAAAAATTTATATGCTGTAACTAGAAATTTACGGTTTTCGCAATGTTTCCTTCATATATGATATAAGACATTACTTCGTACCAAATTTCAAGATCCTGGGTTCACGAGAAGTACCCTGTAGGTTTTGATTCACTTGCGAGTAGGCGCGAGTTTGAAAATATGCTTATATTGCTCTTTTGCGTTTGCGTTGACTTAGAAGCTTGATTTTGTTGCAGCTTTACGGTGTTATATACCTGAGTATTTGATATGAATTTCAATTTAATACCTCCACGCGTTCAAGAGAAAGGGGTAGTAACTTTAAATTTATTAAAAATATTTTTTTATATGCTGTAACTAAAAATTTACGGTTTTCGCAATTTTTCCTTTATAAGTGATATAAGACGTTGCTTCGTACCAAATTTCAAGATTATGAGTTCACGGGAAGTACCCTGTAGGTTTTGATTCCAATGCGAGTTTGAAAATATGCTGCAATTTGCAGCATATACAGCTGTATCTTTTGATTGCGTTGGATTAGAAGTTTGATTTTTTTACAGCTCTATGGAACCGTAGATTTGAGTATTTAATATAAATTTCAGTTTGATACCTCCACGCATTCCTGAGAAAAAGGGTCTTGACAGACGGACGGACAACAAAGTGATTCTATAAGGGTTCCGTTTTTTACTTTCGAGGTACGGAACCCTAAAAACGGCTGTGCAGGAAATTTCCACGGAGAAAGACGAGCACGAGGAGGAGCCGGTCGAAGCTGCACACAGAATATGATGATATATAATAGCATGAGTTGATCATTTTTTCTAACGCGGCGTCTATGCCCGGGTACCAAACTCGCTCTCGTGCTGATGCTTTAGTTTTTACGATACCCAGGTGGGAAATGTGTAACTCTGAGACAATCCTCATCCGTAATTTTTCTGGTAAAACCATTTTATGGATACATATTAATATTTCATTAGAAAGAAAGAAAGAAAGAAAGAAACATTTATTTGGATACAGCACAAATAGAACAACATACAATATTTTAAAAGAACAAAACTGATTATAAAGGCACATTCACATTCAATAAAAATATCGAAGAATTTGCAGATCAGAAAAAAAAAGAAAAAAAAATCGAGTAATGTCGAGTATGTGTCCCAGTGCTGACCAAAAGGGCAGCCAAGTCAGCATAATGCCCAGTACAGCTGATGCATACTGGGCGCTGATATTCTCTTGGCATCTGAATGGGAATTCACCCACCACGGATGCCCAACCAGGTGTCGCGCTCACTCACAATGCAAAACACATAAATAGTTATGTGTTATATTAAAATATACATATAATACAATATGCAACCACATGCTATCAAAAGGCAGACAAAAAAAGATATATAAAAGGAAAAAATTAATTTCGTCAAAACCTAGGCACAAGAAAAAGCCGCGGAGAAAGGGTAAGGCGGGCAGAGCGGCACTCTGGGAAATTTTTATTCAAATTAAATTATATTAAAAATTACCTTATAATAAAATTATATTAGATGAAATTATATTAATATCATATTTCATTATTTATTCAAATTTTATTACAATTAAGTATATATATTAATTTTAATATATATAATTATAATAAAATTACACATCCGTGTTCGTATGATAGCTGAACTCGGCAGTGAAAATATGGTTTTAACCTACTATCGGTAATTTTGTTAGGCCATCCCTTTATTATATAACTGATGACAGTCCTAAGTACAACATCTTCTTTTCTTTCCCTACGTAACTCGTCTAACGTCAAGTGTAGGCTGCTATCTACCACAAAATTAATATAAGCAGCGCTATCTATGGACGGACACAAGTCGAATGAGTCATTGCTCGTCGATGCTCCCGCGCCAATCTTCGCACAGCCCGTTGGCTGCGACACCTTTACGTCCATCGAGGCCGGCTCCTCGGGAAGACTAGCACGCGATAAATAATCAGCGCAGTTATTATTACTTTGGACGTATTCTATGTTATAATTATAAGCACTCTGGTACAATGCGTAACGTTGTCTATTTGCTGATACTTCTGGAATGCCTTTATATGGCCCGAAAATTGAGATTAAGGGTTTATGATCTGTTCGCAGAATAAAAGAATCTGACTTACCATATAAGTATTGGTGAAATCTTCGTACTCCAAAAATAATTGCAGTAGACTCTTTTTGTATTTGAGCATAATTTTCCTCTGCCGCGTTGAGAGTACGAGAGGCAAAAGATATAGGTCGTTCGTGCCCATCTGCGTCTATCTGTGACAGAATAGCTCCTAATCCTAATAACCTTTCTAGATGAATATCCCTGTTAGGCCATGTTATGAGGACGTCATCGAGCAGGCATAGAACTCCTTCCATATAAGAAAGAATGCCCTCCATCGCTTTCTGAAAGATTGATGGAGCACTAGACAAGCCGAACACCATGTGAGTATATTTATGCAAGCCACGATGTGTATTGATACATGTTAAGTTTTGGCAATCCTCACATAACAAAAATTGATTATAGGCCATCGACAAATTTATTTTTGAGAATTGTTGACCTCCATGTAACCTAGTAAACAATTCATGTATTGTTGGTAATGGGTATTTTTCAACAATAAGTTGTTTATTAATGCTAACAGAGTAATCTACACACAGACTAACAGTACCACCACGCTTTAATACAGGGACAATGGGTGATGCATATTCCGCATGCTCGACAGACTTTAATATATCAAGATCAACTAAACGATCTATCTCTTTGTTTAGTTTATCCTTCAAAGCAAAAGCAATAGGTCGCGCTTTGAAAAACACCGGTTTTGAGCCAGGTTATACCTGCAACTTGACTTTATATTTATTAAATGCTCCCAATTTGTCAGAAAAAATGTGTGGAAATTGTACTTGAAATTGTTTAAGTAAATTATCTGAGTCCATTAGAAACTTACATGGTACCAATTCTAATTTAAATAATGATATAAAATCTCTACCAAGAAGTGGCGGACCTCCATTGCGTATTACATATACATCAAGTTCGCGTGTTTGACCCATGTATGTAATTGGGAGGCGAGAAACACCAACACATTTTATTTTGTTACCAATGTATGTGAGTAATTTTTTATTAGTAGGTGACAATGGCATACTTGTGAAATATGTATCATATGTGACACTCGATATTACCGTAACTGCTGAACCGCTATCAATTTCAAATTGCAAATCTATGCCCAGGATTGTCACAGTCTCATGCATAGGTTCGCCATTAGGACATGAAATTTTAAAAATCTTACCGTCACCATCTTCATCTAACTGTTCCGACACAATATAATTTACTGATTTACACATCCTTTTGAGATGACCTTGTTTGTTGCACTTTTTACAAACAAACAAAAACAACAAGTATTTTTTGAACCTAGATCTATTCTTATTTATTCTACTGGACAATTTCGGAACCTTGCCTTAAAGTTGGTTAAAAGTTGGTTTGTATCCCTTCGCAAAGATACTATTTAATTCGTATGTACCAGAAGCCAAGCCACGACAGGCCAAGTACATAAAATTTATATATATTCTTTAACTAGAGTGAATGGAGCTCTGAAGGCGTTTATGAATAGCCAAAACGTGTCCAAAAAGGCTGTGCATAGAGGGGTGTTAGTACCTACTCTTATGTATGGTAGAGTTGGGTATGGCAGAATAGTCATGAAAGTAGAAGAAATGCTGTAGAAATGAGAGCACTTACAAGTATGTGTGGTGTTTCTTTGACTGACAGAGTAAAGAATTGTGTGATAAGAGAGTATTGTGGGGTAAAAGAAGATGTAGTGACAAGCATCGAGAAAGGTATGCTAAGATAGTTTGGGCACGTGGAGAGGATGGATGACGAAAGGCTGACTAAGCAGATATATAAGGCAAGTATGGAAGGGACAGGACAAAGCGGAAGAACTAGGCGGACGTTCTCTGACCAGATTGGAGACATCTTAAAAACAGGACAGGTTAGAAGTACCCTGAACAGAAGAGCATGCATGAGGAATCTGATGGGAGTGAATGAAGCAAGAGAGATACTCGTATGTCAGGATCGTTGCAAATGGCGTTCCGTAGTCTCTGCCTACCCCTCCGGGAAGCAGGCGTGAGTCTATGTATGTATGTATCTTTAACTAGAGGAGGCCCGCGGTTACACCCGCGTTATTTAAGACTACTGGTCCGCTACCATCGCTCATAGCGCGATGTTGTATAGCCTATTATACCCTTCCTCAATAAATGGGCTATCTAACACTGAAATTATTTTTTAAATCGGAACAGTAGTTCCTGAGATTAGCGCGTTCAACCAAACAAACAAACAAACTCTTCAGCTTTATATATTAGTATAAGATATGTTAATATTGTAGGTAAATTACCTACACAAGTACAGACAAAATCATCGTACGTATAAGCCATCTATTACCTGGCGCCCACCCCATCCGAAATAAGTGTAGCATATCCGTAGATAATGCTGCATACTGATACTGAAAACTCCAAAGCATTACGGAATTCTTTGAAACATAATAATTTGTGTGCGTAGGTACAATTGGTATAAGCGAATTATCTACGTGACTGTCACCCCAAAAATAATTGTTGCCATCTTCACACTTTGTGACGTCATAATATTGATAATGAATAATTAGAAACTTACATACGCTTTGATTCTTTTACTCTCAATACGGCTTCAACCGTCTTGGAGTCGTGTCTTGTTGCGAGTAGGACAAAGTTCATCATCAATATGTTGTTCGCAGCGGTTGCTGTGTTTCTCCTAGCTGTCTCTGGTGAGTGTTTTACTGAAAGGGGTAGTACACTTGAATATTCTCTTGCAAGTGCTGATATACAGTTGAGCATTCACTTGTTATGAGCATTATTTAGAATATTACGTTACTGATATACATGTTATCGCTCGCTTAACAATGCGCCCGGTAGATGGCAATAGGCTCGCCCCCTATTACATTGGGACCTAAACATAACTGGCGAAATGTGGGTGTATAATACACCTCTGACTACCCCTTCGGGGATAAAAGGCATGAAGTTATGTGTGATATACATGAGCATTTTAGCGAGCATACAAGTCTGTTCCGACTAACATTCTATCAAAAATGCAATAAATTTGCTTCGGTCTTTTTTTCGATTAGAGCGTTCGCTAGAAAGATCGTGAAATATAGTTTGCGATGCTTGATTCTGTTCATTGTACAGTTCGACAAATTTAAAAACGATTAATGCTAGATGTTCTGTTACAAGTGAATGTTCCAGTCTATCAGCGCCGTAAGCATTTTTACTGCAAAAAAATTCTAAGTTGCTTTTCGTTAGGTAAATAAGAGCACCGGTTGCAATAGTGCACTATTTGTCCTTCTTCTTTTCTACAGGAGAAAGTTGTTATACTATTTGTATTTTATTTACGGATAGCTAATTTAACCTGTAGTCCATTAAAAAGTTACATTTTGGGTTGCATTCATCTGATGACGTTATTATATTGAACAGATGTGTAGGGAGAGCTAGTTTAAAGCTTGACCCAAATATGTGCGGTACCTTTTAGTAACTCTTGTCCCTCGGCCGCCATTTTGAACAGAATGCGGGTGCAGTTGGTTTTTCGTGATTATTTGGTAATTTGGTCGCACAAGGAATATTAACAGATTTTTGTTGCCAATTAAATTTTCTACGACTTTGGTTCTGAAACTTTTGTTGTAACGACAAAATTAAAAAGTTGTATCTTTATTAGTGTTGTATTTTGTAAATTTTTACGTTTTTCCATTTTAACCGTATCCCAAGTCTTTGAGATGAGCCAGGATTTGGCACAGGGTCTGATCAACCACGGGTATTACATTTTTGATGGAGAACTTTGAAGGAAAGTCGCATTTTTGCCAGTAATTCATTATTTTCCTCAATTAATTTTGATATATACAATAATTTGCCTGCAAGTATCCCCAGGACATTAGGCTCTGCAGAATAAATTGCAGTATTCTTTGGCTGGACAGACTATCAATTTCAGATGCCACGGATAGAGTTTGTTATTATTTTTCAACCCTAGTTTTAAAAGGGTCGTTATAATTAGTGAAAATTGGGCCTTATAGTACTGTAAAGTATCAACTTGGAAGACTAGCTCTTGCTTTGGAAGAAGTAAAGACATATAAAGTGTATTTTTTTTTACTGAATATGAAAAAAATGGTATAATTTGAAAAGAAAATGTGTTGCAAATTTGCTCCGATTTTCGTGTGTAACTTTGTTATTTTAATTTTACGAATAAATGCTACGGAATCAAAGTTGTAGAAAATTTTATTTGAAACCAAATAATTATGTTTTGATTTTTTTCTGTACGTCTAATAGTTTTCCAGATAAACTAGAAAACCCATTTGTATCACTTTTTCACGATGGCGGCCGCAGGACACAGGCTGCGACCCCACAAACTTGGATTTAATTTTACAATATTTTTACTCTTGACATCTATTAAATATATTTCTATGCATAGAGGTTTTTATTTTGTAAAATTTACATAATTAGGTACATTGCAGATGATTAATTATAACTATATACATTACTATCTTAAATAATCATACTGTCTAAGAATATATAATGTACATAAAACTAAAAATAAAGAGTAAAAATAGATACATATATATAATAACTGACAGAGCCGAAGCTGACAGCCGCAACTACCTTTTAAAAATCAATAATGTGATTATTACAGAGGACTTGGAAGTAGCGACAGAATTTGATAATTTCTTTGTTAATATACCTATAATGACAACAGAGTCGCTCAACTCATCTTCCATGTCTGCTGAAATGCTTCTAAGGGACTGCGTGCCAGATTGTGGTACAGCCTTTGAATTTATTGTTGTTACTACTGACGATATTCTTAATCAATTTAAAACTATACGTATGTAAAGGAAATGGGTTTGTCAATGAAGACTGTTTCATGTATTATTACCATAAAATTGCTCCACATATTGCAACTGTGTTCAATGGTTGCGTCGCTTCTGGAATATTTCCTGACTTAATGAAATATAGTAAAGTTATATCTTTCTTTATATCTGGTAACACAACCGATCCTTCTAATTTTCGACCTATTTCTGTATTACCGTCAGTTAGTAAAATTTTTGAAAAATAATTCTTAGCGCAGTAATTGTAATAGACATAATCTTCACCATGAGAATTTTTTGCGACTTGTCTAAAGCATTTGATTGTGTACATCATGACACTCTAGTCAGGAAATTGTATCATTACGGCATTAGGAACAAAGCTCTCAATCTCCTGGTTTCTTATTTGGGCAACAGAATCCAGAATGAAGAAATCTCCAGATTCCGTCTTAAAAATAGGCGTCCCACAGGGTTCAATCCTCGACCCATATCTTTCCTTGATTGATATTAACGATTTATTCTATTACCTAAACAAGAATCGTGAGATTGTCTTGTTGAGATTGTCTTGTTCGAGAATGATACCTCCTTAATTTTTTATATTAAACGACAACAGAGCAATTTTGACGAAGTAAACAATGCACCCTCTAAAGTTTTTATTTGGTTTAATGTAAATAATTTATTACTTAATGATAATAAAACGAAACTATTAAAATTCTCAATGCCCAATGTTAAATAAATGGAAACCAATATACAGGGAGTCACAAGACCCATCACCAAGCCAAAGTCTACTCGTTGTGGACATCATGCCAAGTCATACTAACAAAAAATTATACCTGGGAAACAATTTTTTTTTGAGTTTTCAAATTTTTAAACCGCTATTAAAAGCGCTCGTGCAATGCTCGAAATACCTACTTATCCATGGGGTTACAGTGCATATAAAGAACATATTGGCGGTAACTTTGAGCCTCAATATCTCGTGAACCAGTAATTTCCCAGGTATGGTGCCGAAGTAAAAAATGTTCGTACTGATTGGTACAACATGGGCATGCAGTTTTCGTTAAGGGTCTTCTTACACCCTGTACAACTTTAGGAATCCAGAATTGAGCCTGTTGGGATAACCATGTTTCTAGGTATTATGCTTCATACCAAACTTCAATAGGGTCCACATATAGAAAGACTTTCGGGCAAACTTAGTTCTGCAGCTTATGCAGTTAAGACAATTAGACGCCTTACATAAATACAGCTAGAATGGTTTATTTTAGTTACTTTTATAGTATTATGTCTTATGGGATTCTTGTCTGGGGGAATGCTGCACCACTTAACACAATATTCGTTCTGTAGAAAAGAGCAATAAGGGTTACAACCTCGATCCTTGTGTTTCTCTAAGAGAAAAGTTCAGTGAGATAAGCATTCTAACTGTTGTATCGCAACATATATACGATAATCTGTAATATGTCCACAAAAACATCGACAAATTTAGTAAAAAAGTGATCTTCACGATGTAAATACTAGACATACGTATAATCTTGTTGTTAATAGCACCCGCCTCCACAAAATAAATAACTGTTTTATGGTCTTATTCAACACACCAAAAACATAAATCTGTAAACATAAATCTGATCAAATTAAAATTGACGTTTCGTAAGCACTTTAAAAGTTTACTCAAAATAAAGAACAATTTCATTTCATAAAATTGCGCTTACTGACAAATGCACGCTAAGCCCAAAATATTTAACATTTCAATTGGCTACTTATATAATGCTCGCTGTACACATTGGCCCAACATGCTGGCCCAACGTATTGGCCCAATGTGTAGAGAGCTACTTGGCGCTATGTTGGCTTAATGTACCGCTGTACACATTGGCCCAACATGCTGGCCCAACGTATTGGCCCAATGTGTAGAGGGCTACTTGGCGCTATGTTGGCTTAATTGGTGTAGTTGGCGCCGACGTTGGCCGGCCAGCCGAATAGTGTCGGTTTTTTGTGCACACATCAAAGGATCTTAGCGCGCTCCGCCAACAGCGTTCACATGTTGACGCCTTTTTCATTTCGTTGTCGCTCTTCAGCGGAGACAGTACTGTTGCGCGTAAATATATTTACGTTCCCAAGTTAATATACATATTAGTAGTAGGTCGTTAGGTGTTTTGCTCCTAATCGGCTGTAAGTAGTTTTGTGAGTACGCATAATCGTTTCCAAAAGTGATTATTTCTGTAACTATTTATTTCTAAAAAGACAACTCCCGCATTAGGACTAAATCCTGTGTCGCGGGGGACTTTTTTTTTGTAGAACAATAATTTATACAAACATAGCAAATTATCGTTCTTCTTCTTTCTCTTAGCGTTATCCCAGTTTCAATCTGGGGTCCGCTTTCTAGTCTAACCGGCTTTGACTGAATATTAGCTTTTCCACGGAGCGACTGCCTGTCTGACCTCCGCAACCCGAAGGGATAGCGATATTCCATGGTTTAGACTAGTGTCAGTTTTATTTAGAAGGTACTGACGCCCTGTAACGATTGTCAAAGATCTTCATGACAACCGGGACCGACGGCTTAACGTGCTCTCCGAGGCACGGGACGAGCGATAATTAACAATTCAATACGCACATAACTCCGAAAAGTCATTGGTGCGCGCCGTGGATTCGAACCCGATACCCTCTGCATGGCAGTCTGTTGGTATACCCACTCGGCTATCGCCGCCTTAGCAAATTATCGTTCTGATTTACATAAAGTGCATTCTCATTTGAAATATCCCAAAAGTGTTATCTGATTATTTCTTTTTATTTAAGCATCGAGTTTGACATAAGACAATGACGATACGATGTGCATTACGAAATTATTACGCACACTATGACACAGCCCAGCGCATCAAGCTCGGACGAACTCTGGTATAATCGTATAGTTTCGTGTAATGAGCTGTCGTGCAGGCGCACCGCGCGCCGAGCATCGCGCGCGCGATACATACCTACATACAGAGCTGGAACCATAGATTATACACATACTGGTAGCTGGAACCGCTTACGAAAAGTAACTAGTTAAATCAGCCACGAAACTACTTACGCGGTTACGTGTATACGTACGCAGATTTATGAATCGATTACGTTAAATAACGCCCACTCCTAATAGGTACATATATAACGAGTGCGGCGGCGTAGGACAGCAATGGTGTTTTACAATTTATAGTAATTGTACCGAAATTGAACAATAAAATATATCTTTTTATAATTTTTATAATGTATTTTTATTAATTTTTGTAAAATTAAAAACGAAGTAGGTAACTTGAAAAACATATTTTTCCACATTGATATCTTCTAGGCTTGATAGTTGGGGTAGGTTATTTAACCAAAATTTATTTTATTAATAATAAGCTACCTATTTTATATTTCAGGTAAATGAAGCGTGGAGCCGTATCGCGGATAAAATTGAATATAAATTTTATCCGCCATAAGGCTCCACGCCACTATTAACGAAATCAAAAAGAAAAAAAAAACATTAATGATAACATGTAGAATGCACCACATTCTACTTCAGTACCTACACATGTACGCGCAAGTAATAATTAAACGCACTGTTTAAATAAATAGCCGTGGCTGCAAGTGCTTCTACGTCCATCTTTGTCTAAGCACCAATGCAGAATGATCCGTCACTTCCGTCAGCAATTGTGTAAATAGCAATCTTGGCGTCGCACACTGGCGAATATTACCAAAAAGATGGCCAAAATGTTTTAATAATAAAAATGCGTTAAATAAATCTATTGAAATTAAATGTAGCCTTTTGATCTATGAATAACTTTTATTTTATGAAAAAAGGCCGTGGTTCCAACCAGCGCGAATTTAAATACTGACTTTATGATATTGATAGTTTTAAAACAATAGAAGGATAATAGTTAGTATATATATATATGATAGAGATTAACAAGAATTTAATTATCAAAATTGTATTATAATTAATAATATTCATAACTAAGAAACATTAATGATCAGAGATACACAAACTATATGTTATCCAATATGAATATCTAAGTTTGTTTAAATATCAAATACTGCACTTCAGGTTCTTTCAATAGTTCAAATTCATCGAGGGCAACTGCGTATTGGGCTTTCTGGACGTCTTACGTAAAGTTGAGATAGTCTAGTCTAGTCTAGTAGTAGTAGTCTAGTAGAAGTCTCTGTGAAATTTTAAGACTTTATTGACATCCTAAAATCATAATGAATCTATATAATCTAATGAATGTACTACAAAAAAACCGTAAAAATAAATTAAAAATTGAAAATATTTACATGGTTTAGGCGTCGTAAAATGCTTCCGCATCAATGTCATCGGGTAACGTGCCCAGAAGGCTGGCAGCATTGCCACGCTGGATGGCAATGCTGATTCTCTGAGCAAAGAATAAACTAGCCTTCTGGTCACGTGAGACGTCGATTAAACGTTTCGAAATTTCCCGAAATAGTGAACGAGCGCTCAGTGATATTTATTTATATCCTTATTTTTTGACTCTTGAGCATTTTCAGATAGATATCAACTTTTTTAAAACCACTCATTAAAAGAATGAACTCAAGTTAAAGACTTCAAAATATTCCACGGCAAAATGTAGGCGTAAATACAGAGACTTGCAGCTAATAAAAACTAATCATAAGGCACATATCGGCAGCCAAATCTAAAAAATACTAAATACCAGTATTAGCATTATATGCTTCAATTTACTACAGCTTATTTTTCGGAATACAGACAAATATCGTACTATTTTTTTTATTCTTTCTGCTTATATAAGTAAATAATACTATCAATTTCTAGGTAAGGGTATCGGTGTTAGGATTTCTTAGAAAGTAGTAACATCTGACAGCAATTATAATTACCTCTAGAAATAGAATCCATAACAGAAAAACACCAAACATAAACAGTTGTAAAAACAACGAGTGACAACATGCGACTTAAGATTCATCGATATAAAGCATGATATTTTGATCAAATTCTTAGGCAGATTGTTATAGAATTTTACCATACAAAATATATCAAAGAATGCTCAAAAGTTGCGTCATTTATTAAGGTTTAAGCTAAGTGTTATAAAAGTGTTCTATCAACAATATTTTAAAGTCATTTTCATTGTCCAGATTTTAGCAAATATTCGCCAGTGTGCGTCGTATCATGTTGGCCCAACATGCTGGGCCAGCTAGTTGGGCCAATGTGTACAGGGGCTTTAAAACGAAATCAAATAGCTCACCTTCAAACAATAGAACTTCTAATTTGAAACTTCTGATTACTTTGGAAATATAGTCCGTGACTTAGGGATAGTTCTGTCAAAAACAAATAATATCAAGTCCAATAAGCGCAACGGTATATAGATACATGTCATTGGAAACTAATATGTCAATGGATCGGGTTTTTATCGATATTATGCTCTGTCAACAGGATATTTTAATGTTTTGAGGTACTGATGCCTAGAATGTCAACATTTGGAGATAGTTCATTGAATTGTTACATTCTTGGGTTGTTTTTCTTTAACATGCATTTATCAGAGAACAAAATTATTTTTTTGATGTCAAGAAGAGGTGAATGTAAAGTTAAATAAGTACAAGTTTATAGGATCGCAACGCTTCTCCCGCTGCCGGCATCTCGAATAAGCGGGTGCAGAATAGCAGATGGCAAACTATTAGTCGCGCAGAAAATTATTTATACCTAAAAAAGAAATTGCGTTTTCAGACTACCGTAACTTTCAATGGATTGAAAAAAGTTTTATTTAAGTTTAAATCAATATTAAACGCTTATGTTTCATTAATATCGCGTGTAATAGTAATAGAAGTGTGAAATACATTGAGTTTGCTGTTTGAAACCTCGCTGCAGACAGTTCTTGGCGGACAGATCAACTACCCAGTGGCAACGGACGGAATTCAAATCATCATCCTTAAACCCGGGGAGTATTTTACTTATTAACTTACACTCCTCAGCACATATTTACTCGGCTCACTGAACGTGAGCTTCGTCCATCACACACTGGCACAGTTTCTGTCTCCTTTTGCTTGACAAAAGTGGAAGCAAAATCGAGGACTGAACAAATGCCCCATACAAGCACGAACTACATTTACACTTCACATTTATATACATATATGTAATTATTTATTAATTAAGTATACATTATTATAATTATTTATTGATTGTCTGCCTAGATTTAGTTATTTAGTACAGCCATCAGCAAGGATTATCCTACCTACTTGATACTGATATAAGAGTTGTTCAACAAACCATATTAATCTAAACCATTATTTAGTTTAATAGCCAAATTACCATTCTTACACCTTTCTTTCAATTTTCATAACTTATTTTCAACATACCTACGTCAATCTATAATTCTCATAACATTTTTATCTCTTTTATTTGGTACTAATTATATATATTCACTCTTGTATATTAACATAATACCTATCTTTCTACAAAGTATTCACCTGTTTTTCCTTTTTTAGGTAATTTGTGAGGCATGTCTACAAACATGATGACCCGCAAGGCACTTGCTAAGGAAACAGAGAACAACTTGAAGATAGCGCTGTTAGAATTAAAGAAATATAAAGAAGATAACAGTCAACTATTGAAGGAACGTGTTGATAGCGAAGAAGAAATTAAATATGTCAATGATAAAGTATCCCAGCTGAAGGCGCAATTGACGGAACTCCACATTGAACACATGGACATCTTGGACCAACGAGACAGACTACAGGAGGAAGTTAGGTCCTACAGTAGCTGTGATGAAACCTACCTTAGACAACTCAGTCGAATTATGGAGTTGGAGGCGAGTCTGAATGAAGCCCAAACAACAATTTTATCACAAGAGGAATCAATCCAGACGCTCAACACCACAGCAAATAAGAACCTGTTTTCAGAGGTAATGAGCAGTAATGCTAGTGTTATTAAGACTGTAAAATGTAAGTGCAACTGTAAATCTAAATTGATAGCCAAAAAGAAATTTAGGCAATTATCAAAATTAAATAAATTGATAAAGCGACTTGAATCCAGTCACAAGGGGTCAAATAAAGTAAATAAATTATCACAAATTAACCATGACTTGGTTAAGGAACAGGAGTCATTGATGTCGAAGCTTGAGGCTAGCAATGAACAATTACTCAGTATAGATCAGCACACTCAGGAGCTACAAACACACATATCAAAACTGACTGCACAGCTCGACAAAATGGCAATAACACACCAGAAAGAAACTCAAGAATACATATTAAAATATGATGAGATTTCTAGAGTTGGTAGAGAGAATCTAGAACAACTACTCTCTATAGCCAACAAAAAATGTTGCTTAAATTGTTCAAAATTAAATAATGATTTAGAAAGTAGTCTAGTACTAGAACAACCTCACAAAATATACAATGACTCCGGTTCTGATGCCTTGTTACAAACAAATGATATATGTTCACTTGACACTCAAAGTAATAACACTGTATTGATGTTTTCTGACCAATTGGGAGTGGGTTTGAGTAGCTTAATAGATAGTTACACTAACCGTCCATTACAAAACTTTTGTTATCCAGGAGAAAGAATGTCTTCATTAGTTAATAAGTTAAAACATGCAGAATTAAATAAACATTCTACGGTTATTATTATGTATGGTGATAGCTTACTAGTTACTAGGAAAGATATACTAGCTTTATCGGATATAATGACTGATAGAAGTTCTAAAGTGGGGTGCAATTTTATAGTCTGTGCATTTCCTTATTCTAAGACCTTATCTGATAAAGAAAACAACCAGATAAGTAAATTAAATCTATTATTATATAATAGTACATATCGTCATAATGACAAAATTTTATTCTTTGACACTAATACTTTCATTAAAAGTAATTTTATTTTAACAAAATATACTATGTATCTTTCTCGCTCTTTTAAACGACAACTTGCTAAATTATTAGCATTTAATTTATACAGTGACCCAAGTACTGTTAGAGTACATGACAATTCTATTATTGACATTCATTATAATAATAATTTAAATTAAATTCTGAGACAGTAGAGGACACCTCTAGCTATAATAAGATTACTCGTAACTCATTGACTAATACACTTAAACATAATAATAACAAAAATTTGATTAAATTAGTACATCAGAATATTAGAAGTATGATTAATAAAGATTTAGAAATGGAATTGTTTATGAACTGTAATGCTGTTGATATATGTTGCATCACTGAACATTGGCTAAAAAGCAACCAGTTCATGTTCAATTTCAATAATCATATAGTAGGAAGCTCGTTTAGCCGGCAGCAAGCAGTACATGGTGGCTCGATGATTTTACTTAATAAGCAACTTAAATTTAAGGAGCGTCATGATATTGTAAGTCTGTCTGTTGAGCGAACTATTGAGGTAGCCTGTGTGGAACTGAGGAGATTTATTGTAATAAGTGTATACAGGCCTCCTTCAGCATTGTATGATAGCTTCGAGCGTATTATGGATGAGATATTAAACAAAGTTGCAAAAATAAATAAAAATGTTGTTGTGTGTGGTGACTTTAATGTAAATTTATTGGAGGATAGTAGTCTTAGTACAAAATTGAAAGCGCTGTTTCTATCACATAATCTGAAGAACTTATTCTTAGAGCCCACAAGAGTTACTTCCTCTACATCTACTTGCCTAGATAATATATTTACAGATATCATAGTAAGAGACAAGCAAATTATTAGACAGTTAGACTCAGACCATTGTGGACAGCAGATCTCCTTTAATGATAACAGTAAGAATGTTTCTAGGCAAAATATAGTTGTAATACCTAAAACTGCAACTCGTTTTGCTAGGTTTCAAAGTAAACTAATGACTAGCTGGTCACTGTTAGATGAAGGTGACCCTAATTTGTTATATAATAGCTTTTTCAAAGCGTTTTGTACAGACTTTAATTCGGTTTTCACACCTAGAACGATTACAGTTGGAGGTAATGCAACCTTCTGTGAATGGGCAACAACTGGGCTTCACAAAAGTAGAAAGAGATTGTATGAGCTATACGACGAGAGAAACTTTAATTTAAGTGAACAATTTCAGGATTATGTTAGAAACTATGCTAGGATATTTCGGAAACTTTGCAAGAAAGCTAAGTCTCTTTACCTGAGTTCAAGGATTAGGAGTAGTGACGATAAAATGAAAATGACGTGGAATATAATAAACAGCGAGACTGGGAAAGTTAAAAGTAAAAGTTCAAAATTTAGTTTGAACATTGATAACGACACTATTACATCAGACTCAAAAGTTGCATCGGCGTTTGAAAGTTTTTTTACTGATATCCCCGTTATTACTACTAGATCTTTGGACTCATCAACCAATGCAGCGGAATCTCTTTTAAAAGAAAACATGAGTACAACCTATAGTATTTTCTCATTTCAGTATATAAATTCAAATGATGTTATAAAAGCTTTTAATACTATAAATTTAAAGAAGACTGCAGACTTGTGGGGAAATTCCGTTACTATTACCAAGTCCATTATTGCTTTAGCTGCTAACAGATTAGCTTTAATATTTAATAAGTGTATTGACTGTGGTGTATTTCCTGATCTTATGAAAGATGGCAAGGTAATACCTTTGTACAAAGCAGGTAGCACATCAGACCCCACCAACTATAGGCCAATTTTTGTGCTGCCCACATTGTGCAAAATTTTCGAGAAATTGATACTAGACCAACTGCAAAGTTATTTTTATAACAACGAGCTTCTACACTCTAAACAATTTGGTTTTACAAAGGGGCGCTCCACGACCGATGCCGGTGTTGAGCTTGTAAAACATATCTTTGATGCCTGGGAGGATTCATATGATGCTTTAGGTGTCTTCTGTGATTTGTCCAAGGCCTTTGATTGTGTAGAACATGATACATTGATCAGGAAATTACATCACTATGGTTTAAGTAGTTCTGCTCTGCATCTTCTTACTTCATATTTGAGTAATAGGATTCAGAGAGTTGATGTCAACGGGACGCGTTCGCATGGGTCTGTAGTCAAAATGAGCGTCCCACAGGGTTCAATCCTCGGTCTTTTTTTATTTTTAGTTTATATTAATGACTTACCACACCTCGTCAATGACAAGCACGGGATAGTACTGTTTGCTGATGATACCTCACTTTTATTTACATTAAAACGACAGCAAATTGATATGGACGATGTAAACATTGCTATCTCAAAGGTAGTTTGCTGGTTTGAGGTTAACAACCTGCTTTTAAATAGACTAAAAACTAAATATATTCGATTTTTGATGCCTAACGTCAAACACAACCAAATTTTTAGGCATTACACTAGATTCTAAGCTGCAATGGGGACCACATATTAGTAAATTGTCGAATAGACTCAGCTCTGCAGCATACGCAGTCAGGAAAATTCGCCAGTTAACTGACATTGACACTGCCAGGCTTGTATATCATAGTTATTTTCATAGTATAATGTCATACGGTATTCTCCTGTGGGGAAATGCTGCCGACATTCAGACCATCTTTGTTCTGCAGAAAAGAGCTATTCGAGCAATTTATAATTTGGATTATGGGGCTTCGTTAAGGAATAAATTCAAGGAAATAAACATTTTAACAGTTGCAAGGCAGTACATTTATTCCAACCTAATATATTTATTCCAAAACAAGGCCTCATACTCAAAGAAAAGTGATATCCACAATTTGAATACTAGACATAAGAGTAAGCTAGTAGTGCCGGCTACCCGGCTAGAGAAAATAAAAAAATCTTTTCAAGGCCAATGTGTGCGCTTTTACAATAAAGTGCCAAGCAATATTCAAAATTTAAGTTATAATAAATTCAAAAAGATTATAAAACGTAAACTTTGTCAAAAAGGGTACTATTCAGTGCTAGATTATATTGAAGATAAAAATGCTTGGGATTAATTTGCTCGGTCCCACAGGCTACTTATGTTTGATTAGTGTTAAGTTTCAAGTGAGTGTGAGTTATTGTGTCTATATTATGCTAGTAAGTACTTTTATATTATTATTAAAAGGCCTTATTAATTGACAACAACATTATAGACACACCAGCTCATATACTTATGAAAAATTCAATGTAGTTACTAAGTTTTTAAATTGTATAGAATCAAGACGTAGAAAAGAGTGGCCCGGAGTTTCTTGCCTGATTCTTCTCACGAGGCTCTACTCTCTGAACAGGCATTATTTTCAATACTCAACTATGTTAATATGCATTTAAAGTTACTTTTTATTTTTTTTATTTGTATGACTTTCTGACGTGTCCAAAAAATTTAAACATTTTTATGGAAATAAACATATTTGAGTTTGAGTTTGAGTTTGGAATTTGTTAAGTTCATTCTGACAATTTCATTCACAAACAGCGTAAAATCTTCATGCCTAGAAATTTTTGTGCAATGTAAAATCAATGCTAGTTATCTGTATAGTAATATTATTCATTGTTGGTCAATAATTTAATATTTTAGGATAGGTAGGCTACTTTGAGCAAATGATTTGTAGTCTGTGATTTTAATAAGGCTGGTTTTAGTCTTACGCTGACGGCACGCGCACCGTCAGCGCTGATGACCGAGATATATGAACTTCTAGGAAGCGTTTTTGAATGACGCGTAGCTATCAGCGCGCACGGTGGTCAGCGCTGATAGCTACGCAGCCGTACGCGACGCGCGTCGGCCCCGTGTAGCTGACAGCGCTGACGATCGCTCGAGCGCCTCTGCTTTCAGTGAGCGTTTTAGTGTCGAGCGGAGTGGATGTCATCGCGCGTACAGTCATGGCGAATCGCTAAGTGGATACAGGTCGAGTTATTGATGAGTCGTTCAATCGGTGGTACAGGCACGATTCGTAGGCTGTAATGGACCAGTTTATCCTGTATTTTTGCCAGTCATTCGTCAAAAGTTCTATTTGACATTCGAAAGTAATTAAAGAATTTACTTTTGTCAGCCCTCAAAGTGCCATAAAACAAGACAAATTCTCCTGCAACGGCTCTCTGCTCAATCAATGGATGAACATGGAGTCTTCGTCGTCGCCAATTTTTATTTTTTTGGGATGGATAGTACAAAGCAGCAATAATTAATACACTCAGCATTTTGATCGTCGACTGTACAGTAAGGCGGTCAGTACGATGTTAAAACGAGCCACGCTGATCCTCAGCGCTGACAAACTACGCGCTGAGCTATGAGCGCTGACGGTCAGCGTGAGACTAAAATCAGCCTAAAATCATGTCTGTAATAGAGGAACATGTATCATAAACATACATGATACTCTATTATTCCTTCATTTACACAATGAATTATGTGTAAAACGACAAAAAAATCGGCAAATTTATGAACATTCGACGATTCAAACACAAAATATAATATTTTTATTTCAGTAAAATTAAACAATATAAATTAAAAAACATAGTGGCATAATTAGGTATTGAAAAAAACGACTGTTCAAAAATATTAAATCTGACACACTACTGTTTGAAAAAAGCCCTAAAGCCCTGAATGTTGGTTTACAAAAAGTCTATCTTCTCGTGGCACCAACTATAGATATTTTTGTGTGTATGTGGCAGAATATCAGAATTGTTAAATTACGGTTGATGTAAATAAAAATTTATAACTACGTAATCAAAACACATTAATAAAATATCTAAATAAAATTTATCCGCAGCAAAAAATATATTATAAACGTTTCTAAACATGAAACGTAAACGATAATAGAGCCAAAGACAATCATGCTGTTTCAAAATTGAATAAAGCAATGTTTTAAATAATTATTTTTTGTTTACCTAATAGTACGAATATGCTTAAAATATTATAGCTACACACTAGGCACCTATGCTAAACAAATTGCTAAAACAGATTATCTAAGATGTTATAAAATTGAAGAAATCAAATCAAATCATATTTCATTTGTTAAATATAGGTAAACAATTTTTGGCTATAGACAAATACGTACGGTACGCTATGTTTTGTCATTTAGACATACAAATATTAGGCAGATACTAATTTAATTAAACAATAAAATAATCAATATAAAATGTCAATTTAAATACATATTATGAAGCTTCAAAGACTTGCATGCCTAGCGGCCACGGGCTGTATGAAAACAACGCCATCAGCAGCACTTGAAGTGTTGCTGGATCTGCCTCCATTGCACCTGTTCATACAACAGGAAGCAACGATGTCGGCAGTCAAAGAAAGACACAAATACACCGCACACTAACAACTTAAATACACTCTTTAAAGAAGTTCCTATCACACAAGCAATAAGCGACCGCATACCGAAACAATTTGTTTTCGACAAGAAATACAAAATCCAACTGTACGAGGATCTACACGAAGGGGCAGTTAACCACAACGAGCTCACGATCTTCACAGATGGGTCCAAAACGGATACAGGTACGGGTTCAGGAGTATTCTCCGAGGACCTAAACATCAACATCGCAGCACCGCTGGGAGCCTACAACACGGTCTACCAGGCCGAATGTTTTGGCATAATCCTAGCTGCCACAGCAATCATGGCACGTGAGGTAAGGGAACGATTCATTAGGATCCTCTCAGATAGTAAGGCTGTCGTCTCAGCCCTCAAAAGCCATACTATCACCTCGGCACTCACGCTTGAATGCCACCAGAAACTAACAGAGGTAGGTAAACTAAACAAATTAACACTGCAATGGATCAAGGGCCACAGTGGCTCAAGAGGGAATGACGCAGCCGACGTACTTGCCAGAAGAGGGGCCACTTTAGAGGTGGTGGGACCCGAGCCCATTATTCCCCTCCCTTCTGGTTTTTATCGCAACCTGGTAAGAAATAGGACCAGGACCAAACACAACCAGTCCTGGATTGGTATTGAAACATGTAGGCAGGCCAAGGAGGCTCTTCCCGCAGTAGACGGTAAGATAGCCAAACAAATTCTCCGGCTGTCCAAACAACAACTACGGACAGTCACGGCCGCCTACACAGGACACAGATTCTTTTATAAACACCTATTTACTATAGGTATCACCGACAGCCCGCTGTGCAGGGCCTGTATGGCAGCAGACGAGACGGCAGCCCACCTGCTCCTCGACTGCCATGAGGTCGCACAGTACAGGCCGCAGTACCTCACCAGATACAGCACCCTGAGGGAGGCCGTGGGCCACATCAAGAGTCTGCTGGCCTTCCTCGAAGACCTGGGGTGGCTCGAATGACGACACCATTCCCACCCGCACGCAAAATACACGCCAAGACGTGGAGTTGCGGAAACAGCCCGTGCCATCAAGTTAGTACATATTATGATAATTTTTATTGTCAAATTGGTAAATCAATAGCAACACAATAGTAATCGACATTATTTAACATTTATGTTCGCGACAGACATTAAAAAACTCTATAGTGAATAGTGTATTTGAAATCGCGAGTGAAAATCGTGTAAAAATAGTGCTATCCAATCGTGCACACCGGGTTCGGTTCCCGAACGCGTCAAAGTGATAAAAATACGCTAAAATAGTGAAAATTTGCTGATCGTTAATAAGAAGTGCCGTGTAGTGCATAAACATTAAAAGTATACGTGTGCTAACCGTAGGGACTTAGATATCGATCATAAATAGTGTTATCAGTTGTAATAGATAAGAACTAATAGTTGATAAACAGCTGTTTTGTTTACATAGTCGTTTTATAGTTTTATATGTGTTTTTTAGCTTTGAATAGGCTTGAAATCATGTCTTAATAGTTTATTGTCGCTAGTTATTAGTTTATATAGTCAAAATAATCGTAATAAAAACATTTGAAAACAGAAAGTTTTATTTAAGAAAGTTTGTATTTTATTTATGCATCATAGGTTTTACTGTAGTTAGAATTGAATAAAGATATTTTCATGGCGTTTGTTTTATTAGATGCTTCATATAGTTGCACACAACGGCTCCCCAAAATTACTTATATAACCTTTGAATTTAATAATTTTGTTATAGAAAATATTGTGGGCGGACCCTTGTGTGACAACATTTTTCGATAGTTTTTCTTGAATAACTTAGTGATGCAAACAGTTAGGTTTATGTATTATATACCTTTCGATAGAACTTTTTGAGACCTATTTAGCTGTATATATAATAATAATAATATTCTACCACATTCACACAACACCATCTAGTCCCAAACTAAGCAAAGCTTGTACTATGGGTACTAGACAATGGATAAACATACATATATACCTTTTTTTTGTAAATACATACATATTATACATAGAAACACCCAGACCAAGACAAACATCCATGTTCACGCACTATGCATGCATAGTATATAGAACATATACTATGCATGTAGGAACACTCTCCAGTCACACACCACCAGCGCACTGTGGTGGACCAGCTAAGGTTCGATTCCTATCATCCGTCACAATTTAAGTATGAAAATTTAATTTATCGTTAACGAACTCGTCAACAATAGGTAATGCAAAGTGCCAAATGTATTCAATAGGGAAATAATAAATTGTTAAATTAGATAGATTTTACAATTATGATTGTGAACTTAGTAGCAATAGTACAATAATGTAATTAAACTTAATAATTATAATGTATAATTTAAACATTCGTCAACAGTATAATAACATTTGTCAATCAACATTTTTTGATGTACTGTTTTTAGTTTATTTATTGGCAAAGAAAAAAACTGATTTAATTATTATTTTTAGAATGTAAATCTTATCAAAGCAAACAATGTTGTATTAAAATTAGATCAATACGTCAAATAATATATTATTACAATACAAACATTAAGATTCGTTGGTTTGATTCCTGTTTAAGTCAAGACAGTTATTCGGCCTATAGAGGTTTATATTAAGTAAACTGGAAATATCTTATGGGGCTTATCGCACTCGAATAATTTTGTTGCCAAAATCGCGGCACAAGTATGTTGTTAACAATAATACAATCCAAATATTATTTTATCTGAATAGAGTTCAAGGGGCAAAATAACAGTGATTATCAATTTCATGTCATACAATAAACAACTTTATGTTATTATAAAATAACTTGATAACGAATCAGCAACAGCTTCATGTTTTCAACGTGTATTGCAAACAATTTTGAAAGTGCTGATGTTTTGGAAGATAGGAATGGTGTTTCTCCAACTAGAGGGAGGATGCTCTAACCAGGCTAGAATATGGTGATGAAGGTTGCCTATTAATTGTATACATAGTATTCACATGTGAGAACTTGAAAAGCGTGATTTAGGATCTTCGTCTCTTCGCAGTTCCATCGCTGTTCGCTAGATGTCTCCATTGTAAATCTTCACCATCGTACGATAGATGACATCACCTGTACGTACCTATAGAAACGATGATAAACTGATTTGAAAAACAAGTCTCCAAAGACGCTAAGGAACCCAACCTAAGATGATTTTCTCGATAAGTCCAATATTAAAATTGTTTCGTCTTCAGGAGTAGAGCAAGGGAGATGTGTAGAGGCAATAGAAAATGGTCAGTTGCCAGAAGGCATCACTGTACACAAAGTCATCGGTACATGGGATGAGGCTGATCAATACTGCAAGAACGAAGGTAAAAAGTTATTTTTTTTTTTACTCTCTGTTAGCATCTATTGGTAGCGCTGATAGAGTGACTTAACTTAACATTCGTAATTGATCGGCAAAGTTAAGAACGTCTACATTAGTCGCGAAATGGATGGGTAGCCGTTAGTTGTGGCATTGACATCAGAGCGCTACCGTAGATGGCACATAAAATCGACGGGCCCTGTTAATGTGTCAAGGCAGCTATCGTTAGGCCATATCGGAGGCATTTGGGAGGTTGATAAATTTTTTTTCTTAAAGGTCAACTCTCACATTAAGACTAAATCCTTTGTCGCGGGGGACATTTAAAACACTCAACTAACGGACACAATGAACACCCAGAATCGAAACAACAATTCATGAATCACACAAAGTGTTGTCTCCTATGGGAATCGAAACAACAACACTTCGGCGCAGACGATAACACAAGGGAATTGGTTTATGTGGTGCATTTGCACTAAAGGACCAAATGTGTATATTTTTATTTAACCATATTCATATTTCGTATGAAAGAAAATTCAAATTACGTAGAGTAAGTCTGATTGCTACCTTCGACTAATAATATGTTGTTTGTTTCTTATCAGGTGCAGTGTTAGCCTCTCCGATCACCACGGAGGTGCTAAACGCGATGACGTCCGTCATCGCAGCCCAAAACACTGACCATTTCATCGGCATTAAAGCCTCTGACTCCTCTGGCTTATTCAAGTCTGTGGAAGGTTTGTATTGACAGCCATAAACTCATTTACCAAAAAATCGCCTTCAAAAGCTATAAAAATAAAAAAAACGCATAATTAAAGATAACTCAAAAACTACTTGTCGCATCCTGACATTACATGGGACAAATTGAGAAGCACCAGCATTAATATATAAAAAAAACAATACCCTTCCTTTTGGCTTCACCGTAGTCGGGTAAAAAACATCAATATCGTTTCACCTAGTAAAAAGTTCTGAAGTAACACAAAAAAAACGTCGAACTATCGAACGCCCTTCTTTTTGAAGTTGGTTGAAATAGGTATTATCATAGACCGTATGAATATATCACTCAATCAAGGTCCAATAACTCAGTGGAGCAACAAAGAAATCATGTATGAGCCCACAATGGGTAACTTTTCAAAATTGAGTGCGTATTAAATTGTTAATCTAGCTTACCATGTGCTTTGTAGACTGCTTGAAGCCGTGAATCCCGCCTATCATTGAGTTTAAATAAAGATACAGGGGATGCACTGGTTTTGCAACAGAATATTGCTATCACTATAATATTAGGGGACGCGTTGCTCCGTGAAAAGTCTAACACCCAAATTAAGTTATACTGAAAAACCAGATTCCGAGAACAAAGGCGAAGTAATATCATTTGTGACAACGCTAAACGATTTGACTATGTTAAAAGAGCATAGAAACTATAACAGCGACAGATACAGAACAGCGACAGATACAGTAGACAAAACAATAGTTAAATAAAAAATCACCCATAATATGAAATATCAGCCTGTTATTTTGTAACACGTATTTAGAACTGTTATTTTATCGTAACAGTAACGACATATTGATGGTTCAGATATGCAAATTTACTTGTGCCGACTCACTCCTATCGAATTCCACATTCGTCTACAACTACAACCATCACATCACTCATACTTTAATATAACATAACACAAATGAAATTTTCGCTTCGCAGGTGTTCCTCTGGATAACATGACTGCTGCCGTGATGCTCATGATCAAGGAACTCGACCCTCGTGATGGCAACTGTTTGAGCATGGACCAAGACAGCATTCAGATTGTGCCGTGCTGCGTGAGGAAGCCGTTTATGTGCTATAAAGCACCAGCTCCTGCAAATAAGTGTGGCGCTAACAGTGAAGGTAAAAAAGTTGGTTATAAGTCGCAGCGACCCATATTTTTGCCAATATAAAGTTTTGGAAACACCGACATAATTATCTGTATAATGTATATAATACACAGATTTTTTTCGCAACTTGTCTGGCGAAGTGTAAGTGTGTAAAAAATCTCTATATACCCCTTTGGGGAAAGGCGTGAAGTTAGGATTATATTGTTATTTTTTTCTAAGCACAAAACTTATGTCAGCTTGGTTCCGAATTATTATTCTAGAGACGTATTTTGTCTTTATTTATAATGGACTTCTATCTGTAGACTAGATGACGCCCGCAGATTTGTCTGCACATCTTTTTTAAATTTAACTGGTTCTGGCCGATCTCGAAGGAATTTCAGGAAATACCTTCTTGGTGCACCTTTGCCATCCCCAAGGAACAAAGGTCCCCAAAAAGGGTTATGCTCCTTGAAGACCGTAGCGTCAAGGAATACACATGCCAAATTTCGGTTTCCTGCGCCCAATAATTTTGGGTGTGCGTTGTCTATCTGTCAGTCCTATTTGACAAAGAAGCACTAAGAGAGGATTAACGTAAATTACAACCCTAAAGGTGTAAAATAGTCACACGCGCGCAGAGCCGTGAGGAAACTCTAGTTAAATAAAATAATTTCTTTGCCACAGGTTACACATACTCCGAGAGCACAGGCAGTTGCTACAAGGTTCACAGTCAAGATGTAAAATCTTACGATGAGGCGGTAGCGACATGCGCATCTGAAGGTGGACACTTGGCTGTCCCCGACGACTACAATGAAGCTCGTGCGCTTATAATAATTAGTTCCGATGCACAGGAATCGTACACGTACCTAGGAATACATGATGACACGGGACTCGGTGATTGGAAAAGCGTCACCGGTAAGTTTGAATTCATCATCATCATCAGCCTTTTGCACCCTCCCATTGGCTCACCACTTAGCTCGGTTTTCAGCTCTTGGTGTTACGTAGTGCAGGTTTTAATTCAATTTAATGTATTTGCTAGTTATAAGTATTCTTTTAGTTTTTTACTATAAGCAGTTTCCAACGGTTGCGTTTCATTTGGAGGATAGGCAGTCAATAAAAAAGCGGTAGTCGGTAGATTATACTGTCCTGCAAATACGTATTAGACTTAAAACTATTGCGACTTGTATAGAGCATATTAGCATTAATTATTAGTAGCAAAAACAGAGGTATTTATGACTCAAATAAGTTTTTAAACGCAATCCCCCATCCGTTAAATAAACTTGTAAGAGTTGTTGGTTATTTTAGGATGAAGGCTTCGACATTTGAATCGATACTCAATGTTCAACGTACAATAACATTATGCATTTTTCTAATTCTTTAATACTTGAACTAATGATTCATTGTATCACTGGCACATGTAATACAGAAGCTAGATTAAACCCCTAATCTAAATATAATACAGAAAATCAGTTCAATAATTGAATACTTTACTTTTATAATTGAGACAAATTGCGCTGTCGTATTAGAACTATTCCATCTAATTATACGAGCTGACATGACGATGCTTAGCTTTACTTTTATTTAATTAATGATAATAATTTGTAATAAAAATAATTCTTACATCACGGACTTTGCACACATACAATCATCGGACACAAAGAAAATCCATACCCGATACAACAAATTGTGGATCACACGAGTGTGTCTCGTATGAACATTGACTTATACAGGATGTCACAAGACCCATCACCAAGCCGAAGTCCACTCGTTGTGGACATCATGCCAAGTCATACTAACCAAAAATTTTACCTAGGAAACGATTTATTTTGAAGTTTTGTCATTTTTTAAACTGCAATTAAAAGCGAGCGCGTGCAATGCTCAAAATACCTAGTTATCCATGTGGTTATGGGGCATCTAAAGAACATATTGGCGGTGTAAGTGCATCGATTTTGTACCTAATTAGACAAATACCATACCAACTTTGAGCCTCAATATCTCCTGAACCAGTAATTTCACAGGTATGGTGCCGAAGTAAAAAATGTTCGTAGTGAATGGCACAACATGGGATTTCAGATTTCGTTATGGGTCTTCAACGTCTCGCGGTGCAGTGCTAATCAGCGTAGCTGTTTCAAATCTGGGTGTTCATACAGTTCATTGTGGCCATTGATTGTATGTTTGTTAAATCTCTAGGGACACAGGATTTATTCCTAGTGCAGGAGTTGCCTGAGAAAAAGTCGTCATAGAAGTAAAAAAAAATATTTATACCACTTTGACAACCGGTTGTTGTAGCAGTTTTGATTTCGATGCCCACTCAATTCAAACATTTATGTGCATGAACATGTATGTTTATCTTAGTCTGGTTATTTCTATGTACAATATTTTCATCCATTATCTAGTACCCATACAGGTCTGCTTAGTTTGGGAGTAGACGGTGATAGAATATTATATACTGTACACTTTCTAGCTACTTTTATATTTCCAGGTAAATCAATAAACCAGATCTTCCACGACTGGCACAAGGGCCATCCCACAGGCACACCAGAATACAGGTTCTTCTGTACTTTTCTAGTGCCCGACGCAACCATCAGTAACTGCGATTGTGGGAATGAAAGACCATTCATCTGCGAAATCGAACCTACAAACTAAAGCTAAAAGTTAAAAAAATACAATGATTTAAAAAAAATAAAGGTGTTTTTTATAGCAAATTTGTATTTATTTTCACCTGTCCTAGTGTGTAAAACTCGACATCAAACCCTATGCGACTGCCTCGTTGGTCTCGCAGCGTAAATGTGCCCGTGGGATCGGGAGGTCCCGGGTTCGATTCCTGGGTCGGGCAGTGTTATTGGGTTTTTCGGTCACAAAATTCTCAGTAGCAGCACGGAGTCTGGAAATGTGCCCGGTACGGCAATAGGCTCGCCCCTTATTACGTGGGACTAAAGTATATCTGGCGAAAAGTGGGTGTAGAAATACACCTCTGTCTACCCCTTCGGGGATAAAAGGCATGATGATATGTATGTATGTATGTATGTATGTGTCCTAGTGTCTGTAATGTATATTTGCAACAAAAATTTAACCCACTGCCCGGTTTTCCGTTGAGCCAATTTTTTTTGTATGTATCGCGTGACAATGCTCTATTGTGATGTAATGAAATTGATCTACTTTAATCTTATATGTTTAGCTCATATGAAAGCTTGTTTTTGAAAGATTTTACTTCTAATAAATTCTTGTTTACAAACAATATACAATTTTACAACCAACAGACACAAATAACACCTTGAGTCGAAACAACAATTTATGGATCACATAAAGTGCTGTCTCTTAAGTGGATCAAACAAGCGGCGAGCCGTCCGCTCAAACCATTATGCTCACCGTTCAGACGATCGAATGGCGAAATCGCCGCAATTGAGGATGCCAATTTCATATCAAAATCAAACTGCACAGATGACGTAGTGGCTTTAACGGTGGTCTTGCCGTTTTTGAACTGCTTCAAGTTTTGTGACACAAATTGTTGTTTCGTTGTTGCGTGTACTTTGTATCAATTACTTGAATGTTTGTAAAGTCATAGTGCATATCAGTATAACTCCTTTTTAATATGCACAATAACGTCCTGGATCTATACATAAGTAATAACGACTGTTCTTTGCGTACTCGTGTCGATGTATTGCTACCACCTGATCCCCACCATCCAGCATTCTTCGTTTTAAATCCCTCACATGGAGATACTAGTGGTATGAAACGCAAACAAGTTAAAATACATAATGAAATGAAATGCAATGAAATATTTATTTTCGCAAGAGACATGGTTTACAATTGGTGGTAAATACTTATGTCAGTCACTTGGCATATCGGTTATAAGTCTGAATCGCATGAAATAACATCCGGTGTACCACAAGGCTCACATCTCGGACCTATTTTATTTAACATTTTTATTAACGACTTGCCTTCGTGCTTTACAAACTCCATTCCTCATTTGTTTGCAGATGATCTAAAAATTGCCAAAGAAATAAGTTGTCCTGAGCATGTAGTTGAGCTTCAATGTGACCTAGACAATTTTGCTAATTGGTGTGCTTCCAATGGCATGCAACTTAATTATAAAAAACGTTCTCATATAACCTTTTCTCGGAAACTGAGTCCAATCATTGCTTCATACCATATTCAAGGTAATATTCTTTCCAAAGTTGAGACCGTAAGAGACCTTGGGGCATTGTTAGACAGAAAACTTACTTTTGTGCCACACATTGAACAAATAATTAATAAGGCTTCTAAGATGGTGGGATTTGTTATCCGTAATGGCAAAGATTTCCGCAGGCTAACAACAAAAATTTTATTATATAATACTCTAGTAAGGAGCATTCTAGAATATTGTAGCCAAATATGGAGACCACATTACGCTGTACATTCTCTTAGGTTGGAGAGAGTACAAAAGAGATTTTTATGGCATTTATGTTATAGTTCGAATCTCCATTATCAGCTGGTATCTTACGAGGATAGACTTAAGCACTACAACATACAATCTCTCTCCAAACGAAGAGACATTTTGGATCTAGTGTTTTTGTTTAAAATAGTAAGAGGCCAAATTAACTGCCCGCAATTATTGAATAAAATCACTATAAACGTACCATCCAAATACCCACGGAAGCCAATAGTACCACTCAAAGCTCCCTTCAGGAGGACCGAGTTCGGCAAATGGTCCTTGATTCCCCGTATGAGCCGATTGTTGAATAATTTCAGTGAAACAGTTGATATCCACTTCGACTCCTTAGACGCACTCCGCAAGGAACTCAGGAAATAAATTATATGTGTCATTAATTATTGTATTAATTTTTGTAATAATTTTCGTGCTTCCTTCTCGGACTCAATTGATGTTTTTTTTTATGTTTAATTATTTTTTTTTGTATTTGACATTCATACTTATTACTTACCTATGCAATTTCAAAATCTAATTTGTTATTTTCTATAATTAATTAGCTTAATTATTATTTCCATAATTGTGTCTTATAATTTAATTTTTATTTAACTGTTATTATGCTATTATTATGTGTCCTTGTAGTTAATGTACTTTTGACATAGTAATACTTATCACTAAATTAATTGGTTGCATTGTCTTTATAAACCATTATTTGCATTTTATTTAAATTTCATATTCTGACAATTACTTCTCAAGCTCATTTAATTAGTACATGCAGTGGCTACCTTAAAAGACTATACAACCAATATATGTCAAACCTGTTGTGTATGTTATTAATGTATTGTTGTATAGTCACTGGTGGTCTGCAAATAAATAAATAAATAAATACTTTGTATCGATTACTTGAATTACTATTAGAAAGCTAATTATGAGGATATCAATAAACCTTGTCAATAAATTGGACCTCTATCTTACATAATTGTTCAGGGTACAAATGTTTACAAATATTTATGACACAATATTCTCCGTAATTAAAACACCTCTAACACCTCTTACTGTGGTTAAGTCCTCAAAATTTTGAGAGAATAGTGCATGACAGAGTATATCCCTTGCTTCGTGGTAATATTGTTGAACAACAACACGTCAAAAAACGATCGGTAGTAACAAATCTAGTCGCTTATACTGATTATTTATTCAATAATATGGCCAGTGGTGGACGCTGTATACACGGATTTTCGTAAAGCCTTCGATAGGGTCGACCATGAATTGCTTCTTAACAAAATTGCATGTTATAATGGTATACATGGAGATCTTTTGAGATGGTTTTCCTCGTATATTTCAAGAAGAACACAAAGAGTGTTAGTTACAGTCATATCCGGAGTACCATAGGGATCAATTTAAGGACCTCTACTGTTCAATATTTTCACCAACGACATTAGCAAATTTTTTCAAAACACTAAATTCTTGCTATACGCAGATGACCTAAAAATATTTAGGCTAATAAAAAATGTTCACGACTGCAGTGCATTTCAAGATGACCTAAATCGTCTAGCAAGGTAATGTAATTTTAATAAATTGAGCCTTAATATTCCTAAATGTTGCTGTCTGAATTTTAGTAAGAATACGATTACCATTAGTCACCCTTATGACTTAGATGGTATTCCATTGAATCGAATGACCACAGTGCGGGATCTTTGTGTTCTTTTGGATGATAAGCTCCGTTTTAGCAACCACATCGATGCCATTATTAGCAATGCGTGGCGAATGTATGGCTTTGTTTTAAGGTTTACAACCGAAGTGAAACCAATAAAACGCGATAAAATCCGTAAACTGTAGTTTAATTTCAATGTTTACAAACGAGTTTAAACATCCACGTACTTATCTATATTTATATAAATAGTTGAAAAGATCACAACTGGAGTATGCAGTTGCGGTGTGGAGCCCCCTTTATAATAAATACACGCTTGAAATAGAGAAAGTGCAAAATATTTTTTTACGTACTGTACATTACCAACATTTCTGCGAATCATTAGATTATGAAGAGTTACTAAAAAGATATAATTTGCCATACCTATCAAGCCCTCGAATATTTCTCGACACCATGCTACTTTATGGTATGTGCAGTAATGTTTATGATTGTACTGAGATTGTAACAAAATAGGTTATTTGGTCCCGAAAAACTCAATTCAACGCGCAGTGCATACTCAGCCTTTATTTGCTGTTACTACTTGCCGAACTAACGGGCCTGCGAGCGCCGCTGCGTCGTCTTATGACCAACTATAACAAGTATTTTCTGCACCTAGATCTATTCTCTATGTCTACTGGACAATTTCGGAACCTTGCCTATAAGTTTGTTAACGCATAAATACCTCGTCCACAGCCTCTAGGTAGAATATAATAGTATAATATATAGGAACTAGCTTATACATATAATATCGTGTAATTCTCATGTGTTTTGTTGTTTTCATTTCAAATTACTGATTTGCTTTGTGATTTAACTTTTTCTGTAATTGTTTCTGTACGAGTATAATATCAGTCCGTACGACTATTTATAGTTATTTTTACATACATATCCTGTGAATACCGTGATATATTACACAATTGTTTTCTTTTTGATCACATGTATGTATAACTTATTTTGTAATTGTTAGTTGTTCCAAATAAAAAACATAAAATAAAAAAAGTTAAAAATAGAAACGGGCAACCAAACTCTTTGCCACTCTTTTAAATAGCCAATATAATGTATATTAATTTTATTTTTATAAGCAGCTGCAACTGTTTTACATTGGACTTAATTACTTGTAAAAAGTAATATTTCAAAAAAATTGCTACAGACTTAAAAAAAATATGCAGTTACCAAAATTAAGTTAGCGCCCTAGTGTGAATATTGTGTAACAGGAGTATCACTTACCTCTTAACGTAGGCCATGTTTAGAACCATGGTGAAATTTGACAGTAGAACTGGAAGAAATAGAAAGATTTGGCACTCTATGACACACTGGCCAGACGGATCATATTGATGTCGAGTTTTGTATCCCTTCGCAAAGATACTATTTAATTGGTATGTACCAGAAGCCAAGCCTGCAGAACCTGTACTTAAACAACAATATAACTGATAAACATAAAATTAATATATATTCTTTAACTAGAGTGAATGGAGCTCTGAAGGCGTTTATGAATAGCCAAAACGTGTCCAAAAAGGCACGATTGGCTGTGCATAGAGGGGTGTTAGTACCTACTTTTATGTATGGTAGTGATAGTTGGGTATGGCAGAAGAGTCATGAAAGTAGAATAAATGCTGTAGAAATGAGAGCACTGAGAAGTATGTGTGGTGTTTCTTTGACTGACAGAGTAAAGAATTGTGTGATAAGAGAGTGTTGTGGGGTAAAAGAAGATGTAGTGACAAGCATCCAGAAAGGTATGCTAAGATGGTTTGGCACGTGGAGAGGATGGATGACGAAAGACTGACCAAGCAGATATATAAGGCAAGTGTGGAAGGGACAGGACGAAGGGGAAGACCTAGGCGGACGTTCTCTGACCAGATTGGAGACATCCTAAAAACAGGACAGGTTAGAAGTACCCTGAACAGAAGAGCATGCATGAGGAATCTGATGGGAGTAAATGAAGCAAGAGAAATACTCGTATGTCATGATCGTTGCAAATGGCGTTCCGTAGTCTCTGCCTACCCCTCCGGGAAACAGTCGTGAGTCTATGTATGTATGTATCTTTAACTAGAGGAGGCCCGCGGTTACACCCGCGTTATTTAAGGCTACTGCTCCGCTCCCATCGCTCATAGCCCGATGTTATATAGCCTATAGCCTTCCTCAATAAAGGGGCTATCTAACACTGACAGAATTTTTCAAATGGGAACAGTAATACTTGAGATTAGCGCGTTCAACCAAACAAACAAACAAACTCTTCAGCTTTATATATTAGTATAAGATATGTTAATATTGTAGGTAAATTACCTACACAAGTACAAAAATAATCATCGTACGTATAAGCAATCTATTACCTGGCGCCCATCCTAACCGAAATAAGAGTAGCATATCCTTAAATTATGCTGCATACTGATACTGAAAACTCCAAAGCATTATGGAATTCTTCGAGACATAATGCTTAAAATGTGCAACGAATCGTTTGTTTGTAGCAAGATGAACAGACATCTGAAGAGAAGTGTGAACAAAGCTGTGAATATTTGGCAATTCTTTTTAATTTAACCGTCTCTTCTCGATCGCGTGGGAATTTCGGACAATCCAAGCTTAGTGCAACCGGCAACCCTATATAATAATTTGTGTGCGTAGGTACAATTGGTATAAGCGAATTATCAACGTGACTGTCACCCCAAAAATAATTGTTGCCATCTTCACACTTTGTGACGTAATAATATTGATAATTAATAATTAGAAACTTACATACGCTTTGATGATTTTACTCTCAATACGGCTTCAACCGTCTTGGAGTCGTGTCTTGTTGCGAGTAGGACAAAGTTCATCATCAATATGTTGTTCGCAGCCGTTGCTGTGTTTCTCCTAGCTGTCTTTGGTGAGTGTTTTACTGAAAGGCGTAGTACATTTGAATATTCTCTTGCAAGTGCTGATATACACTTGAGCATTCACTTGTTATGAGCATTCTTTAGAATATTACGTTATTGATATACATGTTATGGCTCGCTTAATAATGCGCCCGTTAGATGGCAATAGGCTCGCCCCCTATTACATTGGGACCTAAACATAACTGGCAAAACGTGGGTGTATAATACACACCTCTGCCTACCCCTTCGGGGATAAAAGGCATGAAGTTATGTGTGATATACATGAACATTTTAGCGAGCATTCAAGTCTGTTCCGACGAACATTCTATCAAAAATACAATAAATTTGCTTCGGTCTGTTTTTCGATTAGAGCGTTCGCTAGAAAGATCGTGAAATGTTGTTTGCGATGCTTGGTTCTGTTCATGGTACAGTTCGACAAATTTAAAAACGATTAATGCTAGATCTTCTGTTGCAAGTGAATGTTCCAGTCTATCAGCACAGTAAGCATTTTTACTGCACAAAATTTCTATGTTGCTTTTTGTTAGGTAAATAAGCACCGGTTGCAACAGTGCACTTTTTGTGTGTTTTTGTTTTGTTCTTCTTTACTACAGGAGAAAGTTGTTATACTATTTGTATTTTATTTACGGATAGCTAATTTAACCTGTATCAATTAAAAAGTTACATTTTGGGTTGCATTCATCTGATGACGTTATTATATTGAACAGATGTGTAGGGAGAGCTAGTTTAAAGCTTGACCCAAATATGTGCGGTACCTTTTAGTAACTCTTGTCCCTCAGCCGCCATCTTGAACAGAATGCGGGTGCAGATGGTTTTTCTTAATTATTTGGTAATTTGGTTGCACAAGGAATATTAACAGATTTCTGTTGCAAATTAAATTTTCTACGACTTTGGTTCTGAAACTTTTGTTGTAATGCCAAAATTAAAAATTTGTATTTTTATTAGTGTTGTATTTTGTAAATTTTTAATTTTTTCCATTTTAACTGTGTCCCAAGTCTTTGAGATGAGCCAGGATTTGGCACAGGGTCTGATCAAGGGCGGGTATTACATTTTTGATGGCGAATTTCGAAGGAAAGTCGCATTTTTGTCAGTAATTCATTATTTACCTTAATTAATTTTGATATCTCCAATAATTTGCCTGCAAGTAACCCCTAGGACATTAGGCTCTACAGAATAAATTGCAGTATTCTTTGGCTGGACAGACTATCAATTTCAGATGCCACGGATAGAGTTTGTTATTATTTTTCAACCCTAGTTTTAAAAGGGTCGTTGTAATTAGTGAAAATTGGACCTTATAGTACTGTAAAGTCTCAACTTGGAAGACTAGCTCTTGTTTTGGAAGAAGTAAAGACATATAAAGTGTATTTTTTTTACTGAATATGAAAAAAAAATTATAATTTGAAAAGAAAATGTGTTGCAAATTTGCTCCGCTTTTCGTGTGTAACTTTGTTATTTTCATTTTACGAATAAATGCTACGGAATCAAAGTTGTAGAAAATTTTATTTGAAACCAAATAATTATGTTTTGATTTTTTTCTGTACGTCTAATAGTTTTCCAGATAAACTAGAAAACCCATTTGTATCACTTTTTCACGATGGCGGCCGCAGGACACAGGCTGCGACCCCACACACTTGGATTTAATTTTACAATACTTTTACTCTTGACATCTATTAAAGATATATAATAACTGGCAGAGCCAAAGCTGACAGCCGCGACTCCCTTTTAAAAATCAATAATGTGAGTATTGCAGAGGACTTGGAAGTAGCGACAGAATTTGATAATTTCTTTGGTAACCCTTAAATGCATGATTTTTTATTTCTTAGCGGAAAAATGTTCCCAAGCAGGTAATGAGGTACTGATAACGTAAAAAATATAAAAAAAAATCTGGTATAAGAAAATAGATATTTATTTTGAAAAACAAGACATTTGGCTACGCCATGCGTTAAGACTTAAAATTAATTTGACCTACGATACATAAGTAAGGTATACATTTTTGAGGGTTCCTGTTTATACAATGAAATATAAAAGCAATTTCTTTAATTTTGAATGAAATGCCGCAAAACAATTGCGATCTTTAGTATGACATAATGCAACCATACATTTTGAGCACTCAGTCCGCGAGAATCATTTACAACCATGAAGTTTGCATCTATTCTTTGTTTTTCGTCGTGGCCTATACCATCAGTCCGTACGTCTCTTAGAGGAACGGGTTTCATTGGCCCTCAGTGTCTCTTTGCTTCTAGCTCCAGAAGGAGCTAGAAGCCAAAACTTAGAGAACTAAGTTACTGCTTGAAGGCCTTCCCCTTTTAGGATCAGTATATTTCTTATAATTGCACAAAGTCTCCGCAAGGTCTGATCTGAAATCTCCCAGAGATATATTTGGATGTTTTTTTCTATAAAGCACCCATGAGTTTATTACTGCCATGTCAATTATGTGGTAAAATAATCGGATATACCACTTTCTACTTTTGATCTTAATTTTGTACCTGCCCAAAAAACTGTCCATTAAATCTACTCAGCCCATGTGGGCATTGTAGTCTTTTACAATTTTTGGGCAAGCAATGGAGACTTAATTTTTCTGTTTTTTATCAAATCTGCTAATAGTTTCAGCTGGCTCAGCCCCAACATAAGTAGATGCCAACGTCACAAGTTTATTATCCTTCCAGCAAATTACAGAAATATCCACACCTTCATAGTCTGCCACAAGTTTCTCGTACGATCCTCGTGGTACAGCATCCTTCATGAAATCTTTTACTGCCGGTAACTTATAGTTTTTCCGAGGCGGTTCCTCTGAATTGTGCCTAACGTAAAAATACCTTGAGTATGTAGGTAGATCTGTCTTGCCTAAAAAACTTATATGATCTTCACAAAATGACATATTACATTTTTTCCATATAAGCTCCCTGCTTCTTTGCCTCCAGGTGACTACACCTGTTGGTGGTATTACCTGACCAGATGAAGGATCTGCAACTGGAAATTCATTTGGTGGACTAAATTCTTCAACAACTAAACCAGGATCTGCATCATATTGTTCTTCTTCTTGTACATCTTCTAACTCCTGTATCAAATCTTGAACATTAGGGTAGTAATATATTTCATTATCATCTCCTATGCACTCTTCGTCTTCAGAAATATCTCCATTTTCGAGAGCTGCTAATACACTCTCAATATTTCCATTTTCTAAACGCCTAGCCATCCTGAAATACAAAGCGAAATTAGCTGAATATATAAACAAAAGAAAATATTTCATTTGAGCAAAATAAGCTACAAACGCATGGTGTATACATTTGGCAACATACAGTTTTACGATTGTATCTTATCATAAATTCCATAAAATTACAAGTAAAACATGAAATATCAATAGCTTACCTTATAAAGATTGCGAAAATATTTTTTTTCACTCTCAAATAGTACTCTTATAATGAGAAACGATCGATATTACGGAAACGATCTGTTATACCCAGTTTCTCTACGTAATTATTTGCAGACGTAAACTTATTGTTTTAATATAAAAGCTTGTGCCCATGTGCATTCAAGCAGTCACAGCCATACATCAGTACCGACCAGTACTCCCTAAAACTGCGTTCCCGCGTGTAGTACAGTATCGCGAAGAGAAAAGTGAGGTCAAATACGTTGTATCGTTTTCGGTAATAAATTCGGTAGTTTGGAACTTTTGGTGTTTTTTTTTAAAAGACAATCAGCGGCTGCCGCCTAACATTGGTGTCAGAAGTGGGATCTCGTAAGTGGTTTCCGTATAAACCCAGAGATCAGAATCCGTGGTCGCCGTTTTTGTCACTGAGATCGACGGTCAGTCTCAGCCTCTCGCGCCGAGCCCGCATCCGACACCCGTCCAACACCGTGGTCGACAGTAAGCCTCTTCCCAGGTCGAGCCTGCACCACCGCCGAAATTTTTGGTCGACAGTAAGCCTCTACATCGAGCTTGCACCATCGCCGAAACTTCGTGGTCGACGATAAGCCTCCGCATCGGGAGCCCGCATCACTAGCACGAAACTACATCTCCGTGGACCTCTCTTCCGACGTCTCACCGGGACCGGTCTGTCTCTGTCTCTCTCCGCCATCTCTTACGCCGGTATTCTCCATCTACACAACGTCATCAGATCAGCATCAGCATCTACGCATCAACGCTACGTGATCTTTACGCCGTCCGTCAAACCATCTTCGGTCGCGCCCGCGTGTCGTTCAAGGGAACTCAAATTTTTTCTCGCTGTGACTCACTTTAGATAGTATGTTCCTGATATTGCTGATTCTGTAAGTAGTTTCTAATTATCTTAATGTTATCTCTGTGTCTGCATTTTTGTGTTTATCTCTGTGTGATAATCTGTGTCCTATCTCTGTGTATCCTATATCGTTTTATCCTATATCGTGTTATCCTAAATCCCTACATAGTTTTCTATATCAGTACCTAAATCCTACATCCTAAATCATGTCTATTAAAACGAATCCCAAGACAAGGTCACCTTAAGTGTGCTCACAAAATTCATATAGCCATATAAGGGAGACCGCGAAAGTCTTCCTGCATTCCTAACTAATTGCGACAATGCCATGTCCTTGGCAGCATCTAAGCAACAAGGCATACTGTACAAATATATTATCTCGCAGTTAGAGGGCAAAGCACAATTAGCGTGCAGCCTTAAAACTTTTTCCCAGTGGACAGATTTAAAAGCATTCCTAAAATCCACTTTCGGTGAAAGGAAGCATAGCTCACACCTATTCGTAGATTTACAAAATTGCAAACAGTTATCGAATGAAACTGTCACCCAATATTACCTTAGAATAGAAGCCTGCTTAACCCGAATTCAAGCCGACATCCACTATTCCTGTTCCAACCCAACATAGCTAGTTGGCAGGATAGCTGCAATGGAAGACCTTGCTCTTAATACTTTTATTATGGGACTTAACTCCGACATATCAAACATTGTTCGCTGTCGTAACCCTTCCACCTTAAATAACGCGGTAACGCATGCCGTGGAAGAGGAAAAGTTCTTCTTTCTCTTAGCGTTACCCCAGTTTCAATCTGGGGTCCGCTTACTAGTCTAACCGGATTTGGCTGAATATTAGCTTTTCCACAGAGCGACTGCCTGTCTGACCTCCGCAACCCGAAGGAATAGCGATATTCCATGGTTTAGACCAGTGTCAGTTTATTTAGAAGGTACTAACGCCCTGTAACGACTGTCAAAGATCTTCATGACAACCGGGACCGACGGCTTAACGTGCTCTCCGAGGCACGGGACAAGCGATAATTAACAATTCAATACGCACGTGGAAGAGGAAAAGTTATTAAATCTAAATCGCCTATCCCAGCGTTCTAGTACTACTAAATTTTGTAATTTCTGTAAAAAGCAAGGTCATACTGCTACTGAGTGTTTCAAGAAAAAATCTAGCCAACCTGTCCAAAAATCTCCTAATCTCCCCACACAAAAATCTTTCCATGTTCCAAATCCTACCTCGTCATTCTCAGGTAATAATTATAACCCAAATTTTAATAAATTTTGTGCTTACTGTAAACATGAAGGTCATGTTATTACGGAGTTCCGTAAGCGTCAGTATAATAATAATATGAACCGTTCCCACAACTCTCAACCTGACGCCGCCACAAGAGCAAAGTAGCACCGCCGGTTCACATGCACCGAATAGCAGTACACGCGTACATACCGTACATTGTTGCGATCATAATAACGATGATTTAAACACAGAGTGATTTCGGGTGCGTGCCTACCGAAATCTTTTAGTTATAATGGCACAAATTCTAATCCTAAATCTTTTATATCTCAGGACGCCTGCAAACAGGGACTGAGTCATACTAAGTCTTTTATATCTCAGCTGTCAAACGAGCAGCCGAGTCTTCCTAAATCTTGTACAAATATTTGTACCTTACATCTGCAAAATGAGCAGTCAAATATTACTAGTTCTTATCCTAAATCGTATCCTAAATCTTATAATACTAATTCGTATCCTAATTCTTATACTAAGTCTTATGCTAAATCGTATGCTAATTTGTATCCTAATTCATATACAAGGTCGTATCCTAAATTGTGTCGTAATTCTTATACCAGTTCGTATCCTAATTCGTATTCTAAGTCGTATCCTAGTTCTTACACTAAATCGTGTCCTAAATCTCATCCTAAGTCTTATGCTATATCTCAGAACAATCTGAGTCCTATAACTAATGAATATAAGTTAAAAAGTAATACTAAGCCTTATAATACTACATCTCAGGTTCAAGTGAATCTTAATACTAATTCGAATAACTTACCTTTTTGTTCTAAGTCTCCTATATCTGAAAATAATTTACATATTGAGAAATCTCAATCGCCTGAAAGCTCAAAGACTTCAGGGCCTATTTTCGAGATCCATAAATACAAGGTCTCTTTACCTTTTACTAAGCTTATAACTAACTATTCCGAGAAGCCGCTAAGTTTTCTTATTGATACGGGTTCAAGCATAAGTATTGTAAAGTTATCGAGTTTATCATGTAAACCTCAACTCACTGACGAAATAATTCAGATTAGAGGTATAAATAACGCTGAATCTTGTAATGAAACCCTAGGTTTATTTGACCTAGAGATTCAAGTCTGTGAAGACCATTTTTTGCATAAATTTCATGTACTACTGACGAAGTAAATCTTAAATACGACGGTATTATTGGTACCGATTTCTTACGTATCCATAGCGCTAATATTGATTATAATGCTAAGTACGTTCATTTGCGTAATCATATGCTACCTATTCTGTTTGATAAGCCGACTTATGTCATACCTGCTCGCTGCGAAGCGGTAATTGAATGCATGGTATCCAACGACTCGTCGGAACTACAGAACTTACGCGAAGCGCTTGTTCTAGATCATATTATAAGTGAAGGTGTTTACCTAGCTAACTGCATTGTCTCTTTGAAACCGAATAAACGTGTTAACATTTCTGTATTAAACACAACTGAGTCTGAAGTCCGAATTCATGACTTTAAGATAAAATGGACCGCTATCGACTTTCCTAAATCTTATACAAATCACGAAATCATTCACTCTGTTTCTTCATCTCCGTCTGATCGACGAGATCGAGTCCTTAGCCTCATTCAACACAATAATCTTAACTCTGAGGAAAGACAAGCTCTATTAGACTGTTGCGCTGATTTCAGCGATATATTCTATCTCGAAGGAGACCCTCTCACTTGCACTAACGCAATTGAACACTCAATTAATACGGGTAATTCACCGCCCATTAATGTAAAGTCGTATCGTTTCCCAGAGTGCCATAAGGACGAAGTTGACAAGCAAATCAAAAAGATGCTTGATCAAAATATTATAAGGCCTTCTAATTCACCTTGGAGCGCACCTGTTTGGGTAGTCCCCAAAAAGATGGACGCTTCCGGCCAACGAAAGTAGCGAATCGTAATTGATTATAGACGCCTCAATGACGTCACTGTTAATGAAGTCTATCCGATTCCTCTTATCTCAGATATCTTAGACCAGTTGGGTCATTCCAAATATTTCACTATTTTAGATTTAGTGTCTGGTTTTCGCCAAATTAATTTACGAGTAAATCCCGCTGACTCAGCAAAAGCTGGTTTCACTGTTATCATTACAAATGGTACATCTGGCCACTATGAATTCACTAGGATGCTATTTGGTCTTAAAAACGCACCGTCTACCTTCCAACGACTCATGAATACTGTTTTATCTGGTTTACAAGGACTTCATTGTTATGTATATTTAGATGACTGTATAGTCTATGGAAATTCCTTGCCTTCAATGATTGAAAAACTACGTTTAGTCTTCGAAAGATTTCGTAAATTCAATTTAAAGCGTCAGCCAGATAAATGCGAATTTTTAAGACGCGAAGTAAATTATGTAGGCCACACTATCACCGATAACGGTGTCTCTCCTAACCATGATAAAGTCAAGGCCGTCTCAGAATATCCGGTTCCCAAAAATCAGAAAGATATAAAATCCTTCCTAGGTCTCATAGGCTATTATCGCCGATTCATCGAAAACTTTTCCAAAATCACTAAGCCCTTAACCTCTCTCTTAAAGAAAGATACTGCCTGTCATTGGAGTATCGAACAACAAAACGCTTTCGATATCTTAAAAGAAAAATTAACAACAGCTCGTCTACTTCAATACCCCGACTTTTCTCAACCTTTTCTCGTCACTACAGACGCAAGTAACTACGCCGTAGGCACAGTACTCTCTCAAAGTCCGATTGGCAAAGATAAGCCCATTGCATATGCGTCGAGGACACTCAATAAAGCCGAGGGTAACTACTAAACCACCGAGAAAGAATTATTAGCTATCCTATTCGCTGTCAAAACATTCCGTCCTTACCTCTATGGTAATAAGTTTAAAATTATAACTGATCATAGACCCCTTGTTTGGCTCTTTAATGTTAAAGACCCAAGAAGTCATAGATGACTCATTCGCTGGAGGTTAAAACTCGAAGAATACGATTACGAAATCATTTATAAACAAGGCAAACTTAACTCTAACGCGGACGCCCTGTCGCGTCATCCGATACTCGCTATCACACGTAGTAACAGTTTCAATAATCAATCTTATGAGCAATACTTTAAGTTACAATTTACTAAAGCTATTCGTACTACAAACAATCAAATTGAAGAACATTCCCAAGCCTTACATCTCACTAAATGTAAAATGATAGCTTGTCCGACATCTTTAGATTTCGGCAACTCAATGCCAAATTGCCAAAATCTTCTTTCCCAAAACGAAAACTCAGCTGATATAATCGCATCCGAACGCGAATCAGACTCAATATTTTCAACTATATCAAACGGAAGATATTACTATTTCCTATTTACTAAGGTTCAACATTACGATGAAGTAAATTATAAAACAATTTATAATCTCTTAATAAAACTACGCGACTATATTAAGGATCAAGATACAAATGAATCCGAGCTCGCGATATCTGATTTCAGTGAACCATTCTCTAAACTTTCTTATAATAAAATTTATAACATGCTTACTTTTATATTTCATAATACTAATATCAAGATACATATTTATAAAAACTAAATCATATATCCTACCCCAGCTGAAGTTCCCAAAATTCTGCAAGAAAATCACGACTCACCTATTGCGGGACATCAAGAGCGTCATATTATTGGAAATCAATGCGCTCAGATATTGAACAATATGTTAAAAATTGCAAACTATGCCAGGTCAATAAACCTTTGCGTTTATCGAATAAAGCTCCCATGGAGATAACGTCCACTAGTACTAGACCACTTGAGAGACTAGCACTAGATATAGTAGGACCACTACCAGAAGCTGGTTTCCAAAAATTCAGATTTATCTTAAGGACGCGTTTACAGAATTAGTAGGTACAAAATCGCGTCACTACAGCGACACGGCGGCAACAGTACGTACTACGTACGGTAACTTGCGGAAATGTAGTTCAACTAAATAACTTTGAGACTTAGAATTTTTTGTGATATGTATCTATATGTTATAGGCCTGGCTGTGCGAATTACGTACAAATAAGTTTCTTATTTTTATATACCTAAATGGACATTATTACTTTATTTTTTCCATTATGTTGATTCAGGATATATTTCGGGATTTAGATATTATTTTGTTTCTTGCGTTGAAATCTGGTACCTAAGTAAATACCATCCCATTCAAGTGTTGCGACTGGAACTCAAAAAAGAGTAGACCTAGTTATGCCAGGTTGGGGCTCATTTTATTTGTTTTGGTGAGACCCTACCACTGGTACTAGTGAAGTAACCTTCCAAGGTTATTCGATGAGTCTTGCTGGTACTCATATGTGAGTAAAGCTACGCATGCCGAGTTTGGGCTCATTTTGTTTGTACATAAGAGACCCTACCACTGGAACTTATGAAGTAACCTTCCAGGGTTATTCAATGACTCTTACTGGTACTCATATGTGAGTAGAGCTAGGCATGCCGAGTTTGGGCTCATTTTGTTTGTACTTAAGAGACCCTACCACTGGAACTTATGAAGTAACCTTCCAGGTTTATTCAATGACTCTTGCTGGTACTCATGTGTGAGTAGAGCTAGGCATGCCGAGTTTGGGCTCATTTTGTTTGTACATAAGAGACCCTACCACTGGAACTTATGAAGTAACCTTCCAGGGTTATTCAATGACTCTTGCTGGTACTCATGTGTGAGTAGAGCTAGGCATGCCGAGTTTGGGCTCATTTTGTTTGTACATAAGAGACCCTACCACTGGAACTTATGAAGTAACCTTCCAGGGTTATTCAATGACTCTTGCTGGTACTCATGTGTGAGTAGAGCTAGGCATGCCGAGTTTGGGTTCATTTTGTTTGTACATAAGAGACCCTACCACTGGAACTTATGAAGTAACCTTCCAGGGTTATTCAATGACTCTTACTGGTACTCATATGTGAGTAGAGCTAGGCATGCCGAGTTTGGGCTCATTTTGTTTGTACATAAGAGACCCCACCACTGGAACTTATGAAGTAACCTTCCAAGGTTATTCGATGAGTCTTGCTGGTACTCATATGTGAGTAAAGCTACGCATGCCGAGTTAGGGCTCATTTTGTTTGTACATAAGAGACCCTACCACTGGAACTTATGAAGTAACCTTCCAGGGTTATTCAATGACTCTTACTGGTACTCATATGTCAGTAGAGCTAGGCATGCCGAGTTTGGGCTCATTTTGTTTGTACATAAGTAACCCTACCACTGAAACTTATGAAGTAACCTTCCAGGGTTATTCAATGACTCTTGCTGGTACTCATGTGTGAGTAGAGCTAAGCATGCCGAGTTTGGGCTCATTTCGATCCGATTTTTGGCTTCATTTGGGCACCAGCAAGACTCATCGAATAACCTTGGAAGGTTACTTCACTAGTACCAGTGGTAGGGTCTCACCAAAACAAATAAAATGAGCCCCAACCTGGCATAACTAGGTCTACTCTTTTATGAGTTCCAGTCGCAACACTTGAACGGGATGGTATACCATCAGTCCAGATAATCTTACCAGATTTCAACGCAAGAAACAAAATAATATCTAAATACCGAAATATATCCTGACTCAAAATAACGGAGAAAATAAAGTAATAATGTCCATTTATACAAAAGAAATTTACTTGTACGTAATTCGCACAGAATACGAGAAGTATCAAATTGATTTTAGCGAATATTTTGTATTCGTATATTGCTTTTTACGTCTTCGGGCTGCAGCGACAAGCGACATAGAGTCCACTCCCGACGGCGCTCAAGCGCAGACTGAGATCTCATTGCAGAATTTGGATATATAAATCAAGAAAGTGGCTAAATAAAACGAACCTTATTGCCACACATTAAGACACACGTATGCGAGCAAAATAGAAGAAAAATGTAAGATGATTTTTTGCTTTTTTTGAGTCAATTTACAATATTTTGAAAAAAATAATCAAATTGTTTTTGAGTTGACTATATTTACTACCCTATTCTATCTTTGAAAATCTAAATAAATGTAAAAATAGAGAGAAAATTGTACCCAAAAATAGCAGTATATGCCTATTTTTGATTTAAGAGGCCGTTTCGAATCGATTTTACATTAATATTAATTAAATATTTTTTATTTATTTTCAAATTGATTTATAGATAAAAAAGTAATCAATTTATCGTAATCATTAGTTTTATTAGTTATTATCTAAAATTGTCGTAAAATGTACCGGAAATATGTGGTTTTTTGATACAAGCGTAAACGCGTCCTTAACATTACAAGATGATCTTACTTAATTTACCTGTGCTTATCCCATGATTTCCTCTACTAGCGACGAAGTTGCGCGTAATTTAATTCATTTCATGTCACTATTTGGTTTCCCTTAAACATTACTTACCAACTTAGGTACATGCTTTACGTCTGACCTTTTTAGGCAGGTTACGCATATTTGTAAAATTAAATCTATCTTTACTACAACTTATCATCCGCAAACAAACGGAGCCCTAGAACGTAGTCACGCTACTCTCAAAGACTACCTAAAATCATTTGTGAACGACAACCAGAACGACTGGCATTGTTACTTAGCAACTGCTCTAATGTCCTACAATACTACTACTCCTCATACTACCACTCAATTTACTCCATTCGAACTTTTGTTTCTTTATAAACCCGTCATTCCTAATTCTCTGTATGAAACTAATGATAATAATACTTACCACAAATATGTGCGCGCTTTACAATATAGGATGAAATTTAGTCGCCAAAAAGCATTAGAAAATATCTCGAATAGTAAAGAAGCTTCCAAGCGGTACTATGACGAGTCTAGCCGTAGCACATCGTATAAAGTTGGTTACATGATTTACGTTAAACATCACCACAGACTTCGTAAGGCCTTATCTTCAGTGTGGAAAGGTCCCTATAAGATAATAAAATTAAACGGAAATCATAATGTCACTATACGTATTAACCGTAGGCATATTAAATATCACACAAACGAAACGGAGATACTACTGGACCTAAGACCGCTACACCTAATGATCCAGCGGGAAGCTGGCGCTGCAGCAATCCGTCTAGACAAGCTCGGGCTATGAAGAAAGGATGATCGAATTACTCACGCACGCCTAAAAGGGACCTTAACCAAAGAGATCCCGATGCTAGAGGCCGCTTGCGATCTCATCCCTAAAACTTTTGTCTTTGACAAAAAATATCGCATCCAATTGCAGGAGGAACACAAAGACAGCTCTGGTATACACGAAGTCAGAGTATACACAGACGGCTCAAAAACGAAGTATGGGACGGGTGCGGGCGTATTCTCCCATGACTTAAATATCAACATCTCAACATCCCTTGGCGCCCATAACACCATATTCCAAGCCGAGTGTGTTGGGATGACAAGAGCCGCAACAGCAATCGCGTCTAGGAACGTAAGTGACCTGGCTATACGCATTATCACGGACAGTGCCTCTGTACTACAAGCTCTCGGCAGCAACTGCTTTAACAGCGGCCTCATCATGGAATGCCACCTAGAGCTGCAAAAGATTGCAGAGAAGAATCGGGTTACGCTGCAATGGATTAAAGGCCACAGCAACTCCGCAGGCAATGACGCCGCAGACCAACTGGCACGGCAAGGATCGGACACAATGATAATGGGACCCGAGCCGATTGTACCGATACCAGCAAGCCAAATCAAAACGTGGCTACGCGAGAGAACCGCACATGAACACGAAAAACAGTGGGCAAACATAAAAGAATGCAGACAAACAAAAGATGCTATCCCCTGCTTGAACAAGCGACTCTCACACAAGCTGCTGCATTCTAATAGGAAAACACTAAAGCATCTGACGGGCATAATAACCGGCCACTGTCCACTCAACAAGCACCTATTCAACATAGGCGTTACGGACAGCCCACTGTGCAGGGGCTGCATGGAAACTGAAGAAACACCCGCTCACGTCATTCTGCACTGTGCAGGTGTGAGCGATCAACGGGCAAAGCTGCTGAACAACCCCAGAACCATGAGTGAAGCTTTAAACGACACCAGCCAACTAATGGCTTTCTGGAAGGAACTAAGGTGGTATGAGCAGTCGGCGTCAATAAAGTCGCCACATACGCACAATGGCCCAAATAAGTGGCTAAGTGCGGAAAACCCACGACCAACTATTACTATAACTATATCCTTTGATTATGCCTAGGCAGCCATAGCCGTGTGGATATACCAACAGACTGCTATGCAGAGGGTATTGGGTTCGAATCCACGGCGCGCACCAATGACTTTTCGAAGTTAAGTGCGTATTAAATTGCTAATTATCGCTTGCCCCGCGCCTCGGAGAGCACGTTAAACCGTCGGTCCCGGCTGACATGAAGATCTTTGACAGTCGTTACGGGGAGTCAGTACCTCAAATAAACTGATACTGGTCGAAACCATGGAATATCGCTATCCCTTTGGGTTGCGGAGGTCAGACGACTGTCGCTTTGAAGAAAAGCTGATATTCTGTCAAATCTGGTTAGACTAGTAAACGGACCTCGGGCTCCAAGGCGAAAAGTCTTGGATGCAACTGGGATAACGCTAGGACGATGATGATGATCCTTTGATTATAATGCATACTGATACTGAAAACTCCAAAGCATTATGGAATTCTTCACAACATATTTTATAAATTTTTGTGTGTAGGTACAATTGGTATAAGCGAGTTATCAACGTGACTGTGACCCCAAAATTAATTGTTGCCATCTTCACACTTTGTGACGTCACAATATTGATAATGAATATGTTTATTCATTATTTTTTTGTTTATATTCATTAAATATGTAAGTTTACATATGCTTTGATTCCTTTACTCTCAATACGGCTTCAACCGTCTTGGAGTCGTGTCTTGTTGCGAGTCGGACAAAGTTCATCATCAATATGTTGTTCGCAGCTGTTGCTGTGTTTCTCCTAGCTATCTGTGGTGAGTGTTTTACTGAAAGGGGGTAGTTCATTTGACTATTCTCTTGCAGATGCTGATACACTTGAGCATTCACTTGTTATGAGCATTCTTTAGAATATTACGTTACTGATATACTTGAGTATTTTAGCAATCATTCAAGTCTGTTCTGGCGAACATTTTATCAAAAATACAGTAAATTTGCGTCGGTCTTTTTTTCGATTAGGGTGTTCGCTAGAAACATCGTGAAATGTTGATTGCTATGTTTGGCTCTGTTCATTGTACAATTCGACAAATTTAAAAACGATTAATACTAGATGTTCTGTTACAAGTGAGTGCTTACGTCTATCAGCGCCGTAAGCATTTTTACTGCACAACATTTCTGAGTTGCTTTTCGTTAGGTAAATAAGAGCACCGGTTGCAATAGTGCACTATTTGTCCTTCTTCTTTACTGCAGAAGAAAGTTTTTATGACTATTTGTATTTTATGATCTGTGATACAAAAATAACACTGTAAGGTTTTTTAACATTAATCAATTTTTTTAAAGCCAACTCTCGTTTATTGTGAACCTGGGTAATTAAATCAACATTGTTTGGCAAGATTAAAGAAGTATAACACGTGTAATCGACATTTCCCGCGTGACTGTTCGCAATTATTGAAATGAAACGGAATTTCACTATAAATATACAATACATGATCAATAAATAAATTTATAAAGTTTTGAGTGCGTAGGGTTCCCACCAAGAACTTAGGGTCCCAAGCCAACCTCACCTGCAAGTGGTGTACCTGCCGATCAACGGACAAGGCTCTGACAAACAAAATATCCCAATAAGCGGCAATAGGCTCGCCACCTATTACGTGGGCGAAAAGTAGGCGTTTAATATGCCTCTGCCTACCCCTTCGGGGAAACAGGCGTGAGTCTGTGAGTCTATGTATAAAGTTTTGAGCAAAAACCACATCTTCGTTAAAAACAAACACAAAAAGAAATATATATAATAGGCCCTTACGGGTAGCTAATTTAACCTTTAGTCCATTAAAAAGATACATTTTGGGTTGCATTCATCAGAGGACGTAATTATATTTTACAGATGTGTAGGGAGAGCTAGTTTAAAGCTTGACCCTAATATGTGTGGTACCTTTCGTAACTCTTGTCCCTCGGCCGCCATCTTGAAAAGAATGCGGGCGCAGATGGTTTTTATTGATTATTTGGTAAACTATTGGTCGCACAAAGAATATTAACAGATTTTTGTTGCAAATTAAATTTTCTACGAATTTTGCCCTAAAACTCTTGTCGTAAAGCCAAAATTAAAATGTTATATCTTTATTATTGTTGTATGTCAATTTTAACGTTTTTTCCATTTTAACAAGTTCTGATTGAGCGCGGATCATTAAAAATGTAATACATTTTTGATAGAGAAATTTGAAGGAAAAAGTCGCATTTTTGTCGGTAATTCGTTATTTTCCTCAATTAATTTTGATATCTCCAATAATTTGCCTGCAAGTATCCCCAGAACATTAGGCTCTGCAGAATAAATTGCAGTATTCTCTGGCTGGGCAGACTATCAATTTCAGATGCCACGGATAGAGTTTGTTATTATTTTTCAACCCTAGTTTTAAAAGGGTCGTTGTAATTAGTGAAAATTGGACCTTATAGTACTGTAAAGTATCAACTTGGAAGACTAGCTGTTGTTTTGGAAGAAGTAAATACGTATTAAGTGTATATTTTACTGAATATGGAAAAAAATAGTTAAATTTGAAAAGAAAATGTGTTGCTAATTTGCTCCGATTTTCGTTTGTAACTTTGTTATTTTCATTTTACGAATAAATGCTACGGAATCAAAGTTGTAGAAAATTTTATTTGTAACCAAATAATCATGATTTGATTTTTTTCTGTACGTCTAATAGTTTGCCAGATACGAGGGGAGTTCAATGTATTCTCGGTATCGAGGTGATATACAAATGATAAGGGTAATTTAATTATCTCATTAGTTAATGACACTCTTTGAGGGTATAAATACAAAATTTCATTTAATTGCCACCATTAGTATTCAAGATATCATTGCGAAAAGACAACTATGATGACTGATTCGACAATGATAAAAAAATCGAGCATCGTGCAGTGATAAAATTCCTCACAAAACAAGGAAAAACTCAAAAAATTATCCTTGAAGAAATGGTGGCTGTTTACCAAGATTCTGCGCCTTCATTATCTACAATTCAAAAGTGGTCAAGTGAATTCAAACGGGGTAGGGAGAGCATTGAAGACGACCCCCGCGCTGGTGAGCCAATTTGTGCCGCTACTGAAGAAAACGTCAAATTAGTCGAAAAACTTGTACTTGAAGATGCCCGTGTAAGAGTGAAAACATTAGCAGAAATGACTAAGCTATCCGTGGGTACCATTCACACAATCCTTCATGAGCGCCTGAATTTGTCAAAGGTCAGTGCAAGATGGGTGCCGCGAATGCTCACCGCGCTACAGAAACAAGTGCGAGTTGACTGTTGTAAGGAGTTTTTGGACCTCTGTGGTGAAAATCCGCAAAGTATTTTCGATCGGATTGTTACTGGTGATGAAACGTGGGTTCATCACTATGACCCTGAGAGCAAGCAAGAGTCTATGCAGTGGCACAAAAAAGGATCAGACCCGCCGAAGAAGTTCAAAGTCACTCCGTCCGCAAGAAAGCTCATGGCCACGGTGTTTTGGGATTCTAAGGGAATCTTGCTAATCGAGTACACAAAAAAAGGTCAAAGTATTACTGCTCCATCATACGCAACCACCCTGCGTAATTTAAAGGAGGCAATTAAAGAAAAAAGACGTGGAAAATTAACCGCAGGTGTGTTGCTGCTTCACGACAACGCGCCGGTTCACAAGGCGCGCCTTGCCCAGGCTGCTGTGCGGGAGTACGGATTTGAAGAAATCAATCATCCACCCTACAGTCCGGACCTGGCCCCTAGTGATTATTATCTATTCCCTACTCTTAAAAAAGACCTTCGTGGAAAGCATTTTTCGGACGATGAAGAGTTGAAGGGAGCAATAAACGAACATTTTTCGGGCCATGAAGAAAAATATTTTTCAGAGGGAATAGAAAAGTTACTTTCACGAACAAATAAATGTATTGAGATGTTAGGTAAGTATATTGAAAAATAAAATTTATTCAGAATTTTTCGCCTTTTCCTTCATACCTATACCGAGAATACATTGAACTCCCCTCGTAAACTAGAAAACCCATTTGTATCACTTTTTCACGATGGCGACCGCAGGACACAGGCTGCGACCCCACAAACTTTGATTTAATTTTACAATATTTTTACTCTTGACATCTATTAAATATAATATATAATAACTGGCAGAGCCAAAGCAGACAGCCGCGAATACCTTTTAAAAATCAATAATGTGAGTAGTGCAGAGGACTGGAAGTAGCGACAGAATTTGATAATTTCTTTGCTAATATACCTATAATGACAACAGAGTCGCTCAACTCATCGTCCATGTCTGCTGAAATGTTTCTTAGGGACTGCGTGCCAGATTGTGGTGCAGCCTATCAATTTATTGTTGTTACTACTGACGATATTCTTTATCAATTTAAAACTATACATATGAGAAAGAAAATGGGTTTGTCAATGAAGACTGTTTCATCTATTATTACCATAATTGCTCCACATCTTGCAACGGTGTTCAATGGTTGCGTCGCTTCTGGAATATTTCCTGACTTAATGAAATATAGTAAAGTTATATCTTTCGTTCAAGGATGATACCTCCTGAATTTTTAATATTAAACGACAACAGAGCAATTTTGGCGAAGTAAACAATGCACTCTCTAAAGTTGTTAATTGGTTTAATGTAAATAATTTATTACTTAATGATAAGAAAAAATAATATATAAATCCAAAGTTTGTGCGGGCGGCTCAAGACCGGTCTGTTTGGAGAACCTTGGTGGAGGCCTATGTCCAGCAGTGGACGTCGTTTGGCTGATATGATGATAGGAAAACTGAGCTATTAAAATTCTCAATGCCCAATAATAATAAATAATAATAATATATAACTGTAGCGCAGCTACCAGCCCCCAAATTTATAAACAATTGTACATGTTATGTTCCAGACACATTAAAGTTCAAACATAAGTAATAATAAAAATAAACCTAGTACACTTACATTGACACTGAATGTGTGTGTATGATTGTGTGTGTGTGTGTGTGTGTGTGTGTGTGTGTGTGTGCACGCGCGCGTGTGTGTGTGTAGTGTGTGTGTGTGTTTTTGTGTTTGTGCGGGTGTGTGGGGTAGTGCTATGTTACCATAAGTCGTTCAATATCGTCGTAACTCATAGTCAGTAGCCATTCTGTCAATTTTTTACGCAGTAAGCTTGTTAAGGGGTAGATGTTGAGCTTTCTATTGATTAAATTGTAGAGTTTAGAACTAATGTGTTTGTAATGCCTACTTATCACTGCTCTCTTACAAAGTTCAATTTTGCACACTCTATCGAAACGACGCTTTTTCGCTGAATACTGTGAGTCAAAATACACGGAGTTGTGTTTTTTTAGAACCGCTTGTAGTATAAATAACTGTCTGACTGTCAGGACCTTACAAAGTGAAAAAAGATCAGTTGTTGAATACCTAATTGGTTTATTTGCTAAAACTTTTAATACCGCTCTTTGAGCTCTCTCGACACTTAATAAAGTGGTTTTATGAGTACTGCCCCACAATGTAATAGCGTATAGTAAGTAGCTGAGGACCGACTGTGCAAGTGCCAGATAAACCATTTTTAAGCACTGGAAGTCAGCGGATGTTCTGAGCTTTTTGAACACGTGTATAAGACGTCTAACACGGGTTACGTTAGAATCAATCTGCTTCTTCCACGTAAGAAGGTTATCCACTATTATTCGCAGATATTTTATACTCTCAATTCGCTCTATTTCTACGTAATTACAAGGAGAGAAGGTTGACTTATTAGAGTTGCAAACATGTGCTCTTATCTTAAATGTTGCCGGAGGTTGGCTAAGAATACCAGGGGTTAATGTAATGAACTTGGTTTTGGGGATGTTGAGTGTAAGCAGATTAGAGGATAGCCACTTCATTACTATCTTCAAAGCGGGTTCAGTCTTCTCTTTGGCCTCGGTCCAATCTTTGCCATGCGTTACTAGAGCTGTGTCATCCGCATATGCTATGATTCTAGTGTAAGGTAGGCGTAACTGACACAAGTCGTTAACATATATGAGGAAGAGCGTAGGGCCAATAACGCTACCCTGTGGGACACCAAAATTCATATTTTCTTCGGTACTAGTGTAATTCCCTAATTTAACAATCTGTTTTCGGCCTGAGAGGTAGCTCCGGAACATTTCTAGACTAATACCACGGATATTAATTGCTTCCAACTTTTTTAATAACAGAGGAACCGATACTGTATCGAACGTCTTCGATAAATCCAAAAAAGTACCTATAGTCTTCTGTTTGGAATTAAAATTATCAATTATTGTAGTTGTGAGGTCTAGAGTAGCGTCCTCAGTAGATTTTCCGCGCCTAAAACCGAATTGGTTGTCAGATAAAATACTAAATTTGTTGAGATATTTTAGTAATCTAATATTAATGATTTTCTCGAAAACTTTTGACAACGCTGAGAGAATGGATACAGGTCTAAAGTTAGAAATAATATCCTTGGCTCCCCCTTCATGTATAGGGTGCACTATTGCAGTCTTAAAGCAGTCAGGGAACACACCCGAGGACAGGCATAAATTAAAAATGTGTACAATAACTGGGGCAATTATGGTTCTTGTGGCTTTAAGAGCCGTGTTAGGGATACCATCATGCCCAACAGCACATTTGTCCTTTAAGCTCAATATAAAATTTTCGACCTCAGTACAGTCCACATCATAAAGAAACATAGAGTCACGGGGGTAAGGCCCGACAGTATTACTTATTTCAAGTGGAAACTGACGACTAGATTGTCCGGATTGCGTAATTTTACATGCAAGATTTTGCCCAACATTAGCAAAATATGTGTTGATCTTATTGACAGCACTAAGAGGGTCGTCACAGCATTTTAATAGTTCTAAATAGTTTGTCCCGCCCTTATCTAGATTAGCTATTTGCTTAATGAGTTTCCACGTTGTTTTTGGATCATTTTTGGCTTTCTGAAACTCTGAGACTTCATAATCACGTTTTACCTTCTTTAAAACATTATTACAATGATTACGATAGCGTAAGAATATTTTTTGTTTGTTTCATTTTCTACGTCTTTTTTAAAGGTTTTATATAACTTGTCTCTGTGTCGGATGCATCTAAGAAGGCCAGGAGTGATCCAAGGCTTAATTATGCGTTTTCGACTGGATATTTTTGAAGAATGGGTAAGCGATGTTACAGCAGAAGGGAGCATAGATACAAAACTTGCTGCAGTAGTATTTGGGTCATTCAAGTCAAGGATATGCGTAAAATCAGTGTTTTCGATATGACGTTTGAGTCCCGAGATATCAAGTTTTGGAACGAAGCGCGTTAATGTTTTTTTCGTGAAGGAGCAATTGTTTATGAACAAAGCAATGGGTAAATGGTCAGTAATCGGACTGTCCAGTACCAAAACTGTGGCGTTACGCGTAGTTTTCAATAGGATATGGTCAAGACAGTTTCCTAGCTTCGTAGGAAACGTATGCGCAGGGAGCATTTCATATGCCGCAGAAATATTTAGATATACATCAGCAACCGTGTCCATATAAGAAGCCGACGGTTCGATGTTTATATTCACATCTCCTATTAAGACGATAGTTTTGTAGGCAGATAAATGTTTGAGCGTCTCGTCCAGACTACTAAAAACGGCATGAAGTCCTTAACTGAAGGAGAACGATATAGGCTTATAATGGCAGTTTCGTCAGTGAATTTAATTATAATACAATTTGCATCATTGAACCCGTGAGTTTCCATGGAGCACTGCAGTTCGTTTCTCACATATGCTACTATACCATCGTTTTGACTACTAAAACTAGAAACCTGGGTTTTGAAGCCCAACAGGGGGGAATATTCGGACATTTGCTTAGCAAGCATTCTGATAGGAGAATTATATCCACTGTGTAACTCAGCCTGCTTAATAGAATTAACAAGTGATCGAAATTGGCCTTAATGCTTTGAATATTAACATGCAAGATTTTTTGATGTGTTAGAAGCGTTTATCAGATAATTCATACTTGCCTCTGGGGAACACACATAACTCTCAGAAACCATGACATTCTCAATCTCATGGTTTAGTCTATTTAGATCGGTCAACATAATTATAGTGTGATAACAACAGGTGAGTAGATTGTGTGCTTTCTTTCAATAGTTTAATATGTATGATTTCCTCTAGATATTTTTGTTAACTTGTTTGCATTATGCATAACAGGCAGCAATATTAGATCGCATCTACGAGATGAACAATATGGTAACATAGGTAATTTTAGTGTATGAGTGTGTGAAATTTTGTGTTTGTGTAGGATGAGTGATTGTATTTGTGTAAGGCATAAATAGTAAGTGTTTATTACATTGCCAGTTACTATTGATACTACAAAAAAAATATAAATATAGCAAAATAAACCACATGCGAGTATACATGCAAAGTTAAAAGTAAAAACTTCTGGTTAAGTATATAAATTGAGAAATAGCATGACAACTGAAGCATCTTATAAACTAGTCACGCAGATTTAAAAACAATTAAAAGATCGGACTCATTTTTAACTTCGAAGTGTTTGCTGCCCTCCTTTTGTCGAATGAAAATCTTGCCATGTTTAACCCAGCAAAATTTGAAGTTATTAGTTTTAGCCGCGTCTCGGGCGAGAAAGAACAGCCTTTTCTTTCTGGATATCAAGTTCTCAGATACAATAATTGGTTTAGCTGGACCGCTGAATTTTAAATGTTCCGTTGTAATCTTGAACTCTTTGTTATATTTTCGGAAGTTTTCTATAAAATCATCTTTCCGTAAGACGCTAGTAAAATCTACTATAATCGTTTTGTTGTTAGGATCTTTTGTCTGTATACCGTATACGTCTTTAATTTCGTGTGATTGGATTTGAAGGTTAATCAAGCTACCGGTGTCCATAACAGTCTTCAATAAGGCGCTTTTGGTTTCCGATTTGTTGACAGGCACATTGCAAATTTCTATGCACGTTGACCGGAAACTTTGTTCAAAATGCTCAAGTTTTGTCTCTACCTTAGCGATATATGACATATTTGCCTTTCTTTCGGTTTCTAAGGATTCAACTCGTGAAGTTAATTCATCAAATTTGGAGGACATGTGATCGATGGAGTCACGGATTTGATTAACCACAGAGTAAAGTTGTTCATATTTCTCATCTTGTTGTGCTTTGATCTGATTTACCATTGCCTTTATATCGGACATAAAAAAGTAAGCCTATCTTCCTCATCTTCTTCCAAGCGTTTGCGCTTTACATTCAGAAAAGTTATAACCGGCGATCTATTGGTGACTGATGAATCCGTATTCGAAACAAGGCTAGGTTCTGATGCACTATGGGGTGTATAAAGGGTCGGCTGCGGTGTACTAAACGCCGTCGGAGGCGTCGATGTCAATTGATGATCCTGAGAGGGTTGAGATGGCGGGGAGTGTTGTAGCGGCATTTCGGGTGTCCGATTAATAACTCTAATGTACCAGGCGCGCAGCGATTACTAGGAGCTCGATACGCACACGCAATGATAAAAGTGAAAGGTGCGTGCGGGTCAGCTTAAAATGGTCGCTATCTATATACCAATGTTAAACAGATGGAAACCAATATTCAACTTAAGGAATCCAGAATTGAGCCTGTCGGGACAACCATGTTTCTAGCTATTATGCTTCATACCAAACTTCAATGGGGTCCACATATAGAAAGACTTTCGGGCAAACTTAGTTCTGCACCTTATGCAGTTAAGACAATTAGACGCCTTACAGATATAGATACAGCTAGAATGGTTTATTTCATTTATTTTTAAAGTATTATGTCTTATAGGATTCTTGTCTGGGGGAATGCTGCAGACCTTAACACAATATTCGTTCTATGTATAGAAAACATTACAACCTCGGTCCTTGTGTTTCTCTAAGAGAAGAGTTCAGTGAGATAAGCATTCTAACTGTTGAATCGCAAGATATATATGATAATCTGTTATGTCCACAAAAATAACGACAAATTTTGTAAAAAAAGTGATATTCACGCTGTAAATACTAGACATAGTATAATCTTGTTGTTAATAGCACCCGCCTCCACAAAATAAGTAACTGTTTTATGGTCTTATTCAACACAAAAAACGTAAATCTATACAAACTGATCAATTTAAAATGAACGTTTCGTAAGCACTTTAAAAGTTTACACAAAATAAAGAATAATTTCATTTCATAACATTGCGCCTACTGACAAATGCACGCTAAGCCCAAAAAATTTAACATTTCAATGGACTACTTTTATAAAACGAAATCAAATAGCTCATCTTCAAACAATAGAACTTCTAATTTGAAAAGTAGTCAAAAGCACTTAAAATTTTTGTAAATAATTGAAATGCCACCATAAAAATGCAAGTACATATTTGGAATACTTATTCCAATAAGTATGACATGTCAAAACAGTTCTGATAATATAAGTTTTTTGTTTTCTCAGCTATCCAAAAAGATACAATAGTCTTATCAAGGTTTTAAATTTAGCGCAATAGATATTATTACAAGTAAGTGCTACAGGACGATTTTCTCGGATTAACTTTTTCACTAGTTTTTATTCCTATGTTTTGTAACTAGCGGTTATAGCTAAGTATGAGTACAGACTAAGTATAACTGAAATGCCCAGGGTACGAATCTACAGCGGCAATAACTGTATGTATGTTTTGCACGTCTCACATTACTACCTTGATTTGAATCAGAATGAAATCGTTATCTCGAAAAACAACGAAATTGTAGAATATATAAAAGTTTTAATACTTTATTGCTGTCAAGGAGATAAAATTGTCCAATTAATATAAGTTTATAAATATGCACATACTCATTATACATAGAAAGCTCTAGACCGAGATAAACATCCATGTTCACGCACTCAAATGTTTGGTGCCCCGGTGGCGTTGCGGGAGTGTTACCAACTGCCATGCCGAAGGTCGCGGGTTCCATTCCCACTCAAGTTTATCCATTGTCTACTAAATATTGTAAACCTTCTGATTACTTTTGAAATAGCTAGGTATTATTATTTTGTGTAGGTGGCACAATAATAAAATTGTTAAATTACGGTAGATGTAAATAAAAAATATATAAACGTTTCTAAACATGATAAGTGAACGATAATAGGGTCAAAAACAATCATGCTATTTCAAAATAAAATAAAGCAATGCTTTAAATAATTGTGTTTTGTTTAATAGTACCAAAATTATTAAAATATTTTGGATACAATCAAGGTACCTACACTGAAGAGTTTGCTAAGACATATTCGGTATGTAATAATGTATCTAAGAAGTATAAAAATTGAAGAAAAAACAGTGATTAAATTATTTCTTCGTAACTTGTAAATCGTATCATGGCAAACTGTTTTGTATTAAAATTAGAAGAATACGTCACATTATTCTATTAGAAAAAGGAAAATTAAACTATACCGGCAAATATGCCACGACTGCAGTAGTAGATAAAGTTTCTTAATGCAAAATAAGGTAATATTTAGAGCAGGCCCATATAGAGAAGATTGTCAAACTATTTTCGACATTATTCTTATTATAATGTTTTGTTTAAAATTTTAGAAACATGTTTGAAATAAGCTCCATACGAAATATGTCAGACATGTACACACATCAACAAAGTCTAGGGATATTTTATATTTCATCAAATATCTAAAAATCTATGAAGAATTTTCTGATACAGTAAATAGAAGAATCATAGATTATTTTAAGGTCTTTAATAAAAATAAAAAACATTTCGTGTTTTTTTTTGTTTTAAATAAAAAAATTAATTTTTTTAATCATCATGGAAAATTAGTATGATAACAACAAACATTTCTTCTTAAAAAACTATTAATTTTAATAAAAATGGAAAAAATCTTGTAAAATCTAATCATTAATAATCAGTGTTGCCACCTCTTACATTGATTACACATCGACATCGATTGTTAATACTTAAAATTAAATTGTCAATGTCTTGCTGCGGTATGAGGTCCCATGTCCTTTGCAAGTGTTCGTAAAGTTGTTGTTCAGTCGTCAAATTTGGTGGAAAATCTCTCAAAGCTTTTCGTTGTAACATGTCCCAGGCATGCTCGATAGGATTTAAGTCGGGCGACTGTGCAGGCCAATCCAAAACTTGAATATCGTGCTCTCGGAGAGCGGTCGATACCAGCCGCGCCGTATGGCAAGGAGCATTATCGTGCATGAGTAGAAATTCATGGCCTATTTGAGTTCTGTGTGGGACAATAACGGGCTCTACTACCTCCTCGTGGTATTTTTGTGCAGTCATGCTGCCTTGGATCCAAACGAGTTGGGTTCGTCCGCCAAGACGAATTCCTGCCCACACCATGATTGTCCCGCCTTGGTATGGGTGGACCTCCTGAGGGTGCCGTAGACGGCTAACTCTCCCTGGAGCTCTCCAAACGCGTGTTCTTCGTGAATCCGGGTGAAACCCAAACCGGGACTCATCGGTGAACAGCACCAAAGACCATTGTTCGTCACTCCATGGTAAATGCTCCCGAGCCCACGAAAGCCGCCGACCGCGATTGCCACGTCGCAATGCTGGAACACGCAATGGTCTTCGAGCATGAAGATCAACTTCATGTAACCTTCTTCGCACGGTTTGGTCGCTTACCAGCAGCTGGTGGTCCTCCTGGAGCCTTTGCACTAGTTGCAGCGCTGTGATATTGGGTTGTCTTCTGGCGGTCATTTGGAGAAATCGATCCTGTCTCTGCGTAGTAACACGATATCTACCTGTGTGCTGTTCGGCCACATCTCCAGTACTGCGATAACGTGACCACAACCTTGATATCACATTTTGACTGGTAAGTAGGGCCTCAGCAACGACGCGTTGAATTGCACCATTTTCTAACATGCCCACGGCTCGTAACATTTCATCTCGACTCAAATGACGACGTGACATGACTTTTAAAGTTCGTACGTCACGTTAAATTAAAAAAGAAAAACAATTAAAAACCCTTTTCATTAATAATTATAATAAAACAGTTTTAACTTTCTTTAATGTAACGAATTACTAGCAAATTTGCCGCCATATTTTGTTTATTATTTTGTTTTTTTTCTTTCCATGTTCAAATTTTGAAAATAGAATAAAAGAGGTTTTAATCTGTATATAAACTTTTTGTGGAAACTAACAAGGTTCTAAACTATAAACTCGTAAATAATTTAGGATTAAGATATCCCTAGACTTTGTTGATGTGTGTATGTCGAACCTCCAAATCCATGATAGTTCGAATGTTGAAACCAGCTGTTACTCTCTTAAAAGCTTATTTTTAGTAAAGTGGAAACCTCTTATGCGGCTTATTGCACTCATTATTAGATTAATAGAATAAGGTCGGTGCCGAAATTGAGGCACAAGTCTGCTGTTAACAGAAATATAGGTAACTTTCATTCATTCTCCTAGCGTTATCCCAGTTTCAACCTGGGGTCCGCTTACTAGTTTAACCGAATTTGGCTGAATATTAGCTTTTCCACAGAGTGACTGCCTGTCTAACCTCCGCAACCCGAAGGGATAGCCATATTCCATGGTTTAGACTAGTGTCAGTTTATTTAGACGGTACTGAGGCCCTATAACGACCGTCAAAGATCTTCATGACAACCGGGACCGACGGCTTAACGTGCTCTCCGAAGCACGGGGCAAGCGATAATTTATAATTCAATACGCACGTAACTCCGAAAAGTCATTCGAACGTGGATTCGAACCCGATACCCTCTGCATGGCAGTCTGTTGGTATCTCCACTAGGCTATCGCTAAATATAGGCAACTTTAATAAAATATAAATATTATTTTTATCTCAATAGAGTTCAAGAGCCAAAATAACAGCGATTGTCAATCTCATGTCATTCAAAAAACAAGTTCAGATTGTTATAAAATACTTGGTAATGGATCAGCAACATCTTCATAATTTCAATGTGTAATGTATAAACATAATATAACATAACTTCACGCCTTTATCCCCAAAGGAGTAGGCAGATGTGTGTTTCACCAGTTTTGTTTTGGTCACAATGTAATAGGGGGCGAGCCTAATGCCATCTACCGGGCACATTATTAAGCCATCGATAAATAATTAATAAAAAAACAATTTTACTGCACACATAACTTCGAAAAGTTAGAGGTGTGCTCTAACTTTTCGAAGAAACTTATTGCTCGGTTTAACTGAGTATCGAACCCGAGACCATTTTCTCCGCAGTCTGCTACGTACACCACACGAATGGGCAAATAATAAAAGAGTCGTGTTCCAGTGGATAGCGTATGCGACTGCTGATTGGAGGTCCCGGGTTTTGCCGAATTCTCAATAGCAGCATGGAGTCTGGTGAAGGGCCCGGTAACGGCAATAGGCTTGCCCCTTGGTACGTGGTACCTGAAAATTCATAGCGAAATATGGATATAATATAACATCTCTGCCTACCCCTACAGGTAAAAAGACATATTTGATGCTTTGGAAGACAGATATGTTGTTCCTCCAACTAGAGGGAGGTTACTCTAACCAGGCTAGGTGATAGTGCCTTGTGAGCTGTGGCCCGACGGAAGTCGCTTGGCAATTGTATTCATAGTACTCACGTGTGAGAAGTTGAGAAGCGTGATTTAGGATCTTCGTCTCTTCGCAGTTCCATCGCTGTCCGCTAGATGTCTCCAATGTAAATCTTCACCATCGTACGATAGATGACATCAGCTGTACGTACCCTATTAACGATGATAAACCAATTTGAAAAACAAGTCTCCAAAGACGCAATGGATCCTAACCTAAGACGATTTTCTCGATAATTATAATGGTAAATTTGTTTCGTCTTCAGGAGTAGTGCAAGGGAGATGTGTAGAGGCAATAGAAAATGGTCAGTTGCCGGAAGGCATCACTGTACACAAAGTCATCGGCACATGGGATGAGGCTGATCAACACTGCAAGAACGAAGGTAAGAAATTGTTTTATTTTTTTTACTCTCTGTTAGCATCTATTGGTAGCGCTAATAGAGTGACTTAACTTGCCATTCGTAATAGATTGGCAAAGTTAAGCAACGTTTACACTGGTCGCGAAATGTATGGGTAGCCGTTAGTTCTGGCATTGACATCAGAGCGCTACCGTGGATGGCACATAAAATCGACGGTCCCTGTTATTGTGTCAAGGCAGCTATCGCTAGGCCATGGTGGAGGCATTTGGCATTTGGGAGATTGATAAAACTTTTTTTTATGGTCTACTTCCCCCTTAGGACTAAATCCTGTGTCACGGGGGACTTTACAAACTTTCAACTAACGGACACAAGGAACACCTAGAATCGAAACAACATTTCATGAATCACACAAAGGCTTGTCTCGTATGGGAATCGAAACCACAACACTTCGGCGCAGACGATTACACAAGGGAATTGGTTTATGTGGTGCATTTGCACTAAAGGACCAAATGTGTATATTTTTATTTAACCATATTCATATTTCGTATGAAAGAAAATTCAAATTACGTAGAGTAAGTCTGATTGAATCTAGTCTAAGATAGCTTTCACGCTACCTTCGACTGATATGTTGTTTGTTTCTTATCAGGTGCGGTGTTAGCCTCTCCGATCACCACGGAGTTGCTAAATGCGATGACGTCCGTCATCGCAGCCCAAAACACTGAGTATTTCATCGGCACTAAAGCCTCTGACTTCTCTGGCTTATTCAAGTCTGTGGAAGGTTTGTATTGATAGCCATAAACTCATTTGCCAAAAAATCGCCTTCAAAAGTTATAAAAATATAAAAAAACGCATTATTAAAGATAACTCAAAAACTACTTGTCGCATCCTGACGTTACATGGGACAAATTGGGAAGCACAAGCATTAATATAAGAACAAACATTACCCTTCCTTTTGGCTTCGCCGTAGTCGGGTAAAAACATCAATATCGTTTCACCTAGTAAAAAGTTCTGAAGTATGTTACGGAACCCTAATATATGCAATATGCAACGATGGCAGTATCCAATGTCTTTACTGCGCAACAAGTCACGCGGCGGCGAAATGCAGCGTCAACGGAAAAGTCGCCGATTGACGTCAACCGCGCAAGCGGGCCACCGGAAATATTCGTTTCTTTTGTCATTATTATTTCTAACATTGAGTAATGATCATATACCTTTATAGTAATTTTTATTCATATTAAATTTAATTAGTTAAAGCAACTGGTTTTTTGCGACCTCCAACTGTAGAAATATTAATTGGCGCAGTCGGTAGGATACTCGAAAAACTAAAATAAGTACGAGTATTTCGAACTTACAAGGTCTATAGTGGAGGTGAATCCAGAAATCTATTCGAAAGTAAACGTACCGCATAGAAATTCGAATTAAGGTACTTTTCCGGAGATATTTTAATTTTACCAAACATAAAACATACCCCGGTTTTACCTGTGAATTATTTTTCTATACATTTTTCTGTGTTACTTTTTTGTTCTGATTTTTATTTTATTTTCATTTGTGTCGTGCATTTTGTGTGTGTGTGTGTATTTTATTTAGGTTTTCAAGATTTTTCATCCGAGAGAATCGAGAAATATTAGGTTATGAAATAGAATGGCTAGGCTTAGTTACTATAGACGAGAATAGGAATATAGACGAAAATATGAGTCAATCCTAGGTTGATAGCATTTATAAATCGCTTAAATTATTACCTGAGTTCGACGGGAACCCACACGTGTTAACCCGGTTCAGGATTTTTTTAAGACAGAACCCGGACATGAATTGACTAATCTAGCTCTGATTAATGGTATTTTAAATAAAATATCAGGTTCTGCAGCCAGATTAATTCATTCTATTGGCATTCCTGAAAACTGGCAGGGCATTAGAAGTGCTTTAATTAATAATTTTGCTGACCACCGAGACGAGACAGCTTTATACAGTGATTCGTCTTTACAGACACAAGGTTCTATTGGTTTTTTTTGCGACCTCCGGCTGTAGAAACCTTAATTAGTAACACAAAAACAACCGTACAATTATCGAACGTCCTTCTTTTTGAAGTTGATTAAAATAGGTATTATCATAGACCGTATGAATATATCACTCAATTAAGGTCCGATAACTCAGCGGAGAAACAAAGAAATCATGTATTTTTTTACAATTGGTAACTTTTCAAAATTAAGTGCGTATTAAATTGTTACCGTGTGCTTCGTGGACTGCTGGAAGCCGTGAATCCCGTCTATCATTGAGCCCAAGATACAGGGGATGCACTGGTTTTGCAATAGAATATTGCTATCACTACAATATTAGGGGACGGGTTGCTCCGTGAAAAGCCTAACACCCAAATTAAGTTATACTGAAATACCAGATTCCGAGAACAAAGGCGAAGTAATTTCATTGGTGACAACGCTAGAACGATTTGACTATGTTAAAAGTGTATAGATACTATAACAGCGACAGATACAGATCAGCGACAGATACAGCAGGCAAAACAACAATTAAATAAAAAAGCACCCATAATATGAAATATCAGGCTGTTATTTTGTAACACGTATTGAACTGTTATTTTATCGTTACAGTAACGGCATATTGATGGTTCGGATATACAAATTTACTTGTGCAACCTCTCTCTTAACGCATTCCACATTCGTCTACATCCATCACATACCTCATACTCTAATATAACATAACACAAATGAAATTTTCGCTTCGCAGGTGTTCCTCTGGACAACATGACTGCTGCCGTGACGCTCATGATCAAGGAACTCGACCCTCGTGATGGCAACTGTCTGAGCATGGACCAAGACAGCATTCAGATTGTGCCGTGCTGCGTGAGGAAGCCGTTTATGTGCTATAAAGCACCAGCTCCTGCAAATAAGTGTGGCGCTAACAGTGAAGGTAAAAAAGTTGGTTATAAGTCGCAGCGACCCATAATTTTGCCAATATAAAGTTTTGGAAATACCGACATATCTGTATAATGTATATAGTATTATACAGATCTTTTTTCGCAACTTAGCTGGCGAAGTGTGGGTGTGTAATACATCTCTGCCTAGTCATGATTATATTGTTATTTTTTAAGAACATAACTTACGTCACCAAGGTTCCTTATTATTATTCTAGAGACGTATTTTTGTCTTTACTTAAAATGGCCTTCTATGTGTAGACTAGAGGACGCCAGCAGCTTTGTCTGCATATATTTTTTAAATTTAACCGTTTCTGCCCAGGATCAGGATCAAGGAGTTTCAGGAAATCCACCTCTACCATCCTCAAGGAACTAAGGTCCCCAAAAAGGGGGATGTTCCTTGCAGACCGTAGCGCCAAGGAACATACATGCCAAATTTCGGTTTCCTGCACCCAATAGTTTTGGCTGTACGCTGTCTATCAGTCAGTCCTAATTGACAGGGAAGCACTAAGAAAGGATTATATTAAATGCCCACCCTTAAGGGGTAAATAAATAAATAAATAAAATAGTCACACGCACGCGAAGCCGTGAGCAAAGTCTAGTTAAGACATAAAGATTTATAAAATTTTGGTTGTTTACAACACTTATACTAGTCAAAACCCTATTCTAGACGAAGTCACTTAAATCAAAGAATTTCTTTGCCACAGGATACACACACTCCGAGAGCACAGGCAGTTGCTACAAGATTCACAGTCTAGATGTAAAATCTTACGATGAGGCGGTAGCGACATGCGCATCTGAAGGTGGACACTTGGCTGTCCCCGACGACAACAATGAAGCTCGTGAGCTTATAAAAATCAGTTTCGATGATTCATATAAGTACATAGGAATACACGATGACACGGGCTACGGTGATTGGAGAAGCGTCACCGGTAAGTTTGAATTCATCATACATCATCAGCCTTATGCAGCCTTTCTATTGGCTCGCCACTTAGCTCAATTTTCGGCTTTTGGTGTTACGCAGTGCCGGTTTGAATTCAATTTTACTAAAAGCAGTTTCCAACGGTTGCGTTTCATTTGGAGGATAGGCAGTCAATAAAAAAGCGGTAGTCAGTAGATTATACTGTCCTGCAAATACGTACTTATTAGACTTGAAACTTTTGCGACTTGAATACAGAATATTAGCAGAAAACAGAGGTGCTTATGACTCAAATAAGTTATTAAATGCAACTCATTAAATAAACTTGTAAGGGTTGTTGGTTATTTGAGGATGAAGGCTTCGACATTTAAAACGATACTCAATTTTCAACGTTTGTACGTTATACATTTTACTAAATGATTTAATAACTGAACGAATGATACAATGTTTCCCTGGCACATGTAATACAGAAGCTATATAAAAACCCCTAAACAAAATATAATAAAGAAAATCAGTTCAATAATTGCATACTTTAGTTACTTTTATAATTGAGCCAAATTGCGCTGTCGTATTAGAGAAATATACTATTTCATCAAACTATAGGGGCTGACAAGACAATGCTAAGCGTTGCTTTTATTTCATTAATGATAATTTGTAATAAAAAATAATTCTTACATCACGGACTTCACAAACATGTGTGTCTCGTATGGGACACGAAACAACGTCTCACGGTGCAGTGCTAAACAGCGCAGCTGTTTCAAGTCTAGGTGTTCATACTGTTAATTGTGTCAGTTGATTGTATGTTTAAAGACATAAAGACATATTTATTTCTGCATTTTGGTTGTTTACAACACTTATACATGTCAAAACCCTATTCTAGATGATGCCGGCTTTTCCTAGCTAAATGACTTCTTGAGAAGAAAAGCCGAAACAAACTCAGAGTCATTGTTTTTTTTTTGTCACTTCAATTTCTTTAGTCTTTTCTTGATCTTTTAAAGTCCAGACAAAAAAAAGGGTTTAGTATGCAAGTACAATGCAGGAAATCATCTGACGCTTTTGACTGACTCGGCCCACTGATGGCTGGCATTCAACAGCAATCGTACGGCTCAACCTTTATTGAGGGAGCCAGCAAGATCTGTATCTCTATGCCTCCACGCCATCAGAAGGTGTATGCATAAGCATGTCAGCCTAGGCCATCAGACAGGTTGCCACAACTATTTGTTTATATGTTTAATAATGCCCACATCGTACTCACAACTTTACATGCTAATACATAGTAAAATACATGTTGTAAACAATATGTAAAATTATAAAAATTTAAACAATAAAATGTCATATATTTAAATGTCAGAAAATATTATTGAATGTCAATTTAAGAATGTCTAAAAAATTAAATAATAATATATTACTTAAGTAATTTTAAATGTCAAAAGAAAATAACAATGTCAAATCAAACAATGTCAAAACAAAATAAATAAAATTACAAATGTCAAATCAAAAATGTCAGAATGTAAAGATATAAGTACTACAAATGTAAATAAAAATATTATGTCACTTATTTCAAAATTTCAAAATTCATAATGTCAATTCATAATTTAATGTCAATTCATAATTTTTAAACTCAATTCCAGGCGTTTTTGTCTTTTTTTTTTTTTTTTTATTAGAGCCGGAGTATGTGGTGTTTCCACTAAAAACCACCTCGACTTCCGCCATGTACCCGTGAGTCGGAGGGTGGGGCATCACCAAAGCACTCGTCGCCACCCTCCGACGGGTATTGGCCCGCCAGATGGTCAGGCGGGCCCCGAACAAAACCCCCTTGGCGACGGATTAAGGTGTTGGACTCCGCCGCCAAAACGCCCAGCGGCCGCAGAGGATAGGGAGGACGGCAACACAACACCGCATCTCCTCTTCCTCTGCGGCCCCACCGCGACGCATCGAATGGTGCGCCCCCATTTGGTCGCGGGAGATAGGGCGCGCGGCAACGCAACACCGACACGCCTCTCCTCCCGCGACCGCACCCGACTGCGAGGGACAGAAGAACTGTCCCTCGCACCCGCCCCTTTGGACGCATCCTGCGCAGGCCTCCGTCAAGCCCACGCGGAGCGTCCCCTCCTGGATCCCTCTTAGCTTCACCGCGGGTCACCAATCCACGGTTACTAGGCCCCCCCACCACGACAAGGTGGAGATCCCGCGGGGGGGGGGGCGTTTTTGTCTGCTAAATAATCTTTAACTGTGTAATAAGCTTCTGAACACAAGCTCTGTTTAATAAATACTTTGAATTTATTAATACTTAGTTCCTGAATATTGCCTGGAATTTTGTTGTAAAAACGTATGCTTTGACACTTATGTATGTGTATGAGTTAGTTTGTAAAGTCTCTCGACAGGGTTTATTCCAAGTGCAGGAGTTATCTGAAAAAAGTAGTCATAGAAGTTAAAAAACATATTTAGACCACATTGACAACCGGTTGGTGTAGCAGTTCCGATTTCGATTCCTGCCCAATTCAAACATTTGTGTGCGTATATATGGATGTTTGTCTTGGTCTGGTTATTTCTATGAATAATATGTTTATTCATTGTCTAGTACCCATACAGCTTTGCTTAGCTTGGGACTAGATGGTGTGCGTGTATGTGGTAGAATATTATATACTGTACACTTTCTAACTACGTTAATATTTCCAGGTAAATCAATACACCAGATCTACCACGACTGGCACAGCGGCTATCCTACAGGCACACCAGAATACAGGTTCTTCTGCGCCTTGCTATTGCCCGACGGAACCATCGATGACTATAGTTGTGCGAAAGAAAGACCGTTCATCTGCGAAATCGAACCTACAAAGTAAAGCCTAGAGATAAAAAAGAAAATGATTAAAAAAACAGGTATTTTTATAGCAAATTGTATTTGTTTTCACCTGTCCTAGTGTCTGTAATGTATATTTGCAACATAAATTTAACCCACTGCCCGGTTTTCCGTTGAGCCAATTTTTTTTTGTATGTATCGCGTGACAATGCTCTATTGTGATGTAATGACATTGATCTACTTTAATCTTATATGTTTAGCTCATATGAAAGCTTGTTTTCGAAAGATTTTACTTCTATTCAATTCTTGTTTACAAACAATATACAATCTTACAACCAACAGCCACAAATAACACCTTGAGTCGAAACAACAATTTATGGATCACATAAAGTGCTGTCTCTTAAGTGGATCAAACAAGCGGCGAGCCGCCCGCTAAAACCATTATGCTCACCGTTCAGATGATCGAATGACGAAATCGCCGCAATTGAGGATGCCAATTCATATCAAAATCAAACTGCACAGATAACTAGTGGCTTAAACGGCGGTGGTCTTGCCATTTTTGAACTGCTTCGAGTTTTGTGACACAAATTGTTGTTTCGTTGTTGCGTGTACTTTGTATCAATTACTTGAATGTTTGTAAAGTCATAGTGCATATCAGTATAACTCCTTTTTTAATATGCACAATAACGTCCTGGATCTATTCATAAGTAATAACGACTGTTCTTTGCGTACTCCTGTCGATGTATTGCTACCACCTGATCCCCACCATCCAGCATTCTTCGTTTTAAATCCCTCACGTGTAGATACTAGTGGTATGAAACGCAAACAAGTTAAAATACATAACTATTACAAAGCTAATTATGAGGATATCAATAAAACCTTGTCAAAATAAATTGGACCTCTATCTTACATAATTGTTCAGGGGACAAATCTTTACAAATATTTTATGACACAATATTCTCCGTAATTAAAACATATGTACCTCTAACTGTGGTTAAGTCCTCAAAGTTTCCGGTATGGTTTTCACCCGCTTTAATAAAGTCCAAAGCCTGGTTAAAGTGGAAAAAGTTCATAAATCTATCTGATTATGAGAAATCCTCAATTAACAGAGCCAGATTTCACGCAGAATGTAAAAAATGTTACACTGGCTATATAAACATTGTCGAGGATAGTATTAAAGATAATGCAAAATATTTCTGGAAATTTGTATCCAATCGTAAAACGACTCCAAGTTTTCCTTCAACTATGCACTTACAAAACCACTCCACTAGTTATCCTGACGGAATCTGTCAACTACTCTTAAGTTTCTTTACCTCCGTTTATCAACCTACCACACTAACTAATGATTTAAAGCTCACTGAAATGTATGCTGATGAATGCTCGGTTATAGGCTCCATAACTTTTACAGTTGAACAGGTTCTTAAAGCACTTCAATCCCTTGATACCTCTTAAGGACCGGGTCCTCATACGCTCCCTGCAATATTTCTAAAATCAACTGCTAAAAACCTTTGTATACCTTTGCAAAGTATATTTAATCATACCATATCAAAGGCAGCTTTTCCGGATTTATGGAAGCAAGCAAATATAACACCAGTATTTAAAACTGGCTCAAAGGATGACGTGGAGAATTATCAGCCTATCTCCATTTCGTCGGCCTTGTCGATGTCGATGGTATTTGAGAGAATAGTGCATGACAGAATATACCCCGTGCTTCATGGTAATATTATTGCACAACAACACGGCTTCTTCAAAACACGATCAACAGTAACAAATCTAGTCGCTTATACTGATTATATAATAATATGGCCTATGAATAAAGAATAATATGGCCAGTGGTATCCAGGTGGACGCTGTATACACGGATTTCCGTAAAGCCTTCGATAAGGTCGACCATAAATTGCTACTTAACAAAATTGCATGTTATAATTGTATACGTGGAGATCTTTTGAGATGGTTTTCCTCGTATATTTCAAGAAGAACATAAAGAGTGGTAGTTACAGTCACATCCGGAGTACCACAGGATCAATTTTAGGACCTCTACTGCTCAATATTTTCACCAACGACATTAGAAATTTTTTTTAAAAACACTAAATTCTTGCTATACGCAGATGACCTAAAAATATTTAGGCTAATAAAAAATGTTCACGACTGCAGTGCATTTCAAGATGACCTAAATTGTCTAGCAAGGCAATGTAATTTTAATAAATTGAGCCTTAACATTCCTAAATGTTGCTGTCTGAGTTTTAGTAAGAATAGGATTACCATTAGTCACCCTTATCATTTAGATGGTATTCCATTGAATCGAGTGACCACAATGCGGGATCTTGGTGATCTTTTGGTTGATAAGCTTCATCTTAGCAACCACATCGATGCCATTATATTAGCAATGCGTTTATACTATACAACGAGTTTATACTCACATGAGTATTAACACTGACTGATATTATTATCAGTCCGTACGACTATATAATATAATTATTTTTACATATATATCCTGTGAATAACGTGATATTTTACACAATTGATTTCTTTTTAATCACATGTATGTATAACTTATTGTGTCATCAAACTCAAACTCAAACTCAAAATCATTTATTCATTTAGGCCACAAAGTGACGCTTATGAACGTTAAAGTTAAAATTAATAACTAGATGATTCTACATTTACATTTACTGCCACGTTCGCAATGCAATAGGTAGAACCACGAGAAAGAACGGGCAATAAAACTCGTGGCCACTCTTTTTAACTGCCAGTATAATAGTTTTACATGTTATATTTGTAAAGAGCTGCAACTGTTTCACATTGTGAGTTATCTACTATTGCAAAAGTTAATAGTTATTGATATCATACTCAAGCAATAAATTATGTTCATTTATTAAGCCTCTCAAAGTGAATATGGTGAAACAGGAGCATCCACTTACGTCTTTTGATGTAAGCAACTCGCGAACATGACTGTTCTGATCTATGGTGGAACAGTATGTTCTGAAAAGTAATGCAGCAATTTACAATCTATTAGTTAGCAGTTCATGACCACGAGTTACCCTCACCTTACAAATCCAATAAATTATAATAAAAAGAGTAGAACAAGAATGCAAATGTAGCATAAAAAGAGAATACGGTAATTAACTACACTATAAAACTGCCTATTGACCTACTAATAAAAATAAATTGACCTAATAAAAGAATATTTATTTAAAAGCGTACTTGTCGTCAAAATACTCATTTAAACTGTAATATGCCTTTAGTAAAAGATAATTTTTAACAATTGTCTGAAACGACCTTAAAGGCAAGTCTAAAATATTACTTGGTATTTTATTATACATTCTTATACTAAGCCCAATAAAAGAGCTATGCGTTTTATGTAAACGGAAATATGGTGCACATAATTTGTGCCTGTTCCTAGTATTAATATTGTGTATGTCACTATTCATTTTGTAAGAATTTATATGTAGTCGTACATGCATAACACTGGCATAAATATATTGTGATGCTACAGTAAGAATACCAATATTTTTAATTTTTTCTTTAAGTGAGACTCTTGTCTTTAAATGGCCCTAACTGCTCGTTTTTGTAATATAAAAATATTTTCGATATCAGCGGCCCTACCCCATAATAATATGCCATATGACATAACACTATGAAAATAGCTAAAATAAACCAATCTAGCCGTATCGACATCGGTCAACCTACGAACCTTCTTAATGGCATAAGCAGCTGAGCTAAGTTTCCCTGAGAGATATGTAACGTGCGCACCCCACTGTAATTTCGAATCAAGTGTTATTCCTAGAAATAATGTAGATTCAGATGTTTCGAGAACATCGTCATTTAGAGCTATACTAGGACCAATTTCTGACATTAGGCAGAGCAAACTTAATACATTTTGTTTTTTTGGCGTTCAGTACCAAATTGTTTACATTAAACCATTTAGTTACTTGAATGAGCGCACTGTTTATTTCGTTAAAATGTTACTTATTTCTATCTACTTTGAATATCAAAGAAGTATCGTCAGCAAACAGTACAACGTCACAAATGTTTTTCAAGTAAAAAGGTAAATCGTTTATGTAAACAAGATACAGGAAAGGCCCTAGGATGCTGCCTTGCGGCACTCCCAAATCAACATGTAAGCCACTGGATTTTGAGCCGTTTATTTCAAAACATTGGATTCTGTCACTTAAGTATGACTTAATGACTTCCAATGCTTTAGTCTGTACGCCGTAATGTCTAAGTTTGCATAAGAGCGTTTCATGGCAGACACAATCGAATGCTTTCGAAAGGTCGCAAAACACACCAATAGCATTTTGGGTACTCTCCCATGCACTGAATATGTGTTTAAGTAACGCTACTCCTGCATCTGTTGTCGAGTGACCCTTGGTAAATCCATATTGCTCACTATGAAGGAAGCTGTTAAGATTAAAATGTCTAAGTAATTGCTTGAGTATGATCTTTTAAAAAATCTTACTAAAGGCAGGTAGTATCGATATTGGCCTATAATTACTAGGATCAGTCTTACTGCCGGATTTGAAAAGAGGTATTATCCTACTGTATTTCATAAGATCGGGAAAAACACCTGATTCAATACACTTATTAAATAAGTTGCTTAAATAAGGAGCTACTACATCAATTATACTTTTTAAAACCTTAACAGAAATACCCAGAAATCACCTGTATTCTTAGACTCTAGAGATTGAAAAGTACTTATAATGTCGGTAGAATTAATACAATCGAACTTAAATAATACATCACATTTTCCTACACTAGATTCTAATAGGTTTTCTGCGACTATAGCTGATGATTTTAATTCTCTAGTAGTAGTAATCGGTATGCTAGCAAAGAATTTATTAAATGTGTGTGCGACTTTTTTGTCATTATGAATAAATTTGTCACTATCAAATAAACTAAAGCTATTACCTCTAAGTGTTGTCTTACCTGTTGCTTCATTAATAGCTCGCCAGGTTGCCTTAATTTTATTCGAGGATTTTTCAATTTTGTTCCTAACGAATAATGCCTTAGCTGTATTGCACACTCTTTTAAATATCTTTGAATAATTCCTAACATACTCAGTTAAGTTCGAATCAGAATTGTATCTCTTCATACCATACAACTCGTACATCTTTGCTCTGCTTTTGTAAATACCTGCAGTAGCCCACTCACTAAAAGCTCGAGATTCCTTAACTGCTTTCTCCTTAGTCCTAAAAGTATTCTGAAATTCCTTGTTAACTACATTAAATAAATTATTGAAATTTTCATTTGGCGAATCAATCTCCATTAAATCAGGACTCATAGCATTCATTCCAATCAAAATTTTATTCCGGAATTCATTAAACTTACGCCTAGGTAATGGCCTAACTAACACTTTCTGTATAATGCTATCACTATAATACGGAAACCTTGCTAATTGACCACAGTGATCCGAAGTTAATTTAGAACTAACTAATTTATTCAAAACTGTACAATTACTAAATATATTGTCAAGACAGGTGGATGATGTTGTTGTAATCCTAGTTGGTTCAAGGAACAATTTTTTTAAATTAAATGATTTAAATAGATTTAAAAATCTACTAAGTCATTACTGAATGATCAAGAATATTTACATTAAAATCACCACAAACTATAATACCTTTCTAATTGCTCCTAATTTTAGTAATTGCATCTTCAATAACTGATTCAAACAAGCTAAAGTTACTTAACGGTGGACGATATACACATATGATAATATGCTGCTCAAGTTCTACACATGACAGTTCCACGGTGCGTTCTATAGACAAACTTGCTATGTCTTTCTGTTCTTTAGATGTTAAGCTATTTGAAACAATAATCAAGGATCCACCATGAATAGCGTGTTTCCTAGAGAAGGCACTGTGTACCGTGTATTGCGAGTTATTTAAGAATTTAATTTGGTACTCTTTTAGCCAGTGTTCTGTAATACACATAACTTGTATACTGTGATTTTCTAAATATAAACTTAATTCTAAATCCTTGCCAGATAGACCTTGTATGTTTTGATGTGCTACATTCAGTTGAATTTGTCTACCCTTTGTCCTAGTCTTAAGTTTAAAGAACTTGTGTCAGTATATTCAATAGAAGAATTATAAAGATAGGAACTATTTACAGAAGCTAAATTCTTGGATACCCTACATGTACCTGTGTCATTTTGTAAATTAAATGCTAATAATTTAGCAACTTATCTTCTTTAAAATAGTGGCAGATACATAGTATGTTTGGTCAATGTAAAATTACTAATAAAATTATTAATGTCAAATAATAAAATAAAATCTTTATATTGCCATGTCAAATTGTATAAGAACAAGTTGAGTTCATGAATATAACTATTCATTGTTTCATTTAAGCTATAAGAATAAGGCAAAGCAAGAGTCATAAATTTGCATTCAAATTTCCTGTGAAGCGATAACATAACTTCTGTCAAATTAAATATATCCTTTTTAGTCACCGTTGGGCTATTACTATATGTGATAATTATTGTAGACTGCCTATCAAATATTTTTGTATTTAATGTATTAATTAGATATGTAAACGAAGACCCTGGATAACAATAATTGATAGTATTGTGTTGTGTCAGCTCACAATTTATTAAACTACCTAAACCTACACCAAGCCTATCTGAGAACATATAAACTTTATTTGTGCCAGAAGTCTTACCTAAAGAAGACTTACCTGTTCTATTATTCACTGAACAAGTACTTTTATCACTATCGCAAATAACCTGGGACTCACAAGTGGGTAGTGTTGGTTTTATGATATTCGAACAACTATTGGTATTTGTTAAGGCCTTTACATATTCTAAATTTTGCCTCCCTTGTTCAATCTCATCATATTTCCTAATATACTCCTGAACCTCATTTTCATATTGCGTATTCATTCTACTTATTTGAGATTGTAAGGAAGTAATTTGACTTTTAAGATCCCTAGTATGTTTGTCATATAACATTTTGCCATTAATCAACTCTGCATTGTAATTGCCTAACTCCATTAACAAATCTGAACGCTCAGAATCTAAACATTTATATTGCTGAGATGTTATCTTAGTTTTCTTATATTGCTTTAGACTAAGAATGAGTTTCCTAATATTTTTATTTAATTTATTATACTTTCTATGCAGTTTCAGACAATTAATGTTTATTTATAATTGTTTTGAATCTAAGCCTAATATATTACCTACAACCTCTAAGTAAAGGTTCTGAGTTTTATTACTGTTTAATATCTCTACAGTTTGTTCTAGTGATTTAATCTTAGTAAATGATTGTTCTAAACAGCATTCTAGTTCCCTAATGCGACTCATAGACCATGAATGGGCATCATTGTTAGCGGTCAATAAATGGATTTCTTCCTGTAACCTATCTCGCTGGGCCAGTGTGTAGTTGAGCCTTCAGGTTGGAAACCCTATTGTTGACAATCCTGATGTCCTCTTCACAGTCAGCACGCTCCCTCAGTAGATGGTTATTCTCCTCCTGGCACTTCTTTAATTCCACCAAGGTTACTCTCAGCTTGTTTTCTAGATCTTTCGCTGTGGCCTTCCTGGTCATCATAGTGCTCATTGTGGAATGGCTTATAGCCAAGGATATGTCTAACACCTATGGACAGAAAAATAATCATGATGTTAGAGGCGAGATAAAACAGTAATGAGTAGAAGTTTATAGATAATAAGTAAATAAATATATATAAAAATTTATTATACTATAGCTAGAAGGACAGTAGATAAACAACAGAAAGGGAAAATATATACACCGCTATTTTTTAATTAGTACAAAAACTTTAAGGACAGATTAGCGAAGATATTATTATCATATATGTGACGTAAGAATTTCATAATATCAATAAAGAGAAAAGTTATTATCATTTGTTTATTGTAAAAAATCTCACTTAAATCATAGTCATATTTTACAATCCATTCACTAATTCATTGATAATATTCCATCCTGCTCATTCGCATTCTCTCTGTCGCACTTATGATGTAGGTAGCAATAGAAAATAAAATGAAGAAAAATAATAAATGTAGGTAGTTTTAATTTTTTATTTTGTTAGTTCTACCCTCTCCTTCATACTTCATTCGGGCGTAGGACCGGTAAAATTTATCGTTTAACAAGTAATTAAATACGGAGGTATGTAATTAGAAAGCAAACAAATATCAAAATAAAAGATGGTGTTCTGGACTAAAAGAAAAGAGTAATTTTGGCGTATTTATGAAGTTAGAATCATCTGCTATTTACAAATTATTTTATCGTCATCATGTCAGCCTAGAGACGTCCACTGTTGGACATAGGCCTTCCTCAAGGTGTGTGGAGAACACAGACCGATTTTGAGGCGCCTGCATCAAATTGTAATTTACTTAAGTACGTATTATTTACTAAACTTACAAGTATTTCCATTGTCCTTCGAAATGTCCACCACCGTTGTCAAAAACATCCAATATGCACTGTTTTAATTGTTTGACACTGACTCGGTCACTTTTGTACACTCACAATACGATGTCCATGGGTACACAGCTGCACTCGCGATTTTTCCACTCAAAAAGTACGCACGAAGCATAGCTACATACTCCCGTGATATGAACTGATATGATAGGCCATCGCGTCGGGCAAACGTAGACAAACAATTAAGTTTTGCAACGAAATTAGATACGCTGACTTTCGCTAGTAATTTAGTACTGTTTGTAGCATCGTCGGGGCGTGGCGCAGGCGCAGAGGGGCGGGGGGGGGGGTTAATTTATCAATGGTATGATAGTACACGGGTCGATCATAGTATTAGTATTGCATTTACCAATTATCACGTATTTTTGTGGACAGTTTTGAGACAGTTTTGGGACTTAGTGTTTTTATTTTTCAACTACATAATTATGATCAGTTAAAGATACTTAGTGCCCTGTTAAATTGTTTGTACTAATTAAAAATAGCGGTGTATAAAAATTAAAGGTGTTATTCTTTTTTTTTAATGATGCAAAATATGTAGGTAAGTAGAAAAAAAAATCTTGTGAAATTTGCTAATTTATATAATTTTTTTACTAACTTATTAAGATATTTATATATATGGGCCTTGTCAAAAATATAAACACTTAAAATGTGAAGTGTAAGTGTAGTAGGTGTTTGTATGGGGCGTTTGTTCAGACTTCGATTTTGCTTCCACGTTTTGTCAAGCAAAAGGAGAGACAGAAACTATGCCAGTGTGTGATGGACGAAGCTAACGTTGGTGTGAGCCGAGTAAATGTGTGATGAGGAGTGTAAGTTAATAAGTAAAATACTCCCCGGGTTTAAAGATGATTTCAAATCCGTCCGTTGACAGCTGGTTATAGATCTGTCCGCCAAAACTGTTTGTATCGAGGTTTCAAACACCAAACTGAATGTCTTTCACACTTTACTTTACTATTTACTTTATATTTAACAACAATTTATTGTTAGTTGTTCCAAATAAAAATCATAAAAAAAATAAGAACGGGCAACTAAACTCGTGATCACTCTTTTAAATAGCCAATATAATGTATATAAATTTTATTTTTAAAAGGAGCTGCAACTGTTTTACATTGTACTTCATTACTTGTAAGAAATAATATTTCAAAAAAATTGCTACAGACATAATACTTAAAAAAATACTGCAGTTACTAAATTAAGTTAGCGTCCCAATGTGAATATTGTGTAACAGGAGCATCACTTACGTCTTAACGTAGGCCATGTTAAGAACCATGGTGAAATTTGACCGTAGAACTGAAAGAAATAGAAAGATTTGGCACTCTATGACAATCTTCTGTTTAATTCGTATGTACCAGAAGCCAAGCCTGCAGAATCTGTACTTAAACAACAATATAACTGATAAACATAAAATTAATAGAGCTCCATTCACTCTAGTTAAATAATATATTTTTTAACTAGAGTGAATGGAGCTCTGAAGGCGTTTATGAATAGCCAAAACATCTCCAAAAAGGCACGTTTGGCTGTGTATAGAGGGGTGTTAGTACTTACTCTTATGTATGGTAGTGATAGTTGGGTATGGCAGAAGAGTCATGAAAGTAGAATAAATTCTGTAGAAATGAGAGCACTGAGAAGTATGTGTGGTGTTTCTTTGACTGACAGAGTAAAGAATTGTGTGATAAGAGAGTGTTGTGGGGTAAAAGAAGATGTAGTGACAAGCATCGAGAAAGGTATGCTAAGATGGTTTGGGCACGTGGAGAGGATGGATGACGAAAGACTGACCAAGCAGATATATAAGGCAAGTGTGAAAGGGACAGGACGAAGGGGAAGGCCTAGGCGGACGTTCTCTGACCAGATTGGAGACATCCTAAAAACAGGACAGGTTAGAAGTACCCTGAACAGAAGAGCATGCATGAGGAATCTGATGGGAGTGAGTGAAGCAAGAGAGATACTCGTATGTCAGGATCGTTGCAAATGGCGTTCCATAGTCTCTGCCTACCCCTCCGGGAAACAAGCGTGAGTCTATGTATGTATGTATCTTTAACTAGAGGAGGCCCGCGGTTACACCCGCGTTATTTAAGGCTACTGCTCCGCTCCGCTTCCTGAGATTAGCGCGTTCAACCAAACAAACTCTTCAGCTTTATATATTATTATAAGATTATGTTAATATTGTAGGTAAATTACCTACACAAGTACAGAAAAAATCATCGTTCGTATAAGCCATCTATTACCTGGCGCCCACCCTAACCGAAGGGTACAATTGGTATAAGCGAATTATCAACGTGGCTGTCACCCCAAAAATAATTGTTGCCATCTTCACACTTTGTGACGTCATAATATTGATAATGAATAATTAGAAACTTACATACGCTTTGATTCTTTTACTCTCAATACGGCTTCAACCGTCTTGGAGTCGTGTCTTGTTGCGAGTAGGACAAAGTTCATCATCAATATGTTGTTCGCAGCGGTTGCTGTGTTTCTCCTAGCTGTCTCTGGTGAGTGTTTTACTGAAAGGGGTAGTACACTTGAATATTTTCTTGCAAGTGCTGATACACTTGAGCATTCACTTGTTATAAGCGTTCTGTAGAATATTACGTTACTGATATACATGTTATCGCTCGCTTAATAATGCGCCCGGTAGATGGCAATAGGCTCGCCCCCTATTACATTGGGACCTAAACATAACTGGCGAAACGTGGGTTTATAATAGACCTCTGCCTACCCCTTCGGGGATAAAAGGCATGAAGCTATGTGTGATATACATGAGCATTTTAGCGAGCATTCAAGTCTGTTCCGACGAACATACTATCAAAAATACAATAAATTTGCTTCGGTCTTTTTTTCGATTAGAGCGTTCGCTAGAAAGATCGTGAAATGTTGTTTGCGATGCTTGGTTCTGTTCATGGTACAGTTTGACAAATTTAAAAACGATTAATGCTAGATGTTCTGTTACAAGTGAATGTTCCAGTCTATCAGCACCGTAAGCATTTTTACTTCACAAAATTTCTAAGTTGCTTTTCGTTAGGTAAATAAGAGCACCGGTTGCAATAGTGCACTATTTGTCCTTCTTCTTTATTTATTTATTTATTTATTTAAGACTTTATACACAAACAAGGTGTACATAGGTGGACATAATGCCATGAGGCATTCTCTACCTGTCAACCTACAGGTGGTGCAGAGATAGATGTGGTAGGTGTAATAACGGATTTTAAAAGGATGTCATATTCTTAATTTTATAATGTAAATTAAAGAAATATCAACATAAAACGACCTAAAATGTAAATTTAGAAACAAATGGGAAATATATATACGTACATATATACACTTAAATGCATATATTATAACAAATAAATATACATAAACATAAATATCATACAAATTATATTAAAGATATATATCTATATACATATATAATACAAAAAATAAATATAAGGGTACATACTTAAATACATACATACTTATAATACATATAATACATAAATACATACATACTTATAATAAGGGATGAGAGTGATGTGCAGATTCCTTTAATCTTTTAAATAGGAGATCCCGTACTTTCAATTTGAATGCAAAACGGTTAGTGGACAATCTGATTTCAAGAGGGAGCGCGTTCCAGAGTAGGATAGACTGTACAACAAAGAAAGAGTTGACAAACCCAGAAGAATGACTGGGGCACGAAAGAAGAAGATTCTGCGAAGAACGAAGGTCTCTCTCATGTGTAGATGATAGGTATTGGAAATACTCAGAAAGATAAGAAGGAGGAGAGGGAGACTTAAGAATCATGAAGAGAGTAGTGAGAGCACGCAAGCACCGGCGTCGACGAATAGGCAACCAATTAAGTTCTGAACGATAAGTAGAGACATGGTCATACTTACGAAGATTAAAAATGAATCGAATGCAGTTATTGAGAAGTCGGTCATATTTATTGAGATATTCTGCATTCAGGTCATAATAGCACATATCACCATAGTCGATTAAGGGAAATATTAAAGCCTGCACAAGCATAGTTTTAGTCCTGGATGGAAGGAATTTTTTTAGACGATATAGTGCTATAAGTGTTCCGGTTACTTTCTGACTAACATTAGACACCTGGGCCTGCCAATCGAGAGTGGAATCTATATTTAACCCAAGGTCTTTGACGACTGAGTTGAAAGGGATGATTAGACCGTTAAACTTTACAGGCAGCAGAGTATTTAAATCTAATTTAGGCACTAAACGGCGACTGCCTACAATAATGGCCTGGCATTTTGCTGGGTTTACGTCTAGACCAAATCGATTGCACCAATCCATCATCGTCTCAAGATCTCTGTTCAAGTCAGCAATGGCTGTTGATATATTTTCCACTCTCGCTTGGGAGTACAACTGCAAGTCATCAGCATAGAGATGATACGCACACCGAAGATTAGGAGTTAAGAAGTTAATAAAAATTGAGAAGAGTAAAGGAGAGAGAATGCCACCTTGAGGAACACCAGAGCCGATCTCACGCCAACTCGACGTAGTCTTGTCAACGCGAACTAACTGCTGACGTTCCTGAAGATAATTTGAGAACCATTCCAGTACAACAGGTGAGACCAAGAGATGGGAAAGGATAGATAGAAGGATATCGTGACTGACGGTATTGAACGCGTTCGAGAAGTCGACCAAGGTCAGCACAGTGACCTTAGTATCCTCCATACCGGCTCTAATATCGCCAGTCACTTTAAGGAGGGCGGAAGTTATGCTACGTCCAGGTCTAAATCCAGATTAGAACGGAATGAGTAAGTTGTTAAGGTAAACAAATCGAGACAACTGCTTATGTACACAAGCTTCCACTACTTTGGATAGGAAAGGAAGAATAGAGATAGGACGGAAATGATTGGGTAGTGTAGGGTTCGAGATCTTAGGAAGAGGGATTACAAAAGCTTTACGCCAGAGGGACGGGAAGGAACCACTGTCCAACGAGAAATTGACAATGTGGGTAATGGGAAGGATGAGATGATCAAGGATCGGAATGATCATGTGGCGGCTAAGAGAGTCGTAGCCCACTGCATTGGATCGAATGGAGAGGATTATCTTCTTGACCTCACCCGAAGTAACTGGAGAAAAATTAAATGGGTCTATGTTGGGACGAGGGAGGGCAGCAACAAAGGCCACCGTTTGACACCTGGTTTGGTTATCCAATTGAGAGGTAGTTGAGAAATGAATATTTAAATCCTCCAAACCAACCGTCAAACGGGGACCAGTAAGTTGCTGTTTGCCAATACCTAGAGTTCCAAGGAACTTCCAGATATTGGCTGGAGAAGAGGAGTTTATACTGTCGAAAATATGGCGGCGTTTAGCATTGCGAATCATCTGATTACACCGATTTCTTGCAGTCTTGTACAGGCTCCAGTTTTCGTCAGAACGCTCTTTTTTAAACCTCCGGAAAGCTCTGTCGTGACGCCTCATGGCCATTTGAACACCTCTGGTAAGCCAAGGAGCAGGAGGACGTCTTAATTTAATTTATCTCACGGGTGCATGTTTGTCATAAAGATTAAGCACAATGTTGTTAAGAATATAAACTTTTTCGTCAACTGTAGAGGCTGCTATCAGTGGGTTCCAATTAAGCACGGAAGCCTCTTCTTGAAGTTTCTCAACATCCATTTTTCCAAAACTACGCAAGTGCAGAACCTTAGGACGAGATTTAGGTGGTTTGAGGTTATAGGAGAGGAAGATAAGATCATGATGGGAGAAACCAGGAGCAGGGAATTGGCAGTGGGAATGGACCAGGGATGGAGCAGATGTAATGATTATGTCTAACCAGGAATCAACACCGTCGATATTGTGGTGAGTGGGTCCAAGAGGAAGGGTGTGAAGACTGGCAGACTCAATCAATTTTAGGAGTTTTTGGGGACGAGAGGAATCGATGGAAAGGAGGTCAGTGTTGAAATCTCCCATGATGATATGATGAGCATATTCTGACCCTATAGATTCCAGAATCGATTCAATACTGGAGAAGTAATTTATAGTGGGGGGACAATAAACAACTCCTCTTTACTACAGGAGAAAGTTGTTATACTATTTGTTTTTTATTTACGGATAGCTATATTGAACCTGTAGTCCATTAAAAAGTTACATTTTGGGTTGCATTCATCTGATGACGAAATTATGTGCGCGTGGGATTTGGAGGTCTCGGGTTCGATTCCCGGGTCGGGCAAAGTGTTATTGGGTTTTTCCGTTAGGAAATTCTCAGTAGCAGCACGGAGTCTGGTAATGTGCCCGGTACGGCAATAGGCTCGCCCCCTATTACGTGGGACCTAAAAATTCATGACGAAATGTGGGTGTAATATTACACCTCTGCCTACCCTTTCGGGGATACAGGCGTGAGTCTATAATAAAAAATTATAATAATAATTAAATTTTCTACGACTATGGTTCTGAAACTTTTTTCATAAAGCCAAAATTAAAAAGTTGTATCTTTATTAGTGTTGTATCATGTCAATTTTTACGTTTTTCCATTTTAACCGTGTCCCAAGTCTTTGAAATTAGCCAGGATTTGGCACACGGTCTGATCAAGCGCGGGTATTACATTTTTGATGGAGAACTTTGAAGGAAAGTCGCATTTTTGTCAGTAATTTATTATTTTCCTTAATTAATATTGATATCTCCAATAATTTGACTACAAGTGTCCCCAGCAGTTTTTGCATTGCAGTATTCTCTGGCTGGGCAGACTATCAATTTCAGATGCCACAGATAGAGTTTGTTATTATTTTTCAACCCTAGTTTTAGAAGAGTCGTTGTAATAAGTGAAAATTTGACCTTATAGTACTGTAAAGTCACAACTTGGAAGACTAGCTCTTGTTTTGGAAGGAGTAAAGACATATAAAGTGTATTTTTTTTACTGAATATGAAATAAATGGTATAATTTGAAAAGAAAATGTGTTGCAAATTTGCTCCAATTTTCGTGTGTAACTTTGTTATTTTAATTTTACGAATAAATGTTACGGAATCAGTTGTAGAAAATTTTATTTGTAACCAAATAATTATGTTTTGATTTTTTTCTGTACGTCTAATAGTTTGCCAGATAAACTAGACAACCCATTTGTATAATTTTTTCACAATGGCGGCCGCAAGACACAGGCTGCGACCCCACAAACATGGATTTAATTTTACAATACTTTTACCCTTGACATCTATTAAATATATATCCCATAAAAACAATACTTCTCAAAAATACCAAGTCTCGCGACCGTAAAAAGTTGTGAGATCCTTGTAATAGCAATTCAGTTAATAAAAAATCTTTAATGTTTTAATTAAATAGATTGACTCGGCCATCGCATGAAAACACAATAGTTATATCTCATAAGTAATACATATATAAATTAGATTGTTGCACTTACTTAAAATAATATCTCTTGTGCTAAATTCAAAACCTTGATAAGACTGTTGTATCTTTTTGACTAGCTGAGAAAACCAAAAACTTACATTGTCAGAACTGTTTTCGACAAGTCATACTTATTGGGATAAGTATTCCAAATATATCATGTACTTCATTGCATGTCTGTGGAGGCGTTTCAATTATTTACGAAAATTTTAAGTGCTTTTGACTACTTTTCAAATTAAAAGTTGTATTGTTTGAAGGTGAGCTATTTTATTTCGTTTTATATACGTAGTCAATTGAAATGTTAAATTTTTTGAGCTTAGCGTACATTTATCAGTAGGCGCAATTTTATGAAATGAAATTATTCTTTATTTGTGTAAACTTTTAAAGTGCTTACGAAACATCAATTTTAAATTGATCAGTTTGTACAGATTTACGATTTTTTTGTGTTGAATAAGCCCATAAAACAGTTACTTATTTTGTCGAGGTGGGTGCTATAAACAACAAGATTATACTTATGTCTAGTATTTCCAGCGTGAAGATCACTTTTTTTACTAAATTTGTCGACATTTTTGTGGACATAATTATAACAGATTATCGTATATATGTTGCGATACAACAGTTAGAATGCTTATCTCACTGAACTTTTCTCTTAAAGAGAAACACAAGGAGCGAGATTGTAAATTGCCCTTATTGCTCTTTTCTACAGAACAAATGTTGTATTAAGGTCTTCAATATTCCCCCTGACAAGGTTCCCATAAGACATAACCCAAGTAACACATCAAAGTTGTATAATGGCCGACTTACAGCATTTTTGTATCGTTTTCGCATTTTGAGCTGGTTCTATAGTAGCATTACAAACGTTTATACGGCTACTGTAGTGCTTATTTGGGCACAAATTATACGGCTTAAGATCCAAAATAGGCTTTACAATAGTTGTTTAATTGCTTTACAGGTGCATTATATAAGCATTATTCTGGTCAAAGAAAGTGTCAATTGCATTCAAGAAGCATTATTGTGGTCAATGCAGTTGCCAATCGCATTAAAGAAGAATTATTACGGTCAATAAAGTTGTAATGAAGATGTTAAATGCATTACAAAGGCATGAGACTAGCATTATCTTGTAGTAAAAGAATTATTGGAGCTATTTAAATGTTTACAGTTAGAACTTAAAAAACCTTACCTCATTGCAAAAACATCTCTAATACCACGGTTCAAATGTCATATTACAATTTTGACGTTGTACCTAAAAAGTATATTTGTCACGAAATATTATGGACGAAAAAATGTACGAGTGAAACCATATTTGTTTTCATCAAAACAAAGTTTACAATATTGGATAAGTTTTTGAGCTTTTGCTATGTCATGCCATCAAATATTACGGCGCAATGCAGTTTACCGTAAATGTATACATATATTTCATTTAAAATTTTCACGTTTGATATTTTGAGGTTTTAATATAAAATGTTATAAGTGTGAGTGTGTGTTATAAGTAAAGATAAGTGTGAAATAAAAAAAGCATGATGTATTCCTAGTACAGAATTAATTTTACATAATTAACATATTAGTATTTCGTGGGCAGTATCAAATTTTGCTATATCATTATTTTATAGGTATTCGCTGTTATAAATAGGTACGGATGATAATATTTTTTTGTTATAAAATATTTACAAAATTGTGTCGGTCTAAAAGCAGCCTGGTGATAGTCTAAAAAAGCTAATTAATGCCACCAGCAGTATAAATACTCACACGTGAACAACTATTAAGCCAGACACCAGAGAGAAGACGTTTTATGAACCACTGTAATGCCATTGTTTAAAAAGCAGTTCTATTTGCGTTCACCGGTATACCAGTAGACTTAGTCTAAACTGAAATAATGCCATAACTTGAACGCAATTTTGGGAATCCTTGAGCCAAAAATAAAACCCACTTTAATATTTTCGTACAGCCTTAATCCGTTTGCCAAGAGTTGATAAAAATACTTTCTGAACGCATCATCTACATAACTATTCCTGCGCGTGGCTTATTAAAATGATTAGGTGCTGTCAAAAAAAATATACCTGTCTCCAATATGGCCGACAAATGGCTTTACAAATATAATAAAATATATGTAGGTATATACAGTTTTACGCATTATACTAAGTCACTTGAGAGCTGGTAGCTGTACAATAGAACTCAATTGATCTTTAAAAATGCAAGCATTACAATGATTCACGTTAATATGAACAGCAGCTCTAGGCTGCTACTTACCACTTAAAAAAGCTACTACACAGCAAAGGGCATTAAAAACAGCTTAAAGCTGTATAACGGATTTACGGTGCATTATAATGGCACAAGTTTATGCTATTCAGCAGCATTAGGCATCATCTTATTACTTAAAAATGCTATTGTAGACCCTAAGGCACTAAAAATAGTTGAAAGCTGTACAGCTGCTTTGTGGTTTGCTACACTAAAACTACAGGCTTTACAAAACGTTTTGGTATGCCAATATCCAACCCTTATACAATTTTAAGCATTATAATAGTTTTGAAATGCCAGCATAAGGCGTCAAGATGCTCGGTGAACTTATATAAAGTGTTGATACGGCCCTAAGTTCTATATGAGTTAACTATTCGTTTGTTAAAATGCTTCCTGTGTTACTTGGGAATACTATAAAAGTAACTGAAATAAACCATTCTAGCTGTTTCTATATCTGTAAAGCGTCTAATTGTCTTAACTGCATAAGCTGCAGAATTAAGTTTGCCCGAAAGTCCTACTAATATTATAAATGTGAAAGTTTGTGAAGATGTATGTATGGATGTTTGTTACTCTTTCACGCAAAAACTACTGAACGGATTTGGATGAAACTTTACAGTAATATAGTTTATACATCAGAATAACACATAGGCTACAATTTAAAACATTTTTGGATAATGTTGCCATAATATAAGGAAAAGTATCAACTAAGTCGGCAAAAATCCTGAGCTCTGAAAGCTATTAATTGGAATTTTACCCCCTTCCTGAATTCCTGATGACAGATTGATCAGATTTTTGGTATACACTCATATTGTCATCAAGATTTAAAAGAATTTAAATGATTGTAAATTCAAGATGGCCGCCGATACAAAATGGCAGATTACATATTACTTCACAACAACCTCAATATGGGTTTCAAATGAAAGGGCTTGATTGGTAGAATAGAGCTCACTATGAAAAATCGAAGATGGCCGCCGCCACAAAATGGCGGATTACTTATTTTCCACAAATACTTCAATATGGGTATCAAATGAAAGGACTTGATTCGTAGAATAGAGCTCACTATGAAAAATTCAAGATGGCCGCCGCGACAAAATGGTGGATTTCTTATTTTCCTCAAACAGTTCAATATGGGTGTCAAATGAAAGGGCTTGATTCGTAGAATAGAGCTCACTATGAAAAATCCAAGATGGCTGTCGCCGCAAAATGGCGGATTACATATTTTCCACAAATACCTCAATATGGGTATCGAATGAAAGGACTTGATTCGTAGAATAGAGCTCACTATGAAAAATTCAAGATGGCCGCCGCGACAAAATGGTGGATTTTTTATTTTCCTCAAACAGTTCAATATGGGTATCAAATGAAAAGGCTTGATTCGTAGTGTATAGCTCACTATGAAAAATCCAAGATGGCTGTCGCTGCAAAATGGCGGATTACATATTTTCCACAAATACCTCAATATGGGTATCAAATGAAAGGGTTTGATTGGTAGAATAGAGCTCACTATGAATAATTCAAGATGGCCGCCACAACAAAATGGCGAATTACCTATATTCCACAAATACCTCAATATGGGTATCGAACGACAGGGTTTGATTGGTAGCAAAGGGATCACTATGAAAAGATAATGAGAAGTATCAACTAACAACAAAAGCAAAAACTTGAAAATAAAATTAACTAAAAAAAATCGTTTTGGGCGTAGCATATCCAGAGTAAACATTATGATAGAAATTTCGCTTGCCCAACTATTTTATATTTGTCTGATCAATACCCCACATTGATGAGAACATTAGTACGAGCTGGTAGCTAGGACTTACCGAATAAATTTTAAGCTTTTAGTACATAACCTCTAACTACATAATTTTTATTGTAATAAAACAGTTTAACATAAAAAAAAATGTTTTTTACAATGCTCATTGTAGAGTAGTTATCAAATTGATAGATTTATTGCCTTCAGTATTTAATGTAGATGAACTTTGTCTTTTACAGTAAGTAGTAAGTTATTTGGACCTGTTTATATGTATGCTACACGGCTAATGTGCAGATCCGTCTGAGATGAAATTTGATATGGATAGTCTGAAGCCTGGGGAAGTACAAAGGCAACTCTTTATTTCACTTTCATGCGGGCGAAGCCGCGGGCGAAAGCTAGTCTTTCTATATGTGGACCCCACTGAAGTTTGGTATGAAGCATAATACCTAGAAACATGGTTGTCCCGACATGCTCAATTCTGGATTCCTTAAGTTGTATATTTGTTTCCATGTGTTTAACATTGGGCATTGAGAATTTTAATAGTTTAGTTTTTTTATCATAATGTAATAAATTATTTATGTACATTAAACCAAATAACAACTTTAGAGGGTGCATTGTTTACTTCGTTAAAACTGCTCTGTTGTCGTTTAATATTAAAAATTAAGGAGTTTAGGTAATATAATAAATCGTCAATATCAATCAAGAAAAGATATGGGTCGAGGATTGAACCCTGTGGGACGCCTATTTTTAAGACGTAATCTGGATATTTCTTCATTCTGGATTCTTTTGCCCAAATAAGAAACCAAGAGATCGAGAGCTTTGTGCCTAATGCGGTAATGATAAAATTTCCTGACTAGAGTGTCATGATGTACACATTCAAACGCTTTTGATAAGTCGCAAAAAAAATCTCATGGTGTAGATTATGTCTATTAAAATTACTGCGCTATTGGCTAAGGATTATTTTTCAAAAATTTTACGAACTGACGGCAATACAGAAATAGGTCGAAAATAAGAGGGGTCGGTTGTGTTACCAGATATAAAGAAAGATCTGCGGGCACGGCAGTGCCCCCACCAAGCCGAGCAAAAAAGCGGCGATTTTTTATTAACTGAATTGCTATTACAAGGATCTCACAACTTTTTACGGTCGCGAGACTTGGTATTTTTGACAAGTATTGTTTTTATGGGATATAACTTTACTATATTTCATTAAGTCAGGAAATATTCCAGAAGCGACGCAACCATTGACTACAGCTGCAATATGTGAAGCAATTTTATGGTAATAATACATGAAACAGTCTTCCTTGACAAACCCATTTTATTTTCAACTAACCGACTTTGTATTACATGGATCTCACAAGTTTTGACGGTCGCGAGACTTGATATTTTTGACAAGTATTGTTTTTCTGGGATCTCATTTCTTTTTGTAGATAGTCTACTTTGTCCTTTCCGGTACCTTCTACTTCTTGTACACTAACAAAGAATTTTCTTACTTAAAGCTCTGCAAATGTAACTTTGTAATCCCTAATATTTATAAGGAATTACAAAGTTATTTATGCAGTTGATGTATCTTGAAAACTAGAAAGAAATTGAAAAATATTTTAAATTTTCCTTGATTCATATACTTAACACTAATGGTATTCTAAATTTGAAGCTTCTATGTCTGCTAGAAGTGCGTTAGACTTTTGATGATCGGTCAGTGAGTGCCAAATTATTAATTTTGGCTCGTTATAATTCTTAAACTACTAGTTCAAATTTAATGAAATTTTAAATACACCATGTTTATACAATGCTTGCATGGTTACTTAAAAATCAGGCTCCTAGTTTTATCCACAATGAAGTTATAGGGGGTCGAAAATGGCCTAAATTGCTTCGAGAAAAGTATGGTAAGGCCGTGCCGCTTTTTTGCTCGGCTTGGTGGGGGCACTGCCGTGCCCCCAGATCTTTCTTTATATCTGGTAACACAACCGACCCCTCTTATTTTCGACCTATTTCTGTATTGCCGTCAGTTCGTAAAATTTTTGAAAAATAATCCTTAGCCAATAGCGCAGTAATTTTAATAGACATAATCTACACCATGAGATTTTTTTTGCGACTTATCAAAAGCGTTTGAATGTGTACATAATGACACTCTAGTCAGGAAATTTTATCATTACTGCATTAGGCACAAAGCTCTCGATCTCTTGGTTTCTTATTTGGGCAACAGAATCCAGAATGAAGAAATATCCAGATTACGTCTTAAAAATAGGCGTCCCACAGGGTTCAATCCTCGACCCATATCTTTTCTTGATTGATATTGACGATTTATTATATTACCTAAACTCCTTAATTTTTAATATTAAACGACAACAGAGCAGTTTTAACGAAGTAAACAATGCACCCTCTAAAGTTGTTATTTGGTTTAATGTACATAAATGATTTATTACATTATGATAAAAAAACTAAACTATTAAAATTCTCAATGCCCAATGTTAAACACATGGAAACAAATATACAACTTAAGGAATCCAGAATTGAGCATGTCGGGACAACCATGTTTCTAGGTATTATGCTTCATACCAAACTTCAGTGGGGTCCACATATAGAAAGACTTTCGGGCAAACTTAATTCTGCAGCTTATGCAGTTAAGACAATTAGACGCTTTACAGATATAGAAACAGCTAGAATGGTTTATTTCAGTTACTTTTATAGTATTCCCAAGTAACACAGGAAGCATTTTAACAAACGAATAGTTAACTCATATAGAACTTAGGGCCGTATCAACACTTTATATAAGTTCACCGAGCATCTTGACGCCTTATGCTGGCATTTCAAAACTATTATAATGCTTAAAATTGTATAAGGGTTGGATATTGGCATACCAAAACGTTTTGTAAAGCCTGTAGTTTTAGTGTAGCAAACCACAAAGCAGCTGTACAGCTTTCAACTATTTTTAGTGCCTTAGGGTCTACAATAGCATTTTTAAGTAATAAGATGATGCCTAATGCTGCTGAATAGCATAAACTTGTGCCATTATAATGCACCGTAAATCCGTTATACAGCTTTAAGCTGTTTTTAATGCCCTTTGCTGTGTAGTAGCTTTTTTAAGTGGTAAGTAGCAGCCTAGAGCTGCTGTTCATATTAACGTGAATCATTGTAATGCTTGCATTTTTAAAGATCAATTGAGTTCTATTGTACAGCTACCAGCTCTCAAGTGACTTAGTATAATGCGTAAAACTGTATATACCTACATATATTTTATTATATTTGTAAAGCCATTTGTCGGCCATATTGGAGACAGGTATATTTTTTTTGACAGCACCTAATCATTTTAATAAGCCACGCGCAGGAATAGTTATGTAGATGATGCGTTCAGAAAGTATTTTTATCAACTCTTGGCAAACGGATTAAGGCTGTACGAAAATATTAAAGTGGGTTTTATTTTTGGCTCAAGGATTCCCAAAATTGCGTTCAAGTTATGGCATTATTTCAGTTTAGACTAAGTCTACTGGTATACCGGTGAACGCAAATAGAACTGCTTTTTAAACAATGGCATTACAGTGGTTCATAAAACGTCTTCTCTCTGGTGTCTGGCTTAATAGTTGTTCACGTGTGAGTATTTATACTGCTGGTGGCATTAATTAGCTTTTTTAGACTATCACCAGGCTGCTTTTAGACCGACACAATTTTGTAAATATTTTATAACAAAAAAATATTATCATCCGTACCTATTTATAACAGCGAATACCTATAAAATAATGATATAGCAAAATTTGATACTGCCCACGAAATACTAATATGTTAATTATGTAAAATTAATTCTGTACTAGGAATACATCATGCTTTTTTTATTTCACACTTATCTTTACTTATAACACACACTCACACTTATAACATTTTATATTAAAACCTCAAAATATCAAACGTGAAAATTTTAAATGAAATATATGTATACATTTACGGTAAACTGCATTGCGCCGTAATATTTGATGGCATGACATAGCAAAAGCTCAAAAACTTATCCAATATTGTAAACTTTGTTTTGATGAAAACAAATATGGTTTCACTCGTACATTTTTTCGTCCATAATATTTCGTGACAAATATACTTTTTAGGTACAACGTCAAAATTGTAATATGACATTTGAACCGTGGTATTAGAGATGTTTTTGCAATGAGGTAAGGTTTTTTAAGTTCTAACTGTAAACATTTAAATAGCTCCAATAATTCTTTTACTACAAGATAATGCTAGTCTCATGCCTTTGTAATGCATTTAACATCTTCATTACAACTTTATTGACCGTAATAATTCTTCTTTAATGCGATTGGCAACTGCATTGACCACAATAATGCTTCTTGAATGCAATTGACACTTTCTTTGACCAGAATAATGCTTATATAATGCACCTGTAAAGCAATTAAACAACTATTGTAAAGCCTATTTTGGATCTTAAGCCGTATAATTTGTGCCCAAATAAGCACTACAGTAGCCGTATAAACGTTTGTAATGCTACTATAGAACCAGCTCAAAATGCGAAAACGATACAAAAATGCTGTAAGTCGGCCATTATACAACTTTGATGTGTTACTTGGGTTATGTCTTATGGGAACCTTGTCAGGGGGAATATTGAAGACCTTAATACAACATTTGTTCTGTAGAAAAGAGCAATAAGGGCAATTTACAATCTCGCTCCTTCTGTTTCTCTTTAAGAGAAAAGTTCAGTGAGATAAGCATTCTAACTGTTGTATCGCAACATATATACGATAATCTGTTATAATTATGTCCACAAAAATGTCGACAAATTTAGTAAAAAAAGTGATCTTCACGCTGGAAATACTAGACATAAGTATAATCTTGTTGTTTATAGCACCCACCTCGACAAAATAAGTAACTGTTTTATGGGCTTATTCAACACAAAAAAATCGTAAATCTGTACAAACTGATCAATTTAAAATTGATGTTTCGTAAGCACTTTAAAAGTTTACACAAATAAAGAATAATTTCATTTCATAAAATTGCGCCTACTGATAAATGTACGCTAAGCTCAAAAAATTTAACATTTCAATTGACTACGTATATAAAACGAAATAAAATAGCTCACCTTCAAACAATACAACTTTTAATTTGAAAAGTAGTCAAAAGCACTTAAAATTTTCGTAAATAATTGAAACGCCTCCACAGACATGCAATGAAGTACATGATATATTTGGAATACTTATCCCAATAAGTATGACTTGTCGAAAACAGTTCTGATAATGTAAGTTTTTGGTTTTCTCAGCTAGTCAAAAAGATACAACAGTCTTATCAAGGTTTTGAATTTAGCACAAGAGATATTATTTTAAGTAAGTGCTACAGGACGATTTTCTCGGATTAACTTTTTCACTAGTTTTTATTCCTATATTTTCTAACTAGCGGTTATAGCTAAGTATGAGTACAGAAAACTGCCCAGGGAACAAATCTACGGCGGCAATAAATGTATGTTTGTTTTGCACATCTCTCATTACTTAATTACTTATCTTGATTTGCATCGAAATTAAATCGTCGTTTCGAAAAACAACGAAATTGCAGAACATATAAAAGTTTGAATACTTTATTGCTGTCAAAGAGATAAAATTGTCCAATTAATATAAGTTTATAAATATGTACATACGCACTAAACATAGAAACATCCAGACCGAAACAAACATCCATGTTCACACACACAAATGTTCGGAGACCCGGTGGCGTAGCGGGAGTGTAACCGACTGCCATGCCGAAGGTCGCAGGTTCCATTCCCACTCAAGTTTATCCATTGTCTACTAAATATTGTAAAACTTCTGATTACTTTGGAAATAGATATTTTTGTGTGTAGGTGGCAAAATATTAGAATTGTTAAATTACGGTTGATGTTAATAAAAGAGTTATAGCTTCGTTATCAAAACACATTAATAAAATATCTAAATAAAATTTATTCGCAGCAAAAATTTATTATAAACGTTTCTAAACATGATACGTGAACGATCATTGAGTCAAAGACAATCATGCTATTTCAAAATAATATAAAGTAATGTTTTAAATAATTATGTTTTGTTTACCTAATAGTACGAATATGCTTAAAATATTCTAGCTACACACTAGGCACCTATGCTAAACAAATTGCTAAAACATATTATCTAAGATGTTAAAACATTGAAATTAAACTACAGTTTGCCGTGTGGTTGACGGCATAGAATACAAGTGTCACCACCCCCTATCTTCCCGTGGGTGTCGTAAGAGGCGACTAAGGGATAACACGATGCAAATATCATCTTTGCGTACACGGAAAACTCGACATCAAACCCTATACGACTGCCTCGTTGGTCTCGCGGCATAAATGTGCGCGTGGGATCGGTCCCGGGTTCGATTCCTGGGTCGGGCGGTGTTATTGGGTTTTTCTATCACGAAATTCTCAGTAGCAGCACGGAGTCTGGAAATGTGCCCGGTACGGCAATGGGCTCGCCCCTTATTACGTAGGACTAAAGTATATCTGGCGAAAAGTGGGTGTAGAAATACACCTCTGCCTACCCCTTCGGGGATAAAAGGCGTGACGATATGTATGTAGTTTACGGATTTTATCGCGTTATATTGGTTTCACTGGTTATTACATTTAAACCAAATGATCTAGAAACTACATTTTTATTAAAAGCCAACGTTTTGAAATCTTTACAGGATTCATGTTCACGGCAGACTGAGGTGATATTTGTCTTTCTCTTGACTTGAAAAGTTATCTCAAAGTACCCGAACATTTTTCAACTATTGGTGTTACTATCTACGCAGAATGTGCTCACTGTGTTTTGGTGTCTTCTGGTGACTTTGTCATTCTTGGGTTTCATTAGCCTGATAACAGGGTCCCAAGCTGGAGGAACATTCCAACCATCTTCCCTATTGAAATTAGGATGTTTTTTTTATTTCAATAGCTTCACGTATCATTCTTGGAATAAAGCGGTGTTCCTTTGCGAGTATCTAGGGTTTATCAAATCGCAGGTAATAGTTGGTTCCTTGTTCTACATGTTCACACACAGCAGACTTCGTCGAGCGTTTGTAGTGTTTAATGTCAGCTATATGTTCCTTTAGTCGAATGCCTATGCTTATCTTGGTTTGTCCAATGTATGAGAGCCCACACTCACAGTCTATCTTGTAAGCCCCGGCCCCTTTTAAGGGTAACTGACTCTTGACAGATGGTAATAATTGGCATATCTTCGTTTGCGGCTTGTAGAAAGCAGAAATGTTGTCGGTCACGCCCTTGATGTATGGAAGGACAGCAGGTTGTTTTTCTAGTGTGGCTTGCTTGTTCTTCAGGGATCTGTGACGTTGGCGCGGCGGTCGGAGCTTGTTGTATTGCAGAACTTGCTTGACATGTTGAAGCTCGGAGTCCTGGTGTTTCTTGTCACAGATCCCCCGGGCTCTCTGAAACAAAGACATTCCTACGGTAGCTAACTGTTTAGGATGGTGGTGAGATTCACCGTTTAAGTACCTATTTGTATGTGTCTTTGTCCTATACACAGTGTGGCTCAAAGAGTTGTTTTTGTTCCTGATAACAAGTACATCTAAGAAAGCTAAATAATTGTTTGCCTCTTATTCCATGTTAATTTTATGTGGTTATGAATAGAATTAAGATGGTCTAGGGATACATTAACACTATCTGTTGGTAAAATTGTAAAAGTGTCATCTACATACCGCTTGTAGAACCTCGGTGTGATGGTTGCAGTCTGCAGGGCTCGCGCCTCGAAGTTCTCCATGAAGATGTCAGCAACAACAGGCGATACTGGAGAGCCCATTACGACACCGTCTACTTGTATGTAGTATTTCTCATCCCATAACAGATAGCCAGTTGTTAAGCAGTGTTTCAATATTTCTGCATATTCCTCAGGCATGTTGTTCTCTATTAGCTTCCTTCTATTTATTTCAATACAGTCATGTGCCGTAAAGGATTCCTGCCATTTTGTCAGTGAAATAAAACACCTACATCTCTCTGACAAGGAAACTATGGTTAGTTTTGATGTACAGTCATTATTCACATGCTTATTGTTTAACATTCGCGTAAACCCAAAAAAATATTAAGATGTTATAAAATTGAAGAAATTAAATCAAATCAAATCATATTTGATTTGTTAAACATAGGTAAACAATAGTTGGTTATCGACATATATAATAGTACCTACGCTATGCTTTGTTATTTAGACATAATTAAACAATAAAATAATCAATATAAAATGTTAATTTAAATACATATTATGATAATTTGAATTGTCAAATTGGTAAATGCATAGCAACACAATAGTAATCGACATTATTTAACATTTATGTTCGCGACAGACATAAAAAACCCTATAGTGAATAGTGTATTCGAAACCGCGAGTGAAAATCGTGTAAAAATAGTGCTATCCAATCGTGCAGTGCGTCCGGGAACCGAACCCGGTGTGGGTTCGGTTCCCGGACTCGTCAAAGTGATAAAATAACGCTAACATAGTGAAAATTCGCGAATCGTTAATAAGAAGTGCCGTGTAGTGCATAAACATTAAAAGTATACGTGTGCTAGCCGTAGGGACTTAGATATCGATCATAAATAGTGTTATCAGTTGTAATAGATAAGAACTAATAGTTGATAAACAGCTGTTTTGTTTACATAGTCGTTTCATAGTTTTATATGTGTTTTTTAACTTTGAACAGGCTTGAAATCATGTCTAAATAGTTTCTTGTCGCTAGTTATTGGTTTATATAGTCAAAATAATCGTAATAACACACATTTGCATGTATATCATAAACTTTGTTCATGTACGATAATGTTTACTTAAGAAAGTTTGTATTTTTATTTATGCAATATCTGGAATTTAAACTTTCGTGGTCACTATAATTACTTTGTACTGTTCCTACGGGATATATACCACGTACCTTTGTTTTGAGTAACCGATATTTCGGCACTGTTGCAAGCGCCATGTTCACGGATGTACTGAAGTATTGCGGGTGGATGAAAGTTATAAACAAGTGAACCGGTCTACCCGCTTCCTTACTCGTTTATTGCGCGCACAACCACTATCACCGTTTTCACTCTCGCACTGTACTCGATCGCGACACACTGTACTCACTACGTCAGCTCGTGATTTAAGATTTTCCGGTTTATGGGTTTTGCATAGACGTACCACTGGATGCCAGGTATTCGACAGTTGAAACCCATCTTCTCTATTGAAGGTTTTATACTTTTTAATTTCAATAGCTTCTTTAACCATTCTAGGTATATAGTGGCGTTCTGTCGAAAGCACCTGAGGGTTATGTAACTCAATCCAATGGTTCGTACCCGAGTCTAGGAGATGTTGAGCTATTGCCGACTTTTGTGGTTCATTGTTTTTGACTGCCCTGATGTGTTCCTTGATGCGGCAGGAAATGGTGCGTTTCGTTTGTCCTATATAAGAACTCCCACAGCTGCAGTCAATTTTGTATACACCCGGCTTTTCCAAGGGGAAACTGTCCTTTGGCGTTCTTATGTACTGTGACAGTTTCTTCAAAGGAGTGAAGATAGTTTTAACAGATACCTTCTCAAGGATATTAGAGACCTTATCTGTCACTCCTTTGACGTACGGTAAGTACGCTGGTTGTCGTTCTACCTTGTAGTCGAGGTGTTTTTGAATGTGTCTAGGTGGTCTGACACGTCCGCTGTACCCGTTTTTTCGTAGAACGTTACTTATGTGTAACGAACGTTACTTACGTGAACGTTACTATATATGTGACTACATTTTTCGATAGTTTTTCTTGAATAACTTAGTGATGCAAACAGTTTATGTTTTATATATCATTCGATGGAACTTTTTGAGACCTATTTAATTATATATAGATCAAATTTACATGCACCATAGTCTGTAAGTTACTTACATGTATGTACCTTATCACAAATAAAGATTTGTTGTGCAAATGTTTTGTGCAAAATTTTTTTTCGCGGGTAGGTGCGCAAAAAAGTAGGACACATCCAAGTTTTCGAAAAATCATTTTATATTAATTTACATAAATAGTACGAATTATTATTAATTTATTTGGTAGTATACATATAGTAAAGTCAGTACTCACGTTTGTGGACACACAGTACATGTAACTCAACTAGTGTCTTATATCTAACACCACCTGCCAGCTGTTTGTACACTCACTTCACATCAAGAAAATTTTGGAACTATGTCTCAGCTCTCCGATATCCAATCTGCCCAGAGGGACTTGGAGGAATGCTTCATGAAGAGGATGGATGAATAAGAAGCACAAATACAAGGCAGTGGACCAGCCAAAGACACAGTGGCAAAGGTAGCCGAGGAGTACCGCACTTTTAGGGAGCTTATCTTCAAAATGTTGGGATTGCTTCGGAGTCAGATCGCTGATTGTTCTAGAATGTGTAATGTTATGGAAACCAGACAACGGCGGAAGGCACTGATTTTCTCTGGTATTGCTGAGGTTAAGGAGGAGAACTGCATCAACATCATAGTGGATATCCTTAACAAACAACTAGGCTAAGGATATGACAGCATCTTCAATAAAGTCAGCGCACCGGCTTGGTAATTCTACCAATGATCGACATAGTCCCATTCTCGTCCGATTCTGCAGCTACGAGCAAAAGTCGACAGCATGGAAGGCCAAGACGGGACTTAAAGGCTCTCAAATCTCAGTCAAAGAGTTTTTGACAAAAGTACGTCAGACAACGTTGGCCAAGGCTCGTCTCCACTTTGGGATGCGGTCGTGCTGGACACAGGACGGCGTCATAGTTATAAAGGCTCCAGATGGTCATCGATGCAAGATAACTTCAGCGGATGAACTAAATACTGTAATAGCGAAGTATCCAAAGGTGCCTGGGAGCGAGGCGCAAGTCACTGGTAGCAGTACTGGTAGTTCCGGGACAGCAAAACCTTCTAACAGCGGGTCTCGGCGAAACTAACTGAAGCTCTCAATGCGATATAGGTTTGATTCCCAATTGTTTATGTCTGTTAGTAGGTACATTATACATAGTTCACACTTGTTCAAACGTATTGCACTGTTTATGACTCAGTTCTTTGTTATTATCTAATTACCAACATCACTCATCTTTTCTTATTGAATATTAGATAGGTATGTACCGTATAACTATTAATTTTGTTAGCTTTATATTATTTTACAGTTTTAAACATTTTTTTTTTAAGTTTCGGCTTTCTTGGTTAGAATTTCCAATGCTTTATGTTATTATTTTCCCGTCAAGGACTGAATTGGCACTTGTCAAATTGACATTAGACGTTTTTCAAATAGGATGATACGTTTAGTTTCTCCGCTGGATAGGCATAGATTCCAAAGTTGTATTTTCAAATGATGTTCCTTTACATTTTGTTATCCTTTGTTTTGACTATTATTATTATAATCATAAAATGTTAAGTGTACACTGGCGGGTGGTGCAAAGGTAAACAAGCCTAGCACGCGTTGGTACTTTGATAGTGTATATTGCGTATTTTGATATTTATTTATACATATTTTATTTGTTATATTATATTATTTATTGTTCTATTTATATTTTTATTACTTATATTATAATGTTATCTGATGATGATGATGCATCCTTCCACTCCGCTAATGACTCAATTGAATCGGGTTCGAATGATAGTTTCTGCTCAGTGCCAGATATTACACTTGGCGAATTCGTGCGTGATAAATTCAAATTACAACAGAACCGGCTATTAAATGTGTGTCACTTAAATGCTCAGAGTGTGCCAAGTCACTTTAGTGACTTACTCGAAGCATTTTCTAATGTAAATGTCCATGCCGTCCTGATTTCCGAGACATGACTCAAACCTCACATACTTTCTACAACATACCCTCTTCCCGGTTTCGTGCTTATCCGGAATGACCGACCTGATAAGAGGGGAGGGGGTGTTGCTATATACCTTCGCAGTGAGTTCCCCTATAAGATCATTGCTTCGTCTTCCTCTAGTTCCGCTGAGTTCTTATTTATTGAGGTTTGTGTCAAGGGTGCGAAAGCCGTTCTTGGTGTTGTACTGTCCGCCATCCGCTGATTACTTCTCCAGTATCGAATCGGTGCTGGAATCTATAGGGTCTGAATATGCACATCTCATCATAATGGGTGATTTTAATACCAATCTCCTAATTCCACATTCCTTTCGGTCCCGTAAACTTACCCACATAGTAGAATCTGCCAGTCTCCATATCTTACCCCTTTTAGCCACACATCACAACACCAATGGGGAAGATACCTGGTTGGATTTAATCCTTACTGCTGATCCTTCCCTTGTCTCTACCCATGGTCAATTTCCCGCTCCTGGTTTCTCCCATCACGACCTTATTATCCTTTTGTATATCTTTAAACCACCCAAACCTCAGCCTAAAGTATTGCACTTGCGTAGTTTTGCCCGTGTTGACTGCAATAAATTGTTAGAAGACGCATCTAATATTAACTGGCAATCTATGGTTGCAGCCACCACGGTCGATGATAAGCTTCAAGTCTTCAACAAAGCTGTCTTAGACCTTTACGACGCTCATGCTCCGGTCAAGCGAGTCAAACTGAAGCGCCAACCAGCGCCATGGATGACGGAGGAGATTCGGATGGCTATGAGGCGCAGGGACCGAGCCTTCTGGAAATATAAAAAAGATCGCTGTGGCACCAACTGGGTTGTTTTCAAGGCTGCAAGGAACCGTTGCAACCAGATACGTAACGCCAAACGCCGTCATATACTCGAAAATATTTCATCAACTTCTGCTGCGGATGTCTGGAAGTTTTTAGGAACTCTAGGCATTGGCAGGCAGCGACAGATTGACCTGCCAAAAGTCGTTGGTTTGGACGATATTAATCAGCATTTCGCCACCACGCCTGCCTTGGATCGCCAAACCAAAGGTCGGACGGTCAATTATGTCGCCAGTTTGCCACGACCAACGGTAAGTTCTTTTAAGTTTTCACCTGTCGCTGGGGGTGAGGTCAGAAAGGTTATCCTATCCATAAAATCTAAGGCTGTGGGTTGCGACAACATTAGTCGTCGTATGATTATCCCAGCCTTAGATGAACTCCTATCCCCAATTGTTCATATTTTAAATTTTTCACTCGTGTCTGGCGTTTTCCCCTCGGTATGGCGTAAAGCCTATATTCGTCCTCTACCCAAGGTTCCCAACCCCACTTTACCTAGCCATTTTCGCTCCATAACCATTCTTCCTTTCCTATCCAAAGTGCTTGAGGCTTGTGTCCACCAGCAGCTGACCCGATTTGTACATATTAATAACCTATTGAGTCCTTTTCAATCGGGATTCAGATCGGGACACAGTACAACCTCAGCCCTCCTTAAAGTGACTGGCGATATTAGAGCGGGAGTGGAGGACACCAAGGTCACTGTGTTGGTCTTGGTAGATTTCTCGAACGCTTTTAATACCGTCAGTCACGATATCCTCCTCTCCATACTATCCCACATTTCGATCGCACCTGAAGCTTTGGAATGGTTCTCATCCTATCTTCGTGGGCGTCAACAGTCTGTTCGCATTGATGAGTCCTTATCTCGCTCTTGACTCTGGCGTCCCACAAGGCGGCAATCTTTCTCCACTTCTTTTTTCTCTATTTATTAATCTCTTAACTCACAATCTTCGGTGTTCGTATCATCTGTATGCAGACGACTTGCAGCTGTATTCTCAGGCGAGGGTTGAGAATCTAACACGGGCCATCAACGATGTGAACCAAGACTTAATGGCCATAAAGCATTGGTCCGATCAGTTTGGGCTATCAGTTAACCCGTCAAAATGTCAAGCCATTATCGTGGGTGGTAACCGCATGATGTGCAGAGTGGATACTGCAGCTCACCCTCCAATCATCTTTGATGGGTTAAATATTAAGATCACTTCAAGCGTTAAGGACCTGGGATTACACATAGATAACACCCTTAACTGGAGAACGCAAGTCACTAACGTGTGTCAAAGTGTCACTGGGACCCTGCGATGTCTCTATCGTCTGAAGAATTTCCTCCCCTCCAAAACAAAGACTATGCTAGTGCAATCTTTAGTGTTCCCTGTCATCGATTATGGTGACGTGTGTTATTATGACATGAATGCAGACCTTCTCAACAAACTCGACCGGCTTCTCCATAACTGCATTCGATTCGTTTTCAATCTTCGCAAGTATGACCATGTGTCTACTTATCGTTCTCAACTGAGATGGCTTCCCATTCGTCAACGCCGTAGCTTGCGTACTCTCACTACTCTCTACTCGCTACTTCACTCACCCACTCCTCCAGCTTATCTTACTTCTCACTTTCAATATCTATGCTCTTCGCATGATAAAGCTCTTCGTTCTTCCCACAACCTTTTACTTCTATGTCCTCAACATAGCTCTGGCCTTGTACATTCTTCCTTCTACGTTCAAGCTATACTCCTATGGAACGCGCTCCCTCTGGAATTCAGGACGGCAGACAGTCGCTGGACATTTAAAAACAAGGCTCGTCAATGGATTCAACGTGGGTTATTGGCTGAATCATCGTAATCATCACAGGATTATGTATGTATATAGAATATTTTATTGAATATATATGTATATAAATATAAATATGTATGTTATAATATATTAATATATATAATATTATAAATAGTATATTATATTAATTATTAAATTTATGTGTATTGTTTAAGTGTGTTATGTATATTATTTACTAAAGTATCTAGTTATATATAAATTCAATTATAAAGAACTTCCACCTAATACCTGCCTTAACTATATCTGCATCACCCTAAGGTAGACTGTTAGACAATGCCTAAGGCATTAAGTCCGCCTATGTACAGTATTGTGCAGGAAGTTTAATAAAAAAAAAAATGTTCGGTGAGGTGGTCGTCGTTAAGGTAAAGTTCCGAAATAGCTAAGCGACCATATTTTCGGCCAGTTCGTTGGCGTCCCAACCACCATCGTTGTAACCATGTAACTGTATGTCACCATCCAGCACCGAAAACCTGAACAGCATCGCTCCCAACCTATGAATATGTTTTATTTCTGAAGCCCCGAATAGATCGAAGCCATACAGTCCACACACACATAGAACACCTTCGTCGTAGAAACTCTCCAGTCACACACCACCAGCGCACTGTGGCGAACCAGCTGAGGTTCGATTTCTGGCATCCGTCACGATTAAGTATTAAAATTTAATTAATCGTTAAAGAACTCTGCAACAATAGGTGATGCAAAATGCCACATGTATTCAATAGGGAAATAATAAATTGTTAAATTACATAGATTTTACAATTATGATTGAGAATTTAGTAGCAATAGTACAATAATGTAATTAACCTTAATAATTATAATGTATCATTTAAAAATTCGTCAACAGTATAATAACATTTGTCAATCAACATTCTTTGAAGTACTGTTTTTAGTTTATTTATTGGCAAAGAAATAACTGATTTAATTATTATTTTTAGGATGTAAATCTTATCAAAACAAACAATATTGTATTAAAATTAGATCAATACGTCAAATAATATATTATTACGATACGATACAAACAGTAAGGTTCATTGGTTTGATTCCTGTTTAAGTCAAGTCAGTTATTCGGCCTATAGAGGTTTAGATAAAGATAAAGATAAAGATTTTTTATTTGTCTCAACATGTGTACATTTAGGTGTTATAATACATTATACATACAGTCTCAACATGTTCTGTCCATTCCAAGACATGCAAATGTTGAATTTAGAATAACAATGTAAGGCTTCTCAAGTTAATTAGTAATTCAATTGACATAATTATGTAAATTACAAATATGAAACAAAATTAATTATTATTAATACCATGTCAATTTCAACTTTAGACTGCACGGTTGGCGTAGTGGTTTAAGCGGCCGCCTCACCGCTTGACACTGCGCCGAGTGTTGTGGATTCGATTCCCACACGAGGCAACACTTTGTGTAATTCATAAATTGTTGTTTCGAGTCTGGGTGTACATTGTGTCCGTTAGTTGCATGTTTGTAAAGTCCCCCGCGACACAGGATTTAGTCCTAATGCTATGCCTAGTTGTTATATAAAACACAAATATATAAATATAATAAAGCCTACAAAAATATCAAAGAAAAAATAATAATGTCAGTTATAGTAATAATAATTAATATCATGTCAATGTCAATAAAGCCTACGAAATATCAAAGAAAAATAATAATGACAGTAATAGTAATAATAATTATGTCCAAATTTACACAATGTTAAAAGTTAATATACAAGTCACAATTATTAGCACATTACATAATGCTTTTATCATTAAGATATTCATCTATAGCATAATAACATTTGGTAGTCAGGAGTCTCTTTATAAATCGTTTAAATTGTGTTACATTGAGGGTCTTGCATGAATTAGTCTGTTATAGATTTTTGGAGCCAGACAGAAAATACTTTTGGTTAAGAGTGTTGTATTTGCAGTGTGCATACATAATTTATGGCCATCAGGGCGACTGCGAACGGTTACGTCTGACATTTTTTTGAAGAGGTGTGGGTTAGTTTTTACGAACACTGCAGTTTCATAAATATATAGGCTCGGTAACGTTAAAATGTTGTGTTGTACAAAGTGTGGTTTGCAAGTGTCTGTGACTTGTAGCCCAAACATGGTTCTTATGCACCTCTTTTGCAGTTTGAACACATTCAATTTGTGGACAGAATTGCCCCAGAATATGATGCCATATCGTAGTATTGGTTCAATGAGGCCATGGTACGCAGTCAGCAGGGCTGGTAAATTAACTAATGGAGCAAGTTTATAAAGCGCATATGAACGGATGCTAATTTTTTTGGATAACTCTTCAATATGAGCTTTCCAGTTCAACTGTCTATCTATGACTAATCAGAGAAACTTTGCATTATCTACATCACTTATCGTATCATTTTTGTACTGTACTTTAAGCTGGCTATTTTTCGGTCTTTGGCTAAAGTGCATGACATGGGGTTTTTTGAAATTTATTTTTAAGTTGTTGTTGTGCATCCAGTCTATTATTGCCGAAAATGCGTGGTTAATATCGCGTTCGTAGTGATCAAGTGACTTACAAGGTACTGTTAGTGTGCTGTCGTCAGCAAATAGGGTCATAGGTTGCTCAGTTGATCTGGGAAGATCGTTAATGTAAATAATAAACAATAATGGACCCAGCACGCTCCCTTGTGGGACTTCATACGTTACAGTCCGTTCGTGTGAAATACTTGTAAATTGTTTTTTTGTCATTATAATCAATTCTTTCGATAACCGTATATTGTTTTCTATTCGTCATGTATGACATAAGCAAATTTAGGATGTTACCTCTGATACCATAACGATGAAGCTTAGTTTTTAGGATGGTATGGTCCACGTGATCAAATGCCTGCGTCATATCGCAGTACACAGCACACACGGAGTTTCTCTTGTCCATGTTTACTATTGTCTGATGCAAAAAGTCATAGATGGCCATATTGATAGACATATTTTTCCTAAAACCCTTCTGCTCCTTAGAGATGACACTGGAATGTTCCAAGTAACTATATACTTCCCTATGGATGTATTTCTCAAAGATTTTCGAAAATGCAGGTAAAAGTGCTATTGGCCGGTAGTTTGACATAAGGTCTTTGTTTTCTTTTTTATAAATTGGTTTGACAATGGCCACTTTCAATCGTTCTGGAAATACTCATTGACTTATGCATAGATTTAGTATGTGACTAAGATGGTTACAGATAAGGCTACCAACTAATTTAATAATTTTAGTGGAGATGCCATCATAGCCTACGCTATTAGTATTTTTTAGATTTTTTATAATGCTTAAATTATTCTGAGGTGTACTAGGGGCCATGAACATTAAATGATTTTTACTGGGTATAGCAGAAGCAGGTTGTGTGCGTGATTTATATTAAGTAAACTGGAAATATCTTATGAGGCTTATCGCACTCGAATCATTTTGTTGCCAAAATCGCGGCACAAGTATGTTGTTAACAATAATACAATCCAAATATTATTTTATCTGAATAGAGTTCAAGGGGCAAAATAACAATGATTATCAATTTCATGTCATACAATAAACAACTTTATGTTATTATAAAATAACTTGATAACGAATCAGCAACAGCTTCATGTTTTCAACGTGCATTGCAATTAATTTTGAAAGTGCTGATGCTTTGGAAGATAGGAACGGTGTTTCTCCAACTAGAGGGAGGATGCTCTAACCAGACTAGAATATGGTGATGAAGGTTGCCTATTAATTGTATACATAGTATTCACATGTGAGAACTTGAAAAGCGTGATTTAGGATCTTCGTCTCTTCGCAGTTCCATCGCTGTGCGCTAGATGTCTCCATTGTAAATCTACACCATCGTACGTTAGATGACATCACCTGTACGTACCTATAGAAACAATGATAAACTGGTTTGAAAAAGAAGTCTCCAAAGACGCAATGGAACCGAACCTAAGATGATTTTCTCGATTATTCCAATATTAAATGTGTTTCGTCTTCAGGAGTAGTGCAAGGGAGATGTGTAGAGGCAATAGAAAATGGTCAGTTGCCGGAAGGCATCACTGTACACAAAGTCATCAGTACATGGGATGAGGCTGATCAACACTGCAAGAACGAAGGTAAAAAGTTATTTTATTTTTTTTACTCTCTGTTAGCATCTATTGGTAGCGCTGATAGAGTGACTAAACCTGCCATTCGTAATTGATCGGCAAAGTTAAGAACGTTTACACTAGTCGCGAAATGGATGGGTAGCCGTTAGTTGTGGCATTGACATCAGAGCCCTACCGTGGATGGCACATAAAATCATTGACATATTATACTCTAACGATAGACGGAGCATTTCCTATAAATATTTTGTTCAAATTGTCTAATGTATGACGTCTAATCGTACTAGCCCAACACGCAGGCGCAAGCAGCGCCAATGACTTACAGTGTCTAGTTATTATTATAACCAATCAACAACAACAAGTCCTGGCATCTTACCAATGAGTATCCAATAGTTCTCTAACGGTACTGGCTGCTTATTGCCATTTGCAAAGATTATTTACTTCACAGAAGAGATGTTTTCTGCCTACAATATTTCATCAACATAATAAGAACAGTTTATTTATGAAAACAAAAGGAATTAATTGCTAGGGGTTTATTTAGGTAAAAAAATAGAATCTATAAACATATTCAGATGTTTTTATTACAAAATAGAAAAATGTATTCGTGGGCGTAAGTTCAAGACTTGCCTTAGTTGCTTCACGAATAATTCTAATTTTTAAACTTTATATTTATCTTACTATGAGAATTGCATATGATTATGTACCTAATATATAAGGCAGGATTGCTTGTCATTCTGTAAAGATTAAAGATTTGCTGACCACAGAGTTCTACACCTACACATGTGGCAGATGGCACTATGTGCTACCATAAGGAAACCAACTAGGTATTAAAAAAAATCTATGACGAAGTGGCCTGAGTAGCTTAATCGGTACGGTATTGACACGGTTCGTCGTGGTCGCAGGTTGAATTCCTGCCTAAAAAAATTATTTTGAATTGCAGTTAAATTTACTCTAGAAAGAAATGCTCAAAAATATATTTTAATAACTATTCAATTGCCACCTAACACAATTAATTTTGTGGTTTTTTGTCTATTGGTCGGATAATGGAAATCAGGACCTGTTTTGGTCTCATGGTTCAATATTATTTTTGCGTATTTTTCTATAACTGCAAATGTGTACGTACTATGATGAAGTGTTGAAATATTCGTTAATACGGTCATTAAGATCAACTTACCAAAAAATAAAAAAGAACACAGAATTAGTGTTATACAACGTCAAATTGGTTTTATAACGTTAATCAAACTTCTTAAAACTAAAACCAATACCTTCACGAAGTCTGGTCTTGGTCATATATTTTACCTACAATCACTTGCAACTTGCAATGTATTTCTGCATAGTGGTTAGTCTATGATCGTAAATGACGTCACATAAAAATAAAGAAATAAATTTTAATGTGGTATTATGATACATTTAACTCTTTTATTTAGATAAATAATTAAAAATATTGACTAACGCTACTACAGATACAAGTTCTGATTCAAATTAATCGATATATCGTCGCCACACAGTCAATATACGAAGCGGACCCACACCGCAGGAAAGTCAAAGTGACACTACATTGCTTTGCCGGTATGTTCATGCAAAGCATTTGAACAAAGTAAATGTTCTGAATGCTACATCTAGTACTTTAGTACATATATATCGATGCATAAAATCGACGGGCCCTGTTAGTGTGTCAAGGCAGCTATCGTTAGGCCATAGAGGAGGCATTTGGGAGGTTGATAAAATTTGTTTTTAAAGGTCAACTCCCGCATTAAGACTAAATCCTTTGTCACTGGGGACTTTACAAACATTCAACTAACAGACACAATAAACACCCAGAATCGAAACAACATTTCATGAATCACACATAGTGTTGTCTCGTATGGGAATCGAAACCACAACACTTCGGCGCAGACGATAACACAAGGGAATTGGTTTATGTGGTGCATTTGCACTAAAGGACCAAATGTGTATATTTTTATTTAACCATATTCATATTTCGTATGGAAGAAAATTCAAATTACGTAGAGTAAGTCTGATTGAATCTAGTCTAAGATAGCTTTCACGCTACCTTCGACTGATATGTTGTTTGTTTCTTATCAGGTGCGGTGTTAGCCTCTCCGATCACCACGGAGTTGCTAAACGCGATGACGTCCGTCATCGCAGCCCAAAATACTGAGTACTTAATCGGCACTAAAGCCTCTGACTTCTCTGGCTTATTCAAGTCTGTGGAAGGTTCGTATTGATAGCCACAAACTCATTTACCAAAAAATCGCCTTCAAAAGCTGTAAAAATTTAAAAAACGCATTATTAAAGATAAGTCAAAAACTACTTGTCGCATCCTGACGTTACATGGGACTAATTGAGAAGCGCCAGCATTAATATAAAAAAAAAAACAATACCCTTCCTTTTGGCTTCACCATAGTCGGGTAAAAAACATCAATATCGTATCACCTAGTAAAAAGTTCTAAAATAACACAAAAAAACCCGTCGAACTATCGAACGTCCTTCTTTTTACATACATACATAGACTCACGCCTGTTTCCCGGAGGGGTAGGCAGAGACTACGTAACGCCATTTGGAACGATCCTGACATATCTTTCTTGCTTCATTCACTCCCATCAGATTCCTCATGCATGCTCTTCTGTTCAGGGTACTTCTAACCTGTCCTGTTTTTAGGATGTCTCCAATCTGATCAGAGAACGTCCGCCTAGGTCTTCCCCTTCGTCCTGTCCTTTCCACACTTGCCTTATATATCTGCTTGGTCAGTCTTTTGTCATCCTCTCCACGTGCCCAAACTATCTTAGCATGCCTTTCTCGATGCTTGTCACTACATCTTCTTTTACCCCACAACACTCTCTTATCACATAATTCTTTATTCTGTCAGTCAAAGAAATACCACACATACTTCTCAGTGCTCTCATTTCTACAGCATTTATTCTACTTTCATGACTCTTCTGCCATACCCAACTTTCACTACCTACCTACTATTAGTAGGTACTAACACCCCTCTATGCACAGCCAAACGTGCCTTTTTGGAGACGTTTTGGCTATTCATAAAAGCCTTCAGAGCTCCATTCACTCTATTACCTGCATTAACTCTTCTTTCAATATCTTCTACATTCTTACCATCTCTTGTAAACAGCGTACCTAAATATACAAACTCATTCACTTGCTCCACTCGCTGTCCATCGATCATGACATTACAAGCCGTAACGCATTCCTCCTTTTCAAAAACCATAACTTTTGTTTTACTTACATTCACTTTCATTCCTTTCCTCTCTAACGCACCATGCATGATTGTTAATAGCTCCTGCAACTCCTCCGCTGAAGACGCAAGTATAACCTGATCATCAGCATAAAGGAGGCATTTGACGAGTAACCCATTCATTCTTAATCCACAGTCACTATGTTTCAAATCTTGCAAACAACTGTCCATGAAGAGGTTGAACAGCCACGGCGACGCTACACATCCCTGTCTAACACCTGTCTCGATGGTAAACCAATCCGTGTACGACCCATTTATCCTCACACACATCTTTTTGAAGTTGTTTGAAATAGGTATTATCATAGACCGTATGAATATATCACTCAATCAAGGTCCGATAACTCAGTGGAGCAACAAAGAAATCATGTATGAGCCCACAATTTCAAAATTGAGTGCGTATTAAATTGTTAATCTAGGTTACTGTGTGTTTCGTAAACTGCTTGAAGCCGTGAATCCCGCCTATTGTACTGGTTTTGCAACAGAATATTGCTATCACTATAATATTAGGGGACGGGTTGTTCCGTGAAAAGTCAAACACCCAAATTAAGTTATACTGAAAAACCAGATTCCGAGAACAAAGGCAAAGTAATATCATTTGTGATAACGCTAAACGATTTGACTATGTTAAAAGAGCATAGAAACTATAACAGCGACAGATACAGAACAGCGACAGATACAGCAGGCAAAACAATAGTAAAATAAATATCACCCATAATATGAAATATACATACATACATAGACTCACGCCTGTTTTCCCGAAGGGATAGGCAGAGGCATATTAAACGCCCACTTTTCGGCAGTGTTTTGATCCCACGTAATAGGTGGCGAGCCTATTGCCGCTTATTGGGACATTTTGTTTGCCAGAGCCTCGTCCGTTGATCGGTAGGTGCACCACTTGCAGGTGAGGTTGGCTTGGGACCCTAAGTTCCTGGTGGGAACCCTATGCACCCTATATACCTATGCAATATGAAATATCAGCCTGTTATTTTGTAACACGTATTTAGAACTGTTATTTTATCGTAACAGTAACGACATAATGATGGTTCAGATATGCAAATTTACTTGTGCCGCCTCACTCCTATCGCATTCCACATTCGACTACAATCATCACATCACTCATACTCTAGCATAACATAACACAAATGAAATTTTCGCTTCGCAGGTGTTCCTCTAGATAACATGACTGCTGCCGTGATGCTCATGATCAAGGAACTGGACCCTCGTGATGGCAATTATTTGAGCATGGACCAAGACAGCATTCAGATTGTGCCGTGCTGCGTAAGGAAGCCGGTTATGTGCTATAAAGCACCAGCACCTGCAAATAAGTGTGGCGCTAACAGTGAAGGTAAAAAGTTGGTTATAAGTCGCAGCGACCCATATTTTTTCCCATATTATAAAGTTTTGGAAACACCGACATATCTGTATAATGTGTATAATATACAGATTTTTCTTCGCAACTTATCTGGCCAACTGTGAGTGTGTAATACATCTCTGCCTACCGCTTTGGGAAAGGCGTGAAGTTATGATTAAATTGATATTTTTTTTCTAAGAACATAACTTATGGCAGCTTGGTTCAGAATTATTATTCTAGAGACGTAATTTATCTATATTTATAATGGACTTCTATGTGTAGACTAGATGACGCCCGCAGCTTTGTCTGCACATCTTTTTAAATTAAACCGGTTCTGGCCGATCTCGAAGGAATGTCAGGAAATACCTTCTTGGTGCACCTCTACCATCCCCAAGGAACAAAGGTCCTCAAAAAGGGGGATGCTCCTTGAAGACCGTAGCGCCAAGGAATACACATGCCAAATTTCAGGTGTGCGTTGTCTATCTGTTAGTCCTATTTGACAAAGAAGCACTAAGAGAGGATTAATGGAAATTACAACCCTAAAGGTGTAAAATAGTCACACGCGCGCAGAGCCGTGAGGAAAGTCTAGTTAAATAAAAACATTCTTTGCTACAGGTTACACATACCCCGAGAGCACAGGCAGTTGCTACAAGGTTCACAGTCGAGATGAGGTAGAGATCTTACGATGAGGCGGTAGCGACATGCGCATTTGAAGGTGGACACTTGGCTGTCCCCGACGACTACAATGAAGCTCGTGAGCTTATAAAAATCAATTCCGATGTACAGGAATCGTACACGTACATAGGAATACATGATGACACGGGACTCGGTGATTGGAAAAGCGTCACTGGTAAGTTTGAATTCATCATCATCATCAGCCTTTTGCAGCCTTTCCATTGGCTCGCTATTTAGCTCAATTATCAGCAGTGCAAGTTTAAACTCAATTTAATGTATTTGCTAGTTATAAATATTTTTTTAGTTTTTTAGTTTACTATTAGCAGTTTCCAACGGTTGCGTTTCATTTGAAGGATAGGCAGTCAATAAAAAGCGGTAGTCGGTAGATTATACTGTCCTGCAAATACGTATTAGACTTAAAACTTTTGTGACTTGTATACAGCATATTAGCAGAAAACAGAGGTATTTATGACCCTAAAAAGTTATTTAACGCAATCCTCCACCCGTTAAATAAACTTGTAAGAGTTGTTGCTTATTTTAGGATGAAGGCTTCGACATTTCAAACGATACTCAATGTTCAACGTATAATAACATTATACATTTTACTCATTCTTTAATACCTGAACTAATGATACATTGTACCACTGGCACATGTAATACAGAAGCTAGATAAAAACCCCTAAACTAAATATAATACAGAAAATCAGTTCGATAATAATCGAATACTTGAGTTACTTCTATAATTGAGCCAAATTGCGCTGTCGTATTAGAACTGTTCCATCTAATTATACTGGCTGACATGACGATGCTCAGTTTTACTTTTATTTAATTAATGATAATAATTTGTAATAAGAATAATTCTTACATCACGGACTTTGCACACATACAATCATCGGACACAAAGAAAATCCATATCCGATACAACGAATTGTGGGTCACACGAGTGTGTCTCGTATTGGCACTGACTTATACAGGATGTCACAAGACCCATCACCAAGCCGAAGTTTACTCGTTGTGGACATCATGCCAAGTCGTACTAACCAAAAATTTTACGTGGGAAACGATATTTTTTTAAGTTTTCACATTTTTAGGGTTCCGTACCTCGAAAGTAAAAAACGGAACCCTTATAGGATCACTTTGTTGTCCGTCCGTCTGTCAAGACCCTTTTTCTCAGGAATGCGTGGAGGTATCAAACTGAAATTTATACTAAATACTCGAATCTACGGTTCCATAGAGCTGTAAAATAATCAAACTTCTAATCCAACGCAATCAAAACATACAGCTGTATATGCTGCAAATTGCAGCATATTTTCAAACTCGCATTGGAATCAAAACCTACAGGGTACTTCCCGTGAACTCAGAATCTTGAAATTTGGTACGAAGCAACGTCTTATATGACTTATAAAGGAAAAATTGCGAAAACCGATTTTTTTTTGTTACAGCATATAAAAAAATATTTTTAATAAATTTAACGTTACTACCCCCTTTCTCTTGAACGCGTGGAGGTATTAAATTGAAATTCATATCAAATACTCAGGTATATAACACCGTAAGGCTGCAACAAAATCAAGCTTCTAAGTCAACGCAATCAAAAGAAAGAGCAATATAAGCATATTTTCAAACTCGCGCCTACTCGCAAGTGAATCAAAACCTACAGGGTACTTTTCGTGAACCCAGAATCTTGAAATTTGGTACGAAGTAATGTCTTATATCACATATGAAGGAAAAATTGCGAAAACCGTAAATTTTTTGTTACAGCATATAAAAAAATATTTTTAATAAATTTAAAGTTACTTCTTTTCTCTTGAACGCCTGGAGGTATCAAATTGAAATTCATATCAAATACTCACGTATATAACACCGTTAAGCTGCAACAAAATCAAGCTTCTATGTCAACGCAATCAAAAGAAAGAGCAATATAAGCATATTTTCAAACGCGAACCTACTCGCAAGTGAATCAAAACCTACAGGGTACTTTCCGTGAGCTCAGAATCTTGAAATTTTGTACGAAGCAACGCCTTATAGCACATATAAAGGAAAAATTGCGAAAACCATAATTTTTTTGTTACATTATATGAGAAAAATATTTTTAATTAATTTAAAGTTACTAACCCTTTCTCTTGAACGCGTGGTGGTATTGAAATTCATATCAAATACTCAAGTATATAACACCGTTAGGCTGCAACAAAATCAAACTTCTATGTCAACGTAATCAAAAGAAAGAGCAATATAAGCATATTTTCAAACTCGCGACTACTCGCAAGGGAATCAAAACCTATTTGGTACGAAGCAACTTCTTATATCTTAATATATAAAATCCTTGCGTTACTGACTGACTGACAGACACGCTACAGCCGAAACTATTTGGCGCAGGAAGCTGAAATTTGGCATGTATGTTCCTTGGGGAACGTAGGGGTGCACTAAAAAGGGATTTCCCGAAATTCCCACAGGATCGGCCAAAACGGGTTAATAAAAAAAAATGCGGGCGTAGCTGCTGGCGTTCTCTAGTCACTTATAAAGGAAAAATTGCGAAAACCGTTAATTTTTAGTTACATCATATAATAAAATATTTTTTTAATAAATTTAAAGTTACTACCCCTTACTCTTGAACGCGTAGAGGTATTAAATTGAAATTCATAGCAAATACTCAGGTATATAACACCGTTCCCCCCCGTGGGATCTCCACCTTGTCGTGGTGGAGGGGCTCAGTAACCGTGGATTGGTGACCCGCGGTGAAGCTAAGAGGGATCCAGGAGGGGACGCTCCGCGTGGGCTTGACGGGGCCTGCGCAGGATGCGTCCAACGGTGCGGGTGCGGGGGACAGTTCTGTCTGTCCCTCGCAGTCGGGTGCGGTCGCGGGAGGAGAGGCGTGTCGGTGTTGCGTTGCCGCGCGCCCCAACGCGCGACCAAATGGGGGCGCACCATTCGATGCGTCGCGGTGGGGCCGCAGAGGAAGAGGAGATGCGGTGTTGCGTTGCCGTCCTCCCTATCCTCTGCGGCCGCTGGGTGTTTTGGCGGCGGAGCCCAACACCTTAATCCGCCGCCAAGGGGGTTTTGTTTGGGGCCCGCCTGACCATCTGGCGGGCCGATACCCGTCGGGGGGTTGCGACGTATGCTTGGGCGAAACCCGACCCTCCGACACACGGGTACATGAGGCACACGGGTTGGTTTTTAGTCAGTAAGAGTCTGACAGTCCCCTTCGCTCATCCCCCAGGGCGGAGGGACTCCATGAGGATTTTCCAACCCGAAACACAAAAAAAAAGGTATATAACACCGTTAGGCTGTAACAAAATCAAACTTCTATGTCTACGCAATCAAAAGAAAGAGCAATTTAATCATATTTTCAAACTCGCGACTACACGCAAGGGAATGAAAACCTACAGGGTTCTTTCCGTGAACTCAAAATCTTGAAATTTGGTACGAAGCAACGTCTTATATCACTTATGAAGGAAAAATTGCGAAAACCGTAATTTTTTAGTTACAGCATATAAAAAAATATTTTTAATAAATTTAAAGTTACTTCCCCTTTCTCTTTAACGGGTAGAGGTATTTAATTGAAATTCATATCAAATACTCAGGTATATTACACCATTAGGCTGTAACAAAATCAAACTTCTATGTCTACGCAATCAAAAGAAAGAGCAATATAATCATATTTTTAAACTCGCGACTACTTGCAAGGGAATCAAAACCTACAGGGTACTTCCCGTGAACTCAAAATCTCGTAATTTGGTACCAAGCAACGTCTTATAGCCCAGATAAAGGATGCGGAAGGCTGAGGACCATGTGCTGTGGTGCGTGTTGGGAGAGGCCTATGTCCAGCAGTGGACTGCGATAGGCTGATTGAGATTGAGATTTCAAATAATTACATAGTCTTCAAACCTTGTTGCTAATTATTCTGTACTTTATAAGTATTTTTGTAACAGATTTCTAATAGTCACTAAAAACTTTGTAACTTTGTTGTTGTCAGCAGACTTTTGCAAGGCTGCTGCAAGATTGGTATAGATATTTAAGTTATATTATAAAATAAGCGATATATGTTAATATAAAATAAAGGATGACTGATTACAAACGACAAACACCCTTTTTCTTTAATTAATGCTCCTCCAGCTTTCCATATTGTTATGTTATGGAAATTGGCATTTGGCAATAAAAATACCATAACTATGACTGGTGAACTTTTACTTATATACCAACAGGTTTGTACGGAACCCTCGGTGCGCGAGTTCGACTCGCACTTGACCGGTTTTTTTTAAACCGCAATCAAAAGCGCGCGCGTGCAATGCTCGAAATACCTACTTATCCATGGGGTTATGGGGCATCTAAAGAACATATTGGCGGGGTAAATGCATTGATTTTGTACCTAATTTGAAAAATACCATACTAACTTTGATCCTCAATATCTCCTGAACAGCAATTTCACAGGTATAGTGCCGGAGTAAAAAATGTTCGTAGTGATTGGCACAACAAGGGATTTCAGTTTCCGTAATGGCCCTTTTTATTACAACCTGTATATTAATTGCGTATGGGACACGAAACACCGTCTCGCGGTGCAGTCCTACACAACGAAGCTGTTTCAAGTCTGGGTGTTCATACAGTTCATTGTGGCCGTTGATTGTATGTTTGTTAAGTCTCTTGTGACACAGGATTTATTCCTAGTGCAGGAGTTGCCTGGGAAAAAGTGGTCATAGAAGTAAAAAAAAATATTTATACCACTTTGACAACCGGTTGGTGTAGCAGTTTCGATTTCGATGCCCGCTCAATTCAAACATTTGTGTGCATGAACATGTATGTTTATCTTGGTCTGGTTATTTCTGTGTACAATATTTTCATCCATTATCTAGTACCCATACAGCTCTGCTTAGTTTGGGAGTAGAAGGTGGTAGAATATAATATACTGTACACTTTCTAGCTACGTTTATATTTCCAGGTATCACAATACACGAGATCTACCACGACTGGCACAGCGGCTATCCCACAGGCACACCAGAATACAGGTTCTTCTGTACTTTGCTAGTGCCCGACGCAACCATCGATAACTGCGGTTGTGGGAAAGAAAGACCGTTCATCTGCGAAATCGAACCTACAAACTAAAGCCTAAAATTGGAAAAGAAAATGATAAAAAAACATAAATGTGTTTTTATAGCAAACTTGTATTATATTTTCACCTGTCCTAGTGTCTGTAATGTATATTTGCAACAAAAATTTAACCCACTGCCCGGCTTTCCGTTGAGCCAATTTTTTTGGATGTATCGCGTGACAATGCTCTATTGTGATGTAATAAAATTGATCTACTTTAATCTTATATGTTTAGCTCATATGAAAGCTTGTTTTTGAAAGATTTTACTTCTAATAAATTCTTGTTTACAAACAATATACAATCTTACAACCAACAGACACAAATAACACCTTGAGTCGAAACAACACTTTATGGATCACATAAAGTGCTGTCTCTTAAGTGGATCAAACAAGCGGCGAGCCGTCCGCTCAAACCATTATGCTCACCGTTCAGATGATCGAAAAAAAAAAAGTGACGAAATCGCCGCAATTGAGGATGCCAATTTCATATCAAAATCAAACTGCACAGATGACGTAGTGGCTTTAACGGTGGGCTTGCCGTTTTTAAACTGCTTCTAGTTTTGTGACACAAATGTTGTTTCGTTGTTGGGTGTACTTTGTATCAATTACAGTATTCAGTATAACTCCCTTTTTAATACGCATAACAACATCCTGGATCTATTCATAAGTAATAACGACTGCTCTTTGCGTACTCCTGTCGATGTATTACTACCACGGTACCACCTGATCCCCACCATCCAGCATTCTTCGTTTTAATTCCCTCACATGGAGATACTGGTGGTATGAAACGCAAACAAGTTAAAATACATAACTATTACAAAGCTAATTATGAGGATATCAATAAAACCTTGTCAAAATAATTTGGACCTCTATCTTACATAATTTTTCAGGGGACAAATCTTTACAAATCGACACCTCCTACGTATAACACCGTAACTGACAAAATGACGATACTGACATTTTTAGATTTTCATTTATCTTGTTACAAATAATAATAAAAACAATATTATTTACAATAGAACCAAAGATATGAAGACTGCATATAATCGTATCTTCATCTTTAGCGTAGTAATATATCGTATAGCGCAACTACGATACAGTACGTGGGGAGCGGGATACCTGTGAGCCGCGCGACCCAATGGTAAGTGTAAGTTCCGATAGAATACGCGGGAGAAGGGATGTTCGTGGTTGCATTAAAAGAAACGCTTTGATTCATATTATTTATTGGACGTATAAGATAGTATGGCAATCAACTATGTCATCTTGATCGTCTCACAAATGATTGATGCTGTAATTGAACCGTTTAAACAAAATGATTCGTTTGACCTAAAAAACCAAACGTTAATAATTAAATTTTTTATAATAAAGTGTGTACCATTAACTCTTTTGTGGCCGTTGTACGAACATGCAGGGTAATTGGAATGTCTTAAAATATTAATTACAAATAAACAAAATAATTGTCTGAAATAACATAATACCCACACAAAAAACTCATAAGTAGGACTTACTGTAGTATACATTGGTTCCCCCCCACGTGGGATCTCCACCTTGTCGTGGTGGGGGAGCTCAGTAACCGTGGATTGGTCACCCGCGGTGAAGCTAAGAGGGATCCAGGAGGGGACGCTACGCGTGTGCTTGACTGAGGCCTGCGCAGGATGCGTCCAATGGTGCGGGTGCGAGGGACAGTTGTTCTGTCCCTCGCAGTCGGGCGCGGTCGCGGGAGGAGAGGCGTGTCGGTGTTGCGTTGCCGCGCGCCCTATCTCCCGCGATCAAATGGTGGCGCACCATCGTTGCGTCACGGTGGGGCCGCAGAGGAAGAGGAGATGCGGTGTTACGTTGCCGTCCTCCCTATCCTCTGCGGCTGCTGGGTGTTTTGGCGGCGGAGCCCAACACCTTCATCCGCCGCCAAGGGGGTTTTGTTCGGGGCCCGCCTGACCATCCCCGCCGGATGGCCAATGCCCGTCGGGGATCGGCGAGGAATGCTTATGCGATACCCTACCCTCCGACCCACGGGTACATGAGGAACACGGGTTGGTTTTTAGTCAGTAAGAGTCTGACAGTCCCCTTCGCCCTTCCCCCCCAGGGCGGAGGGACTCCATGAGGATTTTCCAACCCGACACAAAAAAAAAACTATACATTAGTTTTAGATACTTTTCAACTACTGTAAGTATGACTTACAATTATTTACGCCGGACTTTGCTAGTCCTAAGTTATATTTACTATATTTTACATCGAAACAAAACATAAGTTACTTACTTACTTAAGTTACAACTACTATAGAATTCGCTTGAAAAAACCTCAATAAAATGATTAATTTTGTTTTTGTTTTCGAAAATCACCGACCTCTTTAACGCAGATCTTGATGAGATAAAAGGAACGGTGGATATTTTAACTGATTCCGAAGAAATACGCCATAGTATGAGCTCCCCTCCCCTCAAAGTAAGTAACAGTGTATTGGAATAATACTAGCACGTTTCTAACATTTATACCCTAACTTTAAGGGTTCAAGACAATTTGAAATATATTTCTTAACTTAATTTAAAATTATAAGTAGTAAAAGACCAATTATACAAAATAATGTCAAAGTTTCTGTTTTTCTCTCTCTCACTCTCTTCTTTCTACCTATGTATCCATTCCTCTGTACAGCTAAACAACTCAAACACTGTACAGGATATAAACGTCATTTTGTGAAAGGTACTAACCCATGGGAAAGTTACGATTATGACAAAGTCACGCGTACGAAACTGCGGAAAAGAGCTATAATCATACTTTTTTCTTTCTTTTGGACCCCAGTGAAGATTCTCTGTTAACTACTGAGAATATAACACGCCATTCATTCATTGCACAATAAATCTATAAGATTTTGATTTTGAAAACAACTTTTGTCCTTGGCTTGTTGAAAAAAATATTTTATCACTACTACCTGCCGAAGTTTCACTGATTTAGTTAATACTCAGCAAGCAAACTGACTTCCAGGAAAAGAAACACTAAACCCAGGAAATACAAGAGAAATATCGGACGTCGACATGCTGCCGAATGGAAAGGCAACAAACGGAAAATGCTAAGAAACTTAGGCTATGAGTAACGATGGTGCTGTAAGGCATTGCAGCATACTAAATAGTTTCTTGAAACTTAGTAATAGATTTTCAATAGGTTTGGGTATTTAGGGAACCGTGAAAAGCATGATGTTATTTGTGTAAGATATGTATGCGATCATATAACATGTTTTCAACTAGAAGAATCTCATTAGACTCGCCAAATAAACCTGAAGATCCTTATATCATCCTCTTAGCATTATCCCAGTTAGAACCCGGTGTCTGCTTTGTAGTCTAAACGAATTTGACTGAATATTAGCTTTTACATAGAGCGACTGTCTGACTCTGTTTTCAACTAGTAGAATCTCATTAGACTCTCCAAATAAAGGTCAACGCTCATTAGAGCCACCCGGCACCCACTCCGCACCACCTCGCCTCGTGCGGTTAGTATTCTTTATATGGATTTGTATGGGTATGCGCTCACTACATCAACTCCTTAGCGTCACCGGATCGCCTCTGTCGTAAGCCGTCCACACGCGGGCGGCGGGTGGTCCACCCGCCGTCCGCGCGTGGATGGCTCGGTGGCAACTCGCTGCTCGCATGCTTGCCGCGCGTTGACGGCTCGTCGCCAACGCGCGGATCCGAAGCGGACTGCGCGCTGCCCGTGAATGATTTACGTCCGGGTGTTACCAGATACACGGTAAATACCGTAGATGCAGGGTAATTTTGAGCAAGACACGGTCTACGGTAATAAGCTACTACCGTGTTCTTTTCTAAGGTATTTTTAATTATTAATTACCGTGTAAATGATACTCTTATTTTTACTCAAAAATATATTATGTTCTTACGAGTAATCCTTTATTGGCAACAATGGCTGTCGCAGTTGGTGATGTCGGGGAAATCATTAACGATTTCATTACTTGGCAGGTAATATAATCTGGCTCTGTTAATAATCTTTGCTTAAACATTTTGTGCACCCAATAAACTTTCTTTTTTTTGTTGCATCTTTCATTTACTTCCTCATAAAGCGCGACAGCTATGAGTGCCAATTCAACGTTTGTAAAATTTGGCATTACGAAACACACGTGTAGACCTAGTGCCAATTGTTAACAGACTATTCGAAAATTCGTGGACCAAGCGACGTCCACTCGTTGACCGCGCGGCGTTCACTCATTGACGGCGCGCGGTCCGCGGTTGACCGCGCGGCGTTCACTCGTTGACGGCGCGCGGTCCGCTGGTTGACCGCGCGACGTCCACTCGTGGACGCTGTGTGGAGTGGGTGCCGGGTGGCTCTAATGAGCGTTGACCTTAAACCTGAAGATCCTTATATCATCCTCTTAGCATTATCCCAGTTAGAACCCGGTGTCTGCTTTGTAGTCTAATCGAATTTGACTGAATATTAGCTTTTACACAGAGCGACTGTCTGACAAATGGATAGCTTTATTCTATGGTTTAGACTAGTGTCAGTTTATTCATAAGTACTGAGTCCCTAAAACGACTGTCAAAGATCTTCATAACAGCCGCGACCGACGGCTTAATATGCTCGCCGAGGCACGGGGCAAATGTAAATTTTCAATTCAATACGCACATAACTTTGAAAAGGCATTGGTGCGTGCCGTGAAATCGAACACGATACCCTCTGCAAGGCAGTCTGTAGGCATCTCCACTCACTGCCTTTTCCGCTAGCTTATTGCTTTATGTTATCTAAGCGTCTTCTAGGAGATAACGTATACCTGATAATGTTACGCTCGGTGCAAGTAGGCAGCCAATACCTAAGGCGAAAAAAAATATGTATTTGATGAACATGTGCAAGTCTCAAATAATACTCAGTTCTCACCATGTTTCTTTTTTACGTCTACCAGAAACTGGTAACCATAGTATTCCAAACAAAAATATCCAATAAAACTCAGACAACCTTTCAATAACATTTTGTTCCTAGTAGTGATTACTCTTAAAATTAATAAAACAAGAAAATAAATCTTTCTAGGGTGCATAGGGTTCCCACCAAGAACTTAGTGTCCCAAGTCAACCTCACCTGCAAGTGGTGCACCTGCCGATCAACGGACGAGGCTCTGGCAAACAAAATATCCCGATAAGCGGCAATAGGCTCGCCACCTATTACGTGGGATCAAAACACTGGCGAAAAGTGGGCGTTTAATATGCCTCTGCCTACCCCTTCGGGGAAACAGGCGTGAGTCTATGTATGTGTATGTATGTAAATCTTCTAACAAAGATACCATATCACGTTACTAAAACTACTGTTATAATGGATGGCAAGGCCATTGGATAGTATTTTGAGTTCTTTTTCTGAAAGGAATGTTTATTTGGACTGATTTGATTATGAAATACATTTATTTAATGCAATGGAAGATATTTTATTACATGTAGGGAATACAATTTTATGATAATTGTAACTTACGACACATTTTTATATTATTAGTTCCAATATAAGTTATCTTATATACAACATACATTACTTAATTCTAGATAAATGTCAACGTAAAAGATAGTAAGTACTACATACAATTAAATACGGCTGATATTTTCAAAGTAGAAAATCGTATGTGACTTTTAAGGAATTCTAGCAAAAATAACAAGAAATCTTACTAGAGGTCATAAACTAAGCCTAAAAATATGTCAGTTTGCTAATTATGGTTTTAAAATTAGCTTATTTGACTTCACAAACATCAATAATCTGCATAAATGATAAAATGCAGTTACGATATTGTACGTAGGAGGTGTCGAAATATTTATGACAAAATATTCTCCGGAATTAAAACACAATACATGTACCTCTAACTGTGGTTAAGTCCTCAAAGTTTCCGGTATGGTTTTCACCCGCTTTAATACGCATGTATAAAAATAAATCCAAAGCCTGGTTAAAGTGGAAAAAGTTCATAAATCTATTTGATTATGAGCAATTCTCAACTTACAGAGCCAGATTTCACGCAGAATGTAAAAAATGTTACACTGGCTACATAAACATTGTCGAGGATAGTATTAAAGATAATGCAAAATATTTCTGAAAATTTGTATCCAATCGTAAAACGACTCCAAGTTTTCCTTCAACTATGCACTTAAAAAACCACTCCACTAGTGATCCTGACGGAATCTGTCAACTATCCTCAAGTTTCTTTACCTCCGTTTATCAACCTACCACACTAACTAATGATTTAAAGCTCACTGAAATGTATGCTGATAATTTTTTTATTTTTATTTTCTAACTTTATTCACAACATTTGTACAAAGGCGGACTTAATGCCGTAGGCATTATCTACCAGTCAACCTTTGGGTGATGCAGAGAAACATGTAATAGGTGCATTTCTTAAATTAAAAAGCATGACGAATGAAAACAAAAACCTACTCGTTAATATAAAATATAAAATGATATATACCTAATATACATACTTATACATACCATAAATATATACTTTATATTTATTTATATAAATAAATAAATATATTGACTTGGCAATCGCATTAAACAATCCAATTTATACAGGTATTAGTTATGAGATATTATATTGTGTTTTCATGCGATGACCGAGTCAATATATTTATTCAAAACATTAAAGATTCTTAATTAACCGACTTCTTATTACATGGATCTCACAACTTTTTACGGCCGACTTGGTATTTTTGACAAGTATTGTTTTTATGGGATATAATTTGCCATACCTATCAAGTCCTCGAATATTTTTGTCGACACCATGCTACTTTATGATATGTGCAGTAATGTTTATGATTGTACTGAGATTTGTAATAAAATATGTTATTTGGTCCCGAGAAACTCAATTCCGAACTCACGGGCCTGCGAGCGCCGCTGCGTCGTCTTATGACCAACTATAACAAGTATTTTCTGGACCTAGATCTATTCTCTATGTCTACTGGACAATTTCGGAACCTTCCTTAAAGTTGGTTAACGCATAAATACCTCGACCACAGCCTCTAGGTAGAATATAATAGTATAATATATAGGAACTAGCTTATGCATATAATATCGTGTAATTCTCATATGTTTTGTTGCTTTCTTTTCAAATTACTGTTTTGCTTTGTGATTTAAATTTTTCTGTAATTGTTTCTGTATGAGTATAATATCAGTCCGTACGACTATTTATAGTTATTTTTACATATATCCTGTGAATAACGTGATATATTACACAATTGTTTTCTTTTTGATCACATGTATGTATAACTTATTGTGTAATTGTTAGTTGTTCCAAATAATTCTCACCTTTGGAATGGCTCCGCTCAGTACTTATTGGACGCCCTCGATAGGTTGCAGCGGCGTGCTGTCCGTATCATCGGGGATCCAGAGGACACTAAGACTCTTGAGTCACTGCAATTACGCAGAGACGTGGCCTCAATGGCTGTCTTCTACCGCATCTATCACGGTGAGTGCTCGGAAGAGCTCTTTCAACTAATCCCACCCTCTCCTTTCCTATCCCGAAAGACACGTGCTGGGTTGAGGTGCCACTCTTACACGGTAGAACAGATACCGTAACGCACCAAATGGTTCGGCGCCTCTTATCTCTGCCGTACCATTAAGATGTGGAACTCTTTACCAGTCCACGTGTTTCCCTCCACCTATGATCCCGGGTCCTTTAAGCGGGGCGAGAAAAAGCTTTACTCAAGGCCAAGGTGAGGGCCATCATGCCATAATGCCATGCTGGCGGCTGGGATGATGTCCATCACTATGAGACTTCTCTGACTACTTAACATCAGGCAGCATGGAGTCAATTTGTTCGGCAGGAATAAAAAAAAAACATAAAATTAAAAAAAGTAAAAAATAAAAACGGGCAACAAAACTCGTGGCCACTCTTTTAAATAGCTAATATAATGTATATAAATTTTATTTTTGTAAGGAGCTGCAACTGTTTTACATTGTACTTCATTACTTGTAAGAAATAATATTTCAAAAAAATTGCTACTGACATAATACTTAAAAAAATAATCCAGTTACTAAATTAAGTTAGCGTCCCAGTGGGAATATTGTATAACAGGAGCATCACTTACGTCTTAACGTAGGCCATGTTTAGAACCATGGTGAAATTTGACAGTAGAACTGGAAGAAATAGAAAGATTTGGCACTCTATGACACACTGGCCAGACGGGTCATATTGATGTCGAGTTTTGTATCCCTTCGCAAAGATATTATTTAATTCATATGTACCAGAAGCCAAGCCTGCAGAACCTGTACTTAAACAACAATATACCTGATAAACATAAAATTAATATATTATATTCTTTAACTAGAGTGAATGGAGCTCTGAAGGCGTTTATGAATAGCCAAAACGTGTCCAAACAGGCACGTTTGGCTGAGCATAGAATGGTGTTAGTACCTACTCTTATGTATGGTAGTGATAGTTGGGTATGGCAGAATAGACATGAAAGTAGAATAAATGCTGTAGAAATGAGAGCACTGAGAAGTATGTGGGTGCTTCTTTGACTGTCAGAGTAAAGAATTTTGTGATAAGAGAGTGTTGTGGGGTAAAAGAAGATGTAGTGACAAGCATCGAGAAAGGTATGCTAAGATGGTTTGGGCACGTGGAGAGGATGGATGACGAAAGACTGACCAAACAGATATATAAGGCAAGTGTGGAAGGGACAGGACGAAGGGGAAGACCTAGGCGGACGTTCTCTGACCAGATTGGAGACATCCTAAAAACAGGACAGGTTAGGAATACCCTGAACAGACTTTTCTGTTCAGGGTATTTCTAACCTGTCCTGTTTTGCATGCATGCATGAGGAATCTGATGGGAGTGAATGAAGCAAGAGAGATACTCGTTTGTCAGGATCGTTGCAAATGGCGTTCCGTAGTCTCTGCCTATCTCTCCGGGAAACAGGCGTGAGTCTATGTATGTATGTATCCTTAACTAGAGGAGGCCCGCGGTTACACCTGCGTTATTTAAGGCTACTGCTCCGCTCCCATTGCTCATAGCGTAATGTTATATAATAGCCTATAGCCTTCCTCGATAAATGGGCTATCTAACATTGAAAGAATTTTTCAAATCGGAACAGTAGTTCCTGAGATAAGCGCGTTCAACCAAACAAACTCTTCAGCTTTATATATTACTATAAGATATGTTTATATTGTAGGTAAATTACCTACACAAGTACAGAATAAATCATCGTACGTATTAAGCCATCCATTACCTTTTCTTTTTTTGTTTTACGAGGTGGAAAATCCCTTCGGATCTCCGACTCTTGGGGAAATGAGAGCCGGAGTATGTGGTGTAACCACTAAAAGCAACCTCGACTTTCTCATGTACCCGTGTGTCGGAAGGCAGGGGATCGCATAAGCATTCGTCGCTACAAATTGATGAAAAGCCATCTATTACCTGACGCCCACCCGTACCGAAATAAGTGTAGCATATCCTTAGATAATGCTGCATACTGATACTGAAAACTCCAAAGCATTACGGAATTCTTTGAAACATTATAATTTGTGTGCGTAGGTACAATTGGTATAAGCGAATTATCAACGTGACTGTCACCCCAAAAATAATTGTTGCCATCTTCACACTTTGTGACGTCATAATATTGATAATGAATAATTAGAAACTTACATACGCTTTGATTCTTTTACTCTCAATACGCCTTCAACCGTCTTGGAGTCGTGTCTTGTTGCGAGTAGGACAAAGTTCATCATCAATATGTTGTTCGCAGCGGTTGCTGTGTTTCTCCTAGCTGTCTCTGGTGAGTGTTTTACTGAAAGGGGGTATTACACTTGACTATTCTCTTGCAGGTGCTGATACGATTGAGCATTCACTTGTTATGAGCATTCTTTAGATTATTACGTTACTGATATACATGTTATCGCTCGCATAATAATGCGCCCGGTAGATGGCAATAGGCTCGCCCCGTATTACATTGGGACCTAAACATAACTGGCGAAACGTGGGTGTATAATGCACCTCTGCCTACCCCTTCGGGGATAAAAGGCATGAAGTTATGTGTGATTTACATACATGAGCATTTAGCGAGCATTCAAGTCTGTTCCGACGAACATTCTTTCAAAAATTCAAATAAATTTGCTTCTGTCTTTTTTTCGATGAGAGCGTTCGCTAGAAAGATCGTGAAATGTTGTGTGCGATGTTTGGTTCTGTTCATTGTACAGTTCGACGAATTAAAAAAAATTAATGCTAGAGATTCTGTTACAAGTGAATGTTCCAGTCTATCAGCACCGTAAGCATTTTTACTGCACAACATTTCTGAGTTGCTTTTCGTTAGGTAAATATGAGACCGGTTGCAATAGTGCACTATTTGTCCTTCTTCTTTAATACAGGAGAAAGTTGTTATACTATTTGTATTTTATGATCTGTGATACAAAAATAACACTGTAAGGTTTATTAACATTAATCACACTTTTTAATGCCAAATCTCATTTATTGTAAACTTGGGTAATTAAGTCAACATTATTTCGTAAGATTAAAGAAGTATAACACGTGTAATCGACATTTACCGCGTTACTGTTCGCAATTATTTAAATAAAACGGAATTTCACTATAAATATACAATACATGATCACTATATGAATTTATATAGGTTTGAGCAAAAACGACATGTTCGTTAAATACAAACACAAAAGGAAATATTGGGCCCTTACGGGGTTAGCTAATTTAACCTTTAGTCCATTAAAAAGTTACATTTTGGGTGGCATTCATCAAAGGACGCAATTATATTTTACAGATGTGTAGGGAGAGCTAGTTTAAAGCTTGACCCAAATTTGTGCGGTACTTTTCGTAAGGCTTGTCCCTCGGCCGCCATCTTGAAAAGAGTGCGGGTGCAGATGGTTTTTCTTGATTATTTGGTAAACTATTGGTCGCACAAAGAATACAGATTTTTGTTGCAAATTAAATTTTCTACGACTTTGGTCCTGAAATTTTTGTCGTAAAACCAAAATTAAAAAGTTATATCTTTATTATTGTTGTATTTTGACAATTTTTACGTTTTTCTCCATTTTAACCGTGTGCGAAGTTTTTGAGATGAGTCAGGATTTGGCACAGGGTCTGATCAAGCGCGGGTATTACATTTTTGATGGAGAACTTTGAAGGAAAGTCGCATTTTTGTCTGTAATTCATTATTTTCCTCAATTAATTTTGATATCTCCATTAATTGGCCTGCAAGTATTCCCATGGCATTAGGTTCTGCAAAATAAATTGCAGTTTTCTCTGGCTGGGCAGACTATCAATTTTAGATGCCACGGATAGAGTTTGTTATTATTTTTCAACCCTAGTTTTAAAAGGGTCGTTGTAATTAGTGAAAATTGGACCTAATATTACTGCAAAGTCGCAACTTGGAAGACTAGCTCTTGTTTTGGAAGAAGTAAAGACATATAAAGTGTATTTTTTATTACTGAAGATGAAAAAAAAATTATAATTAAAAAAAAATATGTTGCAAATTTGCTACGATTTTCGTTTGTAACTTTGTTATTTTTTATTTTACGAATAAATGCTACGGAGTCAAAGTTGTAGAAAATTTAATTTGTAACCAAGTTGGCAACCAGTTGGCCAGATAAACTAGATAACCCATTTGTGGTACAAATGGTTTTTTCACGATGGCGGCCGCAGGACACAGGCTGCGACCCCACAAACTTGGATTTAATTTTACAATAATTCTACTCTTGACATCTATTAAATAGATATAATAACTGGCAGAGCCAAAGCACACAGCCGCGACTACCATTTTTAAAAATCAATAATGTGAGTATTGCAGAGGACCTGGAAGTAGCGACAGCATTTGATAAATTTTTTTGCTAATATACCTATAATAACAACAGAGTCGCTCAACTCATCTTCCATGTCTGCTGAAATAGTTCTAAGAGACTGCGTGCCAGATTTTGGAGCAGCCTTTGAATTTATTGTTGTTACTACTGACGATATTAATAGCGATAGACAATAGATTTGTCAGTGAAGACTGTTTCATCTATTATTACCATAATTGCTATGACCCTGAATTCAGCAGATAGCAGACAAAATTAAATTTCTTGATGGGGATATCTGGAAGCAACATTAAGTTCTTAAAGTTTACCAAATTGGAAATTGTTTGTCGTTGATTTACCTACAGGTGATAATAAATATTTGTTTTTTGGTTGCGTCGCTTCTGGAATATTTCCTGACTTAATGAAATATAGTTAAGTTATATCTTTCTTTAAATATGGTGACACAACCGACCCTTCTAATTTTCGACCTATTTCTGTATTGCCGACACTTAGTAAAACTTTTGAAAAATTAATTCTTAGCCAATTGCTCAGTTATTTTAATAGACATAATCTACTCCATGAGAAACAGTTCGGATTTACCAGAGGCCGTTCGACTACTGACGCAGGAGTTGAGTTACCCAAAAGTATATTTGCAGCTTGGGAGAAGTAGCAAGGTGCTTTAGGTATTTTTGCGACTTGTAAAAGATTTATTGCTGTACATCATGACACTATAGTCTGGAAATTGTATCATAACGGCATTAGGAACAAAGCTCTCGATCTCCTGGTTTCTTATTTGGGCAACAGAATCCAGAAGGTCCAGATTATTGACAAGACATCTCCGGATTCCACCTTTAGAATGGGCGTCCCACAGGGTTCAATCCTCGGCCCATATCTTTTCTTGATTGACATTAACTATTTAGCCTATAACCTAAACAAGAATCATGAGATTGAGTTGTTAGAGGATGATACCTCATTAATTTTGAATATTAAACGACAACAGAGCAATTTTGACGAAGTAAACAATGCACTCTCTAAAGTTGTTAATTAGTTTAATGTAAATAATTTATTACTTAATGATAAGAAAACTAAACTATTAAAATTCTCAATGCCCAATGTTAAACAGATGGAAACCAATATACAACTTTAAAAATCCAGAATTGAGCCCGTCGGGACAACCATGTTTCTAGGTATTATGCTTCATAACAAACTTCAATGGGGTCCGCATATAGAAAAACTTTCTTAAACTTAGTTCTGCAGCTTATGCAGTTAAGACAATAAGAGATATAGATACAGATATAGATACAGCTAGAATGGTTTATTTCAGTTACTTTTATAGTATTACTAGCTTTTGCCCGCAGCTTCGCGCGCATTAAATTCGGGGTACTTAACACAAATCTACTTTCAATCTCAAGTTGTGTGAAGACACTCCTGATTATTCTAAAGACTTCAGAAACTCTATAGGGTACAAAGTTGCTCGGTCAGTATTCATGACACTATATACTTACCATTATATCTACCGTAAGGCACATAATAACATCGACTTGCATACAGTCACATGCCAAAGCCATGTTCTAATACCTGTCCAATATATATCTATAAACATTTATAATATAAGTAGAGAAAATTGTTTCAGCCGTTTAAGATAGTATATAATTATTAGTTTATATATGCGAACAATGTTATAACCGTGCATAATAAATATTATGTATGATGTGTCAGTACTGACAGATATACGCACATGCGCACTCAATTATTATAGCGCATGCGTTCTTACTACCAAGAGGTAAATTTGTGCCAAACAAACTTCTAGCCTCCCTACAATCCCTTCCAGTTTAATTTTTGCATCTTATGGTATCCTATGTCCGTCTCCATGCTCCAGTCTCTCTATATTAAATTTCTACAAAATCGGTTCAGCCGTTTTAGCGTGAAAACGGAACATACATACATACATACATACACACTTTCGAATTTATAATATTAAGTAGGGATGTCTTATGGGATTCTTCTGTTTGGGAATGCCGCAGACCTTAACCCAATATTCGTTCTGCAAGAAAGAGCAATAAGGGGAATTTATAACCTCGGTCCTCGTGTTTCTCTAAGAGAAAAGTTCAGTGTGATAAGCATTCTAACTGTTGTATCGCAACATAAATACGATAATCTGTTATGTGTCTACAAAAATATTGTCAAATTTAGTAAAAAAAGTGATCTTCACCCTGTAAATACTACACATAAGTATAATCTTGTAGTTAATAGCACCCGCCTCCACAAAATAAGTAACTGTTTTATGGGGCAGTGTATACGCTTTTATAACAAGCTCCCTCTAAATATAAGAAGTTTGACGATAATTAAATTGAAAATTATTGCTAAATTGTGGTTATAAGCATATAATAAAATTTCCAATTATAAACAACGACAAAAATGCGTGGGATTGAGCTGCTCTTATTCAACACAAAAATGTAAATCTGTACAAGCTGATCAATTTAAAATTGACTTTTCGTAAGCACTTTAAAATTTACACGAAATAAAGAATAATTTCATAAAATTGCGCCTACTGACAAATGCACGCTAAGCCCAAAAAATATAACATTTCAGTGGACTACTTATATAAAACGAAATCAAGTAGCTCACCTTCAAACAATAGAACTTCTAATTTGAAGAGTAGTCAAACGCACTTAGAATTTTCGTAAATAATTGAAATGCCTCCATAAAATTCAAGTACATATTGGAATAAGTAATGAGTATGAAAAGTCGAAACAATTCTGATATAAGTTGTTGGTTTTCTCAACTAACAAAAAATGCAATAGTCTTATCCAGGTTTTAAATTTAGCGCATTAGATATTATTTCAAGTAAGCGCTACAGGACGATTTTCTAGGACTAATTTTTCACTAATTTTTATTCCTATGTTTTCTAACTAGCGGTTATAGCTAAGTATGAGTACAAACTTAGTGTTACTGAATTGCCCAGGGTACAAATCTACGGCGGCAATAACTGTATGTATGTATGTTTTGCACATCTCTCATTACTTATTACCTATCTTGATTTGAATCGAAATGAAATTATATTATCTCGAAAAACAACGAAATCGCAGAATATGTAAAAGTTTTAATACTTGATTGCTGTCAAAGAGATAAAATCTATCTATCTATCTAAACGTCACGCCTGTCTCCCATTGGGGTAGGCAGAGAGTATGGAACGCCAAATGCTCCGGTTCAAACATACCTCTTTCGCTTCTTCGACATTCATTAACCTCGTCATGCATGCTCGTCGGTTACGAGTACTTTTGATTTGGCCCTTCCGCAGTACGTCACTAATTTGGTCGGCTTAAGAACGTCTTGGGCGTCCTCTACCGACATCTCCATTCATTCTTACTCGATACACATCTTTCGTAAATCTCCTTGCATCCATCCGTTCCAAATGTCCAAACCATCGCAACATACCTTTCTCAATCTTTGACACTACATCTTCTTTCAAACCACACCTTTCTCGAATAACGCTATTTCTCACTTTATCTGCCATTCTTACTCCGCACATATTCCTCAAAGCTCTCATCTCCACAGCATTAATTCTACTTTCATGCTTCTTCTGCCAGATAAAATTATCCGATTAATATAAGTTTATAAATATGTACATACTCATTATACATAGAAACATCCAGACCGAGACAAACATCCATGTTTGGTGCACACAAATGTTTGGTGACCCGATGGTGTAGCGGGAGTGTAACCGACTGCCATGCCAAAGGTCGCGGGTTCCATTCCCACTCAAGGTTATCCATTGTCTACTGAATATTGTAAAACTTCTGATTACTTTGGAAATGGATATTGTCGTGTGTAGGTGGCAGAATATTAGAATTGCAAAATTACGGTTGATGTAAATAAAAAAGTTATAGATACGTTATAAAAACACATTAATAAAATATCTAAATAAAATTTATACGCACCAAAAATTATATTATAAACGTTTCTAAACATGATAAGTGAACGATAATAAGGTCAAAGACAATCATGCTATTTTAAAATAAAATAAAGCAATGTTTTAAATAATTATGTTTTGTTTAATAGTACCAAAATGCTTAAAATATTATGTCTACACTCTAAGCACTTACAATAAACAAATTGCTGTGATGTTATGAAATTGAAGAAATAAGCTGATTCAATTATTTTTCCTAGAATTTAAATCATATCAAAGCAAACAATTTTGTATTAGAATTAGATCAATTCGACAAACTAAATACTATTACGATACAAACGGTAAGATTCACAGGTTCGATTCCCACTCAAACCAAGTCAATTATTCGGCCCATAGAGGCTTATATTTAGTAAAGTGGAAATCTCTTATGATGCTTATTGCACTCATTAACAGAATAATAAAATAATTTCGTTGCTGAAATTGCGGCACAAGTCTGCTGTTAACAATAATACAATCCAAATATTATTTTATTTGAATAGAGTTCAAGGGGCAAAATAACAGTGATTATCAATCTCATGTCATACAATAAACAAGTTCATATTATTATAAATAAACTTGATAACAGATCAGCAACAGCTTCATGCTTTCAACATGTAATAAAAAAATTTTTGAAAGTGTTGATGCTTTGGAAGATCGGTATGGTGTTTCTCCAACTAGAGGGAGGATGCTCTAACCAGGCTAGAGGATAAAGCCTAGTATTCATATGTGAGAACTTGAAAAGCGTGTTGAAAATCTTTATCATCGTACGATATATGACATCAGCTGAACATACCTATAGAAACGATGATAAACTGATTTGAAAAACAAGTCTCCAAAGACGCAATGGATCCTAACCTAAGATGATTTTCTCGATATTTCCAATGTTAAATTTGTTTCGTCTTCAGGTATACTGCAAGGGAGATGTGTAGAGGCAATAGAAAATGTTCAGTTGCCCGAAGGCATCACTGTACACAAAGTCGTCGGCACATGGGATGAGGCTGATCAACACTGCAAGAACGAAGGTAAGAAGTTATTTTATTTTTACTCTTCGTTAGCATCTATCGGTAGCGCTAATAGAGTGACTTAACTTGCCATTCGTAATAGATCGGCATAGTTAAGCAACGTTTACAGAGGTCGCGAATTGGATGGGTGACCGTAAGTTGTGGAATTTAAATCAGAGCGCTACCGTAGAGGGCACGTAAAATCAACGGTCCCTGTTCTTTTGTCAAGACAGGCATCATTAGGCCATATCGGAGGCATTTGGGCGGTTGATAAATCTCCGACAACAGAGGGGGCCACGTACTCACATAGAAAAGAAACAGAAAAACACTCTCCATTCAGGAAATGTTGAAATACTTTCACTGGTTTGCAACCTACGGCAATAAAAATTATTGCCAGATAACAGAAGGGAATTGGTTTAAGTTGTGTATTTGCACCAAATGACTAAAAATGTATATTTTTATTTAACCATTTATAAATATAACTATTTCGTATGAAAGAAAAATTTTATTACGTAGAGTAAGACTGATTGCATCTAGTCTAGGATAAATTTGATGCTACCTCCGAGTTTGTTTCTTAACAGGTGCGGTGTTAGCCTCTCCGATCACCACGGAGGTGCTAAACGCAATGAAGTCCGTCATCGCAGCCCAAAACACTGAGTATTTCATCGGCACTAAAGCCTCTGACTTCTCTGGCGAATTCAAGTCTGTGGAAGGTTTGTATTGATAGCCACAAACTCATTTGCCAAAAAATCGCTTTCAAAAGCTGAAAAAAAAAGGAATTATTAAAGATAATTAAAAAACTACTTGTCGCATCCTGATGTTACATGGGACAAATTGGGAAGCACCAACGTTAATATAAAAACAAACATTACCTTTTCTTTTGGCTTCGCCGTAGTCGGGTAAAAAAAAAGTCAATATCACCCATCACCTAGTAAAATGTTCTTGTTCTGAAGTAACACAAAAACAACCGTCGAATTATCGAACGTCCTTCTTTTTGAAGTTGGTTAAAATAGGTATTATCATAGACCGTATGAATATGTCACTCAATCAAGGTCCGATAACTCAGTGCAGCAACAAAGAAATCATGTATGAGAATACAATGGGTAACTTTTCAAAATTGAGTGCGTATTAAATTGTTAATCTAGCTTACCGTGTGATTCGTATACTGCTTGAAGCCTGAATCCCGCCTATCATTGAACTTAAATATTAGATACAGGGTAGATGCACTGGTTTTGCAACAGAATATTGCTATCACTACAATATTAGGGGACGGGTGGCTCCGTGAAAAGTCTAACACCCAAATTAACTTATACTGAAAAACCAGATTCCGAAAACAAAGGCGAAGTAATATCATTTGTGACAACGCTAGAACGATTTGATGATCTTAAAAGAGCATAGAAACTATAATAGCGACAGATACAGCAGGTAAAACAATAGTTAAATAAAAAATCACCTATAATATGAAATGTCAGCCTGTTATTTTGTAACACGTATTTAGGACTGTTATTTTATCGTAACAGCAACGACATATTGATGGTTCGGATATGCAAATTTAATTGTGTCGACTGACTCCTATCGCATTCCACATTCGTCTACAACCATCAGATCACTCATACTCTAATATAACATAACACAAATGAAATTTTCCAATCGCAGGTGTTCCTCTGGACAACATGACCGCTGCCGTGATGCTCATGATCAATAAACTCGACCCTCGTGATGGCAACTGTTTGAGCATGAACCAAGACAGCATTCAGATTGCGCTGTGCTGCGTGAGGAAGCCATTTATGTGCTATAAATCACCAGCTCCTGCAAATAAGTGTCGCACTAACAGTGAAGGTAAAAAAGTTGGTTATAAGTCGCAGCAACCCATATTTTTGCCTATACACCGACATATCTGTATAATGTATATATACAGATGTTTTATTCGCAACTTAACTGGCGAAGTGTGGGTGTGTAGTGCATCTCTGCCTACCCTTTTGGGGAAAGGCGTGAAGTTATGATTATATTGTTATTTTTTCTTAGAACATAGCTTATGGCACCTTGGTTCCTAATTTTATTATTCTAGAGACGTATTTTTGTCTTTATTTATAATGGACTTCTATCTGTAGACTAGATGTCGCCCGCAGCTTTGTCTGCACATATTTTTTAAATTTAACCGTTTCTAGCCGATCTCGAAGGTATTTCAGGCAATACCTTCTTTTTGAACCTCTACCATCCCCAAGGAACAAAGGTCCCCAAAAAGAGGGATGCTCCTTGAAGACTGTAGCGCCAAGGAACACGCATGCCAAATTTCGGTTACCTGCGCCCAATAATTTTGGCTGTGCGTTGTCTATCTGTCAGTCCTATTTGACAGAGAAGCACTAAGAAAGGATTCATGGAAATTACAACCCTAAAGGTGTAAAATAGTCACACGTGCGCAGAGCCGTGAGGAAACTCTAGTTAAATAAAATAATTTCTTTGCCACAGGTTACACTTACTCCAAGAGCACAGGCAGTTGCTACAAGATTCACAGTCAAGATAAAAAAAATTACGATGATGCGGTAGCCACATGCGCATCTGAAGGTGGACACTTGGCTGTCCCCGACGACTACAATGAAGCTCGTGAGCTTAAAAATATATTTTCCAATGAACGGGAATGGTACACGTACATCGGAATACACGATGACACGGGCAACGGTGATTGGAGAAGTGTCACCGGTAAGTTTGAATTCATCATCATCATCAGCCTTTTGCAGCCTTTCCATTGGCTCGCCACTTAGCTCGATTTTCGGCTTTTGGTGTTACGCAGTGCAGGTTTGAATTCATTTTAATGTATTTGCTAGTTATAAGTATTCTTTTAGTTTTTTACTATAAGCAACTTCCAACGGTTGCGATTCATTTGGAGGATAGGCAGTCAATAAAAAAGCGGTAGACTATAGGTACTGTCCTGCAAATACGTATTAAACTTAAAACTTTTGCGACTTGTTTACAGCATATTAGCAGAAAACAGAGGTATTTATGACTCAAATAAGTTATTAAACGCAATCCCCCACCCGTTTAATAAACTTGTAAGAGTTGTTGGTTATTTTAGCATGAAGGCTTCGACATTTGAAACGATACTCAATGTTCAACGTACAATAACATTATACATTTTACTAATTCTTTAATACCTGAACTAATTATACATTGTATCACTGGCACATGTAATACAGAAGCTAGATAAAAAACCCCTAAACTAAATATAATAAAGAAAATCAGTTCAATAATTGAATACTTTAGTTATTTTATAATTGAGCCAAATTGCGCTGTCGGTCGTATTAGAACTATTCCATTTAATTATACGGGCTGACAAGACGATGCTAAGCTTTGCTTTTATTTCATTAATGATGATTTGTAATAAAAAATAATTCTCACATCACGGACTTTACACACATACAATCATCTGACACAAAGAACATCCATATTCGATACAACAAATTGTGGATCCCAGGAGTGAGTCTCGTATGGGACACGAGACTACGTCTTTCGGTGCAGTGCTAAACAGCGAAGCTATTTCAAATCTGGGTGTTCATACTGTTCATTGTGTCCGTTAATTATATATTTGTTTATTCTCTCGTGACACAGGATTTATTCCTAGTGCAGGAGTTGTCTGGAAAAAAATCATCATAGAAGTTAAAAAAAATATTTAGACCACATTGACAACCGGTTGGTGTTCCAATTTCGATTCCTATTCAATTAAAAAATTTGTGTGCGTAAATATGGATGTTTGTCTTGGTCTGGTTATGATTGTATGTATATAGGTATGAGTAATATGTTTATCTATTGTCTAGTACCCATACAGCTCTGCTTAGCTTGGGACTAGATGGTGTGTGTGTATGTGCTAGAATATTATGTACTGTACACTTTCTAATTACGTTTATATTTCCAGGTAAATCAATAGACCAGATCTACCACGGCTGGCGCAGCGGCCATCCCACAGGTGGTGCACCAGGTTCCAAGTTCTTCTGCGCCTTGCTACTGCCCACCAGTAAGATCGATGACTTCGAATGTTCGACACAAAGACCATTCATCTGCGAAATCGAACCGACGAACTAAACCCTAAAATTAACTAAACCCTTCAAAAAATTATTTGAAACTAAATAAAGGTGTTTTTATAGCAAACTTGTATTTATTTTCACTTGTCCTTGTGTCTGATACCCACGGCATGAAATGGGATAGTGACATTTTGTATTCTTAATCCGTCACTACACGAAATTCTTTAAAAGATGGTATTATTAAAGTTTTCATTCTAAAACAGTAACTTTTCTGACGCAAGACTTGTTCTTTAAACACTCGTGCCCTTTGCACATGATATCTAGGAACCGATAAAAATTGTAACTATGATTTCTTCTGGAATACCGTGGGCACTAACAATAACCCTTGCTCATATACGCCGGCAAAAAAAGCTTAATGGCGTGTAAAAGCTTTCTGTTTAGAGGCTTAAACAAGGAATGTCAGAGATCTATTTCACGAGATTCTTTCTCCCATCGCTCTTTAATATTCATGAATAAGTTATGCATCATCTTGTAAAAATAATCAAAACCGTTTAAATGTTCGTGACTTATCAAGGTGACATGCTTATGAACGTAAAATTTATAGATAACTTACATAACGATTTTACATTTAATTTTGCAATGCACGTAGAAGTATTAGAAAGAACGGCCATTATAAGTCATGGCCACTCTTTACCATCGCCAGATTTACAATTTTATATGAAGAACATAGACTGTATTTATTTAAGGAGCTGCGCTGCTGAGCTGAAAAGTTTGTTATTACTTATATCATACTAAAGATATTTATTAGCTTTCCAAATTAATCAAAAACAATTGATCCCAGGTCCTTTAAGCGGAGCCTGAAAAAGCTGTTCTCTAGATGAGAGCCATCATGCCATAATTATTGTGATATTAAGATGATGACTTTTTTATGGGACTCCATGACTGCTTAAGATGGGCAACAATTGTATACTCGGTGAAACAATGCTTCTCTCACCCATAATGGCTTCACACACCGATAGCATCGCCATGGCTGATGCTATCCATCAGGCATCATTGCTACAATTCCCTTGTTATGAGGTTGGCAATTCTCTCCATGTTATCCACAGTACAGTATTGTTGCATCTGCCGAGTACTACTCTCAGTTCATTGAATACTTTCTTTCACTTGCCCGAGCTGCCTGGTTTTGCATTTGGTCTTAATACCTTGCAACTTGAGCAGAGGTACATCGAGCAAGTTTGGCGCGAGACATGACGAGAAATTGCTACAAACGTCTGAAGGTTATTTATCTTCACTTAACACGACTTCGCCGGCGATTCAACCAGTATGCAATATTCACCTAAACCTTTCTCAGCATAGTATCTTCTTGGGTTTACGCGAATGTTACACATTGAAATTAAACTACAGTTTACTTTCTCAGCAATCATACTATCTATTGGTGAAAACCATCGGTAAAATCCGTTTGGTGCTTTTTCAGTTTATCGCGTTCATACAAACAGGATGAGCGGTGGACTTTATTTTATAAAGTAGTTTACTTCTTTTTAGGGTTCCGTACCTCACAAGGTAAAAAAAGGAACCCTTATAAGATCACTTTCTTGTCCGTCTGTCTGTCTGTCCGTGTGTCACCACCAATTTTCTCACGAATGGGTGGACCTAGCAAATTGAAATGTATACCAGATACTGAGGTCTATGGTTCCTATTAGGTGTGTAAAAATCAGGGTCCTGGGTCAACCTGATAAAAAGATATGATCAAAATTAAATTTTTACGAAATCTTATAAGTACCAAAATCAACCTTAATTTTCAACATTTTTTAACTTTCGGAATTATACATTTACTTATGCTGTAAGTCCTTGGTTTTTACCAAAATTGACAATTCTAGGTCAACCGTAAGTACCCTATGTGGTAGTTCCCGTTGAACTAGAATCACGAAATTTGGCCAAAAGCAGGGTCGTACAGCACTAATAAAGGAAAATCACAAAAAATAAAAAAAGTGGAAAATTTAAGGGTGTCCCTATACATACATAGTAGACTCCATTTAAGATAGTCCTCTAAGTTGTATGGGCTCATACAGATTTAGAGGACTAGCGTAATTAGCACCAACCTCAAATAAGGTAAAATGCGTACGGAACCCTCGGTGCGCGGGTGAGACTCGCACTTGCCCGAATTTTTTGTTTATAATAAACTTTTCTGTTATACTTGTCACAAAACAGGTAACAGCTGAGTAATGAACGAACAATTTAATTAAAATGTTATATCAACTAGTTCACTACGATAGAGGCCTGAGTGGTGACCTCGTTTTTGTAAATATACTTGGCTTATTTTTCTGTGCCACTAATTATGTAACATCCACTAGGTATGTTTTAAAAATTGATACTTTTATTCTACTTTTTCTTCGTACATGTACATTCAACAATGTGTCTTTCTGTTGTATTAAAGGCGTGAGTTTATGTATGTATGTATGTCTTTCTGTTGTAAAATAAAAAAAATAAAAAAGCCTTTTATTTCGGGTAGTATTTAACTCTCTCTCAATATAATCCCGGATTTCTACAAAAAAAATACCGTTGTTCCACCAAATATACTTATTGCACCACTAAATATACTCACTAAGTTATTTCATAACGAACACCTGTTTATCGACTGTTGCAAATCTCTAATATTAATCCTTTTAGTTAAAGAAGTATTTCAAATTTTACTTTTACTCAACAACCAAATAACAAGTTATTTGGTAGTATTAAGATAAACTAAGTTCACGGATTTTTGGGTGCAGGGTCACAAGAAAACCTAACATAACCTATTAAGTTTCCCAAGCCGACGAGACTTTTCATATTAAATGATACTTTATGGAAAGATTGGCATATTTGGTGTGCAATGAGTATTTTAGTGTTTGATTATTATTTTAGTGTGCAATAAGTATTTTAGTGAAAGAATAAAGTTTTTTAGCGTAACGCACTCAGAGTGTTGCTTAAGATTTTTGATGCACTGTTAAAAATATCCCTTTTATTTCTTGCAAACCTAGGATTACAAGTGTATAAACATGCAATAATCAGACTATAATTATTGTGGGAAAACATGCAATAAAAGTAATAATATTGTTATTATATAACTAGATGTCTTTAAAAATGAATAAATTTATAATAATTCTAGTATTAAATTAATAAATTAATAATAACTTGTCGATTGTTTCAAGGGACAAAACTCTCTTTTTCCAAATCCGTTGATTGCTCCAAGGGACAAAAGTGCCCTTTTTTTCTGAAGCCGTAGACTGCGCACAAGTAACTAATGTTCATTTTATTAAAACTTCACGGATTGCGCTATATTATGTATCTAATAGACGCGTAATGAAATGAGCTTTCGAATGATACCAAATAACACCAAAAAATATACACGCAAGGGCAGTATAAAGTGAAATTTAGAAATATTTTCCCGCCATTTTTGAGCGCGATTTTTTATTTCTGACATATTCCTTTTTTCGTTGTTTTTTATTAAGGGAGGTATATAAGTATTATACACGGTTAGAAAGGTTATTTAATTTACTTTTAGAAGAAATACATATAATTAAAAGAAACATTTTAATTTTAAACATAAAAAAATAAAACAAAGAATTGATTGTAAAAAAATAAAATACGGAAATTGGCGGCAATTAGCCGCCAATTTCTGTATTTTATTTTTTTAAATACCTTTTTATGTTATATATCTGATTCAAACCTACATAAGTTTTTTACCAATTAGATTTCCAAGCAAAAGAACCATTTCCGATAAAAATCCGATAAGAATTACTCTTACTGGAATGTGCACAGTTATTTACTTTTTCCCGCTAAAAATAACCTGAATATCCGCAAAATTTTTCGATAATCAATATCTCATAAATAATATGAGTATTATACATCATATGATAGGTTTATTTATATACTCATAATAAAAAAATAACACAGAGCATAAATGTAACCTTATCAACATACATAATGTATTTACATTAAATAAAAAAGAAATGCCAATTTTTTCGATAATTGTTTGTAAAAATCTCTTAAATTAAAGTAATACACAATATTTATTAATTTTTTTGCTGTACCTTCATAATTAATTAATTTATTCACAATAAAAACATAAAACTATCATATATGTAGGCGGGTAGCTAGATTATTGGCCGATATAATCACTTCAGAGTTCCTACTAAGTGGGCGCAGCATGGTTCTTGTGCATTGAATACACACTAACTAAAATACACTGACTACTTTAAAACACGAAAGGCACTATCTAAACGGTTAAAGTCTAACATTTTTCACTTGCAAGTCTTTTAACGAATCGAGGACAGATTCATGGTGTACTGTCAACGAGGCGACCCGACCGAATGAGCCCAAGCCCGCCAGACAAGTCCACACGAACACCGTCAGTGCCCCTGCCAATAGTCAGAAAACATCACAACCGGCTGGCAGCACTTTTCGACTCGTTTAGAGACTGTACTAATGACGTGATGATATTTCATGACATCTACAATTTCCATTCCAACGTGAAATAATAAAAAGGCGCTGGTAATGCGCCGTCACGGCCAGACTGACCTGCGACCGTCCTCGGGCGCTTCATTTCGCAGTTTCGTATCAATCACATAATTATCTATAACTTACCTTGACAAGCAATCCGCTCGTCCAACCTGACTCCGCTATAGCCGACTACATGAATTCTTACTAGTTAGTAATATCTTTTGACAATGAACAGCTAAGTCCAATGTCAAGCTGGCCAGATCAGCAGATATACACAAGAGCCCCGTGTCCCAACTCCCAAGACGACAAGTCCCGGCCGCAACCGGGACAACCCCAGGGCAATGATGATAACTTTTATGCTACAATAATCGATGCTGTGCTTTTATCAAGCTTGGGTTGGACCGCGTCTTTACATCAACTCTCCACATACAGCCGTTTACTAACTAGTATGTCCCTAAGGCTAACCACTCTGTTATAGCCGATATTGTCAACTGCATTTCACTAAACTCACTGGACCGGACGACACTGCCCTACGACTAACCTAACTACATAACCCAAATTGAAGCCTGGCGCGACTGCGTCCCTTCGACCATCCTCCAATCATGGCATGGACCGGCCGGCACTGCCCCGGCGACCAGCGTCCGGTGCGTCCCTTCGACCATCCTTCAACAAGGCATGAACCGGACGGCACCAGCCCTAACCTAACCACATAACCCAGATTGAAGCCTGGACCGGGCGCGAGTGCGTCCCTTCGACCATCCTCCAAACAAGGCATGGACCGGACGGCACTGCCCGGCGACCAGCGTCCAGTGCGTCACTTCGACCATCCTTCAACAAGGCATGGACCGGACGGCACCAGCCATACGACCCACTTAACAACAGCCAGTCCAGCTTATCTATTTCAGATCTTTGCATCAGTTACCGACTACAGTTAAATTTAAAAAAACAGGTATTCTTTTAAATGTCATAATATGATCAAGCAAGTAATAATGTAGCATGCCGCAGGTGATGTCAAACCTACGCCTAGCTAAACTAAACCTGCTACGTTAAGCCTAACATCACCTATCAGTTATGAACCGTCTTGTTCAGCGTGAATTTGAACTTCGTGGTCAATTGGCTCATGGTTTGAGTTGATGCAAAGGTTATCTGATCCTGCTGTGTTTTTTTTTATTTATTATTTTATGTTTGTATCGAATGCTACTGAAATAGTATAGGAGCCTGCCGATAGTGTTACGCATCTACCGAGTCAATGAGGATAATCAGCGAGTTCTACATCAATCATCGCCGTCTCGGCCTTCTCTGACCAATTAATCGATTATGATTAACTGTTCGTTTCACACGGAATACATTTTACATGTCAAATTTAAATTCGTTTGATCGAATTTCAAGCAATACACACACACTGAAGGGACAAGATCAACTAAATCATTTACGTCGGTTAACGTCTAGCACGCAGTCGATGTCACACAGGCTACTCATTGCCACGCAGGCCAGTCATTGCCACACAGGCCAGTCATTGCCACACAGGCCAGTCATTGCCACACAGGCCAGTCATTGCCACGCAGGCCAGTCATTGCCACACAGGCCAGTCATTGCCACACAGGCTAGTCATTGCCAAACAGGCCAGTCATTGCCACACAGGCTAGTCATTGGGCAATAAAAGGTACTCCGATCAAAATAATCACAGGTTTTAATGAAAATCATAACTAAGGCCTATTGTCCACGTAAACCGCACGTCATGCGCACGCTTTCGTCAATTGACGATTGCAAGACGGATGCTTGCATCTTGCGTATAAAAAATCAAAACTGTGTCCACGGTGCGGCATGCTGCCGCGCGCATCGCATGACAACCGCATGACGAGACGTGGACACAGTTTTGATTTTTTATACGCAAGATGCAAGCATTCGTCTTGCAATCGTCAGTTGACGAAAGCGTGCGCATGACGTGCGGTTTGCGTCGACAATAGGCCTAACTCTTTCTCTCGAAGCGGACATGTTGAACAACACGCATACTCAATTCGCAACTCTGTTCAAATAATAAGAAACTTATTAAAATTTTGCATTGCTCATACTCTGAGATCCATCGTGTCTTCAACATCACGCTATGCAACCTTCATCTGGTTACACAACACCACACGCATAATCATTTCGAGCGTTTAACAAAGTAAACTCAAATTAGGTTTGTTCAACAAGTTGCTTTGTTTTTCCTTATCACATAGCTGACTATAAGAAAATCTTACTACACCGATAGTCTAGATGTTAAGTTTATTACCAAGTATCCAATCAGTCGTTTCAGCGTTATAATTTTGTCATGGATAGTCTACATACGAAGCATAACCTAACCTAATCATTAGCGATACAGCAACGGACCTTTCGCGTTTAAGACGATGCACAACTTTTGTGATACTATGATAAATGCGCTAATGGCTGTCTTGTTTGTGCAATGCATGGCTAACCATGCAGCCGCACAAACGGCTTATCCAGTTTATGCAAATCCACACCAACAGAAACGTGGGTACCACAAGATTATCACAACAACGACTACCAAAGTACCAATTTAATGAGAAGGTTAAGCACACAATCATCACTAACGATCACTAACCTAGTTCTACCTACAATGAAAATTAAAATCTCTGAAACTGATTATTGTAACGCACTACGATGATAACTCAATCATTTTTTTCTACGTCTGATAATAGACTTCAACAGCTTCTACTAGAAACACTATCACTTCTAAACGTCCTAAGCATAACTTGGAATTGGCCAGGCAACTCGTGACACTTGATAAAAATTCCCAGCGTATCACATGGATTTTAAAAACACACAATAGGTAATTTTCACGCGTAAAATCTTAAAATTCAATTTAATTTTACTAGTGGTGCCATCTATTAATCATAGTAAGGTAACACCAAACATTTTTATTAGTGCCACATCTAACGACATGTTAAAATTTGCGTACAATAAGAAGCAGGTTTAATTGTAACACCGAGATTCGTCTGTACAAATCAGAACCATAACGAGCAAAAGTACAACTTTTAACTTAGGCTCTAATCACGTTTAAACGAAAACCGTTAGGTATTATCAACACTACGAGTCGGTAAAATAATGGCGCCAGCAATATCTTTCGACTATGGGCAGTCAGGTTACACACGAAATAACCAACTCCACGTCTAAAGTTCTAAACAGCACTACAGGTCACACGTCTATTTAAGAAATAAACGCTACAACCCGTTCCACACAAAATTAGCGCGGTTAGCTGCAACAGTTCAGTACAGCCTTACACTATGAACTTAGTATACGATTAGTCGAACAACTTTATACGCGAATCTACCATTTAGTCACAGTCTAGACCGGAGGTACTGTTCCAGATTTAGCAGAAAACTAACCGAAGCTAGGTGTTGGTTTTAAATCCAATATTACAGCTGCACTAGACACACTTGGTTGGAATAATGCAAGTCGGCCTGTACGTTCAGTCTTATTACTTCTACATACTATGTCCACAAACGGCTGCACGCGAGATCAGAGAGAAACCATTTGCCGTCCTAGGCAGGCAAGCATACGTTCACAAGGTTCGAGATCGCAAGCCACCCTCATATGATTTATTAAGGAAAAGATAAAACAGTCGTTTTCTTTTTAATTTGATTATGGAACCCAAAACGTCTTTCCGATATCTACGCTATAGCTAGGTCACAGTAGCATTCAGACAACGCTACGTGACCTACGTTAACGTAAAATACAGCAATGGTCGCAATTTAATCATTTGGTATACTACCCACATTTTTTTTCTTTTCTTTGTTTCTTCTTTAAGCTATTAAACAGAAGCCTATTCAAGAGATTATGTCACGGGAAACACGACACCGCCAAGGTTCAACGGTTTCACAGTAAAAGCCTGTTTAATCACAACTTCGTGTCTCATGTAGGAATCGAACCCACGACACGCGGTACGACGTGATGGCGACGCACGTCACCACCACAACCATTTTGACATTTCCAAGGTTACTAAACGTGTAGCAGTGTTCTGCTAACCAAGAATGTTTTGTAACTACCGTCTCTAAATAAAGTTTGCCGATAATTTTACCAATAAAAAATCAGACAAAATACGTTCACCACGGTTGCAGTCGACAGATCAACTGATTCGCCAACATGGCAGCAGCACAATCGCTCTCACTCGCGTCATGTGTGTACGTTTCATTGCACAATTTTATCCCACAAATGATGTAGGCGGGTAGCTAGATAATTGGCCGATATAATCACTTCAGAGTTCCTACTAAGTGGGCGCAGCTGGGTTCTTGTGCATTGAATACACACTAACTAAAATACACTGACTACTTTAAAACACGAAAGGCACTATCTAAACGGTTAAAGTCTTACACTTTTCACTTGCAAGTCTTTTAACGAATTGAGGACAGATTCATGGTGTACTGTCAACCAGGCGACCCGACCGAATGAGCCTGAGCCCGCCAGACAAGTCCACACGAACACCGTCAGTGCCCCTGCCAATAGACAGCAAACGTCACAACCGGCTGGCAGCACTTTTCGACTCGTTTAGAGACTGTACTAATGACGTGATGATATTTCATGACATCTACAATTTCCGTTCCGACGTGAAATAATAAAAAGGCGCTGGTAATGCGCCGTCATATATAATTATAATATTTGTTTACAATGTTGTTTTTAATCCATAATTATGCCCCGCGCACAAAATGCAAAGTCAGCGAAATAATATTTTTTTTCACATTATAATATCTAAATAACTTTTCAAGCAGGTATTGCTATAATGGAGAAATACCAAATACGGCCTGTAGCGGCCAGAAAGTTGTGAATCGTTGAAATTAAACATTTATTTTTTAAATTTTTTATATCGTTTTCGTTTCTTGATAGAGTATCGGTGAAAGAATTTAGTTTTTAAAGATTAATAATTAATTTTGAATAGGCTATGGTAATAGCGGATGAATGTCTTATGTTGCCAGCATTAAAAATAAAATGAAGTATGGTAGGCAGAAATTGTTTTAAGGAAATAATATTTTTATTATTATATAAGAAAACAATATATTTTATTTACTTTATAAGTATATTTGTAAAAAGAATCAAGAAATATATAATTTATTATACATTCCATAATTATTAATCGGTAAAAATCGTTTTGTTTTTTAATCGATAGTAGAAATATTTTTTCAAACCATTTGCAACACTTTTTTTATCTGTTATGTTATTCGTGTTGCTACTGTGTATCGTAAATATTATGCTCTGATTTATTGGTGTTTTCGTACGGTTTTAATGTAATGTAATTGAATATAAATTCAATAATAATGATCAGTACCGTCTACCCATGCTAAGAATATGCAGCGGTGTTTGTGATTGTGGTTAGCTTTTTTGGACGAGTATACATAGTACGAAGTTCCCTAGTACACAGGTGATTATTCATTATTATTGGCCCCTCTTTATGTAGTTTTTGTTCTTTAAGACGCAAAGACATAACTTTATTTACATCTAGGTATTATATTTATGTTAAAATTCAATTTTGAGGTATATTTAGTTGCGGAATAATTTCCATTTCAAATATCTCGTATCTTATTTCCACCAAAAGTTATTTAAAAAGAAATTATACAGGTTAATAGAGTAGTCATTTATCTTCAAAACACACATGGTGTCGTGTTTGGCCGTGCCAGGCCCATAATGTATGGCCAAATGGTACATCTCCTTTATATATTTGGTAAGATAATATCACCAGGTATATAACAAATCAAAAGGAACCAAGGTTCAACTCGTATTGTTACCACGCTAAGCAATTGTTTCTACTAAGTCGTAATTGTTTACATAGCATCCGGTTCGGCCCCTCGCATAAAGTAAACACTTCATTCAAACGTAGTGTATTTGGGATCATATGAAAGAATAACTCATGAAGTTGAACAAAAACATCACTTCAGCATCCTCACGCTACAAACGAATAAACAATGACTGATTAATTGAGCTCGCCCGTCAAGTGCTCGGCGGCGCGTTGGGCCGTAAGCACTTGGGATTTTTTAGGTACCTACGCGAAACGACGCAGCGGTTACCTGTAACAATTTGTGTTTAGAATTACCGCAGCCAGGCAGGGATTTTCAGAACAGAGTTGCAGTGGAAGGTGTAATACATCTACCTGACCACGATAGACAATATATCTAAACACTTTCACTGCGTTGCACAGCGAGTCACAACCAATACTAATAAAATGTTTCAACTCACCCGATATCTTCACTGGTGATATTCTTGAAGTGGACCTATAGGATTAACTCACAATTTTGGCCAAAATAACAAGAGAATCGAATAGATACCAGTCTCCAGTTCAGCGTAGTCCTCCTCGGGCACCAATCAGGAATTCACACACATGTTTTACAAAGTTCAATGTTCAATATATCACCAATTTACCACAAACTTTGCCGGAAGTCAAAAGCGGCAATCGTTATTAATTACAAGTTAATTCAATTCGCGTTAATTCAAAGGCGATCAATTTATATCAATTTATCTTGCGAGACAGACCAAGACGGCGTGTTAATTTTTCAAGGCGGCAACGGAAGTGACAGATCAGTGTGACCATTGTCAGAAATTTTCAATAGACTAAACAAAATGCTACTCAATCGATCTAATCGATTTGACTTATAATAAAACTAATTCTATTTCAAACATCCACCCGCCCCGGACCGGCCTACCGGTCCGCTAATCGGTTGGTAGACGTGACAATGTTGCAACCGCTCTCCTCAGAACCGAACCATCCACCAAGACCTCAGCAAATCGGGGAACTCCATCAGCCCCAGTTACCAAACGAAGGATGCGCCCCCTGCGCCATCTAAGTGGCGGAAGGTTAGCCTCCTTGATCAAAACTTGGGTGGATCGGTCTTGTCGGTCCACTTAACGCGTTGCTGGAGTATGTGCAAATATTCCAAATTCCAGCGTTTCCAAAAGCTCTGAGTAATCTGACGTACCAATTCAAAACGCGAGAGACGACCAGGTCTCGTATCAATATAGGGGTACTCAGGCAAGGCGACAAGTGGGCGACCAATCAAAAAATGGCCCGGCGTAAAGGCCTCCAAATCATTCGGATCTGAGGAGATCGGGCACAATGGCCGAGAGTTCAAAACGGCCTCAATCTTACAAAACACAGTTGCGAGTTCCTCAAATGTAAGGACAGACTCACCGATTGTCCTGCGCAAGTGTGTTTTGGCCGATTTTACAGCGGCCTCAAATATACCACTCCAGTGTGGACAATTTGGTGGGGAAAACAACCAATTTATCCCACATCGGGCAAGCCTATCACCTATATCAGCCTTGTTGGTTTCAAGAAAATTAACAACGTCATTCAAATAATTATAAGTGCCCTTAAAGTTAGTGCCGTAGTCAGAACTGATCAAGGAAGGCAGCCCTCTGCGGGATACAAATCTGTCAAATGTGGCTACAAACGCCTCGGTCGTAAGCGAGGAGACCAGTTCCAAATGAACGGCTTTTGTGGAAAGACAAACAAAAACTCACAAGTAGGCCTTGACAGTCTTGCTGTTTCGAAGTGTCGACGTTTTCACCAAAAAGGGACCAGCGAAGTCCGTGCCAACACCGTCAAACGTCCTGCTCTCAGTTACGCAATCTACCGGTAAGTCTCCCATCAAGGGCTGCATGGTAAAAGCCTTGAGCTTATAGCAAGGGATGCAGCAAAAGACTACACTCCGAATAATTCTTCGGGCAGACAAAATCCAAAATTCGTGTTGCAAAATGGCCAACAGCGCATTACAACCAGAATGCGAATTTTTAAGGTGACGGTCAGTTACCAACAAACGTACCAATTGACCGGCTTTGGGTAACAAAAGCGGGTGACGTGCCCCGTAAGGGAGGTTGGCGTTCTTTAGACGCCCTCCAACGCGCAAGAGACCCGTATCGTCCAAAAAGGGGTTCAATTTAGAGACAGCTCCCGACAATTTCGATCTCCCTGATTTAAGGATAGCAAGCTTTTCAAAATGCGCCAATTACACAGAACGAACCCAAAAGGTGAGGGACCCCTGTCGTTCCTGTGGTGAGATAAACGGTGTCAGTCGTTTCTGTTGTGGGTGCCTAAAGTTAAAAACAAAACGCTTTGTCCAAGCAGTAACACCTACCAACTTGTTAAGGGAGCTGTAGCGATCAAATCAAATCAAATCAAATCAAAATTTATTTGTGAAACATAGGTTTACAATTGTTGGTTATAAGGTAATAATGGAGTACGCTATGTTTTGTCATTTAGACATACAAATATTGAGTAAAGATCAAATTAATGAAACAAGAAATTATCAAAAAATAAAATTGTCAATTAAAATACAGATTACAGTAATTAAAATAAAAATGTCAATTAAAATACAGATTACAGTAATTCAAATAAAAATGTCAATTTAAAAGCCAATTACAATAATTAAAATAAACATGCCAATTAAAATACAAGTTACAATAATTTAAATAAAAATGTCAATTTTAATACAGATTACAATAACTAATATTACAATTATTGTGAATTATTAATGAATAACAATAAGCATAAGAATTATATACATTATTACAATTCATCGTTTAAAAACTCGTCAATAGTGTAATAACATTTGTCAATTAATTTCTTTTTTAAAACTGATTTAAATTTTTGTGAAGGCATTGTTTTGATTGAGTTAGGGATTTTATTATAGATTCTAGGAGCTATACCAAAAAAGCTCTTGTACATCAGAGAGGTTTTACATTCTTGATTGCATATTTTGTGTAAATATTGAGCTCGCATTGGATTTCGTTTTACAGAAGAGTATATAGAAAATAAATGTAAGTTATGTTTTACAAACAGTGCAGTTTCCAAAATATAAAGTGCTGGTACTGTTAACAAATTCAGTGACTTAAAATATGGTAAGCAACTATCTGTAATCTTAAGACCGCACATTGATCTAATACAACGCTTTTGCATCCTGAATAACGTCTCCCTATCAGTCGATTGTCCCCAAAAAACAACACCATATCTTAAAACCGAACCAACCAGTCCATGATACGCTGTTAATAGTGTCATCATGTCAACTTTTTTTGATAATTGGAAAAGTAGGAACGCAGATTTATTTAATCGCTTACATAAATTTTCCATGTGGAGTTTCCAATTCAGGTTATTATCTATGTATATACCGAGAAACTTATGATTGGTGACCTCTTCTATTAAATTATTGTCATAGGTAACAGAAATTGCTGGATTTACACGCCGTTGATGAAAGTGCATGATCTTGGTCTTATTTAAGTTAATTATCAAATTATTATTATTGAGCCAGCTTATAATATCATGTAAACAATTATTGATATCATTTTGATAATTTTTGGGATTTGTACATTTAATAATTGCTGTGCTATCATCAGCAAAAAGGACCATTTTATGTTTTATAGTTTTAGGAAGATCGTTTATATATATTAGGAATAATAAAGGTCCTAATACGCTGCCTTGAGGTACACCGTATTTAATGTGTCTTAATGAAGATGTATATAAAGTTTCTATTTTACTTTTTAAGTCTATCCTGGAGATTTCAGTACATTGAGTTCTGTCGTTTAGGTATGACTCTAGTAGCTTAAGTACATTCCCTCTTATACCATAGCCATGTAATTTCTGTAGTAAAATCCTATGATCCACATAATCGAAAGCTTTTGTCATGTCTGTATAGACAGCACATATTGGAATTCTTTTGTCTACGGATGTCATTATATTGAATAAAAAGTCATAAAGTGCCATATTAATTGATGTATCTCTCCGAAATCCTTTTTGTTCGGCGCAGAATAATTTATGTTTTTCAAAGTAACTGTAAATATTGTTGTAAATTACTTTTTCAATGATTTTTGAAAAAATAGATATTTTCGCAATTGGTCTATAATTTTTTAATTCAGTTTTACTATTTCTTTTAAATAGAGGCTTAATAATAACCTTTTTGAGCTCATTTGGGAATACCCCCTCGGCAATGCAATAGTTGATAATATATGCTAGTGGTGGTGCTATGATATCTTTAACATATTTAATAACTTTTGTGGATACACCATCATGTCCAACAGTATTCGTGTTTTTTAAATTATTTATTATTTGTATTATTTCAATATACGTTACAGGTCTCATAAATATAGACCGTGATGACATATTAGAAGAAATATTTTTATTGATAGTAATGTCATTAGGAATGTTATTTTCAATGATGTCAATAAAATAATTATTAAATTCATTTGCTATGTCAATGGGATCAGAAATAGTCATGTCATTTTGTTTAATAGATAGTATAGATTCTTGTGGAAGATGTGATTTAGTTTTATTAATTAGTTGCCAGGCGGCTTTCGATTTGTTTTTTGAATTCTGTATATAGTGACAATTTTGCGATTTTTGTGTTAATTTGATTATTTTCCTATATCTAGACGAATACTTTTTAAAAGCAATTTTATTTTTTGTACTCGGATTTAACCTATATTTCCACAGTAGTTCTCTTTGTTTTTTGCTGCATATTTTTATTCCATTAGAGATCCATTTAGTTTTAGTGTTTGTTTTTATAGTAATAATCTTTTTTGGGAAACATAATTTATACAATAGTAGAAAATCACCCATAAAACTCTCAAAGCATGTATTAGCGTCTGTAGCATTATAGACATGCGTAAATTGTAAACAATTAAGGTAAGATTTAAATTTAATTAAGTTTTCATTAGAAATATCGTCTTTAATAGTTTTCCAAAATTTTAGATTGCATGTTTTATTTATAGGAACTTTCAATATTTGGGACGTGTGGTCGGAAAGAACAAGGTCTATCACTTCAGCCTTACATTCCCTATGATAGTTGTGCGCGAAGTTGTCAATACATGTATTGCTAATCAATCTAGTGGGTGTATAAAGAGCAAGTTTTAAATTGTATTGCTGTAAGAAATATTCAAATTCTAATGTCATTTTATTTCGTTTTAAAACATTAATATTAAAATCCCCACAGAAGATAACTTTTTTGTTAGAGTAAAGGCTAAGCTTATTAAGTATATTGTAAAATTTCTCATAAAATACAGTGCAATTATTCCCTGGTATTCTATATATGCACACGAGAATAATATTATGGGACGTGATTTCTATGGCACAGCATTCAAAAGCATTTGAGACTGATTGTTTTGCTATATCTGATATTTCTCTATAGTGCAGCCCTACTCTTACAAGTATGCATGCCCCTCCACGCTTAACATTTCTCGAGTAAAATGCGGCTAGTTTATAATTCGGTATTTGCAATAAATCTTCATATCCTGTTTCTATAAAATGTTCTGTTATACAGAGTATATCTACAGGGGTCCCTTTATTGTGTAATTCTTCTAGTTTAACTACGAGGATGTCCCGCTTGTTAAGTAGTCCCGCTATGTTTTGATGAAGAATGTTAAGATGATTACAGAAAAAACTGAGAATTATTTTGCGCTGGTGTATTAGCTGAAATAAGCGGTTGGTTTCTGTGAAAACTATCAACTTCTATGTGGACAGCGGTTTGAATGCTAAGATCTTTAATCATATCTTGCAGATCGGAGATTACAATCTTTTGTCCGATGTTATTTAAAGCTCCAAATCGATGACTATAAGTGTCATACGTATAGGGCAAATTAAGGTTAGAGTCTAATACAAAAGCATACTTATAAGTTTCGACATCCATATAAAGTAAGTTGTTAAAAGTATCTACTCTACTATTAAACATTAAGTTAGTATTGTTCATGTATCTAAATGTAGGCAAACAGATTATGAAATTAGTATGGTTCAAATGTGTTAACTTATCTCGAGTATACTTGACGAGATCTCTATAGTTATATGTTTTGAGAAAGTCTTCTTCGCCTATGTAAATGACGCAGTAATCAGATTTCGTGAAGTTGCGAAGTTTTCCGTCGATGTTCTCTAGGATCCATTTTAGTCCACATTTTGGTTTGCGATAGTGACAAATTTCAAAATTCCCTAATTGTGTTTTATCAATTAAATTGTATAATCTATTACATGATTCACTACTTAAAATACATAGCTTGTGAAACTTCCTTGAGCATGATGCTGAGGCCGGTGGTGAGACATCTATCCTTTTGTTTTGGTAGTCAGTTTGACTATTGACTATTGGACTTGTGTTGTTTTTATCCTCGGTCCGTGGTGTGAAGTTACATTTTTGCAATGTTTGTGTCTGTTTCTTTTTGCCACAGTTGCTTTTCTTTGGCGTTAAATTATTGTGTTTAATTGGGCTACATGCAACTTTTTTAAATAAATTATTTTTCTTTAATAATTCTTCATTACTTTTCTTTAATTCACTATTTTCCATTGAAAGCAATTCGATTTCCTCGTGAGCGCTATTCAGTTGTGATGTTAATTCTTGTATCTTGTCTCTTAATATTTTAATTTGTTGGCAATCTTCGTCGTCTTCTGAAATATCTGGCACAGAGTTTGTAGTGCAATTCATTGTTTGGGATATTATATCGCTATCGTTTGCAATTTCTGTGTCTGAACGTGTTCGGGTGCGGCGAAACGTAATATTTTCCAAGAAATTCATGTTAATTTATTTTTAATTCGGTTTAAAATATGTAATCAGTGTGGTATCCCTTCGATATGAATCAATTAATATCCTACCGAAATATTTTGTTACTCTGGCAACCCTGTTGACAGCTTCTTATTTATCTATTCACCACCAGAGGTAAAAACTGGCGCTAGCTGTATATAAATGACGTAAGTGACAGCAATGACAGATCTTAAATGACGTGAGTGACATTTATTTTAGTTCGGCTATCAGCCGCAGGATGCGAGCACGGCAGTAGTTGTCGTATGTGGTAATGTAGCTATCGACCACTAGGAGTAATAGTGTCACTAGTAGTATGTTTTCAAATTATAATATTTTTCTTAACGTCTTCCAATATTAATTCCTGTATTAATTGTATTATTTAACGTGTCTCAAACGTTTGTTGGTTTACTATTAAGTTATTCACTGAACAATTATTGTCATATATTGTTTGTTTACACTAATTATGAAGTTTATTTCACTGTTATCACTCAATACTAAGGTGATTGTTATAAGTTTGTTTACACTTGTTATTTTCAGGCACCAACAATATCACATGGAGTTCACAGTTTTTACAGTAATTCTATTTGCTTTTGATAATTTAAATAACATAATTAACAAATAAATACAATATTAATCACAGAGGTAATGTAAACAAGGCGGGTGTTGCCAGTTGTTCCGAATATTAGCGATTCCACAAGAAATCGGGGTCGAAGGCGCATTCTACCTTCTCAAGAGCCAGTGTTCGTAGACCCGGCAAATTAGAAGTATTCAAAACTGGCGTTTGAGGCCAATCAATTTCTGGTCGACTCAACCATTCCGGACCCCACCACAGCGAATGACCTATCAAACTGGGCGTCAAGCATCCGCGCGAGGCACAATCAGCGGGGTTGAGCTCACCTGGCACGTGTCTCCAAAAAAGTTTGACTTCGGATTTCTGGATTTGGGAAACGCGATTAGCGACAAATACCTCCAAGGTGTGGACAGAAGCCTTCAACCAACAAAGAACAATTTGGCTGTCTGTCCAGGCGTAGGTCCCACTAATACAAATGCTTTTACCCAAAGTACTAGACACGTGGTTCAATAAGCGTACAAGTAGGGCTGCTCCCGAGAGCTCCAATTTTGGGATGGTCAGAGATGTCCGAAGGGGTGCTACCTTGCTCTTCGCCATGATCGGGGAAACTCTCACCTGACCCGAGGCACTGACTGTGCGCAAGTACACCACGGCCGCGTGACCACGTTCCGAGGCATCACAAAACCCGTGAAGGGTGGCCTTGTACTTCCCGGGAGGAAGGATGGGACGAGGCAAGGAGATCTCGTTGACGGCAGGAAGCGAGGATACAAAAGAGGTCCATTCCTCAACAAGAGTGCCGTGTAGAGGTTCGTCCCAGGTCAATCCTGCTGTCCAAAGCTTCTGCAAGAAGCATTTTGCCCAAAATATGATAGGACAAATCCAACCGTTCGGATCAAAGGTTCTGGCGACAGTAGACAACACGAGACGTTTAGTCCAAGAACAAGGCAATTTCAAGTCTACGTTATACGTAAAGATGTCTTGGAATGGTCTGTACTGAACGCCAAGAACAGCCATCATGGCGGGGTTGTCAACAATCTCAAATAGATGTGGATCCTGCAGATGATCCTCTGGCAAGCCTTCCAAAAGCGCTGGTGAGTTGGAAATCCATTTGCGCAACTCATAACCAGCGGAGGCCAAAATACCTATCAATTCGTCCCGCAGGAGGATCGCCTCGTCCGCTGTGGAGGCCCCCGAGCAAATGTCATCGACGTAAATATCGTCCTTCAAGATGGCGGAGGCTCGTGGGAAACGTAAGCCTTCTCGGTCTGTGAGCTCCCAAAGAGAACGTATTGCCAAATAGGGGCTCGACCTTAACCCGTACGTATTGGTATTGAGCTCGTAGACGACCATGGGATCACGAGGAGACTCTCTCCAAAGGATCAGCTGGAAGCGACGGTTATCAGGGTGGATAATCGTCTGCCTGGACATCATTTTTAATCGGCCACAAAGACAACCTGATGTCGCCGGAAGCTGGTGATGACGTCACAAAGGTCCTTGACCAACTTGGGACCAGAATGCAAGCACTGGTTCAAGGATACGCCCGTTGAAGTCTGCGCAGAACCATCAAACACTGTGCGCAGCTTGCCAGTCGATGGTTTCAATACCGCATGATGCGGGAGAAAGTAATGCTCCACCGAACGCCAATCCAAATTTGACACTGACATGTGTCCCAACTGTTCATATTCTCTCATGAACTCAATGTACTTCTGTCTGAGCTCCGGATCACGACCCATGCTACGCTCCATAGCCAACAATCTCTTTTCGGCTAAAGGTCGTGACTCACCAAGCGGAGGCCGAACAGACAGAAAGGGTAGCCTCGTAATGATCCGACCAGAACGGAGTCGACCAGTGTTGTTCTGGAAGAACAGCTCGCACTCCTCATGTTCTGGATTCAAACGAGCAGCTTGAGGAGGCTCCTCTATCTCCCAAAACCTTTGAACTGCATCAGAGAGAGCAGAGCCTACAGCCAACAAATTATCAAGTTCGGGTGGAGGGAGGTCCCTAGGTACAGGTCCCATCAAAGCAAATCCAAATATGCAGTCAAACCATTTGGCACTAAAACCCGTTTCCCACCAATCAAAATTCCACCGAGGACATCAGAGCCAATCAACAAATCGATTTGTCCCGGTGTGTCAAATTTGGGGTCTGCCAGTTCCAATCCCGATGTCAAATTCACCACAGCAGCGGGTAGCTGTTTCTGTGGATGCATACCCAAAATATTCTTCAGCACAATAGCCGAGGTTCTAATCCTCGCGTGTGAAGATTCAACAGGGCCAAACAAAACCTTAACTTGCCCTTCAACATTAGAGGCTACGTCGCCCCGTATACAATTCGAAAAAGAGCCCATATTTAAATTAACCTGCCCTACCAAATAACTGGAAACAATGCAACCTTGTGAACCTGTGTCCAATATAGCACGGACAACAACAGAGGTCCCCGTGGGTCCCCAGACCCTAACAGCAACCGTTGGTAGGATAACGGCCTTAATGGGGGAGGTTGGCGTTATAGGGCAGGGGTCCATGACCTATTGTTGCCTGGGTGGCGACCGTTGGCCAGGACCTGGCAAGTCAAAATGAGGGTGCGGCTTGAAGTCCTCAAAAGCGCGATGACTCGATTCGCGCGCCATCGGTGGGGAGTCATAATGACGCACCCGCCCAAAACGAGGTGGGCGCGAGTCAAGGCGGGGACGCTCCGCCAAAGGAGGGGAATACCTGGGGCAGCAGTCATGGTGCTGGTGACGCTGAACAGCACATTCAGGTGCGCGAGAGAGAGGAGGCGTGCGCACGCTACGGTTCTCCAAGCGGGGCGAGTGGCGATCAATTGAGCGAGGCGACTCTCGCGCCGGTGAGCCTCGGTTGCCACCTTCAAAACACCCGCCCGTGCGCGGCGTCGGCTGGTTGGACAAGCGGCCAACCTCTCTGGCATTCATACAGAGAATGTCCAAATGCTGTCCTCCACAGTGAGGACAGGGGCGAGAGTTTGGGCAGTCTCGCTGGTAGTGGGACCCCAAACAAGAGAAACAAAGGTGGCGGGCATTCGCGATGCGCCTACGGGAGGCGACATGTAGGTCCAAGAATGCCCTACAACTGGCCGTTCTGTGCCCCGTGACCTTGCAGTAGGAGCACTCCGCTGGGCTCTGCGTGACCGCAAAGCGAGGAGGGCGCCGGTCAACATTGGCTCGGGTATGAACGCGAGCCTGCTCCTTGACCTTGGGTGGCTGCGTCTTAGCCGGCGTGTCACCACCGGAGTTGTCCAAGACCCGGCACTCATCCTCCAGGAACCTCTCCAGGTCAGCAAAGGGGGGCAGATGGGTCGCGCTATCCCCACCAAAACGCGACCTCAGGTCGGCAGGCAGCTTTTTCAGCACAATGTGCACCAATAGATAGGACCATTGGTCCACGGGCAGGTCAAGGCACTTAAGTGCGTTGATGGCCACCAAAAGTGGGTTCAAAAGTTGGGTGCGCAACCCAGAGACCCGGGTGAGCGTCGGCAAACCCAAAATCTGCTCAATGTGCGTGTCGGCGAGGCCACGCTTATTATGGTACCTACGGGTGATTAGGTCCCGAGCCGTCTGGTACGCCTCGTCAGACACGGGCAGATGCTGGATGAGGTCCTTGGCCTCCCCATCCAGAACCGACATCAGATAGGCCAATTTTTGTGCCGGCCAAAGGTCAGCCCTACCATTGACCAGGCTGTCAAACAAATTAACGAAGCCCAGGTAGCTTCCTAGGCAGCCATCAAAATGGGGGAGGTCCAAAGTAGGCCTACTCACCAGCCCCGGTGCTGACCTAGGAAGCTCCTGCTTCAGGCCGGGTTGCCCTTCCCTATCGGCAACTAGTTGTCTCGCACTATTGGAGACAGCATCATACAGGTCTAAGACCTGGGCATAGTCTTCGCTGACCTTATTTCGCTGGTCAGCGGTGAAATCGTTGACTGACACTTCGAGACAGTAAGCGCTGAAAGTGCGGAATTGCTGTTCCACACTTGCCAGGCGATCGTCAATCCGCTAGTACCTTTGTAGTAAGGCCTGCTGGCGATCAGGCCGGTTCACTAAGGCACTGGCCGAGGCAAACCAGTGCAAATCTGATGCAATAGCACCAGCAGCCGCACGCAAGCCCTTGATATCTGACATAATCAAAATTTCAAAAGAGCCCGGGCAAGCGTTAAATAATATTAACAATCAAAACTTAATATTTGTTAATTCTTTGAAACCAACAAAGTATTAGCCTGTTTACTGCTGGTACAAGCAAGTGACAGGTATTTACTGCCCAACAAAATTAATAGTTTCAATATATTGAAACAAACACAAAAGTTATCAAAAGTTATAACTTATAACAAATTAAAGGTTGAAACTGCAAATTAATTAATTAATTATTTGCAACAGACAGACTGGCTGTGTTATTTGAGATATACAATAGTAAGTAAGCACAGAATATGTGTTACCTAGCAATATTATCTATATATTATAACAAACAAAGGTTTATCAAAAGTTTGGTTGTTATAAGTAATGATTCAAACTTAATATAATTATGAGATAAACTAAATTTACTAAATTTATTGATACATACAGCTGTTATGTATCCAAACAAACTGACTTATTAATTTAACAACAAATTTAAGTTAGATTTCAACAATTTAAATCAAACAATTACTGATTGAGGTTATGTGTGACAATGTGTTTCAAATTATCTAGGTCAACTTATACAATTAAATATTATGTATTTTAGACAATAACTGACCTGACAAACACTACAATACTGTCTACAAGGTGATAAGATACAAGCTTATACCAATCTGAGGTTTGTACTCAGCAATTCAACAGCGGCTAGATTTCAACCACGCTCTGCTACCAAAAATTATGTTTAGAATTACCGCAGCCAGGTATGGATTTTCAGAACAGAGTTGCAGTGGAAGGTGTAATACATCTACCTGACCACGATAGACAATATATCTAAACACTTTCACTGCGTTGCACAGCGAGTCACAACCAATACTAATAAAATGTTTCAACTCACCCGATATCTTCACTGGTGATATTCTTGAAGTGGACCTATAGGATTAACTCACAATTTTGGCCAAAATAACAAGAGAATCGAATAGATACCAGTCTGGAGACTGGTATCTATACGGAACTGGAAACTGGAAATATATGGAACTGGAGTTCAGCGTAGTCCTCCTCGGGCACCAATCAGGAATTCACACACGTGTTTTACAAAGTTCAATGTTCAATATATCACCAATTTACCACAAACTTTGCCGGAAGTCAAAAGCGACAATCGTTAGTAATTACAAGTTAATTCAATTCGCGTTAATTCAAAGGCGATCAATTTATATCAATTTATCTCGCGAGACAGACCAAGACGGCGTGTTAATTTTTCAAGGCGGCAACGGAAGTGACAGATCAGTGTTACCATTGTCAGAAATTTTCAATAGACTAAACAAAATGCTACTCAATCGATCTAATCGATTTGACTTATAATAAAACTAATTCTATTTCAAACAATTTGAAACATTTTTTTTTTTTATATTGTTATAAATTCATTTCTTTGATTTAAAATTGCAATATTTCTTAGATAGAACAGTCAAATCTATTAACATAATCTACAATATTTTATTTTATAATCTCAGATATAATTTATAATATTATCTTATGAAATTTAATAATTCATTCGTATCAATTAATAAATAGTTCAATTTGATTTATTGTATTTAAATTTTTTATCTATACTTAATATTAATTATATAGTAATATCAATAATATATTTACTTAAAAATGATGAAAGTGTCATCAATTTAATTATACTTATCCTAAAACATCATTATTATCATTAACATAACATCCTTATTAGCATAATCAATTTTTATTTCCTTTTTACTTTTCCTGTGTTATTAATAGATAGAATCATGCAAGAACCCCTCTTTCGAGGGTAAAGGCCTCTACCAGACTTTTCCAGCCATCCCTGTCTTTGGCTTTTAACACCCAATTCTCTCCTGCTAATTTGGTAATATCGTCTTCCCATCTATAAGCTGGTCTTCCTTTCTTTCTGGTGCCTACTCGACCAGGCCAAGCAGTTAGTCGATTCATCCAACGACCATCACTTATTCGAGCAATGTGACCTGCCCATCGCCACTTTAATTTTTGTGAGTGAGAGAGTGCGTCGATTAACTTTGTTTGCTTTCTTATGGTAGAGTAGGGTATTTTTTTAATTCTTCTTATATTTGTAATACTTCTCTCCATTGCTCGCTGGCAGGACCTAATTTTGTTTTTTACTTGATTAGTAAACTTCCATGTCTGACACGCATAAGTGATGGAAGGTAACAGGCAGGAGTCCATAACCATTTTCTTAATTTTTGTTGGCATTGAGCTTTTTCATATTTCTTTTAAACTCCAATATTTTCTCCAGGCTCCCGTGATTCTTCTGTCCACTTGTAATTCATTACTCTGTCTTACAAAAGAAACTTGTTTACCCAAATATTTTTAAAGGTACTCCTTCAAGAATGATGGGATATTTAATGGAGTTAGACATAATTTTTGTTTTCCTTAAATTAATTTCTAATCCTACGCTTCTACTTGCTAACTGTAGCGAATTTATCATTGATTCCATTTGCTTTGCCTCTTCTGACAGTAAGACTATGTCGTCAGCAAATCGCAAGTGGCTGATGTGTTTGCCATTTATGTTCAGACCAAGTTTAGCCCAGTCGAGACTTCTGAAGACCGATTCCAATACCGCTATGAATATTTTGGGACAGAGCGGGTCACCTTGTCTCCCCCCCCCCCGTGGGATCTCCACCTTGTCGTGGTGGGGGGGCTCAGTAACCGTGGATTGGTCACCCGCGGTGAAGCTAAGCGGAATCCAGGAGGGGACGCTCCGCGTGGGCTTGACGGAGGCCTGCGCAGGATGCGTCCAAAGGGGCGGGTGCGAGGGACAGTTCTTCTGTCCCTCGCAGTCGGGTGCGGTCGCGGGAGGAGAGGCGTGTCGGTGTTGCGTTGCCGCGCGCCCTATCTCCCGCGACCAAATGGGGGCGCACCATCGTTGCGTCGCGGTGGGGCCGCAGAGGAAGAGGAGATGCGGTGTTGCGTTGCCGTCCTCCCTATCCTCTGCGGCCGCTGAGTGTTTCGGCGGCGGAGCCCAACACCTTCATCCGCCACCAAGGGGGTTTTTTTCGGGGCCCACCTGACCATCTGGCGGGCCAATACCCGTCGGGGGGTAGCGAGGAATGCTTCAGCGATACCCGACCCTCCGACACACGGGTACATGAGGAACACGGGTTGGTTTTTAGTCAGTAAGAGTCTGACAGTCCCCTTCGTCCTTCCCCCAGGGCGGAGGGACTCCATGAGGATTTTCCAACCCGACAAAAAAAAAAAAAAAAAGAAGGTCACCTTGTCTCACACCTCTATTTATGGGTATCAGTGGACCTGTTGTTTCTAGTTTGACGCTACTGTTGCATTGGCTGTATAGATTCTTTAGGACTTCTATATATCTGGCGTCGACATCCTGTGCTTTAAGAGCTTTCCAAATTGAAGAATGGAGTATGGTGTCAAAAGCTTTCTGGTAGTCTATAAAAATTATATATAGAGGTCTTATATACTCCTGATATTTCTCAATTATTTGCTCTAGAGCAGGGATGTGATCTACGGTGGAGTATCCTTTTCTGAAGCCCGCTTGTTCAATCGGTTGGTGTTTCTCAAGAGTGCCACTGATCCGTTTTTCTATAAGCAAAGAAAACAGTTTATACACGGCAGGAAGTAAACTTATAGGCCGATAGTTGCTAATATCTTTTGGGTCGCCTTTTTTATAGAGTAGTATCATTTCGGACTCTGACCATTGTTTAGGGGATGAGTGAGTAACTAATATCATGTTAAATAACTTCACCAATGGGCTTGCTAGATGATGTTTAGCTGATTTTATTGCCTCGTTTAATATTTTATCTGGGCCTGAGCATTTTTCTAATTTCAATTTATCGATGCCCCTAATAATTTCCACTTCATCAAACATATCTAACTCTTAGTCATACTGCGTCTGTTTTGAGTCGAATGTGTTGTCATCGGGGGCTTTCTGAGTACTGTAAAGATTCGTATAGAAGCGAGTAGCGATATCAATAATATTTGCACGATTGTGATATTCTTTTCCTGTATCCTTGAGACCCTCAATCCATGTCTTATGTAACTTCGATTCTTTGTAAGCCCTTTTCAAGCTACCAGTGTTATTCATATGACTTTCTATTGTACGTGCTCAATAATTTACATAGTCCCTTTTTATATATTTGCTTATTAATTTATATAGAGCTTTTATCTCATTGCGTATTGTTCGTGTCTTCGGTTTTTTTTATGCACTTCTTGTCTAAGCTGTATCAATTTTTTGTAACGTCTGATATAACAGAGTATTTTGAATTTAATCGATTTGGTATATGAGCAACATTAAGACTGTCTGTTATACAGGTAATAATCTTGTCATAGTAGTCCTGGACCGTGTAGTTCTTTTGACAGTTCATAAGATCTTTTTCCAAGGCTGACATCGACTCGTTGTATCTAGTTATTTTGTCTTCTGTTTTAAGAGAGCTTTTGAAACTGTTGGTATACTGAGATCGGCTTTTTTCACTTGTTTCATTCAGTTTGATCGAAATTCTCAAGAGTCGGTGGTCAGTGGGAAAACGTGCATTGATGTATTGAACATTTGTATGTAAGTTAGTTAGGATATAATCAAGCTCGTTTTTAGTCTTACCGTCGGGTGACTTCCGAGTCCATCTCTGTTTACTCGACTTTTTGAAGAAGGTGTTAATTATACTCAACTTGTGTTCGTTTGCGAAATCCACTAGCCGTTGACCTCTTTTGTTTCTTATTCCATAGCCATGATTTTTCGTGATCAAGTACTCATTAGGTTTCGGCTGGCCAACTTTAGCGTTCCAGTCTCCCATAACGATGACGTGTTTTCCTGACATTTTTAAAGACTCGTCAACTGTGTTATAGAAGAGCTCAACCTCTTCGTCACCAGTTGTTATAGTGCAACAATAGACTTGAATAATAACAATTTTAAAACCGTTTATGTTTAACTTTAACAGTGCCACTCGCTCTGATAGACCAGTGTTACTAACAATATTTTTTGAGATACTTCTTCACTATAAATCCCACGCCATAAAATCCTGGTGTTTGCCCTGTATAGCATAAAATAAAGTTGTCATGTTCTTGGATAGATGTGCCAAGACGTCTTACTTCTGATAAGCCGATTATGTCATATTTTGTGTTCTGCAAGGAGTCCATTAACTCTACCAAACGATGATGAGTGGACAGGGTTCTCACGTTGTATGTAGCTATATAGTATACATCAATGTTGGTTGTTTTGATTTGTTTTGTTCGAGTAACTCTCTGGAAGGTTACGGTCTACTGATCCCACGGGGACCGGCCGGATTGGGAGAGTCGGAGAGGCTGTAGTTCGTTGCTATTGATTCCCTGAATCGTTCGGTTGGGAGGGTTTATCATCCTCTTTTTGTGCTTTAGCTATATCTCCTCGTACTTTCTTTCTTTGTTGAAGATTTTTATTATTTATGTTTGTTTGTGTGACTGGCGACGGTGACTGTGTGAAGTTTCTCTTATTTGACTGTTGCTTTGCAGCCTTACCTTCTTTTCTAAGTTTTTCTACTTTCAACTGCAAAGTTTTTCTTATTTCAATTACCTTTTTTGGAAAATCTTCTTTAATGTAATATGAAGTGCCTGCTAAGATTTTTGTGTGTTTCAGGATCTCTATCTTTTTTCATAATGTAGTAAGAGTTATGACGACCTTGGTTGGACTCCTTTTTAGGATTCCGTACCTAAAAGGTAAAAAACGGGACCCTATTACTAAGCCTCCGTTGTCTGTCCGTCTGTCTGTCTTTCTGTCACCAGGCTGTATCTCATAAACTGTGATAGCTAGAAAGCTGAAATTTTCACATATTATGTATTTCAGTTGCCGCTATAACAACAAATACTAAAAATAAAAAAAATAAAATATTAAGGGGGGTCCAATACAATAAATGTGATTTTATTTGTATTTTTTGCTGTAAATTACTAACGGTAACAGGTAGATGCTTAAAATTTTCACAAAATATGTAGTTATATATAACTTTTGAAAAAAAATAATTAAATAAATAGAAAAACTTAAATAAAGGGGGGCTCCCATACAACAAACGTGTTTTTCGCGTATTTTTTGCTAAAAAATACTGACGATAACAGGTAGACGCTTAAAATTTTCACTGAATATGTAGTTGTATATTACCTTTCAAAATAAATAATTAAATTTAAAATAAGTTAATAATAAAGGGGGGCTCCCATACAACAAATGTAATTTTTAAGCAATTTGTTACTTACTCAATTTTAATTAACAGGTAGAAACTTAAAAAATATTTGAGTATTTTCGACAAACGTGATTTTCGTTTATAGATGATGGTACGGAACCCTTCGTGCGCGAGACCGACTCGCACTTGCCCAATTTTTTCCAATACGCTTACCACATTCAATATCGTATTCCTCACAAGATAACTTCAAGTTCGTCGTAAATACGGTTGTAATTTTTGTAAGGAGCTGATAGTAGCTTTTCTCTTCTCCCTCTATTCCGAAAAAAACTAAATTTTATTTGTTTTTCTTGCATATCTAATTTTTAAACTAAATGTTTGTACTTTTTATCCATTTCAGTGAATTTTTCGTTGATGTTACTGTTAGTATTATTTGTTATATCTTTTGCATTGCCTTCATCTCTTCTTTTTGTAATTTTTGTTCTTTTTGAATGGATCCCAGTATACTTGTGATTTTGTCCATTTTTAACTCTTCGATCTGTCGCTAGATAGCGCAATAAAAATGGTTCCTTTCAATGTTTAGTTATTACTATCTAGGTTTCGTTCAGTTTTGCTACTCATCAACAGATGGCGCTGTACGCAGATTCAGTGCAGTGACCTTGCTAAATTCGTTATGTTTAGGTTATAAAGGACCATGAGTCAAATTGGGCTCAGTGTCCAACAGAGTTATGGCATATGCCATTGTAAAGGATTTTGTTCGTACTAAAATTGTTACTACCGCCAACACCTTCAATTCCATTGCAGAAAAAATATATGCCCTTAAAAAGATTTTGTAGAAAAATCCAATTGTTAGTCATAAAACTGTTATAGTAACAATTTATTCATACTTTAATAATGGTAAACGATAGATGCGCTTGCGCCCGTGTGATTTACAACACTCTCCATCCCTCTCACACCTCTCGGTCGCCTGCTCGGGCGCCCCTCTGCTCTCACCGCTCTCAGTCAGTCGACACGTGATTCTCGTGTTAGCTGTGTGTTTTCGTTTGTGATGTTTTGGATATCCGTATTCGCGGATATCCGAGGAAGAAGAAAGATCCGTATCCGGTACTTTTCTCGCGGATGTTTTACGGATCTTTGCTCTTATTAATTTTCAATTGACAGGATGGAATGCTATAGATGGTTAGGTAGAATTAATTGTAGCGGCCAGCTACATAACACCCACACAACGCCATCTACTCAATGACGACGGAACTACTACGATACAACTACGACTGCAACTACTAACAAGGCGCGAAATATTCAAACAATCCTGAACCGCGATATCAACTTTCGCGAGCGACGCGGCATATATACAACTTCCAAAGTATGTCCGTCGGCCTGCAGGCCACCAAGCACGACCACCCAGCTTGGTTAGAGGCTCCTCCCTCTAGTTGGAGGAACACCACACCTTAATCCTCCACATTGGTGACCCCGACGTGATCTGAAGCAACCCTCACCGGTCAGATTACCAGCAGCCTCCCGACGTGATCTGAAGCAACCTTCACCGGTCAGATTACCAGCAGCTCCCGACGTGATCTGAAGCAACCCTCACCGGTCAGATCCAGCAACAGCATCGTCATCTCCACCTCGCCTCACTCCACACTTCACCTGATGGTCAGCAACCAAGTCGCCGCCAGCCAGCATCTTCGAAGCCAGGATCCCACCGTAGGCCATGCAGACTTGCATGCCTGGTCTTCCCTGCAGCCTCTCCAGCGCCACGGCACACCTCACTGCACACACGGTCCTCCTAAGCAGCACACAACGCTCCCGTCCACGCAGCAGTGCCACCACGCAACCGCTTCGCAGCACTACGCAGCCACTACGCAGCCACGACGCAGCCACTACGCAGCAACTCCCCGACTCACTGTGGGACACTCACTGCTCATCGCTCACTACTCATCGCCTACTGCTCATCACCGACCGCACATCACCTTCGCAACCTCTCCCCGACTCACCGTGGGACTTGCGAAGCACACTGCGGCAAGCGACTACAGACTCCACTGGCACTCGACAACTGACCCCATCAGCTTCAAGGACGACCTCCGGTCTTGGGGGGGAGTGATGTAGCGGCCAGCTACATAACACCCGCACAACGCCATCTACTCAATGACGACGGAACTACTACGATACAACTACGACTGCAACTACTAACAAGGCGCGAAATATTCAAACAATCCTGAACCGCGATATCAACTTTCGCGAGCGACGCGGCATATATACAAGTTCCTAAGTATGTCCGTCGGCCTGCAGGCCACCAAGCACGACCACCCAGCTTGGTTAGAGGCTCCTCCCTCTAGTTGGAGGAACACCACACCTTAATCCTCCACATAATAAACTATTAAATTCCATTCAGAGTATTTTTAATATAATTTCAATACAAGTCGAAACATGAGCTGTCTATTGTGCCGGTGGGCGTGCATGACGTCAACTATCGTTTCAAAGTCGCACGCACCGACATAGATTCAGTAAGAAAATAAAGATCCGTATCCGTATCCGTGGATCTTGACACCAAATATCCGTATTCCGATCCGTATCCGCGGATATACATTTTTAACGATATGGCACATCACTACTTTTCGTGTATCCTCTCGGCACATACAATTTAATCCACCAAGCAGGTCATCTAAACGATTTTGTTATTGATATTGATTGAAATGTTAATAAAAGGATTTTTAACTGTTAGCAGCTGTTTTTTTATGTATTCTTTGCACCTGCAATTTAAACTAGTTAAAGATGTCAAACAACAAAAACTACAATGCCATAACAGCACTACTTTGCAGGAATATAGTTTATTTATGGTAGGAGAAAAATATTGATAGCAGAACAACCCCATGGATTCTTCGCAAAAATGAGTTTATATCTTTATATTTAGTGCTTTACAAGTATATTCCAAGTGATCTCATCTCTGTTGGTGGGTGAGCCCAGGCTTCATACATTTTTGCCCATGGTCCTTTTCGAAGTTTTATATAAGACTGTTTTCACTGATTCGCGATGTTGACTATTACTCCTTTAGCTCTTCACTGGACTTGCAATTCGGTTTCAAACTGTTTGTAAACACTTGAAGGGTATTTTAAACTGTTTGTTTCCAGAAGCACTCGATTGTTGTTTCGGCACTATTAGGCACTGTTTGTGGGGAACTTTATATATTCTGCGAAGTTTCTTCGTTGTTTTCATAACCCACGTTCAGTTTACAAGGAATTGCGCACTTGTTTCACAGTAATTAATTTTTCAAAACAGATCGCACGTTAAAAGATGTCAACAGAGCGACAGCAGCGCCCTTTCTGTAGTATTACTTTATAAATTCGACGTTTGTACCCGTCTCTCCGCTTTTCTTAAACGCATTATGGTATTTTATACACGTTGTTTTTAATTCAATCATACGGCATGTCAGTTAATCCAGCGATTGCCTAGTGGTAATACCAACAGACTGCCATGCAGAGGGTATCGGTTCCGAATCCACGGCACGCACCACTGACTTTTCGGAGTTATGTGCGTATTGAATTGTTAAGTATCGTTTGTCCTGTGCCACGAGGAACACGTTAAGCCGTCGGTCCTGGCTGTCATGAAGATCTTTGACAATCGTTATAGGACGTCAACCCCTCTTAATAAACTGACACTATTCTAATCCATGAAATATCGCTATCCCTTCGGGTTGCGGAGGACAGACAGGTAGTCGCTCTGTGGAAAAGCTAATATTCAGCCAAATCCAGATACAGATTGAAACTGGGATAACAGTAGTAGGATGATGATACGGCAAGTCAATGGTCCACAATGTGGAGTTTGAACCTAAGACCTTGAGCGTGGCAGCGTACCTTCTTTTTAGGTCAACCCGTCCAGGAAACTATTTATAAAAGTGACATAACACTATTGTTTGATGATAAATACCAGTCCATATTTAGTAATTTTCCTCAAATAGGATGGAAATTACGACTAATATATATTATTCCCTATATATGTAGAATGTTTTGTACATTTTACAGTTTGATTTTAACAGACTTACCAACATATCTAACAGACAACATACGCAAGTGTATTAATTTAATTATTATGTTAAAAGTGGTGTTATTTGTTATTACCATTATTGGGATTTTACATTGTAATTCATGTGAGTACCAAACTATTTCTATTTATATAATTTTGTTTTTTTTAAATAACAGTTTTTATTTAATTTGTTTTTTATATGTATTGTTATTTTGGTTTTTTAAATGCCGGCATATTTCCCAAATTCACACTCATTTAACGCCAAACTAGACACAACATGTAAAATGGCAACTTTACTAGAGGTGCACTAAGAAGGGATTTCCAGAAATTCCCAAAGGATCTGACAGAAACAGTCAAATTCAAAATAAAATGAAAATTCTACTAAGATTAATTACTGTCTTACCGTTTATAACATACGCAATCTACGAAAAATGTATTTGGTTCATACTCAAGCATATTACTTTCGCTTTTAAGACATACCACGAGCCGTCGAAATTTCGAAGAACGCGAAATGCCTTCATATACACATACATAGACAATTTGCATATTGGCAATGTCAATATTGGCAATCATTTCGCTGGAATATTAAGGCAAGAGTTGCTGGTTGAAATAGAACACAGGTCTGTCTCCCATAATTGAGGTATGCAGAGACTATGGAACGCCAAATGGTCCGGTTCAAACACTCCTCTTTCGATTCCTCGACATTTATTAATCTCGTCATGCATGCTCGTCTGTTAAGGGTACTTTTAATTTCGTCCTTATTCAGTTATTCACCTATTTGGTCAGCGTAAGTCCGTCTTAGGCGTCCTCTACTGACATCTCCATTTATTCTTATTCGATACACCTCTTTCGTATTTCTTATTTTATCAATCCGTTCCAAATGTCCCAAAACTATCACGATATAACTTTCTCAATCTTTGTCACTTTATCTGCTTTTAAACCACTATTCTCCCGGATCACACTGTTTCTCATTTCATCTGTCATTCTTCATCTTCAGCCCTGTATATGATAAGCTGTCCCACTGATGGGCACGGGCCTCTTCTCACTGTGAGAAGGGTACGGCCATAGTCCACCACGCGGGCCAAGTGCGGGTTGGCAGACACTTACTCCGCACATACTCCTCAAAGATCTCATCTCCTAAACATTGATTCTACTTTCATACTTCATATAATTATGTTAAAATTAAATTATATCTAATTTTTTTTTAATTTTTTTATGTATTTAATCTCACATGCCACTATCATCACAGGTCTCAACCTAATACAATAGCGTTGTTCTAGTATAAAAATATTAACAAAACGCGTTTGGATTACAGATCGAGACAAGATTAAATTCAAATTCAATGATTTGAAATGGGATAACAATGGATTAGAAATATTTAGTATACAAAACTCCACTTATGGAGTCGCACCGAATAAGCATCTTGAGATTGTCCTTGAAGACTGTGACATCAAACACGTTGAGTTAGTATATAAAGAAGTAACAGTAAACAATTTAGAGTAAGATTGATGTATGCGATATCAAATGCAAATTTATGAAACAATGACTCATACGAATATTTTTATATTTTATCTATGCCTTTTTTTTAAATAAAAAAATATATCAAATTAAATCATTATCTTTCGGTTACCTTAACGTATTTCGATATTATATATTTTATTTTCACCACATGGTGCAGGAATATCAGTCCATTATTTTTTTTAAAGATTGACGTGTGTATCCCCTAAGGGGTAGGCAGAGGTGTAATTTATCACCTACATTTCGCCATGAATTTTTAGGTCCTACGTAATAGGGGGCGAGCCTATTGCCGTTACCCGGCACATCAGCAGACTCCGTGTAGTCCTACTGGGAATTCGGAAAACCCAGTAATCAAACCCGGGCCCTCCGATCAGCAGTCGCATACGCTATCCACTGGACCAGTCAATTCAAGATGAATAGTATCATATTATTATAAAATTAGAATCCTCCTCTCTTATAGATGTGGCTAATATTTTTCTTAATTTCTAGATGTCGCTGCCATTACTATCAATATGAATTAACCAAATACTTCAAATTCATCAGTGGAGATGCAGTTATCAAAGTAAGCCGACAACATTTGATAACAGATTGTCCTTGTTTTGAATTTATCTGTTTCTTGCTTTTTAACCCCACCAGCGCCGGGCGTGAAATATAAAAATTATTAGGTAGTGTCGGCTGCTTTACCTCTTGACCGAGAAACAGCTGACCGGCGTCATTATTTTACCTATATCTCAGTTAGTTTTAAACGTATCACAAAAATAATGACGGTTTTTGCATTTTGCTTGAAATATGTTTTGCAAACTCTGTAGTTCGTTGAAATAAAACTTGAAAATACGAAAAAATCCTCTTCATTAAAACTTTCAACACACCCAATCTCTCAAATATTTAGCATTTCAGCAATTATTCACAGAACTTTACTTACTTGATTAATTATTGAATTTTACTATTTTATTATTTTTACTCAATAGTTTGTGATAAATAATAAATGCATTATAGTACCGACTTTTAACTACCTAATCTTACAAAACTGAAATGCGAACGGTTGTGTTTACAACTTGCCGCCATTTTTGTTAATAATATTTTGAAAATCGTTTTCTGTTACAATTTAAACGATGATGATATCTTAACTATATTTTATAGCAAACAAGATTAGTTCCCGAGTATAATGACATATAATACATATAGTGAAATTACGAGATTGCGTCACTACATATTTTTCAAAGCAGAGCTGTTGTCACTCTAACGCGCGCGAAGTTGAACTTGTGGTAAAAAAATTCTGTCGTTATTTTTGCAAAAAAGGTCTATAAAAATGGCAACCAATTATAATGCAAAATTAAAAAGAATATTCATACTTTGCAATAGTGGGGCATAATCTTATTGGTGGAATTATTTTAACGTCATTTAAAATAGTGAAATATGGCGCTGTCGTTGCGTGACATACGTGTTCCCGCGCGCGCACCAGCGCGGGACTGAACAAATTTTCCTGTGACATACGTATTCCCGCCGGCGCTCCAGGGGTCAAAGTGCTCAGATGCTTAAGCAATTAATATTACTTTTAGTCTCGAAACTATGAAACTGAAAATGATTGTGGACTCTGAAAGTATCTTACTACCATACTAGCGGTTTATTACTCAGTAAGCACTCGTGTGGAATCAAATTTAAAATAGTTTGAAGAATTAAAAAAATAGGCTTTAATGTCCATCACCATAATAAATCAATAAAAAACACGTATCAAAATATCAGGAGAAATTAACAGAACTAATAAAGATGATTTTCTAAATTTTAGATTTTGAGGTTATCGACCTAATTAGGGCGTCTAAAATAATAAAAATGTATTCGCTGTCGCAACGCAGTGATATGCCCCTAATACGAAAAACAATACTTTCTTTATTCAGTGTTGCGCATTTGATTGCGTAAGGCATTCTGAGATCTTTAAAGGTCTTTATAGTTCGATAGATGTTAGGTTGCCATATAGGCCGAAATGCAGCAAGGCTCTCTCAAGTGAATGCTTGCGGTGTCAACCCTTTAAGGTATTTTTAAGGCTTCAAATTACTTTTAGGTTCCACATGTGACTGATGAAATGAGTACTACCTGGAAATGCTCATTGACATTGTCTAATGATACGTACAGAAACCTTTATTTTGATGTCGATGTCGGATATGCAAGTAAGTATATTTTATATTTTTTATGCAAGGCTTCGTAATTAATATATTAATACCGCACGGTTATATGTATGGACTACGTACTATCTGCATATATAACATTCTTGCAGACAATGCACAGACGAAATTACTGTTCGCAGGAAGTTGAAAATGTGCATGTGTGTTCCTTGGAAACCATAGGGGTACACTAAGAGGGCTCTCCTGAAACTGCCAAGGGATCATACAGAAATGGTTAAATTAAAGAGAAATGTGATTAATAATAAATAGCTCATTGAATTTAACGGGCTGGATCGAGTTAACAGATCAACTGTCTTTGGGATAAAATATTTGGGTAGGAAGAGTTTTCTCGCCTTGGAGAGTATTTTCTTCACCACTTGAGCAGTATCAAAGAGAGTTATTCTACAATTTGTTGGGTAAATCTCTTTATGTGAACTTGTTTTAGTCATAATCAACCATATCAACCTCATGTGTTTTATACATATCCTGCTTCTTTCCTTCCGTTCTTTGGAATTAATTTGTATTCAATATCATGTGCTGCGCAGTGATATACCCAACTCGACTCTCGATTCCGTATTTTCGTCCATTAATTTTGTCTCTGTCCGTAAAACGTGAAGTTTTTTAGGCAAATATTTGGCCCTAGACCGCTCAAAGACTGAATGCGTGCAGACAAATCTGACATGTATCATTTCAATATATTGGTTAACAGCGACAAGTCAAGCTATGTACTTGCAGTACGATTCTAACACTTATTTTCTACGCCATAAGAACGGTACAAAGGTAAAAACATCTACCTTGACGAATAGCCATATATACTCTTATAGATAACTATGTAGCACTCCAGTTCTCTCAACTGCAATTAATAATGAAAGTTGATATTTTTCCAGAGCCCCCTCAAATGATTATTGTGAATGGTGTGGTGCTACCGACACAAAAGGATAATCAAGAAAAAGACAGCAAGTACCATATTGCTACGTTTCAATATAAAGATGGTGATGAAATGGACGTTGCTTGTATTAATCCAAACAATAAAGAATATATTGTGAAACTAAATTACAACTATGCTGATGGCTTAAATGGTAAATCTGAGATTAATCAAACAAATTAAAAGCAAAACGCGTCTTTTTAACACTTTAATATTTTTCATTCACATTCATTTTAAAGTATTTTCTAAAATTATTAACCTCTCTAACTCACACTTGTTGTAACTGTAATTAATATAACGGCTATTTCGGACACCTCTTATTTTCTGCCAAGCGTTATTACATTGTATGATACATACTTAGATAAAATTGAAATATATACTTATATAAAATCGACATTAAGTTACAGTTTATAGATTTTATCGCGAAATTATTTTTTTTTAAAAAAGAAACTAATTTTTTTATAAAACGTCGGATATAATCCGACGTTTAACATACATACATACATAGTCTCACGCCTATAACCCCGAAGAGGTAGGCAGAGGTGTATTTCTACACCCTCTTTTCGCTAGATATACTTTAGTCCCACGTAATAAGGGGCGAGCCTATTGCCGCACGGGCACATTTCTAGACTCGATGCTGCTACTGAGAATTTCGTGACAGAAAAACCCAATAACTCTGCCCGACCCAGGAATCGAACCCGGGATCTCCCGATCCCACGCGCACATTTATGTCGCGAGACCAACGAGGCAGTCGTATAGGGATTGATGTCGAGTTTTCCGTCTCTACGCAAAGATTTGCATCGTGTTATCCCTTAGGGCCTGTGCAAACCACGTTTGTTAAACGCGCCGTCGACGCGCGTTTGTAGCGATACAGACGCGATACGCACGCAAGTCAGACGCAACCTTTGCACACCTGCATAAATTCAAATACGCGTTTCGTCAGATTATAGAACAAGAATCAGATGGAGCGCGCAGAACAGTTGCGTGAGGCCACTGAAGCAAATACAAATTGAAAAGAGAATACAAATCCAGCTCAGTGCGATACGAAGCATCGTACAGTTCACGCGCCCCGATCAACTCAACTTTTAAATTCATAAAATGCCGTCATGCGTTTTTAAACATTGTAAAAGTTGTTTCCAAAAGCAAAAACAGAAAGATAGAATACCTTTTCACAGTTATCTAGGGATTATTTGACTGTTTCATAATTTAATTTCGATAAAATTAGTATTTCTGCAAAAAATGTGTAAGTGTTGCCAGTTTACGTCAACGCCGTTTTCCCTGTATTATGGAAAATGCACTTGTCAATTGATTTATGTAATATGTAATAAGAATTGTCATGTTAATGAAAAATATATTAACATATTATAAAAGTATATTTTAGATATATCTTTATTAGCAAATATTGTTATAGGCTTTCCAATATGTATACATTCTTTTGGGCTCGATCCCTATACGATCCAAATATTCATGTACTTAATGTGTAGAAACAGAAATTATTGATTAAAGGCATTCATTTTTTTAAATAGCTTACGCTATCCCACTCCTGGGCAAAGGTTCCCCCAAATGTTTCCAGGTATGCTTGTCGCACGTAATCTCAAGCCAGCTCTTGTGGTAGGCGTCTAGGTCATTTTCCCATCTGTTTCGGGGCCGGCCTCGGCGACGTCGTCTATACTCTGGTACCCACAGTGTTGATACTCTTGCCCAACGAGCCTCGTACATACGGCTGACGCTGCTCGCCAAGTTCCATTTGAGACTGGCAGCCTTTCTTCCCACGTCTTTGATGCCTGTTCTAGAACGCAGCTCAGTGTTCCGTATCCTGTCTTTATGTTTAAGATCTAGGATGCTGCGCTCTATGGCTCTTTGGCAGACCCCTAGGCGTGACCTGTGAAGCTGGGTAGGTGACCAGGCTTGAGAACCGTACGTTGGAATGGTCAGAATAAACAATCATATCCATGAGTTTGCGCTTCTTATATTTATATTTTTTTAAAGAGTAAAATTAGTTTTGTCCACAAATCATAATATTTATACTTTATTGTGTACTTGACAAAATTTCGCCTATTTATGAATACCTTTACAAGGGTGACAGAATCGGTCTAAATTCACTTGTATAGTGTACGTCGCTTTCATCAATGTTCACTGTCTCCGGTGCATGAATATTATATGTAATGAAATCTATTTCAGTGATACAGTAAATTATTCAAGACCGCAAACTAATGTCAGTATATCTATCCATAAAAACATTACTAAACTATGTGCAAAAGAGTGGGAGATTGTCAGTGTGGTGACGGATTAAGAATACGAAATGTCACCACCCCATATCATCCCATGGGTGTTGTAAGAGCCGACGGAGGGAGCATATTATGCAGAGAACAGCACTGTAAGAGAACAAAAACTTGATACAAACCCTATTGCTGATTATGATAAGTGGGAGATTATTCATAATCTGGCAACTTTACACGCACATAGACGCTCGTATCCGTACAGTGCAGTCGCCAAATGTCACGCACACATAGCTGTCAACGTGCCTCACTTTGATGAATGCCCTCCATCTGCCTTTTGTTCTAATAATCTGAGCAAACACTATACTAACGCGCGTGTGTATCAATACAGACGCGCCGGTGCCGCGCGTTTGTATCGATACAAACGACGACAAACTGCTCTGTAGGATAAAAGCGCGCTGTCGACGCGCGTTTCTAAAACGCGCGTCGACGGCGCGTTTAAAAAACGTGGTTTGCACAGGCCCTAATCTTACGACACCCACGGGAAGATAGGGGGTGGTGATACTTGTGTTCTGTGCCGTCAACCACACGGCTAAACTTTAACATCTATAAGTTATATACGCGTTAACCCAAGATTTATTTTAGATATTTTTTTAAATTATCTACAGGTATGTTCAAAAGTATGAAATCCAAAATTCGTGTTGGTTTTCGAACTGAATTCACAGCCAGACACAATAACAGCCGAATGGTTTGTACGTGCAACCGCATTGAAGATAATATGACCGTCGTAGTAGCAGTTACGTTTTTATTGGATGAAACTGATGGTAAATAATAAATTATGTCAACTATAATATTGCAAGATGTAGTAGATGTTTCATCTTGTGAAGTCGAAGGAACCGATCTCGATAGGATACTTTTTTAACTAGCTTTACATGCCCTCCGAAGCACGATAGCGCTCTGATGTACATGCCACAAGTATACAGGTTGTCACAAGACCCATCACCAAGTCGAAGTCTATTCGTTTTGTACATCATGCTAAGTCATACTAGGTAAAATTAATACCAGGGAAATGATTTATTTTTAAAAATTCACATTTTTAAATCGTAATTAAAAGTGTGCGCGTGCAATTCTCGAGATACCTACAAATCTATGGTGCATAGGGCATATAGAACGAACGTGCGGGGTATATCGATGCATATTGTACCTTTTTAGAAAAAAAAAACAGACCTTGAGCCTCAATATGTCCTAAACCAGTAATTTTCTAGGTATGGTGCCGAAGTAAAAAATGTTCGTAATGATTGGTACACTATGGGATTCCAGTTTTCGTTAAGGGTCTTTTGTACAACCTGTATAATAGCACTGTGAATCAATTTGACTCAAGAAGGTTTGGCATATTTATACTATACTGGCCAGACAGATTGATATTGGGTTTGATATCAACGAATTTTCTGCCTTTGCCCAAAAATACTATTTAGTTCATGTATTTCCCTTAGCCGCCTCTTACGACATAAATAGAATGATATCCACAAAATTTATCACGGCAAATTATTATAAACTATTGATAATAATGTTTATGTTACAGAAGCAGTGAGCCTTAAAATTAACGGTTTCAAAGTAAGAGGAACACGAGTAATTAATAAAGACTATTATAGTACAAGCGAGAATATCTATATAAAATATGCATATTTTATGAATACGAAACAACTCACTTTTGCTTACACAATAAATGAAGATGATATCAAATTCATGGCGCCTATTTGTCAAGGATGTCGCAATAGTAAGGCTTATAACCTACTTTGGTCAGATAGATGGTATATGGTGATATTATTAAAAAAGTCTTGATGCTTCATTCATAATTTCAGTTACTTCAAATGATACTTATAGTAGCCAGTCTTATACTCCAAGTAATAACAAGATCAAAATAACAAAAGTGACATACAGCGCTTCATTTAATAAAAAATCGTACCGCAAAGAAAATCTAGAGATTGGTTTTACGAGTCTAAATGCAATTTTTAATCGTAAGTATTCATAATATACTTCTTGGGTTTTTGCGAATGTTTCACATTGGAATCAAACTACAATTTACGAGTTTTATCACGTTATATTGGATTGCATTTTATCACTGAGTGAGACATTTAGACCGAATGATCTAGAAACTATAGTCGTTAATTTATTACCAGCCGACGACGTTTTGAATTATTTACAGGATTCATGGTCTCAACAGACTGATGTTATGTTTGTTTTTTCTTGAATGTATAAGTTATCTCAAAGTACCCGAACATTTTCAACTATTGGTGTTACTATTTACGCAGAATGAGCACACAGTGTCCTTAGGTCTTCTGGTGACTTTGTCCTTCTTGGGTTTCATTAGCCTTATGACAGGGTCCCAAGCTGGAGGAACATTCCAACCGTCTTCCTTATTGAAATTAGGGTATTTTTTAATTTCAATTCACGTGTCATCCTTGGAAGAAAACGATGTTCTTTTGTGAGTTTCTATGGTTCATCAAATCGCAGGTAGTGGTTTGTTGATCGTTCCACATGTTCACCCACAGCAGACTTTGTAGAGCGTTTATATTTGATATCAGCTATATTATGTTGACATTGAACTTGAACATATAGCTGACATCAAACATAAACCAATATAACGCGATAATATCCGTAAACTGTAGTTTGATTCCAACGTAAGTATTCAATTGTAATTTACATACATATAACTGTTGTAATGTGCCTGCTCTTACTAGTTAAATAATTTTCTTAGCACTCATTTTTATATAGTTTTTTTTTATATGTAGCACGTATGTATATACATACTAAAAATTGTGGCGTACCGGCTATCAGATATCACCAGTGCCACTGTTGAAAAACATAACATAGCGCTTAGAGGGCAATGTTGAATTACTCTTGTAAAGGTTTTTTTTTTCATTTATTTTGTTTTAATTTTCAGCTCAGCCTGGATTAACGTTCGTTTTGAAATTAAAAAATCCATTGAAAAGGCAGATTCCTATTCAAATATTTTATGAATATAATAAATGTGCAATATATTATTACGAGTTTGCGGAGGGAGATATGTTAGAGATCACATGCTTAATATCATCGAAGAAAGGACAAATAATTAATTTCGATGGAACAGGTAAAATGTGACAGGAGAGTCAATTTGGTATACCTACGTATTTTTTAAAACTTTCTATTTTGTTATGCCATTGCTAATAAGTACTAAGCCGGGCAGTAAGTAGCTATTCCCATCGATCAATATAGATATATAACTTATGCGAGTGTATTCTAAAATTATCCACTATTCGATTTCCCTTATCGTGTTACTTATACGACTTAGAGATATTTTCATGTAATCTTTATATTATTTTTTTTAAAAGAAATGTGTGTTCCTATTTTCTTAACTATAACTAGTTAGTTTATCGTAACCAAATACAGACCATTAACAAATAATGAATTAACCCAATTTCAGAGTTAGATGGTAGAACACGACAAGACATAAAGCTTACAGCCGTAGCCAAAACTATGTCATTGGATGCCAAGTACCATAATACGACCAAGGACTGTAGGGTATACAACATAAATAACAGGGATGATCAGGCGACAATAAGTGTATTATTTCTTATGAAAGATCAAGATGTTCCTAGTCTATTTACTCTACCTAGTACATTACCTAGGTTTTCATCGACTACATATTTGCCGATTACAAACCCCGTGACTTTAAGCACTACCTCTACCACAATATCGACTTCAACATTAATGTCAACAGAAATAACACCTGCAACTAGTATACCTGAAGGTAAGATATGTTTTAGTTTTATGCTATCAAGCCATTTAATGCTCCAGATCTCAGCTTTCTTATAGCCCGTTCTTATATTTGATCTATCCATGGATTTTGCTACTTGCTTGACTACAAGGTTTATTCTACTTTGTTCACCTGGGTTATATCATCTGGGTGAACAAAGTAGACTACTTGGTGCTCTCATTTCACCTCGGAATGATTTCACCTAGGTGATATCACCCAGTTGAAATAAGTAGACATAAGCGAGAACTTTGTTCACCTAGGAATTATTTCACCCAGGTGCACAAAGGCGACTCTTTTTATTCATCTTGCGAACTTTTATCACCTACATAAAACGCTTTCAAAGCACAGATGTAAGAATTATGGTGATTGCAACAGTGCCGAAGAAGCGGATACTCGAACAAAGGTAGGTTGAATTTATCCCGAAAGACAATGTGGAGCCAATACCAATAACCACGTGAAAATCAATTGTTAAGTTTAGTCTTATTTTGGTATTATATTTATATTGGTAAGTACACAAATAGTGTAATGAGCATTGAACTGATAAAAAAATTTAATTGTTAATATCAAATCCTCATCATATTAAGCATGTTTTACGTGGGTGATAAAAGTCCACAATGTGAATAAAAAAGTCACCTAAGTTCACCTGGGTGAATTAATTCCTAGGTGAACAAAGTCCACCGCTTATGTCAACTTATTTCACCTCGCGTGATCAGCTAGGTGAAATCATTCCGAGGTGAAATGAGGACACCGTGTAGTTTACTTTGTTCACTCAGGTGATATCACCCAGGTGAACAAAGTGGAACAAACCGACTATAAGCTCTATACAAAATATGTCAAATATGTATCTCTAGTAGCTAAATCCAAGAATGGATCAAATATTGGAACCGGTCTGTAAATATTCGATGACGGCTTATACAAATGACCAAATAACCGCAACTTTTATAAAATAAACATTATTTCTTGTTTTGGTTCATCCTAATAAGCTTTTCGTAATACATTTGTGCACATAGGGCTCTCTTAATTTGTGTTGGTTTGTTTACTTCTAATTGTAAATTGGTCTTGGCTAAAAGCCAGGCTTACTCAATTAATTATAATGAATAAAACTGTATTTTAAAGAGTTCTAAAATATAATGAATTTGCCACTCGGAAAATAATACATTCATGGTTTGTTGTTAATATGACAATAATAGGCAATTTCTGACGAAAAGCTTTATCCGTGATTAGTTCATTCTATATCAGTGTGTATTACAATAATTTATGCCTATTTGGATTATTACAGAAATTTACCATTCGAATGAAAATATTGAACTAAATTATGTTTTTTTTTATAAATTGGCAGGTTGTTTTGCTTCCCATAAATTATTGTAAGTAACTTTATAAAGTCAATATTATCAAATTGTTACAGAGAACGGTAATAAGTTGGTACCAATCTTAGCAGTCACTATGGCGATAATAGTATTAGGCTGTATTGCCGGCTTCATATATGCCAGAAGGAGATCAAACCGTCATAACCGGGTAAGCAATATAATACAAAACGATTAATTAAGGACCTTTATTCTAGGGTGCGAATGAAAAATGTCATAAATAATGCTATAAACATTGGTAATATATTGGCGTTCCTCAAAAAAAATTTAATCTATAAGTAAAATTAAAACTTTGTACTAAAAAGGTACTATACTCAATTCTATGTTTAAAGGCTGCAGAGGACTGCAGCATTAAAAATAAAATTGAGTGTAGTGCAGCCGCAATGACGAAATTCAGACATGCTTTACGTACTGGGTTATTCGCGCTAAGTTCTGCAATGATCTATCATTGAAGTGAAAGTCAGAACAAGGCTTTTACAAAGAAGAGCTTTTTTTAGGATGTCGGTGAATACGTGTTTAAGAGAATATAATAGTTGCTCTGAAAAAGACTAAGCTCACTATAAATATAATGTAATGCTCTGAGCGTGAATTAACCTGCCGTTCATAATAGACCGGCCAAGTTATGCGTCGTTTGCTGCATGCAGCATTTTTTTATTTATTAAACTTCATTCTGTCATAATATACATTTTTGCAGTAGACATTATATTTGTTGTTATACTTAAACTGCACATAGTAATTCCTTAATTTAGTAAAATTATACCTAAGTCAACTGCAATCAATCTAAAATAAAGGCAATATATTTTTTTAAATATTTACAGGACGAGCCGTTCGTTATTTACAAGGTACCACAAAGGGACAGTGATCCAAATGTTTATGACTATGCCATACCTGATGTGAAGAGACGAATGGTTTTTAATGAAGCAGAAAATTACACTTACGCAGAACCAGTAGACAAACATATAAGAAAAAATATAAACACTGTTAACATTTACACGAATTCGAATAGATATGACAATGAGAAAAGAAGTGGTGATCAAGAAAATTGTGAAGCTAATTACCAAAACCTACATGACAAACAGAACGAAGATTTCCAAGACACTTACGCTAACCAGAAATTGCTTAGCGATATGTATAGTGAAGTAGTATCTAAAAGTAACCGTTTGACAGCACGATCTAACGATTGCAATGGTGGTAATACTAAAGACTTAATAGATTTCGAACCAACGTACAGCGAACCTTAAGCATACTTTAATTAATGAGAAGAGACCTGATAGCATGTCATTGTTACCATGGAAAAAGTTGAGGCTTGTGTGAGACACAGTCAACTTGTGTAGGCATCCTTGAGCCATCATATGTTCCAAACACAGTTGACCAAGCTAGAACGCAGCTTCTGCAACGCGAAAACCCTTAAACGGCGCTAATACAGTAATTTAATTCTGAATTAGAATGTTGAGACTTTTGGAGCAGAAATTCTAGGATCATTTCCAGACCTGAGAATAACCAATCATTCTGGTCACGTGACCAAAGTGCTGGGTTATTCCTTGCCCAGAGAACATTTTAGTGTAGCAATGCTGCCAAATTTCTGGGTACGGTACCCGATGGCAGTGATGTGGAGGAATTTTACGACGCCTGAACCCTTTGACTTTGTAAATAAATGTACATATTTTTATTTTTAAATTTAATTAAACGATTACTTTTGATTGTAAAAAATGTTATTAAATTAAGCAATTAAATTAAAGACATCTTAACTAATATTTGAAGTAATTAATGAAGTATTTATTATGTACTGGTTACCGCCCTACTTGATCTGGAGCCAATTCGTTTTTTTTATATTTTTATTTATAGACTCGCGCCTGTATCCCCGAAGGAGTAGGTAGAGGTGTAAATATTACATCCGCATTTCGCATCATTTGATTCTACGAATTGGCTGACTGCCTCTCTGGTACAGTAACACTTTTTCCCGACCCTGGAATTGAACCCGGGACCTCCGATCAGCAGTCGCATACGCTATCCACTGGACTATGGAGGCAGTCTACAAACAAAATTTATAAGCGAAGATTTTATTTAAAGTCACTTTGTGCATATCCTCTAAAGTACTTATTAGAATATTGTAGGTATTACAAAATACGATAGAGGAGAGGGGGGCATAGTAGGGTACTTAAGGTTTAAACATCCCTTTAAACTAATGTGATAAAATTAAAACTTTTAACCTAGAATTCTTAATTCATTGTGAATGATTATGGATAAATCTATGTTGATAGCGTAATTCATCTATGAGATGCGACTTCTTAATTAAAAAAAGGCATTTGACCCGCTATGCCCCGTGGATATGGCTAAAGTGGGGTGGTCATAATAAGAAACAAAACACAACTTCCAAACGAAATAGTTTTATATCTTGGCAATATAACGACACTTAAATATAACTACAATACCATAACATAACAAATTGATTAGGATTGCCCCGATATTTGGCAACATAACGTTCTAATGCTGTTTGGGGAACGTTGTGCATATTTGCTGCTTTTCTATAGCCCATTTCTCCGGACACAACACTGTGTACAGCTTGTTTCATAGCTTCCATGGACCATGAATGCTGTTCACTCTTTCTCTTCTATGTGCGGACTATGTTGGCTAAAAACGTGAAAATATAAATATATTACAGTTGTAATAGAAGTCTTCAAAATGTGTGAGTGTGTGTGTTCAAGTGGGGCACTTTTCTATATGCAAATACTGTGCCCCACTTTGTCCCAGAAGCCATACCCCACTATGCCCCACCAGCTCGTTTAAATTTAAAAACGAACTGACGCCATCTTACCTTTGATTCAATGATTTTGCGCTTATTGATTAAGAAAGCCGGAAAGGAACTGATTGATAATAAACTATAACATACCACAGTACATAAATATGTTTCGAAAGGATTGTTGTTCAATGTCACTCAAAATTTTAAGCAAAATTCTTGTTTTGGTACTTTTGTTTACATTCTACAAACGCTTGTCGAAATGGCAACGCTCGCCTACGAAGCTCACGCGCCGGCTTATGATCAATCAAACCGAGCCATTTGACAATTTGCACAGCGTTTGTTTCGAGCTGTGTAAGGCCTGCCCCACTATGCCCCCCTCTCCCCTACCTGTTGAAATTTCATTTCCAATAATATCTACTATCATTATATTTATTTGGATAAGATATGATAATGACGAGGTGAAAATAAACAGCTGCAATTACCTAAAGCTTCTTTCAATGGAAATATGGTTACAAGGAGACAACTCAAACAAATCTGTATATATAAAATTCTTGCGTTACTGACTGACTGACAGACAAGCTACAGTCAACACTATTAGGTGCAGGAAGCTGAAATTTGGCATGTATGTATCTTGGAGACCGTAGGGGTACACTAAGAAGGGATTTCATGAAATTTCTAGGGGATCGGGCATCCCCTAGTCACTACATAGTATAAAACAAAGTCTATCTTCTGTATGTCTGTCTCTATGTATGTTTAAATATTTAAAACTACGCAACGGATTTTGAAGCGGTTTTTTTTAATAGATAGAGTGATTCAAGAGGTAGGCTTATATGTATAATACATGCCTAATAAGCATTGCACCTGTGCGAAGCCAGGGCGGGTCGCTAGTAGTCTGTAATAGTATATAAAACGTATCACCGGCAGAACCTGCCTTGGTCCATCTAAAAGTAATTAAATTGGCTGAAGGCACAAGAGGGCCGTTGAAGGAAAAATCTCATAACATGGGGCTCTGCGGCTGAAGACTCCTTGCGGTGCGGATGCGTAAGTATGCAGTAAGACATGCCACAATGCTTTCCTTTCCCTCCTGTCCAGCTGTGTTCCTTGGCTGATTTCTATGGAGCTGCAAACAACGCCATAGCTGTGACAGATTATATACTGGTGGCACATAATCTAAATCACCATTAACACGTCAAGAAGAAGTATATAATTATGACACCGCAGCTTTTTTAAGATTTAGACGAACGTTATTCTTAACCACGTCATGTTCATGTTTCTCGCAAAGTTTAGTTTTTAAAAATTATTCCGACAATTTAGTGAAAACCTAACAGGGTTCTGTGGGCATTCACAGCAACGTCCGTGTTGCACATGTTTTTATTTTAACCATTTCTATCCGAACTCGAGAGAATTTTGGAAAATCCCATCTTAGTGCACCCCTCGGTCCCAAAGAAACAAACATGCCAAATTTTAGCTTTTTGGGCCCAGTAGTTTCGACCATGCTTTGTTTGTCAATCAGTCATATCAGTAACGAAATGATTTTATGTAAACAGATACAAAACTTCCATACAATTTATCCAACTAACGATGTAAACCACATCAAAGTCCGTCGTACACACAGAAAGACAAGGAAAGTGACTTTATTTTATAATATAATGTATAAATAAGGTTAACCGCACTCGATATTCCAAAAATATAAATATAATGTTCTCCTTTTTCCTGAATGACTAGCTTCCATTAGCAGTTGTCATTGCATTATAAAATAAGTTGAACTAACTATTAGTTTAATTAATTTTATAGACGAACACACTTCGTTAATAACCTTAAAAAGTAAAATGCTAGACTCATATAGTAAATAGTAAATACTTTGCTATGTTAAGTGGTAAAAATATGTGTTCACAAAGTCTATTTTGATTGGTTTTCAAATAGCGGTGATGCTAGTTATAGTGAATGAATGTTATAATAATGTTACGTTCAGTGTTCTTTGTGGCCATTGCGGCCACTTTAGTACAATCGGAAACGGGTGAGTATCTTTAACAACTGAAACATCACATAAATTTGAGCAAAGCTGAAAATAAAGGGTACTGGATATAATGTAAGAAAAGAAACACACAGTTAAAGTTAAATGACTGCTCCATCTTCACAACATACTATAAAACAAAGTCTGTCTTCTGTCTGTCTGTACCTATGTATGCTTAAATCTTAAAAACTACGCATCGGTTTTTAATGCGGTTTTTTTAATACATAGAATGATTAAAGTGGAAGGTTTATATGTATAATTGACGCGGGCGAAGCCGCTGGCTTCGTCTAGTAAACTATAATATGCAATGATGCAACAATTAATTTTTAACAATATGGGGTGATAGGGAATCACCATCAACAAAAGCGCTATTGGAGATATTTACGTTTACTTTTAAGGCACCGTTAGCCACGTGAAGATACCAACAAACTGTTATGCAGAGGGTATCGGAACCAAACCTACCGGATGCACCACTGACTATTCGAAGTCATCATCCTCCTAGCGTTATCCCAGTGTTAATATGGGGTCCGCTTACTAGTCTTACCGGATTTGGCTGAATATTAGCTTTTCCACAGAGCGACTGCCTGTCTCACCTCCGCAACCCCAAGGGATAGCGATATTCCATGGTTCAGACTAGTGTCAGTTTATTTAGAAGGTACTAACGCCCTGTAACGATTGTCAAAGATCTTCATGACAACCGGGACCGACGGCTTAACGTGCTCTCCAAAGCACGGGACAAGCGATAATGAACAATTCAATACGCACATAACTCCGAAAAGTTATTGGTGCGCGCCATGGATTCCAACCCGATACCCTCTGCATGGCAGTCTGTAATGTTGGTATCTCCACTAGGCTATCCCTGCCTCCGGATGCACCACTGACTATTCGGAGTAATGTGCACCAAATGGTTTATAATCGCTTGCCCCGTGCCTAGGACAACATGAAAAAGAAAATGCATTTTGTATGATATAATTCATCATATCAGCCGAAAGACATCCACAGCTGGACATAGGCATGTATAATTAGTAGAGTTAATTTAAGGTGATAGATGTACGATCACTCAGCAAGACCGGGAAATACTGGAGGCGTTCGAAATGTGGTGTTGGAGGCGGATGGTAAGAATCAGCTGGACTGAGAAGAAAACCAACGCAGAAGTATTGAGCCTAGTCCAAGAAAAACGAAGCACTTTAGTGACAATAGAAAAAAGAAGAGGAAAGATGTTGGGCCACCTTATACGACATGATGACTTTATCAAAAACATACTGGAAGGAAAAAAATAGAAAGAAAGAGAGAAAGAGGTCGACCCAGGAGGGCATACACGAATCAAATTAAAGAAAAGGCAAAGGTCATGTCGTATAAGGAGGTCAAGGTACTGGCCGAAGATAGAAATATATGGCGTAAACTTCACTGACAAGAGCAAAGCTCATAAATTGAATTGAAGAGAGAGAGAAATGTACATTAGTTCATTTGTTTCTTTTTCTCTATAATATGCATACTGATTGTAACTGCATACTGCTAATGTTAATTAATTGAATAAACTCAGATACAAATATGTAGCTACATTTTATTGTTATCACAATAAAAACTTACAAGGAAACCTTTTCATTTCAGATACAGAAACAATACAAATAGAACTACATCACTTCAATTGGATTACGGATAAACTTCGCACAAGCGCTTACGTCGATGGAGTGTATAATATATTGCCACATAAATCTCTTCAGATTATTCTAGTCAATGAACTTGTTGAAGATGTTGCGTAAGTATAAATAATGTTCAGCATTTCTTATATCTATCAAGGGTAAAAGAATACTCTGCTATTATAAAATGCGATATTATTGTGAAGATGGATGTTTGGACGTATAAATGATTGTTGTTCTTTCACCCAAAAATTGGAGAACAGATTTTGACGAATCTGTGTAGTAATATTACCTAATTAAAAAATCGTCAAAATCCGTATATAACTATATAGCTTACACATCAGAATGACACATAAATGACCCAGCCCTAATGGAAGGTTAAAAAGAAAACAATAATTGAGAGCATTTTACATTTCTACCAAAAAAAAATATTTCAAAAATAAAAGATTAGAACTCAAAGAAATGCCTGTTATATTTTTGCCTGTGCTGAAACATAAATTACGGATGGCTGATGTCATTGCTAGAATAGAAAAATAACTCTGAATAAGACTTAACTGTCTTTCACTTGTTTATGAGCATAAATATTTGATATACTATCTGCTCACTTCTCGTTCCGTAATATCAATAACATCCTATAAGAGGCTGCCTCGTTGGTCTCGCGGCATAAATGTGCGCGTGGGATTGGGAGGTCTCAGGTTCGATCCCCGGGTCGGGCAAAGTGTCATTGGGTTTTCCGACAGGAAATTCTCATTAGCAGCACGGAGTCTTAAAATGTGCCCTGTACGGCAATAGGCTCGCCCCCTATTGCGTGGGACTAAAATAAATATGGCGAAAAGTGGGTGTATCAATATACCTCTGCCTACCTCTTCGGGGATATAGGTGTGAGACTATGTATGTATGTATGTCCTATAAGAGGATAATGTCGATGGTATTCCGTCCGACCATTATAGGGAAAATAAGCTAACTATTTAGATACACATGAGATTGTTTGTTTTGAACATGTTAAATGTATGTAAACCTTTGTTATGGCATGCAGCAATAAAATTAATAATACTCATATTATGTTTACACATTATTATCGAAAAGTCGTCATTAGCAGTAAACCAATTAACTATTTAAGAGCAATGAGCAATGGATGGATATTTTTTGTTCGATGCCAGATTCTCATATGAGAGACAAATACGCCTAACATTTAATTATTTTAGTCAGTCTATATCCGTCTATGATATAAATGTGTATTGCAGTGTCCTTATAATATACAATATAATAAGTTAATTAGTTCAATGTATAATTATTAACACTTATGTATATATATTCTTTGTCAAAATATGCTACAAATTAGTTCACTACGACTGAAAAGGAAATTACTGTACTTATTAAACAAAGTTGCATTACAACTTGGCGATTGAAAAGCGTGGCCATGAGTTTCTTGTCGGCTTATTTTATGAATATTTTGCTACCTGAACGAGATTTATTTTTAAATTCTGAGTTTCATACAATATTGTTAATTGCTATCATGACCAAAAAAATTTCGACATTTATGAAATTTATATAAAACTTGACTTACCTGCTTTTCATTTCAGTTGTTTAAAATCTCTAATATTTTCTATTCTAGATGCCGATCCTATTATTATCAAAATAAATTCGATATAAACTTTGAAATTGAGAAGAATAATACAATTATCAACGTAAGTAATTGTCTTAGGTTTCTTACATCGTATAATTATATCATCGCAATATTATTAAAATAAATATTTATTTATTTACTCATAAATTTTTAGGAACTTCAACTTTCGTTCATTTAAACTTATTTTAAATTGTCTTTCGGGATATATACCACGTAACTATGTTTAGAGTTACCGATATTTCGGAACTGTTGCAAACGCCATGTTCACGTATGCACTGAAGTATTGCGGGTGGGTGAATATTTGACTGAATGAATAATGATGAATTACACTGACAAATATTGTAAGAAACCTGCGATCATTCTCTTATTATCCTAGTTTCAATCTGGGGTCCGCTTCCTAGTCTAATAGTCCGGATTTGACTGAATATTAGCTTTTCCACAGAGCGACTGCCTGTCTGACCTCTGCAACCCGAAGGAATAGCGTTATTCCATGGTTTAGACTAGTGTCAGTTTATTCAGAATGTACTGTTGCCCTGTAATGACTGTAAAATATCTTCATTACAACCGGGACCGACAGCTTAACGTACTCTCCGAGGTAAGGGACAAGCGATAATTAACAATTGAATACGCACATAACTCCGAAAAGTTATTGGTGCGCGCCGTGGATTCGAACCCGATACCCTCTGCATGGTAGTCTGTTGGTATCTCCACTAGGCTATCGCTGTCTAAGAAACCTGCGATATCATACAAAAATATCTATTGATTAATAACCTCAATAAAATCAGTTGCCGTGTGGTTGACGGCATAGAATACAAGTGTCACCACCCCCTGTCTTCCCGTGGGTGTCGTAAGAGGCGACTAAGGGATAACACGATGCAAATACCATCTTTGTGTAGAGACGGAAAACTCGACATCAAACCCTAGACGACTGCCTCGTTGGTCTCGCGGCATAAATGTGCGCGTGGGATCGGGAGGTCCCGGGTTCGATTCCTGGTCGGGCAGTGTTATTGGGTTTTTCTGTCACGAAATTCTCCGTAGCAGCACGGAGTCTGGAAATGTGCCCGGTACGGCAATAGGCTCGCCCCTTATTACGTGGGACTAAAGTATATCTGGCGAAAAGTGGGTGTAGAAATACACCTTTGCCTACCCCTCCGGGGATAAAAGGCGTGACGTTATGTATGTATGTATGTATGTAAAATCAGTTGATAGTCATTACACATGAGGACTATAACACATTATATATAGAGTATTACTGTATGAATTTTAAACGTATTTACAGGTCTTTAACGTAACAGATGAGATGAGTACGATATGGCAATGCAGTCTAAAAGAAAGCGATGATACTTCTAAGGACATCATCTTTGAAATCTCCGTGAAGGATGCTAGTAAGATATTTTGTTACCCGCATTTATATGCAATTCAGGTGGGGCGATGATATTCTTAGGGTAGCGGGCAGAGTCTGGCAGAGGAAAGCTGAACACCGAGCTCATTGGGGTACCATAGGAGAGGCCTACGTCCAGCAGTGGACTGATACAGGCTAATGATGATGATGATTTATATTCAATGCATTTCATTGCTCATTTTTCTTTGTGTGGCAAGTCTTTTCAATGACAAATCAGTTTATTTTAATAATGTTCAACTTCATCATGATCATGATTTTTGGCTGCACGGTTGGCGTAGAGGTTTAAGCGGCCGCCTTGCCGCTTGACAGCGCGCTGAGTTGTGTTTAGTTGTGTGTTCGATTTCCACACCAGGCAATACTTTGTGTAATTCGCAAATTGTTGTTTCAAGTCTGGGTGTTCATTGTATCCGTAAATTGTATGTTTGTAAACTCCCCCGTGACAGGATTTAGTCCTAATCCTTTAAAAAAAAATATCTTCCTATCACTATCCTACCTACAACCCAAGGGCTTCGCTTTGGAGCTCAGGGTCCGCGAAAAGATTTCAGCTTCATGTATAGATTTGGATCGAGAATATTCCCTGGGGTACACCTGTTATATCGTTTTAAACTCTTATACCTACAACATATGGCTTACACCGTTTTAGAAGTCTATGTGTGGACAGGAACCCAAACTGCAATTTTATTCCAGTTTCTATCGTTTTTTACAGACCCACCACAAATAATTCAGGTGAATGGCGTGGTTCTACCTACTCAAAGGGTACAGTCAAGTTCAGATCGACGTGTCAGTTTTTTTGCAACATACCACTTTAACGCAGATGATAATATTGATGTTGCCTGTATTAATCCAGAAAATGAAACATGCACGGTGACATTAAGTTATGATTATGCTGAAGGAATAAATGGTAAGAGCTCATTTACTTACGTTTTCCGGTGATTGTGTGACCAAGTCATGTGTAGGAGTTGACAGACCCTCGGAAGCTTTCAGTATGGCTGATAAAATAACCGGTGCTGAGAAGAGCATACTAACAAATACATGAACGTGATTATCTAATATTAGTAATAGAAAACCAGTGGTCAAATTCTTGTTGCGTGAGCTTTATTGATATTTGATTAAGTTCGTTTAGTCGATGGATTGGATAAAGTTTTGATATTATAATCTGTCTATATTCTGTTCAGGGTATTTGGCACCATAATGAGTAACATTGCTAAGAAATCGTCTTTTCCGTCTTAAGTAGTTAAATTTATAATACTGTAAGTAGCAGCTAACAAGTGTGTAGAATTTTGGTGTTTGTTTCAAAGTGGACTCACATAGATACTGAATATCAAACCTACGCACCTTTGTCGCCCACATCTTATTACCTAAACTACGTTAAGGTTTTGGCGTACACGCTTTTAAAAGATTAGGGCTTGTTTAAGGAACTGATCATAATAGGGGAGAGGGTGGCAAGATGGGGTACTTAAGCTTTAAAGGTCAATAATATAAAAAATTACATAGCTAAACAATTATATTTATTTTTTTAGTAACAACCAATTATTACTTTTCTAATATTTGGTGTCATTAGGCACTTCTAGTTACACATTTAAGAGAAAAAAATTAAAATAAAAAAAAGTCTTGTCTTGCCCCATGGTGGTGTTAAGATGGCGCACCCCCCTAAGGTAAGATGGGGTGATGAGTATGATTACAGATAAAGATGATTATTTGGGCCGGCAGAACTCGCAGATATGGATGACTTAGTCATCATCATCATTATCTATTCCCGCGCAGCTATTATGAGACCATCTTCCACATAGTGAGCATGATATACCCTTCAATGGAAACGGAATATACTTCCTGACAACATACATGGCGTGTCCCTGTTAGTGGTGCGTTTGTAGTCACGAACCATTCTAACAAGAAAAACTATAATAAGCACACAAAAACAAAAGCATTTTTACGAAAATCTAACAAAAACAATTTTTTCCTCATTGGAAGGCAAGAAGCAGTCCCAGTTACCCCATCTTGCCTGCAGAGCCATTTTCTAGCAATAAAAACAAAACAAAAAAACAGTTAACAATCTTAAGGAAACAAAATGCTTACCTTATTATAGGTTAGTTTAAGCGTCAATCACAGAAATACCTCACCAGTTAGCGTTATTTAACAAACGGCAATCACGTGTCAAACTAGAAGAAAATGTGAGAAACAACTTGCAGTAAAACACTTTTTTAAATTTTTTCGACATATGTGCACTTGCGAACCATTAACCACCGGGCGACTGACAAGTACCATTGTGGTGCATCGAACAATGAATGAACGAGCGTGATAGGTCAGTTTGAACTGTGAATTTAGCTGGGTACCCCGTCTTACCCGCTGCCCCGTCTTACCTCCTTCTCCCCTAGATGGTCATAGCCACGAAAGTCGCAAAATATTAATATTTAAATATACATATAAAAAGAATACTGGTCGCTGCCATTGAAAATTGCATCCATTACGATAGATGAAGATGCTAATGGTTTAATTTATTGAAATAGATATTTAACCTTTGTTTACAGATATGTTTAAAACTGTGTCATCAAGATTCCGTGTAGGATTTCGTGCGAACTTGTCTCCCAAGCACAATATGAGCCGAATGATTTGTACTCACACTTGTCTCGAAAATACTTCAACTGAAGTGCTTGTTACATTTATATTATCAAATGAAGACAAAGGTAAGTTGAATTACTGAAACTATTACTCTAATACTATGATCCAGTCGCTAATCTTCGTTCTATTAGTCAGTAACAGCAATGAAACTATAGTATGTTGACATTGAGTTGTGGATTCACAGTGACGCGTAATGCTAAGAGATTTCGATAATCCGTTTTCTTTTTTTAAGACTGTTTTCCCAGTTTGAATACATTATGTATCGCGGATGACTTTACAAATATTCAGTCAACATAGAAAGTGAAGACTCGTAATAATTTGTGGATCGTACAGTTCTATTTTGTGCTGGTATCGAACCAACAACACTTCGTGTCAAACGGCGTGGCGACTGCTTAAATTAGGGCCAGACATTGTGCCTGATCTATATATATTCTTTATCTCTCAAATTGACAGCCGATATGTATTGTTTGTTTGTTCTAATGTTTTAACATTCATATTTTCATTTTTTATTATTTATTTTTTATTTTTTTTATTTATTCATTCATTCATTCTCAATTTCTACTTTTCTTTGACAGTTCCCATTCCCAAATTACAGATTCATCGAATCTGACAATCAATGGTGTCAAAGTGAGAGGAACCAAAGTAAAACAGAACGAATCATCTGTGAAAGAATATTTCAAATACGCATACTTCGACAATGATACACCTATAAACTTCAAGTATACTACGGACAAAGATGACGTAAAATCCTTTTGCACTGGATGTGTTATCGGTAGTCATTCCTTTAAGAAGTACTTTTAGTTTATATTCTGTATATTTCATTGTTTAATGACATTTTAAACTTCTAGTACATGTAAATGAAAGCTACAATCAACAACAATTGGCACCTCGAAATATATCCAAAATATATTTCAGTTCAAAATATAATAACGTAACTGGAGCAAGTATTGAATCTGCCGAAATTGGTTTTATGGCTTTATCGCCAACTTTATTTAGTAAGTACCGATATATATTTTGATTACTTTCCTTAATAACATCGTTATTGACAACATTACGGGAGATCGCCCTAGCACTAAAGTGTCGTATAATTTTACTGTGACGACTGTCGAATATTTGCATCGTTTTATGTGCATAATTCAAAATGTTATGTAGAATTTTCATTTTTAAAAGTGTGATTATTTAAAAGATTAAAAATACAATAACTTACTACTTCTTTACGGTACATCATCATCGTAAAGGTGCATCCTTGACGATGATGATGTACCGCAAAGAAATACATACACGCGTTGTATTTAAGTACATGAGCCTTTAGCGCGTAACTTGTGCAAAGCGCTTATTACCCAAGAGCTGCGGATGCAGTTCTCGCGCATACAGATCAGATTATTCCTACATTATAGACTGCAAAATGGAGTCGAAAACATTCATCGCACCAACAATCTTGAAAAACTCTAAAATGTTATATTAATAATTGTATTTTGGTATCGTTTTCCAGCTGAAGATTTACTGGAAATCAATCTACCTTCAAATAATAGAGTGATTGAATTATATGAGCACAACAAGAATAAATTGATATATTATGAATATGATAAAGGGGAGATCTTGACATTGAAATGTTCTAAAGCATCGTTGAATATACCATCATACCTGGTTTTCAATAACACAGGTAAATAAATACTTATGCCCTTCATTATTTATATACAGCTGTCTGATTAATGTCGGATGATCTGCTAAGTATGCCAGTTCTTTTGAATTGCTCCTCTGTCAATATCTACACAGTAATGTCTATCTTAAATTACAAAACTTACCTTCGAGTCCTACCATGAAGTAAATATTTATATAGAAGTATAATTGTAAAATTAGCGTCTGCTTGTTTTTTTTTCAGATGAGACTATTGAAAAGAGCGTGTCAAAGGAAATTGTTTTCAATGTTGCGCTGAACAATACGATATTCGATTGCATTTTAAAACAGGATGAAACCTCAAATAGTGAAATCTCTCCTAAAGATAGTTTTATGGGAGAAATCCATATCTTATTTCGAATGAAAGCTCCAACCCAAACTACAAGCTCCAACCTTACTTCACCCTTAAGTCTAATCATGGAAGACAACAGCACATTGAACATAAACATTACCAATACTAAATCAAATTCGACATCGATCAATAATTCAACTGCGATCTTCAATACAAACCCAATTAAAGACTTCAAAACTTCAGTGAACACGACAAACCAAAATACAATATCTAGCAAATTGACCTCGACATCGGACACAGACTTGACTACAGAATCTTCCACTACGGAAACAAGCACAATAATAGGCACAAATTTAGTGCCAGAGTCAAATAAATATACCACTTCGTCCCCAGACTTGTCTACAGAATCAAACACAACAGTAGACTCAAACTCAACTCCAGTTCTAAGCAAAGATGCCACTACCTCCTCAAAATCGACTACAGAACCAAATACAATAGTAAACTCACTTTTGACGCCAGTTTCAAGCAAATTAAACACCACTAAAGAACCAACAACATTAATAGACTCAAACTTGACTCCGGGCACAAACAAAAATACTTCTTTATCCTCAAAATCAACGACCGATCCAAACACAGCAGTAGACTCAGCCTTGACACAAGTCTCAAACGGATTAAACATCACTAAGGAACCAATTATACTATCAGACTCAGGCTTTATTCTAAACTCAGGCCCTGGTCTCATGGCATCTACAACCAGGACCACGGCACCAAACAATTTGTACTTAATTCTAGCCTCAAACAAATCAGACACAACTACGGAGCTAATTAAATCAGTAAACTTTAACATTTTAAATACACCTACGGAACCGATTGCAACAGGAGAGTCAAGCTTGATGCTAAACTCAAGTGATTCTCTGACATCCTCAACCATGACTACGGGACCAAACACTATAGTAGACACGGATTCGACCCCAGTCTCAAAAAAATCAAAAATGGCCATTCAAACCATAAGACCAATAAACTCAAACTTGACTCAGGACTCGAACAACTTAAACACGACTATCGAGCCGCGTACAACGAGGCACTCAAACTTGATTCTAAACTCAAGAAATGAATCCACGACGTCCAAAACCTCGACTCCAACCTCAAATTCAACAAAAGATTCGGACTCGACTACAGTCTCAATCACCAATCCGATTACGCTTGTAGACTCAAACTTGACTTCAAACTCAAATAAATTTAACACGAGTACAGAACTAAATATACCAGGACACTCAAGCATTAGTAAAAACTCAATTAATGAAACCACGGCGTCCGCTACAACAACCATGAGACCTAAAACAACAGTAGACTTAGCCTTGAATTCAATCTCAAACAAAAATCTTAATGCAACCGTAAACATAACTACGAAACTAAATAGTACAGTAGAGTCTAACATCACTCCAATTTTAAGCAATGATTCTACCACGTCCTCAACCACGACTAAGGGACCAAACACTACACGAGATTCTGACTCGACTACGGTCTTAAACAAATCAAACCTAACCACGAACCCGATTTCAACCATTGATTCAAGTTTGATTCCAAACTCCAGAAATTATTCCACGACGACTCCAATGATGACCATGAAACCAACTACAACATTAGCCTCAGACTTAAATACAATTTTAAACAGAAATCTTCACACGACAACAGAACTAAATAAAACAGTATATTCAGATTATACTCCAAATTCAAGCAATGATTCATCACCATCCTCAATCACACCTGCGAGACCAAACACAACACAAGATTTGGACTTGACTCTAGTCTCAAATAAATTAAACACTACTGCAAACCCGAATATAGTAGGGAACTCAAGCTTGATTCCAATTTCAACAAATGCTTCCACACCGTCCACAATAGCTTCAACTGGACCAACCACAATGGTAGAGTTAGACTTGACTCGAATCTCAAACAAAAATTTTAACGCAGCTATAAACAAGACTACGGAGCTAAATACTACAGTAGTCATAAACTTGACTCCAAATACAAGCAATGATTCTACAACGTCCTTAATAACAACTACGAGACCAAACACAACAGAATATTCGGACTTGGCTCCAGTATCAAACAAATCAAGCACAACCACAGAACCCACTACACCAGTCGACTCAAAATTGAATCCAGACTCAAACAAATCAAATAAATCTATGGACCCGATTATACCAGGACAGTCTAGCTTGACTCCAAATAATGATTCTACGACGACTTTAACTACGACTGCGGGACCAACATCATTCGACTCTGCAGTCACAAACAAATCAAACTCAACCACTGAACCGATAAAACCAATAGACTTAAACTTGACGCCAGACACAAACCAAGCAAATACGGAACCGATTACAACAGATCACAAAAACTTGAATCCAATCTCAAAAAAATATTCCACGACGTCTGCAACAACAACTATGAAACCAAACACTACAGTAGATTCAAACTTGACGCCAAATGTAAGCAATAATACTGAGACGTCCGCAACCACGACTATAAAACCAAACACTATAGTAGATTCAAATTTGACCCCCAATTCAAGCAATGACTCTGTGACGTCTTCGACCACGACTCCGGAACCAAACACAACAGTAGAGTCAAAATTGACTCCAAAAGCAAGCAATAATACTGTGTCGTCCACAACAACAACTATGAAACCAAACACAACAGTAGATTTTAACTTGACCCCAAATGCAAGCAATAATACTTTTACGTCCTCAAACACGACTATGACACCAAACACAACAGTAGAGTCAAACTTGACTCCAAATGCAAGCAATAATACTGTGTCGTCCGCAACAACGACTATAAAACCAAACACAACAGTAAATTCAAACTTGACTCCAAATTCAAGTTATGACTCTGTGACGTCCCCGACCACGACTCCAGGACTAACCACAACAGTAGACTCAAATTTGACTCCAAATTCAAGCAATAATACTGTGACGTCTGCTACGACGACTATGAAACCAAACACAACAGAAGAGTTAAACTTGACTCCAAATGCAAGCAATAATACTGTGCCGTCCGCACCAACGATTATGAAGCTAAACACTACAGAAGATTCAAACTTGACTCCAAATGCAAGCAATAATACTGTAACGTCCTCGACCTCGACTGCGGCATCAAATACTACAGTAGACTTAAACTTGACTCCAAATTCAAGCAATAATACTGTAACATCCTTGACCACGACTCCGGGATCAAACACAACAGTAAATTCAAACTTGACCCCAAATGCAAGCAATAATACTGTGTCGTCCGCAACAACGACCATGAAACCAAACACAACAGTAGACACAATCTTGACTCCAAATTCAAGCAATAATACTGTGACGTCTGCAACAACAACTATGAAACCAACAACTGTAACAGTAGATTCAAACTTGACTCCAAATTCAAGCAATAATACTGTGACGTCCGCAACAGTGACTATGAAAACAAACACTACAGTAGATTCAAACTTGACCCCAAATGAAAGCAATAACTCTGTGACGTCCACTACAACGACTATGAAACAAAACACTACAGTAGAGTCAAACTTGACTCCAAGTGCAAGCAATAATACTGTGACCTCCTCAACTACGACCTCGGGACCATACACTACAGTAGACTCAAATTTGACCCCAAATGCAATTAATAGTCCTTCGACAAATTCAAACATGACTACAGAATCAAACGTAAATTCCACTTCTCTAAGCACATCAACAACAGTGACTCCGACAAAAAAGACAAATACTTCTTCTATATCGACTTCGACTCCGTCTCTTAATACCACGGTGGACACAAACTCAACGACTACGGCAGATACAGTACCAGACACAACTACAACTCCTTACAGCCCAACCATTTCTCCATCAATACCAATCTCACCTACGTTTAGAACAATAACTAATGCGACTACACTGCCGATGCCACCTTCAACCACAATATCAACCGCGGTTCCAACGGCTGCAGCCAACTCCTCCGACATCGCTGCTAATACCACTGGTAAGTTTACCGAATTTTGTTTAGGGTTAGCCATTATTACAAACCCTACCAACTATTCTATCCATAAAATGCATTTTCAACAAGGTATTTCATTATGAAGCAAGTTATTTAACACTAATCAGTTCTACGCACAAAAAACATATATAAGTATTCATTGTGATCTTCAGTAGCTCTGTACAGTCCCTGGCCAAACTATTAGACGCACTGCAGTTTAAACATTAAATTATATTTATTTATATTTTCTTTCAGAGTCAATAAATACATATTTGTTATTTAATCATTATACTTATGTATGACAAAATCAAGATAATTAAATAGATACCAAAAAAATAAACATTGTATTTGGTAATTATAATAAACCTGTGTAGTATCGTAGTAGATTATTAAAATTGTCATAAAATCTTATAGTGCGTCTAATAATTTGGCCAGGGACGGTATATTATCTGTCCCACTGCTGGGCACGGCGCACAGTGGTCGATCGGCGGCAAAAATTCAATTTTTTCGAGGTAAATGAAATAAATATTGAACTTTATTTTCATAATATAGAGCCTTGAACTAAGTCAGCCCTAATGTATTAATCCAATAGGTTACATACAAGAATAGCAATCGATGTTCAAAGTTGACCATATAGCGCGTGGTGCATTTCAGTTCGAATTTTGTGGTTACTTTAAGTATTTTTTGTACAAAACATGATGCCAAAATTTCCATAAAAATATTTTTTAGTAATAATTCGTACATTGTACATAAAAAAAAAATATTTTTTGTATAAACGAACCTCTTTAGTTCCTTGAGAATTTTTGATTTGTTAAATAGCAATTATTATCCGACTTTTTCTTAATAAAAAGCTCATAAGAAGAAGTGTCTTGCGGGCCCCCGCGGTCGGGTAAATTGTTTACCAAAACATTCCTAGAAATCTCAAGATTATTCATTAGTAATATCAGCTGCAAACAATTGCAAACTTCGGAGATATGGCAATTTGAACTAATCACCTTTTTCCCCTAGAAAATATAAGGTACATGAAAATACTTTTAATGAGGGTAATTAACAAATGTAACACATAAATACTAACATGTCTGCTTTCAGCATTTCCTATGAGGAATTAGTTGAAATTTTGCTTTTGAGCAATCGTGAAGTGCATAAGTGTCTCGAAAATATTAAAACCAAGTATTTAGATCTTGAGACAGTTGATTTTGAATTAATACCTACATCGATTTGCCATAATTTTACAAGTCATTAATTCTGGAGCCTGTGTGGATGCAGACAAATTTGGAGAATACTGTGAAGATACGGCTGCACACTACTTGAGCCTGTACAGTTTGTATTATATGCCAAACGCTGTGCACAAAGTGGTTATACATGGCAGTGAAATCATATCTGCTGCAATGCTTCCGATTGGTATGTTAACCGAGGAAGCGCAAGAGGCCAGAAACAAGGATTATCGACACTATAGACTGCACCGTGCCAGAAAATGCTCCCGAGAAAGTTCCAATGAAGATGTGATCAGAATGCTCCTCAGTTCATCTGATTCACTGTTGTACACCTTAAGGAAAGAACCAAAGAAAAACATTTACCCTTAGACGAGGATGCTAAAAGTCTCATTACTGAATAATATGTATTTCCTGAAAATAAATTAATCCTTTTCAGTTAATCCTGAATTTATAATAGGCTACCAGGCTTTTTAACTTCATTACCTCTAAATCAATTCCGACGCAAGTTATGTAGGTAATTGGCTATGTGATACTTAAATGTTTTTATTCTGTGAGATAATTTATTGACATGAAACTATGAATATCTAACGCACTTTATTATTTTGATGTATTATTTGTACTTAACTTTTGTCATTTTTGGATGATTAATATTTTGACATTAATTATATTTGACATGACTCGGATTATTATTGATTGGACATTTATAGTTAGTTGTTGGCTTTGCTTAGTTAAATCATAATATTTTGTTTAAATAGTTTGTAATCTTTAAATTTTTTGCATGTTACCGATGACTACATGTTTAAGACTATATAACACTATAACATCTAATAAACAACATTTAAAGGAAATAAAGAATCTGAATCTGAGAATCTGAATTTAACTTTAACTTTACCCGGTATCTTATGTGCAGCCGTTTTTAACATAAGTTATTTACTAATATTGACTAATGATTATTGATATTATTAGAAACAACATAATTACATAATTGTTATAACATAAAACTAAAAAACATCAATTAAAAGTGGCCGCGTACCTACACATCATCGACCACTGTGCGGCGTTCGTCTCACTATAAGAAGAGGAAGACCATAATACATCACGCTAGTGAACTGCGGGTTGGCAGACTTCACTTGTAGTGTGATCATCACAATGTTTTCCTTCAACCTTTATCAAGCGCTATTTAAAAATTTTATTAAGATAAGTATTTCAACCCGAGACCTTCTGCGTAGTAGTCTGATAGTCTATCCACCATGCTATCGCTGCCTGTTATAAACGTACAAAGTTTGCTCATTTTTTATGCATTATACTTACTAAAGCAAATATTCCTCGAAGATTTACCGAAGACTACCCAACACAAGTGTCAAGTTCCATTTTTAGTCCCTTGCCAGCGAATAAATGAAGGGCCAATATATCGAAAAGCTAAATTCTGCGAGAAAGCATTTGAAATCATATTGCAAAATATTTTACAAACCGATTTATTATCCATCTACCTAATTTTGTAAATCTAGAAACGAATCTTAAACAGCGTAAAATTTAAATAAATTACTTTTATACAGTATCAGATAAGTATTTAAAAGCAGTCACTACAGGTAGTCAACTCTGAAGGTATTAGGAACATGTCCTAATGAATCTTTGCCAGCGACGTATAACACACATCACAACAAATAAAGTAATAAGATACTATATTTGCCTATGTCTGGGTGTTTCTATGTATAATATGTATTTGTTTAATTAATAAAAAGTATATATTTACATATGTTTATCCATTATCTAGTACCCTATGCTTAGTTTGGGACTAAAGTAAAAAAAATCTAAATTTTAGAAGCACAATATACATTTGATGATCATACATGACGACCGGTTGGTGTAGCGGGAGTGTAAGCGACTGCTACGCCGAAGGTCACGAGTTCGATACCCGCTCAAGTCAAACATTTGTGTGCATGAACATGGATGTTAGTCTTGGTCTGGGTGTTTCTATGTATGTATTTACAAAAAAAATACTATATATGTATGTTTATCCATTATCGAGTACCCATAGTACAAGCTTTGCTTAGTTTGGGACTAGATGGTGTTGTGTGAATGTGGTAGAATATTATTATTATATTACATGTATGAAAAGAAAAGAAATAGAGATACCTATTGTTTTGTGAAATCTTTCCACTGCTCTGATCACCTCTCATTTTATAGAATTTAATAATTATTTTTGAAATGCATGTCAAAGTCTTAGGAAACTTAAGTTTTATAATGGAAATAAAATTGAATAAATTTTCTTTTCAGGTGACTCCAATAACAACATAATCATTATTGTTGTTGGCATTTCAACATGCGTCGTGTTGTTTTGCATCTTCCTTATTTCGTACAATATGAGGAAACAAAATCGAACAACAAAGGTATTGTTTTTTATATTCGATTCCAAGATCGGTGTTAGTAAACAAGTATTCTAAATGATATCTATATTCAATACTTAAAATTACACAGTGAATATAAGATTAAATTCTGTAATCGGCCGGCCAATGCCGTTTGCGATCGAAGTGACCACAATAAGGTTATTTAACAGGTCTCACTCGCGATAACTGAGTAAGGGTCGAAACATATCTGACGGAAGATCCGTCGCATATTATCGGTCGCGTAACGCCAAAACATACAAATACTCGTATATAGAAAAACGTTTAACCTTTCACACCTGACCGATGATCCGTTAGTACGTCGAGAGTACAGCGTCTGTTCCATTTCCGTCAACGCATTATCCGTCGACGTCGCGCGCACCACACACCACGTGAATTTTTTGACCTTTGAGTAAGGAACATACATGGAGAGGGCAAATAGTACATATAGAAAAATAACATTATACACTCAGATTAAACAAGAATCAGATGGAGCGCGCGGAACAGTTGCGTGCGGCCACTAAAGGAAATACAAATTGAAAAGCGAATACAAACTCGTCTCAGTGCGCTACGAAGCATCGTACAGTTCACGCGCCACGATCACTTCAGCTTTTAAATTCTTAAAATGCCGTCTTGTGTTCTTAAACACTGTAAAATTTATGCCCAAAAACAAAAACAGGAAAATTTGATATCTTTTCACAAGTAACTATTGATGTCAAATTATCAATAGTTACTTGTTACATAATTTAATTTCGATAAAATTCGTATTTGTGCAAGAAATATGTAAGTGTTGCCAGTTTTTGTCGACCGTTCTGCCTGAATTAGGGAAAATGCACTTGTCAATTGATTATGTAATAATGATTGTCATGCTATATGAAAATTCATTAACGTATTGTAAAAGTATATTGTAGATATATCTTTTTTCTTATAAATATAGTAATAGAATTTCCATTAGTATATACATTGTTTTGAGTTCGATCCCCAAACGATCCAAATATTCGTGTACACACGGCTACTGGTCAAGCTATACACTTTGACCTTTGTGCCGTTCTTAAAGCGTAGGAAATAAGTATCAAAATCGTACTGCAACTGTTTAGCTTGACTTGGCGCCGTATGTACATTAAGTACAGAAATAGAAATTATTCATTGCAGCCATTGTTTATTTTTAATTGTATTTTTTTTTTGGTTATGAATAATAATATTCATAATTCATTGAGTGCATGACAAAATGTTTTTAGCTAATTAATATTAAGGAAGCCAAGCCTATTGCAATTAACCAAACATTTCCAAATACCATACTGAGAATTTCTAAACAAAAAATAAACAACATATTCGCCGATCTAAGATCTGAACCTCATGATTGGTATTCGTAAATATAATAATACGTAGTTGGTATTATATTTCTCCTGGATCGAGGCTATGAATCACAAAACATACTATAGGTATTTATTTCTCAATTTACGAAGTAGTTAAAACTTAACTCGGTACCTACAATTAAGAAATGTATTTATAGAAGCATACATTAATGGTATCTTTTATTTGAATAATTTTCACAACAACATTACAGATTAAAAGCATTAATTAAATCCATGGTAAATTCTTCAAAACCGTTTGCAAAAACTATATGCAAACGAATATAAAAATATTAATAAACATATTGCTAGAGGACGCCAGCAGCTACGCCTGCATTTTTTTTTAATTTACCCGTTTTGGGCGATCCCGTGGGCATTTCGGGAAATCCCTTCTTAGTGCACCCTTACGGTCCTCAAGAAAAATACATGCCAAATTTCAGCTTCCTGTGCCCAATAGTTTCGGCTGTAGCGTGTCTGTCAGTCAGTCAGTAACGCAAGGATTTTATATATTAAGATAATGGGAGATAATTCATAATCTGGCAACTTTACACACACAGACGAGCGTGTCCGTACAGTGCCAGTCGCCAAATGTCACGCACACATAGCTGTCAACGTGCCTCACTTAGTTCGATGAATGCGCTCCATCTGATTCTTGTTTTTTTTTTATGGAAATAGGCGGCAAACGAGCAGACGGATTGCCTGATGGTAAGCAATTACCGCCGCCCATGAACACAAGCAACACCACAGGAGTCACAAGTGCGTTGCCGCCCCTTGGGATTGGGAAAAGGGATAGGATGAGGAGTGGGATCAGGGAGAAAGGATAGGGGATAGGGCCTCCGGCACTCTCACTCACCGAACGAAACGCAACAGTTTAGTTACTGTTACTTTACGTCGATTTTCTGTGAGAGGGTAGTACTTCCCCGGTCGAGCCGACCTATTCATGCTGAAATCAGCATGGCTCTACTACCTTGAAAAATAGTAGAGCCTTACTGATTTTAAGCGAAATTTTAACTGAAAAATAGTAGCGCTCGTAGCGAGACTTGGCTTGCCGTTCGTAACAGATCGGCAAAGTTAAGCAACGCTTGCACAGGTTACCACTTGGATGGGTGACCGTGTGTGGCATTTACATCTGAGCGCTACCGTGCTTCGGAGGGCACGTAAAGCTGTCGGTCCCGGTTCTTGTCCAAGGATAAGGATCGTTAGGCCATGTCGGAGGCCTTCGGGCGGTCTGAAAACTCCGACACCAGAGTTGGCCACACGCTCACACGAAAAACAAACAACAACAAAACAAACACTGATTTTAAGAAGTTTAATCTGTGATTATACACATATATACGAAATCGACATAAAGCCACCAAACATAGTGTTGTCTCGTTTTGTCTTAGGAATACCTCTGTCAGAAAAAAGAGACAGCCATAGTTTACTGAATAAATTAATCATGACGATATTTTATTAGAAATGTCATTCGTGCCACTGTCGCCATATTTTTCGCCAAGGTTTGTGGTACATCTGCTGTGAAATCGTTGTATATCGAACATAATAATTTTGTTTTTGTACATAAATATGTCTAAAAACCAGATGAATCAGTGCTTCAGGCTGTGTGTTTCATTACCGTATGTATGGTGCCATTCATGTCCGGTACTTTCTCAGCGACACAGTATCGATATTGGGTACCAGAGAATATTTTGTTACATGTTTGATACAAGAGTTGTCTTTCGCTTTGCCATGTTCGCCCACATTTGCATTATGGAATAAACTAATCTGTCAAAAGTTTTAAACTAACTAAAGTAACTTACTACAAAAATGTATTATTTTCCTCTAACTGGCTCCATATCGATATCGATTATATTCTGGAGTACAACCCAAATGGCAGCCATTTTATTTGCCCAACGTTTCGTAGGTATGCACGCTAATTTCGTAGGTATGCACGCTAAATTCGTAGGTATTGGACATACCATATCCATGACATTCCCAGATCGGTGATTTTGACTGACGCGTTGTAGAGTAAGATTCCAGGGCCGCCAGACCATACTTATTTTTTCAGAAACAAAATGTGTAGAATAATGTAGTATTTGTATGTGCTATGAGTGTACGCATACTTGCTAGCTTGGATCGTGGGCCAATTTTTAGGTATGAGGTGCTAAAGGTCCAAGGGAACAATTTCCATACATGCCTACAAAGAAAACATTTTGTGTCATGCACTGCAACTGTAACCCCTTCTATATCATTTGTATAAATTTAGTTAAAAACCGTAACCAAATCGTATCATCGTCTTTTATTTTTGAACCTGCATACCTATATAGGAAATATATTCAAATAACGCTTGTTGGCTACTATAAAAAATCTTCGAAGTCTGACATATTTTTAATAGTCAAACTCGAATTGCAATATAAGTAACTACAGGACTTCAGTGACTACATAACATCAGGAAACACGAAAAATGATTTGATAAAAGAATATGACAGTAAAATATTGAGCTGCCCTAAGTGCGGCCCGTCACGAACAAACTGATATGTGTGCATAATAGCCACGATTTCAGCGAATGTGTGCAGATACGCTCGACGCATTTTCCGTCAGATGTGTACCGACTCATTTGACGGTATAGACACGACCGAACATACGTTCGACGCATCTTCCGTCAGATATGTGCCGACCCTAAGACCTGATAAATAACCTAGTACAATATATAAAAATCACGAAATTTTAAAATCGTTGATTGAAGTGACCACATTCTTATAAACAGACCTCGCCTAATATTTGAAGATATTTATTTGCTAAATCTTTTTGTTTATTGGACTCTAATCATCAAGTTCCAATGAGGTGAATAATGTTCGTGTATAACACGTATGGTGTTCGTTTGTTTAATTTATTTTGTTTTTCAGGTAGATCAATCTCGTTGCTATGAAAATTTGCCAATGGTTGGTGTTACAGCAGAATCGCCACAGCCTAGTCCGTGGGCTTTTGCTTACTCAAGTTCAGAGCAACACACTCAAGCAAATACAAGTAACGCTCTGTATGCAAAACCCGTACCAAGACATCTACGGAGAAAATTTATATCTGAAAATATTTATATAAACCAAGAGGAAGTCCAAAAACCTACTAATGCAGAAAATATACAACTAAATTTAATTGAAACTACACCAGAAATAGATAATCGGAATCCTGAAGCAGAATGTATGTATGCTAATCAGACAATAGAAAACAACGCTCATCAGTACTCCAACCAAAACCCTGAAATAGAACTCTACAGTCAAGTACAGCCTAAAAGTCAAAGAACATCAAGAACATATGTCAATGTTGGCAATAATGAATGTTATGCCAACACGGAAAACGCGGAATATGTTCAGGCTATTTATAGTAAAACATGATAATAAATATTCATGATAATACATAATTATTTATCCTAATTAATATCTAATTACTAGTTTTGTGATGATTGAATTCGAGTATTATAATATTAGCATTTTTGTATTATTTTTATATCATGGTAGGGTTCTTTTTCAATTGTAAATATGCATAATTTTTTTTATATGTAATTTTTTATCTAAAGTCTGTAGCCTCGATTTGCTATTGATATTGGATCCGATTGTATCTTTTTATTTAGTGAAAATCTTATAAATCTAGCCATCACTCACATATAAAGTGTAAATAAAGTAACCAATTTAATTTATTTTAGAATATTTTGTTAATCCACAAATAGCGTTAGGTAAAACATTTTCTTATATTCGCTAGTCATTTAGTCAACTGAAGCATTATATTAGTTATTAAAGGAAACCATTTGAGTTGCGGCGACTGCAACAGCTTTCCATATATCATCAGCGATGCTACCAATGTCTTCTTCGGGAATTGTAACACCATTTCTTTGTACGATTTCAATGTTATAAGTATAAAGAATTCCCTCACTTCTCGCGTAATCAGTACTGGTGCCAGAAGCTCTATCAAAAATCCTCGAACCAACATCTAATTTGTAATTCTCATCCATAGCTCTGACCATTTCTAAACCAAGCAAATGCTGCAGTCTGAACATTCCACTTGCAGCTCTTTCGTAATTCCAAGGATAAGAAATGAAACCACCACTATTTTGTAGTGATAGGTACAACTTGATTCTTAAACCGTATTCGTCAATGATACTTTTAACCATTTGAGATTCTATTTCCGAAAATGGTTTAGCACCTGCATAGAGATGGCTGCAAGGACTTGAGCTAGCTTCGAAGTTTTGCCAGTCTATGTCAAAGTTGCGATTGATATTCACGCCTGGGCATATGTGGCCCCAGCTACTTTGGGTAGCCCTTGTTTTTTTCCAGAGTCGAAGCTGCAAATAAAATAATATTAGCTTCAGCAAATCAAGACAACCATCAGGATTCCGAAGATTAAAAGAAATAATTTAAAACTGAGTAATGCTTAATAGACTCATCATATCAGCTCAAAGTTATTAAATTCAATATTTTTTAGACAAAAGTGAAACTAGTAATAAAATGGTTAGTTATAAAAAGCATAAAAGCCTATGTACGAATAAACGAAATAAATATTTACATTTGTGTGAGAATATTCGTATCCATCTGGATTAACAACAGGTATTACAACCCAGTCATATTCTTGTAAATATCTTCGCTCTGCTAATAAATTTTCTATGATATTAAATGCAACTGGTATAGTTATCCATTCTCTGGGATTCATTCCAGCCTCTATGACAATTATTTGCTTTTGGACAGTAGGTACCTCTGTATTAACACTAGACATTTTTAAGTATACTAGAGGTCTGTCTTCAAGGGTTTGCCCATATTCTATTAACTGGACTCTAGAAGCTGGCGTATTATGTTGCTCTGGAAGCGACCTGAGGTATTCCAATATCTGAAATTGAGTAATAAACAAAGTTTTATTTTAATATCATTGCAAGTAATTATTGTGAAATATGGTAGATATAGGTCTTATCAAATGTATAAAGTCTGAGTTTCGCCTCGAAGTCAACGTTTTATACTGACACGAGATTATAACAAATAAAATAAAACTATTTTCTCAAAAAGAAGATAAAACCGAGTTGTCGCGCGAGTTGTTTATTCCCATGCAAAGGTTGAGCAGGTATGTCTTGAAACTTCTCTTAAGATTAACATTGGCCTATTATATAATAAGTATTAGTTATTACTATTATAAGAGTATTAGTAAGTAGTCACTATATTTTTCAATCCATTTGAATACTTACTTTATCATACCTATGATAACGTTTAATGTCAAACTGCTCTGTTTGCTCATCATCCAAAGATCTTCTTCTCCTTTCCAAATTATTTGATTCTTCAGCTAAGTGCCTGAAAATGAGTTATATTTTATAAATAATCCAAACAGTAAAAAAGGTTTATCACCGTTTTACATATTGTTCTTGTCAATTACCAACAGAGGTGAATTCAAATTATGGCATTTAAACTTTCGTAGTCATTTTATCTTTAGGATATGTACCAAGTATCTACCATTGTTTTGAGTAACCGATATTTCAGAATTTGCGCAAGCGCCTTGATCACGGCTGCGTATATTTATAACGAAATTATTCACCAGTTAAACCGGCTGAAAATTTTATTATGCTTCTTCAGATAATCTTTATCACGCTGCTCATACATAATTTCGATAAAAGTAATCTGTCACCGTATTAATTTATTTAATCTTAGAGATCAAATATTTACTACAGCTGTTATCATGTAATAATTGCGATCCCAACATCTGGTTATAAACTTAACTTATATATACAACATCTCTATTTTAACTTTAGTAGACATCTTATTCGCGGAAAGCGGTTGGATGCGGACGGCTCAAGATCGGTTTAGAGACCTATATGTCCACCAGTGGACTACTTATTATAACACAAGTCTACCGCGCATCTCTCTGTCTGTTCGCGATAAACTCAATAAGTTCTGTACGGATTTCCATGAGGTTTCCACCAGTGAAGGAGCAATTAATGTGGTATAATGTATTGCGATCCAACATACCATGCAGGGATGAGCCCACCAACGAAGCCTTTTTTTATAAAGTCACGCCTGTTATTCCGAAGGAGTAGGCACAGGTGTAATATGTTTAATTTTGTTAGATCCCGTAGTCCCGTTAAAGGGACACAATTGAGAATTCGGCAAAGCTCAGTTGCACTTTGGGCCGACCCGGGAATCGAACTCGGTCCTCCCGATCAACAGTCGCATACGCTATACACTTGACCATGGAGGCAGTGAAGCTAGTTATAAAAATAATTACAAATACTTGCTCATAAACATCGTGGATAAAAACATTCTTGCTAATATTCAATTTTTCTAACTGCTCTTCAAACCAGTTGAAGTGCGATGGAGGCACCATAGCCAAACCAGAGACTGCATGCTTCAAGTTCGGCTTGACCCAGTAGTCAACTAAGTCACTCCTTAGCTTTGATAGCTGGTCTTGTTGGCTTTCAGTTTGTAGCTCTATTTTGTATACCTTGTGTCTGAAAAAGAAAACATTTTTAAATCATATATGTATCTGTATATATAATGCCTTGCGTTAGTAACTAACAGGCAACGTGCATCCGAAACTGCTTGGCGCAAAAAGCTGAAATGTAGCATATATGTGCCTTGGGTACCGCAGAGGTGCACTAAAAGGATTTTCCAAATTTCTCACGTGATCGGGAAAAAAGTAATGTGCGGAGCTGCGTGCAACTTCTAGTCTCATCGTCAACATCATGTCAGCCTAGAGACGTCCACTTCTGGACATAGGTCTTCTAGTCTAATAATATAAAATCATAAACCAAAAAACTACTGGCACTACCAACTTATATACAGGCAGTCATATTCAGCATATATTAAGACTGGCTGTAAATTCCATATATCATAATTTAACGTTGAGTACTTATGTGTGCATATTCATGTTAAAACAAATATAAGATCCTTATATAGATATTTATCTATGAAATTGGAAATATCACCTTATCAAACAAAGAATAATGGCCTTTCAGACCCGACACTTTACGCTCAGAAAAACCATTAGTGAGTAGGTATTCTATCTTGAAATGGTTCACTTGTTTTATTGAGAGTACCGAATTGACACTCAGTACTACCCTCCAGTTCATTAATTTTCATGACTTGCCCGATAAGCAGCTAATGTACTCTATTTTTTGCAATGGCAACCCAAAAGTAATGAGCAAGAAATGTCACACTTTGCTGGTTTAAAACCTCTTTTTATTTTAGATTATTTAGAAAATAAAATATAATAACTTGAGAATTTTAGTTAATTGCACTCCCCAAATTATTACTAAACAACTGCCTGCCAACTGATTTTGCCTGTTTCAGTATGCGAAAACATCTCAGCTTAGTAAGTAGAAATAAAAATAATTATTTTTCTAATACTAGTCCACTAAGTGAAAACCTACTTCTCAACATTTAAAATTAAAGAGGTACTCGCTTCAACATTTTTGAACTTTTAAAATAACATTATTCGTAAGAAATTGGCATCATGGTGATCCACCTGGTTTGAGGCAATCGGAAGGACCGCAAGAGGTAACAGCCTTTGTTTATAGTTTTCTAGTGTTACTGCCATTAATCTAGAAAGTCGTTTAAGACTAAGCTCTGAAAACATTCTTATCCAAGCTATCTCTTTTCTCGTATTCAATTGCTGCATGTCTTTGCGCCTTATAATCGGAGGAACAGCCACCAATATTGGCAAAGCTTCTATACGAGCCTATGTCGTATAAGCCTGGCACAAAAATATCAAGACCACCCGTTGAAATTGAAGCATTTTGCGCCATATAACGCTGATAAAATCTTTATTGGTACATGCGCACACAAGATAGATATGATGGCCCATAATTCACTTTTAAAGGGCCTATTGAACTAAAGAGCTCATGTCAGAGCTGATATCTTTGACACGGCGTAAAACTTCTTTTAAATTTTTACACACTGTTGTAACTAAAAATACCATTATGATTGTTAATTTTTTATAGTGAACTTACTGAAACTCGCTTTCAAATGGAACTGAAATAAAACTTTCAACCGAAATAATAAAAAAATTCTTCAGTTTTTCTTTAAAAATAAAAAATATGTATTTTTAATTTACTTGTGATATTTATGTTGCATAGTAAAGAAGACATGTGCCGATTGTTTATGGAATGAAATATCTGGCAAACGGCCTACACGGCTCTGATGACAAGCCGTTCACTTTTCATGACGATATCGTAGACTTTTCGAAATTGTGTGGCTGTATCTCGCTGATAGCAAGTTGGATCTCGCCCTTGGGCTCGGGATTTGTTTCTGGTTTTTCAACATAAACATTTGTGAAATCTTGGGATTTCACAAAATTCGAAAGACTAAAATCACACGAATTTTGGTGCACTTTTCACAAAAGTTACGCGAAGTTTGTGATCAGTCTGGGCGTTTTATCACCATTTTTGTTATAAGTTTTTATAATAATAATACGCTCTTTTTTTCTGTAGCACTACACCACATAATTTAAAAATTGCAGTCTTATTGAGACACCCTTTATTCTATGAAGACACCTTTTATTTAAACTCGAAAATCTGTTTGTGTCTTTGATTTTCTTGCACGTCGCGCCGGGACGATGTCAAAGTATGATAATCATATTATACGTATTTGGAGAAAGTTAAAAGACGTGAGAGTAATATAAGCCGTATTACCGCAAAAATTGACAGGCAAACGAGCAAAGTCGCGGCCGTAATCTAGCATATATTTTACTATTAGTTCGTGGACTGCGGGTCTCCATGAAATTCATTGCCATTGCCTAAACACCCATGATCAATGGGATACGTTTTGTTTTTCTTGCGCTAGTCAAGAAGTCAAACCAATATTGAATATAAGTCAAGCTGTTGTTTATATTGATTAAGGAGCCACTTCACGGGATCACTCAGAGAATCTCGATTGTTTAATGAAGACAAACTATGTGGGCAGAACGCCCAGTCGTTAACGATATGAGGAAAATCTGAGAATAAAGATTTTCTACTCCGTTGGTCTAATGATGTACGGGTACGGGCATCTTTGATTCCTGGTTAAACTAAAGTTATTATCTGCTAATACTCAAGCTTGGTTACTAATTCTATTTTGAGTGTTATTTGTCTCTTTCTAATAATTCTGAGATAAACAAATGTAGAAATACATTTGTATGCCAATTGTTATGTCAGCTGTGATAATTATAATTATGATTAAGAGTCGATGCAAAAATAAATACATTGCTGTGCTTCAAGAAGTAAATATGAGGTGAATTTATTTACAAAGAAAATTAAACTATTACGAGCTGACTATATACACATAAAATAAAACAATTATTTACAGACTTAAGAACCTAACTGATCTTTTGTGCCAAATACAGGCCAGCCTTCTGGTCACGCGAAGCGTCAACCAATCTCTTTGAGAAATCTCTAAAAAGAGATTTCGCACTTGGACTCCATGGTCCCAACGTTTCGACTCCAAACGGCTCATCTACATAATTCCCTAATAGGTTTATGTATTTGCGCCATTTGAGAGACTCCGCTGTAGCAGCAGTAGCGCCCGCACAACCTGCTGTGATAGGAAGATGAGATGGCGCAAGGGTATAGACACATGTTGCGTCCCACACCAAAGGCCTTCCCAGCTTTCATGGCAGTAAAGATACCGTCTGGTCTTTTGCCCTCGTCGCGTGCCAAGCCCTGAGGTTCAAGTTGGACTAGAACGCCAGCGGTGACAAGAGCCCGGCGAAGTATGTCATTGAGGTTGGCGTGTCGTGAAATACGACCTGCGCTCCTGCTGCATGACAGACCATAGTGACCAAAGCTGTTGATAGCCTTTCCACAGTGACAGCAATGTGGAGAAACACATGGCGCACCTAAACGAAGGCAAGAAGCAATGCGGAAAGTCGCATCGTCCAACATGGCACCTATGTTGGACGATTGCAGTGCCTGGAGCCAAAGCCCCGACTCCCACTCTCCCACAGACAGCAAACGAGCACGCCCCGCAGCATTAGATGTCATACTTAAGAGATTTTCGCGTACCACGCTGCCAAGCAGCCCGTCCCACTGCCTCTGTGAAGATGGGTTTCGGGGTAACTCGGTGCTTGTACAAGCCATTCTACAAGCATTCATGGCATCGATCTCACACGGCACCTCAAAATCGGCCAGTGTGAGTGTAAAATTTTTCTGGTCAATTTCAGTGCTGTGGACCGAGGACAGGAATGCTGGTAAGCTTACGTCGGAAATTTTGCGAAAGCCAAGGCCGCCCAGGCGTACAGGCAAAGACGCCTGTAGCCACACTCGGTCGTTCAGGGCCAGATTTAGAATTTTACTTAAAATAATTTGTATTAGATTGTCAATTTGGGCGAGTGCAGATGGGTTTTTCCAAAAAGGGGAAGATCGAAGAGCGTGTGTAAATTTGGGCATAAAAGACCATACTTGATAATAGTAAAAGCCGAATGGATATTAATTTTGAGTAACCTGTCTGATATTTCACAAAAATTTTAAATAGTAAATATATGTAATTTTGAATAGTAATTTAAGATAAGGATTTGCTCAAAAATAATGTTAAATAAATTTAACAAGTAGTGGGTATGTCACGTGAATTCGCCGCTACAAGAGGTTGACGAACACTGAGGTAGTTTTTGTATAAGCTTCGAACATCTGTGTGGGAGAGTCCCAGACAGCGCACTGCCTGCCCCAACAGGCAGAGGATGACTCCTTTATTTAAATAAAACACTACTGGCACACAAACACGTATGCAAATAAAATGCATACACGCATGCAAATAAAAATGACCACCAACCAACGTAAATTAGGTATTTGAAAAAGTTATTAGGTTTCTTACCCTCTATACTCCTCATTGCCACTAACAGCACTTAAAATCACTAAGAAATAAATAAAATACAACATTTTGTTTTAAGACAAAAACATTCGTCGCGGATTAAACAAAATTTAAGAATGCGTCAAATAAATGTAATCTTATCAAGAGATTTGTAATTATTTTAATCCGAGTTACACGATATGCAATCAGTTGTTTATAAACTGAGGCCAAATTCTCGTAATAATATTTGTTCAAAATGCAGTTTCGATCTAATATCAGTGTCATATTTTATTCTTCTTCGTCGTCACACTCTTGGCAAAGTGGTCGTGGTCTTCACGTTAGGGGTGATGGCAAGCCTCACAATCCGTCGCCATTCCTCCCGTACTGCAGCCCTTCTCGTACATTCATGGAGTGGACCATTGAGTGCAGTTTTAACTTGGTCGGTCCAACGCATGGGTGACCTGCCGCGCCTACCTTCAACCTTCCCCTGAACCACAAGTCGTTCCACAGATGTGTCTCCACGACGTGTGATATGACCAAAGAAAGTCAGAATACGACATTGGACGATAGAAGAAAGACGCTGCTTGATGCCGAGTTCTTCAAGGATTGAGACGTTGGTTCGGAATTGCGTCCAGGTTCTTCTCCAGCACCACATTTCTAAAGCGTCAATCTTCTTCTTCTTGCACTCTCTTAAAGTCCACGTCTCAGCACCGTAGAGGAATATGGGAAACACCAATGCCCTGACAAGTCGCATTTTAGTGGCCTTTGTGATATTTCTGTTTCTCCATATTTTCCTGAGCCGGTCCATGGCGGATCTGGTAACAGCCATGCGCCGCCTGATCTCATCCGCGCATCCACCACTGTTGGATATGAGTGCCCCAAGGTAAATATACGATTGAACGACGTCGCAATTCGCAATTTTAGTCACTTCGGGCGAGTTATTGTTAATATTTTATAATATGTCATAAATGGTATTCTCCTAAATTAACTAATATTTGAATGTTATCGCGACTAGATCGTAAACAACGTGTCAAAATATGTGGCAATGACGAACTATTTAAGTCAAATTAGACGATAATGACATTAACTTGGCAGAATACCAATTGTAAGTTAAGGCGAGGTTGCAGTACAGTGCGTAGCTCGACCTCACCCCCCGCAAAAACAAAAACACGGCGGTGGCGTCAGCGAGTGAGCGGGGGAAGTGGAGGGGGGGTTCGTGTGTGCGTGTGCCACAGCGCAGCGTAAAAAAAACCGTAGATGAGTTTTGCGAAGTTCAAACGTGGCACACTAAAACAGGCTAAATGTCTCATTTGGCTTTTTGTCGCGTACGCGCTGCGGTCGGAAGCGCTCGCTCTTTTACTCGCGTGTATGTACGTTGCATTTGAAAATGCCGTCGTGTGTAATGAGATTTTGCACAAACTATAGTAGGAAAATGACTAAAATTTATGGAATCACTTCTCATTCATGAGTATTACAATATTACGTTTTATTTACAATTTATAATAAATTCAGTATCACAAATAATAGAGTGAATAAAAAAATTGCATTTAGCCAGTGTAAAAGAGAAGCAGTATTGTGCGTGTTCAAAGACTGAAAAAGAAAGTATCCAGATGGAACATTCGTAACAATAAAATACTGATGCGTGTTTTTGTCAAGTAATAAAAGTGATTTGAGGCTGAATCAACACAATATATTATTATTATAGAAATACAAAATCATACATAAGTTAGGGTGCTTGTACACGGCGCATGTAGCTTGAGCATGTTGAGGCACTTGCGCGGGTTACATGCACCGTAAACATATCGTTTAAAACAATGTGCGGGTCCAGCGACTCGAGCATGTACCAAAGCGAGCCACCCGCGCAAGTAATTCGCGTGCTCTGCGACGCGCGCGGGTCACTCGCGCATGTTATCTGTTAAAATTACATTTTTAACATATGATTTTAAAATAATTTTCCTTCGTCGAGACATTTGACGCGATTCAAGTCATAAAGCTAACGCGCGAATAGCATGCACATGTAGCTCTTGACCACGAACAAATAACTTGTACATAGGTACAGCATGCGCAAGTAGCCCGCGTCTTTACTTGCTCCAGTTATTTGCACCATGTACAAGTACAAGCGACTGTACTCGCTGCCGACCAACCGTACCCCTGGCAGTACCCCTGAGGGTATGGTGGGTCTTTCAAAGCTTAACCGTACTCCCAGATAATATTGTTGTGTAATAAGTTTATTAATTTCAGTTCGTTAATTTCAAGTTCTACTATTTTGTGGGATCATTCCCAGTAGCCCTATTGAACAGTTCTATGATAGAACTGTCCTAATTCTATTAGCACAACTTGATGAGGAGAATAGAACTAAACTAATAGGATACGTAATAGGAAATGTCACAGTCTAGTTCTATGTATGTTTTGACAAGGGTATTCAATAGAACTACTGGGAATGATCCGTAGTGTCACGACATCGCGCTCATATATCCAAATGAATATGTTTTGTAGACGTTCATTTGTTTAATGTGTAAAACAAATGAACGTCTACAAAACAAATGAACGCCTACAAAACAAATGAACGTCTACAAAACAAATGACTTACAGAAAGTGATCAGCTATCGATAGTGATTGCAGAAAACAAGTGCATGCGATTTTCAACCTAATTGACATTAGTCAGAATTTATAATTTTACTACCGTAATTTTGCCAGAAAGCGAGAAAAAACAAAAAAAAAGTTTGTCATGAATTGTCACTTTCTGGTAGTCATTTGTTTTGTAGACATTAATTTGTTTTGTAGACGTTCATTTGTTTTGTAGACGTTCATTTGTTTTGTAGACGTTCAATTGTTTTGTAGACGTTCATTCGTTTAACACATTTTTATACATACATATTTAATCGGATATGTGAGCGCGATGTTGTGACACTAACCTTGTAAAACATACATAAAACTAGTATAAATTTTCCTATATTTGTTTCCCATTAGTTCTATTCTTCTCATCAAGTTGTGCTAATAGAACTAGTGGGAATGATCTGACAGCGCTAGGATGATGATGATGACGGGTCTTCAACAGTACCACAGATTATACCTATAATATACAATGCATTATAACCATTAGCAGTAATATCTAAACTTTTTATTCTCTAATTTATCTCCTTGTTGCACTATATCATCGTACTAGCGCTTGTCTACGCGTGTCTAAAAATACAAAAACGTAAGTAGTAAGTCATTATCATACGAGAGATAACACTGTTCAGTTTAATGTCCACTTAGCACGTTGGTACATCACTACGAGCATTTCAGCCAGGAATACGGTTAAGCTTTAAAATACCCACCATACCCCCAGGGGTATTGCCAGGGCTACGGTGGGTCCGCAGCGCACAGTTTTTATATTAACGTACGAAATGAGAAGAATAAAATGTACTTTTTTAATAAATGTTATAAATAAATCACATCGACTTTTTATTTCCCTACCTTAAATGAATTAATCAAATTTACTTTGAGGCGAATTGAATTTACTCAAGACAGACAAAGTGATCATGTCGCATCTGAGTCAAATTATTGTTTGTGAAACGGTCAGCATGATGTCACAATGTGCGTCGGTACAGAGAGTATATGTTTATCTCTTTTTCGCGCTTGCGATTAGATGTGCTATCTCATTTACACTTCTTATCTAATTCTTAGTGTGTCGTTTTGACATATTTGTATTAGTGTGCGTACCCTTTTCGCGATGCGTGCCACTCGTAAGCTCCGTCATGTTACCTTGCCAGTAACCTGTCTACGGTTTCTTACTAGTATGTCTATGGTTTGAACGATTGAGTTTGGAATACGAATTACTTTGTACTTTTGCGAAAACGTAAATGCAGGGGTGGAGGGGGATTTTGCGGAGCAACGACGCGACGTACGTCCGCCTTCAATCACGCCTAGGCGGGCACTGATGAACGGCCGGCGAGCGATATAATGCCAACATATTGACAATTTTTTTTCTTCGAGAAAAATAATAATTAAATTACGAAATCTGTTTTTACCATTTATTTTAAAATAAAGAGCTGTTTCTATTGATAATACTGTCATATAAATTCATTATGGAATCTCTAAGCAGTACACGTTTAAAATTGTGATTTAGTGCCATGTTTGAATTCCCAAATTGTGTTTCTATCTTTATGATTTACTAGAAGATATGTTCAACTTTTATACTTTAATTTTTATTTATTAAAAGTATCATAGTTCCTGAGACTTTCAGACTTTCAAAAATCTTAAAAAGTACTGCAACCTCGCCTTAATGCAAATCTAATCGCATTTCGTTCAAAATACAGTTTCGATGTCCAAATGATGAAATGATAAAATACGAGAATTGGCCTTCTGGTCACAAAAAACCTGAACAGTAAGGGAAACCTCACTTTGCCTGTGCGGCACGTGTGCTTTTCTCAAGCGTTTGAACGTCGTGAACGCAGCATGCTTCGGCAACACGTCGTGAGTGTGTGTTGTCACGCTTTATGTTCCCTTGGAAGGGTTCAAAAGCTCACCCATAGAATGACATGCCAACAACTAAAGTTAATATACCCAGCAGCGCGCACGCTGGGCGAATGCCGAGCTCATGTGTCGCAAATGCATCAGTCGCTCAGCATGCTCGTGGCGTTCACTCTGTACTCGTATGTCGCAGGTTTCTTCTTCTTTCTTTTTCGTATGAGCCACACACTGACGTGTGGCCATGTCTGGTTTCGGAGTTTATACCACCCGAAGTCCTCCAACATGGCCTTACGATTCTTGTTCTGAGACCAGACAAAGCAGATCGCTCTGATGTTACTCTGATAGTAGTGTGAAGCAGACACCTATCCAAGTGAAAACCTATGTGAACGTTGCTTAACTTTGCCGGTCAAGTACGCTAGTATAGTAGATGGCTGCGCTATCGAGGCTCGCATGTGTCATTCACGAGTCAATGTAAAGCCTTAATAGCTCCACTTGGGTTGCGTTGAAAGGAAAGATCCGTGCTTTAGACTTCAAGACAGGGATAACTAGGGTGACAATGTTATATGTAAGAAGTTGCAGTACCGACCGGCCAACCTGTTCTAGTGTTTATAAGCTTACTACGCAAGATATTGTAGGTTCTATTTCACCCGGAACACGTCTTTGTGTGATGAGCAAGATCATTAAATTGTTCTCTGACTCGGAGTAATCTTAATATATAAAATCCTTGCGTTACTTACTGACTGACAGACACGCTACAGCCGAAACTATTGGGCGCAGGACGCTGAAATTTGGCATCGATGTTCCTTGGGGACCTATTTATCAGTTACGTATTAACTGTAGAACAGGCTCTGTCTAGTTTGGGCCATGTCCTTAGGTGTATGCTCGTTTCTGCTTGTCTACAGAAAGTGTATTGCCGTTCTCTCTGCCACTATGTGGCTTGCCTTATAGTCTTACGAGGCCTACTCACTAAAACCACCTCGGTGTTCTCGATAGCCTGTAACTGGGAGGTAGGACTACGAGCAAACTATTTTGGCACTACAAGTTTATTTCGGTAAGTGGGAGCTGGTGGTCCCTTTCAAATCTGCTCTTCGTTTCACACAAGGGAGCTAGAAGAAAATTAGTTTGGATAGGGAGGCTGAGAAAAGCTTTACTGTCAACACGCATCTACCTTCGTGTACCATTTTGATATAACCAGGCATTTTACATCAAATAAATAAATAGCACAAACAAATAAATTCAACAAAAGTAAGTAAACAGCTTGCTTTTAAATTTTGTTTATCGACTTTTACCGTCGACTGTACCAGTGCACCTACATTAAAGACACCAACATCTAATCGTACAAAAGTAAACACGATTAAATGCATGTCGAGAATAACCGATGACTCCATTACAGCTTAATCTATCACCACTAATGCGCCAACTCTATCTAATAGATTAACTGCACGTTGGCAAGCTTTTATCCTTTTGTGTAAACAACTTAAAATGTAATGTACTAAATCTACTTAGCTTTTTAAGCGTATATCGTGGCTTGATTTGCTGCTTATAATGTATTGGCGAAGTAAAACATCGTTTTCGGAGGTCACCAATTGGATGGCTAATCACATTTACAGGCTGTGAGGTTCTAGAGGGACGTTGCGAAGCCATCGGTGCCGGTTCTTAACTCAGCACGAGAATCGTTCGACTATGTCGGCGGCCTCAGAGTTCAACACCAGATTTAGATAGATAGATAGATAGATAATATGCTTTATTTTTCATAAAAAAATGTCACAGTGTGCAACTCAATATGGACAGAGACGGAAGAAAAAGGTAGTAAGAGGAATGCATGAATGGCATAGTAGTTTAAATGGTCGCATAAATACTCGTGCTGTGGGTTTGATTCCCACGCGAGACAATACTTTGTGTGATCCTTTTATTGGCTTTTGGTGCGAGAATGGTGTGCAACGGGAGATTTAATGAACATACAATCCACTGACACAATAAACACCTCAAATCAAAACAACTAATTGTGGATCATATCAAGTGTTGTTTTGAGGGGGAATTGAACCCACGACGCACGGCTTGTGCCAATGGACGAGATTACCGCTTAACCTACTATACCATTTACACAGTCAAGCACATATCTATAGGTACATAAGATTTGTATTATTTAACGATACATCAAAGTACAGGAAACTGCACAGGAAAATTTTGAAGTAAACATAATTTAAAATGTATAATGATATGTTTACTTACTTAAATAAATAATGCCGTGTGGTTGACGGCATAGAATACAAGTGTCACCACCCCCTATCTTCCCGTGGGTGTCGTAAGAGGCGACTAAGGGATAACACGATGCAAATACCATCTTTGCGTAGAGACGGAAAACTCGACATCAAACCCTATACGACTGCCTCGTTGGTCTCGCGGCATAAATGTGCGCGTGGGATCGGGAGGTCCCGGGTTCGATTCCTGGGTCGGGCAGTGTTATTGGGTTTTTCTGTCATGAAATTCTCAGTAGCAGCACGGAGTCTGGAAATGTGCCCGGTACGGCAATAGGCTCGCCCCTTATTACGTGGGCCCCTTAATACACCTCTGCCTACCCCTTCGGGGATAAAAGGCGTGACGATATGTATGTGTATGTATGTATGTAAATAAATAAAACAGCGTGTGTTGCTATCATTAACTTCTATATAGTATAAAAATTATACGATTTGTCTATTTTCTTAGTAAAATATCGCATCGTCATCTCGTTTGAACAGTTTCTCTACTCGTTCCCTCTCACACTGTATATCATTAAGTAGAAAGAAAATTTGTTCAATGAAATGTACCTTATCATCAGATCTGTATATATAAAATCCTTCCATTACTCACTGGCAGACAACACATTGCTTGAGCACCGTAGGGGTGCACTAAGATAACTCCCGCGGGATCGAGCAGAAACGGTTAAGGTAAAAAATGACTGCACGGTTGGCGTAGTGGTTTAAGCGGCCGCCTCGCTAGACACTGTGCCGAGTGTTGTGGGTTCGATTCCCACACGAGGCAACACTTTGTGTGATCCATAAGTTGTTGTTTCGAGTCTGGGTGTTCATTGTGTCCGTTGGTTGTATATTTGTAAAGTCCCCCGCGACACAGGATTTATTCCTAGTGCGGGAGTTGTCTTTTTAAAAGAAAAAAAAGTGAGCGGGCGTAGCTGCGGGCATCCTCTAGTCATTTGTATAAAATAACTTGTCCTTGCTAACGGCTAACACATCGCAGAGCCTAAACTATTGAAGATTATGACATAGAAACCTACGACAAACGATTTCTAATATGAAGTTCTGTCCTAGTCTAGTCTCCTAGTCTATAAATCTACTACAAGAACGTAGTAGATTTATAGACTAGGAGTCTAAATACTCAACAATTGCCTCTAATTGCATATAGTAAAGTTAGCAGTCTCCAACATGGACATAGCTTCATATAAAAAATCGTTTGACGTGGGTTTCTATGTCGTTAAAATAGCCTATCATGCTATTTTAACGACCGAGCCTGCTATCACTAACTTATCCATTTAAGTACTTTTATTAAATACAATAGATTTTTTTGACTAGTATTATGGCATTGAGTTAGGGAATGAATCTCTTACTCATCATTTCTGTAACTTCCCAGTCAGTTCCTTCCTATCCTCAAAGTTCTTTTTAATTAAATTGCCAAGGGCAAATAAATTACTTTTTAAGTAACAAATTTCGTTTAGTATGGTCACTGTTAGGTTTTACTTATCAGTTCTTATGTGTGCGAGTAAGGCAAAATGATTTTGGGATTTTTTTTTAGTAATTAGCGGCAAACGAGCAGATGGGTCACCTGATAGTAAGCGATTACCGCCGCCCATGAACACAAGCAACACCACAGGAGTCAAAAGTGCATTGCCACCCCTTGGGGTTCGGAAAATAAAAAGGAGGAGGAGTGGAATGCGGGAGAAGGAATAGGCGATGGGGCCTCCGGCACTCTCACTCACCGAACGACACGCAACAGTTTAGGTATTTACGGCAATCTTCGTGAGAGAGTAGTTCCCCGGTCGACCCGGTCCATTCATGCTGAAATCAACAAGGCTCTACTACCTGTAATTTTTCATTTATTTGTGACATAGGTACCGCGCATATTTTGATAGACCTCAATTTCATAGTATGCTGCCTAGTTAAAATCTACAAAGAAACAAGGAAATAAACAAACAAATGCAATATGAAATGTTGGTTTATTAAATTGCGCGTAGCAGGGTAATAATTGACGAAAATATATCATAAATCAGATTTATCACATAGAAATTGTAGTTCTAAGTTTTCTAATTGTAACATTGAATCACATAATAAGTGTTTTTCTTGAATAATTACATAATAAATATATGTAACCTCACTTCCTGTAGTTATCGCGGACATATCGGGCGCCTGCCTTAATTCCCTCCCAAGTTTCAAAACCAGCTTGTTCAATAAACGTAGGGTCTACCAAGAAACCGAGGCCGCCAACGCCAAATCTATATCCAGGCAGTTCATAAGTGTATGAATAAGGCACACCAATATGTGAGGCATAATCTCCAGCACTGCCTGAAGCTTGGTATAGCACTAAAGCCACATTACCGACGACGTAATCAGGGTTCCAGCTCATTTTGACGGCATCTATGGCAGTAGCCATTCTGACTCCGACAAGATGGAGGAATAAACCATTAGGTGGTAGAACACCGGTGCCAAATCCGTACAAGATCATGCTTCCGAAGCTATGGATGTCGAGGAACAGTTGCATGCGGCTGCCGTATTGCTTGAAGATACTGCCAATGACTTGAGTTTCGGGTTCGGAGAAGGCGGGCCCTACCATGGAAGGTGTCAGAGCAGACAAAATTGCTGGAGTGCTCAGACCAGTTGACATCGAAGTTTCTGTTGAGATCGACGCCAGCGCACTGGAGGAGACTGGGGTAATCGGTGTTGCGGTTCTTACGCCACAGACGAGTCTGTAAGAAGAAAATGTTATAGTATTAAAATTGTGTGCTATGAGCGGTTAATGTCTGTGATAAACAGTATCTGAAATAGTTATGTTTTACTAGTGGAGCCCGCGGTTACATCCGCGTTATATAGGGCTAATATTGCGCATCCGGAGCTCAATGCGTGATGTTAACCTTCCTCGATAAATGGCCTACCCAAAACAAAAATAACTATTCAGATCGGGCCAGTAGTTTCTGAGATTAGCGCGTTCATCCAAACAAACATACAAGCAAACAAGCTCTTCAGCTTTATAATAATATTATAGAGTATTATTTGTAATATAATATTTATTATCTCTTTGTGGCAAAGGAACAGTAGACCACCCAATAATAAACGATAATCGTACATGATTGTATTTTTATATAATATTGAAGTATGGGGAGGAAACACCTGTTACTTAGAAGGTTTCTGTAACTGATACTATTAGATTTTCGTACTCATTGATTAGAAAATGTATGATCTGAAGACCTATATTTAGTTACCGGCTTTCAGTATTGGCATCATACAGAGATCGACTCTAAAATTATCTAAGACATGTATAGGAATATAGGAGTTTCATTTGACAAGTAGTTTAGATTAAACGGGATAAATCAGTCTATTTCTGGTTCGACAATACAGATCTTTAAATTCAATTTGCGCAACAGATGTTCCGTTAATTTTTCAATAATAATGTTTTCATTTGATCTAACTACGTCGATGTAACATATCATAATCGAATTCGATCGATCGATCGAAAGAATGAAATCAAAATGGTAACGTGGAAGCAAGTTTTATTACATTTTATTCATTTTCAGCAATATTTTGGTAAATTTCTCTCAACCACAGTTCCTTAATTGGGCACTCATTTAATTGCCTCGGCGATAAGCACACGCGTGAATCTCGTTTAAAATTAATTTATTAATTATAATAATTTGAGATCTTTTTGTGATATTGTATCAATATTTTCACTATTTTCTTTTATATTGCCTTATGATGTAAGTCTTTTACGCCTGAATTTTATTATTGCTAAGTGTAGAATCGAAACAAGAAACAGAATTCTTTGAAAATTCTCTGAAATACATTTTTACCTCTGATGACGGAATAGGTAAAAAGACCAGCGACCGAAAATTGGAATGTGACAAGAACCGGGGCCGACGGCTTTACATGCCTTCCAAAAAGCGGTAGTGCTTTCTTGTACAAACGGTCACCCATCCGAGTTGTCTGCCTATTACATTAGAACCGAAACATAACTGGCGAAGTGTGGGTGTGTAATACACATCTGCCTTCCCCTTCGGCGATAAGGGCATGAAGTTATGTAATGCATAAAGAATATCTTACATCATCATGAGTATGTGCGTAACCATCAGGGTTAGCGATAGGCAGTACTATCCAGTCGATATCTTGGATGAGGTCCTGTTCAGTGACGTCGATGACCAACTTGTGGATAGCGTAAAGTGTGGCTGGTAGGGTGATCCATTCTCGAGCGTGCAGGAGAGATTCCATAAAGACTATAGGCTTGCTACTGTCCTGTAAGTAAAAACATGGTTCTATAAATTATAGCTCAGAAACAGTAAGTTTTAAAAATATACATAGTAAAATAAAATATTTCAAAAAAGTAAACTCTTCAAGTTGCATCATATTGCTTAACGTAATTCATTGTTGAACGTAGGCCACTCCCAATTTGCGTTACAATAATATTGTGGAAGATACATAATATCGTTGGTCAATTTATAATTACTAATCAAATGTCAAAAAATTAAATAAAATATTTATAATGCCATGTCAAATTGTATAACATCAAGTTGAGTTCATGAATATGTCTATTCATAGTAGCATTTTAACTATTAGCGTAAGGCAATGAATAGTAATAGATTTGCAATAAAATTTTCTGTGAAGCGATAATATAACATCTGTTAAATTAATGTTATCTTTATTAGTCACCATTTTAAATATCACCATATGTGATAATTATAGTGGAGTTTGTTTTGCGAAAGCCACTACACGCTCTATTGCAGGGGTGGCCAACTTGATTAGAGCTACGATCTATTTCTTACCGACGAAACCGTGTGGGATCTACCAATGCTACACTTCTTTAAACATTAAATTAAACTGTATAGATACCCCTGATGTCAAGTATTAATTTCGTATTTTTATTGGTTTTTAGGGTTCCGTACCTCAAGGTAAAAAAAGGAACCCTTATAAGATCACTTTCTTGTCCGTCTGTCTGTCTGTCTGTCTGTCTGTCCGTGTGTCACCACCGATTTACTCAGGAACGGGTGGACCTAGTAAATTGAAATTTATACCAGTTACTGAGGTCTATAGTTGCTATTAGGTGTATGAAAATCAGGATCCTGGGTCAACCCAATAAAAAGATATGGTCAAAATTAGATTTTTGCGAAAACTTGTAAGTACCAAAATTAACCTTAATTTACAACTTTTTTTAATTTTCGTAATTTTTCCTTTACTTGTGCTGTAAGACCTTGGTTTTGACCAAAATTGACAATTCTAGGTCAACCGTAAGTACCCTATAGGTTTTGGGTCGAAAACCTATATGGTAGTTCCCGTTAAACTAGAATCACGAAATTTGGCCAAAAGCAGGGTCTTACAGCACAAATAAAGGAAAAATTACAAAAAATAAAAAAGTGGAAAATTTAGGGGTGTCCCCCTACATACATAGTAGACTCCATTTCAGATAGTCCTCTAAGTTGTATGGGCGCTCATACAGATTTAGAGGACTTAGTAATTCAACCTCAAATAATGTAAAATGCGTACGGAACCCTCGGTGCGCGGGTCAGACTCGCACTTGCCTGAAATTTTTTGTGAAAAATAGTATTCTAATGGGCAGTGACTGAAAAAGATTACAAGCAGATTGATTTCAGCAGTTGCCAAAACTCTTATTGTCTGGCCGAGATCGACTATACCTAGGTATAACCGTGATTGACCAGTTGATTGCGATCGACCGGTTGGCCACCCCTGCTCTATTGCCACTTATCAGCATTTAAACAAGTAATCTTTTCTAAATTGGGTTTAACCGTATCACGTTCCTTAATTAAATAGATTGATATCAAATAAATCGTTTCACAACTAGTAATTATATTTATCAATGAATCAATTATATTTATCTACAGCAAACCTGAGCAAAGATATGGGATAGTGTAATCTATAGATGTAGCAGGATATTCCACTATGACGATATCAATGATATGTTGAAACAAACTCTTAAGAATAATCATTTATGTATACCTATATTACCTTAAACCTTAATACCTCGTCCTGTCTGTTTGTACGATCGCGATAAGCTCAAAAGTTACCGAGCAAATCTTTGTACATCTTTCACCAATATACAGGGTTATTTGTAAAACACCGTTAACCTCTCAGGACTATGTTACTAACATCATAATCAACAATTTTTGTTCTGACTTTTAAAAATTCATCATAGTTTAGTTCATCAGATTTTCATACAAAAATAAAAATATTTAAATTGAACGCTCTAAAAATAGCGAGGGGTGTGGGCGGTGGGCGGCGGGGGCGCGCAGGCGTAGGTATAGTCCGTGCCACGAGAACATAGAATTTTTGTAAACAAATAATTTCTACTAAGTGACTTAACGATAGTTCTGTCAAAAACAAATAATGTCAAATCCAATGAGCGCAACGTTACATAGATACGTGTCATTGGAAACTAATATGTCAATGGATCGGGTTTATATCGATATTATGCGCTGTCAACATGATCTTTTTAATGTTTTGAGGTACTGACGCCTAGAATGTCAACATTTGGCGTTAGTTCATTGAAATGTTACATTCTTGGGTTTAACATGCATTTATCAGAGGACAAAATTATTTTGATTAGTTGTCAAGAAGGGGTAAATGTAAAGTTCATGACAAGTTTATAGGATCGCAATGCTCTTACCGCTGCCAGCATCTTGAAAAATTGCAAAATGGCAGATGGCAAATTATTAGTCGCGCAGAAAATTATTTATCCCTAAAAAAGAAATTGCGTTTTCAGACTACCGTAACTTTTAATGGATTTTGTTTAAGTTCATTCTGACAATTTCATTCACAGACGACGTAAAATCTCCATACCTAGAATTTTTTATGCAATGTACTAGCTAGTTATCTGTAATATTATTCGTTGTTGGACAGTAATTAAATATTTTAGTATAGGCTACTATACTTTGAGCAAATGATTTATTCCATACAATATCCACGGTTTAACGTGCTCTCCGAGGCACGGGCAAGCAATAATTAACAATTTAATACGCACTTAACTTCAAAAAGTCGATAGGTTCGAGCCCGATACCCTCTGCATTGCAGTCCGTTGATATCTCCACTAGGATATCGCTGCATTAGCCAAAAATCCGTTCCCTAGTCCATGTGTTTATTGCGTTCAAACAGACAGACAAACACGGCTAGGGGACGTCGTTTTGTAATTATATACTTGTCCTGACTGAAAATCGTAGCCAAGCTTATGGAAAAGAAGCAATAAACATTATTTTTTTTAGTCTGGCTTAATTTTATAACATAGGCTCAAGGAAGTAAATTAAGGAATTATTCTTTCATATTCCACCCCTAAGGGGATAAAGTAGAAGTTGAATCTCGGTTCAATTTTTTTTTTACATTCATCAGCATCTATTCCCAAACTAAGTAGAGCTTGTACTATAGGTAGGTAGTAGATAATGGATAAACATACATATATACCTTTTTGTAAATACGTACATATTATACATAGAAACACCCAGACCAAGACAAAAATGTTCATGCACACAAATGTTTGACTTGAGCGGGAATCGAACCCGCGACTCGACTTCGACGTAGCAGTCGCATACACTCCCGCTGCGTCAACCGGTCAACAATATTATAACTATAATCAGCTAATTATGATTCATATCATAATCATTTTTAAAGTAGGGTTCCATGACTAACATGGCTATTATACATATCTGCTAGTATAAGTATAGCTGTGTGCAGGCAGCGATAGCCTAGTGGCGACACCAACAGCAGAGGACATCGGGTTCGAATCCACGGCGCGCACCACTGACTTTTCGGGGTTATGTGCGTATCGATTTGTTAATTATCGCTTGTCCTGTGCCTCGGAGAGCACGTAAAGCCGTCGGTCTCGGTTATCATGATGATCTTTGACAGTCGATAGAGGGCTTCAGTAACTATAATTAATAAAACTGACACTAGTCGCATGGAATATCGCTATCCTTTCTGGTTGCGGAGGTCAGACAGGCAGCCACTGTGGTAAAGTTAATATTCAGCCAAATCCGGTTAGACTACGCAGACCCCAGGTTGAAACTGGAATAACACTAGGAGGAGTATAAGTATAGCTGTAGTATTAATAAAAATCTTACCTCAAAGTTAGATGAAGAGATTTTCACATATTTGATGTCACGGCCTTCAAAGCTCTTACCAGCGTTTACCAATGTAACAGTCTGAGGGTAGGCTTCTGCTAGTTGTTCTAGGAAGGCATCAACCTGAAAAATATTGGTTCTATTCAGCTTGTATACTTACACATGAACAGGCTAAATAATAAAAGGCAGACAAAACTATTACGTCGCTTTCAAACGCAACGTTATGCGTGAGGATTTGTGTCACATACAAAAAATAATAACGAATACTCCGTCTTTTACAATGGGTTAAAGTCAAACTCATCCTTCAACCGAGGCCTAGATATGACACTTGTGAAGGTCAAAATTGAAGTTAGTCACATAATGATTCTATATTTACTGTTACTGGCACGTTTGCAACGGAATAGGTAGAACCAAGAGGCAAATGAGCTATAAAACTCATGACCACTCGTTTTAAACGCCAATATAATTAACAAACATTTATTTTTATTTATATAGAGCTCTTTACTGTCTCATATTGTAAATTACTTACTTATAAAAAGTTAATAATAACTGATATCATACTCAAGCAGTAAATTATGTTGATTTAGTTAGCCTAACAAAGTAAATATGGTGAGGTCTTTAGAGGTATTTATACCAAATGGTTTTAGGGATTGAACACGAGAAAGCCCCTAAGTCTCATACCCACTCTACTAGCCCAAAAGTAAATAATGAATTAGATAAGTAAAGGTTACCTGTTCATAAGTGTAAATCTGATCAAATGGTAGAGAATCCAATCTAGATGCATTACTCCTTTTGGCAGCTTCGGATAGTAACTGATCCTCTAAATCTAAGAACCTAGAAATCGTAAGTAAACAAGACAAATTAAGCCATAAAAAAATATATATTACAGCAATAAGGATAAGTTGGATTTAAAGTTTCGTGGTCTCTTTAATATTTGATGGATATTATTGTCTTTCGGGATATATATATCGTACCTGTGTACCCTGAGAGACATTATACTTACATCAAAGGTTAGGTTGTACGAGTATATAGGACAATGCGAGATCGTCATCTTATCGATGTACTGTTTATGATCCTACTTAACTTATAACTGGGATCCGTTTGCTTACAATAACGCCTCCACTTCATGTAGTCTTCGGCATCCCTAGAGCCAACTTGGTGACTGACCAAGAAACCACAATGAATTCCAAATATTAGTCCAGAAAGAGAGTGAACATAACTTACTCTTTAATATTGTCCGTCTTGATATTGAAATCTACTCCGGCCGCAGAGAGTTCGTTTTGGAACAGCGCCTTCTTCTCTTTCGGTACCAGGATTTGTCCAGCTCGCCCGGGTAAGGCATGTGACAAGACATCCAGATCAAGACCGACGGTTAGGTAGTTGACCAGCTCAACTTGATCTGTGCCTTTCACCGAAACTTCATACAGCGCATGTCTGTGAAATTGTTCAAGGGTTTTGGTTATTTATAATTTTTTTAGGCTCACCGTTGTATCTGCTTAGCAGTATGTAGAGGTGTAACATTACATCCACATTTTGCCATTATATTATGAATTTTAGGTCCCACGTAATACGGGGCGAGCCTATTACCGTTATCGGGCACATTGCCAGACTCCGTGCTGTTACTGAGAATTCAGAAAACACTTTTGCCCGACCTGGGAACCGAACCCGAGACCTTAACTCCCGATCGGCAGATTTATGCGCTATTCACTGGACCTCGGAGGCCGTATTATAACAATAATAGTATATTAAACGCATCGTGTCTAATACTACTAATATGGTGTTAAATTTCTGAACTCCACCTAGGGTATAATATGTATTATGAGATAGGCACAACGATTAGTTCAGTGTCTGGGTATAATATACGTTTAAAATATGTTTTCAAAGACCAGATTGCATATACAGCTCTGCCTATCTGCTTAAATTGGGATCAGATGACCATGCAACCCGTGGACAATTCCTTAGTTTTATCGCAGTTAGAACCCCGTGTCTGCTTTCTAATTCAACCGGATTTGACTGAATATTAACTTTTCCACAGAGCGCGTGCCTGTCTGACCTCCGCAACCGAAAGGGACAGCTATATTTCATGGTATGGACACAGTTTATACAGGTACTGACTCCCTATAACGACTGTCAGAGATCTTCATGACAGCCGAGACCGACGCGACGGCTTAGATTTCTCGCCGAGGCACGGTGCAAGCGATAATTTTACATTCAATCTCGTTGATTATTATTTAAAAGTATTAAAAATAATTATCTTGTACATAGATCGTATAATAATAATAAACTTGCTTTTGTGTAAACTTACCCATCATAAATCTCATGTTTGGCGAAAGCCAAAGCAATGAGTACGAACAAACTAACCGTCTTCAACATGGCTACTGCGCAGACTGCCCATAAATTATTTTTATATCATAATATTATTATCTTTATCAGTATTTAATAAATACTGATAAAGATAATATTATAATATTGATAATAAAAACTAATATGTCGATGATATCTCATTAAATATTAACTTGATAAAATACTGATTTGTTTGCTCTTGTAGAGTTACGTTTAATCTAGCAAAACATTGTAAGGTCTCGGGTTCAATGCTCGGGGCTGTCATTGTACAATGTTTGAGTCAAATTTCTTCGGCAACAGAACTACAAGTAGGTACTGAAATCACTTTTACTTTTGATTTTAATTCAGGGCCGAAGAAACATTAGAATAGACATCAAGAATACAGTATCAGTAATACTATTATAATAATAATGTAAGCGGACGACACTTTTAAGTAACTTATGGATTTTATCTTACAGGGCAACGATAGCCTAGTGTAGAGACAAAGAGACTTCAAATCGGGTGAACACTGCTGCCTTCTTCAATTTATATTAAACTAGCCGTCGACAGCGGCTTCGCCCGCGTCAATTATACATATAAAACTTCCACTTGAATCATTCTATCTATTAAAAAAAACCGCATTTAAATCCGTTGCATAGTTTTTAAGATTTAAGCATACATAGGGACAGACTGAAGGAAGACAAACTTTGTTTTATACTACGAGTATGTAGTGATTGGTTACTATCCCTTTGCTTAATCTTGAGAAAAGCTGCACGTCTAAAAGTTCTGGCAATACAGTCATGTAAAGTCTGCCAACACGCATTAAAACACGATGAAAAATTGTTCTTTACTTAAACTTTGACTTAAATATGTAGGTAATAATAACTGGTAACTTTTTAAACGATATTGCACTCACCTTGAAATTATTAAACAAAGCAACAATATCTACTCAAGCAAGAAATACATTTTAATATGAAATACAATAAAACACTAGGTAGGTACTCACATCAAGTATGAAATGACAACATAATTAAAACTTTACGATGCGACGAGTCCGCTGCGTTCTTGCATTTCGAGCAAACAGCTGCAAAAATAAATAATGCCGGAATTTATAGTCGCAATTTTATGTACAACTGGATTGCGAGGTATTTGAAAATCCAGTTAATTTAAGCACGGAAAGAGTATTTACTTTACTTAGGCTTGAAGTAACCTCCCTTGGGTAAGAACCACAGAAATGCTTTAGTGATTAATTGGTACGATTCTGTAGATAGACTCTCTGATTCGTTCTGTTTAAATTACTTGATAGGTAACTGTATTTTACTACGGAATATTATCAGTTTAGCTGCCTCGTTTGTGGATAGGTAATATTTTTTAAAGACTAACTTGATCTATAGTTAGTGAGCCAACCCTTGGTCTATAGGTAGTGCCTAAGGGTAGGCAGAGGTGTAATATTACACCAACATTTCGCCATGAATTTTTAGGTCCCACGTATAAGGGACGAGCATATTGCCGCTACCGGGCACATCACCAGACTCAGTGCTGCTACTGAGAATTTGGAAAAACTCAGAAACACTTTTTTGCCCGATCCGGGAATCGAACCCGGGACCACCGATCAGCAGACGCATAATAATTATCACAGTTGGTCACAAAAAGTCACACCTCTCCGTGCAACGCAGAGAAGGCTCTGCCACTCTGCCATCGGTCTCGGCTGTCAGCTATTTGACTGTCTGTAAGAGGAGCTAGCCATGTAATTATCTTGACACTATTGCACTGGTCAAAACATTAAACATATTTATATCTTTTCTTATAAATACAGCAATTTTTATCGTTATCATCATCAGCCTTTGACAGTCTACTGCTGGACTAGGCCTCTTCTTTGAAAGGAGGAATTGGCCTACTATACCACGCTGGCCAAATGGGTTGCTATAGGGTTTGTATAAAGTTTTCCTTCTCTTACAGTGCTGTTCTCTGCATATCATGCTCCCTCTGTCGGCTCTTACGACGCCAATGGGATGATATGGGGTGGTACATTCCGTATTCTTAATCCATCAACCACACAATTTATCGTTAGAGTAATAAAAAAATAAAAAGTTATCTCTATTTTGGTACCCCATAACACTGCAGTAAAAACTAACAAATATCGTGATGCCAGTGGTTGCGACCTTATTATTTAAACTTGCTATTTTGACATAAATGGTAATGCATTGTTGTAAATTACAGTTAGAAAACAGTTGGTAATGTTGTTAATATGCTACTATTAACTAGAAATTGTGTGACGTTTAACATTGTAAGGAAATTAAATAAGTTTTTATAGCGTTACTGTAAAATACGTCTGGAACAAGTAAATATATATTTCTTATTATGAACCCGGGTAGAATTCTCGGGCAGAATGTCATAATAATTGAGACGGAGGATCTCAGGTAGGATGTCGGGGTTCGAGAGAAACACTGCTAGGCTGAACAGGTTCTTTATTATGTCTCACTACCGCTTACATACAGTATGACCGAACTAGGTAAGCACTGGCCTGAGCTGGCTGGAGCGTAGACTCCTGCTGCTCTCCGACGCTCGCAGGGTAGCTGCTCGTAGGGTCGCCGATGAGCTGGCCAAGGTGCGCTACGCAGGCAGCTCTGTGGTCGAGGTTCAGGCTGAGCGGGGTCTCAGGCGATGCAGCCGATGTGGGCCGAGCGGTCAGGCTCAGGCGTCCGTGGCCTGGCTGTAGGAGCTCTTAGGCAGGAACGGAGGCTTGGGTGCTGGCTAGTAGCGGCACGGCGCCAGCAGCTCGTGGTTTGTAGCCCGTAGGAAGAACGTAGCCCGTAGGAAGAACGTAGCCCGTAGGAAGAACGTAGCCCGTAGGAAGAACGTAGCCCGTAGGAAGAACGTAGCCCGTAGGAAGAACGTAGCCCGTAGGAAGAACGTAGCCCGTAGGAAGAACGTAGCCCGTAGGAAGAACCCCAGCGGGACAGTAGACAGAGAAGTAGGATTTTAATAATAGTAGTAATAGTCGCTACAACCATCAGCGAGGCGGTGTGTAGGGCAAGTCACAGACTTAGATCGCGCATCCATCTTATATAGATGTAGGCCTATGACTCACAACTGCCTTTGGCTGGTGAACATTACCATATTAGGTAATATTGCGAACGGCTAAGCTGGCGTTAAGCGCCTGCGAGATATTATAACGCAATACGTGTAGTATTACGTTACAATACCCCGCTCTGTACAGCAGAATTTTTCGTGTCTAGACAAGAAAAATCGGTCTAACTAAGTCCTCCGAACTTCTGTAGACAGTGCTAAGTAGATAGTGACTATGAAACTCAAACTGCAGGTAGGTACAATGTAAGAATCTAGTTAGGTTAGGAATCAGTGTAGTTAATTAGTTTTAAATCTTTAATGTGCCAACTGCCAATAGATTTACCCGACGAATCCGCTAATTCGTATACAGCAAGTTTACCAAGTGTACTATTATTGCTAAAAAGTCACCACTAGACTTTTTAGCAATAATAGTACACTTGGTAAACTTAGGAGCTAGTTTTTTGCCAAATGATTTGTCGTAGGTTCTTTTCCACACAGTATCACCCACGTTAAACCCAGCCGGTTTACGACGTAAGTTGTATGTGTGTGTATATAAAGTACCATTGTTTTGGTGTTTACGTGCGACGCAAGTATCACACGAAGATATAAACTTAATAATGTCAGCGTGCATACCAGGCCAATAATAACGCTGCGCTAAACGTTTATACGTTTTAAAAATACCTAAATGACCCGCAGCGAGTTCCGAATGGTATTCTTTAATGGCGGTAGTTATATCCGAGGTATGTAGGACCTCTTTCCAATCGAATACTTTACGCAATGTACATTTAGATACCATATATCTATACAATTTATCATTCCTGATAGAATAATTAGGGAAAGAAGTAGGTGAGTTTTTACAGCCATTGTAGATTGTAGTATACCACTGATCCGAGGTTATAGTAGTCTCGTTATCAGTGTTAGTATCAATAGCTGACACGGTAGCATTAACTTTATTAGGCAAGGAATTACAACGAGAGTAATTATTAGATAAAGAAACAGAGTTAATATAGTTTGGTAACAATTTAAATCTTTTCCAGAAGTCAATACCTAAAATTAACGAACTAGTGACTTCTGGAATTACGTACGCTTTTAAGTTATAAGTTTTATTTTCAAAAGTGGTGGGTAGGTTGATATAGCCGATCGGTGTCAAACGATGACCACCCGCCGATCGAAAAAATATAGTAGGGTTGTCACACTTATTCAAAGGGAGATTAGTTTGAGAAATAATTTTTATATGAGAATTATTGCCCAATATAGTCACGGCAGAACCTGAGTCAAGTAACCCAGTAAGGGGTAGTTTCTTAGTGGTTACATTAACATAGGGTCGAAAATCAGTATTAGGTTTTTGATCACGGATCGCAGCCACAGAATAACTGGAAAAATACACTTTTAGAGTGTTCAGCCAATTTTTCCAGTCTTCTTTGTCAAAATATTTAGGTTTAGAAGATGTACAAACGGTAGGGTTTGTCATCTTATTTGACGAACTACGATCCGAGTAAATTAGTTTTTTGAAAAAGATTTATTTTTACAGTTAGGACAATTTACGAACGTGACATCCCTAAGGCCACACTTAAAACATATCGGATAACGTTCTCACTTGCACGTCCCTAGTGAGTGATCAGTTGAACGGCATCGCGGACAAAACACACACCTCTTATTAGTTATTTTTGTAGGAACAGCTGATTTAGATATCATGTTGACATTATAGTGTTGTAGGTTAGCCACAGGTGTATCGTTCGGTTCGACTTTTATAGATGCGACAGAAGCGTAGTTTTTTAGTTTAGACGGTTTATAGTACTGTGAATTATTATAGTGACCGTGCGTGTCCTTTTTATTTATGTAAGCTAAATCAGGTGCTACTGTGTTAGACGTAGGGTAACTAGGTTCGTGAAATTGTGCACTTAAACACTGGAACCTCTCATAGTTTAGACATAGTGTTTTTAGAGTGTCTATAGTGTCTATAGCCGTAGTACATGAAGCTAGTACTGTAGAATAACACGGTCTAATATTGTGAAGCAATATATTTAATTTTTCATGTTCGGTTAGTACCGTGTTCGGTGACAATCGCGCAAAAAGCTGGAACATAATTGACAAGTAGATGATTATACCCTCAGTTTACCCTTGAGTACGATTACGAATCTCGGCTAAAAGTTTATAATCATAGTCGTACGGTGTAAAATCAGCTGTGAGTTTACTAGCTAGTTCGTCCCATGTAGAAATGGAATATTTAACACCGCGAAACCAGTGTAACGCATTACCCGTAAAAATTTCGGACGCGTAATCGAATAATCTATTGGCAGGTAGATTTCTAACGGTCCTAAATTCCGTCACGCGTTGTATAAATTCGCGAACGCAGCCTGTTCCGTCGAATTTGAGTTTCGATAGTTCGCCAACCCTCAAATGCTCACAGTGGACTGTTACCGGAGTCGACGCTGCCTGTGCAGGGGTTGAATCCGTGCAAGTCATCGTGACTCCGACTTCCACCGACGGAACATTCGAGTGTTCTATCTTAGATAGCTCTGCCGACAGCAACTGAAAGCGTTCAGTCAGGTCGGATATTTTCTTGCCGTATTTAGGTTCGGATTTGTCTAATCTGCCCAATCTGTGGTAGACCTGGTTGTGCAAAGCCGTAGTTCGCTTCGCCAAGTTGTGGTCGTATAGTTCCTTAAGGGAAGAGATTCGCGAATCTAAATCGGCAACTGACAGGCTAGCTCCCTTGAAGTCGTCTGCTATGTCTAGGCCTAGCTCTAGGATTTCGTCATTCGGAATCAGCTCGAGTAGTTTAGGTAGCTGCTTCCGTAAACCTAAAACAGAGGTAGCCGGCTCCTCTCCGCAAATAGCGACCTCGTAGGCCAATTCATTTTTATTAAGTAGGAAGTACTTAATGGGGTTAGTGCTCATGATGAAATGAAGTGTATGATAGGAAAAAACGTAAGTATATTACAGCCCTCTGTGTGCAATCGTTCTGCTTTACAAAGAAACTACGACGATTCGGTGTAAAAATGTAGACAATAGATAAGTGACTTGCAAAAACAAAAAACGGTTATTTCAAATTGCGAACTGTTACGTAGGGAATCGGTAGTTGTGCAATTAGGCAATAGTAAGATAACATATAATAGTTATACAAGAATAGAAATTAAAGATAGACAGCAAAACACAGATATACACAAGTTAAATAGTACGTACCGGTTCGCTGATGTCTGCACCTCCTCGTTTACAAAGACTGACCTCCTAAACAAGAACAACTGCAGTAATTAGAAGTGAGACAAATAGAGTTGGGCGCCACTGAGACGGAGGATCTCAGGTAGGATGTCGGGGTTCGAGAGAAACACTGCTAGGCTGAACAGGTTCTTTATTATGTCTCACTACCGCTTACATACAGTATGACCGAACTAGGTAAGCACTGGCCTGAGCTGGCTGGAGCGTAGACTCCTGCTGCTCTCCGACGCTCGCAGGGTAGCTGCTCGTAGGGTCGCCGATGAGCTGGCCAAGGTGCGCTACGCAGGCAGCTCTGTGGTCGAGGTTCAGGCTGAGCGGGGTCTCAGGCGGTGCAGCCGATGTGGGCCGAGCGGTCAGGCTCAGGCGTCCGTGGCCTGGCTGTAGGAGCTCGTAGGCAGGAACGGAGGCTTGGGTGGCAGCTGGCTAGTAGCGGCACGGCGCCAGCAGCTCGTGGCGTGTAGCCCGTAGGAAGAACGTAGCCCGTAGGAAGAACGTAGCCCGTAGGAAGAACCCCAGCGGGACAGTAGACAGAGAAGTAGGATTTTAATAATAGTAGTAATAGTCGCTACAACCATCAGCGAGACGGTGTGTAGGGCAAGTCACAGACTTAGATCGTGCACCCATCTTATATAGATGTAGGCCTATGACTCACAACTGCCTTTGGCTGGTGAACATGACCATATTAGGTAATATTGCGAACGGCTAAGCTGGCGTTAAGCGCCTGCGAGATATTATAACGCAATACGTGTAGTATTACGTTACATAATGAATATTTGTATGTAGCGGTAATTGTAGCTACTGTTATTTAAACATTTTAAAACTAGACTGCATTATCAGTATTAGTGTGATTTTTATTAAACTTAACATTTATTAAGTAAAAACAGGGATGAAACTTGAGACTTCTTCACATCATTCTCGAAAGTCGTGCAAAGAAGCCAACCCGCATTTGGCCAGCATGATAGACTATGATCTAACCCTCCTCTTAGCCAGAAAAGGGACAGTTTATATAATTATTAATTAGTTTACTGATGCGTGGCAATAATTTAATCATTTTATTTGCTCTATTTCATGCTTTTCAGAAACCGCAGGTTAATGCATCAGCCGAAAGCATGACCTAAATTATTTTATAAAGCACTTAAAACAATACTCCAATCAAACCATTATTTTAAAGTCGTCTAACAGCTTTCACAACTTCTCAATAAAACAAACCAAACGTTTTTAATTAATAAGATTAGGTCAAGGGTTTTCACGATAAACGTTCTTCGACAAAATTGCTCTCCATTTAACAAATTACGCATAAAGTATGGCGATTTCCACCACAGACGGTTTAACTTGTGGTAGTATGGAGCAGAAACAATTTGGGGACTAATGGTCCTGTAATGTCTCAATGTTATGCTCGGATAATGGGGCAAACTTGGCCGTTATGTTCAAGAAAAGTCGGGAATTGGTGTCAGCTTTTGGAATAAATTTTGAGCGGCTTTAGGCGTTTATCGGATTTAGTTGGTAAATCACACTGAAATTCTTGAATTATACAACTCAAAGATTGCCTTATGTTTAGCTCGAAAATGCCATGCAACCTGGTAGTGCTACGAGACCTATAGATATGTTGGCAGAAGGATCACCACCACCCAAAAAGACCCTCTGCTGAAAATCAAGTTTTCTACAAGGTCTGATTTTGAAAAGCATACATGCAACCACTTACCGCGATCCTAATAAAAAACTTTGGGGAACTATCACTGCTGTGATCTTATGTAATGTCCCGATTACGTGATCGCCACTCCAGAACATTTATACTCCAATCGTCTCTACCATACCACCGTTCCATAAATGGATAATCCAAACATTTTGTAAAGTCTACAAGTATCGTGGTTTTATATTTTCCAATAAAGTAGAATGTATTCAAGCAAAATATATTGCAGTAAAAAGCGTACACGGGCAACAAAGAGGTCCGCAGATTAAGCTTTTAACGCGGAACAAGTTTCTCAAGTTTCAAAGAAAACAGTATTCCTCTGTGCAACTTCGTGAGGGAATGTGTTACACCGTATTGTAACGGAGAACAGAATGGAAAGTGTTCGGTATTTTCTAATACTGTATAGGATTGGAAAGGGCAGTGATAGCCTAGTGGAGATACCAACAGACTGCCATGCCATCTTTGACATTCGTTATGAGAAGTCAGTACCCGCAAATAAACTAATAGCCATCCCATGAATATCTTCGATTTTAGACAAAAATCACACAAATTCAGGGGCTCCTTAGCTTTAAGGCAACCTAACCCACAATAAAATAAAACTTGGAAATTTAAGCGAATCATTAGAAGAGACAAAAATGTACAACTGAACATTCATAAATGCAATAGCCTGGAACTCTGATACTTCTTGGCCATGGCATCTCAGGGATCTGGGGTACCTCAGAATCACTGCACTGGTGATTTGCATCCTGCTCCTTAGCAAGAAGACTTCTCCCACAAATCAAGTTTGATCAGATGCGATTTTCTGCAATTGCCCAAGTCATCTTTGCTGGTCCATAAATTACACTCCGCAAGTGGAAGGGCTGGAAGACCATATACCCTGCTTTCCAATCATATTCCTGAGCCTTTTCTAATGGTTGGCAGTGGCTTTGCACGTATCAAAATTGTGGTCTTGAGTGGCACACTTCCCTAAGCTGGTGTTGGATGTTGGCTAGGGTTGGTTCATAGAGACTGACTGATTTGATTAAATCAGAAACTTAGAAGTATCCTAAGGCTTCTGCTGAAAAATAGCGCTGCAAATTTGACTTTACAGCACTTGTAGCAAGCTGTGTGAAAGAAGCTCATATGCTCCATTGTGTCTGTATAAACTTCTTTCTTTTTTTCATTTAAGAAGAGTGGAGTGGCGTACACCCATATTGAACAATTATTCTATACCTTATTTATGTTCTATACATAATGTTAGTGTTTCCTTAAATACTAGTTACATACGTATGTATGAATAGGAATTTCCTTGAATGTTCAGTTATACCCTAATTAACTTAATTTTTTGAGTCTTAATTTGTTAATATATCTATTGTTTAGTGATGTGTCGAAAAAAATGTTATGGTTTTAAAGGAAAGCAGCAGAATAAAACATTATTTAGATACAACCCAGTACGGTGCAAAGTCAACCGATTATTCAAAAGCCTAGCACTTGGTTCAAACGACATATTCATATTTAAATTTATGACTGAACTTTAAATAGTTATGGCCGTGCTATGCAATATAAGTTACTTTCATTATTCCTTAACAGCCAGGAGCCATATTAGTTTGCGTTATCATGTTGTAAATAATAAGAGTGTATTGTGTACTAGAAAGTTTTGAGAGCAGTTTAAGAGAAATTGTGTACACCGTAGGCTATTTATTATGAAGATACATATCTCCGTACCTCATCCTCAAATTTATATTACGAAGGAAAACAATGTAGAATTTCTTCAAAATAGTTGAGAGAACTCTTCAAAGTAAAGCAAAGTAGGTCTTGCGTAAATTGGCTTATTGAGGTCATGTTGGTCTAAATTGTATCCCTAACTATGACATAACTGTCCTCGATGATCTAATGACGACAGCTATCCTACTTGGCAATGTTGAGATAAATTGTGACAAACTTAAACCATATAATCATTTTAGGATTGCGCAAATTGCTCAAAAGTTTAAACGGAATTTTCATAGAATCTTCTTTATTGTCTACGTTCGTCGTTCGTATGTATTTTAAAACTTATATTCAAGCATTTTTCTGAGCCATCAAAGGCTGGCTTAGGAAATTTTTATGCGATGAAAGCATCGCATAAAAGTTTTCGTGTTGCCACACTCTAAAATCAAGCAAGGCAATTTTTTTTTTTTGATATTCTGCCTCACTAGGGAATAATCCCATACGCTCACAAACCCAAACATAAAATCTACAGAGATAAACCGAATTCCATCAAAACTATGCGTGGCTGACAAATTTTGACCCATTTGTAAATTGCATCCGTGACACTTTTTCACAGTTTACTTTCTATATTTTTTGTCACGACGCGACGCGACGTGCAAAAAGTATACTGTGATAAAAATACACCAAATGTCTGTATATAAAATTGTGAAGACTGCCTGGTCTAGTGGATAGCATATGCGACTGCTGATCGGAGGTCCCGGGTTCGATACCCGGGTCGGGCAAAAGTGTTATTAGGTTTTTTCGAATACTCAGTAGCAGCCCGGAGTCTGGTGATGTGCCCGGTAACGGCAATAGGCTCGCCCCCTATTACGTGGGACCTTAAAATTTATGGCGAAATGTGGGTGTAATATTTACATCTCTGCCTAACCCTGCGGGGATACAGGCGTGAGACTATAAAAAAAAGGCTTGCGTTACTGACTGACTGACAGTCAGCTACAGCCAATACTACTGGGCAAGAAGCTAAAATTTGCCATGTATATTCCTTGGTGACTTTTCCCGGAACTCCCACGGGATCCGGTAGAAACAGTTGATGTGCAGGAGTAACTGCAAGCACCCTCTAGTATTATATAAATTCTCTTAAATAACAAAAAAGTGTATAATATATTAATAAAATTAATCAACTTTTACTTAACTTCAATTATCGCTATCATTGAGATATCTACCGCTTTTGCGCTTAGTAGAGCAGTATAGACTGAACAGAAAGATGATTAGAGTGACATAATTATTATTTACAGACGAACGGTTGGCGCAGGGGGGGTGTAAGCGACTGCTACGCCGAAGGTCGCGGGTTCCATTCCCGCTCAAGTCAAACATTTGTGTGCATGAACATGGATGTTTGTAATGGTCTGGGTGTTTCTATGTATAATATGTATCTATTTACAAAAATAAAGCATATAAGTATGTTTATCCATTATCTAGTACCCACAGTACCTAAAAGCTCTGCTTGGTTTGGGACTACATGGTGATGTGTGTATGTGGTAGAATATTATTATAAAAAATGTCATTATAAATCTATATGATCTTGTTAGGATCGCCGAAAGCGGATAGATGCCAGCGGCTTAAGGTTGGTCTACGTGGAGAGCCTTGGGGGAGGCCTATGTCCAGCAGTGGACGTCTTTCAGCTGAGGTTGTTGAGTTACTAGGTTTATTAATATGTGGTTGAAATTGAAAATCCCGCCTAATATTGCCTTCGAAAGACTCCGACAAGGTCTAACGATTTTTGACCAGATACAAGAAGCAGGGTAGCGGACAGATCAGCATCAACAAGCGGTTACACATTCGGATGGTGACCTATGCAATGTTTTTAGGGTTCCGTACCTCGAAAGTAAAAAACGGAACCCTTATAGGATCACTTTGTTGTCCGTCCGTCTGTCAAGACCCTTTTTCTCAGGAATGCGTGGAGGTATCAAACTGAAATTTATACTAAATACTCGAATCTACGGTTCCATAGAGCTGCAAAAAATCAAACTTCTAATCCAACGCAATCAAAAGATACAGCTGTATATGCTGCAAATTGCAGCATATTTTCAATCTCGCATTGGAATCAAAACCTACAGGGTACTTCCCGTGAACTCAGAATCTTGAAATTTGGTACGAAGCAACGTCTTATATCACTTATAAAGGAAAAATTGCGAAAACCGTAAATTTTTAGTTACAGCATATAAAAAAATATTTTTAATAAATTTAAAGTTTCTACCCCTTTCTCTTGAACGCGTGGAGGTATTAAATTTAAATTCATATCAAATACTCAGGTATATAACACTGTAAGGCTGCAACAAATTCAAGCTTCTAAGTTAACGCAATCAAAAGAAAGAGCAATATAAGCATATTTTCAAACTCGCGCCTACTCGCAAGTGAATCAAAACCTACAGGGTACTTCTCGTGAACCCAGAATCTTGAAATTTGGTACGAAGTAATGACTTATATCACATATGAAGGAAAAATTACGAAAACCGTAAATTTTTAGTTACAGCATATAAAAAAATATTTTTAATAAATTTAAAGTTACTACTCTTTTCTCTTGAACGCGTGGAGGTATCAAATTGAAATTAATATCAAGTATATAACACCGTTAAGCTGCAACAAAATCAAGCTTCTATGTCAACGCAATCAAAAGAAAGAGCAATATAAGCATATTTTCAAACTCGCACCTACTCGCAAGTGAATCAAAACCTACAGGGTAATTTCCGTGAGCTCAGAATCTTGAAATTTTGTACAAAGCAACGCGTTATATCACATATAAAGGAAAAATTGCGAAAACTATAAATTTTTTGTTACTTTATATGAGAAAAATATTTTTAATAATTTTAAAGTTACTACCCTTTTCTCTTGAACGCGTGGTGGTATTAAATTGGAATTCATTTCAAATATTCAAGTATATAACACCATTAGGCTGCAACAAAATCAAACTTCTATGTCAACGTAATCAAAAGAAAGAGCAATATAAGCATATTTTCAAACTCGCGACTACTCGCAAGGGAATCAAAACCTACAGGGTACTTCCCGTGAACTCAAAATCTTGAAATTTGGTACGAAGCAATTTCTTATATCACATATAAAGGAAAAATTGCGAGAACCGTAAATTTTTAGTTACATCATATAATAAAATATTTTTAATAAATTTAAAGTTACTACCCCTTACTCTTGAACGCGTAGAGGTATTAAATTAAAATTCATAGCAAATACTCAGGTATATAACACCGTTAGGCTGTAACAAAATCAAACTTCTATGTCTACGCAATCAAAAGAAAGAGCAATTTAATCATATTTTCGAACTCGCGACTACTCGCAAGGGAATCAAAACCTACAGGGTTCTTTCCGTGAACTCAAAATCTTGAAATTTGGTACGAAGCAACGTCTTATATCACTTATAAAGGAAAACTTGCGAAAACCGTATTTTTTTAGTTACAGCATATAAAAAAATATTTTTTAATAAATTTAAAGTTTGTACCCCTTTCTCTTGAACGGGTAGAGGTATTTAATTGAAATTCATATCAAATACAATTCGCTGTAACAAATCAAACTTCTATGTCTACGCAATCAAAAGAAAGGGCAATATAATCATATTTTTAAACTCGCGACTACTTGCAAGGTAATCAAAACCTACAAGGTACTTCCCGTGAACTCAAAATCTCGTAATTTGGTACGAAGCAACGTCTTATAGCCCAGATAAAGGATGCGGAAGGCTGAGGACCGCGTGCTGTGGTGCGTGTTGGGAGAGGCCTATGTCCAGCACTGGACTGCGATAGGCTGATTGAGATTGAGATTTCAAATAATTACTTAGTCTTCAAACCTTTTTCCTAATTATTCTGTACTTTATAAGTATTTTTGTAACAGATTTCTAATAGTCACTAAAAACTTTGTAAATCAATAACTTTGATAAAAAATCTTACCATCATTCATCAGCAGACTTTTGCAAGGCTGCTGCAAGGCTGCTGCAAGGGTGCTGCAAGGGTGGTATAGGTATTTAAGTTATATTATAAAATAAGCGATATATATTAATATTAAAAAAAAGGATGACTGATTACAAACGACAAAGACCCCTTTTTATTCAATTTATGCTCCTACAGCTTTTCATACTGTAATGTTATGGATTTCATTTGGCAATAAAAATACCATAACTATGACTGGTGAACTTTTGCTTATATGCCTACAGGTTTGTACGGAACCCTCGGTGTGCGAGTCCGACTCGCAATTGACCGGTTTTTTTTAACTCCCGCACTAGGACTAAATCCTGTGTCGCGGGGGACTTTACAAACATACAACTAACGGATACAATGAACACCCAGACTCGTGACAACAATTTATGAATCACACAAAGTGTTGCCTCGTGTGGGGATCGAACCCACAACATCGATCTTCTTTGAACGGCTAGTCAAGTCACGCTTTAGGCGCTACCATCGATTAGTATAAGGTAGTCAGTTGCAGTAAACAGTAAATACTTATGTCGCTATCGTTTCACATTTGCTTGGCTTTTAAAATCAATATATTTAAGTCTAACTAATGGTGTATAATTGGTAAGCCTTCAAAAACTAGTTCAGCAAACTATGAAATTATTCAGCAGTATAAAAAATATTTACTTAAGTATAGTTCTGAGTGCAATACAAAAGAAAACCTGAAACTTAAAACATAATATGAAGATACTTAATTCATAAAATAAAACTACAGAATGTCTTGCAGTGTTATGAATAGTATTTCGTTTAGAACTCTGCTCTTAAAGAATTTCTTGCATCGTCACTAATGTGTCGGTACAAGGCACAAGCAAAGAGGCCATGCGCATAGTAACATCAAATTATTAACGGTCTGGCCAACTATGATCGGAAAATTACGTTCTCATCGTCAGCTCTGTATAAACTGCTGAGCATGGGCCTCTTCTCAATATGAGAAGGGTAAGGCACCACGCTGGTCAAGTCATGTCTTTCGAAAAATTATGGAGAATTCTCAGATATATAGGTTTTCCCTTGATGTTTTCCTGCATCATTCAGCAAGCGACAGATAACAATCTTATACTCATATAAAACGTTAGTGGTACGCGCTGTGGAACTCAAGGAACAAAAAATAGCGTAGGTAAGTAAAAAAGACAACCCAAAGAAAATAATGCAATCCTTTTCTCATAGAGACAGCGATTACGGAACTTATAATGGCCCGGAAGATTCAACTCCACAAATGTACGAGAGCTCCCATCTAATTTTTCATTATTTAACCTTGACTATATATCTTAGACATTTGAACGATCGAACCCTTCAAATTCACTTAAGTACCAATAAATCGCTCTCATCTTAACCCTCGGGTACTTCCCGCCCTAACTCAAGTCGGCGATAGGAAGTGAGAGTTGGGAAAAAAGGGCGCGTTTCCGTTTTGTAGTGGCGCCACTATACGTTGCCAGACCCGCTTTGGGAATCGACTGTATATAGTTTTACCTTGCGCTATTTTCGAGAAAGGAAGGGTGGAATTTCAGTGCTTGACTTCCAACTATTGCTTTTTAATAGTTTGCTAAGTAAGACGATTTGGGGAACAATTGGTATGATCTTAATTACGAATTCAAGGTTGGCAAAGGATATTCCTGACGAAGAGTAATTCTCAATCATTTCAAAGAAAATTGTAACAGCAGCAGGCTTTATTAAAATTAGTGATTCAATTATTACTTTACAACATGCTTAAGCATTAAAATGCTCAAAATGGATAACAGTTTTTCGCAGTCCTCTGCTGGAAATGCCCACTGCTACGTTATGGATATAGGCCTCTCTCAATAGCATTGTGGGTCAAAAGGAGGATTTGGCCAAACTAGCCAGACGAGTTGCTTAGGGTTTGATGTCGAGTTTCCCGTTTCTTACCACAAATACTATTTGCTTCGTATATTTTCCTTAACCCCCCACGTGATTACAGCACGCACGGTCGTGCTCTAATTCAAGTGGTCCCATGTGTTTACAGCACGCATGGTCGTGCTCTAAAAAAGTCGTCCTATTGGTCGCGGATTTTTTACGTTTTGTTTTACTTAAACCAAGAAACGAAAGTAGTAACTATTAGAATAGTTCATATTCTATGCAAATAAATCGTTTTAGAAGGGCGAGGGAAACGAAACGTGCCAAAAAATATTGAAATATAATTATCTGTGTCTCAGTTGCGAAAGCGTCCGCCATTGTTGTGTATTGTTCCGCGATCTTTATAATAAAAGTTGTCCTGTGGAAGAAACCGGTGAATATTTTATAAAGATACTTATACAACATGTAACAAGTTTAAATGCACATCCTGAAAGTACTTTTTTCAGAATCGGCAACTGAATCCATTTCCGTCATTTTTAATATTGTTTATTTTTAGTCTTAAAATAATTAAAATAACGTAAATTGTAGTCACTTATTTTTTTTTAAATTGAGCTATTCGAAAATAAACCTTAAATCAAAGCAGAACGCCTTATTTTTAAATGCATTTGTTAAATGGTTCCACGTTGACTTACACAAACGCACACATTAATACATCACATTTTTTTTTAAATTGAGCTATTCGAAAATAAACCTTAAATCAAAGCAGAACGGCTTATTTTCAAATGCATTTGTTAAATGGTTCCACGTTGACTTACACAAACGCACACATTAATACCACACAATAGACGGCAAAAGACAATAGCACACAATTGAACACCAAAATGTCTATCATCCATCTTTCACTAACGTTGGTAATAAACAACGGGAAAGAGCGAGACGTAATATCTCGCTCGCGCTGGCGCATGACAAGCGCAGCGGGCGATGCGCTAGACATGTTATGACAAGTACAACCGGGAATATCTATCTGATTCTATCAGTGAGTGCTGTGAAAACCTTTTTAAAAGTTCACTTGTTTACAAAATGTGTAATGGTGTATAATTTAATAATTATCAACAAGCCGGTGCCGGTGTGGAATGTTCAACATCATCTTGATGTTGACTTGACACCCCTGGACTTTGTCATTGTGGAGAAATATTAAATCACCCGTTTATTGTGACGAGAGAAAAAGTGCCGAGTAGTTAATTAATTAAGATACTAGCTGCTTTTGAAACAGTGAAAAGATGTGATTTGTGAGGAAATAGTGAAGTTTTGATTTAATCCTGTAAGTTATTTTATTATTCTATTATTGTAAGTATTTAGATTCACAAGACAACTTTAAACACGCCGTTCTTGTTTATTTCTCTCATTGATATTCTTTTACTTTATCGATCAATAATGCTAACTAGGTATGATTAAGTTAAGATAGTCACAATAGTCACTTACGATGTTAAGAAACAATAGATCGTGCATATTAATAACAAACAATAAATGATTCGACCATCCACTCCATAGCCTCAAAGTGTGATGGAAAGAAATACTCATAATATCTTTGGTAATATCAACAGTGGCCGACAAATTGTTCAAACATCATTTTTGTAAACCCCACTCTATCAGAGTGTGGTTTACAGACTGAATTTCATACATTTTGTTATATCGTATCGTGTTTCGTTCCTATCAGATCGCTGTTGTTTGTTTACCATAGCAACCGTTTCGTTTGTATGCGTGCGCAGATTTAGAGTGACCACGATTTTCACTTTTAATTGAGTTAATACTTTCTTTAAAAAACATTATTTACGCAAATAAAAAAAATATTTCAATGCATGCATTATGATTGTAACAAGGTTTTCTAATTGGGGTGTCTGAGGATGTGCGTTATTTCCATTACACGTTGTATAGATTTACTCAGAAATAAATAAATATTAATTGTGAAGTGACATTATTCGTGACAGAGACAAGAAATACAGTGATAAAAGGCAAAAACTTTTAAGAACGGCTATTTCTACTCTTGAAACTTGCTATTTTCGTAATAGTTTTATGATAAATACTCTTTTAATAGTTATGAAAGACATAAAAGTACCCAGATTATTTATCTGAAAACATATTTTAGCAATTAAATACTAGTATTGTTGTACGTTTTCACTGTTATCGTGTTTCAAATGGTAAATAATTCACAGCCACAGTGTTCGCTACAGTAACATGGCGGCCCGGCACGGCGAACTTTTTGTTACGCGTTCGGATTATAATTTTTTTAGTGGCGTTAGATTCATTTGTTACAAATAAATAATGTATTGTGTGAAAACCTAAAGGTATATGTGATAATGTTTTTGTGTTTATGAACCAAACAAGTAATGAAATTCATTAATATGTGATGAAATGTTTGTGCGAACCAGTGAAAAATAACAAACTTCTAAGTTTGTAAGCTTGTTTTGCCGGAAAGGTGAGTATTTAGTAGTAATTTATGTTATTATTATCATAGCTGATTTTATAACCAACACAATGATATGCAATTTATGTGATATAATTATATTAAGGTGTCATCATTATTTTTTTTCCGGTAACCTATGCCAATGAAAATTTGCAGCAACGTGACCCTTTGCACTTGTGGCACTTTGCCTTTAGTTTGATCGCACCTCAAGGGTTAATATCCTCATACAACACCCAGGAACTAAAATGGAGTAATGACACTTTGTATTCCATCAGCTCTCGAAAAATATAATTATAACATCATTAAATAATAATCTTTGTTCATACGCGTTTATCCTTCATAGTCATAGAAATATAAACAAGAGGAGAAGTACCAAGGGGGCGTGTCGGTGTCTGCGCGAAATGCCAACGTAGCTCATATCACAAGCAAATGGCCGTTTCCGCGAATAAGTACGGTTTTGATCGTGATCGCGACAACTTATAAGAATACCGTCTTGTTCAGTGGTTTGTTATAAAAATAGAACTTCAAATCAAAACTTTGTGTAGAATGAAAACTAAACAAACACATTAGGAAACTAATCTTTAGCCTAAAACAATACAAGAAAATAAAGTAACATCCCAGCAATATAAAGTTTTAGTTTCTGAGCGTTCAGAATTGTTATTAGACTTAGAAAAGTACAACACAGAGTTGATAAATAGTAAAATGCTGTATGATCAACATACTAGGGATCTTAAAGGTCAAATTACCTCTTTACAATCTCAAATAGATAGGATGAACACCCAATATCAAAATGAGGTTCAGGATTATATAAGGAAATATGATGAGATAGCTCAGGTGGGTAGGCAAAATCTTGAGTATGTGAAAGCTTTGACAAACACCAATACTTGCCTAAATAGCATAAAATCAACCATACCCACTTGTGAGTCTCAGAATATTATTGACAAAAGTTATTATTTAGCAAATAATACAACAGATAGGTCTTCCTTAGGTAGGAATGGCACAAATAAAGTTTATATGTTCTCTGATAGGCTAGGTTTAGGCTTAGGTACTTTATAAAGTACCTAAGCCTAAAGCTTAGGTACTTTAATAAATTGTGAATTGAAACAACACAATATTATTAATTATTGCTATCCAGAGTCTTCTTTTTCACATCTAATTGATAAATTAAATACAACAATATTTGATAGGGAGTCCACAATAATTATCTCATACGGTGATAGTCAAATGGTGACTAAAAAAGATATAATTAATTTAACAGAAGTTATGTTATCGCTTCACAGAACATATGATTGCAAATTTATTAGTATGACTTTGCCTTATGCTTATAGTTTAAATGCTATGATGAATAGACATATTCATGAACATAACTTGATGTTATACAATTTGACATGGCAATATAAGGATTTTATTTTATTTTTTGACATCAATAATTTTATTAATAATTTTACATTGACTAAAGATACTATGTATCTGCCACTATTTTATAAAAGACAAGTTGCTAAATTATTAGCATATAATATACAATATGACACAGGTACATGTAGGGTATCCAAGAATTTAGTTTCTGTAAATAGTTCCTATCCTTATAATTCTTCTGTTGAGAATACTGACACAAGTTCTTTAAACTTAAGAACAGGACAAAGGGTAGACATATTGAACTGACTGTAGCACATCAAAACATACAAGGTCTATCTGGCAAGGATTTAGAATTAGGTTTATATTTAGAAAATCATAGTATTAAAGTTATGTGCATTACAGAACACTGGCTTAAAGAATACCAGATTAAATTCATAAATAAAACACAATATACAGTACACAGTGCCTTCTCTAGGAAACAAGCTATTCATGGTGGATCATTAATTATTGTTTCAAACAGTTTAACATGTAAAGAACGGAAAGACATAGCTAGCTTGTCTATAGAACGCACGGTGGAACTGTCATGCATTGAGCTTGAGCAGCATATTATTATATGTGTATATCGTCCTCCATTAAGTGACTTTAATTTGTTTGAATCTGTTATGGAAGATGCAATTAGTAAAATTAGGAGCAATAAGAAAGGGATTATAGTTTGTGGTGATTTTAATGTTAACATTCTTGAAAATTCAATAATGACTTGTAGACTTTTAAACCTTTTTAGATCATTTAATTTGAAAAAATTATTTCTTGAACCAACTAGAATCACGGCAACATCTTTCACTTGTCTTGATAACATATTTAGTAATTGTATTGTTTCAGATAGAGTAGTTACTTCTGAATTAACTTCGGATCACTGTGGTCAATTAGCTAGGTTTCCATATTACAATGATAGCATCGTACAGAGAGTGTTGGTTAGGCCATTACCTAAGCATAAGTTTAATGAATTCCGGAATAAAGTATTGATTGGAATGAATACTATGAATCCTGACTTAATAGAAATAGATTCGCCAAATAAGAATTTTAACAATTTATTTAATATAGTTAATAACACGTTTCAGAATACTTTTAAGTCTAAGGAGAAAGTAATTAAGGAATCTCGAGCTTTTAATGAGTGGGCTACTGCGGATATTTGCAAAAGCAGAGCAAAAATGTATGAGTTGTATGGTATGAAAAAATACAATTCTTATTTAAACTTCACTGAGTATGTTAGGAATTATTCTAAAATATTTAAAAGAGTGTGCAATACAGCTAAAGCTACATTCGTTAGGAATAAAATTAAACAATCTTCGAATAAAGTTAAGGCAACCTGGCGAGCTATTAATGAAACAACAGGTAAGACAACATTAAGAAGTAATAGTTTTAGTCTTCTTGATAATGATAAATTAATTCATAATGACGAAGAAGTCGCACAAACATTTAATAACTTTTTTGCTAGCATACCACTTACTACTACTAGAGAATTAAAATCATCAGCTATAGTCGCAGAAAACCTATTAGAGTCTAGTGTAGGAAAATGTAAAGTATTATTTAAATTTCATAGTATTAATTCTACCGATATTATAAATACTTTTAAGTCTTTAGAGTCTAAAAATACAGGTGATCTCTGGGGCATTTCTGTTAAGGTTTTGACAAGTATAATTGATGTAGTGGCTCCTTATTTAAGCAACTTATTCAATAAGTGTATTAAATCTGGCAGTTTTCCAGATCTTATGAAACAAAGTAGAATAATACCTCTGTTCAAATCCGGCAATAAGACTGATCCTAGTAATTATAGGCCAATATCGATACTACCTGCTTATAGTAAGATTTTTGAAAAGATCATACTCAAGCAACTACTAAGACATTTTAATCAAAACAGCCTCCTTCATGGTGAGCAATATGGTTTTACCAAGGGTCTCTCGACAACAGATGCAGGAGTAGCGTTACTCAAACATATCTACAGTGCTTGGGAGAATTCCTAAAATGCTGTTGGTGTGTTCTGCGACCTTTCGAAAGCATTCGATTGTGTCTGCCATGAGACGCTCTTGTGCAAGCTTAGACATTACGGCGTCCAGACTATAGCATTGCATGCCATTAAGTCGTACTTAAGTGACAGGATCCAATGTGTTGAAATAAATGGCTCAAAATCCAGTGGCCTACCTGTTGATTTAGGAGTGCCACAGGGCAGCATCCTAGGGCCTTTCTTGTTTCTTGTTTACATAAACGATTTACCTTTTTACTTGAGAAACATTTGTGATGTTGTACTGTTTACTGACGATACTTCTTTGATATTTAAAGAAGATAGAAATAAGGAACACTTTAACGAAAGAAACAGTGCACTCATTCAAGTGACTAAATGGTTTAATGTAAACAATCTAGTACTGAACGCCAAAAAAACAAAATGTGTTAAGTTTGCTCTGCCTAATGTCAGAAACCTTGGTCCTAACATAGTTTTAAATGACGATGTACTCGAAACAACTGAATCCACATTATTTCTAGGATTAACACTTGATTCCAAGTTACATTGTTTACAGTTAAAGACAAGAGTCTCACTCAAAGAAAAATTTAAAACTATTGGTATTCTTACTGTAGCGTCACAATATATTTATGCCAGTGTTATGCATGTAAGACTAAACATAAATTGTTATAAAATGAATAGTGACATACACAATATCAATACTAGAAATAGACATAAATTATGTGTTCCGTATGTTCGTTTGCACAAAACGCATAGCTCTTTTATTGGGCTCAGTATTCGCATATACAATAAATTACCAACTTATATTTTAGACTTGCCATTAAGTTCGTTTCAGGCAGAAGTTAAAAAGAATCTTATAAATAAGGCATATTACAGTTTGAAGGATTATTTTGATGACAGGAGCGCTTGGAAGTAGTTGTTCGCTTTTGACTAGGTCAATAATTAGTAGTTTTAGTTTATAGTGTAGTTACTTACGATATTTATTTATTTATTAATTCAACACAAAACAATCATGAGAGGATAGACCCAATGCGATTGAAATTGTTATACACACATCAAAAATATAAAAATAAGCAGTCAAAAAAACAAAAGAAATAAAAAAAAGAAATAGCACAAACAATTAAAAGCAAAGCAACAACAACTAATATAAATTTGTTTTTTACAAAACAATCAAGTAAGCTACAATTTTGTTAGTATGTCAATAGCTACCTTTACGAATTCCGCCAGTGTGCAATTAAAAATATCTGTCTTACAGCTAACTTTGTTTATAATATTTATAGCTCTAGTGAGTGGCGCATTTTTAGCTAAATTAGTGCGAGCTGTCGAGACTTCAAATAACCTCTGCCTCACACTAACTCTTAAACTGGTGTTCGGGACAATCAGCCTCAACGAAGCCAATACTGTTGGGTTATTAAGTTTGCCTCTAAATACTTCAAATACGTATTTTGCTAATGCTACGTCTCGTCTAACTTCCAACTTATAGTATCCAACCATACCTATCACAAATAGGGTTGGATACATAAGTGGGAAGAATGGGTAGACTCCATACTGCTTAAAATACAAATATCGTGCAAATTTGTTTTGGAGTTTCTCCACCATGAGACTATATTTGGCCTCATGGGGATTCCAGATCATAGCACTCGTCTCTAATTGGCTCCTCACTAAGGCATTATATAAACCTTTCACCACTGCTAGGTTATTAAAGTTTCTGGTTTCTCTCATTATGAAACCTAAATTTTTATATGCTTTCGAACAGATTCGAACTTTATGCTGCTTAAACATTAAATCATTGGTTATCAAAACGCCTAAATCTCTCACAGCTGTCATACGAGGAATGACCGTTCCCTTCATTTGATAGGCATAGTGTAAGGGGTAACTCGCTCGTGTGCAAGACAAGACATTGCACTTCGTGACATTGAAGAACAATTTGTTATTTTGGCTCCATTCTACTACTGAATCGATGTCACTCTGCAATCTTTCGCAATCATTCTCGTCCGCAATACGTAGAAAAAGTTTTAAGTCATCCGCAAAGAGTAAGCAGCTCGCGTGCTGCACTACATCCGGCAGATCATTTATCATCAGAATAAATTCTAATGGGCCTAAATTACTCCCTTGACTTACACCTGATAGAGTGCGGTATGAACTTGAGACATAACTACTATATTCTACGTACTGCTTACGATCCCTCAGGTAACTCGCAAAAAAAGACAACAAGTCTGGAGTGAAACCTGCCATCGCCAGTTTCGACAAAAGCACGTCATTATTTACACTATCAAAAGCCTTTTTAAAGTCAAAATAGGCAATATCAAGTTGTGAGCCAGCCTCTGAATCAAGTATTGATACAGCCTGGTTCATAAAGCACATGAGGTTCGAGTTTGTGCTACGACCTGCCCGAAAACCGTGCTGTGCGTCGCTAAACTGTGTACTTACCTGTGATGTGATACATGCAGACAACGCCGACTCAAAAACTTTCGCGAATGTGGATAGTACCGCTACCGGTCTGTACCCACTTACCTCTGAGCTAGCGGCTCCCTTAGGAACCGGGGTTACCCTAGTTATTTTCCACCTATCGGGGTAGACACGTTCCGTTAGGCAAAGATTAAATAAATGGCAAAGGGGATCCGCTAAAGATGTTCTACAGTCTTTTACAATGTAGGGAGGAACACCATCCGGACCCACCGATCGCTTAGGCTTAAGACGCGCGAGGGCTGTATAGACGTCTTTAAGGGACAACTGACCAACATGAACGCGCGCACCGCGTTCGGGCACTACGAGCGCCGCGGCCGCCGCATCCAGCCGTGGTTCCTCCTGTGCATACACTGAGCTGAAATAGTCCGCGAATTCTTGGGCACACTTATTATCTAAAAGAGGCACCCCATTCTTCACTATTTGTGTTTTACCTCTTTTAGACCGTTTATTACCTATGTAAGCCCAGAAAGATCTAGGATCCTTAGCAAATTGCGTCTCAATATGACTTTGATAATGTTTGTAGGCAATAGTAATCTTACTTTTGACTTGGGAGCGATAATAAGAAAATCTTTCGTAATGGTCTGTCGATCTACTGATTTTATACGACTTATGCCAGAAAGCCTTTTGCTTTATGTCGCCTATAATTTCTGCCGTATACCACTCTGGGTATTGGTACCGAGAGTGGCCGGTTGTAGGCTTTTTCTTGGGAGTGCTATCATCTAATAATTTGTAGAATATGTCATAAAATATACCAAAGGCATCGCTGGCTTTGTTTTCACGTAAAGTGCGCTCCAATCAGCGTCGGCAATCGATGTATACAGTGAGTAAAAATCGGTCTTAGAGAAATTCCATCGCGGGTAGGGGGGCGTGTGCGGTGGCGCTGCAATAGGTCCGTCCCGTCGCTATCGGCTCAGTGCGCTCCCGCGCACCCGACACTTCGACACTCAGTGGTGGGTGCTGTGGATCGATGGTGGTTAAACACTCACTCGCCTGCGTTACCTCCATACTTTCTATCGGAAATGTGGTCAACACGACATCAATGGTGCGATTGTTACAGTTATAGATATTGTTACACTGGCGAAATCCGCAATAAGTAGTAAAGTATTCATAGTAGCATTGCACATCTTTGTTAGCAGAATACAAATTTAAATCTGCAACTAATATGACGTTATCGTACTCAACACATAGTTGTTCAAGCAAGTGAAACATAAACATATACTCACTCTCAATAGTACTGGATGGTATATATGCTACAATGCACAAAAACAAAAGCTTATTATTACGATAAACTGTAGCGCATACTATTTCAAACGGATGGTTATTGAGGTTGACAGCGCCGGGCATTGGTATTCGGCGTACCTCAAGACTTCGCGAAGGGCATACCAACATTACTCCTCCATGTTTGCGGCCATCAGCACGATCAAATCGAAGTACGACGTACCCCTTTGGGACTAGTTCTCCGTCGTGTATGGATTCATTTAAACTAGTTTCTGTAATGGCAAATAAGTTGTAGGTTAATATGTTTTGGTAAAATGTGGGTATCTTGGTATGCAAACCTCTGACATTCTGATAGTAAAGGTCTAGCATATTATGATGTTTCGTCGCCCGTTGACCGGCAGTAGCTGCAGATGTATTATTGTGACGTCTTTGATTTACGAAACGTTTTGTTGCGAAAGTTCTGGCGCCACGGCTTGATGCATATGTCTTCGGGCCAGTGTTTCGGGTCCATGATATTGTTAGCAAGTTTAGCCGGTACGCCCAATTTAAATGAAGCATAATTTCCTCGCGCCTTAAGGCTTTCTACCGTGAACTGAGTATTCCTACAAATGGTATTGAGATGCACCTTAACTTGATCTTCAGATGTGCCAACCTTCACGTAGTAAAGGTGTATGTACCGCCAACGTTCTGAGGCTTCCAATTGGGTGACACCAGGTAAAGCTGTTCCTCTAACAATTCCGCTGCCTTGTTTGTTCAGATGCTTCTTGCTTATCTCCATAGATCCACTACTTTGTATTGTTGTTGTTGTATGTCCTATAATATTATGTGTGTTGTTGTCTTGGAATTCTTCTGTTTCCCTGTGACCTGTACGGCTGCTCGGTTTTTCACAGTCAGGTGGATTGCTAGTTGTAAGTTGAGGCATTTCTAGATGTTCCGATTCTGTGTACACCTGCGTTTCTATCGTTTTCAGCCTAGTTTCTAGATCTAATATTCGATCGCTTAACCTTGTCATGGTATTATTTACAATGAGAGCAACTTGTTCAGCTACGAGATTGCTAATTAATATGGGTAGGCGCTCGTTTAGTACAATTTCGAGCTCTTCTCAAACGCAAGCACGCAAGGTATTTGTAAATGAACCTTCGGGAGATGTAGGCTCTTTGCAAGATTGTTTTTCCGGCTCTCGTTTTGACTAGGAGTAAATGAACCGTCTTGAGATGTAGGCTCATTGCAAGATTGTTTCTTTCGGCTCTCGTTTTGACTAGGATGTTGCTTCCGAATTGTAACATTCATATCAGATTGGCTTATATTTCTATAGTCCTCCACGGAAACACCGGTATGCAATGTACCATCATCCTCTATGACCTTCATGGGCTGGTTGGGTAAAATATCATTTCTTCCTGAACGAACTGGAGTGTTTGTGTTGTCCATCTTCGGTTGTTTACTTTTGCATTCAATACAGGTCCACACTTTTTTTAGTGCTGCAGTCATCTTGTTGTACTGGCTACTAGTAATATTAGCACAAAGAAGATCATACCCTTGGCGGCATAGGTAGCATTGCATAAGTTGCTTGCTTCCTATTGCTTTGCGACAACCTGCGCAAACACTGGATGTAGACGCCATCTTATGGTGATTACGTGAAACTGACCACGGCTGTATTATGCTAATCAGGAACTAGATCGCACCACTTGTATTATTCTTTTTTAGTTAAAAGAATAGTTTTAGTGTTATCTGTGGTTAATTGTGAATGCCAAAGAGATTGGATAATATACATAGAGACCGTCCTAGTACTCCCAAATTGAACACAGTACACTGACGTGTAAGATACAATTTAGACAATATTATGCCATCAAATTATATAACCTTAGTGATTTTTTCTTTTATAACAGTTCTTTCATGATTTTGAATTTAGTCGTATAATATTTATATCGACTTTTCATGTGTTGTAAAAAATCTTATCGATATGTCTATCCACCGTATATTTTTACCTCGTTATTTTTTAGATTATATGTGCACGTGATAAAGATTTATAAAATAAGTGGATTGCTGCAGTATGTCGTGGAGAAAATTGGGTGCATAGAAAGCACCATAGAATTTGTTCCAAGCATTTTACTGCGGAATGTTTTTATAGTAATGACAGATGGCTCCTCCCTTCTAAACATATCAGTGTGAGTGCTTAAATAATTACTTGCTATTATTTAAACTATCAGCAACAGTAATGAATTCCGAAGCTTGTTAGAATCCATCATATTACAAAAAAAATTAATGCACCTATAGAAAAAATCTGATCTTTCTTTACAAAGACAGTAATATTTAAAGGACAGTAATTTGAAGGTTTGATAAGAATTGTCTGCTTTCATAGTCACGACTACTGAGTGGATATGCATCAAAATAAGGGAATCTTCATTTGAAAGAAATTTTGTTAAATGTCATCTACCCAGAGACCAAAACTTGGTTGTTCTTGTTCGACTAGTGGACTAATAATGTGCCGATCCCAAGATAAAATCGAAGGGCTAGTCCAGCCACAATTTTTTTCTCTCTAAATATTCTGTGTGTCACATGTATGACCGAAAAGTGTCCGATCCCGCACATACATTGTTTACACATAGATTTGTATTACCTACACTATGTAATGAGAAAATTTTAATAAAGTGATTATTGTTAATAACAAACCTTTGGGCACTATTCAAGGTTTTGTCTGATTTATCTATTTTAAGTAAATTTTTATGTTTTTTGCTTGATAAAATCCATGTCGACTATCTCCTATCCTTGTAAAGAATTAATTTGGATATGCCATTCTCAGTTATCATAATGCTTAAGCTATGAGTTTTGCTTTTATCTTAATTATTTGCTTTCTCTAATAAAAATATGTTATTGAGATTAGAGAGAGAGTTAATCCCACTTACAGCTTTCATTACAGTTGAAAAACGAACTATAAATAAGTATAAATAAACATTTATGCCGAGGGTGTCGTATGAGGCGACTAAGAGAAACAAGAGAAGGAAATCTCGAAATAAAACCCTATACGAATACGTCTAGTGTGGTATTATAGTAGGCCAAACCTAATAATTATTTAAAGACTGTCCATCAACTAGCGTTCTGACTGCTGTGGACATAAAGTTACGGAATTTAAAATGTATAACATATAAATAATATACTTTACAAGTCCGTTTGATTTTGAACCTATATTGAAACCTTAATCGATATCGATAGCGGATTTGCTCAGTCACTATTAAATTAAAAAGTTACGATATTTGTGTTCAAATTGTCTTTAGCCCTAACTGACAAACATAGTGCCATCTTCTTCTGGCAACTCTAATTTATCATATGAGTGAAGAGTGTAGCTATATTCAATTTGTTCTTAAAAATATCGTTCCTTCCATGCTTCAGTTATTCTTCTGTGGTGAATGCCTTTTGTCCTTGTCATTTATTGTGAACGTGATCGATGGGCAACGGATCACAGTAAATCAATCAATTTGTTTGTTTACATTCAGTGAGTTCGAATTGCAACGACTTATTGTGAAAAAAAAGAAGAATTGTTGATAATTATAACACTTTATAGTTTATTATCACTGTGATGGTCTCTAAGTGTGTGTTATTTAATAGTTTTACACTTTATGTCAAGAATTACACGGTTTAAGTAGAATAAATTTGGTTTATTGTTTTCATTACACTTTTGGGTTTGGGATAGTTTAAGCGACTGGAATCCGGTGATAACAATTACACGTGAGTATTGCACCTTTATACACTGCACAGTACTAATTTTACTAGATTTGTTAATATCGAAACAAAAAATCGCGGGTTTTATTTAAAAGCACGTATTCTTCGAACGAGTGAATGAAACATGAATCTCATTTCATACTATATTTTGCATTCATGTTCCACACTTTCATTATAACTTTGCGGATTTGTAAAATGTGGGTAACTCGTGGTCATGGGCTAACTAATAGGTTGTCGATTGCTTTGGTTTCATAATACCGTTACTTTCTGCTTCATTCACTTCTACCATAGTTCTGACCATGTTCGCGAGTTGCCTACATTAAAAAGACGTAAGTGAATGCTCCTGTTTCACCATATTTACTTTGGGAGGCTTACCATATGAACATCATTTACTGCTTGAGTATGATATCAATAGCTACTAAAATTTTTACTAGTAGATGTCTACAATGTGAAACAGTTGCAGCTCCTTACAAAAATAAAATGTACCACCATTATATTTGTTTGGAAAGAGTGGCCATGAGTTTTATTGCCCGTTCTTTCTCGTGGTTCTACCTATTGCATTGCGAACGTGGCAGTAAATGTAAATGTAGAATCATTAAGTAATTAACTTAAATTTTGACGTTCATAAGCGTCACTTTGTGGCCTAGATGAATAAATGATTTTGATTTTGATTTTGAATGAAATCACTTACCATATGAAACTAAAAGTATTTTATTATATTTGTCTTTAAAAACATGAAACACAACAAATCGTAAAATATTCCTTGGTGTTATTATGTTTTCAAATATCACAACGACTGTATTATTTTGCAATGAATACATAGCTCTTTAACTACTAACTAAATTTGTCGCGAAGTAACTGGATAAGCAATGTAATCACGACCAAACGATACTTTATTAAGGGAATACATCGCGTAGTACGGCCGCTGCTTGCAACGAAGTAGTGTACAGTACTTTTGCACAGCACCACGATAGTGGCCGATGTTTTTGTGTAAGTTGAATGTTGCTAGATAAAATATACGCTATGTTGGATAGGATATTGATTTTGTTGTAAGATTTGATTAAAAAAAATGCGGGTGTGTGCGCGTCTGCGTTTTTATATTGCTTTTACTGAACTGCATGAGTTTTTTTAGCCGCGTAGTAGGGGCTAACTGGCGACACAGATATCCGATACTTTTCGTCTACAGGGCATATCCCCTTGTTTATTATATCTATGTTCATGGCCTTTATACCCTCTGTACATAGATCGTGCTGCCCGCATAGTTCTTCAAAAATGCGGTAGGTGGCGCTTGGAGCATGCAAAGCATCGTCTCAGTTACTTATACTCACAGAATTCGGTATTCGCAGTACAAACATGTATAGCTTAGTTGCTAAAGTGACGACACGGTTTATTGGAGTCGCGAGTTGTAGTCCTTCTTCATGTTGTTGACTTTTCCAGTTTATTATTCCGAGTAAAAAAGAACTGATTACTTTTATTGCTCTCTTATTTTATACAATCATATGCCCACAGTTCCATAGAAATTCAAAAACAGCATATTTGCAGCATACGTGGGACCAGTAGAGTATCCGTGGAGTCATTGTGTGGGTAGTGTGGGTCGACTCGCCGGCCAGGGAGACCCGTAGAAACGGTGGTGCCGCTGGCCGCCCGCGGCATAGTATAGGGGCCCAACTGAGACTTACCATCTCGGGAGGCTGCCCCACCAGGCCGCGCATAATCTCGGGGTGGCTCGTCGTGCTGGTTGGTGACCGGACGGTGGGACCCGGCGACCACTTCCGGGAGGGTACGGGGGCCCTTCCGTCCGGCGGGTCGGCCACCGCTATACCTCACAGTATAATGGCCATACAATACTCTGCGCTTTGTCACGCGCTGCTGCGTTGACTGCCTCCTCTTTTCACGCCCCCTTTTCTTCTTCTATGGCAGCTCCAAGAAATGGTTCCGGTCAAACAGCGGCGTCTTCGTTCCCCACCAACTCACTTTTTGAGGTGGAGTCCGCTAACATCCGCGGACTCCATTTGAACCTCAACGCCGTCCACCATCATCTCGAGACGGCCCGACCGGCCATGCTTTTCTTGACCGAGACTCAAATACGCCGTCCTGACGACACGACTTATTTGCATTATCCCGGTTATGCACTGGAGGATAACTTCCACGCAAAAGCCGGGGTATGCTTGTTCGTCAGAGCGGATATTTGCTGTGGACGTCTACGCTGCCTAGAGGACCCGTCCTTTTCTGTCCTTTGGATACACGTAAGTCTGGGTTCATTGGCCCAGATTTACGTGTGCCTTTACCGTTCCCATACCGGAGATGCCGAGACAACTCGACTGTTTGACTACTTAAGTCAGGCAGCAGATAATGCGCAGGAGCTGTTCCCGACCGCTGAGTTGGTCTTTTTGGGAGATTTCAATGCCCACCATGAGACCTGGCTGGGACCTTCCAAAACGGACCATGCGGAACGAGCTGCTCACGCATTTGCTCTAACGCATGACCTGACTCAACTGGTACTCCAGCCCACCAGAATACCAGATATATCCGGTCAAGCGCCCTCGTTGTTAGACCTTGTGCTGACGAGTAACCCGGCCTAGTACAGTGTGACGGTACAAGCCCCTTTGGGTTCCTCCGATCACTGTCTGGTTCACACTACAGTGCCATTCGCTTCACCTCCACAACCAGTAAAGGCAAAGCGACGCTTGTGGCACTACTCGTCAGCGGATTGGGATGGCCTGCGAGACTATTATGCGTCCATCCCGTGGTCTCAACGCTGCTTTGGTGGGAGGGATCTGTCGGAGAGTGCGTCTACTGTTGCTGGGGAAATCATCTTGGGTATGGAATATTATATTCCATCCACTGACGTCTCCAGTAGCAGCGGAGTACGGCCCTGGTTCGATCGCGAGTGCGCCGATGCTGTTAAACAAAAACAGTCGGCTTACCGCGCTTGGATCAGGGCTCGGTCTTGTCGCGATCCGAATGTCCATCTCATCAAGGCACCCTATAATAGAGCCACCAAGGTCTGCAAGAGGGCATACATAAGAACGGGTGCACAGCGCATTGCACAGTTTGGTCAAGAACTCTTGTCGCACCCCACAGGCAGCCGGGGATACTGGCGATTGGCCAAAGCCGTGCAATCTAATTTCTGCCAGCCTTCACTGCCGCCGTTGCGATGCCCTGATGGATCACTGGCCCATGGGCTGCAAGAGAAAGCTGACCTGCTTGTCAATCTCTTTGCAGCCAACTCCCGAATCGATGATCGTAGTGCGCAGCCGCCTTCGATTCCCTACTGCGGCCACTCCATGCCTGATATTAAAATCAGGCAATGCGATGTTCGCGCGACACTGCGATCTCTCGATGTCCGGAAAGCCAGTGGACCTGACGGAATTCCAGCGGTTGTGCTTAAGAAATGCGCAGCCGAGTTGTCTCCAATGCTTACACGCCTGTATCGCCTATCATATGCCTCTGGCGTAGTGCCGCAAGCTTGGAAAGAGGCGAACGTACAACCGATTCCCAAGAAAGGGGATCGTTCTGATCCGGGCAACTATCGACCCGTTGCTATCACCCCTATCCTCTGCAAGGTGTTTGAACGTTTAATCAACAACCAACTCGATCGCTACTTAGAAGATCACTCTCTCATCAGTGATCGTCAGTATGGCTTCAGACCGAAACAATCAACGGGTGATCTTTTAGCGTATGTCACTCACTTTTGGGGTGAGGCGATGGACAGGCATGGGGAGTCGTTGGCTATTAGTCTCGACATCTTCAAAGCATTCGATAGAGTCTGGCATCATGCGCTTCTTTCCAAGTTTCCAGCCTACGGCTTGCCGCCTCGATTGTGCAACTGGGTTGCCAGCTTCCTGCACGAGCGCCGTATACGAGTCCTTTGTGACGGCGAGTCATCGAAGTTTCTCCAGGTGAATGCTGGTGTGCCTCAGGGGTCCGTGTTATCGCCCACGCTTTTTCTTCTGCATATCTCACTACCGATTCAAGACAATCTCAATATCCTGGGTAAGGACATACGCAGAAATCTCAACCAGAAGAACTACATCGAGGGTGTCATCAAATCCGCATCTCGGAAACTCGGAGTACTGAACAAGGTGAGGAGGTTTTTCACGCCGGAGCAGTTGTGTCTGTTTTACAAGACCCAGGTTCGCTCCTGCGTGGAATACTGCTCTCACCTTTGGAATGGCTCCGCTCACTATTTATTGGACGCCATCGATAGGTTGCAGCGGCGTGCTGTCCGTATCATCGGGGATCCAGAGGCCACTAAGACTCTTGAGTCACTGCAATTACGCAGATACGTGGCCTCAATGGCTGTCTTCTACCGCATCTATCACGGTAAGTGCTCCGAAGAGCTCTTTCAACTAATCACACCCTCTCCTTTCCTATCCCGAACGACACGTGCTGGGTTGAGGTGCCACTCTTACACGGTAGAACAGATACCGTCACGCACCAAACGGTTCGGCGCCTCTTATCTCTGCCGTACCATTAAGATGTGGAACTCTTTACCAGTCCACGTGTTTCCCTCCACTTATGATCCCGGGTCCTTTAAGCGGGGAGTGAAAAAGCTTAGCTTTACTCAAGGCCATCGAGGTGAGGGCCATCATGCCATAATGCCATGCTGGCTGCTGGCATGATGGCCATCACTATGGGACTTCACTGACTGCTTAACATCAGGCAGCATGGAGTCAATTTGTTCGGCAGAAATAAAAAAAAAAATTCTTCATACAAACTACAATCCATATTTTACCTCACAGGAAATATTAGGAAATCTTTTCACAGTATTACATTAAAAAAGGGACTCGTTCCAATTTCATGTTTCTTACTTCAATTCTTCAAAGTTTTATAATCAGTAGGCATGGTATTTTGAGACTTCGCCTTAGCTCATACGCAAAGCCTTTCATTAAGCCAAAGTTCTATTGACAGAACCATGGCAAAAAGATTTCATTGGAATTCAATAAAAAAAAATGTTACATCTCGCATAGACGCATCATCTCAATAAACTTACTGGCTACGAAGGATTAATAAAAAAACATCTTAATTAATGAAGAACAAGAAATATATTTAAATATATGTACCTATACGAGTTTAATTTACACATCTATCCACGTACATGTGGAAATCAAACTCAAATATACATTTTACTATTTAATTTTATTTTATTTTTGACACGCCGTAGTAGGTAGGTAGGTTAGAGAAATAATTAAAAATAAATGTGTAGTAATAGTTTCCAAACAGCATACTGAGTATTGAAAAAGAAAAGTAATCGATAGTCTTCATTGGAAAAATGGACACTTGTTTCACAACTACTTACAGTGCCACTACAAAAGAGGATTACGTGCTGGTTACGTGTTAATAGTACCACTGCTTTAATCTAGCGTTAACGGGGACCCAACCACAGCCACGGTGATTGTCACGTAACTCATTTGCACAAAAACGACTGAACAGAGTTGAGGTAAAGTGTAGTTTATATAGCGAAATAACTGGCAGCCGCACGGACAAAACCTCCAGTTCATCATGAAATTTAATAACCTACACATAAATGGCATCTGTATATAAACTTCTTGCGTTACTGATTGACTGCCAGTTAACGCGCAGCCAAAAGTATCAGGCACAAGAAATCTCAATTCGGCCGTAGGGGTTCACTAAGAAGGGATTATCCGAAATTCCCAAGAGATCAGAAACTAGTTAAATTAAAAAAAAACAACACACATTCATAAAATAACGTACGTCATGCCATTCCAAGCAACGGAATACTAAGCAAAATTAAACAAAGCTAATTTACTCCACTCTAAAGAGTTTCAAATTATCATTAGACAAGATGGAAGGTACATAATAAAACACCAGTCTCAAAAGCCAGTACTCTCCGTTTGGCTAAAACACAAAATGACAATAACATCCATACAATTTGCTTAGGTACTCTTTTCACTTCAATTAGGACACAGTGAGCTACCAGTTAGATTGCTTGGTACAAGAATTGAGGAATACGAATTGAACATTGACCAAAAATTTGGACTGTTCAAGTATCGGGACAAAAAGATAGCAGTTACCTCAAAATCCATTCTATAGTTTTTACGTGAAAAAGTAACAAACGTTAATCCAGTCATCACTCTTCACAAAAGATCATCAGCATCATTTTAGAGTTATCCCTGTTCTATCGAAGACTCAGTAACCTAGTAAGACGGCCAATCGAACATTTTATTTTGACTTTGTTGCACTGAAATAAATAACGCTTTTTTAATAGAAAGTGTTAGGATTCCCTGGTAACACATGACATCTGCAAGCGTTGCTTCACTTCGTCAATCTATTTTGAACTTTTGAAATATTTACTGTATGCACATACTACAGGTACTTATACAATTTACCACCGAGTATTTTTCGAATACATTTATTTAATACCAGAGCCTTATTTCAGTCCGGTTCAGCATTATTTCAGACACCTATTTCTAGATACTAGGCTTTCACTTAAATTATTTCCAAGCGAGTGTCTCCAACATTGGTGACGTGTAGCACAGACATCAAAGGGTTGCAAAGAATAGCAGTGGCTTGGCGGCATAACAAGTGTGTCGTTGCTTTGTCACGTGGTCAAGTTCGGCTTATATTCATCTCGCATTCGCACTATTCGCATTTACATACTCATAAAAGCTTTTGTGATCTTCGTTTATTGTACATACATACATACATACATCACACACATACATACATCATCACATACAATCCGTGAAATTAAAGCGTGGCAGGCATGAAGACCTTTGACAGACTTTATGGAGTGATTTGAGAAAGTTACATGTAGGGTTTAAGTCATGAAATGTCGCTGTCCTGTAGAAAAACAACAATTCTGTCAAATCGCACAGAGTGCGGACTCCGGACTTCAAGACAAGGAAAGCCTTGGATAGGCTGGTGAGGATGAGTAAGAGTATTCAACTGCTATTTGAAAATAATCTCGAAAATATTGTAGATATCTGGGAAATTCAGAATTTTATCACCTTATGGTGCTGATACACTTGAGCATTCACCTGTTACGAGCATTCTTGCGAATGTTACTACACAGAAAAACAAACGAATGTGTTTGAGCAAGCATTCTTACGAATGTTCTGGCGCGCATTCTAGCGAAGTGACAATAAATTTACTTTGACGTTTTTGTTCATTAGAGCGTTCGCTAAAAGGATCGTGAAAATTTTCGGCGCAATGTTTGGCTATGTTCGTTGTTCAGTTCGATAAAACAAAAAACAGCGAATGCTCGCTGTTCTGTTACAAGTGAACACACTTTTAAACATCTCAGCGGTACGCATAATGGATATTATTCAAGATAGTCATTGCGGTAGGAAGCGAAAATATGACATGATAGCGCGTATCATTTACATAATTATGTATGTACTGTGTGCACACAACACTGTGTATAAGCATCTCTCGCGATTTCATGTTCACTGGGTGATTATAGTTAATTGATTAATGTGGATAGGACGTTTCATTTCTTTTTATCAAATGTTTCGACCCTTTTTATAAAACCTTAAACAGCCACAACGAACAGTGCAGTGGGTGGAAACACGTAGCTTTTTCGCTCAACTTTTCCAAAACTGCTACATATTAACCAGTGCATTGTTTGCTCACACATCATAACAGCGGATAGACGTCCACTACTGGACATAGGCCTCCCTTAAGACTCTTCACATAGACTAAACTTGACCCTTTTTTATGATGTAAGAGGCCAACGAGCAGGCGGATTGCCTGATGGTAAGCGTTTACCGTGGACATCCGCAAAACTGGAGGAGTCGCAAGTGTGATGCCGGCTCTTTTAAGAAAGAGTAGGCTGTTTTCTTGAAAGTTTGAAGGTCAGGTCCGGAAACGATCCACTTTCAACAATGTCGATTAGATCCTCAGTCCATTTTGCGGGAGGCATACCTCTACTGCTTAAATTGTTAATTATCGCTTGCTTATCGGTGAAGGAAAACATCATGAGGAAACCTGCATGTCTAAGAGTTCTCCATAATGTTCTTAAAAGACATGTGAAGTCTGCCAACCCGCACTTGGCCAGCGTGGTGGACTATGGCCTTACCCTTCTCATAGTGAGAAGAGGACCGTACCCAGCAGTCGGACAGTATGAAGGGCTGATGATGATACCTCTAATGCGAAGTCTTGCTTATATAGGTACTTGGCTAAAAATCGGTGAGTTCTTTATAAAAATATGGTGTATGTATTTCACACTCTCCATAAGGGTAGGGGATGATAATGATATGTACCTATGCCATTCGGCTTACTACTAAGAATGGACACCATGTGAAGTGGAGAAAATAATCAAGGCCAACGGATACCAGGCTAAAAGGAGCTAGCTAGGATGACGTTGACTTGCGAGCTTGGTAGATAATGTTCCTGCTATGTGCAATAGCAGACACAGAAGTCAGTTTGACTTCAATAAAAATATCTATAGATTATTATATTAAAAAATCTATAAAGTGAGAGTCGTTCAAGCCTTATGAGAGAAATTTGTGGCCCTATCAAATTATTGCATGGCGCTTGATACAGCGACCAAATGAGACTGACAATCAGTTTAGTCAATTAGTAAGCAAGCCTTTAGTCCTGATATAATCAGGCCTATGCGATGGCACGTCACTGAGCACGATTTTCGACTTTCCGTGTCGGTGTATAATGAGAGATGAGAGAAATAAAAAGTATTTGCGTGAAAGAGTAATGAATATTTTGTCCTGTGTCGCGGGGGACTTTAGAAACATACTACTAACGGATACAACGAACACCCAGACTCGAAACAACAATTTGTGAATTACACAAAGTGTTGTCTCGTGTGGGGATCGAACTCACAACACTCGGTGCAGTGTCAAGTGGTGAGGCGGCCGCTTAAACCACTACGCCAACCGTGCAGTTAAAACATTATCATCAATCCATGCAAACATCGGTCTTCAGAAACATTTCGCGGTTAGTACGATATTAAAATTCAAATACCACTAGTTATATCCATGCTATTCTAATCCAACGTATTCCATCGACTAATTTATCAAAGTCAGCGTGCCGTCGTCCGTTAATTACCGTGTATCGGATCATTCATCGACGTATCGGCGGCGTTTCGATCGATAAACCGACGACAACTTTACGTGAGACAAACTTGTGGGTAACTGATTAACAGCGGTCTTACATCGAAGATGTGCGATGCTATGTTAGGCGGTGATAGCCTAGTATACCTAGATCCTAACGGACTGCACAGAGTATAGAGTATATCGGGTTCGAATCCACGCCGCGAATATTTTAGTTTTTTCGTTTGTGAGTGTGATGTGTTGCCATCTCATCATGATGAGGACATTTCTAAGTTATGTGTGTGTTACGTTAACACGGTCCTGGTTGTCATGAAGATCTTTGATAGCCGTTATAGAGAGTCAGTGACACTAGTCTATGCCATTGAATTTTATAGTTCCTGTGCGCTGTGGACGTCAAATCTATTTAGACCAGTAACGCACCTCGGGCGTGGTTTTTTTTAGTTGCAACTGGATAACGTTATAATGATAATCATGATGTGCTACGGTGCTATCGATATGTTTGATATCCGCCAATCATATTGTTTGGTCGATGTAGCTTAACACTGGTGGAAAAAGGTTCCACTTAACACATGAGAGTGATTCTCGTTCTGTAGGTTTAGATAAGTTTTATTTTTAAGATGGCCGGAGCTGCATACTGAATACGTGCTATGGGTGGTGAGATATCGCGCTTCTTCATATTAACATATCTCATTAGCCCCCACAGCTTAGCATCTTTGGAAACAGTCACATAAATGTTCGTAGTAGAAACATCGCATAGCACATCTTTGTTGGAGAAGCACCCTAATAGTTCTATCTCTGCTTAGTATTAATAACTAAATATTGATGAGTAATTACACTGGGGACTTGATTTGCCGTTAGTAATAGATCAGCAAAGTTAAGCAAACGTCGCAGAGTCCACCATTTGGATGGGTGACAATCTTGTGTAGCATTTGGAATAGAACGTTGTCGTGCTTCCAATGGGACGTATAGCCGTTGGTCTCTTTTCTTTTCTCAAGGCAAGAATCGTTGGGCGATGTGGGAGGTGTTCGGGCGGCGAATAAACTAAGTCACCAAAGTTGGCCACACACGACGCGGCGATAGCCCTGTAGTGTATGTAACGGACTGCCGATACAATGGTCTCAGGTTCGATCCCCAGGTACCCCGGGCACACGCCTCTGACTTTTTAAAGTTATGTGTGTATTCAAAATATTAAATATCGCTTGCTTAATAATGTGCCCGGTAGATGAAAATAGGCTCACCCCCTATTACATTGGGACCAAAATATAACTGGCGTAGTGTGGGTGTGCAATACACCTCTCCCTACCCCTACTACGATAAATGCGTGAAGTTTTGTGTAAAGAAAAGTAAGAGGAACTCAACTACAGCTGTACTGTTCTAAAAGGCTAGAGGCTGTTCTTCATTTAGATGCCGGTAAAACCACAGCTTGGCGTCGGGACGTGACGACCCCACCGCCCACTGGGGGAGTTACTCTGACGAGTAGATACTTGTCATAATATCTCCCCCAGCGCAAGCAGTCAACCGAAAGATGGCGGTCAAACCATCCGAACCTGGCGGAAGTAAATCCCAAGATGCTAGATGGGCAGCAGCGTCCAGCAGTAAAAACTTCCGCCACTGCGATTGTCAATACGCCTGCCAAGCGTGGCGATTATGGCATATCCCCCCAAATATGAATCACACCATTAAAAACCGGCCCCTAGTCCCCGGCGGCCCCGCTAGTCATGGTTATGGTAGCGGTCATGGTAACGGCGGGGCAAGGGGTGCGAAGAATCTCCGGAAGAGATCGGGCTACCACCACCAACGACAATTGGCCCTGGCAACACTGAACACGCGCACACTGCGGACCGACGAGAAGATTGTCGAGCTGGAAGAAGAATTGAGCAAGTTGCGATGGGATATCATAGGCCTATCTGAAGTCCGAAGACAGGGGGAGGACTCGATAGTTCTCAATTCCGGTAACTTGCTCTTCTACCGGGAGGGCGACCAACAGTCCCAAGGTGGTGTCGGGTTCATCGTCCACAAATCTCTCGTGACCAACGTGGTAAATATCGGGAGTGTGTCGAGCAGGGTAGCGTACCTTATACTCAGAATATCCAAGCGGTATTCGCTGAAGGTCATACAGGTATACGCTCCGACCTCGTCGCACCCCGATGAGGAGGTGGAAGCCATGTACGAGGACATATCTCGGGCTATACATGGCTACAAAACCCATTACACCGTGGTCATGGGAGATTTTAACGCGAAACTGGGCAAACGCGACGGTGATGAGCTGAGAGTGGGGCAATTTGGTTATGGGCATCGGAATTCCCGGGGTCACTTGCTGGCTAGCTTTATGGAGAAGGAAGGACTCTATATGATGAATTCCTTCTTCAAGAAGCGAGAATGCCGCAAGTGGACCTGGGTAAGTCCAGACGGTGTAACCAAAAAGGAGATCAACTTTATCATGTCGACGAAGAGGCAGATATTCAATGATGTCTCCGTGATCAATTCACTTAAAGTGGGGAGCGATCACCGAATGGTAAGAGGCACATTGAATATCTGTACAAGCCTCGAACGGTCGAGGTTGATAAAGTCCACGCTCCGACCGGCACCGGTTCATATCCAAAACCCCGAGAGCTTTCAGCTCGAACTCAAGAACCGTTTCGAATGCCTGGGTGAATGCGTAGATGTGGACGTGTACAGTAACGGGTTCGTGGATACTGTCCATACAACAGGGGCTAAATTTTTTAAGCCCCAGAAAAGCCAGAGAACCAAAAATTTCTCGGATCCGACCCTCGAGCTGTTAGAGGAAAGGCGCAAGATGGTTCTGCTATCCTCCGGCGACATGCCGAAATATCGGCACCTCAACAGACAGATCTATAAGTCTCTGACTCGCGATCTCCGCCAATACAACACAAAATGTGTTCGTGAGGCGATCGAGCAGAATAAGGGATCCAAAGTGTTCCAGAGGGATCTGTCTGTTGGGCAGAGTCAGCTGACAAAGCTGAAGACGGAGGATGGCAGAATCGTATCGTCCAAGCCTGAGCTCTTGGAGGAGATCGAAAGGTTCTGTGGACAGCTATACACGACAACGCAACAACCCGCAAGCACTCCAGCGTCAGACCCTAGAGCTGGATTGACCCGACACTATAAGGAAGATATCCCGGACGTCAGCATGCACGAGATTAGTGTGGCTCTCAAACCCATCACACTTCTGAGCCACGTCTACAAGCTGTTTTCGAGGGTCATCACGAATCGTCTCGAGAACAAGCTAGACGACTTCCAGCCTCCCGAACAAGCCGGTTTCCGTAAAGGCTATAGTACCATAGACCACATACATACGCTGCGGCAGGTTATTAAAACACATCACAAAGCAGAAGCCATCCCTCTCAAAGTTTCGCCCTAGGAAACAGCGCCTGCAAGTTAATGCGATGTATAAATCAAAAACGTAGCGGAGGGTCCAAAAATTTATCGAAGTGCCCCCTTAAGTGCTTTGCTAAAGTGTTAACAGATGTAGGTATGTATCTGAGGAATTTGGAAGCTCAGAAAAGTTGCTTTTGATTTGGGTGTGTAATGTTTAAAATAATATCATGCCCATATAAACTATATACATACAGTCATTGGCCTCTTCTCACTATGAGAAGGGTTCTACTATAGTTATGTTGACCAAGTGTGGATTTGCAGACTTGATGTGTCTTAAAATAACATTATGGAAAATTACCAGACATGCAGGTTTCCTTGTGATGTTTACCTACACTTGAGTTGTGTAGGAAAACCTTTTGCGCGTACCCCTTTGAGCGTATTGATCATAAAACAATTGCTTCTGTATTTTAGGGGTCGCTAGATAAACTAACTGGAGGCTGCATCTACTCATCAAATTCGTAGGTTCATCATAAGCGCCGAAAGACGACTGACGCTGGACATAGGCCTGGCAGAGCTCTCCACATAGAACGATCTTACTTCTGGTTAAATTGTGACACATGTTAAAGTCGCTTCCAAGATCTATTACAAATAAATATTTATGTTCTCTTTTTTTCAGGTTTATATACAAGACTATACTAGGTTCCATACATTCAAATAATAGATATCTATCTACTATTACCACTTCACAATTTTTTTACCTCATATATTATAGTTATCCCTACAATGTTTATCTGCAGAACTTCAAGAAGACAACAACATTAACAAGTCTCAAAATCAAACCCGAGTCCTATTGAGGAGATTGACGGTGGAGGGGAAACACACTCCATCCGACGCTTGACAAGCAATGTGTTTCTAGTTAACACACAACGCCATGCGTCAGTTGAAAACATTCCTGTCATGATGATACTTTTTTAGTGTTGGTTTAAAATCACAACATTAGCTACTTGAATTATTAAAATGTAAGCCCGCATTATACGATTTGAGTTCAGGCTAATACGGTTATCATTATAATAGAAATAATGCCTCACTATAAATGAGAATCTTCCTCAAAATCACTATTTAGAAAATTATGTCATAGTTTCGTAAATAGTGATTTTGAACGAAGCTTGTTGTAGCGTTGGGTGTTGTATATGTGCACCGTTCGCATCGGGTGTCCACACGTGGGGTGGGGTGGGGTGCGGTAAGTATATCTGTTTCAACCTTTAGTACACATACAACATAAAACATCAATATAAAAACAGGCATTATAACGTGTAATAATATTGTGATCACAACTAGGTTACAGGGTAACCCATGGTAAAGATACAACTTTCATTAAAATACAGAATCTTTCCAATCTTTGTCACGTCTGTCCTAGAAATGAGAAAATAAATATTGGAGTGAAGAATATACAAAGGGAGTTTTAAATATAAAATGTGAAATGTGCTTAATTGTAGGTATTTTTTTATCATGCGTCATTTCACTCGCGTTCGAAAGTGATAGTTTGCATAATAGATAAAAATAGACTGGCCCAGAACAAAAAAAAATATTATTTAGTTATATTTACTAGTAAACGCGTTTATAACATTTTGACGTGACAACGTCTTATAAATTGGTTTGCCGGGTGACACTTCAAGAAACTGCGTTACGCTCCGCTCACGTTATGCGCTCACAATGAGAGCGAGTGAGAGGCACGCGTCCCGCCTAAGAGCGAGAGAGACAGACATAAAAAGTGAAAGGCACGCGTCTTTCATCCTTCTTCCTACTATACGAATGAATATTCACATTAAAATTATTTTACCACTCAAAGTCGTTGTCACGTAAAACTTTCGCCCGTATACCGACTTTACAGGCAACCAATATTTTGTTAGAACAAATAGTTACTTACTTGCAAAATAATATAAATAACAATTTAAGCTTCGAATATTTTTCAGAAAATCGATTATCTTTTTTTGATTTTTTCTCTCTCAAGTTTGTGAACTAAGGAAGCTAAGGACTAAGTAAAGCGTCATTGTGCCTTAACGACAATTCACATGTGGTTCTTCTGAAGATTACATCGAACACAGCGTATCTAGTGCTTAATATATGTTTTTTTAATATTGTTCTTCTGGATGTCACGTCGCACTTAGCGCATCTAGTGCTAAATATATTATATCTTAAGTCTCCCGTCCCCGGCCCGTGCACGTCAAGGCCCCGGTCGAGGCACTGACAGCGCAATGACACGGCCCGGAAGCTCCGTCCCCGGCCCGTCCACGGACGTGTGTGAACGAGTCCATATAAAATGTATGCAACGATTCTTTTCTGCGCTCCGTCCCGTCCACGTCCCGTTCCCGTCCCGCCCACGGCCCGGTTGTGTGAGGATAGACCTTTACACAGGTACAGAACAAATGATCGTACTTATTAGGCCATCTACTACCTGGAGCCCACCCTAACCGAAATAAGTGTAGCATATCCTTTGATTATGCCAAGGCAGCGATAGCCGTGTGGATATACCAACAGACTGCTACGTAGAGGGTATTGGGTTCGAATCCACGACGCGCACCAATGACTTTTCGAAGTTAAGTGCGTATTAAATTGCTAATTATCGCTTGCCCCGCGCCTCGGAGAGCACGTTAAACTGTCGGTCCCGGCTGACATGAAGATCTTTGACAGTCGTTACGGGGAGTCAGTACCCTCAAATAAACTGATACTGGTCTAAACCATGGAATATCGCTATCCCTTTGGGTTCCGGAGGTCAGACGACAGTCGCTCTGAAGAAAAGCTGATATTCTGTCAAATCTGGTTAGACTAGTAAGCGGACCTCGGGCTCCAAGGTGAAAAGTCTTGGATGCAACTGGGATAACGCTAGGACGATGATGATGATCCTTTGATAATGCTGCATACTGATACTGAAAACTCCAAAGCATTATGGAATTCTCCGAAACATATTTTATTAATTTTTGTGCGTAGGTACAATTGGTATAAGCGAGTTATCAACGTGACTGTGACCCCAAAATTAATTGTTGCCATCTTCACACTTTGTGACGTCACATTCATTATTTTTTTGTTTATATTCATTAAATATGTAAGTTTACATATGCTTTGATTCTTTTACTCTCAATACGGCTTCAACCGTCTTGGAGTCGTGTCTTGTTGCGAGTAGGACAAAGTTCATCATCAATATGTTGTTCGCAGCTGTTGCTGTGTTTCTCCTAGCTGTCTGTGGTAAGTGTTTTACTGAAAAGGGGGAAGTTCATTTGACTATTCTCTTGCAGATGCTGATACACTTGAGCATTCACTTGTTATGAGCATTCTTTAGAATATTACGTTACTGATATACTTGAGTATTTTAGCGAGCATTCAAGTCTGTTCTGGCGAACGTTCTATCAAAAATACAGTAAATTTGCGTCGGTCTTTTTTTCGATTAGTGTTCGCTAGAAAGATCGTGAAATGTTGATTGCTATGATCATTGTACAGTTCGACGAATTTAAAAAAAGATTAATGCTAGAGATTCTGTTACAAGTGAATGTTCCAGTCTATCAGCAACGTAAGCATTTTTACTGCACAACATTTCTGAGTTGCTTTTCGTTAGGTAAATAAGAGACCGGTTGCAATAGTGCACTATTTGTCCTGCTTCTTTACTACAGGAGAAAGTTTTTATACTATTTGTATTTTATGATCTGTGATACAAAAATAACACTGTAAGGTTTATTAACATTAATCACACTTTTTAAAGCCAAATCTCATTTATTGTGAACTTGCGTAATGAAGTCAACATTGTTTCGTAAGATTAAAGAAGTATAACACGTGTAATCGACATTTCCCGCGTTACTGTTCGCAATTATTGAAATAAAACGGAATTTCACTATAAATATACAATACATGATCAATAAATGAATTTATAGAGTTTTGAGCAAAAACCACATCTTCGTTAAGGCGCTGTTATACCTCAGAAGCCGTGAAACACCTAATTTTTCGTCGCGCAACTAGCCATAACGGTACATATCACAAACTAGCAAAAAATAGGGCTTAAAGTCAAAAGTCTGAACAAAAGACTTTTGAAATAATTTTTCATGTATGTATAATAGAATCACGGTATAAAAATCACAAAAACGAGGCAGAAAATAATCTTTCCTCTCACTGTTTGCAATATTTTGATCGTAAGCTGTCATATTTTATTTGATAATATTGTAGGAAACCTAATAAACTAAAGAATTACCCTATTTATTTTCATATTATACGTGTAAATTTTGTAAAATTAAATAAAATCTGCCAAACGTCTATGATTTTGACGCTCGGTAGATCCCATCAATATCAAACGCTTCGGCAATTTAAACCTTATTAGCATAAGCGGTGTCTTAAGTGTCAGTTGTTAGTTTACGCCCCGCCCAGACCTCAACATTCGGCTATGAGCCCTGTGAGAGATAGGTCATGTCGCTTGCGTCTCCGCTGCACGAAATTTTATGTAAACCTGTTTGTTATTGTAATACGCCAATTTGAGTTCGTAATTACATGTTTTATGTTATAGACTGAATACTTTGAATCAAATAGGCTTTTCATGTGACTATGGGCACATATAATTAGGACCTATGTTTATATTCTTGTTGTGTTTAATGTGTTATTGTTTCTGTGCTTATAAATATATAATTAGAAGAATAAAGTATGGACAATTAGAGAAATAAAGTTCTACGAAGGATTTGTACTAGAAAGCGTCGTAATAAAATAGAAATTCATCCATGGCCAACTGATTATGAAATGTGTAACATTTTTACACAAATTTTCATAAGAGTCTTTTATGACTGACTATGTTATAGATTTTCGATTATGCATATTTAATTATATAAATTATTCTCACAATACATAGCTGCCACAGTTTTCAATATTTGAAAGAGTAATAACATAAAATCGAATCATTTTATGTACCTATATTGTAAATTCATTAGCTTGTCAGAGCGCCTGGAGCGCTAAGATGCCGCCACGGCGAACAATAAACGGCGCTAATATGGCGCTCCGCAGTCCGCACATAAGCGGTAACGAATGTTGTATTATTGTGTTGTGAACATAAACCTATTTAGGTACATCGGGTATAACTTTGATTATTCATAAACTATTAGGTATGTCTTAGTACATCTAATATCTTTTTAATTTCTAAAATCAATCATTTATAAGTAAGAAAGTGACTTCTCTGTTTGCTATAACACAAGTTATAGTATTTTTTTCAGTAATAAAGTACCTAACTACTTAATTATCTTTATTGTAATTACAGTGAAGTTAAAGATAACAGTTCTGCAACGTCTTACACACATTTGACTGCAGTAATTCCTAACACGATTTGTTCAAGAGCTAGCCAAGAAATGCCAAACATTTTTCTTAACAAATTTGACTCAACTCCCTAGTGATAAGCAAAAAATACAAGAGGGATAGCAGTGACTGGTTCGAATTGCGTAAGAATATGTTGACAGATTCAAATTTTGGTATAGTGGTAAAAAGAAGAGATAACAGCAGTAAAGCTAACTTAGTAAAAAATATTTTGTACAAATAAAATATTTGCAATGTAAATGCAGTTGCGCATGGAGTCTAAAATGAACAACTGGCTTTGCAACAACTGGCGACGCAAGAAAATGTAACAATCGAGCCTTGTGGATTATCCGTTCATTGGTGCCACGCCAGATGTATGAATAGGTCCCAACACGATTGTGGAAATTTAATGTTCTATAGTTGCCTATAAGAATGGCCTGGAGAATAGTATAAGAGCAAATAAAATACAAGTATGGAAACATGATAACAAAATGAACTGACTAGTCTAAATAAATATTGTAATTGTTATTACCAAATTCAGGGGCAACGCCACGTTACACGCAAACAAAAATATTTATTTGCTGTGTGGAGTGGCGAAAGTATACCACTAAAAATAGAAATTATAGAAAAAGATGATGTCTTCTGAGGGACGAAAATGAAAGAAAAGCTTGTTGCATTTTATATGAATTGGCAGTTGTCTGAAATTGTTGATTCTCATCAAGCTCAAGGAATGGTATTGCGAGACCACGGAGAGGAAAATGTTTTATCAGTGCTTGAATTTTCTACAATACCAAGCCGTAAAAGGAAAGTAAATGAAAATGTGCCTCGTGAACAACAGCAAGTAATAAGTATTGAAGCCTCATCACCTCACACACTGCCTTTAACTTTCGATGAGAATAAAGAAAACCTGCCGGGTTGTAGAAGACAGCAAGACAGCAGACATTTCGTTAGTAAATGATAAATAAATATCTTTTAATATTTATTTTCTTTGAAACAACACATATTTTAAGCGAAAGATTTTTTTTATATGTTTCCATACAAACATGTATGAGGAGAGCTAACGAAAAAGCAGTAACACAAATTTTAATTCTATAATTTTCCAAGCAACATAGTAGTATCTCATGAATAAGGTATATCCACATATATTTTTGATATTTCATCTATTTTGAAAAATAATAATAGGTTGGGTTTCGAAACGAGTGGCCTGAATTTGAGGGTATTGGTGGTGTAGGGGGCTGAAGGGAGTTAGTGTTAATGCCCTAAAAGTAATTTTGGCTGCCGGAGTTGCGTCTAAATATTTTTAAACAATTTCCAAAAATTCTTAAATACTACGGCAATTATGCAAAACGGAACGTAGTTTTTATACATTAGTACAGTTTTACAAATGTCATTATTAGGTTTTACGTGAAAAACGTGAAACGAAACGCAAACCCGCCATCTTGGAATGATCATATTGACAGCTAATGTCAAATTTGTGCGTCATTGCTTACGAGTGCCTAGGGTTAGGTGCGACTGTAATAAGTAACTAAATAGGTTATGTTAGGTTCTGTTTTGACCCTTAATCCGAAAATCCTGCGAAGCAGGGCTCCGTCAAGCTTAGTTTATTAAACTAGTGTGAAGAAAGTGGCATACACACCGATGTTTGGAGATATTTTTTTTCAGAGGAAAGAAATGGTTTTTGTAGAAAGAGTTTGGTAGAAATTAAAAAAAAAATGGTGAGGAGGGGTTCCGAGACCTTCCACTCTCCCCCAATCACTCACAACCCCTAAAAACGGCTGTAATGTTGGGGATTTGGATACTAAATAACTAGACAACCACTTAGTTAAAAGTCGTATATTATAATGAATAAAGAATTATAAAATAATGCGCATTACGGTAAACTACAAACTAAGCATATTATTTGATACTTACTTATTAACTAAAGGAGTATACATATTACGTATTCTATTATTAAAGAACTTACACACTAATATTATTATATAGTCATACACTTCACCTCCCAGGGCATATAAAAAAAAATATATCGACAAATATTATTTTTTTTTTACACTACACGATAACATTATCATTTTATTTTAACGAAAAACAATGATAACATTGATACACACATGTAAAGGTTTTAAACCGAAAAATCTACTACCTACTAAAATTATCAAATTTATGAAAACTCATACCTAATTTATTTAACTATATGATAATCATCTATCTAACTGCAGTTATACAATGATATTTATTATACTAAGATCATCATTAATATTATATGTAAAGATAAACTATTGATAGAACGGCCGAGTCCTATTCTTATGTACTAATTCTATTTTATTATTCTTACATATTTTAACATTACTACCTAAATCATCTGTTACTTTGTAGGGACCTTCAAATATTGCATCTAATTTTCGACCTGTTTCATTCTTCAACAACACTAAATCGTCTTTTTCGTATTTAATAGGATTAATAGATCTATCATACAAACATTTACGTTTTTGTTTATGACAAAGTAATTTTTCCTTTGCATCGGCATGGGCTAATTGTAACCTATATTTGAGTTGTAATGGATAGTCATCACTATTGTATAATGGCTCTACTGTTTCTTTAATTCTATTAGGTATTCTACAAAGTTTACCGAAAACAAGTTCGTATGGCGTATAATTTGTTTCGGAATGGACTGTGTTGTTAAAACTAAAACACCAAAACGGTAGCCAATAACTCCAAGTGTCGGTATGATTTTCACATTGGATCCTTAAAAATGCACCCAAGGTTTTGTGCGCATTTTCAAGAGCTCCTATGGACTGGTGGTGGTAAGCTGTAGAAGATAATTTATCAATGTTAAGAATTTTGCAAACCTGTTCCATGGTTGAAGAGATGAACTCAGTGCCCCGATCTGTTGCTATCGTCCCAGGAATGCCGAACCTTAATATAAACTCTCTAACAAATGCATCTGCAATGGACACAGTTTCCTTATTTTTAAGAGGAATAGCTTGGACAAATTTTGTCAGCTCACACTGCATGGTCAGTATGTAACAATTACCATCGATGTCCCTATCTAAAGGTCCAACTACATCTAAGTAAATTTTATCAAATGCCGATGAAGCCGTTGTGGTTATTTCCATCGGTTCTTTTGTATATCTAAAATATTTAGATTTTTGACATTGTTTACATTTTTTGACAAATTCTTGGACGTCCCTCTCAATACTTGGCCAATAATACCGTTGTTTAATAGTATTCACCATTCTGCGCACCCCAGCATGACCACTGGATGGCAGTATATGGAAGTCATTTAAAATAATAGTCTTTTCATTGTCGTCATTAATTCTCTTCATTCCTCGTAATATACAAATTCGTGGTCCGGACCAATGTGTGAGAGACGATACTTCATCACACAAATTCTTTACAAAGTCTATATTATCTTCATTTTTTATGATACACACTTCATTTATACCTATTTTCTCACAAAATAATCTTAATTTTTGCGCAAATTCGGCTCGCGAGAAATGCGCCTTAAAATTAAGATTTATAAATAACGTTTTCTTATTTCGAACAAACGCAAAACATTCTAATTCTTGGTTTATCATATTGCTATCTCTAAATATTTTTAATTCATTTCCTTCAATCAAACACATTTCCACTGCTTCACACGGTTTTCTTAATATATCCACAACTCTCGGTTGATCAGGCCTCGAGTCAGGGGATTTACTAAGATCCGTTTTCTTCTTTTCTATAGATTCCTTCTCTTCTTCATTAAGGTAATTTAACTTTAATTCAGATAATAATGTATTTACTCTCGATACATCTACTTTATTGTCTTGAAATTGGCAAATATCATAGTCACACAAGGATTGCAAAGTAGGAGTAAAAGACGGTAAAGTTATATCCCTTTCACTAACATTAAGAATTTTTACAGGAAGCCTATTATTTTTTACTTTTGCTATCGAATTTGCTAAAAATACATCCGTCATAAGCTCTTGTCCACACACAAGTACTTCATCACTATTTGGTTTGCTAACGTAAATAAAATGTACGGACTCTGAACGTGCTGGAATAGTTAATGTATTCTTAAGTCTTTCTTGATCATCAACAACATTAAAATTATATGTTTTTCCTAAATTACTAAGCGTTAAAATATTTGAATTTAAATTAATATTAGCTTGAAACTTGCTTAAGAAATCTAAACCAATTATTCCATCTGCTTTTAGTGGTAACGAATCAAAGATAAGAAATTCATGCTGAAATATTTGATTATTATGTTTAAGATTTAAATTTACAGAACCTTGAGAACACTGCTGACCACCTATTCCATTAATCAGTGTGTGATTTTTTCTAACAATAACGTTTCTTGGTAAACTGTCACTTTTAACTATAGATAATGAAGCACCTGTATCTACGAGCCAATAGTACTTAATATGATTAATGTAAAATGCGATATATTTAGCATTTCCTTGACATGATAATATAAAATGTTTAAGCTCGAAAAAACTGGTTCTTATTACATGTCTCAGTAATAGGTTTATTGTCACTAATAGTTTGCTCTACAGGAAACGCATTTTGTCCACGTCTGGTATTCCTAAAATATCTCGACCCTCTGGACCCACGCTGGTTCACCGACAACGGGCGGAAATTTCCTTTAAAATTATTATTTCGCCATAATTGTCCATTATTATAGCTATTATTATGCTGCTGACCACGATTGTAATTATTATAGTATTGACCACGAAAATGACCTCTTTGACGCTGATGCCCTTGAAAATCAGTAATTCTTTGCGAACTGTGTCCCTGCTTAGATACATGTAAAATGTTACCTGATGATGGCCGAAAGGAGGTGCTCTCTTCGTCCTTTGCAGCTTGTATGGCATCCTTCAGGTTGGAGTAGTTTCGGGCAGAAATAATTGTACTCAGCTTCGAGCTGCGCAAACCATCTGAAAACCGTTTTATTGCGAGCTTTTCATTAATCTGCTTTAATACTTTAAAATTATCCGGGTTACCGTCGGCTTGCGAGATAGTTAAATCCGTTAACAAGTTCTCGATCTCAGTGCCATACACATCAATTGTCCTTGAACCCTGTTGAGCGTTTTGCAATTGGGATTGAACCGCTATAAAAGACTTTTTTGGTAAAAGATATTATCTCAAGTCTGTAATTAACTCTTTAACGGTCTTGTATGTACTAGATAAACGCAACTTTGCATTTTCAGACAGTCTATTTTTAAGTACAAAAGTAATTAACAAGGCCTCACCTTTTGAGTCGAGCATACCGGCGTACATCTCGATGGAGTCTATTAGCCGTTTGGTCGTCTCATCAACACCGTCCAATACTGGAATCAAACTACACGCCACTTTTAGGTCAAACTCCATTTTTACTATTCTTTCAGGGAAGACACATAAACTATTAATTTCCTTATATATCGTATTAATATTTTGAAATATATCTAATGCCGATGTTAATGTACTATCCTTTTTATTTTCCAATAACGATAATATTCGACTACATTTATCTAAAATATATTTGGATTCATTTAATTTAGTCTCTATAACTTGTCCTTTGTATCTACTCTGTCCCTTTTTTATCAAATATTTTCTAATATCTACCAAATTATTATAATATTCAATTAAACTATCAATCATAGTCTAAAAATAATACGACTTATATTATTAACTTAACATAAAATCTATAACATTATTGCGACACGATATACAACACTTTGCTACGTTGCATTTTTAGCATGCAGTACCTATCGCCAGTGCACAATTCTAGCGCGTTTAATTTATAAAGTAATGAAATATGATATTGTCACTCGCGTCGTAACCACCATTTTTCACGTTATCGTGATGGATATCTACATATTATCAGATGTTGTACCTTCAACTCGTCCTCGGATGGATGCCCGAATACGTTGCATTGCGTTGAGCCCAATTTCGTCTTGTATCCAGCGGCGATGGCAACTTCTATACAATCGTAGGAGAAAGTAGATTATCAAACCAGTCAATATTGCGAGGATGACCAGGGTGACGATACTTAGGCGCTCCACGTGGCCTCCAATGTCCTTGAGCACGGCGTCATTGTTACCAGCCGCGTTTTGGTTGATGAAAACATCTTCTTTTTCCACCGTGGAACGACACATGTTCCATATGTATATGTAGGTACGTGTTGCGATACTATATATTCAAGGTACTTATACTGAAAGAGCCCCTTGGCAGACCAGACTGCAGAGGCAGGGTCGCCATGTAATGTTGGGGATTTGGATACTAAATAACTAGACAACCACTTAGTTAAAAGTCGTATATTATAATGAATAAAGAATTATAAAATAATGCGCATTACGGTAAACTACAAACTAAGCATATTATTTGATACTTACTTATTAACTAAAGGAGTATACATATTACGTATTCTATTATTAAAGAACTTACACACTAATATTATTATATAGTCATACACTTCACGGCGACGTATTTAGAAACCTTTACCATAATAATTATACCTATAACAACAATAAAACATCCATAAATAAATTAAATAAATCAACTTTTACTAAACCTCAATAATCGCGAAACTCGCTTTAGTTGAGATGCGGCTTTTGCGCTTAGTAGGCCAGTATTGTGGTTTTTAGGGTACCGTAGCCAAAAATTGTAAAAACGGAACCCTTATAGATTCGCCATGTCTGTCTGTCTGTCCGCCCGTATGTCACAGCCAATTTATTGCAAAACAGATTTGAAAACTGGCAGGAATGGAATTTGATGTAGGTATTCTATGAACCGCTTCACCATTTTTATACAAATACAAAACAAAAATAATAAGAGCCTCTCCATACATGGAACTGACTTAATTATTTTTATCATCTTACGGCACGTAGTTATTTACCTACTTTCGTCAACTATTAATACCTATATAGTATAATGTAAACCAGTTTTGCTCATGACTCCACTGAGAACAAAACTTGCGCTATGCCTATATTGTACAAACTGATTTATGAAATATAAATTTTAATATCAGTAACTCAATTCAATGCTAAAACGTTTTGCTTGCGATTTTGAAATATTTTAATACGGATGTCGTCAGAATACGGCCGCACGCGACGAGAATGAAGGGGGGGCGCCCCGCAGTAGACGGAGCTAAGCGCCCTTCACCTCCTCTGCTTCACCCCCTCATTTACCATAACAGTCGCTTAGGACAGCGCCTTAAATACAAACACAAAAGGAAATATTTTGGCTCTTACGGGGTTAGCTAATTTAACCTTTAGTCCATTAAAAACTTACATTTTGGGTGGCATTCATCAGAGGACGCAATTATATTTTACAGATGTGTAGGGAGAGCTAGTTTAAAGCTTGACCCAAATTTGTGCGGTACTTTTCGTAACTCTTGTCCCTCGGCCGCCATCTTGAAAAGAGTGCGGGTGCAGATGGTTTTTCTTGATTATTTGGTAACCTAGTTAGTTAGTTAGTTGGACAGGTGTTTTCCGCACTTAGCCACTTAATTGGGCCATTGTGCGTTAGCAGGGACACGGTTGTCGCCTGCTACTCATACCATGCAAGCTCCTTCCAGAAGGCCATGAGCTGACCAGTGTTACGTATGGCTTCACTCATGGTTCTGGGGTTGTTCAGGAACCTCGTCCATTGGTCGCTCACGCTGGTACAATGTAGGATCACATGAGCTGGTGTTTCTTCGGTCTCCATGCAGCCCCTGCATAGTGGGCTGTCCGTGAAGCCGATGTTGTAGAGATGCTTGCTTAGTGGACAGTGACCGGTTATTATGCCAGTCAGATGCTTGAGTGTTTTCCTGTTGGAGTGCAACAATTTTTGCGAGAGTCGTTTATCTAATTGGGGAAAGGCATCTTTAGATTGCCTACACTCTTTTAACTCTGCCCACTCTTTTTCATGTTGTTGTAGGGTTCTCTCGCGTAACCACGTTTTTAGTTGGTTGAAAGGTATCGGAACAGTTGGTTCGGGTCCCAGAGTTGTTGTGTCCAATCCTTTCCTTGCCAGTTGGTCTGCTGCGTCATTGCCCGTGGAGTCACTGTGTCCTCGTATCCACTGGAGCGTGACCCGATTCCTCGCTGCAGTTTTCTGCAGCTCTTGGTGGCACTCCATAATTAGGCCGCTGTTAAAGCAGTTGCCATCGAGAGCTTGTAGTACTGAGGCACTATCTGTGATGATGCGTATTGACAGGTAGCTCACGTTTCTGGCCGCGATCGCCGTCGCCGCCCTTATAATCCCAACGCATTCAGCTTGGAAGATGGTGTTGAGTTTACCAAGCGATGTTGAGAGATTGATGTTCAAGTCATGGGAGAATACTCCGGCACCTGTCCCATACTTTGTTTTTGAGCCGTTTGTGTATACTCTGACTTCGTGTATACCAGAGCTATCCTTGTGCTCTTCATGCAGTTGTATGCGGTATTTTTTGTCAAAGACAAAGGTTTTAGGTATGAGGTCGCACGTTGCATCTAGCATCGGGATCTCGTTAGTTAACGTCCTTTTCAGGCGTACATGGGTTATTCGGTCGTCTCTTCTCCAAAGCCCGAACTTATCGAGCCGGATCGCGGCGGCACCTGCTTCCTGCTGGATGATGAGGTGCAATGGTCGCAAGTCGAGAAGCACCTCCAATGCCGCTGTTGGAGTTGTTTTCATGCAGCCTGTTGTGGCCAGACAGGCGAGGCGTTGTATGCTCTGCAGCTTGCTCTTGACTGTGCTTAGTTCAGTGCGTGGCCACCACACTACTGCACCATATGTGAGCATGGGGCGTATTATGGCAGTGTAGATCCATAGGGTGATGAATGGTTTGAGACCCCATTTCTTGCCTATTATTCTCCTGCACTGCCAGAAGATTGTACATGCTTTTGTGGTTTTAGTGGTGATGTGTTTATTCCAGTTGAGCTTGTGGTCGAGTATTACGCCCAGGTACTTGACTTCACTCGATAGGTTAAGCTCCGTGCCAAAAAGTTTTGGTTTTCTGGTCATACGGGTGTTCCTTTTGTTAGTGAAAAGTACTAGCTCCGTTTTATTTGGGTTGACCGTCAGTTCATGGTGGTTGCACCATTGTTCCATGATCCTGATGGCTGCTTGCGTCCGATAATGGATCATGTCTTCCGAGTTTCCTTTGATTAGGATGGTTATATCATCTGCGTAGCCGACCGTGTAGAAGCATTTGTCATTCAGGCTTCTCAACAGATCGTCTACCACTATGTTCCAAAGCACGGGTGATAGGACACCTCCCTGTGGGCAGCCTTTTGCTACTGTCCCCCTTGTGGTGGTGTTAACCGTGAATTGAATAGCCCTTTGTTTCAGGAGTTGATCAATCCAGCCACTGACGGTTTGTTCAACTCCGAACTTGTCAAGGGCTTGGCTAATGCTGGTGAATTTAGTTTTGTCGAAGGCGCCTTCTATGTCAATGAAGGCGCCTAAGGTCATTAGTTCGTCAGATAGCGCTGTCTCTATGGTCCCCACTACGCAGTGAAGCGCTAATTCCGTTGATCTACCACTTCTGTAGGCATGTTGTTGTGGGTGTAGTGGTCTGCGTAGCAGTGCGCCTTCCCGTAGGTATCTGTCAGCGAGCCTCTCCAGCGTTTTCAGCAAGAAGGAGGTTAAACTGATAGGTCTGAACGATTTTGCTTGAGTGTAATCCGTTTTGCCTGGTTTTGGGAGAAATATGACTTTTACTTCCCTCCACCTTCGTGGTATGTAATTGTGCGCTATAGATGCTCTATATATGCTGAGTAGCTGTGGCACAATCGTTGTGCAGCCCCATTGTAGAAGTGCTGGTGTTATTTCGTCCAGGCCTGCAGATTTGTACGGCTGGAAGCTATCAATTGCCCATTTCAGCCGGTCCACGGTAACCATATTGTTGGCTATCGTCCAGTCTGTTTGGGTCGGTGGTCTGTGTTCTGATTCTTCCCAGTCACGGTCGTCGGTCACAGTGCAACCTGGGAAGTGTGTTTCGATTAGCACTTGGCTTATTTCCATGTCTGTGATTGCGTAGTTGCCATCAGGCTTTCTGATGGAGCCTAGGGTCTTGTTGCTGTCCTGGGATGGGATCTTTTTTACCCTGGCTGCCTCGCATGTGGAGTTAATGTTGGTGCAGAAATTTCGCCAGGACTCTCCCCTGCGGAATCGTATGCGTTTCTTGTAGTGCGACTGGGCTTCTTTGTATTTGTCCCAATCTGTGTCTTTCCTTGTGTTTTTGGCCCGGTTGAAGAGTTTTCTCAGATTGCGCCTGAGCTTCTCCAGTTCCGATCCCCACCATTGGGTTTTACTACTCGTTTTCGGTAGTGTGGTGGGGCAGGCTTGTTGGTAGCTGCGTTGTATGCATTTTGTTAGTAAGTTAGTGTTGTGTTCTATGTTTGTAGTGCTTGCGGTCATGTCGTTGAAATTTGACATGGCTATTTCCTGTTCGAGCAGGGCCTTGCTCGCAATGTTGGTATTGCTTGGGTTGCGTTTTGGTTGTGTGACCCTCTCTTGCACTCGTATGTCATAGCAGATACGTCTGTGGTCGGCAAAGGATGGTTCGGCGGACACATGCCAGTTCGTGACAAGTTCCGCGGCCCCATCCGATGCCAGTGTAATGTCTACTATGGTTTGATATCTGGAGCTAACAAATGTGGGCTCTGAGCCTTTGTTGATTACCGTTAGTGTTGTTGTGTAGATGTATTCAGTTAGGATCTCACCTCGTCTATTTGCCTCGGGGCTTCCCCACAATGGATGGTGGGCGTTAGCATCTGCCGAGAGTATTATTGGCCAGCCGTGGTCCTCACAGTGCTGCACTAGCTCGGCCAGCTCCTTCGATAGGATCTCCTCATCACCGGGCATGTAGACCGAAGCTAGTACTAGCATCTGATCATTGGGCCCTGTTCGTATTCCCACGGCTGTGAGATCTCTAGAACAAAAGTTAGTCAGCAGCAATGCTGGTACCGTTCGGGGAATGTATATGCATGTTCTCGGCTTAGGAGCCGAGCTCCAGTGCAATATCTTACCTCCGATGTTGTTGAGTCCACATATGGTGTCGCCTCTAACCCACGGCTCCTGGATTAGGGCTATTGTGTGGTGGTTAACCTCCAGCAGCCTGCGTAGGGTAGCCGTTGCAATTTGCTTGTGCTGGAGGTTCGTCTGTACGACTCTAGTCTGACGAAGATCCGAGAACATTGATGTCCACGGACTCCCCGTCAGACGAGTCGTGCTCGTCGTCGACGTCCGTCACAGCGATGTTTGTCGCTGCGGGCGTCGTGTGTGCTCGGGCTGTGCCCGACGTGGAAGGTTCGGCCGGTGTTGTCGCTTGTCTCTGCCTACTGGCGAGCGGCATCTCCCTGGGCGCGGCATCTCCCCGGGCGCGGCAGCCGCCCCGCCACCTCCCGCCCCGGCAGCGTGGAACTCTACGTACACACTGCCGGTGAAGAAGGAGACTCAGCGGTCGCGCGCCTCGATTTTCGGCATTTCCGATTCGGGGATGCCCAGAGATAGGTACAGGCCGTGTTCTTGCATGGTAGCGCTGTATAGTTGCCAAGTTTGGACAGCGTACCATGGGTTTTGGGCAGCTAGGAGTTGGTGAATCTTCGGGAGGTATTTGGTAACCTATTGGTCGCACAAAGAATATTAACAGATTTTTGTTGCAAATTAAATTTTCTACGACTTTGGTCCTGAAACTTTTGTCGTAAAACCAAAATTAAAAAGTTATATCTTTATTATTGTTGTATTTTGACAATTTTTACGTTTTTTGTCATTTTAACCGTGTGCCAAGTTTTTGAGATGAGCCAGGATTTGGCACAGGGTCTGATCAAGCGCGTCTATTACATTTTTGATGGAGAACTTTGAAGGAAAGTCGCATTTTTGTCGGTAATTCATTATTTTCCATAATTAATTTTGATATCTCTAATAATTGGCCTGCAAGTATCCTCAGGGCATTAGGTTCTGCAGAATAAATTGCAGTTTTCTCTGGCTGGGCAGACTATCAATTTCAGATGCCACGGATAGAGTTTGTTATTATTTTTCAACCCTAGTTTTAAAAGGGTCGTTGTAATTAGTGAAAATTGGACCTTATATTACTGCAAAGTCGCAACTTGGAAGACTAGCTCTTGTTTTGGAAGAAGTAAAGACATATAAAGTGTATTTTTTATTAATGAAGATGAAAAAAATTGTATAATTAAAAAAAAAATTGTTGCAAATTTGCTACGATTTTCGTTTGTAACGTTGTTATTTTTCATTTTACGAATAAATGCTACGGAATCAAAGTTGTAGAAAATTTCATTTATAACCAAATTAATATAGTTTGCCAGATAAACTAGAAAACCCATTTGTACCACTTTTTCACGATGGCGGCTGCAGGACACAGGCTGCGACCCCACAAACTTGGATTTAATTTTACAATAATTCTACTCTTGACATCTATTAAATATATATAATAACTGGCAGAGCCAAAGCACACAGCCACCACTACCTTTTAAAAATCAATAATGTGAGTATTGCAGAGGACCTGGAAGTAGAGACAGAATTTGAAATTTTTTTTGCTAATATACCTATAATGACAACAGAGTCGCTCAACTCATCTTCCATGTCTGCTGAAATAGTTCTTAGGGACTGCGTGCCAGATTTTGGTGCAGCCTTTGAATTTATTTTTGTTAGTGACGATGTTGTTGTTAACGATGTTGACGAGTTGGTGACGATATTAATAGCGATAGACAATGGATTTGTCACTGAAGACTGTTTCATCTACATCGGCAACACTGAAAACGTCAGACGTAAAATTACGTAGCTCCGTGCTTTTAAAATTTTTAATAAAGTTTAAATCAATATTAATAATAATAATAATAATAATAATAATAATAATAATAATAATAAATTTTATTTGCTGCAAAATGTGGTAAATACATTTGATGGTAAACATTTTGATATAGACCAACACATCTTTGTCAGGTTGTTGACATGCAAATAGTAGGTACTGTCATATATTATAACAGCACGTACGTACACAAGTTACACAACACAATAGTAGTAGTTAAGGCAACTGACATATAATTATTTTAATTTACATACATGACTTCGATTAAATTAATATATATTACAGCATTTAAATATCAGTATATAATTTATACATTGTCATAGATTATTGTTTATATATTACATCAAACACCTGTTTTTCCCTTACATTTAAATAGTTCGTCTATAGTATAAAAACATTTTTTAAGCAGCCACTCTTTTAAATACTTTAAAAATCTCGAAGTTGGGTGCAATTTTAAGCTAGGTGGAATGGCATTATAAATACGACCACACATCACGTAGCAGTTATTTTGATACAGATTTGTTCTTGGTATTCGTGACAAGACAATTCTGTCCGGATCTCTCGAGTTTCTTGGATATACATCTTTTGCTCTCGTAAAAAAATTGGGGTGCTGCCTTACAAATTTAGCTGTTTCATAAATGTACATACAAGGAAGGGTTAATACGTATTTTTTTTTTAAAAGAGGCTTACAAGAATGCCACGGTGCAGCACCACAAATGGCTCTAAGGCACTTTTTTTGAGTGATAAACGCACGAATCGAATCCGTAGAATTTCCCCAGATAATTAAACCATAGTTTAATATCGATGCGATGTAGCCGTGGTATGCCATCATAACTGTTTCAGGGCTCGACGTCTTTCTCAGTTTTCATTAAACGTTTATGTTTCACTAAAGTTGTATTTATGCCAAAAGAAGTGTGAAAGACATTGAGTTTGGTGTTTGAAAAGGATTGAAACCTCGCTGCCGACAGTTCTTGGCGGACAGATCAACTACCCAGTGTCAACGGACGGATTTCAAATCATCATCCTGAAACCCGGGGAGTATTTTACTTATTAACTTACACTCCTCATCACATATTTACTCGGCTCACATAACGTGAGCTTCGTCCATCACACACTGGCACTTTTTCTGAGTATTTCCATCATCCATTTCCCCATACCCTATAATATTTTTCAAATAATTCAGCTGTTTTATTTTTCTTCTTTTAAGGTAATTTGGGTACAAAATATGTCTACACACACTTTGATGACCCGTAAGGCTTTGGCAAAGGAAACGGAGCACAAGTTGAAGATTGCACTATTGGAACTCAAGAAATATAAGGAAGATCATAGTCAACTGTTGAAGGAACGAATTGACAGTGAAGAGGAAATTAAGTATGTTAATGACAAAGTCTCACAACTGAAAGCACAATTGACGGAACTCCACATAGAACATATGGACATTCTGGACCAGCGGGACAGACTGCAGGAAGAAGTCAGATCATATAGTAGCTGCGATGATACATATATGAGGCAGCTCAGTCGCATCATGGAGTTGGAAACAAGCTTGAGTGAAGCTCAATCCAAAATAACAACCTTGGAGAATTCCATTCAGTCACTAAGCAGCGCAGCAAACCAGGACCTGTTCTCTGAAGTCATTGGTGGAAAGGCAAATATTTTTAAATCTGTAAAATGTAATTGTAACTTTACATATAAGGTGTCAAATGGTAAATTTAGGAAATTGACAAAATTAAATAAATTAATAAAGCGACTTGAGTTAGGCTATAAGAGGTCAAAGAAAATTGTAGATTTAACACAAATTAACCATGATTTAGTTAAAGAGAGTGAGTTATTAGTTTCTAAGCTTAAGGATAATAGTGAGCAATTAGCCTGTAGCCGATTACAATATGAACAACACACATGTGAGCTGCAAACACAAATCACATCATTAAATGCACAGCTCAACAAATTGATAATAGATCATCAAAGTGAAACACAGGAATATATATTGAAATATGATGAAATTAGCAGAGTTGGTACAGAAAATCTAAAACAACTGCTCTCTATGACCAACAACGGTAACTGTTTAAATTGTTCAAATCATAAGTTAGAGGCTTCACCTAATTGTACAACCAAGTTATATAGTGAATTTCAAGATAAATATCCTTCGAAAACATGTCATGGTTCTGACACATTGTTACATAATGAAAATAATAAGGTTTAAGATAACAATGTTTTAATTTTTTCTGACCAATTAGGAATTGGTATGGGTAGCCTGATTAATAGTTATACTGATCGGTCAATACAAAATATTTGTTCACCAGGACAAGGAATGTCTATGTTAATTAATAAATTAAAGTATGCTAGACTAAATAAACATTCTACAGTTATAATTTTATATGGGGATAGCCTACTAGTTACCAAGAAAGAAATATTAGCTTTATCAGATATTATGATAGAACAAAGTTCTAAAGTGGGGTGCAACTTTATTGTCTGTGCATTACCATATTCCAATAACTTATCTTATAAAGAAAATAACCAGATAGGTAAATTGAATCTATTATTATATAATAGCACTTGTAGTCATAGTGACCATATTTTATTTTTTATTAGTTATTACTTTTTAACAAAAGATACTATGTATCTCTCTTTTATATATAGGCGACAACTTGCTAAATTATTAGCATTTAATTTACATAGTGAACGCAGTACTACTAGAGTACTTAGGAATTTGGTAGATAATAATTATACCAATAGTAGTATTGACAAATCTATTAGTTTAAACTACTAGATGAGACAACAGATAGGCATTCATGTGTTTTAAACTTAGCTCATCAAAACATACAAGGCCTATCTATCAAAGAATTAGAAATAGATTTATTTTTAAAGAAACATAAGTTGCATGTATTATGCATTACGGAACATTGGTTAAGAGGTGACCAATTAATATTCAATAATGAATTTTATACAGTGATTAGTGCATTCGTAAGAAAGAACGCTATTCGTGGTGGCTCTCTCATATATGTTTGTAATAGTATTAAATGTAAAGAACGAAAGGACATAGCCGAACTTTCTATCGAGCGCACCGCTGAGATATCTTGTGTTGAACTTGAGCAACACGTCATAGTCTGTGTATACCGACCACCGCAAAGTGACTTTAGCCAATTTGAAAGCATCATGGAGGACGTCTTAAAACACTTAAGTTCCAGCAGGAAGTCAATAATCGTATGTGGTGATTTTAATGTTAACTTGTTAGAACAATCACCAACTTGTACTAGGTTAGTTAGTTTATTTATGTCATTTAATTTGAATGTTTTATTTTCTGAACCAACCAGAACTACCTTACATTCTTCTACATGCTTAGATAATATTTTTTGCAATTGTTTGTACTTAAGTAAAGCTGTTTTGAGTGACTTGACATCGGATCACTGTGGACAAAAGGTTGTACTTCCAACTAATACAACCTCTACAGTACAAAAAATCACATGTAGGCCTATGACCTCTGCTCGCCTTAATCGCTTTAGTGATGATGTTGCTGCTAAGATCGCCAGCATTGACTTAACTCACGATGATCCAGATGAATTATATAAGTGGTTATTTGATGTTATTAAAAATGAGTACAATAAAATTTTTAAGCAGAAGACATTTGCCAAGAGCTCTAAAGTTAAATTTTGTGATTGGGCAACAGTAGGAATATACAAAAGTAGATCTAGGTTGTATGATCTGTATGGTATGAAGCAATACAATTTTAATCCTTCATTTATTGAATATGTAAGAAATTACTCAAAAGTTTTTAAGAGAGCATGTGCTTCAGCTAAGTCTATATTTATAAGTAATAAAATTAAAGAATCCAAGAACAAAATAAAAACAACTTGGAACATTATTAACAGTGAGACTGGTCGAGCTAAGTTAGTAGATAATAGCTAGGAATTAAAATGTAATGGAGAAATAGTTACAAAGAAAATTGATGTTGCTCAGGCTTTTAACAACTTCTTCATAAACATACCAGTGAAAACAACCAAGTGTTTAGACTCATGCCCAAGCAAAGCAGAGATGTTAGTTAGGGGCAATGTGAATGAGTGTGATGTGCTGTTTAATTTTAAATACATTGACACCAATGACATCCTCAAGACATTCAAGACCATCAATATTAAGAAATCTATTGACTTATGGGGTATTTCAGTTAGTATTGTTCGCCAAATCATTTTTAGCATAGCTCCATATTTAGCTGCAATATTTAATAGATGCGTTGATAAAGGGGTATTTCCTGATTTAATGAAACATAGCAAGGTGATACCACTTTTCAAAAAAGGATCCAAGAGCGACCCTAGTAACTTTCGGCCAATTTCTATCTTGCCTGCAATCAGTAAAATTTTTGAATAGGTTATTTTGCATCAGTTAGAGAGCCACTTTCTCATAAATAATTTATTGCACAGTGAGCAGTATGGCTTCACTAAGGGTCGCTCCACCGTTGATGCCGGTGTAACTCTGTTAAAACATATCTTTAACGCTTGGGAAAATTCGAAGGATGCCATTGGTGTTTTTTGCGACTTGTCAAAGGCTTTTGATTGTGTTGAACATGATACACTTTTACGTAAACTCAACCATTATGGTATTCGAGATAGCGCACTCAATCTTGTTGCCAGTTACCTTAGAGATAGAGTTCAGTATGTAGATGTTAGTGGAAGTAGGTCTCAAGGTTTGCCAGTGGGAATGGGCGTTCCACAGGGCTCTATTCTTGGTTCGTTTCTTTTTTTAATATATATTAATGACTTGCCATTCTTTGTTAGAAATCTATGTGATATTGTTCTTTTTGCTGACGATACTTCTCTTATTTTTAAAGTTGATCGTAATACAAGTAACATTGACAGCGTAAATAATTCTCTTGCGCAAGTACTACATTGGTTCACGACAAATAATTTGCTACTCAACTCTGGCAAAACAAAATGTGTGAAATTCACTTTGCCGAATGTCAAAAATGTTCTTACTAATATAGTTTTAAATAACGAAACAATTAACCTAGTTGATTCAACTGTATTTTTAGGTTTAACTTTAGATTGTAAGCTTCAGTGGGGTGCCCAAATATCCTGTCTGGCAGTCAAACTTAGTTCTGCAGCATTTGCAGTTAGGAAAGTTCGCCAATTCACAGACGTAGATACTGCTAGACTAGTTTACTTTAGTTACTTTCACAGTGTAATGTCTTATGGGATACTATTATGGGGTACGGCGGCCGATATTCAGACAATTTTTGTTATTCAAAAGAGGGCCATACGTGCAATATATAAGTTAGGTGCTAGAGATTCTTTACGAGATAAATTTAAAGAAGTAGAAATATTTACAGTTGCATCGCAGTATATATTTGCTAATTTAATGTACGTTAAGAAAAACTTAACTCTTTACCGTAAAAATAGTGACGTGCACAAAGTGAACACAAGGAATAAGCATAAACTAGTGGGCACTAACCACCGTCTACATAAAGTTCATAACTCATTTGCGGGACTCGGTATACAATTCTTCAACAAATTACCTCTGGAAATAATGAATTTACCTCTGCACAAATTTAAAACCACTACTAGGAATTTTCTTTTAAAAAGGGGTTATTACACTATTAAAGAATTTCTAGATGACAAGACATCATGGGTCTAGTTGCTTGTTTTTAAATTCACCATTATTGTTATTTTTATGACTGTGTAAAATACTCTCTTCTTAATTAGTAACATGTTAAGTGGAGGTGCCTCGTGAACACATGATTTTTGCAGGATTTGGATATTATTACGATTTGTTGAATGTAGTTTAACATTATTTATTCCTGATCATATCGTTATTCACTTATCACCTTCACAAATTCTTTCTACATTTGCATTCCTTCACGCGGTCCACTGATTTATGTTCATAATAACGATCTGGAAAATGGAGGTAATTGGCGGTCATGGTCAGTATACCAATAGATTGTTTCTTACTGCCGGTTCGTATACCGTTATCGTCATGCTCACTAAAATGTCATTTCTTGTGGTGGCGTCGTGTGTCGGGTCATCCCTGTCCCTCTAATATGGCGAGAGGGATGATGGCTGGCACATGCGTCATACTCGTGAACGGGTGCTACTTGCGATGACTGGTCGATGACGGTCTTGCGGGCTGGTATTAGATTTTAATATTTAACTGCATCATTTCCATCATGGGTCTGATCACTTTCGCGGATTGCCTGCATTGTTAGGTATATATAATGTAAGTGGATGCTCCTGTTTCACCATGTCTATTCTGAGGAGACTAACCAAATGAACATTAAAAGTATTATGCTTGAGTATTATTATGTACAGTAAATATATACAAGTGATATAGAAGGTGTAACCACAGAAATAGATAGTAATAGAACGGTGAATGTCACGTCATCGCGTACATTTCGCGCGTGCCACATTTTAGCAAGCCCCGCCCACAGTGACGTATAGATAGTGAGGGGACACTAAGGAATTATTATCGATGTGAGAGCTATGGAAAATCAAATTATGTTATTGTTTATATAAAATGTTTTATTATGAATAGTTTGGTTATAGTATACTGTTATAAAAATAAATCGTATTTATTTAGTTAAAAATCTGTATTGAAATCTTACAAAACTTTTGACTATATTATAAAATATCTATACTAATGTAATAAAGCGGAAGAGTTTGTTTGTTTGAACGCGTTAATCTCAGGAACTACCGGTCGGATCTGAAAAATTCTTTTTGTATACGGTAGCCTAGTTATTCCGGAAGGCTATAAGCTATATAACATAACATAACTATATAACATAACGTTTCGATCCTTTGTGGCCGGGCAAAAGGCTAAAAAGGCTAAAAGATAATGTCGGCTAATCTCAGGAACTAGCAGTCGGCTTTTAAAAATTGATATTGCCTATGATAGCCCAATTATTCCGAAAGGCTATAGGCTATATAAATTACGCCACAACTTTTAGGGGCCAGACAAAAATAATAAATTTGGTCAAACGAGAAGGGGGAGGGTTGGGTCAAAGGCAAAAAAAAGGCTTAACGAATAGGATACAATCTATATGGGTATCGTTTTCGAGATTTTCGGGATGCTGATTAAATAATATGAAATTTATTAAGTGATTGAAGATGGCGGACGGAATATCAAAGATGGCGGATGACAAAATTTTAAAAAACAATATGGGTATCGCCTTCTATATTTTAAGGGTTGGGGAATCGAAATACAACATCTATTTCGTGATCGAAGATGGCGGATGGGAAAATAAAAAAAATCTATATTGGTATCGTCTGCGATGTTAAAAGGGATGGAAAATTCAAATACAACATCTTTTTCGTGATTCAAGGTGGTGGATAGGAAATTAAAGATGGCGGACGGGATTGTTTTAAAGTCGATATGGGTATCGTCTCCGATATTTTAAGGAATGGGAAATTCAAAAACACCATCTATTTCGTGATCAAAGTTGGTGGAAGGGATTTTTTTTTAAAATTCAATATGGGTATCGTCTCCGTTGATATACGGGATGGAGAATCCAAATACAACATCTATTTCGTGATCAAAGATGACGGATAGGAAATTAAAGATGGCGGACGGGATTTTTTTAAAAGTCGATATGGGTATCGTCTCCGATATTTTAAGGAATGGGAAATTCAAAAACACCATCTATTTCGTGATCAAAGATGGTGGATGGGATTTAAAAAAAAACAATATGGGTATCGTCTCCGATGTTTAAAAGGATGGGTAATCCAACATCACCATCTATTTCGTGATCAAAGATGTCCCGTCCGCCAACTTGGATTCCCAAATGGATGTCATTTTCGTGATCAGAAAGCATGAAAACCCCAAAAATTATACCCAGATTAATTTTATAAAAAATGTCCCGTCCGCCATCTTGGATTCCCAAATAGATGTCATTTTCGTGACCAGAATCCATAAAAACCCCGAAAATGATACCCATATTAATTTTATTAAAAATGACCCGTCCGCCATCTTGGATTCCCAAATAGATGTCATTTTCGTGACCAGAATCCATGAAAACCCCGAAAATGATACCCATATTAATTTTATAAAAAATGTCCCGTCCGCCATCTTGGATTCCCAAATAGATGTCATTTTCGTGACCAGAATCCATAAAAACCCCGAAAATGATACCCATATTAATTTTATTAAAAATGTCCCGTCCACCATCTTGGATTCCCAAATAGATGTCATTTTCGTGACCAGAATCCATAAAAACCCCGAAAATGATACCCATACTAATTTTATTAAAAATGACCCGTCCGCCATCTTGGATTCCCAAATAGATGTCATTTTCGTGACCAGAATCCATAAAAACCCCGAAAATGATACCCATATTAATTTTATTAAAAATGTCCCGTCCGCCATCTTGGATTCCCAAATAGATGTCATTTTCGTGACCAGAATCCATAAAAACCCCGAAAATGATACCCATATTAATTTTATTAAAAATGTCCCGTCCGCCATCTTGGATTCCCAAATAGATGTCATTTTCGTGACTAGAATCCATAAAAACCCCTAAAATGATACCCATATTAATTTTATTAAAAACGTTTCGTTCGCCATCATGGATTCCCAAATAGATGTCATTTTCGTGATCTGAAAGCATGAACATGATGCTTGCTTTCTTTATGAGAGAGAGAGAGACAGCCAGAGACATAATAATTAATTCGAATAAATATTCCTTTTATTTATCGATAAATTTAAAACGTAACCATAAACCGACCGTCAATCCCTAGCGGGCGCTGACCAATCACAGCTATTTATTTGACCCGTGGCCCCTGATTTGTTATTGTTTTTGGCATCTTGTGAATATCGCGTATCTCGCCGTACATTGCGTGTTTATTTCATAAATATGTCAACAAGTATCGTATAATTCAAGCAATGGAAATTTAACATAACGAAGAAATGAACGATGATGTTCTTATTAGACAAACATGGTAAAAGTAGCCCACTTGTTTTAAATCTCAATAATCTTAAGTTTTACTCAATTTAAATACTTACTGGTGATATAAAATGCCTCCCTTTTCCATATTTTTGTATCACTTTTAATTTTTACAATTGGAAACTGCACAATATGGCATATTCGTAACGAATTTAATGTTTTTTTACCTCCTGAGCGCGCGAAAGGGAGACGCGATGCGTAATGCGAATGCGTTCGAAAACACATGCACTATAGTGCAATAGTTTGGCACGCGCGCCACGCCCATGTCACCGTTCTATTACTATATATTTCTGTGGGTGTAACAGTTGCAGCACCTTACAAAATGTAAATTATGTGTATTATGCAAAACCTGGCGAAGAAAAAGAGTGACCGTGAGTTTTATTGCCCGTTCTTTCTCATGGTTCTACCTATTGCTTTGCGAACGTGGCAGTAAATGTAAATGTAGAGTCTTTAAGTAATTATTTTATAAATTTATTATTTTGACGTTCATAAGCGTCACATTGTGACCCAAATGAATAAACGATTTTGAATTTGAATTTGAATCTATTATTACCATAATTGCTATGACCTTGAATTTAGCAGATAGCAGACAAAATAAAATTTCAGATAGGGATATCTACAAGCAAAATTAAGTTCCTAAAGTTTACCAAATTGGAAATTGTTTGTCGTTGATTTACCTACAGGTGATAATAAATAATTTATTTTTTTTGGTTGCGTCGCTTCTGGAATATTTCCTGACTTAATAAAATATAGTTAAGTTAAATCTTTCTTTAAATATGGTGACACACCCGACCCTTCTAATTTTCGACATATTTCTGTATTGCCGACACTTAGTAAAACTTTTGAAAAATTAATTCTTAGCCAATTTCTCAGTTATTTTAATAGACATAATCTAACAGTAACAGTTCGGATTTACCAGGGGCCGTTCGACTACTGACGCAGAAGTTGAGTTACCCAAAAGTATATTTGCAGCTTGGGAGAAGTCGCAAGGTGCATTAGGAATTTTTGCGACTTGTAAAAGCTTTGATTGTGTATATCATGACACTCTAGTCTGGAAATTGTATCATAACGGCATTAGGAACAAAGCTCTCGATCTCCTGGTTTCTTATTTGGGCAACAGAATCCAGAAAGTCCAGATTATTAAAAGACATCTCCAGATTCCGCCTTTAGAATGGGCGTCCCACAGGGTTCAATCCTAGGCCCATATCTTTCCTTGATTGATGGTTCGGCGTTACACCGAAACCGTAGGTTCTAGGCGACTTGGGAAGGATTAATGGAATGGACTGTATTAGGGCGAGTTCTGGGTCGCCTAGGTTTGGAATGGGGAAGAGGATTGTGAGTGGGTATAGGATATTTATTACTCTGAAGGATGAGGGGCACCTACCTTGGTCGTCAGTCCTCTTTCCTTGCAAATGGCAGCCTCCTGGTGTTTTCGAGATGAAGCTGCTTGATTCACTCCACTACACAAATCACTTTCACTCGTGAGCGGTTTTGTATAAGCGGTAATAATTATAGCGGAAGCGGCGCGGTGCGGTACGGTATGGCGGACACGTATTTAGCGAATCGAAAGTTCTAGACTGTCTCTCGCGTCGACGATCGCGGCGACCAATCCGCGAAAGGCGTGCCCCTTCTAGGGAATGGGAGACAAGGGCGGAAACATGGTATCGCTCGCACTAGACAAGCAAGCGTGGAACGATTGACGTTGATGTGATTAGTTTTAGATGGAAAGGTAGATGGCGCTACCATATCCCCCCGGCCCTAAAGGGTTGCTTTTAAAGAAATAGAATTGAACTTAGCTATGTTGGGTGTACTACCGAATAACCCATCTATAGGCTAAGACAGCGATATGATAATAAAATTAATCTAAATTAACTTTAGCGAAAACTACAAACGCAATAATAGCGAAAACTACTAACTAAATACTTAAACTAAGAGGTAGATCCAACTTTAGGCTAGATCTCACTGAGTTGGAAGCGGACAGAGACGTACAACAGGGCGCACGTAGCTCCCCTTAGCGGTCTTCACGGTAACAACGCGGGTTGTACCGTCCTTGGAAGTATGCAATTTCTCTACGATGGCTAACGGCCATGAAAGCGGCGGAGCATTATCATGTATTATGACGACTAACGTACCCTCCTGTATAGGGGATGCAGGATTATTCCACTTGGATCTAGCCTGAAGCTGGTGTAGATATTCCGTACGCCAGTGCCGCCAGAACGACTGCACGAGTTTATCCAGCACAGTATGTCTCTGGAGCAAGCTTGAAGAGTCTGCTTCAGGAGCCGGAAACGACGATAATGGCACTGTGCTCAGAAAATGTGCAGGGCTTAACGCGGATGGTTCTGCAAGGTCACTACTCAATGCCGTGACTGGACGCGAGTTGATCAGTGCCTCGACTTGTGCAAGGACAGTTAAAAGCTCTTCGTAAGAGAGGATCTGTTGACCTATAACCTTGAAGAGATGCGTTTTAATTACTTTGACCATGCTTTCCCAACATCCACCGAAATGTGGTGATGCTGGTGGAATAAACTTCCAGTCAATATGATTTATGGAAAGTTCTTCCTGAAGACGAGTACGATATTCTTCCCTGAGAAACTTATAAAGGTCGCGTAAATAAGAGCTTACGCCCACAAAACAAGTGCCGTTATCCGTGTAAAAACACTGTATAGGGCCGCGCCGTGAGAGAAATCGTTTAAGGGCTGCCGGGAATGACACCGTGCTTAAATCTGTCGCAACTTCAATATGCGTAGCGCGCGTCGTTAAGCATGTAAAAATACATAGCCAGGCTTTACGGCTTTTAACACCTCGACCACGTACTGGCGTATACTGCAGTGGTCCTGCGTAATCGCAACCGGTGTGTGTAAACGCTTTAGCAACCTGGTTGACGCGCTGGCTAGGGAGATCGGCCATGGGAGGGAAAGTCGGACGCGGACGAAATTTGAAACAGACGTTACATTTATGTATTTTGTGACGAATTATTCGTCGAGCGGCTAAAATCCAATACTTATGCCTAAGTAAGGACATAAGCAACTCCGGACTGGCATGGAGGTGCTTCTTGTGATAAAAATCAACAAGAAGGTCGACAACATGATCATGTCGCGGCAGAATACAAGGCTGTTTGTAGTTATAAGGTTCATCCGAATTTGACAGACGACCCCCAACGCGTATGACGCCGTGTTCATCGAGAAACGGCTTGAGTTTAAGGATAGCGGGAGAACAAGGTACATTGTCTTTTAAATTTTGAATGTCGTTACTAAAATGAACAGCCTGTACAGCTCGTAGTAACTTACATTCTGCGAATTTGATATCAGTACTTGATACAAAAGTCTCATTAGGTAGGTGCCTAAGAAACCTATAGAGATAAACGATGGCACGGAGTAACTTAGACCACGATGACATGCGTAGTGCGATTGCATAGATGGGAGACTCCGCAACCTCAGCAATCACGGGATAAGAAACAGACTTCCGTTCGGGTACATCTTCGTCTTCTGCACTGTGGTCAAAGGGTTGCATGGGCCATTCTGACGGATCATGGGAAATCCAAGAAGGTCCACGATGCCACAATGGATGATGCAGAAGATTAAGTGGAGTGACAGCACGAGACAAGCAATCTGCGGAGTTCTCAATACCCGCGACGTGATTGAAACAAGTAGCAGGAACCAGTTCAATCAATTTGCTAACGCGGTTGGCGACAAAAGTCTGCCAGCGATGAGGAGAAGAATGAATCCAAGCGAGCACTACTTGGGAGTCGGAAAATGCGTATATTTTATTAATGGGGTAGTGGGGCAAAACTGTGTCTTGAACCTTGCGGAGCAACTGAGACAGCAGAAGGGCCGCGCACAACTCCAGTCGCGCAACCGAAATAGTTTTAACAGGCGAGACCTTAAACTTGGCACAAACTAACTGCACCGAGTAGTTAGAACCAATGCGGACTTGCAGATATACGACTCCGCCGTAAGCACGCTCGCTGGCGTCAGCGAAACCTATTAAGTTGATGGTACATCCATTGTAGCGTATGACCGGTACCTACCGAGTGTACGTCATAATACCGTCCATACGCTCGGCCAATCAGGGAAGGCCATCGTCCGCGCTCGTAAGTTTTGCCCTTATTTGGTAATGCGCCGACACCAACGCTGATGGAGGGCCGGTATATAAAGGGGCCGACAGAGAGGCCGTCACCGCTCCTCTACACTAACCTACTACCGTTACTCTATTCTGTACCGCTATATTTTTATACATTCTACGTGTATCCTGATCCCAGCTGTGGGTTCGAGGTTCACGTTAAGACTCCGGCTACGCTCCTAGACCGCTACACTTTCCTGCATCGCCTTCGGCGTTACCTCTGCCGAAGAGTCTGGCCTGCCCTGCTCATCGTACTCGCACCGCCGGCGTCTGCCAGCTGAACCAACGGCCTGCGAGGATCTACCGCTACGCGCAGCCTTCGAGCAGCCTGCCCACACACTACCGGAGGGAACAGCGTGGGAGACTGCAGCCTTTAGTGTTCAGGCCAGTGTCGTGTTGTTGGTTGGTCATACTCGTGGCAAGGGAAGTGAGACAATACTCTGCAATAAACGCATCTAGAACCTCTACTGCGTTTTTACTACCAGAACCCGTTACAGTGGCGCCTACGTGGGTTATTGTCTCGCTTTCCGTGCTCGAGTTCTCTTCTAGCAGGTCTCCATCATTGTAAGCGAGGAGGTGCGGCTACAGCGAACCGGTACGTATTGTTGTACTAATTGTCTACCTTTTAGTGTAACTACCTACTACGTAATAGTTCGCAAATTTGAATCTAACTTTTCTTTCTAATTAGTCCTAACGGTCGAACTTTTACGCCTAATCGTAAAGTAGGCCATTTGTAAGGGCGGAACGCTTGCGCACCAAGTGTAGTGTGTAGTGTTATACTTACGCGGTACTCCTTCATACACAATGGGCTCACACCCCATAAAATACTTTCTTTTAAATAAGAACGAGTTAGCTTACGAGGTCGCGATTAGAGGTGAGGAGCCGGCTACCTCTGTCCTAGGTCTGCGGAAGCAGCTCCCTAAATTACTGGAAGCCATTCCAAATGATGACATCTTGGAGTCGGGTCTAGCCATAGCGGTGGACTTCGAGGGCGCTAGCGAGGCCGTCTCTGAGCTGGCCAAGCGAGTGAATTTACTAACCAATTCTTACGACGCGAACCTAGCTAGGAGGTCTACCGCACTGCACAACCACATTTTCCATAGACTCCGTAAGATGGAACGTCCTACGGCGTATTCAAAACGAATAACCGAATTGTGCAGCCGGTTCGACAAGCTCTCGGCGGAGCTGTCCGCCATTGAACAATCAGGGGTTCGCTCAGCTGATGCTGTGGCTGAGGCCCAACTTGCGCCGTCTAACTCGACGCAGGCAGGGTTAGCCCCAGTATTGCATTGCGAGCATTTGAGAGTTAGCGAACTGTCTAAGCTAAAATACGACGGTACGGGATGCGTCCGAGCGTTCCTACAACGCGTAACCGAATTCCAAACCGCGCGTAATCTACCTTCCACTAAAATTTTATCATATGCCTCCAAAATTTTCACCGGTAACGCACTTCACTGGTACCGCGGTCTAAAAGAATATTTCAATACATGGAAAGAACTCACCACTAAATTAATAGACGATTTCACACCGTACGATTATGACTACCGGTTATTAAATGAAATCCGCCGACGTACTCAAGGTGCTACCGAAACTATAATAATTTATCTCTCGATAATGAATCAGCTGTTCGCTAGGCTGTCACCGTCAAAGCGATTGTCCGAACGCGAAAAGTTAGACATCCTATTGCATAACATACGTCCATGCTACTCACTAGTGCTAGCTCCGTCAATATCTTCAATAGACAGTATAGCAACACTGCAGACGTTATGTTTAAACTACGAACGGATGAAATGTTTGAACTCTCAATTCCGCGAACCGTATTATAATAACGACACGTTGGCACCAGACCTAGCTTACAGTCACAAACCTAATAACCGAGCGCGTAATAATTCCTACAATAATTAGCCCGTTGCTACTATATAGGGTACGTCCGAATACACTGAGAACAACGAACCTAGCAAACCTAGCTCTGTCGCTCTAGTCACGTCCAAGTACTGCCCGCGCTGCCGTATCAATGATCACAGTTTGAATGAATGCAAACGCAATCGGTTCGCAATTTGCTTCAAGTGCGGCCGTAGGGATGTGACATTCCCTAACTGCCCGAACTGTAAATCGTCGACACCAAAAAACTAGTTGGGTTTCGGCAGGATCGGGGCGTGTCAAAATCTAAATTAGGTTCTACAACCTATTCGACCAATTTTGACAAAGATGATCGGGGCGTGTCAAAATCTAAATTAGGTTCTACAACCTATTCGACCAATTTTGACAAAGATGATTGGAGAAATTGGCTAAACACTCTAAAAGTGTATTTCTCAAGTTATTCCGTCGCCTCGATCCTGGATAATAAACCTAAAAATGACCTACGGCCCTATGTTAACGTAACGATTAACAGTTTACCTATTTGTGGATTGCTCGATTCCGGTTCAGCCATTACAATTTTAGGTATAAACTCCCATCTGGAGGTAATTACTAAAACCGGGTTAGAAATACAGCAGTGTCACAACACTAATTCCATTCGGACCGCGAATGGAAATATCTTGTTGCCGCGCGGTCTTATCAACTTACCCACTACTTTTAATAATCAAACCCACTTATTGAAAGCTTATATTATTCCAGAAGTTACAAGTAATTTAATTTTAGGCATCGATTTCTGGAAACTATTTAAATTACTGCCTAACCATATCGCATCCGTATGCATGTCTAAAACATTGCCGTGTCGTGTGGTAAGTGAAAATAAGCCGAGTAACACGAACGTATTGCAATCTTTTAGTGAGTTGAGTGAGTCACAACAAAGAACGGCTAAGTTAAAAATATATAAAGCAATACGAGTTATGTATAAAGCAATACGAGTCGATTTCTACTGAAAAAACCGGTTTAGGACAAACTCACTTAATAGAACATGCAATAGACACTGGCGATTCTGCGCCGATACGCCAAAGATATTATAGGTTACCGCCGGCGAAATTAAAAATAATTATTGACGAATTAGACGAAATGCTTGCATTGGGAGTGGTAGAAAAATGCGAAAGTCCGTGGTCGTCACCGATTTTACTAACGCCTAAGAAGGACGGTAAACTAAGGTTTTGTTTAGATAGTCGGAAACTTAATTCTATTACTAAAAAAAACGCGTACAAACTACCTTACGTATCCGAAATTTTAGACAACCTTAGGAACGCTAGATATCTAAGTAGGACTTATCTAGGAGGCGTCTGCCAAAAGGACTTATCTAAGTCCTTTTGGCAGACGCCTCTTCGCGAATGTGATCGTGATAAGACTGCGTTCTATGTGCCTACTAGAGGAACATTTAGATTTGTGACTATGCCGTTTGGTTTAACGAATGCGCCTGCGACACAACAGCGTCTGGTGGATCACTTGTTTACGAACAGTCCTGAGTTCGAAAACTCTGTATTCGTTTTTTTAGATGATATCGTGCTTATATCGCCATCTTTTAATGCTCATGTGTCACTATTAAACAAAGTATACGAAAAATTAAAATCGGCCAACCTTACCATTAACTTGGAAAAATCTAAATTCTTCCGTGATGAATAGACGACCGGTTGGCGCAGCGGGAGTGTAAGCGACTGCCACGCCGAAGGTCGCGGGTTCGATTCCCGCTCAAGTCAAACATTTGTGTGCGTGAACATGGATGTTTGTCTTGGTCTGGGTGTTTCTATGTATAATATGTATGTATTTACAAAAAAAAAAGTATATATGTATGTTTATCCATTGTCTAGTACCCATAGTACAAGCTCTGCTTAGTTTGGGACTAGATGGTGTTGTGTGAATGTGGTAGAATATTATTATATTATTATTATTATTATTATTATTGAAGTACTTGGGCTACGTAGTAAACTCTAAAGGATTACAAGTAGACCCATGTAAGGTGGAAGCCATTCTTCAATATGCTACGCCTAAGAATAAAAAAGAAGTCAAAAGGTTCTTAGGCATTGCATCATGGTATCGGCGATTTATACCTAATTTTAGTACTATTGACGGTCCTTTGAATAAACTTACTTCTACCGGTAAGAAAGCCGCACCATTTCAGTGGTCCGTGGAAACTGATGACTCGTTTTGTAAACTAAAACAATTGTTAAGCTCCGCACCAATATTATCGTGTCCCGATTACGAGAAACCTTTTCAAGTTCACACAGATGCGAGTGCGAGCGGCATCGGTGGGTTACTTACACAAGAAATAGATGGCGTGGAACTACCTATCGCTTACATGAGTGGTCACTAAATGCACAGGAACAAAACTACAGTATAACAGAACGGGAGACATTAGCAGTTCTAACAGCCCTCGAATATTGGCGCTGTTATTTAGATAACTGGTTAAAGTTCGTGGTGTATACTGACCATTCTGCACTGAAATGGTTCCTAAACTTGAGCAACCCGACTGGTAGATTAGCTCGGTGGTCGGTTCGTCTGTCAGCCTTTAACTTCGAAATAAAGCATCGGCGCGGCGCGGATAATATTATAGCCGATGCGTTATCACGATCCCTACCTGTAAATATAATTAACGCGAATAATAATAACGTGAATGACCCTAATGTTGACACTGATCAATGGTATTCAGCCACCTACAATGGTTGTTTATCTTCGCCTAATGACTATCCAGACTATTCTATTAAAAATAAAAAATTGTATCGTTTGATTAAATCTAGGTGTATGCTACGTAAGGAGTTCGAATGGAAAGAAGTACTACCTTCTTCTGATCGAAATAATGCCATATTAGAGAACCATGCCGAACCCACTTCGGGGCATTTCGGTATATTTAAAACTTACAAGCGCTTAGCACTGCGTTACTATTGGCCCAAAATGCGCGATGACGTAGTTAAGTTCATAAATTCTTGCGACACTTGTATCGCGCACAAACATCAGAACCATGCACCATTGGGAACCATGGGACGACCCAAAGTGTGTTCACGACCCTTCCAAACCATTAGTGTAGATCTGGTGAGGCCACTACCCGTCACAAGAAAACAAAACGCCTACATCTTTGTAGTAACTTGCTGTTTTAGTAAATACTGTCTACTTTTTCCTATCAGGCGCGCAACTGCTGAAATAATAACTAATATTTTAAAAGAAAAAATATTTTTGGTTCATGGTATACCATCTACAATTATATTGGACAATGGTAAACAGTTTGTAAGTGCTACTTTAAAAGCTATGTTGCGCAAGTACAAAATCCCTAATCTTCATTATACTCCTAAATATTCCCCACATGTCAATACGGTCGAACGCTATAATAAAACCATTGGTTCTACCTTAGCGGCGTTTGTAGGAAATGACCAGAGATTATGGGACACTCTCCTACCTAAGGTGCAGTTTGCATTAAATACTGCAGTTAATGAAGTCACGGGCTATACACCTAGTTTTTTAGTCTATGGACGTGAACTAGTTCCATGCGGCTCACACTATGTCGACACAGACGCTGATGATATAGTATACATACCTAGGGACGATTACGCAGAAAAAATAGGTCACTTATCAGGCATATTTGACAAAGTTCAGGCACTCCTCATTCAAGCTCATGCTAGGAATTCCCAAACGTATAATTTACGCCGTAAACCAGCTGAGTTTAATGTGGGAGACACTGTGTGGAAAAGGACTTTTTATCAGAGCGACAAGGATAAGTCCTTCTGTAAGAAACTAGCCCCTAAATTCGTGAAGTGCACAGTGATTAATAAAAGTCGCCTCTCGTTTACGAGTTGTCGGACGCGTCTGGAAATTCTATTGGGTTTTGGCACATTAAGGACCTAAAACTTATACACTATTGTGCCTAACTATTTGTTACAAACCGTAGAAGACTTTCCCTTCCTTCTCTCTATATGCCGTCTTAGCTTGGACAGTAGCGGACTCATAGACCTAACGGTCGGTAACTAGTCGGATTTTCCTTGTTAGCCACGTAAAATCCTCTCCTAAGGCGGGCGGTATTGTAGCGTATGACCGGTACCTACCGAGTGTACGTCATAATACCGTCCATACGCTCGGCCAATCAGGGAAGGCCATCGTCCGCGCTTGTAAGTTTTGCCCTTATTTGGTAATGCGCCGACACCAACGCTGATGGAGGGCCGGTATATAAAGGGGCCGACAGAGAGGCCGTCACCGCTACTCTACACTAACCTACTACCGTTACTCTTTTCTGTACCGCTATATTTTTATACATTCTACGTGTATCCTGATCCCAGCTGTGGGTTCCAGGTTCACGTTAAGACTCCGGCTACGCTCCTAGACCGCTACACTTTCCTGCATCGCCTTCGGCGTTACCTCTGCCGAAGAGTCTGGCCTGCCCTACTCATCGTACTCGCACCGCCGGCGTCTGCCAGCTGAACCAACGGCCTGCGAGGATCTACCGCTACGCGCAGCCTTCGAGCAGCCTGCCCACACACTACCGGAGGGAACAGCGTGGGAGACTGCAGCCTTTAGTGTTCAGGCCAGTGTCGTGTTGTTGGTCGGTCATACTCGTGGCAAGGGAAGTGAGACAATACTCTGCAATAAACGCATCTAGAACCTCAACTGCGTTTTTACTACCAGAACCCGTTACACCATCTACCAACCCAAGATGACGAGGCATAGAAATTTGATTGAGCGCGGTAAGCTCAATACAAAACTGGCGCCAAGCCGCGACAATATGGTCAGGGGGTGTTTCATCCCACTCACACTTTGATAGCCAAAGCTCTTTGATCAAGAGCTTGGCGTACAAAATTGTGGGAGCCACAAAACCCATTATGTCCCATAGTCGAGCCACTGTGGACAGCATAGTGCGTTTGGTGCACTTATCATCTGGTGGTGAGACGACAAACCGAAAACTATCGCAGGATTTGTCCCAGCGTAAACCGAGAACCTTATGCGGTACAGACTTCTCAAACTCAATGTCTGGAGAAGCTTTATGAGAATCTGGTATGCGTGCGAGAACCTCCTTAGAGTTGCTTGTCCATTTGACAAGATCAAACTGGCCTCGCTTGAAAAGCTGAATAAGCTCTTCACAAAGTAAAATTGCTAGCGGAGCGGATATGACACTACAGGCAATGTCATCCATGTACAAAGCGGAAGCGGCAACAGCCGCTGCGGCAAGAAAGTGATCGCCTTCATCAGCGATCAACGGGCGAACAACTCGTAACGCGTGATATGGGCTAGACTTGAGTCCAAAACAAACACGATTGAATTGATACACACATAAAGGTTCTTTCTTGTCAAAACGATAAAAGATCCGTTGAAATCTACGGTCAGATTCGCGAACGCCGATATTGAGAAACATTTGGCGGCAATCAGCTGACAGAGCGATTTGGAAAAGACGAAACTTTATTATGATGTTAAATAAATCACCCTGTAGATTGGGGCCGGCATGCAAAATGTCATTAATCGACTGACCCGATGTAGTCTTACAACTAGCGTCTAAAACCACACGAAGTTTAGTAGAGGTTTTATCTTCGCGAACTACGCCGTGATGCGGGATATAATATGAGGGCAGAGAGTTGCCCTCGTTGTTTACAACTACACTCAAAAAACCTTTATCTATGTAGTCATGAATGACGTCATTATAGGCGCTGCGTAACTTAAGTGATGCATCAAGTTTACGTTCCAAACAATGGAAACGTCTGAGCGCGGCAGCGTACGAGTCGCCTAACGAATAAGGGTCACCACAGAATGGCAACGCCACAACGTATCTGCCACTGTCGTCACGAACAGTGGTAGCGCGGAAATGTTCTTCACACTCGAGATCTTTACGGCTCATCGAGGGCGGTGCGGTAACCTCTTCAAGCTCCCAAAATCGCTTGAGAAGAGAATCAATATTATTTTCTTGAAGAACAGAACAACAGCAAGACGTAGCGTATTGAGAAGTATGTAATGTAGGTACGGTACCCATAATCACATACCCAAATACCGTCTCAATAGCGGGCGGTAAGTTATTTTGCTCACTACGTACCACTTTAGTTAGTAGCAAGTGCGGGAATATTGCGGCTCCGATCAAAACATCAATGTCTGCCGGATTCGCAAACTCCGAGTCTGCCAGCGGCAATGACTCGAGGTGTGTGAGAAGCGATACGTCCACATTAGCGTTTGGCAATGTGTCCGTAATACGCTCCACGATAAGCGAAGAAATGTTAAAATTAATGTCTCCATCAAAACGCGAATGTATTTTAATATCTACGGAACCCTTGCAATGTTTTTCTGAACCGCCGATCCCTCGGACTATTGAGTTCGTATTTTTAAAGTTATTCCATAATCCGAGGCGTTTGAAACAATCAGAAGTTATGAAATTGCTCTGAGACGCGCTATCTAGCAAACAACGTACCATGTGCGGCGACCCATTAACATCATATACGATAACTTGCGGTGTCGCTAACAGAACAGTCTTAGACGCCATACATCGCGGCCTAGCATTGCTCTGATCACTACAAGCGCGCGAATGCCGTCCTCGCGTGCGCGTCGCCCGCGCAATGGACGTCGTACACAACGATATCTCATTCTGAATCGTCTGAGGCGCAGTTATCGTAGCCTGCACCAGCGACGTAAGTGTGTCAAGGTTAGCGGCTTGGCTTGACAACGGGTTACCTTTATCGAAGTGAAGCAGAGAATGATGTTTTTGATTGCATAAGCGACACTTTGTCTTACTAGAACAATTACTTGTTTTATATTTTATGCTTAAGCAGTTAATGCAAGCTTTGTTATCTTTTACGCATTTAAAACGAGCGGTTGGATTTAAATTATCAGCTGAACGTACCTATAGAAACGATGATAAACTGATTTGAAAAACAAGTCTCCAAAGACGCAATGGATCCTAACCTAGATGATTTTCTCGATATTTCCAATGTTAAATTTGTTTCGTCTTCAGGTGTAGTGCAAGGGAGATATCAGTTGCCCGAAGGCATCACTGTACACAAAGTCATCGGCACATAGGATGAGGCTGATCAACACTGCAGGAACGAAGGTAAGAAGTTATTTTATTTTTTACTTTTCGTTAGCATCTATCGGTAGCGCTAATAGAGTGACTTAACTTGCCATTCGTAATAGATCGCCATAGTTAAGCAACGTTTACAGAGGTCGCGAATTGGTGAACGTAAGTTGTGGAATTTAAATCAGAGCACTACCGTAGAGGGCACGTAAAATCAACGGTCCCTGTTCTTGTGTCAAGACAGGCATCATTAAGCCATATCGGAGGCATTTGGGCGGTTGATAAAACTCCGACACCAGAGGGGCCACGTACTCACATGGAAAATAAACAGAAAAACACTCTCCATTCAGGAAATGTCGAAATACTTTCACTGGTTTGCAACCTACGGCAATAAAAATGATTGCCAGATAACAGAAGGGAATAGGGTAGTTTCCAGGGTCAAAATAATCACATTTTATTTAGTTCATATTTTAGATTATAAAAAAATATTGGACACGTATTTTTTCTTTATTCGATTAAATAAAAAAGAACAAAGATATAGCACATTAAAGTTACGTGTGACGTCACCTAGTGCGATAAAATGCATGATTTAATGAGCTATATCTTAGTCATTTTTGGTTTAATTTACAAATAAAAAAATACGTATCGCTTATTTTTCAATAATCTAAAGGACGGACTTATAATTTTTTTTTTGTCAACTAGCCTATTGGTTTAAGTTGTGTATTTGCACCAAATGACTAATAATGTATATTTTTATTTAACCATTTATAAATATAACTATTTCGTATGAAAGAATTTTTTTATTACGTAGAGTAAGTCTGATTGCATCTAGTCTAGGATAAATTTGATGCTACCATCGAGTTTGTTTCTTAACAGGTGCGGTGTTAGCCTCTCCGATCACCACGGAGGTGCTAAACGCGATGAAGTCCGTCATCGCAGCCCAAAACACTGAGTATTTCATCGGCACTAAAGCCTCTGACTTCTCTGGTGTATTCAAGTCTGTGGAAGGTTTGTATTGATAGCCACAAACTCATTTGCCCAAAAATCGCCTTCAAAAGCTAAAAAAAAAGAAATTATTAAAGATAATTCAAAAACTACTTGTCGCATCCTGACGTCACATGGGACAAATTGAGAAGCACCAGCATTAAAAAAACACATTACCCTTCCTTTTGGCTTCGCCGTAGTCGGGTAAAAAACATCAATATCGTTTCACCTAGTAAAAAGTTCTGAAGTAACACAAAAACAACCGTTGAATTATCGTATGTCCTTCTTTTTGATGTTGGTGAAAATAGGTATTATCTTAGACCGTATGCATATATCACTCAATCAAGGTCCGATAACTCAGTGCAGCAACAAAGAAATCATGTATGAGAATACAATGGGTAAATTTTCAAAATTGAGTGTGTATTAAATTGTTAATCTAGCTTACCGTGTGATTCGTATACTGCTTGAAGCCGTGAATCCCTCCTATCATTGAACTTAAATATTAGATACAGGGGATGCACTGGTTTTGCAACAGAATATTGCTATCACTACAATATTAGGGGACGGGTGGCTCCGTGAAAAGTCTAACACCCAAATTAACTTATACTGAAAAACCAGATTCCGAAAACAAAGGCGAAGTAATATCATTTGTGAAAACGCTAGAACGATTTGATGATGTTAAAAGAGCATAAAAACTATAATAGCGACAGATAAAGCAGGTAAAACAATAGTTAAATAAAAAATCACCTTTAATATGAAATATCAGCCTGTTATTTTGTAACACGTATTTAGGACTGTTATTTTATCGTAACAGCAACGACATATTGATGGTTCGGATATGCAAGTTTAATTGTGTCGACTCACTCCTATCGCATTCCACATTCGTCTACAACCATCAGATCACTCATACTCTAATATAACATAACACAAATGAAATTTTCGCATCGCAGGGGTTCCTCTGGACAACATGACCGCTGCCGTGATGCTCATGATCAATAAACTCGACCCTCGTGATGGCAACTGTTTGAGCATGAACCAAGACAGCATTCAGATTGCGCTGTGCTGCGTGAGGAAGCCATTTATGTGCTATAAAGCACCAGCTCCTGCAAATAAGTGTCGCGCTAACAGTGAAGGTAAAATAGTTGGTTATAAGTCGCAGCAACCTATATTTTTGCCTATACACCGACATATCTGTATAATGTATATATACAGATTTTTTATTCGCAACTTAACTGGCGAAGTGTGGGTGTGTAGTGCATCTCTGCCTACCCCTTTGGGGAAAGGCGTGAAGTTATGATTATATTGTTATTTTTTTCTTAGAACATAGCTTATGGCACCTTGGTTCCTAATTTTATTATTCTAGAGACGTATTTTTGTCTTTATTTATAATGCACATCTATCTGTAGACTAGATGTCGCCCGCAGCTTTGTCTGCAGATATTTTTTAAATTTAACCGTTTCTGGCCGATCTCGAAGGTATTTCAGGCAACACCTTCTTAGTGCGCCTCTACCATCCCCAAGGAACAAAGGTCCCCAAAAAGAGGGATGCTCCTTGAATACTGTAGCGCCAAGGAACACGCATGCCAAATTTCGGTTACCTGCGCCCAATAATTTTGGCTGTGCGTTGTCTATGTGTCAGTCCTATTTGACAGAGAAGCACTAAGAAAGGATTCATGGAAATTACAACCCTAAAGGTGTAAAATAGTCACACGCGCGCAGAGCCGTGAGGAAACTCTAGTTAAATAAAATAATTTCTTTGCCACAGGTTACACATACTCCGAGAGCACAGGCAGTTGCTACAAGGTTCACAGTCAAGATGTAAAATCTTACGATGAGGCGGCAGCAACATGCGCATCTGAAGGTGGACACTTGGCTGTCCCCGACGACTACAATGAAGCTCGTGAGCTTATAAAAATCAATTACAATGTACAGGAATACACGTACATAGGAATACATGATGACACGGGACTCGGTGATTGGAAAAGCGTCACCGGTAAGTTTGAATTCATCATCATCATCAGCCTTTTGCAGCCTTTCCATTGGCTCGCCACTTAGCTCGATTATCAGCTTTTGGTGTTACGCAGTGCAAGTTTAAATTCAATTTAATGTATTTGCTAGTTATAAATATTTTTTTAGTTTTTTACTATTGGCAGTTTCCAACGGTTGCGTTTCATTTGGAGGATAGGCAGTCAATAAAAAAGCGGTAGTCGGTAGATTATACTGTCCTGCAAATACGTATCAGACTTAAAACTTTTGCGACTTGTATACAGCATACTAGCAGAAAACAGAGGTATTTATGACTCTAAAAAGTTATTAGACGCAATCCTCCACCCGTTAAATTAACTTGTAAGAGTTGTTGGTTATTTAAGGATGAAGGCTTCGACATTTCAAACGATAGTCAATGTTCAACGTATAATAACATTATACATTTTACTAATTATTTAATACCTGAACTAATGAAACATTGTACCACTGGCACATGTAATACAGAATCTAGATAAAAACCCCTAAACTAAATATAATACAGAAAATCAGTTCAATAATAATCGAATACTTGAGTTACTTCTATAATTGAGCCAAATTGCGCTGTCGTATTAGAACTATTCCATCTAATTATACGGGCTGACATGACGATGCTTAGTTTTACTTTTATTTAATTAATGATAATAATTTGTAATAAGAATAATTCTTACATCACGGACTTTGCACACATACAATCATCGGGCACAAAGAAAATCCATACCCGATACAACAAATTGTGGATCACACGAGTGTGTCTCGTATTGGCATTGACTTATACAGGTTGTCACAAGACCCATCACCGAGCCGAAGTTTACTCGTTGTGGACATCAAGCCAAGTCATACTAACCAAAAATTTTACCTGGGCAACGATTTTTTTTAAAGTTTTCACATTTTTTAAACTGCAATCAAAAGCGCGCGCGTGCAATGCTCAAAATACCTACTTATCCATGACGTAATGGGGCATCTTAAGAACATATTGGTGGGGTAAATGCATCGATTTAGTACCTAATTAGAAAAATACCATACTAACTTTGATCCTCAATATCTCCTGAACAGTAATTTCACAGGTATGGTGCCGAAGTAAAAAATATTCGTAGTGATTGGCACAACATGGGATTTCAGTTTCCGTTATGGGCCTTTTTACACCCTGTATATTAATTGCGTATGGGACACAAAACACCGTCTCGCGGTGCAGTGCTAAACAGCGAAGCTGTTTCAAGTCTGGGTGTTCATACAGTTCATTGTGGCCGTTGATTGTATGTTTGTTAAGTCTCTTGTGACACAGGATTTATTCCTAGTGCAGGAGTTGCCTGGGAAAAAGTCGTCATAGAAGTAAAAAAAAATATTTATACCACTTTGACAACCGGTTGGTGTAGCAGTTTCGATTTCGATGCCCGCTCAATTCAAACATTTCTGTGCATGAACATGTATGTTTATCTTGGTCTGGTTATTTCTATGTACAATATTTTCATCCATTATCTAGTACCCATACAGCTCTGCTTAGTTTGGGAGTAGAAGGTGATAGAATATTATATACTGTACACTTTCTAGCTACTTTTATATTTCCAGGTAAATCAATAAACCAGATCTTCCACGACTGGCACAGGGGCCATCCCACAGACACACCAGAATACAGGTTCTTCTGTACTATTCTAGTGCCCGACGCAACCATCGATAACTGCGGTTGTGCGATAGAAAGACCATTCATCTGCGAAATCGAACCTACAAACTAAAGCCTAAAATTGAAAACGAAAATGATTTAAAAAAATAAAGGTGTTTTTATAGCAAACTTGTATTTATTTTCACCTGTCCTAGTGTCTGTAATGAATATTTGCAACATGAATTTAACCCACTGCCCGGTTTTCCGTTAGCCAATTTTTTTATGTATGTATCGCGTGACAATGCTCTATTGTGAAGTAATGAAATTGATCTGATGATGGACCTTGGACGTGGCCATAGGAACTCCGCAATATAATGACACAACTCCATCCTGCTTGGGCTCGTTTGATACGTTTTGACTAGTACTTTAATCTTATATGTTTAGCTCATATGAAAGCTTGTTTTTGAAAGATTTTACTTCTATTAAATTCTTGTTTACTAACAATATACAATCTTACAACCAACAGCCACAAATAACACCTTGAGTCGAAACAACAATTTATGGATCACATAAAGTGCTGTCTCTTAAGTGGATCAAACAAGCGGCGAGCCGTCCGCTCAAACCATTATGCTCACCGTTCAGATGATCGAATGACGAAATCGCCGCAATTGAGGATGCCAATTTCATATCAAAATCAAACTGCACAGAGGACGTAGTGGCTTTAAGGCGCTGTTATACCTCAGAAGCCGTGAAACACCTAATTTTTCGTCGCGCATCTAGCCATAACGGTACATATTACAAACTAGCAATAAAAAAATAAGTTTAAAACTATAACCCGACTACGAAAAGAGGGGTCTAAAAAAGTCTAAACAAGAAAATAGCTCAGAGCCGTGGTCGCACCTATTGTATACCTAAGGTGGGTGCCATGTGATGTACACTTGTATATAAAATAGGTGCGACCACGGCTCTGAGCTATTTTCTTGTTTAGACTTTTTTAGACCCCTCTTTTCGTAGTCGGGTTATAGTTTTAAACTTATTTTTTTATTTAATACTTTTGCGTATTCCAATGGGACATGTAAACTAACCGTCCGACATTTACATTGTCATATTTAAAGAAAGAAAAATAGGCAACTCAAAACGTCTGAACCACGCGAGTAAGTTGTAAGTACAAACGCGTTTTAAACTTATATTTTGACGGAAACAGTATACTATATGTACATATATGTAATGTGCTCACCAATACCTTTCTTTTGAAATCAAATACGTTATTATTATCTCAGTTTATTTTTTTTGAGGTTAAAATCTGATGTATAAATTGCGTAATATAAAAAAATTTGATAAAATTTATATAGCCTATGTCATCCGGGCCATTATTATGAATCTATTGACACCCCATTTGTTAAAATCGGCTTAGTAGTTTAAGCGCTACGGTGGAACATACAAACATATATACATAGACTGCCAAAAACATTACCCTTCCTTTTGGCTTCGCCGTAGTCGTGTAAAAATTAGAGCTTAAAGTCAAAAGTCTGAACAAAAGACTTTTGAAAGAATTTTTCATGTACGTAAAATAGAATCACGGTAAAAAAATCACAAAATCGAGGCAGAAAATAATCTTTCGTCTCACTGTTTGCAATATTTTGATCGTAAGCTGTCATATTTTTTTTGATAATATTGTAGGAAATCTAATGAACTAAAGAATTACCCTATTTATTTTCATATTATACGTGTATATTTTGTAAAATTAAATAAAATCTGACAAACGTCTATGATTTTGACGCTCGGTAGATCCCATCAATATCAAACGCTTCAGCAATTTAAACCTTATTAGCATAAGCGGTGTACTGAGTGTCAGTTGCTAGTTTACGCCCCGTCCAGACCTCATCATTCGGCTATGAGCCCTGTGAGAGATAGGTCATGTCGCTTGCGTCTCTGCTGCACAAAATTTTACGTAAACCTGTTTGTTATTATAATACGCCGATTTGAGTTCGTAATTTCATGTTTTATGTTATAGACTGAATACTTTGAATCAAATAGGCTTTTCATGTAACTATGGGCACATATAATTAGGACCTAAGTATATACTCTTGTTGCGTTTAATGTGTTATTGTTTCTGTGCTTATAAATATATAATTAGAAGAATAAAATATGGACAATTAGAGAAATGAAGTTCTACGAAGGATTTGTACAAGAAAGCGTCGTAATAAAATAGAAATTCATCCATGGCCAAGTGATTATGAAATATGTAACATTTTTACACAAATTATTTTCATAAGAGTCTTATGACTAACTATGTTACTTATATATTATCGATTATGCATAAGATAATTATATAAATTATTCTCACAATACATAGCTGCCACAGTTTTCAATTTTTGAAAGAGTAATAACATATAATCGAATGAAATATACCTACTTATATTTCAAATTCATTAGCTTGTCAGAGCGCCTGGAGCGCTAAGATGCCGCCACGGCGAACAATAATGATGACAGCGCTAATATGGCGCTCCGCAATCCGCACACAAGCGATAACGAATGTTGTATTATTGTGTTTTGAACATTTGTGTCTTTTAAGGTGCATCGGGTAAAACTTTGATTATTCATAAACTATTAGGTATGTCTCAGTATATCTAATATCTTTTTAATTTCTAAAATCAATCATTTATAAGTAAGAAGGTGACTTCTCTGTTTGCTATAACACAAGATATAGTATTTTTTTAATAATAAAGTACGTAAATAATTATCATTATTGTAATTACAGTGAAGTTAAAGATAACAGTTCTGCAACGTCTTACACACATTTGACTTCAGTCATTCCTAACACGATCTGTTCAAGAGCTAGCCAAGAAATGCCAAACAATTTTTTTAACAAATTTGACTCAAATTCCGTAGTGATAAGCAAAACTTACAAGAGGGATAACAGTGACTGGTTCGAATTGCGTAAGAATATGTTGACAGATTGAAATTTTTGTATAGTGGTAAAAAGAAGAGATAACAGCAGTAAAGCCAACTTAGTAAAAAATACTTTGTACAAATAAAATATTTGCAATGTAAAATCAGTTGCGCATGGAATCTAAAATGCACAACTGGCTTTGCAACAACTGGCAAAGCAAGAAAATGTAACAATCGAGCCTTGTGGATTATTTGATTATAGGTGCCACGCCAGATGGATTAATAGGTCCAAACACGATTGTGGAAATTTAATGTTCTAAAGTTGCCTATAAGAATGGCCTGGCGAATAGTATAAGAGCAAAATAAAATACAATTATGGAAACATGATAAAAAAGTGAACTGACTAGTCTAAACAAATATTGTAATTGTTATTACCAAATTCAGGGGCAACGCCACATTACACGCAAACAAAAGTGTTTATTTGCTGTGTGGAGTGGCGAAAGTATACCACTAAAAATATAAATTATAGAAAGAGATGATGTTTTCTGGGAGAAGCTTGTGGCGTTTTATATGAATTGGCAGTTGCCTGAAATTGTTTATTCTCGTCAAGCTCAAGGGATGGCATTGCGAGATCACGGAGAGGAAAATGTTTCATCAGTGCTTGAAATTTCTACAATACCAAGCCGTAAAAGGAAAGTAAATGAAACTGTGCCTCGTGAACAACAGCTAATAATAAGTCTTATCACCTCACACACTGCCTTTAACATTCAATGAGAATAAAGAAAACCTGCCGGGTTGTAGCATATAGCTTACTTTTGATGAGCTGTAAACTCTGTATTTCGTTAATAAATTATAAATGAATATAAGTAAATAACTTTTAGTATTTATTTTCTTTGAAACAACACACATTTGAAGCGAAAGAAATTTGTTATATTTTCTATACAAACATGTATGAGGAGAGCAAACGAAAAAGCAGTAACTCAAATTCTAATTCTATAATTTTCTAAGTGACATAGCAGTATCTCATGAATAAAGTATATCCACATATATTTTTGATGTTTCATCTATTTTGAAAAATAATAATGGGTTGGGTTTCGAAACGAGTCGCCTGAATTTGAGGGTATTGGTAGTGTAGGGGGCTTTAGGTAGTTCGTTTTAATCCCTTAAAAGTAATTTTGGCTTGCGGAGTTGCGTCTAAATATTTTTAAACAATTTCCAAAATTTCATAAATACTACTTATTTATACTTTAGTACAGTTTTACAAATGTAATTTTTAGGTTTTATGTGAAAAACGTGAAACGAAACGCAAAACTGCCATCTTGGAATGATCATATTGACAGCTAATGTCAAATTTGTGCGTCATTGCTTTCGAGTGCCTTGGGTTAGGTGCGAATGTAATAAGTAAATAAATAGGTTATGTTAGGTTCTCTTTTGACCCTTAATCCGAAAATAGCAGCCCTTCGCAGGGCTCCGACAACCTTAGTTTATTAAACTAGTGTGATGAATGTGGAAGTTGGCAGTGCCATACACACCGATGTTTGGAGATTTTTTTTTCAGAGGAAACCAAGTATTTCCGGCAAGTGAAAATGGTGAGGGGGGTTTCAAGACCTCCCCTGCTCCCTCTCCAATCACTCACAACCCCTAAAAACGGCGACGTATTTCGAAACCTTTGCCATAATAATTATACCTATAATAACAATAAACATCCATAAATAAATAAAAGAAATCAACTTTTACTAAACTTCAATTTTCTCGTAACTCGCTTTAGTTGAGATACGGCTTTTGCGCTTAGTAGAGCAGTATTGTGTTTTTTAGAGTACCGTAGTCAAAAATTTAAAAAACGGAACCCTTATAGATTCGCAATGTCTGTCTGTCTGTCCGCCCGTATGTCACAGCCAATTTATTGCAAAACAGATTTGAAAACTGGCAGGAATGGAATTAGATGTAGGTATTCTATGAACTGCTTCACTATTTTTATACAAAAACAAAACAAACATAATAATGGAACTGACTTAATTATTTTTATCATCTTACGGCACGTAGGTATTTACCTACTTTCGTCAACATTTAATACCTATAACGTCTAATGTAAACCAGTTTTGCTCATGGCTGCACCGAGAACAAAAATTGCGCTATGCCTATATTGTACAAACAGATTGATGTATGTAATATAAATTTTAATATCAGTATCTCAATTCAATATGCTAAAACGTTTTGCTTGCGATTTTGAAATATTGGAATACGGATGTCGCCAGAATACGGCCGCACATGACGAGAATGAAGGGGGGCGCCCCGCAGTAGACGGAGCTAAGCTCCCTTCACCTCCCCTGCTTCACCCCCTCATTTACCAAAACAGTCGCTTAGGACAGCGCCTTAACGGTGGGCTTGCCGTTTTTGAACTGCTTCTAGTTTTGTGACACAAATTGTTGTTTCGAAGTTGGTGTACTTTGTATCAATTACTTGAATGTTTGTAAAGTCATAGTGCATATTAGTATAATTCCCTTTTTAATACTCACAATAACATCCTGGATGTATTCATAAGTAATAACGACTGCTCTTTGCGAACTCCTGTCGATGTATTACTACCACCTGATCCCCACCATCCAGCATTCTTCGTTTTAATTCCCTCACATGGAGATACTAGTGGTATGAAACGCAAACAAGTTAAAATACATAATTATTACAAAGCTAATTATGAGGATATCAATAAAACCTTGTCAAAATAATTTGGACCTCTATCTTACATAATTTTTCAGGGGACAAATCTTTACAAATCGACACCTCCTACGTATAACATCGTAACTGACAAAATGACGGAACTGACATTTTTAGATTTTCATTTATCTTGTAACAAAAAATAATAAAAACAATATTATTTACAATGGAACCAAAGATATGAAGACTGCATATAATCGTATCTTCATCTTTAGCGTAGTAATATATTGTATAGCGCAACTACGATACAGTACGTGGGGAGCGGGATACCTGTGAGCCGCGCGACCCAATGGTAAGTGTAAGTTCCGATAAAATACGCGGGAGAAGGGATGTTCGTGGTTGCATTGAAAGAAACGCTTTGATTCATATTATTTATTGGACATATAAGATAGTATGGCTATCAACTATGTCATCTTGATCGTCTTACAAATGATTGATGCTGTAATTGAACCGTTTAAACAAAATGATTCGTTTGACCTAAAAAACCAAACGTTAATAATTAAAGTTTTTATAATAAAGTGTGTACCATTAACTCTTTTGTGGCCGTTGTACGAACGTGCAGGGTAATTGGAATGTCTTAAAATATTAATTACAAATAAACAAAATAATTGTCTGAAATAACATAATACCCACACTAAAATCTCGTAAGTAGGACTTACTGTAGTATATATTGGTTCCCCCCCGTGGGATCTCCACCTTGTCGTGGTGGGGGAGCTCAGTAACCGTGGATTGGTCACCCGCGGTGAAGCTAAGAGGGATCCAGGAGGGGAAGCTCCGCGTGGGCTTGACGGAGGCCTGCGCAGGATGCGTCCAATGGTGCGGGTGCGAGGGACAGTTGTTCTGTCCCTCGCAGTCGGGCACGGTCGCGGGTGGAGAGGCGTGTCGGTGTTGCGTTGCCGCGTGCCCTATCTCCCGCGACCAAATTGTGGCGCACCATCGTTGCATCGCGGTGGGGCCGCAGAGGAAGAGGAGATGCGGTGTTACGTTGCCGTCCTCCCTATCCTCTGCGGCCGCTGGGTGTTTTGGCGGCGGAGCCCAACACCTTCTTCGGGGCCCGCCTGACCATCTGGTGGGCCAATGCCCATCGGGGATCGGCGAGGAATACTTATACGATACCCTACCCTCCGACACACAGGTACATGAGGAACACGGGTTGGTTTTTAGTCAGTAAGAGTCTGACAGTCCCCTTTGCCCTTCCCCCCCAGGGCGGAGGGACTCCATGAGGATTTTCCAACCCGACACCAAAAAAAAAGTATACATTGGTTTTAGATAATTTTCAACTATTTAAAGTATGACTTTCAATTATTTACGCCGGACTTCGCTAGTCCTAAGTTATGTTTACGATATTTTACATCAAAACAAAACATAAGTTACATACTTACTTAAGTTACTACTACTATCGTATTCGCTTGAAAAAACCTCAATAAAATGATTAATTTTGTTTTTGAAAATCACCGACCCCTTTTACGCAGATCTTGATGATATAAAAGGAACGGTGGATATTTTAACTGATTCCGAAGAAATACGCCATAGTATGAGCTCCCCTCCCCCCAAAGTAAGTAACCGTGAATTGGAATAATAATAGCACGTTTCTAACATTTATACCCTAACTTTAAGGGTTCAAGTCAATTTGAAACATAATTTCTTAACTTAATTTAAAATTAAAACTAGTAAAAGACCAAAATAATGTCAAAGTTTCTATTTTTCTCTCTCTCTCTCTCTCTCTCTCTCTCTCTCCTTTCTACCTACGTATCCATTCCTCTGTACAGCTAAACATCTCAAACACTGTATAGGATATAAACATCATGTTGTGAAAGGTACTAACCCATGGGAAAGTTACGATTATGACAATGTCACGCGTACAAAACTGCGGAAAAGAGCTATAATCATACCTTTTTCTTTCTTTTGGAACCCAGTGAAGATTCTCTGTTAACTACTGAGAATATAACACGCCATTCATTCATTGCACAATAAATCTATAAGATTTTGATTATGTAAACAACTTTTGTCCTTGGCTTGTTGAAAAAGTTATTTTATCACTACTACCTTCTGAAGTTTCACTAATTTAGTTAATACTCAGCTAGCAAACTGACTTCCAGGAAAATAAACACTAAACCCAGGAAAAACAAGTGAAATGTCGGACGTCGACATGCTGCCGAATGGAAAGGCAACAAACGGAAAATGCTACGAAACTTAGGCTATGAGTAACGATGGTGCTGTAAGGCATTGCAGCATACTAAATAGTTTCTTGAAACTTAGTAATAGATTTTCAATAGGTTTGGGTATTTAGGGAACCGTGAAAAGCATGATGTTATTTGTGTAAGATATGTATGCGATCATATAACATGTTTTCAACTAGAAGAATCTCATTAGACTCGCCAAATAAACCTGAAGATCCTTATATCATCCTCTTAGCATTATCCCAGTTAGAACCCGGTGTCTGCTTTGTAGTCTAAACGAATTTGACTGAATATTAGCTTTTACATAGAGCGACTGTCTGACAAATGGATAGCTTTATTCTATGGTTTAGACTAGTTTCAGTTTATTCATAAGTACTGAGTCCCTAAAACGACTGTCAAAGATCTTCATAACAGCCGCGACCGACGGCTTAATGTGCTCGCCGAGGCACGGGGCAAATGTTCCTTTTTAATTCAATACGCACATAACTCTGAAAAGGCATTGGTGCATGCCGTGAAATCGAACACGATACCCTCTGCAAGGCAGTCTGTTGGCATCTCCACTCACTGCCTTTTCCGCTAGGTTATTGCTTTATGTTATCTAAGCGTCTACTAGGAGATAACGTATACCTGATAATTTTTCGCTTGGTGCAAGTAGGCAGCCAATACCTAAGGCGAAAAAAATAATTATTTGATGAACATGTGCAAGTCTCAAATAATACTCAGTTCTCACCATGTTTTTTTTTTTACGTCTACCAGAAACTGGTAACCATAGTATTCCAAACAAAAAAATCCAATAAAATTCAGACAAACTTTCAATAACATTTTGTTCCTAGTAGTGATTACTCTTAAAATTAATAAAACAAGAAAATAAATCTTCTAATAAAGATACCATATCACGTTACCAAAACTACTGTAATAATAGATGGCAATGCCATTGGATAGTATTTTGAGTTCTTTTTTGATTATAAAATACATTTATTTAATGCAATGGAAGATATTTTATTTCATGTATTCCCTTTAATATTATGATAATTGTAACTTACGACACATTTTTATATTATTAGTTCCAATATAAGTAATCTTATACACAACATACATTACTTAATTCTAGATAAATGTCAACGTAAAAGATAGTAAGTACTACATACAATTAAATACGGCTGATATTTTCAAAGTAGAAAATCGTATGTGACTTTTAAGGAATTCTAGCAAAAATAACAAGAAATCTTACTAGAGGTCATAAACTAAGCCTAAAAATATTCAGTATGCTAATTTTGGTTTTAAAATTAGCTTATTTGACTTCACAAACATCAATAATCTGCATCCGTGCCTTTCAATGGCGATACTGTAAAGTTGATAAAATGCAGTTACGATATTGTACGTAGGAGGTGTCAAAATATTTTATGACACAATATTCTCCGTAATTAAAACACAGTACATGTACCTCTAACTGTGGTTAAGTCCTCAAAGTTTCCGGTATGGTTTTCACCCGCTTTAATACACATGTATAAAAATAAATCCAAAGCCTGGTTAAAGTGGAAAAAGTTCGTAATATATTTGATTATGAGCAATTCTCAAATATAAAACGAACCCAGATTTCACGCAGAATGTAAAAAATGTTACACTGGCTATATAAACATTGTCGAGGATAGTATTAAAGATAATGCAAAATATTTCTGAAAATTTGTATCCAATCGTAAAACGACTCCAAGTTTTCCTTCAACTATGCACTTAAAAAACCACTCCACTAGTGATCCTGACGGAATCTGTCAACTATTCTCAAGTTTCTTTACCTCCGTTTATCAACCTACCACACTAACTAATGATTTAAAGCTCACTGAAATGTATGCTGATAATTTTTTTATCAGAACAACATTTGTACAAAGGCGGACTTAATGCCGTAGGCATTATCTACCAGTCAACCTTTGGGTGATGCAGAGAAACATGTAATAGGTGCATTTCTTAAATTAAAAAGCATGACGAATGAAACAAAAACCTACTCATTAATATAAAATATAAAATGATATATACCTAATATACATACTTATACATACCATGAATATTTTAAACTTTCACTTTCACAATTTTATACATACTATAAATATTTATTTATATAAATAAATAAATATATTGACTTGGCAATGGCATTAAACAATCCAATTTATACAGGTATTAGTTATGAGATATTATATTGTGTTTTCATGCGATGGCCGAGTCAATACATTTATTCAAAACATTAAAGATTTTTAATTAACCGACTTGGTATTACATGGATCTCACAAGTTTTTACGGCCGCCAGACTTGGTATTTTTGACAAGTATTGTTTTTATGGGATATAATTTGCCATACCTATCAAGTCCTCGAATATTTGTCGACACCATGCTACTTTATGATAAGTGCAGTAATGTTTATGATTGTACTGAGATTTGTAACAAAATATGTTATTTGGTCTCGAGAAACTCAATTCGACGCGCAGTGCGTACTCAGTCTTTATTTGCTGTTACTACTTGCCGAACTCACGGGCCTGCGAGCGCCGCTGCGTCGTCTTATGACCAACTATAACAAGTATTTTCTGGACCTAGATTTATTCTCTATGTCTACTGGACAATTTCGGAACCTTGCCTTAAAGTTGGTTAACGCATAAATACCTCGTCCACAGCCTCTAGGTAGAATATAATAGTATAATATATAAGAACTAGCTTATGCATATAATATCGTGTAATTCTCATGTGTTTTGTTGTTTTCTTTTCAAATTACTGATTTGCTTTGTGATTTAACTTTTTCTGTAATTGTTTCTGTATGAGTATAATATCAGTCCGTACCACTATTTATAGTTATTTTTACATATATCCTGTGAATAACGTGATATATTACACAATTGTTTTCTTTTTGATCACATGTATGTATGTATAACTTATTGTGTAATTGTTAGTTGTTCCAAATAAAAAACATAAAATAAAAAAAGTTAAAAATAGAACGGGCAACAAAACTCGTGACCACTCTTTTAAATAGCCAATATAATGTATATAAATTTTATTTTTGTAAGGAGCTGCAACTGTTTTACATTGTACTTCATTACTTGTAAGAAATAATATTTCAAAAAAATTGCTACAGACATAATACCTAAAAAAATAATCCAGTTACTAAATTAAGTTAGCGTCCCAGTGGGAATATTGTGTAACAGGAGCATCACTTACGTCTTAAGGCGAGGATTTCCCAAAATACAGTGTTATCTAGCGTGGTCAAACGCGTTTTATTTGTAAATAACAGAGATTTAAATTGGGAAAAAAATATATGTTATTCTACAGCATTAGACCTTTATTTTTCGGCCATTCGAAACACGATTACTGTCATTTGATACGATAGAAAATAATCGCGAATATAGGTCTGTTTAAACAACTTTTCCCGTTTCATTTGAGTTGTATTGGGATTAGAATTTTCAAAAGTATACCAAAAGAAAGGTCATGTAAAAGCGGATGGTTTTCGGCAATCACATTATGAATTTTAATACGAGTATATACAAAAATATAATACCGAAAATACGTAATTTCCTACTGCCGACGCGCTCTCTCCGGCGTCGTTCAGTCCCAAGCGGGATGTAATGGAGACAGGACGTATCGCTCGTTTGCAGAGCGCACCGCAGGATTACGAATTATTTTATCGTCAGTTACGAATGTCATCATCACTTATTGATAAATATATTACATCTAGGTTGAGTTTGTAAATAGGTATTGTAAATTTTTAGTAAGTAATAATAGTGTATATAAGTAAGAAGTATAGTTTTAAAAATATCGTTTTGATTATTGGACAAGATAACGACTTGATAACAACAGAACAGCATAGTTAGGTAACAGTACTTTAGAAAAATATTGATTTGTTGTATATTGTGGATGATTTATAGTATTATTGTTGTATTGGGTACCTACCTAATACAATAATTCACACTTTTATTCTGTGTACCTATATACGGAAATAAAATGTGACATGTGCCTAAAAGCTATACAAGTGAATTTTATAGATACCTACCTACCTAAATAAATACAAATATCCGCAGTTACCTACTGAGTGGTATTTATGGTTACTGCCCCACCCTCGTGGGTAGTAGCGTGATGTTATTTGGTATAACCTTCCTCAACAAATGGGCTAGAGAAGCAAATAAATCTTAGAAAATGGCCTGCTAGTTCCTAAGACTAGCGGGATCAAAAACAAAAAATAATGAATTTCCGTGTATTCAATAATTCTATTGACTATTTCCACCAATAATATCATTGATTTCCACACTATTACCAAACACGGAACAATGGACACCTAATAATATTATAGTAATTATTTATCACGCCGAGGAAGAATGCACTGGTGTCACAGCTTAGAAAGGTAGGTAAGGTGTTCGGTAGGTAAGTACCTATATCAATTTGACCGACAAATAATAACGAAAACAAGAGTTTATTATTGGTTGGCGGAAAATAAGCGTTGTGGGTGTAGGAGTATCAATTCCTACGTATGTATGTATGTAAAATTTTAACTTTTTTTCACTAGGTACTGCTTGCCGATGGCAGCGCCGAAGCGCCTAAAGGAGATCACCCCAATTGGGCTAATTTTTATTTTGCCGGCCAATCAATAAATTAATTAAATTAATATATTACACCAAACTTCTAAGTCAATAGGCTTGTGTCCACTAAGAATAAATCGGTTTGATTGTAGTATCTATAGATCCATTATTATTTTAAGATGTCAATAAAGTTTATTATTTATTATAAAATGGTAAGATTAATGTAATTTTTAGGATTCTAAAACTAAAAAATAATGTTTTTATTCTTGTGACAGTGAACACCAATCAGAGAGCATTACGTCAAACAGTATGTCCACCATTCATGTTGTTGACGTTTTAGTAGTAAATACAACTAAAAAGTAAAAGTTTCTACCTGTCAAATCGAATATAACAAAATAAAAGTGGGTGCATCAGACCAGACTTTATTCACGGATTGTTTTGTTTTGTACTTTTTGATATCACTCAACCGCTATGATGGTTTACAGCGTTTTCGTGTCAAATTCAAAAAGGTTTTTAAAAAGCCGTAATTAGTAATATTGCTGATTGATTTTTGAAGAAAAATCAGGTATTTCAGTTTAACATCTAATAAAGGAACGAATCAATCGCTAATTACATTTCAGGATACAAGCGTATTCTCTGAGACAATATTTAGGTTTGAATGTATGTCTAAAAGTACCGTAGGGCAGTTTTGTTTTGACAAAAGTGATAAATCAATGAGGTGTAACGGCAGTCAACTATACGTTTTCAGCCTTACGTGAAATACGTGAGCCTTAAAATGCAGTGGACTCATTAAAAAAGTAAAAAACATATTTTTAAATACTCCTGACCAAATATAAAAATATCGTCTAAACCTTTAGTAGGAATGTCTATGAGCGGTCAGGTACAGATGTCTTGCATGATGTACAGGCATGGCACCATGTGGTTGAAGAGATGTTGCGTTGCGACGTTCTCACTTTCCAATGTTTCGGCCGGTTCTTGTAGAGAAAATGCCAGTCAGAAACGCCTGGATATCACTATAGTGACAGCAGCCGCAACCCTGTCCAAGAAACGGTGCTACAAATGTTGGTGGAATGCCCCGCTTATGCGTCCCAGCGCCGTGAACATCACCATCTTAAGCCTTTTCCGACCATTTTGGTGTAGACCTCTACAACAAATTCCTTTCCGTTCTGTTTTGGGCAGTCTTCAACCAATTACTGCCTGCTATCTTTATGATGTCTTTTTTCCATCTCATTTGCCGTTCCAGCTAGTCATTTACAATCCCATGGTTGCCATTTTAATATTTCCTTGCACCATGTTTCGGGATTTCTGGCTACATTTCCAGCCGCTACTCTTTTGGTAACATCTGGTACTAGACTTTCTTTTCGGAGCTATTTATTCTTCTTTCTGTCTCTGAGTGTCACTCCTGCCAGTTTTCTCTCCATTGCCCTTTGAACAACTTCAAGTTTCTGTAGCGCTGCCTCTGTAGTAACCCAAGTTTCGGATCCGTAGGTGAGCACTGGTAGGACGCACTGGTTGAATATTCTTGCTTTTTGTTGCTTCGTAAAAGCAAATGCCAGTTTATCGAAAGCAGCCCAACCCAAATGGATACGTGTATCAATCCTGTTCACTTGGTTTGCTTTGCCCATCTTTATTTCTTGCTCTAGGTATAATATACTATTTATAGAAGAATTCTAATCGGGTACATCCTACTGCAATTGTTATTCCGCTGGAGTTTTCATGTGTCATGTTGCGAAATGGCCGTAAACTGATCGCGGCCATTGTTACATAGACTACAGGCCCATGTCCAAAATGGATGGGTTATATGAACCACCAGGTGACGTATATAGGACGATATAAGAGCATCAAATAATAAGATTCAGCACTATGCCGTCACTTGTAAGCTGTCCAACTGAGTGCTGGTGAGAATTTGATTTTCCGACAATTTCCAAAAAATTACCGACTTTGTAGCGCACTATTCTTTTACGGCACTGCGCGCTTTCTTATTATTTATCATGGATCTATCGAAGCACATAATGCCGTACAAAAATATATGACCGAAATGCGTACTCACTCTACCTGCACTTTTGAATTCTCATCAGCACTCAGTTGGACAGCTTACAAGTGACGGCATAGTGCTGAATCTTATTATTTTATGCTCTTATATCGTCCTATATACGTCACCTGGTGGTTCGTATGACCCATCCATTTTGGACATGGGCCTGTAGTCTAAACAGTCGTACCCTCGCTACCTGCCCTGCCCATAGTCTGGTGCATGATGGCTTAGAACGTCACCGTCTCTTTCTGTGAGGCAGTAATGCTTATCAATCAGATATTTCGCTCTTGGCTTACTACCTGTCATTACCTGATGCCATTTAAATTGCAACATGCACGTTATTTTAGGCAAAAAAATACCAGTAATTACTTAGGATTTATTTTAGGAACAGAATAGATTCTTTGAGCTGGAATATAATCTCACAGACTGCACTTAGAACCTTAGTGTAGTAATAAAAAGTGTTTATTTCGTAATATTCTATAAGTTTATTTTAGTTGGCCGGCACCATTGACATATATTTAGTACATATATATCAATGGCCGGCACTTTTAGAATAGCCTTAATTTGTATGGAGCTGGGTGATCTCCTTTATTATGCATGCACGTGTGTTTGCATGAGTATATATTGCTATAACTATTACCCTGTAATAAAAATCTTGTGTATTATTGATCTTTTTCCGGTACTTTTTTGACAGAGTAGTATCTTAGAGATTGCATAGTTAAAATAAATATAACAAAATGTAATCATTGGTGATTAAAAGTAGCTATGAGTATATTACCCTTTATGTGTATTATTGGTTCTATGCCGTTGTTTTGCTGACAGTAGCAACGAATTAATTAATTTATATTAATCTAATCCTTTTCCCTAAGATTGATATCGAACAAGCGATACTTTCGCATTGCGAGCGATCATAAGTTTTTTTATAATTAACAACAAACATAATGTTCATAAAATTATCTACTGACTAGAGGACGCCAGCAGCTACGCCTGCATTTTTTTTTAAATTTACCCGTTTTGGCCGATCCCGTGGGAATTTCGAGAAATCCCAAATTTCAGCTTCCTGCGCCCAATAGTTTCGGCTGTAGCGTGTCTGTCAGTCAGTCAGTAACGCAAGGATTTTATATATTAAGATTACTATTGTCACTATAAACAAAAGCAATTTTGGAAAACTACTTTCGAATTTCATAAAGGTTTATTCAAAACAGAAACGTTGCAAATTATTTATACTCGATAAGTAAGTTTATATTTCAATTGATATACTGCTTCAATTTTCTATACTGTGGCGCGAAAGTGTTATACCTACATATGGCGGCAGTGGCGTTGCGTCTCGCGTCGCGCGATTGATCGTAATTATACTCGCGAAAGTCGCGAACTGGGGAAGAGGGGAGCCTCAAAAACTTTGAGCGCTCGGAAATCCTCGCCTTAACGTAGGCCATGTTTAGAACCATGGTGAAATTTGACAGTAGAACTGAAAGAAATAGAAAGATTTGGCACTCTATGACACACTGGCCAGACGGGTCATATTGATGTCGAGTTTTGTATCCATTCGCAAAGATATTATTTAATTCGTATGTACCAGAAGCCAAGCCTGCAGAACCTGTACTTAAACAACAATAGGTATAACTGATAAACATAAAATTAATATATATTCTTTAACTAGAGTGAATGGAGCTCTGAAGGCGTCTATGAATAGCCAAAACGTGTCCAAACAGGCACATTTGGCTGCATAGAATGGTGTTAGTACCTACTCTTATGTATGGTAGTGATAGTTGGGTATGGCAGAATAGACATGAAAGTAGAATAAATGCTGTAGAAATGAGAGCACTGAGAAGTATGTGGGTGCTTCTTTGACTGACAGAGTAAAGAATTTTGTGAAAAGAGAGTGTTGTGGGGTAAAAGAAGATGTAGTGACAAGCATCGAGAAAGGTATGCTAAGATGGTTTGGGTACGTGGAGAGGATGGATGACGAAAGACTGACCAAGCAGGTATATAAGGCAAGTGTGGAAGGGACAGGACGAAAGGGAAGACCTAGGCGGACGTACTCTGACCAGATTGGAGACATCCTAAAAACAGGACAGGTTAGAAATACCCTGAACAGAAGAGCATGCATGAGGAATCTGATGGGAGTGAATGAAGCAAGAGAGATACTCGTTTGTCAGGATCGTTGCAAATGGCGTTCCGTAGTCTCTGCCTACCTCTCCGGGAAACAGGCGTGAGTCTATGTATGTATGTATCTTTAACTAGAGGAGGCCCACGGTTACACCTGCGTTATTTAAGGCTACTGCTCCGCTCCCATCGCTCAAAGAGTAATGTTATATAATAGCCTATAGCCTTCCTCGATAAATGGGCTATCTAACACTGAAAGAATTTTTCAAATTGGAACAGTAGTTCCTGAGATTAGCGCGTTCAACCAAACAAACTCTTCAGCTTTATATATTACTATAAGATATGTTAATATTGTAGGTAAATTACCTACACAAGTACAGAATAAATCATCGTACGTATTAAGCCATCCATCACCTTTTTTTTTTTACGAGGTGGAAAATCCCTTCGGATCTCCGACTCTTGGGGAAATGAGAGCCGGAGTATGTGGCGTAACCACTAAAAACCACCTCGACTTTCTCATGTACCCGTGTGTCGGAAGGTAGGGAATCGCATAAGCATTCGTCGCTACCTCTCGATGGGAAGCCATCTATTACCTGGCGCCCACCCTTACCGATATAAGTGTAGCATATCCTTAGATAATGCTGCATACTGAGACTGAAAACTCCAAAGCATTATGGAATTCTTCGAAACATATTATAATGATTTGTGTGCGTAGGTACAATTGGTATAAGCGAATTATCAACGTGACTGTCACCCCAAAAATAATTGTTGCCATCTTCACACTTTGTGACGTCATAATATTGATAATGAATAATTAGAAACTTACATACGCTCTGATTCTTTTACTCTCAATACGGCTTCAACCGTCTTGGAGTCGTGTCTTGTTGCGAGTAGGACAAAGTTCATCATCAATATGTTGTTCGCAGCGGTTGCTGTGTTTCTCCTAGCTGTCTCTGGTGAGTATTTTACTGAAAGGGGGTATTACACTTGACTATTCTCTTGCAGGTGCTGATACAATTGAGCATTCACTTGTTATGAGCATTCTTTAGATTATTACGTTACTGATATACATGTTATCGCTCGCATAATAATGCGCCCGGTAGATGGCAATAGGCTCGACCTGTATTACATTGGGACCTAAATATAACTGGCGAAACGTGGGTGTATAATGCACCTCTGCCTATCCCTTCGGGGATAAAAGGCATGAAGTTATGTGTGATTTACATACATGAGCATTTAGCGAGCATTCAAGTCTGTTCTGACGAACATTCTATCAAAAATTCAAATAAATTTGCTTCGGTCTTTTTTTCGATTAGAGCGTTCGCTAGAAAGATCGTGAAATGTTGTGTGCGATGTTTGGTTCTGTTCATTGTACAGTTCGACGAATTTAAAAAAGATTAATGCTTGAGATTCTGTTACAAGTGAATGTTTCAGTCTATCAGCACCGTAAGCATTTTTGCTGCACAACATTTCTCGGTTACTTTTCGTTAGGTAAATAAGAGACCGGTTGCAATAGTGCACTATTTGTCCTTCTTCTTTAATACAGGAGAAAGTTGTTATACTATTTGTATTTTATGATCTGTGATACAAAAATAACACTGTAAGTTTTATTAACATTAATCACACTTTTTAACGCCAAATCTCATTAATTGTGAACTTGGGTAATTAAGTCAACATTGTTTCGTAAGTTTAAAGAAGTATAACATGTGTAATCGACATTTACCGCGTTACTGTTCGCAATTATTTAAATAAAACGGAATTTCACTATAAATATACAATACATGATCAATAAATGAATTTATAGAGGTTTGAGCAAAAACGACATCTTCCTTAAATACAAACACAAAAGGAAATATTTTGGCCCTTACGGGGCTAGCTAATTTAACATTTAGTCCATTAAAAAGTTACATTTTGGATGGCATTCATCAGAGGACGCAATTATATTTTACAGATGTGTAGGGAGAGCTAGTTTAAAGCTTGACCCAAATTTGTGCGGTACTTTTCGTAACTTTTGTCCCTCGGCCGCCATCTTGAAAAGAGTGCGGGTGCAGATGGTTTTTCTTGATTATTTGGTAACCTATTGGTCGTACAAAGAATATTAACAGATTTTTGTTGCAAATTAAATTTTCTACGACTTTGGTCCTGAAATTATTGTCGTAAAACCAAAATTAAGAATTTATATTTTTATTATTGTTGTATTTTGTCAATTTTTACGTTTTTTTCCATTTTAACCGTGTGCCAAGATTTTGAGATGAGCTAGGATTTGGCACAGGGCCTGATCAAGCGCGTGTATTACATTTTTGATGGAGAACTTTGAAGGAAAGTCGCATTTTTGTCGGTAATTCATTATTTTCCATAATTAATTTTGATATCTCTAATAATTGGCCTGCAAGTATCCTCAGGGCATTAGGTTCTGCAGAATAAATTGCAGTTTTCTCTTCAGGTCAGACTATCAATTTCAGATGCCACGAATAGAGTTTGTTCTTATTTTTCAACCCTAGTTTTAAAAGGGTCGTTGTAATTAGTGAAAATTGGACCTTATTTTACTGCAAAGTCGCAACTTGGAAGACTAGCTCTTGTTTTGGAAGAAGTAAAGACATATAAAGTGTATTTTTTATTAATGAAGATGAAAAAAATTGTATAATTAAAAAAAAATTGTTGCAAATTTGCTACGATTTTCGTTTGTAACGTTGTTATTTTTCATTTTACGAATAAGGGGCGGAACATATCTGACCGAAGATGCGTCGAACGTATCCTCGGTCGCGTCTATTCCGTCAAATGAATCGGTACACATCTGACGAAAAATGCGTCGAGCGTATCTGCACACATTCGCCGAAGTTCGCCGAAAGCGTGGCTATTATGCACACATATAAATTTGTTCGTGCAGGGCCGTACTCAGGGCAGCTCAATATTTTACTGTCATATTCTTTTACCTAATCATTTTTCGTGTTCACTGATGTTATGTAGTCACTGAAGTCCTGTAGTTATTTATATTGCAATTCGAGTTTGACTATTAAAAATATGTCGGACTTCGAAGATTTTTTATAGTAGCCAACAAGCCTTATTTGAATATAATTATATCCTATTTAGATATGGAGGTTCAAAAATAAAAGACGATAATATGATTTGGTTACGGTTTTTCACAAAACTTATACAAATTATATACAAGGGGTTACAGACTACAGTTGCAGAGCAAGACACAAAATGTTTTCTATATAGGTATGTATGGAAATTGTTCGCGTGGACCTTTAGCACCTCATACCCAAAAATTGGCCCTCGATCCAAGCTAGCAAATATGCGTACACTCATAGCATATACTAACACTACATTATTCTACACATTTCATTTCTGAAAAAATAAGTGACGTCTGGCGGCCCTGGAATCTTACGATCTTAAAATCACCGATCTGGGAATGACATGGATATGGTATGTCCAATACCTAAGAATTTAGCGTGCACACCTACGAAATTAGCGTGCACACCTACGAAACGTTGGGCAAATAAACTGGCTGCCATTTGGGTTGTTCTCCAGAATGTAATCGATATCGATATGGAGCCGGTTAGAGGAGAATAATACATTTTGTAGTAAGTTACGTTTGTTAGTTTAAATCTTTTGCCAGATTAGTTTATTCCATAATGCAAATGTGGGCGAACATGGCAAAGCGAAAGACGACCCTTGTATGAAACATGTAACAAAATATTCTCTGAGAGCCAATATCGGTTTTTTAGACATATTTATACACAAAAACAAAATTATTATGTTCGATAGACAACGATTTCACAGCAGATGTATCACAAACCTTGGCGAAAAATATGGCGAAAAATAACGAATGACATTTCTAATAAAATATCGTCATGATTAATTTATTCAGTAAACTATGGCTATCTCTTTTTTCTGACAGAGATATCCCTAAGACAAAACGAGATAAAACTATGTTTGGTGGCTTTATGTCGATTTCGTATATATGTGTATTAAAAAAATCATGGCGAAATGTGGGTGTAATATTACACCTCTACCTACCCCTCCGGGGATACAGCCGTGAGTCTATAAAAATATAAAATATAATTATATATGTGAATAATGTAATTCTTCTATATGTACATACTATTTGCCCTCTCCATTTATATTCCTTACTCAATGGTCAAAATTCACGTGGTGCGTGGTGCGCGCGACGTCGACGGATAATCCGTTAGTACGCTCGACGTACTAACGGATTATCGGTCAGGTGTGAATGGTTGAACGTTTTTCTATACATTTGTATGTATTGGCGTTACGCGACCGATAAAACGCGACGGATCTTCCGTCAGATATGTTCCGGCCCTAAATGCTACGGAATCAAAGTTGTAGAAAATTTCATTTGTAACCAAATATAGTTTGCCAGATAAACTAGAAAACCCATTTGTACCACTTTTTCACGATGGTGGCTGCAGGACACAGGCTGCGACCCCACAAACTTGGATTTAATTTTACAATAATTCTACTCTTGACATCTATTAAATATATATAATAACTGGCAGAGCCAAAGCACACAGCCGCGACTATCTTTTAAAAATCAATAATGTGAGTATTGCAGAGGACCTGGAAGTAGCGACAGAATTTGAAATTTTTTTTGCTAATATACCTATAATGACAACAGAGTCGCTCAACTCATCTTCCATGTCTGCTGAAATAGTTCTTAGGGACTGCGTGCCAGATTTTGGTGCAGCCTTTGAATTTATTGTTCTTAGTGACGATGTTGTTGTTGGCGATGTTGACGAGTTAGAGAGCGATAGACAATGGATTTGTCAGTGAAGACTGTTTCATCTATTATTATCATATCATATGTCATATATATATCATAATTGCTATGCCCCTGAATTTAGCAGATAGCAGACAAAATAAAATTTCAGATAGGGATATCTACAAGCAAAATTAAGTTCTTAAAGTTTACCAAATTGGAAATTGTTTGTCGTTGATTTACCTAATTGGTGATAATAAATAATTATTTTTCTTGGTTGGGTCGCTTCTGCAATATTTCCTGACTTAATGAAATATAGTTAAAATGAATCTTTCTTTAAATATGGTGACACAACCGACCCTTCTAATTTTTGACCTCTTTCTGTATTGCCGACACTTAGTAAAACTTTTGAAAAATTAATTCTTAGCCAATTGCTCAGTTATTTTAATAGACATAATCTACTCCATGAGAAACAGTTCGGATTTACCAGAGGCCGTTCGACTACTGACGCAAAAGTTGAGTTACCCAAAAGTATCAGCTATAATAAATAAAAAGCTATAATAATAATAAAGCTATAATAATAAAGTATCAGCTTGGGAGAAGTTGCAAGGTGCATTAGGTATTTTTGCGACTTGTAAAAGCTTTGATTGTGTATATCATGACACTCTAGTCTGGAAATTGTATCATAACGGCATTAGGAACAAAGCTCTCGATCTCCTGGTTTCTTATTTGGGCAACAGAATCCAGAAAGTCCAGATTATTAAAAAACATCTCCAGATTCCGCCTTTAGAATGGGTGTCCCACAGGGTTCAATCCTCGGCCCATATCTTTTCTTGATTGACATTAACTATTTACCCTATTACCTAAACAAGAATCATGAGATTGAGTTCCTCGAGGATGATACCTCCTTAATTTTTAATATTAAACGACAACAGAGCAATTTTGACGTAGTAAACAATGCACTCTCTAAAGTTGTTAATTGGTTTAATATAAATAATTTATTACTTAATGATAAGAAAACTAAACTATTAAAATTCTCAATGCCCAATGTTAAACAGATGGAAACCAATATACAACTTAAAAAATCCAGAATTGAGCCTGTCGGGACAACCATGTTTCTAGGTATTATGCTTCATACCAAACTTCAATGGGGTCCGCATATAGAAAGACTTTCTTAAACTTAGTTCTGCCGCTTATGCAGTTAAGACAATAAGAGATATAGATACAGATATAGATACAGTTAGAATGGTTTATTTCAGTTACTTTTATAGAATTACTAGCTTTTGCCCGCAGCTTCGCGCGCGTTAAATTCGGGGTACTTGAATCAAATCTACTTTCAATCTCAAGTTGTGTGAAGACACTCCTGATTATTCTAAAGACTTCAGAAACTCTATAGGGTACAAAGTTGCTCGGTCAGTATTCATGACACTATATACCGCATTTATAATATAAGTAGAGAAAATTGTTTCAGCCGTTTAAGATAGTATATAATTATTAGTTTATATATGCGAACAATGTAATAACCGTGCATAATAAATATGACATTATGCATGATGTGTCAGTACTGACAGATATACGCACATGCGCACTCAATTATTATAGCGCATGCGTTCTTACTACCAAGAGGTAAATTTGTGCCGAACAAACTTCTAGCCTCCCTACAATCCCTCCCAGTTTAATTTTTGCATCTTATGGTAGCCTATGTCCGTCTCCATGCTCCAGTATATCTCTATATCAAATTTCAACAAAATCGGTTCAGCCGTTTTAGCGTGAAAACGGAACATACATACATACAAACATACATAAACACTTTCGAAGGGATGTCTTATGGGATTCTTCTCAGGGGGAATGCCGCAGACCTTAACCCAATATTCGTTCTGCAAGAAAGAGCAATAAGGGGAATTTGCAACCTCGGTCCTCGTGTTTCTCTAAGAGAAAAGTTCAGTGTGATAAGCATTCTAACTGTTGTATCGCAACATATATACGATAATCTGTTATATGTCCACAAAAATGTTGTCAAATTTAGAAAAAAAAGTGATCTTCACACTGTAAATACTACATACATACATATTTACATAGACTCACGCCTGTTTCCCGGAGGGGTAGGCAGAGACTACATAAATATAATATATGTAAATACTACACATAAGTATAATATTGTAGTTAATAGCACCCGCCTCCACAAAATAAGTAACTGTTTTATGGGACAGTGTATACGCTTTTATAACAAGCTCCCTCTAAATATAAGAAATTTGACGATAAATAAATTGAAAATTATTGCTAAAAATTGTGGTTATAAGCATATAATAAAATTTCCGATTATATAGACGACAAAAATGCTTGGGATTGAGCTGCTCTTATTTAACACAAAAATGTTAATCTGTACAAGCTGATCAATTTAAAATTGACGTTTCGTAAGCACTTTAAAAGTTTACACGAAATAAAGAATAATTTCATAAAATTGCGCCTACTGACAAATGCACGCTAACCCCAAAAAATGTAACATTTCAGTGGACTACTTATATAAAACGAAATCAAGTAGCTCACCTTCAATCAATAGAACTTTTAATTTATAGAGTAGTCAAACGCACTTAGAATTTTCGTAAATAAATGAAATGACTCCATAAAATTCAAGTACATATTGGAATAAGTTATGAGTATGAAAGGTCGATACAATCTGATATAAGTTTTTGGTTTTCTCAACTAACTAAAAAAATGCAATAGTCTTATCCAGGTTTTAAATTTAGCGCATTATATTATTATTTCAAGTAAGCGCTACAGGACGATTTTCTACCACTAATTTTTCACTAGTTTTTATTCCTATGTTTTCTAACTAGCGGTTATAGCTAAGTATGAGTACAGACTAAGTATTACTGAATTGTCCAGGGTACGAATCTACGGCGGCAATAACTATATGTATGTTTTGCTCATCTCTCATTACTTAATTACCTATCTTGATTTGAATCGAAATGAAATTGTTATCTCGAAAAACAACGAAATTGCAGAATATATAAAAGTTATAATACTTGATTGCTGAAACAGAGATAAAATTGTCCAATTAATATATGTTTATAAATATGTACATACTCATTATACATAGAAACATCCAGACCGAGACAAACATCCATGTTCAGGCACACAATTTTTTTGTAACCCGGTGGTTTAGCGGGAGTGTAACCGACTGCCATGCCTAAGGTCGCGGGTTCCATTCCCACTCAAGGTTATCCATTGTCTACTGAATATTGTAAAACTTCTGATTACTTTGGAAATGGATATTGTTGTGTGTAGGTGGCAGAATATTAGAATTGCTAAATTACGGTTGATATAAATAAAAAAGTTTTAGATACGTTATACTACGATTACGTTAAAAACACATTAATATTATATCTAAATAAAATTTATCCGCAACAAAAATTATATTATAAACGTTTATAAACATGATAAGTGAACGATAATAGGGTCAAAGACAATCATGCTATTTCAAAATAAAATAAAGCAATGTTTTAAATAATTATGTTTTGTTTAATAGCACCAAAATGCTTAAAATATGATGGCTACACTCTAAGCACACGAAACAAATTGCTAAAATAGATTATCTATGATATTATAAAATTTAAGAAATAAGCTGATTCAATTATTTTTTCTAGGATGTAAATCATATCAAATCAAACAATTTTGTATTAGAATTAGATAAATACAACAAATTATACACAATTTACGATACAAACGGTAAGGTTCACAGGTTCGATTCACACTCAAACCAAGTCAGTTATTCGGCCCATAGAGGCTTATATTTAGTAAAGTGGAAATCTCTTATGATGCTTATTGCACTCATTAACAGAATAATAAAATAATTTCGTTGCTGAAATCGCGGCACAAGTCTGCTGTTAATAATAATACAATTCAAATATTATTTTATCTGAATAGAGTTTAAGGGCCAAAATAACAGTGATTATCAATCTCATGTCATACAATAAACAAGTTCATATTATTATAAAAAACTTGGTAACGGATCAGGAACAGCTTCATGCTTTCAACATTAAAATTTAATTTATCGTTAACGAACTCGTCAACAATAGGTAATGCAAAATGCCAAATGTATTCAATAGGGAAATAATAAATTGTTAAATTCGATAGATTTTACAATATGATTGTGAACTTAGTAGCAATAGTACAATAATGTAATTAAGCTTAATAATTATAATGTATCATTTAAACATTCGTCAACAGTATAATAATATTTATTTTGTCAATCAACATTTGAAGTACTGTTTTTAGTTTATTTATAGGCAAAGAAAAAAACTGATTTAATTATTATTTTTAGGATGTAAATCTTATCAAAGCAAACAATGTTGTATTAAAATTAGATAAATACGTCAAATAATATATTATTACGATACAAACAGTAAGATTCGTTGGTTTGATTCCTGTTTAAGTCCAGTCAGTTATTCAGCCTATAGAGGTTTATATTTAGTAAACTGGAAATATCTTATGAGGCTTATCGCACTCGAATAATTTTGTTGCCAAAATCGCGGCACAAGTATGTTGTTAACAATAATACAATCCAAATATTATTTTATCTGAATAGAGTTCAAGGGCCAAAATAACAGTGATTATCAATTTCATGTCATACAATAAACAACTTTAAGTTATTATAAAATAACTTGATAACGGATCAGCAACAACTTCATGTTTTCAACGTGTAATGCAAACAATTTTGAAAGTGCTGATGCTTTGTAAGATAGGAATGGTGTTTCTCCAGCTAGAGGGAGGATGCTCTAACCAGGCTAAAATATGGTGATGAAGGTTGCCTATTAATTGTATACATAGTATTCACATGTGAGAACTTGAAAAGCGTGATTTAGGATCTTCGTCTCTTCGCAGTTCCATCGCTGTCCGCTAGATGTCTCCATTGTAAATCTTCACCATCGTACGATATATGACATCAGCTGAACGTACCTATAGAAACGATGATAAACTGATTTGAAAAACAAATCGCCAAAAACGCAATGGATCCTAACCTAGATGATTTCTCGATATTTCCAATGTTAAATTTGTTTCGTCTTCAGGTGTAGTGCAAGGGAGATATCAGTTGCCCGAAGGCATCACTGTACACAAAGTCATCGCCACATGGGATGAGGCTGATCAACACTGCAAGAACGAAGGTAAGAAGTTATTTTATTTCTTACTCTTCGTTAGCATCTATCGGTAGCGCTAATAGAGTGACTTAACTTGCCATTCGTAATAGATCGGCATAGTTAAGCAACGTTTACAGAGGTCGCGAATTAGATGGGTGAACGTAAGTTGTGGAATTTAAATCAGAGCGCTACCGTAGAGGGCACGTAAAATCAACGGTCCCTGTTCTTGTGTCAAGACAGGCATCATTAGGCCATATCGGAGGCATTTGGGCGGTTGATAAAACTCCGACACCAGAGGAGGCCACGTACTCACATGGAAAATAAACAGAAAACACTCTCCATTCAGGAAATGTTGAAATACTTTCACTGGTTTGCAACCTACGGCAATAAAAATGATTGCCAGATAACAGAAGGGAATAGGGTAGCTTCCAGGGTCAAAATAATTACATTTTATTTAATCCATATTTTAGATTATACAAAAAATATTGGAAACGTATTTTTTCTTTTTTCGATTAAATAAAAAATAACAAAGATATAGCCTATTAAAGTTACGTGTAACGTCACCTAGTGCGAAAAAATGCAGCACGGCGTGACGTTATACGTAACTTTAATGAGCTATATCTTAGTCATTTTTGGTTTAATTTACAAATAAAACATACGTATCGCTTATTTTTCAATAATCTAAAGGACGGACTTGTAATTTTTTTTTGTCAACTAGCCTATTGGTTTAAGTTGTGTATTTGCACCAACATACATACATACATATCGTCACGCCTTTTATCCCCGAAGGGGTAGGCAGAGGCGTATTTCTACACCCACTTTTCGCCAGATATACTTTAGTCCCACGTAATAAGGGGCGAGCCTATTGCCGTACCGGGCACATTTCCAGACTTCGTGCTGTTACTGAGAATTTCGTGACAGAAAAACCCAATAACAATGCCCGACCCAGGAATCGAACCCGGGACCTCCCGATCCCACACGCACATTTATGCCGCGAGACCAACGAGGCAGTCGTATAGGGTTTGATGTCGAGTTTTCCGTCTCTACGCAAAGATGGTATTTGCATCGTCTTTTCCCTTAGTCGCCTCTTACGACACCCACGGGAAGATAGGGGGTGGTGACACTTGTATTCTATGCCGTCAACCACACGGCTATTTTTTTTGCACCAAATGACTAAAAATGTATATTTTTATTTAACCATTTATAAATATAACTATTTCGTATGAAATAAATTTTTTATTACGTAGAGTAAGTCTGATTGCATCTAGTCTAGGATAAATTTGATGCTACCTTCGAGTTTGTTTCTTAACAGGTGCGGTGTTAGCCTCTCCGATCACCACGGAGGTGCTAAACAAGATGAAGTCCGTCATCGCAGCCCAAAACACTGAGTATTTCATCGGCACTAAAGCCTCTGACTTCTCTGGCGAATTCAAGTCTGTGGAAGGTTTGTATTGATAGCCACAAACTCATTTGCCAAAAAATCGCCTTCAAAAGCTAAAAAAAAAAGAAATTATTAAAGATAATTCAAAAACTACTTGTCGCATCCTGACGTCACATGGGACAAATTGAGAAGCACCAGCATTAAAAAAAACACATTACCCTTCCTTTTGGCTTCGCCGTAGTCGGGTAAAAAACATCAATATCGTTTCACCTAGTAAAAAGTTCTGAAGTAACACAAAAACAACCGTTGAATTATCGTACGGTCTTCTTTTTGATGTTGGTGAAAATAGGTATTATCATAGACCGTATGCATATATCCCTCAATCAAGGTCCGATAACTCAGTGGAGCAACAAAGAAATCTTGTATGAGCCCACAATGGGTAAATTTTCAAAATTGAGTGTGTATTAAATTGTTAATCTAGCTTACCGTGTGCTTCGTAGACTGCTTGAAGCCGTGAATCCCGCCTATCATTGAGCTTAAATAATAGATACAGGGGATGCACTGGTTTTGCAACAGAATATTGCTATCACTACAAGATTAGGGGACGGGTTGCTCCGTGAAAAGTCTAACACCCAAATTAAGTTTTATTGAAAAACCAGATTCCGAGAACATAGGCGAAGTAATATCATTTGTGACAATGCTAGAACGATTTGATGATGGTAAAAGAGCATAGAAACTATAACAGCGACAGATACAGAACAGTGAATATAACATAACACAAATGAAATTTTCGCTTCGCAGGTGTTCCTCTGGACAACATGACCGCTGCTGTGATGCTCATGATCAAGAAACTTGACCCTCGTGATGGCAACTGTCTGAGCATGGACCAAGACAGCATTCAGATTGTGCCGTGCTGTGTGAGGAAGCCGTTTATGTGCTATAAAGCACCAGCTCCTGCAAATAAGTGTGGCGCTAACAGTGAAGGTAAAAAAGTTGCTTTTAAGTCGCAGCGACCCATATTTTTGCCGACATATCTGTGTAATGTATATATACCTACAGATTTTTTTTCGCAACTTAACTGGTAAAGTGTGGATGTGTAATACAGCTCTGCCTACCTCTTCGGGGAAAAGCGTAAAGTTATGATTATATTGTTATTTATTTAAGAACACGACTTACTACACCTTGGTTCCCAATTATTATTCTAGATACGTATTTTTGTCTTTATTTATAATGAACTTCTATCTGTAGACTAGAGGACGCCCGCAGATTTGTCGGCACACCTTTTTTAAATTTAACCTTTTCTGGCCGATCTCGAAGGAATTTCAGGAAATCCACCTCTACCATCCTCAAGGTCCCCAAAAAGGGGGATGTTCCTTGAAGACCGTAGCGCCAAGGGAGATACATTCCAAATTTTGGTTTCCTGTGCCCAATAGTTTTAGCTGTGCGTTGTCTATCTGTCAGTCCTATTTGACAGAGAAGCACTAAGAGAGGATTAATGGAAATTATATCCAAAAAGGTGTAAAATAGTCACACGTGCGCAGAGCCGTGAGGAAATTCTAGTTGAATAAAATAATTTCTTTGCCACAGGTTACACATACTCCGAGAGCACAGGCAGCTGCTACAAGGTTCACAGACAAGATGAAAAATCTTACGATGAGGCGTTAGCGACATGCGCACGTGAAGGTGGACACTTGGCTGTCCCCGACGACTCCAATGAAGCTCGTGAGCTTAAAATAATCAGTTTGGATGCAGAGCAATCGTTAAAGTACATAGGAATACGTGTTTACTCGGGCCACAATGATTGGAGAAGCGTCACCGGTAAGTTTGAATTCATCATCATCATCAGCCTTTTGCAGCTTTTCCATTGGCTCGCCACTTAGCTCGATTTTCGGCTTTTGGTGTTACACAGTGCAGGTTTGGATTCCATTTAATGTAAGTATTTGCTAGTTGTAAGTATTCTTTTAGTTTTTTACTATAAGCAGTTTTCAACGGTGGCGTTTCATTTGGAGGATAGGCAGTCAATAAAAAAGCGATAGTCGGTAGATTATACTGTCCTACAAATACGTATTAGATTTAAAACTTTTGCGACTTGTATACAGCATATTATCAGATAACAGAGGTATTTAGGAATCAAATAAGTTATTAAACGCAATTCCCCCACCCGTTAAATAAACGTGTAAGAGTTGTTGGTTACTTTAGGATGAAGGGTTCAACATTTGAAACGATACTCAATGTTCAACGTATAATAACATTATACATTTTACTAATTCTTTAATACCTGAACTAATTATACATTGTATCACTGGCACATGTAATACCGAAGCTAGATAAAAAACCCCTAAACTAAATATAATAAAGAAAATCAGTTCAATAGTTGAATACTTTAGTTACTTTTATAATTGAGCCAAATTGGGCTGTCGTATTAGAGAAATATACTATTCCATCTAATTATACGGGCTTACAAGACGATGCTAAGCTTTGCTTTTATTTCATTCATGATAATTTGTAATAAAAACTTATTCTTACATCACGGACTTTACACACATACAATCATCGGACACAAAGAACATCCATATTCGATACAACAAATTGTGGATCCCAGGAGTGAGTCTCGTATGGGACACAAAACTACGTCTTTCGGTGCAGTGCTAAACAGCGAAGCTATTTCAAGTCTGGGTGTTCATACTGTTCATTGTGTCCGTTAATTGTAGAATTGTAAAGACTCTCGTGACACAGGATTTATTCTTAGTGCAGGAGTTGTCTGGAAAAAAGTCGTCGTCGTCAAGTTAAAAAAAATATTTAGACCACATTGACAACCGGTTGGTGTAGCAGTTCCAATTTCGATACCTGCTCAATTCAAACATTTGTGTCCGTAAATATGGATGTTTGTCTTGGTCTGGTTATGATTGTATGTATATAGGTATGAATAATATGTTTATCCATTGTCTAGTACCCATACAGCTCTGCTTAGCTTGAGACTAGATGGTGTGTGTGTATGTGGTAAAATATTACATACTGTACACTTTCTAATTACGTTTGTATTTCCAGGTAAATCAATAGACCAGATCTACCACGACTGGCGCAACGGCCGTCCCGATGGTACACCAGATTCTAGGTTCTTCTGCGCCTTGCTACTGCCCAGCGGTAAGATCGATGACTACGGTTGTACGAAACAAAGACCATTCATCTGCGAAATCGAACCGACGAACTAAACCCTAAAATTAACTAAACCCTTCAAAAAATGATTTGAAACTAAATAAAGGTGTTTTTATAGCAAACTTGTATTTATTTTCACTTGTCCTTGTGTCTGATACCCACGGTATGAAATGTGATAGTGACATTTTGTATTCTTAATCCGTCACTACACGAAATTCTTTAAAATATGGTATTATTAAAGTTTTCATTCTAAATTTACAGTAACTTTTCTGACGCAAGACTTGTTCTTTAAACACTCGTGCCCTTTGCACATGATATCTAGGAATCGATAAAAATTGTAACTAAGATTTCTTCTGGAATATCGTGGGCACTAGCAATAACTCTTGCTCATATACGCCGGCAAAAAAGCTTAATGGCGTGTAAAAGCTTTCTGTTTAGAGGCTTAAACAAGGAATGTCAGAGATCTATTTCACGAGATTCTTTCTCCCATCGCTCTTTAATATTCATGAATAAGTTATGCATCATCTTGTAAAAATAATCAAAACCGTTTAAATGTTCGTGACTTATCAAGGTAACATGCTTATGAACGTAAAATTTATAGATAACTTACATAACGATTTTACATTTAATTTTGCAATGCAAGAGCGTAGAAGCATTAGAAAGAACGGCCATTATAACTCTTGGCCACTCTTTACCATCGCCAGATTTACAATTTTATATGAAGAACATAGACTGTATTTATTTAAGGAGCTGCGCTGCTGAGCTGAAAAGTTTGTTATTACTTATATCATACTAAAGATATTTATTAGCTTTCCAAAGTAATCAAAAACAATTGATCCCGGGTCCTTTAAGCGGAGCCTGAAAAAGCTGTTCTCTAGATGAGAGCCATCATGCCATAATTATTGTGATATTAAGATGATGACTTTTTTATGGGACTCCATGACTGCTTAAGATGGGCAACAATTGTATACTCGGGGACACAATGCTTCTCTCTCCCATAATGGCTTCACACACCGTTAGCATCGCCATGGCTGATGCTATCCACCAGGCATCATTGCCACAATTCCCTTGGTATGAGGTTGGCAATTCTCTCCATGTTATCCACAGTACAGTATTGCTGCATCTGCCGAGTACTACTCTCAGTTCGTTGAATACTTTGTTTTACTTGTTTGAGCTGCCTGGTTTTCCATTTGGTCTTAATACCTTATAACCTGAGCAGAGGTACATCGAGCAAGTTTGGCGCGAGACATGACAAGGAATTGCTACAAACGTCTGAAGATTCTATTTGTCTTTATATAACACGACATCGCCGGTGATTCAACCAGCATGAAATATGCACCCATACATTTCTCAGCAATCATACTATCTATTGGTGATAACGTTATAAAATCCGTTTGGTGCTTTTTCAGTTTATCCTTTCATATAAACAGGATGGGCGGGGTACTTTATTTTATAATGTAGTTAACTTCTTTTTTTGTTTATAACTTTCCTGTTATACTTGTCACAAAACAGGTAACAGCTACTACTCGTGCTGCAACTCCAGTTAGCGCGCCAATCTGTGTAACCTGCTTCCCGTAAAATATGTTCACTTGATTTTTGAACAAGTTAAACAAGAACGTCTATCCTGTTGCAGCGCCCCACGCTTTTACAGTCAAATATTATAATTACAAAAAAAAAAATAGTTTTACACTTCAGCCCAGAAATAGAAACAACTTGAACGATCTATAAACAATTATTCTATACCTTATTTATGTTCTATACATAATGTTAGTGTTTCCTTATATACTAGTTACATATGTATGTATGAATAAGAATTTCCTTGAATGATCAGTGTCCAAAGAATGTTACGGTTTTAAAGGAAAGCAGCAGAATAAAACATTATTTTGATAAAACCCAGTACGGTGCAAAGTCAACCGATTATTCAAAAGCCTGGCACTTGGTTCAAACGACATATTCATATTTAAATTTATGACTGAACTTTAAATAGTTATGGCCGTGCTATGCAATATAAGTTACTTTTATTATTCCTTCACAGCCAGGAGGCTTATTAGTTTGCGTTATCATGTTGTAAATAATAAGAGTGTATTGTGTACTAGAAAGTTTTGAGAGCAGTTTAAGAGAAATTTTGTACACCGTAGTTTTGGCTATTTATTATGAAGATACATATCTCCGTATCTCATCCTCAAATTTATATTACGAAGGAAAACAATGTGGAATTTCTTCAAAATAGTTGAGAGAACTCTTCAAAGTAAAGCAATGTAGGTCTTGCGTAAATTGGCTTATTGAGGTCATGTTGGTCTAAATTGTATCACTAACTGCGACATAACTGTCCTCGATGATCTAATGACGACAGCTATCCTACTTGGCAATGTTGAGATAATTTGTGACAAACTTAAACCATATAATCATTTTAGGATTGCACAAATTGCTCAAAAGTTTAGACGGATTTTTTATAGAATATTCTTTATTGTTTACGTTCGCCGTTCGTATGTATTTTAAAAACATGATAACATTGCATGCACACATGTATATTCAAGCATTTTCCTAAGCCATCAAAGGCTGGCTTAGGAAACTTTTATGCGACGAAAACATCGCATAAAAGTTTTCGTGTTGCCACAATCTAAAATCAAGCAAGGCAAATATTTTTGAATTTCTTCCTCACTAGGGAAAAATCCCATATGCGTGGCTGGCAAATTTTGACCCATTTGTAAATTGCATCCATGACACTTTTCACAGTTTACTTTCTTTATTTTTTGTCACGACGCGACGCGACGTGCAGAAAGTATACTGTGATAAAAATAGACCAAATATCTGTATATAAAATTGTGAAGACTGCCTCCGTGATCCAGTGGATAGCATATGCGACTGCTGATCGGAGGTCTCAGGTTCGATACCCGGGTCGGGCAAAAGTGTTACTGGGTTTTTCCGAATACTCAGTAGCAGCCCGGAGTCTGGTGATGTGCCCGGTAACGGCAATAGGATCACCCCCTTTTACGTGGGACCTAAAAAAATATGGCGAAATGTGGGTGTAATATTTACACCTCTGCCTAACCCTTCGGGGATATAGGCGTGAGACTAAAAAAAAAATTCTTGCGTTACTGACTGACTGACAGTCAAGCTACACCCAATACTACTGGGCAAGAAGCTAAAATTTGCCATGTATATTCCTTGGTGACTGTAAGGGTGCACTAAGAAGGCTTTTCCCGAAACTCCCACGAGATCCGGCAGAAACAGTTGATGTGCAGAAGTAACTGTGAGCACCCTCTAGTATTATATAAATTCTCTTAAATAACAAAAAAGTGCATATATTAATAAAATTAATCAATTTTTACTTAACTTCAATTATCGCTTTCATTGAGATATCTACCGGTTTTGCGCTTAGTAGAGCAGAAAGATGATAAGAGTGACATAATTATTATTATTTACAGACGAACGGTTGGCGCAGCGGGAGTGTAAGCGACTGCTACGCCGAAGGTCGCGGGTTCGATTCCCGCTCATGTCAAACATTTGTGTACATGAACAATGTTTGTGTTGTTCTGGGTGTTTCTATGTATAATATGTATGTATTCACAAAAAAAAAGTATATAAGTAGGTTTATCCATTATCTAGTACCCATAGTACAAGCTCTGCTTGGTTTGGGACTAGATGGTGATGTGTGTAAGTGGTAGAATATTATTATAAAAAATAGAATATTAATATGATCTTATTAGGATCGCCGAAAGCCAATAGATGCCAGCGGCTTAAGGTTGGTCTACGTGGAGAGGCTTGGGGGAGGCCTATGTTCAGCAGTGGACGTCTTTCGGCTGAGGTTGTTTTAAAATTAAAAGTTGAGTTGCTTGGCGTAGGCTTAATAATATTATATTGTTGAAATTGAAAGCCCCGCCTAATATTGCCTTCGAAAGACTTCGACAAGGTCTAACTATTTTAGACCAGATACAAGAAGCAGGATAGCGGACAGATCTGCATCAAATCTGAATGTGATGAGAAAAAAATTAGCTAAAGCTAAAACTAGAACAATTGATATTAGAATAGTATAGTGCACATATAGAAATTGAAAATTTAAATTCAGAGAACGCCACTTTGAAGCAGGATTTAGACAAATGTAAGAAAACCATAAACTTCAAAAAGGTTGGAATTAAGGAAATACAGACAACTGCGAAACAAAGTAAGCCTAGTAACACTAAATCTCAAAAAGTAAAAATAACCACAACAAAAAAAATAGCTGAAACAAAAACCCAAAATAAAAATACCAAGAAAGACGTAGTGTCGGAAGAAGTCAGTGTGATGCTATTAAAAGATGATGCAACTATAAACACAGTGCTACCACCTGATGTAACTACAAACACAGCGTTTCTATCGGATGAAACTATAAATACAGCGTTACTACCTGATGCATCTATAAATACAGCGTTACCACCTAATCAAAATAATAACATGCAGAAAACTGAGAATCGCCCTAATAAAAAAGAAGTAACTAAGCAAGAACACGTAGAGTCGATTATTAAAGAGGAAAATCCAAAACACAAGGTTTTAATTCTAGGAGACCAACAAGGAAGAGGTCTTCAGCGAGCATTATCGTCACTTTTAGGTAACGAATATGAAGTGTTAGCAATATTTAAACTTGGTGCTAAACTAATTGATATAATAGACCCAGCAATAAAAATGGCCCAAGAGTTTTCTAAAAATGATTATATTATTATAGTAGCTGGCTGTAATGATAACAACCCTAAAGAAACACTATCCGTGTTATATTATATGTTAACAAAAACCAACAATACAAATGTTATAATTAGTGAAGTTCCATTTAATAAATATATGAATGAATATAAGCTCAATGAAGAAATAAAATGTTACAGTTATCAATTTAAACATACATTTTTTGTAGATATGGGCTATTATACATATATACCAATCAGGAAACAACGTATTGTAAATATAGTACAAAGAATACTTAAGGAAATTCTTCGAATTGGTTATAAAAAAAACTATCAATGCTACGTTAAAAACACTAATAACAACGTAAAATTAATTACTATTGATAAATTATATAAAGATACTTAAACTCAAACTGATGAATATTATAATATCAATTCTAATGATAAAACTATGGAAAATACGGCCTTTTTTTGAGACTAACATTAGTAAACTTTCGGTGTACCATCAAAACATTCGCAGTCTAATGTCAAAATTATATGAACTTCATATTATGTTAGATGAACTAGAAACCAAACCCCAAGTATTATGCGTTACGGAAACTTTTATTTGTGAAGATTCTGAAACATTCATAAATCTCCCCAATTACGTAAAAGGCGCTTATTCTATACGTAAAAATAAAAAACGAGGTGGCACTGCGATCATGTTGCAAAGAGATATTGAATTTCAAATTTTAAATTGGGTTACTGATTATTGCTTTGAATGTTCGGAGGTTTATGTAAAGCCAAACAAAACAATTATTATTTGTGTGTATAGAACACTAGATAGCATAGTATCAATTTTTTTCGAAAAATCAGATAAAATATTACACAAACTATCCAAAACTGATAAAAAGATGTGCCGAAGTGTAATCTTTGTAGGCGATTTCAATATTGATCTATTAAAGGATACAGCCAATACAACAAGACTTAAAAACCTAATCGCAATATATAACATGAATCTTGAAATAAAGGTCCCTACTCGTGATCAGGAAATTACATTACTATGACAACAGAGTGGATTCCTTTTACACGACCATCCGTAAAAGATGCGCATCCTTGCTCTGCAGAGTGCGGGCCAGCCCCAACCGCGTCTTGGCTATGATAGCTGATAGGCTTGATTCTCACTACATGAATCATTGCTCCCGGATTCATGTGGGGAGAGACTGACATACCAGTCTATCTTCTGTATCTTTTAGTTTTTAAGAATACTAACATTAGTTTGTAAGTACCTATGTAACTAACACTTTCGAATGGGCCTTTGTTGTCTAAATAAATAATAATAATTATTATTATTATGGAGTTAAGAACACTGCTTTGGATCTCCTAACATCATATTTGAGTAATAGGATACAGAGAGTTGAGGTAAATGGAAAAGTTTCTATGGGTTCAGTAGTCACAATGGGAGTGCCGCAAGGTTCAATTCTTGGTCCATTCATTTTCCTTGTATAATATATTAATGATTTGTCATACATTATGCATAATAATGAAGAGATAGTGTTATTTGCTGATGATACATCACTTATTTTTAAACTAAGACGACAACAATCAAATAATGACGATGTAAATAACGCTCTCTCTAAAGTAGTTCAATGGTTTACAGCTAACAATTTACTGTTAAATGAAAAAAAAAAACAAAATGTATACGATTTTCAAGACCGAATGTAAAACAAGTTAAACCTAACATATGTTTGAATGGAGAAGAGTTGGATCTTATAGATAACACTGTATTCTTAGGCATAACCTTAGATTCTAAGCTACAGTGGGGCACACATATAGGTCAGTTGTCGACTAGACTTAGCTCTGCAGCGTACGCGGTTTACAAAATTCGTCAGTTAACTGATATAGATACGGCTAGATTAGTATATTTTAGTTATTTCCACAGCATAATGTCATATGGCATTTTATTATGGGGCAACGCAGCTGACATTCAAACTGTGTTTGTACTGCAGAAGCGGGATATTCGTGCAATCTACAGTCTTGGTTCAAGGCATTCACTGAGGGAAAAATTTTAAGAAATTAGGATAATGACTGTCGCATCTCAATACATTTATGAGAACTTGTTATATGTCAGGAAAAATATAAATATGTTTTCTAAATTCAGCGACATTCATAAATTAAATACAAGAAATAAAAACAAACTTATTCTACCTTCAACTAGACTACAAAAAATAAGTAACTCATATAAGTGTTAAAGCATACGTTTTTACAACAAAATTCCAGGCAATATTCAGGAACTAAGTATTAATAAATTCAAAGTATTTATTAAACAGAGCTTGTGTTCAAAAGCTTATTACACAGTTAAAGATTATTTAGCAGACAAAAATGCTTGGAATTGAGTTTAAAAATTATGAATTTTGACATGTTGAAATTGATTAGAATGACATGATATTTTTATTTACATTTGTAATACTTATATTTTTGCAATTTGACATTTTTAATTTGATATTTGTAATTTTATGTTGACATTGTTTGATTTGACATTGTTATTTTATTTATTTTCTTTTGACATTTAAAATTACTTAAGTAATATATCATTATTCCTAAATTGACATTCAATAATATTTTCTGATATTTTAAATATATGACATTTTATTGTTAATTTTTTTATTATTTCTACTTATTGTTTGCAAAATGTATTTTACTGTGTATTAGCATGTAAAGTTGTGAGTACGATGTGGGCATTATTAAACATATAAACAAATAGTTGTGGCAACCTGTCTGATGGCTTAGGCTGACATGCTTATGCATACACGTTCTGATGGCATGGAGGCATAGTGATACAGATCGTGCTGGCTCCCTCAATCAAGGTTGAGAGGTTGAGCCGTACGATTGCTGTTGAATGCGGGCCATCAGTGGGCCGAGTCAGTCAAAAGCGTCAGATAATTTCCTGCATTGTACTTGCATACTAAACCCTTTTTTTGTCTGCACTTTAAAAGATGAAGAAAAGACCAAAGAAATTGAAGTGACAAAAAAAAACAATGACTCTGAGTTTGTTTCGGCCTTTTATCTCAAGAAGTCATTTAGCTAGAAAAAGCCGGCATCATCTAGAATAGGGTTTTGACACGTATAAGTGTCGTAAACAACCAAAATGCAGAAATAAATATGTCTTTATGTCTTTACAGCAACCTCAAGTACGTGCATGGACAATTTCATCACTAATATAAAACATGTAACAACTAAAGTCATTAATACTGGTTTATCTGACCATTTAGCACAAATAATAAATACAAACATAAAAGTTAAGTTAACTTCAAAAACAAAATTTATGTACAAACGAGATTATCACCCTGTAAACATAACAACATTTAATTCAGTAATATCAAACATTAGTTTTAGTGAAAGGGTCACGGTCAAAATGGGCGTAAAACCAACAGCTTTAAAGTATAATTTATGTGAAAACTAATGACCATTACTTCATTTTATACTATGACGGCAATCACGCAAACAACCGGTGAGCAGAGATATTCAGTGTTGTTCAAGCGTATTTTTTATAGAATCCAAAACAATCGCTAATACAGCGGAGATAACACGACACGATGTTGTGCAGAGCTAGGCCAATGAAACCAATCTATTGGTTGGTAACCTAACGGAATTACTACATTCCATCCCTTTCTAACTTCTCTCTTACTCAGGCACCAACCAAAAAACAAGCGTGCGGGCAGGCCGGGCAATGCGCGTCAGTCGTTATTCATATTTAATTGAATTACATAGAGAGGAGTCATTAGATGATTTAAGGCGAGGACATATGTGAATTGGGCGTCATTAGGGGTAAATTAAAACCGTTTTTCTCCGTAATTGTTATAGAAAAAAAATCAAAAAAAATATGTCTTAATCTACATCATATAAAGCATTTTCTCTCCAAATCCTAAAATTAGTATTTTAAATATCTGAATAAAATATGCCAAGTAACCTCTGTTCTAATCAATCATAAGATTGTTTAAATTGAATCAGCCTCTTATATATTAGAACACCAAGAGCACCAAAATCGGTAGAAATGCGATAGTTGAGCATTACTGTACTTGCTTAACAGGCAGAAGAACAGTAAGAAGTTGTGCCCACATAGTTTCAGTTTTGTGGTTTTTAGGGTTAGGACGGCACAAGCCTTTCATTGCACCCGCAGAACATTTATTAGATGTTATAGTTGATGATAACCATTGATATATAATATAAAAGGTATCAATATATAGTAGTTTTTAACAAATATGTGTGTTTTATTTAACCAATGTTTGGGATTTTTTGCAGTAATACCCGGTCGATATTGGGGTTAATAAGTATATAGGGGGTATTTAGAAGTACAATAAAGTAAATTACAACACATTTTATTTCTGTTGGTTTTACGCCCAGCTCTCATACAAAAATGCCCATGATCCTTTATACTACTAACAATCCAAACGTAGCTTACAATCTATTATAACCTATGTTTAATTATTTTATGACCTATGTTTCCCTATACAACGAATAAGAATAAAAAATAAGGGTAAACGTTTTTGGACAACAAAAGGAATCATAGTATCATGTAAGAGGAAAAGAATCTTATTTGCAAAATTAAAAAGAAAAGCAGAAGACCAGGTTTTCTTAAAAACTTACCAGAAATACAAAAAAAAAATGTTATTATATTTAGACAAAGACAGGCAAATATTAACGTAATACATGACACTGAAAATAAAACTAAAGGAATTTGGAAACTCATAAAAAATCTAACTAATGTAGAAGATACTGATAAATTTATTAATTGTATAAAAGATAATAACGTAACAATAACAACAGCACAAAACATTGCCACTTGCTTTAATAAAAAATTCACACCTTGTAACTATGATCCAAATTTTGACGAAAATATTTCTAAATCTGTTGGGAAAAGTACATTAAACTCATTATTCCTGAAACCAACAGATGAGGCATGAACTTTTTAAACACATACAAGCTCTCAAAAGTAAGCAAAGCACCGGTAACGATGAAATCACGTCACATATTGTAAAGACTTGCTCTCTTGCAATAATAAGACCGCTTAATCACATTACTAATACAATGATAACGAGTGGAATATTTCCTGATAAGTTAAAAGAGGCGATTGTAAAGCCAGTATTTAAAAAAGGCGACAAACTAAATACTCATAACTATAGGCCTATTGCATTACTCCCAGTATTTTCAAAAGTCATGGAGGGAGTTATGTATACGCGTGTAAATACATATTTAGAAAAATATGAAATACTGAACAACGCACAATGTGGTTTTCGACAAAATCGATCAATATCATTAGCTTGATGCTATAAATACCAAAATGCCTGCAACCGCTATACTACTAGATATGATACGTGCTTTTGATTGCGTTAATCATTGCATTTTACTTAAACAGTTAGAACACTATGGAGTAAGAGGTATAGCATTAAAATTCATGGAAAGTTATTTGACAAACAGAAAACAGGCAACTGTAATAACGAGTGTCTATAACAAATAAATCATAACGAAAAGTCACCGTATGAAATAATAAAAGTAGGAATACCTCAGAAGAGTATTTTAGGACCACTTTTATTCCTAATTTACGTCAACGAATTCCCAAATATAATAAAAGATCAAAGCGTATTATTTGCTGATACCGATAACGAATACGAACAAAAATTAACAAAACAATAGCAACTGTAGTAGAATGGCTAAAAACATTAAATCTAACCGTAAACGTTGAAAAACCAAAATATATGCTTGAATAAAAAAAATAGATCATATTGCTACACTCTGCAAATAATTAGCAATACAACTAATATTGAAACTGCACGATCGGCCTATTATGGGAAAATATTCTCTATTCTCAATTATTATGTATGTATACTGGGGCAACTCTGCTGAAGCCAACAATACATTTATTTTGCAAAAACGATGCCTCAGGATTATATACAACATAGACAATGAAACTTCCTGTAGGCCACTATTTAAGCAACATAAATATCTTACACTTACCGGCATTTACATTCTTCAGGCAGCTAGTTTCGTAAAGATGCACCAAGAATACTTGCCGCAAAATAATACACTGTCGTACAATAAAAGACTACGAAATAGGGACAATGTAATTTTACCCCATGCAAATACTGAAATTTTTAAAAGAAACATGCACTTTGCATGTATCAAAATATATAATCACCTACCGAACAGTATTAAACATATGAACTTACATTGTTTTCAAAATACCCTCAAAAACATTCTGATTGATCGTTGTTTCTATAACCTATCGGAGTACTTTAAGACTAAGTTAACCTATTAGTCAATATATAAAAATTAAACTACAAAAACTTATCATACAGGTTCTATGAATAAATAACTATAACCTTATGTATAAATAAAGATGTGTTAAAAATATATATTAAACGAATGCAATAATATGTTACACTGTAGGTATGAAGTTATTTGATGTTTTCTTGTGTGAATCAAATTTGCCAATCAATTTTAGTTTCGATAATAATATAGATAAACATAAATCATAAAATTAGTCTAATACTATTAGAAATAAGTATATAACTGTATAATATATCTTTTAATATATTGCAATTTATTGCATGCCTATAGAGGTAAATTGTGATGAACTTCCTACTTTTAAGATCTCATTGATTTGTAATACCACAATTTATAAGCAATAAAGAATGTTGTATTTATTTGTATTTGTATTTGTATCAACAAGAGGTTACAAATTCGGAAGGTGACTATGTAGCTATCGTTTCATATTTGCTTGGCTTTTGAAATCAATATACTTAAATCTAAATAATGGTGTATAATTTGTAAGCCTTCAAAAACTAGCTAAGCAAACTGTTAAATTATTCAGCAGTATAGTTCTGAGTGCAATACAAATGAAAACCTAAAACGTAAAACAAAATATGAAGATAATTTATAAAATTATAAAATTAAACTACAGAAACAAGAGTTGATGTCTTGCAGTGTTATGAATAGTATTTCATTTAGAACTCTGCTCGTTAAGAATTTCTTGCATCATCACTAATGTGTCGGTACAAGGCACAAGCAAAGAAGCCATGCGCATAGTAACATCAACTTATTAAAGGTCTGGCCAACTATGATCGGAAAATTACGCTATCAGCATCAGCCCTGTATATATATATATATATATACATATATATATATATATATATATATATATATATATATATATATATATATACATCTCCATGTTGATATTGCGTCCTACATGGCGGTTTTTACCGATGATGTTGCGTCCGACTGACTTGTTGCGTCCTGTATACGGACGCAAGATTGACCATCTCTCAAATTCAGCCCGGAGCCATCAAAAGTTCAGTACAATGCATGGATGAAATATTGGCATGGACGTAGTTTTGTCACGAGAGTGAATTTCGGCGTATTTTTTAGTTCCGCAGTGAGCCGCGCGAATTTTAGAGGCCGCTTTTGAGAGATGTATATTAATGGCGTATATTCATTATATTGGTTACATACATCATGCCGATAATATTGCTTCCGTAATTCTTATTCAGTATAATAAAAAGTTTTTATCGATTCTAATTAGCGATTTAATTGCGTCCAACAAAACGGCGCAAATACGGAGATGGCTAGTGTGAGGGGGCGGAGTTAGCACGCGGGTTGCAACCTGTTAGAGGCCCGCAGCGTAATTTTGTTTACACCGTTTTGACTAGCCAGCCGGGGCAGATGCAAAAACACTTGTAGTGTGAAGTGGAAGTAAAATAACCAGCAAAATGAAAAGAAGTGCCAGGTTACTTTCATTTGCAAGTAACTAGTATCATAAAGTTCAATGAAAATGATTAATAGGTAATAGATAAATGAGTATTTTTAAGTAAATTACTTATTAAGTAAATAACTTGTAATCAAATTGTAAGCTGAGAGTAAATATTATATTTGTTTACGCAACTCGTACTTCCTTCAATAAAACAATTTTTTGCTGAATTAGGTAAAGTTATCAACAAAAACTTTACATATAATTGACAATAATAAACATAACTATCAAACGATGTAACAACATTCCTTCTTTAAGTGAAAGGGTGCATTTGTAAGAAAACCTACTTTTACCTCAAATTTTTTACGCATATTTTACGGTTTTATTTAGCTTGACCAGTTTATTTGTTTGTTTTGGTCAAATTTACATCAAAAATATGTCTAGTGTTGTTGATTGACTTGATTGAATCGTGAAAAAATTTGTAATTTTATGATTATGGTCTTAATATTGTACTTAATAACTCGGCAAAAATAAAGCTTGATGGTATTACCGATACAATTCGTTTCTTCTTGATGCTTCCTTAGTTGGGCCCCTTGATGGCCCTTGGTTATTTCCCTTGATGCCACCTTGGTTATAGGTCGCGCCACACAAGTTAGCGGATGTTAAATAAGGTACAAGCTGCGCAATATCCAATCAACGCGCAGCTTTATGTGAGGTTCAGTCAGGATTGGATATTGCGCAGCTTGTAGCTAACTTCACATTCACCAACTTGTGTGGCGCGGCCACACAAGTTGGTGAATGTGAAGGTTCTGATTGCTTCCCTTGATGCCTCGCCCGATATCCACTGGTTGTCTTTATATATTTTTTTTACTCGTCTAACCTGTTATGATGATCGTGGAGTGAGTGGGTCAGTTGTCGGTGACTAATTATTTTTCACCAAAGATGGCACACAACCGATTTTAATCGTGTACAAAACTCGAATAGTTCACTCGAGTTGATATATACTACTCAAAACAAAATAAGGGCCACTAGTTTATTTACATTTAAGTGCACTTTAGTAAACTGAAAGTGACTGATAAGTAGCATTATATTGATATTACGAACTCTTTGGTGTTTGATCTCTTTTATGCTGGTGTTCTTGTTCCTCATTTGAAAAGTATTGGTCATCATTCCAAGAAAAAAAAATTAAATGTTATTCTTAAGTTTTCTTCGATTGTCTTCTTAACTTGTCTCGGTTATTTTAGGAAAAAAGATTTACTTTTCAGTTTTAATTGATTCATTTATCATCTCGCGTTAATCATGCTACCATTACGAAGGCTCATGGATACAATTACGGCAACCAGAGCCATTACTATGATTCAAGAAGGCCGTTCTCATCGTTACGTGGGTTTGCAGTTGGGATTTTCTTGAAAAGCTGTCCAAAATGTATGGAATCGCTTCCAAGAGACCGGCTGTGCTGCCAGGAGACCCGGTTCAGGTAGAGTTCGTGTAACAACGGCGCACGAGGATCAGTACATCCAACTAAGTGCTCGTCGTGATCGTACAGTTACGGGCCGTAAGTTACAACACCGCCTACGGCTGGCAACGGGTACCCTTGTCAGTGATCAAACTATACGTAATCAATTGCACGAAGACCAGCAAATGTCAAGACGACGTGTTGTTCTAATTCCTCTGACCAGGGTTCAACGTGCAAACCGTTTAAGATTCTCCCGTCAGTATTTGAACTGGGGGATTAATCAGTCGGGAAAGGTGCTTTTTACAGACGAATGCAAAGTAAAATTTTTCAATGATGATCGTCGTGTTAGGGTGTGGAGACCACGCGGCGAGCGGTTTACGGAGTCCTGCATCCACGAAGTTGACCGTTTTGGTGGTCCCAACGTAATGGTGTGGGGTGGGATTAGTTAACACGGTAAAACCGAGCTCCATTTTACCATTTTAAATGCGGGTACCGTAACTGTAGAACGTTACATCGAGGATGTCATCAGGCCTCAAGTGATCCCATTTGCACAGCGAGTGGGGCCTGGATTCATCCTGAAGCAAGACAATATCCGTGCACACACAGCTCGATCGACCCAAACTGTCCTAGAAGTGTCTCATATTGAGGTATTACCATGGCCAGCTAACAGTCCGGATTTAATTCCAATCGAGCAATTGTGGGACCAAAGGCAGCGATAGCCAAGTGGATATACCAACAGACTGCCATGCAGAGGGTATCGGGTTCGAATCCACGGCGCGCACCAATGACTTTTCGGAGTTATGTGCGTATTGAATTGTTAATTATCGCTTGTCCCGTGCCTCGGAGAGCACGTTAAGCCGTCGGTCCCGGTTGTCATGAAGATCTTTGACAATCGTTACAGGGCGTCAGTACCTTCCAATATAAACTGACACTAGTCTAAACCATGGAATATTGCTATCCCTTCGGGTTGTGGAGGTCAGACAGGCAGTCGCTCTGTGGAAAAGCTAATATTCAGCCAAATCCGGTTAGACTAGTAAGCGGACCCCAGATTGAAAACTGGGATAACGCTAAGAGGATGATGAGCAATTGTGGGACCAATTGAAACAAAGGGTTAGAGTGAACGAGCAAGGGGTCTACAATCAACAGCAGCTGATTGACGCTTTAAAACGTGCCTGGGAGGAGACTCCAGATGAAAAAGTGAGGAATTTGATCCAGAGTATGCACACAAGGCTTCTGGAGTGTATTGCTAAGAGAGGAGGATATACTCGTTACTAAAAAGAAGAAACAAAAGTGACAAGAACAGTATTTTGTATTTTTTCGGTGATTTCTTTTGTTCATGTTTTTCATTCAATATGGCCAATTTCATTATGGACTTAAAAAAAATTCCTGATCATTATTTTAAACAATTGTTAGCCTATACTATAACCAATAACATTATTTTGTAGTTACATAAGTTAAAAAATTGTCTTTATTGTTTTCATGGTACAGCAAAAAATCTTAGTGGCCCTTATTTTGTTTTGAGTAGTATATATATATATTTTTTTTTTAAATTATTCTTAATTTTTCAGAAACAGCTCAGCTGATATCGATAAAATTTGAAAGAGACCAACATTGAAGTATGACCTATGAAAAAAAGAACCATTGAAAACGGTTCCTTATTGGCGGAGTAATACGCGAAATAAATATACAAAAAAACATACGGTCGAATTGGTAACCTCCTTCTTCAAGTGGATTATGAATCAAATAACTTTGACTTGCAATATAATTCTTAAACTACTAGTACGATTTAAATGAAATTTGGAAATGTACCTCGTCATACGATATTCTCTTAGTTAGGTATTAAACATTCAGACGTCTAGGTTATCCATATGGGCTAAATTTTACCTGGAACCCGACATCCTAAGATCGGAGATAGTAACGACCATTGGATCGTTAAAAACTAACAAAGCGCCAGGTCTGGATCAAATTACAGCTAAAGTATTGAAGGCTCTGGGTGAAAAAGGTGTTGACACACTGCACAACATCTGCACCCACGTATATAGCTCTCATAAAACACGTTTATAATGCTTGGGAATCATCTAAAAATGCTATCGGAGTATTCTGTGACCTCTCAAAAGCATTTGATTGCGTTCATCACGTCAATCTCACGAGTAAACTTCATAAACTGACATTTATTTGGATTCAATTGCATACCATTGTTATGACACCATATAGACAACGAATCCAGCTGAAATCTGAAATCTGAAGAAGTAGGGCCTCATTAAGTGACTCTACAGGCTTTAAGATTTTAAGGTCATATGCGAATAACAGGGCAGGGGTGAAAGCAGTCCGGCAGGTCATTGATAAACATATTAAATAATAATGGCCCTAAGTGTGATCCTTGAGGCACTCCTGAAGTTATGGAGCGTGTGGATGATTTGAAGCCATTCAATACAACCTTGGAGTCACGATAGCTTATGTGATTTTATCCACTTGTAGATTGGTCCACCAAATCCGTACATACATAATTTTTCTATGGAGGGTCTTATCAGAACTGGGTGTACCTCATCACTTGATTGCACTTCTGCAATCTTTATATCACAAGAACCAAAGTTGCGATAGCTGGGAGGGAGGCATCACCGTTGGTGGACGCAAAATCTGTAATTTGCGTTATGCAGACGACACCGCCTTGCTAGCGTCAGATGACGCCGAGATGATCACCTTACTGGATAGGATGGAGCGCATCAGCAGTGAACTAGGTCTCTCTAAAAACAGGTCCAAAACGAAGATCATGGTCATAGATCGCACAGGCAAGCTTGAGCCCACTGGGTCACTCAATTTAGAGACGGTTAACAGCTTTATATACCTGGGTTCAAGCATTAGTAATAATGGTTCTTGTGAATCTGAGATGCGAAGAAGGATCGGGATGGCAAAAGGAGCCATGGCATTGCTGTCAAAGATATGTCAAGAATATCTCTCTGAAAACCAAGATCAATTTTGTATGCACTCTGGTGTTCGAGATGATGCTTTCGAGATGTGGTGCTGGAGAAAGATGCTGGACATCCCCTGGACAGCACACCGCACCAACGTATCGATCATACAGGAGCTCAAGATCCAGACGAGGCTTTCCACCATCTGCCTGCGCAGAGTTCTAAAGTACTTCAGGCACATTGCGAGGAAAGACAGTGATAACTTGGAAAAGTTAAAAATCACTGGCAAAGTGGAAGTAAAAAGACCGAGAGGCAGAAGCCCGATACGTTGGATCGACCAGATCCGCATGACTCTTAACACCACGGTATCGTGAACCGTGGTGTTAAGAGTCGCGCGGATCGCTCTCCACTCAGCAGCAGATAGGAATAGATGGCAGGAAGTGGTCCGCAATAGACTGTTTCCACGAGGTGGTCACGACCCTCAGCATTGAGGAAACCGACGCGAGAAGGTTATCCAATCTCGAGTAAATAGGTAGGCAGGTATCTTCTGCGTTAGTGTGCAACAACCTCGACAACATATTTGCTTAACATCAGGCAGTACGTAGTACATCGATATGGTTAGAACAAAAATGCCAACTCAATTATGACTTTAATAAGCTTTTTTTATCCTGTATAACGCTCGTATTTAATCAGGGTACACGGCATTGAAACAAAAAAAGTCGATCAAAAAAGGTCAGTCGTTAGTTTTACTTTTACCAAAGCCATTCAGGCTATTTTCAAGTCTCTGTAACTTCGTTCTGGATAAAGCTAGACATCTGAACATTTCTTTATCAAGAGAAAATCTTTAAAATAATAGTAGATTTATACACAATAGTAGATTTATACAATCTACTATTATTGTAAAGATTTTACAAGGGAGCAAAATGGTATTTTTACGGCGAGGGCGCTACTTTGAACCACGAGCGAAGCGAGGGGTTCTAACGTAGAATCCTGAGCGCAGCGAGGGCTATAATACATTGCCCGAGGGAAAAATAATTTGCTTTCGAGTCATATACTCTACTTTCCATCCCCTTTCTATGAGAAAATAAATAAGAGACGGTGTTTTGTAGTAAATGAATATATTTAATTAAATTAGACGTGTGAATTAAGTTAAAACAATTACAAATGTATATTTTCCTCTTTCACAACTCGACGTAGAACTCATTATTTTTGCAAAATTCAATAAGAAACAATTCAATAAGAACCTACTGTTTACGAGAACAGAGTCGTATTTCGCGCGCTGTTTTTTTATTAGCGCGGGTCACGCCCGTGCAGCCAACACGTATCAGTCAGTTATTTATACAATTTACGTTCGATTTCTATGAATGATATACGTTCCAAATTCAAATCACTTTTCCGCCCGCTAAAATAATAATAATAATCTCCCACTATTTTACACATAGTTTTTGCAAACGAATATAAAAATATTACATAGGTAATATTTTATATTCGTTTGCGGTTTTGAAGAATTTACCATGGATTTAATTAATGCTTTTAATATGTAATGCTGTTGTGAAAATTATTCAAATAAAAGATACCATTAAAGTGTGCTTTTATAAACACATTTCTTAAATGAAGGTACCGAGTTAAGTTTTAACTAATTTTATTCGTAAATTGAGAAATAAATAGATTATGTTTTGTGATATATTACGATATATTTACGAATACCAATCATGAGGTTCAGATCTTAGTTCGGCGAATATGTTGTTTATTTTTTGTTTAGAAATTCTCTGTATAGTATCTGGAAATGTTTGGTTAATTGCAATAGGCTTGCTTCCTAAATATTAATTAGCTAAAAACATTTTGTCATGCACACAACAAATTATGAATATTATGATTCATAAATCATAACCAAAAAAAATGCAACTAAAAAAGAAATAATGGCTGCAATCAATAATTTCTGTTTCTGTACGTAATGTACACACGGCGCCAAGTCAAGCTAACAGTTGCAGTACGATTTTGATTCTTATTTCCTACGCCATAAGAACGGTACAAAGATTTATTCTGTGACAAAGGTCAAAGTGTATAGTATATGAGGATCGAACTCAAAACAATGTATATACTAATGGAAATTCTATTACTATATTTATAAGAAAAAAGATAATCTACAATATACTTTTACAATACGTTAATGTATTTCTCATTAACATGACAATAATTATTACCTACATTATCAATTGACAAGTGCATTTTCCCTAATTCAGGGCAAACGGTGTCGACGTAAACTGGCAACACTTACATATTTTCTGCAGAAATACGAATTTCATCGAAATAATATTATAAAACAGTCAAATAATCCAAAGTTATCTGTAAAAATATATTCCATCCGTCATACCCGTTTTTGCTTTTGGAAACAATTTTTACAATGTTTAAAAACGCAAGACGGCATTTTATGAATTTTAAAGCTGGATTGATCGTGGCGTGTGAACTGTGCGATGCTTCGCAGCGCACTGAGCCGAGTTTGTATTCGCTTTTCAATTTTGTATTTGCTTTAGTGGCCTCACGCAAATGTTCCGCGCGCTCTGTCTGCCTTTTGTTCTGTAGTCATAGGGCTCTACTACCTATGGACAGGTAGAATATTGTGACGGCCGGTGTCGTGCCAAGCTGTCATCACTACCGTTACCAAGGACTACTGACGTCTACACGACAAACTAGCCGATCATCAAACACAATAATTTATTAGCAAAGAGGTTTGAAGACTATTTTATTATTTGGAAATGAGTTTTTAGTTTGATGACGTATACACTCTGTCAAGTGTTCGTCAAATTCACCAGTCATTGACAACAACGCGATGGCCGTGCGGATAACACATCCCGTTCACGTTCTGATGGCGTGGGTTCAAATCCCAGTCATAACAGTTATGTGGATTATGGTTTTTATGAAATTAGGAAAATGTTTATGAATATTTGGCAAATATTTAAAAAAAGATTATTTAAATATTTCGAGTAAAAATTAGAAAATTCTAGAAACTTCAGGAAGGAATGGAAAGGTTAAAAAGAGACAGGAGATAGAAAAACAATTGAATTATGAAATGACAATCGAAATTAGTGGATCTAGAACATTCCTAGGGGTATATAAGGCGGTGTAGACGCGCTGAGCGCCAGTTTAAGCTGAGAAGTGGTAAAGTGAAGAAGAAAAGAAAGAAGTAAAAGGAAGACAGAAGTAGTAGGTAGTGAAATAAAGTGAAGTTGAAAGTATAGTGAAGTGAAGTGCAGTGAAGTGCAGTGCAAAAGACGCTAGTGTTGGTGCTGTCCGCGTCGAAATTGAACGACGCGTCTTGTGTGTAGTAAAGTCGAATAAAGTGTCATCAGTGCTACTCGGTGTATCCTTCCAATCCCGTTACCCCATCCGTAACAATATTATATTATGGTAGAATATTATATTATGATTATTATGTAAACTGTCCCACAACTGAGCATTTGCCTCTTCTCAATATGAGAAGGATAAGGCACCACGCTGGTCAAGTCACGTCTCTCGTAAATATTATGGAGAATTCTCTGACTTGTAGGTTTCCCCTTGATGTTTTTCTGCATCATATAGCGACAGTTAACAATCTTATACTCATATAAATATGAAATGTTAGTGGTGTGCGCTATGGAACTCAAGGAACAATAAAATAACGTAGGTAAGTAATGAAGACAGCCCAAAGAAAATAGTGGAATCATTTTCTCATAGAGACAGCGATTATGGAACTTATAATGGCCCGGAAGATTCAACTCCACAAAGTACGAGAGCTCCCATCAAAGGAGATGTTTCATTTTTGGCTACAAAATGTACCATACCTTAAAAAATAGGGGAAAATATCAGAAATCAGGGAAAAATATTATTTCGAGAATTTACTCATATTTGAGATCATAGAAAATAAAAATATTTCTCTGTTCTTGCTATATTCAATATGGCGGTTTATTGGATTGTAGCATAATGCGTTCAGAAATTGTACGAGATGAAATGACAGAAGGTAAATAACACAAAGATGTAAAATAAAAATAGTTCTGTTTACCTATATTGCAGCATACTGCGACTACATTAAAAATAATTTAGAATAGTCGTTATGAACCTATCTGAAGATAAAAAAATATTATAAAACTGCACTGGTCTTACAGGTCTTGTGCATTTCGGAACGAAATATTCGTTTTGATATTTTGAAGTTAGCACTTGACAATTATTTTATGACAATGTTTTCATAAAACGTCATTTGCAATTGTCACAATATTCCGCCATGATAGTTGAGATAGACGTCAAATAATTTCTTATTTTATTTTCTACATCTTCAAAACTATTTTAAAGTGGATATTTTTAGTTTAATTATGTTTATGGGTTAATGTCCCAGGATTTTTAAGATGGTACATGTTGTAGCCAGAGTCCCATACAAAAAGGAAACATCTCCTTTTTCATTATTTAACCTTGACTATATATCTTAGACAATTGAACGAGCGAACCCTTCAAATTCACCTGTACCAATAAATCGCTCTCATCTTAACCCTCGGGTACTTCCCGCCCTAGCTCAAATCGGCGACAGGAAGTGAGAGTTGGGAAAAATGGGCGCGTTTCCGTTTTGTAATGGCGCCACTATACGTTGGCAGACCCGCATTGGGAATCGACTGTATATAGTTTTACCTTGCGCTATTTTCGAGAAAGGAAGGGTGGAATTTCAGTGCTTGACTTCCAACTATTTCTTTTTGATAGTTTGCTAAGTAAGACGATTTGGGATAGCAATTGGAATGTTTTACTTATTCAAGGTTGAGGCAGACATTTCCGATGACTACAGCATATATAATTTCAAAGGCAAAGGTAACAGCAGCAGGGTTTTACAAAATTAGTGAGTTATTAATTTATTTATGATAAGTACACAAACCGATTACAGTCTAAGCGTGATTTATGAAATATTATGAACGTAATTTATAAGCAAGACGGTAATGTACCTACATACATAACTTGGACATGTTAAAGTGGATTTTAGTGTGATAATGCATTACTAAAACTATAACTAGCGCATGCACATGTAGTTAAACTATTATGACTATGGGTAACGTAATGCCAGTAAAATTGCAACATCGCACTATTACTTACAACTAAATTAATTTTAAATTAAACTTGGAACTCTTCAGAAACAAGTAAATCCCCTCCGTTCGACGCGCTACCGATCGGACGTGTTCGTGTACTCTCTATGTTAAAAATACTTTAAAACGTAAATAACAAGTTTTATTCGGTTAACTTATGCTACAAAGTGCAATAACATCACAGCAAACACAAATAACAAGTAAACAATCGATAAAGTGCGTGAAAACTATACAATAACAACATTCAAAGTTTTAAAAAAGTTGTGAAGTGTTTATAATACTCGTTAAATGCAGTGTATCGGACTATGACACTACCCGCATGACCGGAAAAAGTGAACGACAACGAATTTGTTACACAGTATACTACAACTACCAACCGAACGCTAATTTTGCCGTCCTTATTAACTTACCTCGTAGCTGAGTGGTTTAAGACTGTGGCCAACACGGCGGTATCATTGTGGTCGAGGTTTCAAATCCCACTTATCTGCGAAACACTTTTTGAGATTGTTCTTCAATTATTTCAACTAAATCAATAGACAATATGTCGAAATTGCCGAGAACGCCACCAAACCAAAAAAATACACCTTCACGTTCTGAGTCTGACTTACAAAAATTATACGCCACCGAAGAGCTCGCTAATGATGTAAACATTACCCAAAGATCGAAACGGCGTCGTCAATCAAACGAAACCACGAATGATAACTTAGCTGACTAAAAGAAAATATAATGGATATGTTGCAAAGTATGATATCTCAACAAAATACGCGTATGGACAAGTTAGAGAATCATATTATTGAGGTTAAAGTAATCAATACGAAGATAGAAGAAACAAATACTGAAATAGAAAAGTCTATGACTTATATTACTGATCAGCTTACGTCGCTGAAAATAAAAATTACCTCGCTCGAGAAAGAACGAATGTCAACATTGACAAAGATAAACACACTCGAAGAGAAGTTGGAGGCTTTTGACCGTTCAATGGTAAAAACTTCTATCGAGCTTCGCAACGTTCCAAAAAGGCCAAACGAAACAAAGGAGATGCTATATAATTCCGTACAAAAACTAGCTAAACAATTAGATATTAACATACAAACATCTGATATACGGGATACGCTACGCCAACCCTCGAGAAAGGAAAACCCTAATTCCACAATAGCAGTCGAGTTCACAAATACTCTTATAAAGAATAACTTTTTATCTGCTGTTAGGGCATACAACAAACTTCACTCTAACAACAAGTTGAGCTCAGCCAGCCTGGATATAGCACCTAATACTCCTGTTTTCATCGCAGAACAACTAACAACTCACTCCAAGCGACTATTCTATCTGGCTCGAAGCTATGCTAAGTCAAATGGTTTCCACTATTGCTGGACGTCAAATGGGCGTATAATGCTAAAGAAAGATCCAGATAGTCAAGCCATAATTATTTTTTTTTATTTATTTTTTTAATAATAATAATTCATTTATTCCCAAAAATAATAACAATTCTTTACAAGGTTTCCACTGGTCCCAAACTAGGCTAGGCCTGTATCTTGGGAACCATAACTATCATGGTTCACGGCACATTAATTATTTCATACAAAAATACTGTCAAACTTTATTACAATTGTATTAATTATATTGTTATAAGATAAAATCTAATTAATTAAAAATAAATTTAAAAATTAATAAGGAATACAAAATCAATTAGACAAAATAATAATATTTATAATAATAATATCAAAAAGGGTTCAAAATAAGTTATTTTTTCATTCGATGTCAATATTTAATTAGTACAGTTTGTCCTATTAAAAGTAATAATTATAATAAGTAGGTATTCAATGGATTGCACCTGTTAATGCCTCATACACGTGTATAATGTATTTTGTGTGAGTGAGTTTAAATAATGAGTGTATGTTAATGTTATTTATGTAAGAATTTTGAAAAGGTTTTCTGTGGATGTATAATCACAGGTCATTAAAAAATGAGTAACCATTGACTTGCATTGCCGTCTTTTATGGTAATGAAAATTTAGTGTGGCATTAATTTTGTTGTAAAGATACGGACCTGTGAAACAGAAGAATCGTCGGGTGAATGAGTGTCTAGGTTGTATGTCTCTAATAATAACATCAGTGCCACATCTGCGACGAGATTGGTCACGACATTCTATAGGGGTGAGCGAGTGTTGTTTCAGGATACAGCTCTTAATATATAGTTGTCTCACTGTAAGCAATGCCCAGGACCGATAAAGATCATGTGTGGGATATAATATGGGGCGGAAGGAACTAACCTGTAATATAGCTCTTTGTGCAATTTCCAAAGGCAAAAGATGTGATTTCGATGCGCCACCCCAGCATGAAATACAGTACGTAATCAAAGATTCGCACAACGCCATATACACTTTCCTCAGTATCTCAATGCTCCCCACATGTTGAAGGTTTTTGAATATGTATATAAGCTTTCTTAATCTAATCTGCAGTACCCTTATATGACTGTGAAAGGTCAATGCCGAATCAATCAACACACCAAGATATTTTACTTCTAGTTTTCTAGATAAGACAGGACAGCCACAGAGGCCACTGTCCGCTGAATCAGCCTGACAATCAGAATGATACACCACACCTAATTCGGATAGAATATTATTATTAATATTACGCATGTAGAATGGCATACACATTATTTTCTTGCCGTTTAATGTAAGCACATTCTGTTTAAGCCAGTGAGTTACAGAATTAAATCCTTTTTGTGCTAGAATAAATGTGTCTTTCCATGTATAGGACGAAAATATCAAAGCGGTGTCATCTGCGTAAGACATTATAGTACCCTGTTCCAGATTAATTTCGCATAGGTCATTTAGATATATTAGAAACAAGGTAGGACCAAGTACCGAGCCCTGAGGGACGCCGAAGGACAAAGGTAAGTCGGAACTAGTGTAAGATTGTAGTTAAAGACACTGCTTTCGGTTGCTGAGATAGTCCTTTAATAATTCAGTAGAAGTGAATCACAGCTTACTCAAATATCTTCAGGAGATAGTAAATGACTAAATTTATTTACCTTAAAATTTAATGTGCTCATTATTTTTATTTGACTACTTTTACTAACATTATAACAAAACACTTTACCATACAAACACACCATCACACGACTTACAAAACACACAAACACTACACATACAAACATAGCCTATACATATTTATTTCACATACACTCAGAGTACATAAAAATGTGCCCATTGTCACACTTTATTTGTGCCTTTACTAATCCAAAAACATCATCTTAATACACACAATAATATATATTTTGCCTTATTCTCAGTTCTTTGCATACTTTAAACATTTTAATAAACATGATGAACACGGTTATTGACTTAAGTGACACATTTGACTATTTTTCTGTATCGGATACTCACACAAGCACCCCGGAACAAACCCATGACTACATCAAACTAGGCACCTATCAGTTAAAAATTCTTTCACATAATATACGTTCTATAAACGCAAATTTTTAAGATCTTCAAAGTTTACTGCACCGTATTAATATTGAATGTGAACTCCTCGTTCTGACTGAGTGCTGGCTAAATTGTACCAGTAACAACCGCATTCCTATTTTATCAAATTATATAGCATATAATACTACGCAACATATAAACAAGAGCGATGGTGTCGTTGTATATGTAAAATCCACACTTATATCAGCCTGTGAAGAACCTGATTTTAACGGATCAGCCTCGGGTTTGATAGTAAAATTAGACGCAGACATAGCAATACTTTGCATATACCGGTCACCTCCAAACCATAATATCAGTATATTTCTCTCAGCACTCAACAATATACTTCAGTCACTCGTAAACTTCAAAACAGTAATTATGACAGGAGACATTAACATTGACATCAAACACAACTCTTCTGATACACGTTCTCATGAATACCTTAATACTCTAGCCCATAATGGATTTTTACCTGCACACACTAAGCCAACCAGAGCGAATAATTGTCTAGACGACCTTTTAATTCGATCCAAGTCTAAAACTTTGACTCTCATCTATGACTCAACTATAACTGATCACTGTTCTACTATGTTATGCCTTAACAAAATTAAAATACAATCGAACGCTAAACAAACTACCAATAAACTAAACTATGACGCTCTTGATACAGTTATGGCTAGTTTAGACTTTACACCTCTGCTATCTATGACGGACCCTAATATTGCAATCGAAAACTTTATATTGCTATCTAAGAAAGCCATTGATTGCTGCACTATAATCCAAAAACTACCCGCAAAGAAAAGAACTCTGAAACCATGGATAACACCGGGGTTACTCCGATGTATTCGAAACCGCGACTCTCTCCATAAAAAAGTGAAACAAGCACCGGATAACCTCACAGCTATTACTACCTACAAAAGATACAGAAAATTTTGTTCTGCTATATTAAAAAAAGCTAAAAGAGATTTCGACTCACGAGAATTAAATAAGGCTATGAATAGCCCTAAGAAACTTTGGGACACAATTAAAACCATAACAAACACAACCAAAACTAAACACTCTTACACACAAATATTATCTACATCAACATCACCGAAACAATCTTGCAATGTAGTAAATAATTTCTTTGTGGGTATTGGCAAGAATCTTGCAAATAACATAAACAATGCATTAAGACTACCTAAAGTTATACTCCCCGATACTACCAACTTTAAAAATTCGTTTGTGTTGGAAAATACTGACTCTACCGAGATTTTATCAATTATAAATACATTGCGAACGAACGCGGCTGTCGGCTGGGACAGAATTTCTGTCGTCTTCTTAAAACGGTATGCCCATATGCTAGCACCTATACTATGCCACATATTTAACCTTTGCTTTGATACAGCTATTTTCCCTACTTCCTTTAAGAAGGCAGCTATTCATCCTGTTTTCAAGGGTGGTGACGGGAGCCAAGTCAATAATTACCGTCCTATTGCGGTACTCTCTACTTTGTCAAAGATACTCCAACGCTTAATTAACATGAGACTCACATGTTATCTAGAGCACTACAACCTCTTGTCTCCTCATCAATTCGGATTTCGTAAAAACAAATCTACAAATGAAGCCGTACACGAATTGGTGGACCACATTGTGGGAAAGTTAGATAATAACAAAAAGGTTTTGACCATATTTTTAGATCTCGCCAAAGCATTTGACACGGTTCCTATTCCAACCCTTCTACTCAAGCTTGAACGTATAGGTGTTAGGGGCACTCCATATGAGCTTTTTAAAAGCTATTTAACAAACCGGACCCAATTTGTTACTATGGGTGGTCACAATAGTGACGTAGACTACATTCAATATGGAGTCCCGCAAGGCAGTATTTTAGGACCTACACTCTTCCTCGTGTTTATCAACGATCTCCGCAACCTCGATATTCCTCACGCGAAAACCACATCTTACGCTGATGACACTGCAATAACATTTACAGCCAACTCTTGGTTCGAACTACAGTCGAAGGCACAAAGTGGCTTTAATTTGGTACTAAAATGGCTTTATACACACACCATGACACTAAATACTGATAAAACCCACTTTGTCACTTATTCTCTGAGCCTTATTTCCCAGCCTGTAGTTCCAATCTCGCTCCTAGCTCATTCATGCTCCCTAATGCCTCAACTCAACTGCCAGTGTCCGTCACTTACACCTGTTGACCAAATTAAATATCTCGGCGTAGTAATTGATAAGTACTTAAACTTTAAAGCACACATCAATAATCTCACAGGCCGAGTAAGAAAACTCATATACATTTTTAAAACACTGCGACACGTAGCTAACGCATCAATTATTCGGAGGGTATATTTTGGTCTTTGTCAATCACTCATTACTTATTGTATTTCCTGTGGGGGTGGAGCTGCAAAAACAGTGATGAAACCATTAGAGATCGCTCACAGAGCCATACTTAAAGTAGCCACATTTAAACCGATCCTTTTTCCAACCGCCGAACTGTATAAATCCTGGAAAGTTCTAAATATACGGCAACAGTATTTATTACATATAACTCTACTCCAACACTCTAAAACAACACATCGTCAAATTACCAACCGGCGGAAAAACAAAATCTGCACTATTCCACCTCCACATACCTCTTTTGTAAAAAGATTCTCTGTCTATCTAGCCCCATTCATATATAATAAAGTGAATAAAAAAATTCCAATCTTCGGACTCTCGCTCTACAACTGCAAGAAAACTATTCAGGCTTTTCTCCTAGAGCAGGATTATGATGGCACTGAATTATTCCTTACCATATAATCAGGTACACCATGAAATACACACACACACACACACACACACACACACGCACACACGCACGCACACACGCACCCACTAATACTATTTTTATTATTTAACCGCTTGACCGCGCACAAGTGACTATTCTCCCTTTTTCGAAATGCCGTAGACCGCGCACAAGTGACTATTTTCCCTTTTTGGTTACAGCGCTATGCTCGGTCTGAATTGACTGTTTCTTTCTATTACGTAATGTTTTAAATTATTTTTCTCTGTTCTATTCAAATCATTGAACATTTCTTGATGCTAAAAATACGAAGCGAGTCTTAAAATCATTAACCCGGAACGAAAAAATAATGTCAAATGCCACTCTTTGTTTCGTGCGCTCCGTGATTACGTGCTTATCGTATGCGTGTAATTAAATATTTTTATACTATGATACATGTTTCTTTTTATTTAATTCGGTGTAGATAGAACCCCTCTACAGTTAAAACTCATAAAATATGTATGTCATCGATTTACTTTTTAAAATAATCCTGTTTAAAATACACAAAGTGTTTTTTTCAACGATAGTCAATGTTCGCTGCTAAGTAATTACGTGCTTATCGTATGCGTGTAATTAAATATTTTTATACTATGATACATGTTTTTTTATTATTTAATTCGGTGTAGATAGAATCCCTCTACAGTTAAAACTCATAAAATATGTATGTCACTCATTTACTTTTTTAAATAATCCTGTTTAAAATACACAAAGTGTTTTTTTCAACGATAGTCAATGTTCGCTGCTAAGTAATTACGTGCTTATCGTATGCGTGTAAATAAATATTTTTATACTATGATACATGTTTTTTTTTTATTTAATTCGGTGTAGATAGAATCCCTCTATAGTTAAAACTCATAAAATATGTATGTCATCGATTTAATTTTTTAAATAATCCTGTTTAAAGTACACAAAGTGTTTTTTTCAACGATAGTCAATGTACGCTGCTAAGTATAATAAATTAGAAAATAAATATCAACAAAGAATTCATACGACTTGAAAGAGTCATTTATAAGGTTGAAGAAAAACATCATTTCAACTTACTCATGTTACCGACTTATCAACAATAAATGTTTATGTTAGCGCGCCCATCTGGCGAGCGGCGGCGCGACATTTTGTTTAGAACGTGAGCGGTCAAGTGAATTCGGCGAATTGGCGCTAGCGGTCAAGCGAATAATAGTATTTTAGCTTTTAGAATTTGTATTCATTGCTTTTAGTATAAATACGAACCTTTGTTTCTAGATAAATAACAAAAAGGGGATCGGCACTGTTTTCCCTTATCACAGGCTAATCTGTAGTCTATTTAGGAAAACAGTACCACACCCATTTTTATTGTGATCATTATGTAATTTAATAACTCGTGAATACATCTTGTGTAAAACTTACAATCCCAGTGCGTAAATAAATGTTTTTATTATATTATTATTAAAAAAATCCGATACAGATTTTTATACTTATTGAATCTTTTATCAAAAAAATGCATCACACTGTATGTTCTACACATTCTTACTACTGGATTATAAAATGATGTATTGTTTTTATATGCCCCAAATGCGAATATATATGTGAAGTGGTAAATTTGAGACAAGCGAGGAAAGCCGGTGTATCGGTAGTTGAATGAAGTAGCTTATGTAAATAGAGTAAATCATATCTCTGTCGACGAGTTTTTAAACATAGGACCTAAAACTTTCCTAGCCTCTCACTATACTTTATATGGACGCTTAAAAAATTTACGAGAGATGAACGTTAAGCACCTTTTCTGTACTCTCTCTATGTTATTTACATGTGTTTCATAATAAGGAGACCAAACTGGCAACAGTACTCCAAGATACTTCTCACAAAGCCTTAATAGAGACATAGCGATTAAAACGGCATAGCATGTTGCAGAGGAATGCTGTAAAGTTTTTTATTATAGTCTCACGCCTTTTATCCCCTTAGGGGTAGGCAGAGGTGTAACATTACACCCACATTTCGCCATGAATTTGAAGGTCCCACGTAATAAGGGGCGAGCCTATTGCCGTACCCGGCACATTACCAGACTCCGTGCTGCTACTGAGAATTTCCTAACGGAAAAACCCAATAACACTTTGCCCGACCCGGGGATCGAACCCGAGACCTCCCAATCTTACGCGCACATTTATGCCGCGAGACCAACGAGGCAGTCAATAATAAAATAATTTAATAATATGATTAAATGATCTAACGTTGAGAGCTCGTTCATCCAAAATATCTTTCTCTACGCTCTACGTATATCTTGCTGGCCGCATAGTTCTTCAATAATGCGGTAGGTGGCACTTAGAGCATGCAAAGCATCGTCTCAGTTACTTGTGCTCACAGAATTCGGTATTCGCAGTAGTATCATGTATAGCTTAGTTGCTAAATTGACGACACGGTTTATTGGAGCTGCGAGTTTGACTCCTTCTTCATGTTGTTGACTTTTTCAGTGTATTATTTCTAGTAAAAAAGAACTGATTATTTTTATTGTTCTCTTAAGTATTTTAAACAATCGTATGCCCACAGTTCCATAGAAATTCAAAAACAGCATATTTTTATACAAACTACAATCCCTATTTTACCTCACCGGAAATGTTAGGAAATCTTTTCTCAGTATTACATTAAAAAAGGGACTCGTTCCAATTTCATGTTTCTTACTTCAATACTTTAAGATTTTATAATCAGTAGGCATGGTATTGAGACTCCGCGTTAAACAAATATCTATACTCAAGCAAGAAATAAATTTGAATATGAATAACAATAAAACACTAGCTAGATACTTAAGCAACTATGAAATGTGACGTGGGAGTCGTCGCGGTACCTCCCACTACTTCTGACTGGCCGCCTCGCTTACCTGCGGCACATAAATACCGCGGCGCGACAGCGAATCGCCCCTCTTGGATCCTGGACGCTGCCTCGGTTAAGTGCTCTTCCTGTCCAGGAGCACCGAAGCCTCGTCAGCCTGCCTGCCTACCCTGCCCTGAGTCTTAAACTTAGCTCTAATCTAGTTGCTACCGGGTTATATTGTGTAACGCTTCCGAATATAATATCTTGTAACCAACAAATAGTATTTAATTTCTCTCCATTACACATATCTACTACGTAACTCTACAGGCATATAGGTACCTACACCTAATAAACGTTACACTGGCGCCAAACAGTTTTAAGGGCTCAGGCATCTGACTCGGCTTCTGGTCGCTTCCTATGTCTGTGTTTTTCTGTGTGTAAGTGTGTTCACAGTTGGTAAGTCGTTGATTTTTTTCTAAATGTGTTAGCTAAATTATAACGCATTATTCAAGCAAGATAGTCGACTAAAGGCTTGCGCCACGTCTTATGTACTTTTATAACTTATTTTCTAACCCAAATTCTTGGGTTTTTCCCTGTTTTGGGAATTATTTTAATTGTACAATTACATTTTTTATGTGAGGGTAGATTCCGCTTCGCGTCATTCTTACGCATTGCGAACGTAACTTGTTTACTTGCTACATAATATAAATCCTTTTTTAAACGACCCACTGTGAACATAATTACATTACCATTTAATTTATTGTTATATTATAAGTATAACCCCTGTGTGAGTGACTTTTGGTGCTGTTAGGTTAATCTTTTATCTGTTTAATCTTTTTCTAAGTAACTTAGCAATGTCTTTTAAAATTAACTTCAATCGTTTAGTTAAATCGGAGCTGGTTTATGAACTGATTATTCGGGGGGGTGACAAGTCTGGTTCCGTAGCCGAGCTGCGCCAGCAGGTAGCGACACTAGCGTCTCAGTTTCCCTCTGAAACTATTTTATTCGGATTTAGACCCCGAAGAGGAAATTTCGGCTATCCGGAACTCCTTAATTAGGGCTACAAATAATATTTCTCTGCTTAAATCATAATTTGACCAAAACCTCTATTCGCGCACAGAATCTATTCTCAACCATATTTACTTTAGATTGAAAAGACTGGATCTGGACCGCCTTTCTGACACCGACTCGGCTGAGATAGTTTCGAGCAATTACCGCAATCAGTTAGCTATTTTTAAATCTTTGATTTCGGGTACATCTGAACCAACTTCGCACGTAGTACAAAAGGACTGCTCTGTATCTACCCCCGTCGTTTTTGACGACTTTAAGTACGATCGTAAATTGTTTGCCGAACTCGCTAAATTTGTACCAAAACGTCAGAGGACTACGATCTAAATTAGATACTTGTAAGTTATCTATAATTAACGAATCAGCCGACATATTTGCGCTCACAGAAACTTTTTTAACAAGTAGTGTTAACGGCGCTGAGATTTTTCCTAGCGGCTACAATGTTATTCGGAGGGACCGCGCTAATAATACTGGATGGGGTGGAGTTTTATTAGTGGTACGGAGTCAATATAAAATGCAGCAGATTAGTGACATTGATGGCTATACTATAATTGCGAAAGTTTACTTAAAGCATAAAACAGTTGTATTTGTTAGTTTTTAGTTGTGATGCTAAATATATGAACACCTTTCTATTGTTGGAAAATATCGTACGCAAGTATCCTGAGTTAGACGTATTTTTTATTGGAGATTTTAATTTGAAATCAGCTAGTCAGAGTGTTAGAATGGAGTTTACGCATTTAATGTCTTTTTGTAAATTAAAACAACATAATACTGTCGAGAATATTTATGGCAATAAGTTAGATTTGGTGTTGAGCAATCTGAGTAGTGAGTACGTACAGGTGAGCGGAGATGTTTTACCACTTGTCTCGGCGGACTCTTATTGTAACGGATGCCAGGAATCGAACCTTTGCTAGTCCGCTACAGTGCGCTGGTAGTGTGCTGCTGACGTGTGCCTGCGACGATGCGTGTTCTTCTATGTGTGTGGACTGTAAGGCTTCGATGTGTAAGGGCTTCAGAAATGAAACATCTTCATACGTTGAGAGCGATGTGGTTGTTCGGTGCTTGATGGTTACAAGATGGTGGTTGAGACGCCAACAACTGGCCGAATACATGGTCGCTTAAGTACCTCGAAACTTTACCTTATCGACGACCATCGCACCGAACACGTGCACAGAGAATCTTTCGTTTATTTTTATTTCAAAAACAGTACAAATGTTACGTATGATTCGATCCTATTATACATACATACATGTTCTATACATCGTTAGATAGGTCTCATTAAGTTCTATCTATTGGTATACAATACCTAACTATTAGCGTCACTAAGTTATTCCATAAAAACTCCCAAAAAATGCTGCCACACAAGGGCCCGCCCACTATATTTTCTATTGAAAAACTATCGTATACTAAATTTATATATATAATTTTGGTAGGCCGTTGTGTGCAACTATATGGGGCATCTATTAAAACAAACACCATGAAAATATCTTTATTCAATTCGAACATATTACATGATAACTTTGAAGCATAAAAAAATTACAGAATTTCTTAAGTAAATACTATCGTAAGTAAACAAATTTTATGATAAACATACGAATGTTTGTTATTATGCTTATTTTAACTATATAAGGTAATAACTAGCAATAAAAAGGTATCTAGACATGATTTCAAGTCTATATGAAGCTAAAAAACACTTATAAAACTATAATACGAATATGTAAACAAACAGCTGTTTTATGAAGCATTAACTCTTATCTGTCACTACTGATAACGCTATTTATGATTCGATATCTAAGGTCCCTACAGTTAGCACAAGTTTAAGACTAATGTTCATGTATTACATAGTTGTTGCATATTAACAATCTAACCATTTACACTATTTTAGCTATTTTGTAACGTTTTGACACGTCCGGGAACCGAACCCGGTGTACCGCACGATTAGATAACACTGATTTTAACGATTTTCACTCGCGGTTTCGAATACACTATTCACTGTCATAGTTTTAATGTCTGTCGCGAACATCTCTCCCGCCGTGCAGCAACGCGCGTGACCCGTCGTGTGGCGGTGCTGCAGAGCACCCGGTGAGCGACACCTCGTCACTTGGGCAGGGGGACCAGCTTCTTAGCCGGCCGTTTGAGGACGCCTGCTGCTGTGCGCACCTCGACAGTGCGTATGGCGCCGTCGGCGCCCGGGTAGACAGCCACAACTCGACCGCGCGGCCAGGTGTTGCGCGGGAGTTGGCCGTCGGCGATCAGGACGGGGTCGCCGACCTCGAGGTTGAGCCCAGACCCATGGGGCTCCCGCCGGTGTTGCAGCTCGGGTAGGTACTCGCGCACCCAACGGCGCCAGAACATGTCGGCGAGGATTTGGGCGCGCCGCCAGTGCTTGCTGCTGTTGAGGTCAGCCTCGCTGAACTCGCCCAGCGGAGGGAGGCGAGCAGAACCACCGAACAGGATGTGGTTCGGGGTGATGGCCTCGCTGTCTGCTGCGTTGACGGAGACATGTGTGAGGGGTCGACTGTTTACTGTGTACTCGACCTCACACAGTAGTGTAGCTAGGACTTCTTCGTGCGGATGGCGCTCGTGAAGGACCGTATAGAGGGCGGTCTTCACGCACCTGACGAGGCGCTCCCATGCGCCCCCCATGAATGGCGCTGAGGGGGTGATGAAGCGCCATATGATGCCACGGCGACTCGCTTCTTCGGCGACGGCGTCTCTCATCTCTCGGTCGGCACCGTGCATGTTGGTGCCGTTGTCCGAGTAGATCTCTGCGGGGCAACCTCGGCGCGCTGCGAACCTGCGCAGCGCCAAGATTGCGGAGTCGGCGCTCAGGCTGGCGGCGACCTCCAGATGTACTGCCCTGGAAGTGAGACATGTAAACAGTGCCACATAACGTTTGTGACGCTGTCTACCGACGGTTACGGAGAGCGGCCCGAAATAATCAAGACCCGTGTAGGTGAAGGGCCTCTGATGGTGAGCAAGGCGCGTCTTCGGAGGGTCCCCTGTGGCTGGCTCAGGCGGCTGCGTTTTTCTAATGCGGCGTGGTAGACATCTATGTACTATTTTCTTTGTAGTCGGCCGCAGACGAAGAATCCAATAGTGTTGGCGTATTTCATTGATTACCAACTCTGTACCGCTGTGATGTAATTTTCTATGCGTCCAATCTATGTATAGCTGTGTAATACGATGATCGCCGTCTAAGATCGGTGGTCTCTTTGTTTGTTCGGAGATTTCTTCTGTAGCTGTTATACGACTGCGTAGAGTGATCATTCCGTTGTTCATCTCCACGGGTAACGAATACAGGCGGCTGTCTCTGGCGACACCTCCTCCGCGCCGCAGCTCCCGAAGGTCGGCGCCGAAAGGAGTTTTCTTGTCCCGCCTTCACAAGAAGGTCCTCGGCGTCGCGGGTGTGTTCAATGGGGCGAAGCACGAAGTTTCGGGAGTCGGCGGCTGGACGAGGTGCCGCTCTGCCCGACTTGATGTTGTGCTTCGTCTTCGTCACGTGACGCGATTCTGGATCCTTCTGTCTATTTTTCTGCGTTCTTTTATATAGAACCTTCTCTGCGGTTTTCTTACATAATGCTATAAATTGTAGAACTCTTGCTGTCGCTCGTAAGAGCCTCTCCCATTTGGAAAATCTATACGGGTCCGGTACGGCTTCTATAATTCTATGTGTTTGACGTTTCCCTACAGCTGTCAGTGTGCGCTCTTCGCCTGTCGCGTCAGGGGCGATGTGCTTCTCTACGGGCCATAGTGACGGGTCTTCGTACAGGAACGACGGTCCGGTGTACCACTCGTGTTCGGAGTTAAAGCTGTTTGGCACGTCGCGTGTAGCCGCATCCGCCGCGTTCAACTTCGTAGTTACCCAGCGCCAATCTTCAACTTTACTATGCTCTTCTATGGCGGCTAGGCGGTGCGCGACGAATGGTTTGTACGCCCGTGCTCCTTTTCTGATCCACGTTAGTACGGTCTTGCTGTCCGTCCAGTACACGACGGCCTCGGGTTTGACGCGATGTTCTTCTATTACCGCTTGAGCGACTCGCGTACCCATGACGGCGGCTTGCAGTTCGAGTCTCGGGATTGACACCACCTTAAGCGGTGCCACTCTCGCCTTCGCCATAACGAGTGTCACGTGCACACGCCCATCCGGTGTAGTCGCTTGCCAGTATACCGCTGTTGCGTAGGCCGCTTCACTGGCGTCCGTAAAGACATGTACTTGGAGTGTACAGGCGTCACTGTACCCGGGGTAACACCGCGGGATGCGTATCGACTTCAACTGTTCTAAATGCTGTATCCACGATGCCCATTGCACTCTGAGGCTTTCGTCAAACTTCTCGTCCCAATTTGTACCGAGTCGCCAGGCTTCCTGCAGTATCTGTTTGGCTCGAACAGTCACGGGCGATGCGAGGCCGAGTGGGTCGTATAGCGACATAACTATTTTCAACGCTTCCCGTTTCGTAGGCTCTTCGGTGCCGATGAGTCCGTCTGGAAGCCGTGCGAGTGTAAGGTTGAAGCTCAGCTCGTCCGCGCTCGTTTTCCACATCAAGCCGAGAATTTTCTCTTCCTGCCCCTTGCTGGCGAGGCCGACTGTCTCCTGGCGATGTTGACTTGGTTCTATTGCTTCTATGATTCGCTGTGGTGGGCGACTATTTGTGCAGGATGCAATGCACTGCTCCCCTATTGTCTTAACGACGGTAGGCTTAACGACGGCCTTCGAAACTATGGGAGAGTGCACCTGTCCTCTATCTAATACTATGTGAGAGTGCGTAACCGGCTTCACATCTATGTGAGAGTTACTCGGTTCTGTATTTTCTATTTTCGATTCTACGTTTCTATCGTACGCGAGCCTCTTCGCTGCGTCTTCATGGCTATTGGGTATGACGTGTGCTTTCCTCTGTGGAAAGGCCGTCTCTATTTTTCTATTATCTATTGCTGTCGAACTATTCTGTGACACGTCCATCCGCTTCTCGGGGTCCGTGTTTGGTTGACGTAGGTTCTCTATGAGCGATCCAAAGGTGTAGAATTCTTCAAACGACGATTCTGTATTTTCTATCTTTCTATTGGTAGCGGAGAGACCGTTGACGAAGTGTACGGTGTTTCCCAAGGTGCGTGAGCGCGCGCCGTGCAGCACCCATCCCAGCGACGTAAGCGACGCCACCGGTTGATCGTTGGGTCCTATTCGTACTGCGTTCGCTATGAGCAGGTGCCAGTTGTCTTGTCCTATTAGCACCTTCGGCACGCCTATGTCGTACACCAGCTTCTTCTTGATGCCTTCGAGGTGTTTGCAGTCTATCAGGTCCTCTTCGGCGATCTTCTGCGGCGACAGGTGTAGGCTGGCTACGGTGCGCGCACACAAAGGCACTTGTTTGCTGTCGGCGCCGGCTCCTCGTATTTGTATGTCTACGCGTCGCGACGTTGGCATGTCGATCGACGTATCGCCTATGGCACGGATCGTAAACGGGTCCAGGTTCCCTTCCGCGCCGACTTCCTTGGCTATGTATTCGTCTATGAGCGATACGGTGCTTCCGTCGTCGAGTAGGGCGAACGTAGACGCCTCTCCCGCCGGTCCGACTATCTGCACGGGCACTATCTTTAAGTATGCTTGAGCCTTTGCACGTATGCACGAACTGGCGACCGTTTCTTGCTTTTCTATGTTCACGTCTTCGGTCCTATGGGCTCCTCTATCGTAGTGAAGCAACTGGTTGTGTGTAGCGCGGCATCCCTCTACACCGCACTTCTTGGGCTTGCACGAGTGTTCTATTCGGCGTATGCGTAAGCAGCGAAAACACAATCCATGCTGCTTAGCTAGCTGCCATCTCTTCTCTGTGTTGGCGTTACGAAACGTGCTGCAGGCCGACGAGTAGTGTCCTTCGCGTTCACATATCCTGCACTTCGCGTTAGACGTGTCCGTATGCGTTCGCTTCTCCGTCGCCGTCGCCGTGTACGTCCTCTGCACGGTGCGTCTGCTTGGCGGCCCATCGGTGATGTTCTCAGCCGGCGCGAACGCGCTACAGTAACGCGCGTACTCTGTCACGAAGTCACTGAATCGGCTGAGGTCCGGCTTCGACTGGCACTTCTCGGTATACGTCTTGTACCACTGCACACGTAGCGAGTTCGGTAGCTTCTCGGTCAACACGCGCACTAGCTCCGCATTGATGAGGTAGTGTTCCTTTTTCAACGCACGAAGTGTGACGACGCCGCTTCTAATCTTGCTCGCGAACGCGCATATGTCCTTAGGTGCTTCGCTACAGCGTGGCAGGGTCCTCAGCTTGTCCGTCTCTGCCTGTGCGATCGAGTCTGGTCGTCCGAACTGCAGCTCCAACTCCTTCATAATCTCATCTGGTCGCGCATGCCCAATCAGTTCAGAGCTAACTGTTTCTAACGCTCTTCCCTTGAGACTTCTTCTCAGTCTCGCTGTATTCTCCACGTCGTTGAAGAAATTCTTGGTGGTGTCGTATATCGCCTTGAACGACAGCCACTCGGTGTGCGCGACGCCAAACGTCGGTAGCGTCATGATGACTTTCGAAACCGCCGGGTGTGGTGAAACTATCGATGTGTCCGGTGGCTTCCTATCGGCGAGCGCGGCGATCGTGGAGGTGAGATCCGTGATGAACGGCTTCAGCGAATCACCTCCCTGTTGATGAACGTCCATCTTCTGTGAGGGCGGTCCATCTTCTATCTTCTGTGCCCCGTCGACGTCCCTCTTCTTAGTGGGCGCCGATATCACTTCTATATCTTCGGGGCCGGGCTGGGGTTCCGGAGCCTCTTCCAACCACGAACGTACGTAATCTTGTTTCGACTGTCCATCCTCGTCGTAGTCATCGGAGTCCGCCTCTTTTTCAGCCTTCTGTAGTGCTAACTGTGCTAACTGTAGTTTTATCTTCAAAACTTCTTCTCGAGCCAACATCACATTTCTATTGGAGCGTCCCGTAGCTGCTGAGCGTTGGTCGCGTTCCCTCGTTGGCTTCTTTCTATCTCTATTTTCTATTATGCTATGTTGCGCTGTACAAACGCTCGATCTATCGGATGGTTGCAACGTCCTTTCCTTGCCATCTTCATTTTTCGACTGCACCTCTGCTCGCTCCCTTGCATCTTGAGTGATGTTTCGTTCGTCCCTCCCCGCGGGGCCGGGGGGGGCCGGCGGCGGCGCGTCGCTCCCGACTGTTGTCGACGGCGATCGCGGTGGCCCGTCGTGACGGACGACCGCGGCGGCTGGGTTGCGGGCAGCGGCGGCGCGGGCAGGGGTACTGAAACTAGGCCCGGCGCCGGCCGCTCCCCCGGCGACCTCGGGCGCACGACCTCTTGAACGCGTCGTAGGCATTCTTCAATCCGGCTCGAAGCGACCAACAAATGGTCGCGACAGCAACAGGCGATCCGGCTTCGACAGGACCAACAAATGTAACGGATGCCAGGAATCGAACCTTTGCTAGTCCGCTACAGTGCGCTGGTAGTGTGCTGCTGACGTGTGCCTGCGACGATGCGTGTTCTTCTTTGTGTGTGGACTGTATGGCTTCGATGTGTAAGGGCTTCAGAAATGAAACATCTTCATACGTTGAGAGCGATGCTGTGGTTGTTCGGTGCTTGATGGTTACAAGATGGTGGTTGAGACGCCAACAACTGGCCGAATACATGGTCGCTTAAGTACCTCGAAACTTTACCTTATCGACGACCATCGCACCGAACACGTGCACAGAGAATCTTTCGTTTATTTTTATTTCAAAAACAGTACAAATGTTACGTATGATTCGATCCTATTATACATACATACATGTTCTATACATCGTTAGATAGGTCTCATTAAGTTCTATCTATTGGTATACAATACCTAACTATTAGCGTCACTAAGTTATTCCATAAAAACTCCCAAAAAAAGCTGCCACACAAGGGCCCGCCCACTATATTTTCTATTGAAAAACTATCGTATACTAAATTTATGTATATAATTTTGGTAGGCCGTTGTGTGCAACTATATGGGGCATCTATTAAAACAAACACCATGAAAATATCTTTATTCAATTCGAACATATTACATGATAACTTTGAAGCATAAAAAAATTACAGAATTTCTTAAGTAAATACTATCGTAAGTAAACAAATTTTATGATAAACATACGAATGTTTGTTATTATGCTTATTTTAACTATATAAGGTAATAACTAGCAATAAAAAGATATCTAAACATGATTTCAAGTCTATATGAAGCTAAAAAACCGGTCAAGTGCGAGTCGGACTCGCGCACCGAGGGTTCCGTACAAACCTGTAGGTATATAAGTAAAAGTTCACCAGTCATAGTTATGGTATTTTTATTGCAAAATGAAATCCATAACATTACAGTATAGAAAGCTGGAGGAGCATAAATTAAAGAAAAGGTGTCTTTGTCGTTTGTAATCAGTCATCCTTTATTTTATATTAACATTATCGCTTATTTTATAATATAACTTAAATACCTATACCAGCCTTGCAGCAGCCTTGCAAAAGTCTGCTGATGAATGATGGTAAGATTTTTTATCAAAGTTATTGATTTGCAAAGTTTTAGTGGCTATTGGAAATCTGTTACAAAAATACTAATTAAGTATTTTTAATAATTATAGTATTTATTTGCGATGAAAATTAAACTAGGGTGACTATTTACACATAAAATAAAACAATAATCAAAATTCTTAAACAAATAACAAAAATAAGTAAGGGACGATAGCCCAGTGGTGTAGGTAACGGACTGCCGAGACGATGATCTCGGGTTCGATCCCCAGGTACCCCAGGCACAAATCACTGACTTTTCGGAGTAACATATGTGTGTATTTAAAATGTTAATTATCGCTCGCTTAGTAATGTGCCCGGTAGATGGCAATAGGCCCGCCCTCTATTACATTGGGACCGAAACATAACTGGCAAAGTGTGGGTGTGTAATACACCTCTGCCTAGCCCTTCAGGGGTAAAAAGGCGTGAAGTTATGTTACGTTATGTAAATTAAGAAAAAACATATAAAAGAAATGAAAATTTTAAAGTATGGAATTAAGTATCAAATTTGAACCACATCTGTAACTGGAGACTGAAAAAGGTATGAAAGTACCTCATTGAACATTGAAGTTCGAAAAACGTTATCTATAAATGTACTACTTCGTGTTGTGCTAGTGTTTATTAACGGAGACATGTTTATAGATGAAAAATATGTGAAAATTCCATTTTGGGGATTCATTCTAAAATCAATATTGAAGTCTCCCACGACAATCAGACGAAAACATGAATTATACCTATTGAGGTTGCTGTCGTATATTGTTGTATTTATGCATTCTATTGCAACATTAATTGGACATTGTTGTGACCTATATACGGTTATCACTCTGACATTAAACATTTCGAAATGCAAGCATTCACAATGGCCGTTTGCAGCGTCTGGGTTATTTAAAATCTCAATCAGCCTATCGCAGTCCACTGCTGGACATAGGCCTCTCCCAACACGCACCACAGTACACGGTCCTCAGCCTTCCGCATCCTTTATCTGGGCTATAAGACGTTACTTCGTACCAAATTTCAAGATTTTGAGTTCACGGAAAGTACCCTGTGGGTTTTGATTCCCTTGCGAGTAGTCGCGAGTTTGAAGATATGCTTATATTGCTCTTTCTTTTGATTGCATTGACATAGAAGTTTGATTTTGTTGCAGCCTAACGGTGTTATATACTTGAGTATTTGATATGAATTTCAATTTAATACCTCCACGCGTTCAAGATAAAGGGGTGGTAACTTTAAATTTATAAAAAATATTTTTCTTATATGATGTAACTAAAAATTTACGGTTTTCGCAATTTTCCCTTTATATGTGCTATAATGCGTTGCTTTGTACCAAATTTCAAGATTCTGAGTTCACGGGAAGTACCCTGTAGGTTTTGATTCACTTGCGAGTAGGCGCGAGTTTGAAAATATGCTTATATTGCTCTTTCTTTTGATTGCGTTGACATAGAAGCTTGATTTTGTTGCAGCCTAACGGTGTTATATACTTGAGTATTTGATATGAATTTCAATTTAATACCTGCACGCGTTCAAGAGAAAGGGGTGGTAACTTGAAATTTATAAAACATATTTTTCATATATCATGTAACTAAAAATTTACGGTCTTCGCAATTTTTTCGTTATATGTGCTATAAGGCGTTGCTTCGTACAAAATTTCAAGTTTCTGAGTTTACGGGAAGTACCCTGTAGGTTTTGATTCACTTGCGAGTAGGCGCGAGTTTGAAAATATGCTTATATTGCTCTTTCTTTTGATTGCGTTGACATAGAACCTTGATTTTGTTGCAGCCTTACTGTGTTATATACCTGAGTATTTGATATGAATGTCAATTTAATACCTCTACGCGTTCAAGAGAATGGGTTAGTAACTTTAAATTTATTAAAAATATTTTTTTATATGCTATAACAAAAAAATTACGGTTTTCACAATTTTTCCTTTATATGTGATATAAGACGTTACTTCGTACCAAATTTCAAGATTCTGAGTTCACGGGAAGTACCCTGTGGGTTTTGATTCCAATGCGAGTTTGAAAATATGCTGCAATTTGCAGCATAAACGGCTGTATCTTTTGATTGCGTTGGGTTAGAAGTTTGATTTTTTTACAGCTCTATGGAACCGTAGATTCGAGTATTTAGTTTAAATTTCAGTTTGATACCTCCACGCATTCCTGAGAAAAAGGGTTTTGACAGACGGACGGACAACAAAGTGATCCTATAAGGGTTCCGTTTTTTTCCCTTCGAGGTACGGAACCCTAAAAACACTTATAAAACTATAATACGAATATGTAAACAAACAGCTGTTTTATGAAGCATTAACTCTTATCTGTCACTACTGATAACGCTATTTATGATTCGATATCTAAGGTCCCTACAGTTAGCACAAGTTTAAGACTAATGTTCATGTATTACATAGTTGTTGCATATTAACAATCTAACCATTTACACTATTTTAGCTATTTTGTAACGTTTTGACACGTCCGGGAACCGAACCCGGTGTACCGCACGATTAGATAACACTGATTTTAACGATTTTCACTCGCGGTTTCGAATACACTATTCACTGTCATAGTTTTAATGTCTTTCGCGAACACTTATCACCCACCGCTCGGTGTGACGCTGTGTGTGCCGCGGCCGGCGTCGCGCGCGCAGTTCGCGTGTTCGGAGGCCTCGCCGCCTTCTGATGAATTGTATGATTCTATGCAGGTCTGGAATTTTAGGCGCGTTGATTTCGGCCAGCTTTATGAGGATATTTCTCAATTGAATTGGGATGAAATATACTCGATCACGGATGTTAACGAAGCCTTAACTACTTTCTGTGACAAATTGAGTGCATGCTTGCATCGTCATGTCCCCGTTAAAAAACCAAAAAGGCTTAACCAGAGGTATCAATACCCAACATGGTTCACGCCTGAAATTATAAAGTATATAAGAGACAAATACTACTTTTTTTAAAAGTTTAAAGAAACAAAAAATGTGTATTGTTATGACATGTTTAAATCATACAGGCAACATGTCAAGATATTGATTCGTTTAGCCTACGAGAACCACATAGCGCAGGCAGAGGCGGGTATAAGTAGGGATCCTAAGCTATTTTGGCAATTTATTAAAAAACAGCGTTCAACAAGTGAAACCAATACAGAGTACGTATATGACGGAAAGAGTGTGTCTAGAGTGGATGCCGCCAATGCATTTGCGCACTTTTTTACGTCTGTATTTTTAACAGACGAACCTGCATTGCCTCATGACTCTGCCAGGAAACAGACTTCTAATATGCAACATTCGAACTTCACATCACATAGCGTTTCTCTTCAAAAAATTACAGAAAGGGACATTATACGATCAGTAAAGAGACTAAAGCCACTATCATCCACGGGTCCTGATGGTATACCTCCCTTTCTAGTAAAAGATTGTGTATCGGTGTTTAAGGAACCTCTCTTATATATCTTTAATTTAGCGCTTCATACAGCTTCATATCCAGCCCTATGGAAGGTCTCCAGGGTAACCCCTATACCTAAAGAGGGCCCAAAAGAAGATGTCAGGAACTATAGGCCCATTGCCGTGCTGTCTGCCTTCGGCAAGTTATTTGAATCAATCCTAAACTTCCATATAACTGCACAAATAAGGTCTCAGTTAAGTATATGTCAACATGGGTTTAGGTCAGGAAGGTCGACTACAACAAACCTCGTCAACTTTGTGGACTATACTGCTAGAGAAATGGATGATAATGGCCAGGTGGACGTGGCTTACTTTGACTTTAAAAAAGCGTTTGACCACGTCCACATTGACACCCTATTAGAAAAATGCGCTGCCATGGGCTTCACTCATAAGTTACTACAATTATTTTGCTGTTACTTTAAAAATAGAACACAATACGTTCAAGTATGTGGTTGTCGATCTGTCCCCTATTTGACGAGGTCTGGGGTGAGCCAGGGCAGTACCTTAGGAGCAACACACTTCCTAATAATGATAAATGACTTGCCGCAGGCAGTGGGTACGGCTCGGTGCCTTATGTTCGCTGATGACCTTAAGCTGTTTGTAGGTGTAAGGAGTGTGAGTGACTGTGATGCGCTTCAGCAGGACATAAACAATGTAGTAACGTGGAGTGAGCGTAATCACTTGGAATTCAATCCGACTAAGTGTAAAACTATTACGCTTACTCGGTCTCACTCACCTTATGATTATCAGTACAGCTTAGGCGGTGTTCTGCTGGAGCGTGTCACAGAAACTCGCGACCTGGGTGTGATTGTCGACAGGGAGCTTACCTTTAACACCCATATAACTGCGATGTGCAAACGGGCATATAAGGCTCTTGGCTTTGTCATGAGGCAATCAGCTCGCTTCACTAGCAGAAATACGGTTATCTCCTTGTACTTTGCCTTGGTGCGCAGCAAACTCGAATACAACTCCCTGGTTTGGGACCCACACGAGGTGAGGTATAGGGTGATGATTGAACGAGTTCAACGCAAATTCGCAAGGGCATTGTATAGGAAGCTTTATGGATATTATCCGTATTTATACCCGTCTTTGTTTGTGTCAGGCATGGTGGGCATTGATACTCTCGAGTTAAGACGTAAGTTCGCAGTAATGGTACACTATTTCTTATTGCTCAACGGTGAAATAGATGATCCCGATACTCTCAGACGTTGTGGATTTTCAGTTCCAAACCAGTACAACAGGCTGCGCTCGCGCCGTCTGTTGGCGGCCCCGCCTTTCCGCACATGTACCTCGCAGTACGCGCCCACCAATCGAGCCATTACAATGCTTAATACTATGATTGCTCAACAGCCAAATGTTGACATATTTTATGATAAGTTTTCGCAATTTAAGCGACATATTAAAGATTTTTTATTTCGTCTGTAAGTAAATTTATGTATGTGTATAAGTCGCTTGGGAATATGATACAAATTATAAATGTAATATGACAATTTTGATAGATGTATATTTTAAAATTTTTATTTGAATATAATAATTATTATGACGAATTTGACTTAATATTTTGTTTGACTTGTATAATTGTTATGACATTAATGTATACTAGATAGATACTATTGAATTTTAATGCGCTTTAATGAAAGATTTAGATTTAAGTTATTAAATGTAGGAATTATATCATAACTATATATTATTAGAGTGAAATGTATATTAATTGCAATGTTTTATGTGTTTTTAAATAATATTACCTTAGCTCTCGTTACGTGTTGGCTGACTGTAAGTAGTGAGAGTAATTGTATTAAATAAATAAATAAATAAATAATGGCAAGTCTTGTGTTCGCGGGTTCATCGAAAAAATTAATGAGTTTATGCAGGCTAGGTGTATTCCCGAAAATAAAATTTTACTATTTGCTTTTGAGATATTTACGGGCGATGCATTGTTCTGGTATCGTTCGCTCAAAGAACAGGTTTCTAGTTGGAGTGAATTGTATTGTCTTTTAAAACGTGATTTTAGCCCGACTGACTATGATTTTAAAATTTTAAACGAAATTAGGTTTCGCCTTCAAGCTGAGGACGAAAATATAACACTTTTTGTTGCTAAAATGCAGGGTATGTTTTCTCGTCTTGATGTGCCTATTAGTGAGTCTGAAAAATTAGATATTTTGTTGCGTAATGTCCTGCCATGTTACAATCAAACTATTTTAACGGCTAAGGTGGCCGATATCCCTAGTCTCGTTAGTGTCTGTCGTGAATTTGAGACCTTTCATAAACGAACTAAAGACCATCGGGAATCTCCCAAAGCCACACCCAATATCTTGTTGCCCGAGTTTGCCCACCAACCTCAAAAACCTAATTTTTCTAATTACAAACCAAAAAATTATTATAATAATTCTAATAAAAACTTTAACGCTCCACCACAGATAAACGCTATCAACTTACCCACCACTTATAAAAACGACAACCGGTTCTGTCCCAGGTGTCGATCCAATTCTCATAGTCTGTATAATTGTCGCCAACCACACTTTTTAATTTGTTTTAAATGCGGTCTAAAAGGTTTTCGTGTGTCTGATTGTCCTAAATGTAATCCTAAAACTAATAAATCAAAAAACTAATAAGCGAGGATTGGGGAATAAATAAATCAAATAATTTCAATAAAACTGAGTGGAATAATTGGTTAAATTATCTAAAAAAATTTTTTAACTGTTATAGTCTATCCTCAATCTGCAATTCTAATATAGAATACTCGCCTTATATTTCTGTTATTGTAAATGGTAAACCTGTAGTCGGCCTGTTGGATTCTGGCTCATGTGTTACAATCTTGGGTAACAATTCTCATAATTTCTTTTTAAATAATGAGTATAAGTTGGATTGTTCTCAACCTTTGAGTTTGGTAACCGCTGGTGGTGAAAAATTGTGTTCTTTAGGGTCTATCTCTCTTCCTATTGAATTTCAAAATAAAACAGTTTCCCTTAATTTTCATGTAGTGCCAGGGATTAAAAATAGTTTAATTCTCGGTATGGATTTTTGGCGAATTTTTAATTTATTTCCTAACCATTTAGAGTCGGTGTTGTTATTGAATAAAACGGATTCACAAGTTACTGAGTTGCGGACCGATGACTCACCGCACCTTGTGTCTTATAATAATTTATCTATTGAACAGAGAGCTGCCGCTGATAACATTATTTCAAAATTTTCCGATATTTCTTATAAAAAGCGGGGTCTCGGTTGTACAACTCTCATTACTCACTCTATTGACACAGGCGATAGCCCACCTATTCGTCAGCGTTATTATCGTATGTCTCCCGATAAACAACGCATTTTGATACAACAACTAGACGAAATGTTGAAGGAAGATGTCGTAGAACCCTCTGAGAGTCCGTGGTCTAACCCGGTTATTCTAACCCCTAAAAAGAACGGCGAACTACGATTTTGCTTAGATAGTCGTAAATTGAATTCTGTTACTAGAAAAGATGCTTATAATTTGCCCTACATTTCGGAAATTCTAGATAACTTGAGAGATGCTAAATACCTATCTAGTTTAGATATTTCTAAATGTTTTTAGCAGACGTTAATTAAAGAGGAGGATCGTTTTAAGACCGCTTTCTATGTACCTACTCGTGGTACGTTTGGCATGGCATGGCGTTTGGTCTAAAAAACGCACCCGCAACTCAGCAAAGTTTAGTCGACACTTTGTTTTACGGTCCTGAATTTGAAAACAAGGTTTTCTGTTTTATCGACGACATTGTATGTATATCGTCAACGTTTGAAGAACATATTACGCTTTTATTGATGATGGCTGGCCCATGCGTCATACTCGTGAACGGGTGCTACTTGCGATGACTGGTCGATGTCGGTCTTACGGGCTGGTATTACATTTTTTATATTAAACTGTATCATTTCTATCATGGTTCTGAACATTTGCGCGGATTGCCTGCATTGTTAGGTACTTAATGTAAGTGGATGCTCCTGTTTCACCATGTCAATTCTCAGGAGGCTAATGAAATGAACATCAAAATTTTACTACATTATGCTTGAGTATTAAGTAGAGTAAATATATACAAATGACATAGAAGGTGAAACAGTTGCAGCACCTTACAAAATTTAAATTTGTATGTATTATGCAAAACCTGGCGATGAAAAAGAGTGACCTTGAGTTTTATTGCCCGTTCTTTCTCATGGTTCTACCTATTGCTTTGCGAACGTGGCAGTAAATGTAAATGTAGAAGCTTTAAGTAATTATTTTTTTAAATTGACGTTCATAAGTGTCACTTTGTGATTTAAATGAATAAAGGATTTTGACTTTGACTTTGACTTTATTACGTATTTTCGAAAAATTGAAAATGGCAAATCTCACTATAAACTTAGATAAGTGTAATTTCTTTCGGGATAAAATAAAATATTTAGGTTACGTTGTCGATTCACAAGGTCTCCATGCGGATCCAGATAAAATTGGTGCCATAATTAATTACCCTGCCCCTTCTAATAAAAAGGAACTACGTCGTTTTTTGGGCGTGGCTTCATGGTATAGGCGATTTATTCCAAATTTTAGTCGTATATCGTCACCTCTAAACAAATTAACCTCTCAAGGTAAAAAGGCTCCCCCTTTTTGTTGGTCTAAAGAGGCGGACCAGGCTTTTATCGAATTGAAAGACTGCTTGTCCTCTCCTTCTATTTTATCTTGTCCGGACTACTCCGACCCTTTTGAGATACATACGGACGCCAGCGACTACGGCGTAGGCGCTGTCCTCTGCCAGGTTTTGAAGGGCGAAGAAAAAATCATAGCCTATTTCAGTAAGTCTCTGTCTGATGCTGAAAAGAATTACAGCGCTACTGAGCGCGAGGCACTCGCTGTGTTATCTGCCATCGAGCACTGGCGTTGTTATGTCGATAACGGTAAAAAGTTTATTGTTTACACTGACCACGCTGCGCTCAAATGGTTTCTAAAACTTAATAATCCTACTGGTCGTTTGGCCAGATGGGGTGTTCGTCTTTCGTCGTACAATTTCGAGATTCGACATCGTCGTGGTTCAGACAACATATTGCCCGACCTCCTGTCTCGTTCTGTTCCCGTTGCAGCCATTATCAATGATAATGACATTACTCCTAATTTAAACCTATCACTCCCAATGTCTACTAACGACTCGTGGTATCTAAACATTTATAAAGGTTGTCTAAACAATCCCACATCTTTCGTGGACTACCAAATTATTAATAATAAATTATATCGTTTTAAAAAGTGTCTAAATCCTTTAACTCGAGATTTTCAATGGAAAGAGGTTATTCCGTCTGAACAAAGATCTAATATTATTGCTGAGAACCATTCGCTGCCCACGGCTGGTCACCTAGGTATTTTTAAAACCTACAAGCGCTTGGCATTAAATTATTACTGGCCGAATATGTATTCCAACGTTGTTAAGGCTGTGAATTCGTGTGATGTTTGTATAGCTCACAAACATCAAAACCATTCAACCTTAGGTCATATGGGTAGATCTAAGTCTTGTTATAAACCATTCCAGATGTTAAGCATTGATCTAATTGGTCCACTACCTACTTCTAGAAGGCTAAATAATTTTATTTTTGTTGTCTCTTGTTGTTTTTCCAAATATTGTATGCTATTTCCCATTAAACGAGCTACTGCCGAAATAATTACTAAAATTTTAGAAGAAAATGTTTTTTTAGTCCATGGTATTCCGTCAACTTTTGTTCTCGATAATGGTAAACAATTCATTAGTTCCACATTTAAAAATTTGATAACTAAATACAAAATTCCTAACTTGCATATACGCCGCTGTATACACCCCATGGAAACTCAGTCGAGCGTTATAATAAAACTATTATGACGGCTATTTCTACTTTTATCGAACGAGATCAGCGCGTTTGGGATCTAGTCGTTCCTAAGATTCAGTTTGCAATAAATTGCGCAGTAAACGAGGTAACTGGCTATTCTCCATCTTTTCTGGTCTTTGGTCGTGAATTAGTTACTTGCGGGTCACACTATGTGGTCAACAAATCTAACCCTAACATTGTCTTCGAACCGCGTGATACATATGCGGAGGCCCTCGGCCATTTGTCTCCTGTCTTCGAAAAGGTACAGGCCGCTTTGATAGCCGCTCATCAACGTAATTGTAATTCTTATAATCTTCGTCGTAAACCGGCCGAATTCAATGTCGGCGATATTGTGTGGCGGCGTACCTACTTACTATTTAAGCGACAAAGACAAATATTTCAATAAGAAACTCGCTCCTAAATTTATTAAATGCAAAGTTATAGCTAAAGTCTCCTTTAGTTTACAAATTGTCTGATATGACTGGCAAGCCAGATGGCGAATGGCATATTAAAGATTTAAAATTAATTCATTACAAACAATAATTATAAATATTATAAAAAAAAAAAAACTCGCCAAATTTTTGTTAGAATTACTTCTGCTCACACACAGTCCATAATGGTCGTTATAGTAATACCGAATTTTTCTATCTTTAAAATCTTTTTTGTTTTGACTCAGTGGTTAAAACTGTAATCAACTGCGTCTCACGGGTTCGAAGTTTCTTGAACCTATTTGTTGTGCTAATCACCTTGTTTACGTTATAAAGTATGCTCGGAGATATTTATATTAACCCATTCTATTTAGCGAGCCGCTAGCGCGCTTTCTAAATAATACCTTATCCCGCGCACATAAGGCTTACTCTCGTCTACATTCGTCTCGACTACCTGCGTTGAGTTTTATGACCTGTCACTCACTCTTTTGCTGTCGCGTTGACCTTTTTGTTTTAATTGTTTTATGCAGTAATATTATAACAGATATTCCATAAACTGAGCAGCTCTTTTGTATTTTATTTAACTTAACTTATATATAAAAATTCTAAACTATTGTTTTGAAGTGTCACTAATAAATATTAACTATTTATTCAAGACTATCTCAGTTATGCTTATGTGTAATCCTCGACGTGTTTTGCATTCAAGCAGGAACCGGATTGATTTGAATGATAGCTAGTGCACTGGTTGTGAGTGTGTCTGGCATGTGTGCCCCTCTTGGATCCTGGACGCTGCCTCAGTTAAGTGCTCTTCCTGTCCAGGAGCACCGAAGCCTCGTCAGCCTGCCTGCCTACCCTGTCCTGAGTCTTAAACTTAGCTCTAATCTAGTTGCTACCGGGTTATATTGTGTAATGCTTCCGAATATAATATCTTGTAACCAACAAATAGTATTTAATTTCTCTCCATTACACATATCTACTACGTAACTCTACAGGCATATAGGTACCTACACCTAATAAACGTTACAGAAATGACAACATAATTAAACCTTTACGATGCGCCGACTCCTCTGCGTTCTTGCAATTCGTGCAAACAGCTGCAAAAATAAATAATGCCGGAATTTATAGTCGCAATTTAATGTACAACTGGATTGTGACTTATTTGAAAATCCAGTTAATTTAGGCACGGAAAGGGTATTTAGGTACTTTACTTAGGCTTGAAGTAACCTCCCTTGAGTAAGAACCACAGAAATACTTTAGTGATTTATTAATACGAATCTGTAGATATACCCTCTGATTAGTTATGTTTAAATTACTTGATAGGTAACTGTATTTTACTACGGAATGTCCTCAGTATAGCTGCCTCGTTTGTGGATAGGTATTTTTTTATAGACCCACCTTTTATCCCTGAAAGGGGTAGGCAAAAGTGTAATATTACACCTACATTTCGCCATACATTTTTAGGTCCCACGTATAAGGGACGAGCATATTGCCGCTACCGAGCACTTCACCAGACTCCGTGCTGCTACTGAGAATTTGGAAAAACCCCGTAAACCTTTTTTGCCCGACCCGGGAATCGAACCCGGGACCTCTGATCAGCAGACGCGTGCTCAATCTACTGGACCACAGAGGCAGGATAGATAATCGGTCAGAACAAATCACTCCTCTCCGTGCCCCGCAGAGCAGGCTCTGCCGCTCTGCTATCGGTCTCGGCTGTTATCTATTTGACTGACGGTAAGAGGAGCCAGCCATCTCATTATCTTGATACTATTGCACTGGTCAAAACATTAAACATATTTATATCTTATAGCAAGTTAATACAGCAATTTTTATCGTTAGAGTAATAAAAAAAAAAGTTATCTCTATTTTGGTACCCCATAACACTGCAGTAAAAACGAACAAATATCGTGATGCCAGTGGTTGCGACCTTATTATTTAAACTTGTAATGCATTGTTGTAAATTATAGTTAGAAAACAGTTGGTAATGTTGTTAATATGCTACTATTAACTAGAAATTGTGTGACGTTTAATATTGTAAGGAAATTAAATAAGTTTTTATAGCATTACTGTAAAATACGTCTGGAACAAGTAAATATATATTTCTTATTATGAACCCGAGTAGATTTCTCAGGCAGAATGTCATAATAATGAATATTTGTTTGTAGCGGTAATTGTAGCTAATGTTATTTAAACATTTTAAAACTAGACTGCATTGTCAGATTTTAGAGTAATTTTTATTAAATTTAACATTTATTAAATAAAAACATAGTGATGAAACTTGAGACTTCTTCACATCATTCCCGAAAGTCTGATTACGAATGACGATTTCCACCACAGACGGTTGTGGTAGTATGGAGCAGAAACAATTTGGGGACTAATGGTCCTGTAATGTCTCAATGTTATGCTCGGATAATGGGGCAAACTTGGCCGTTATGTTCAAGAAAAGTCGGGAATTGGTGTCAGCTTTTGGAATAAATTTTGAGCGGCTTTAGGCGTTTATCGGATTTAGTTGATAAATCACACTGAAATTCTTGAATTATACAACTCAAAGATTGCCTTATGTTTAGCTCGAAAATGCCTAGTAGTGCTACTAGACCAATAGATATGTTGGCAGAAGGATCACCACCACCCGAAAAGACCCTCTGCTGAAAATCAAGTTTTCTACAAGGTCTAATTTTGAAAAGCATACATGCAACCACTTACCGCGATCCTAATAAAAAACTTTGGGGAACTATTACTGCTGTGACGTTATGTAATGTCCCGATTACGTGGTCGCCACTCCAGAACCTTCATACTCCAATCGTCTCTACCATACAACCTTTCCATAAATGGATAATCCAAACATTTTGTAAAGCCTACAAGTATCGTGGTTTTATATTTTCTAATAAAGTAGAATGTATTCAAGCAAAATAGCGCAGAAAAAGCGTACACGGGCAACAAAGAGGTCCGCAGATTAAGCTTTTAACGCGCAACAAGTTTCTCAAGTTTCAAAGAAAACAATATTCTACGGTGCAACTTCGTGAAGGCGTGTGTTACACCGTATTGTAACGGAGCACAGAATGGAAAGTGTTTGGTGTTTTCTAATACTGTATAGGATTAGAAAGGGCAGCGATAGCCTAGTGGAGATACCAACAGACTGCCGTGCCATCTTTGACATTCGTAATGAGAAGTCAGTACCCGCAAATAAACTGATAGCCATCCCATGAATATCTTCGATTTTAGACAAAAACTACACAAATTCAGGGGCTCCTTGGCTTTAAAGCAACCTAACCCACAATAAAATAAAACTTGGAAATTTAAGCGAATCATTAGAAGAGACAAAAGTGTGCAACTGAACATTCATAAATGCAATAGCCTGGAACTCTGATAACTTAGCCATGGCATCTAAGGGATCTGGGCTACCTGAGAATCACTGCACTGGTGATTTGCATCCTGCTCCTTAGCAAGAAGACTTCTCCCACAAATTAAGTTTGATCAGATGCGATTTTCTGCAGTTGCCCAAGTCAACATTGCTGGTCCATAAATTACACTCTGCAAGTGGAAGGGCTGGAAGACCATATACCCTTCTTTCCAATCATATTTCTGGGCCTTTTCTAATGGTTGTCAGTGGCTTTGCACATATCAAAATAGTGGTCTTGAGTGGCAGACTTTGCTCAGCTGGTGTTGGATGTTGGCGAGGGTGGTTCATTGACACTGACTGATTTGATTTAATCAGAAACTTAGAAGTATCCTAAGGCTTCTGCTGAAAAATAGCGCTGCAAATTTGACTTTACAGCACTTGTAGCAAGCTGTGTGAAAGAAGCTCATATGCTCCATTGTGTGTGTATAAACTTTCTTTCTTTTTTTTCATTTAAGAAGAGTGGACTGGCGTACACCCATATTGAACAATTATTCTATGCCTTATTTATGTTCTTTACATAATGTTAGTGTTTCCTTATATACTAGTTACATACGTATGTACGAATAGGAATTTCCTTGAATGTTCAGTTATACCTTAATTAACTCAATTTTTTGAGTCTTAATTTGTTATTATATTATATCTATTGTTTAGTGATGTGTCGAAAAAAATGTTATGGTTTTAAAGGAAAGCAGCAGAATAAAACATTATTTTGATAAAACCCAGTACTGTGCAAAGTCAACCGATTATTCAAAAGTCGGGTTCAAACGACATATTCGTATTCAAATTTATGACTGAACTTTAAATAGTTATGGCCGTGCTATGCAATATAAGTTACTTTCATTATTCCTTAACAGCCTGGAGCCATATTAGTTTGCGTTATCATGTTGTAAATAATAAAACTGTATTGTGTACTAGAAAGTTTTGAGAGGAGTTTAAGTGAAATTTTGTACACCGTAGCTTTGGCTATTTATTACTAAGTATGATACCTCCGGACCTCTTACCGTACAGATGTGAAATTACTTTAAAAGAGTTGAAGCAAGTTTTCAACAGTATAAAGTAATAAACATAAGGCTTATTGTGGTCATGTTGGTCTAAATTGTATCCCTAACTATGCCATGACTGGCAATGATGAGATAATTTGTGACTGACAATCTATAAACATTTTATTTTAAGGATTAGCCTCAAGTCTAAATGGAGTTCCTATGGAGTGGGATTTACACCTCGCGTGGCGTTTAAAACTGGTAGTGCTCTAAGCGTGACTTAAAATTTTGAAAGTTAAATTATGCTGCCGGATTTCTCCACTTGGATCAATGACGCTTTCGAGCGACCAATAAAATTCATACACTCACAAAAAAATATGAAAAAAGGTGTATATGTAATGTAAAGGCATTTCGTCTCTACATATGTATATTCAACCATTTTCTAAGCCAACCTTTCATCGTATAAAAGCTTTCGTGTTACCACACTCTTAAATCAAGCAAGGCAAATATTTTTGAAATTCTTACTCACTAGGGAATAATCCCATACGCTCACAAACCCAAACATAAAATCTACAGAGATAAACCGAATTCCATCAGAACTATGCGTGGCTCACAAATTCTGACCCATTTGTAAATTGCATTCGTGACACTCTTTCACAGTTTACTTTCAAATTTTTTTTTTCAATAAGATTGCCGTGATCGCTTGTGTTTTAACTACACCCAGTTTTGCGTAATTAATCCAAACTTTTAAACTTTTAGTCATCGCCAAGGGGGTTTTGTTCGGGGCCCGCCTGATAGCCTATCAGGCTATCAGGCGGGCTATATATATATATATATATGTGTGTGTGTGTGTGTGTGTGTGTGTGTGTGTGTGTATATATGCTAACATAACTATGAATAAGTATTAAATACATTTAAAAGTATGACATATAATTCATCAATCTTTTTCGTTCTGAGTGCAATACAAAAGAAAACCTGAAACTTAAAAGAAAATAATTATGAAGTTTCGTTTATAAAATAAAACTACAGAAACAAGAGCTGATGTCTTGCACTGTTATGAATAGTATTTCGTTGAGAACTCTGCTCTTAAAGAATTTCTTGCACCGTCACTAATGTGTCGGTACAAGGCACAAGCAATGAGGCCATGCGCTTAGTAAGATCAACCTATTTGAGGTTGGGACACCTATGATCTAAAATTACATTATCATCATCATACCTGTATATAAACTGTACTACTGCTGAGCACGAGCCTCTTCGCTCTATGAGAAGTATTAGGCCATAGTCCACCACGCTAGTCAAGTGAAAGCTTGCAGATCTCACACGTCTTTCGAGAATATTATGGAGAACTCTGAGAGGTTTCCTTACGACATTTTCCTTCAGCGTTTAGGTAGCGATAATTCGCAACTTTAAACGCACGCACATAACTTTGAAACGTCAGTGGTGCGCGGTAGGTTTCAACTCGAGAAAAATAACATAGGCAAACGAAAAATACAGCTAAAAGAAAATAATGGAATCCTTTTCTCATAGAGACAGCGATAACGGAACTTATAATGGCCCGGAAGATTCAACTCCACAAATGTAGGAGAGCTCCCATCTAATTATTCATTATTTAACCTTGACTATATATCTAAGACAATTGAACGATCGAACCCTTCAAATTCACCGAAGTACCAATAAATCGCTCTCATCTTAACCCTCGGGTACTTCCCGCCCTAACTCAAGTCGGCGACAGGAAGTGAGAGTTGGGAAAAATAGGCGCGTTTCCGTTTTGTAATGGCGCCACTATACGTTGCCAGACCCGCATTGGGAATCGAATGTATATAGTTTTAATTTGCGCTATTTTCGAGAAAGGTAGAGTGGAATTTCAGTGCCTGACTTCCAACTATATCGTTTTGATAGTTTGCTGAGTAAGACGATTTGGGATAGCAATTGGAATGTTTTACTTATTCAAGGTTGAGGCTGACATTCCTGATGACTATAGCATATATAATTTCAAAGGCAAAGGTAACAGCAACAGGGTTTTACAAAATTAGTGAGTTATTAATTTATTTATGATAGGTACATAAACCGATTACAGTGAAAGCGTGATTTATGAAATATTATAAACGTAATTTATAAGCAAGACGGTAATGTACCTACATACATAACTTGGACATGTTAAAGTGGATTTTATTGTGATAAAGCATTACTAAAATTATAACTAGCGCATGCACATGTAGTTAAACTATTATGACTATCGGTAACGTAATGCCAGTAAAATTGCAACATCGCACTATTACTTACAACTAAATTAATTTTTAATTAAACTTGGAACTCTTCAGAAACAAGTAAATCCGATTCTGATTTTTATACTTATTGAATCTTTTATCAAAAAAATGAATCTCTTTGTATGTTCTACACATTCTTACTACTGGATTATAAAATGATGTATTGTTTTTATATGCCCCAATTGCGAATATATATGTGAAATGGTAAAGTTGAGACAAGCAAGCAAAGCCGGTGTATCGGTAGTTGAATGAAGTAACTTATGTAAATAGAGAAAATCATATCTCTGTCGACGAGTTTCAAACATATGACCTAAAACTTTCCTAGCCTCTCACTATACTTTATATGGACGCTTAAAAAATTTACGAGAGATGAACGTTAAGCACCTTTTCTGTACTCTCTCTATGTTATTTACATGTGTTTCATAATAAGGAGACCAAACTGGGCAACAATACTCCAAGATACTTCTCACAAAGCCTTAATAGAGCCATAGCGATTAAAACGGCATAGCATGTTGCAGAGGCATGTAGTATAGTTTTTTAGACTTTAATCCCCGAAGGGGTAGGCAGAGGTGTAACATTACACTCACTTTTCGCCATGAATTTGTAAGTCTCACGTAATAGGGGGCGAGCCTATTGCCGTACCGGGCACATAACCAGACTCCGTGCTGCTACTGAGAATTTCCTAACGGAAAAACCCTATAACACTTTGCCCGACCCAGGGATCGAACCCGACACCTCCCAATCCCACGCGCACATTTATGCCGCGAGACCAACGAGGCAGTCAATAATAAAATAATTTAATAATATGATTAAATAATCTAACGTTGAGAGCTCGTTCAACCAGAAAATCTTTCTCTACGCTCTACGTATATCTTGCTGGCCGCATAGTTCTTCAATAATGCGGTAGGTGGCGCTTAGAGCATGCAAAGCATCGTCTTAGTTACTTGTGCTCACAGAATTCGGTATTCGCAGTAGTATCATGTATAGCTTAGTTGCTAAAATCCTTTACTGTTCAAGCGGCACGGTTGTGGAATGCATTGACTGTTTCCATCAAACTGGCTCAAAATATCACATCCTTTAAAAAATTAGTTAAAAACCACTACTTATCTCTTTAACTTTCCATAACATTGTCATTGACTTTTTCTCCCTTTTTTTACTATTGTCTACTCCCATTACTTAATTCATTATATTATTGTATGTATGTATGTATTATATTATAGTATATTTATTAGTTTATTTGTATAGTATAGTGTGTATTCATATTTTGTATCATTAGTATCCTACTACGCCAAAACTGCCCTATGTCTGGCTCCTTAGTTCTCTTTTTCCATAAGGGTTGCCTGTAAGAGATTGCTTTTGAGCGATAAGGCCGCCGTTTGTGCAACATATATTTATCTATTGTAATTTCTGTGTTAAATTCATTTGGTGTACAATAAAGATTATTATTATTATTAAAGTGACGACACGGTTTATTGGAGTTGCGAGTTTGACTCCTTCTTCATGTTGTTGACTTTTTCAGTGTATTATTCCTAGTAATAAAAAAAAGTTTAAAAACTAAAACCCGACTACGTCAAAATGGGGTCTTAAACCCGACTATGGCGAAGCCAAAAGGAAGGGTAATGTTTTTGGCAGTCTATGTATATATGTTTGTATGTTCCACGGTAGCGCCTAAACTACTGAACCAATTTCAATGAATGGGGTATCAATAGATTCGTAATAATGGCCCGGATGACATAGGCTATATACATTTAATCTTAATTCCATAAATAAATACCTCAGATTCCAATCTCGAAAAAATTTTTGTAAGATAATCATTACATGTTTGGTATGAAAAGAAAGGTATTAGTGAGCACATTACAAATATATACATATATTATACTGCTTGAGTCAAAGTATAAGTATTAAGCGTGCTTGTACTTTCAATTCGCGCGGTTCAGATGTTTTGAGTTATTCAGACCTATTTACCTACTCGTTTAGGAAACTAAATGACGAACTAACGCTACCTTAGAACACTGGATTATAGTAATACATTTATTATACAAAAAAGACCTATTTATTCAAGTAAATCGATCATTGTTTAATAACAAATAACTTGTACACACAGCTTGCGCAAGTAGCCCGTGTCTTTACTTGCTCCAGTTATTTGCACCACGTACAAGTACAAGCGAGTAACTTGAACAAGTAGCTTGCGCATATTACTCACACGTGTAACCCGCACCTTTACTCTACATGCACCGTGTACACACAAGCACCCTTAGTTATCATCGCCCACTTCCAATCTCTTTAGCTATTGCCATTTATTGAACCCGGCAGAAAAATTAAATATTAAGAATAAAATTTACCTACTTCAGTCAATGTGACATTTGTAAATTGGTGTATAAATAGATAAAAATAATCACAATATTATAGCGTACCTACCTAACTATTTGAACAAAGTAATTAGAATTTACTTATATAATAATTTGAATGCCGCTTTCAAATAAAACTAAGAAAGCGACGAAAGTAGCTGCGTTGCGTAAAAGAGAATCCCATAAGGCACGAGCTTCTCGACTGAAAAAATGAAGGAGTATTCTTCAAACGCACGCAAACGTAAAGATTCTCTCTCCAATGAAAAAAGACTGAGCTCGCAGCGTGAATATGCCAAGGAAATGAGATCAGCAGAGTCACCTCAATCACGTGTAACAAGACTCAGCATGATGCGATATTATGCCTCTCAGATAAGGGACTTAGAATCGCCGGAATCACGCATAATGCGACTTGAAATGATGAGGAACCGTGCATCTCAGATCAGGAATGATGAACCTCTACTATTGCGGGAGATAAGATTGCATAATATGAGATGTGTATCGCGTCATTCTTATATTCGTCAGAGATGCTTATTCATGACTGATTCTCGTCATTTCCTTGATGCAATTTCGTAGGTGGCCGATCAAGTGTGCCATATTTGTAAACAAATGAATTTAAAAAATCAAACTAAACAAATGCGTAAGGCGCAATGCTGCATATTACCTGAGGATTGTCCAGAAAGTTTTGTGTCTTGCAGTAGATTTTATTCCAGTCTCATCAAAAACAAGATTCCAACTACCGCGTACTGGAATAATATGAATGTGGCTACAATTCCCGAAGAACTCAAAATTCTTAGTGAAATGGAGCTCCGACTAATATCAAGGATCAGAACATTAAAAAAAATCGTCAAACTGGGCGGCCGCTTTGGCCAGAAAGGGTTTAGGGGTCAAGCTGTTTTATTTGCGCAACAAGTTGAAGAGTTGGCTGAGCAGTTACCGTTGTCATTCCAGCATAGTGGTTTAACCGTTTTAGTAGAAAAACTTGATAACGTGGACACAACAAAACAGTATGAAGTAAATTTAAAAAACATAAGAGATGCTTTGAATTGGTTACAAACAAACAATCACTTATATGCTAATGTCATAATTAATTTCAGTCATTTGACAAACGAAATAAATCGTAATGTAGTGGAAATCTCTGCAATCATTCAGAACAAGAATACTATCGAGAATCATTACCAAGAAATACCTAACTCATCTCCAATCCTGTTTATACTCAGAGGCTCTTTCCATCAAGGCAGTGATATTTTCAGCTCAACAAGCAGAGGCAAACAATGCACGGCCAATGCTACAGCAGCAATTGCATATTCTTCTTCATATCCTTTTCAGGGCTGGAAATCCTCGGATATTGACCGGGTGCTGACGTTTGGTGACAAATATTACAAACGTTGCCTTGAAAATCTAGATATACATCCGGATAATCTAGCCACTGATGAGTTGCTACCTTGTATAACAATTGCCGATAAGAGTTATAATTGTCCGTATTTATGCAAAAAGGAACCACCCAGCAAAAACGTACTTCTGAGATATCAATGGATTTACAAAAACATGTGCAGCTCTGTGAGATTAAGTAAAATATTACATTTATTTTATATAAATGTATTGATAAATTACTCATTTAAGTATGTGTATAAAAATTTGCCCTGGATACTCTTAATTTTTCTAGATAATTAAGAAAATGTGCATGTGGTTCCTTTTAATATCTACTAACTAATAGATTTCCTCATACGCGAAAAGGAACCACAAACCATGGGTTGTGGTTCTTTTTACTTAGTACTTATACTTAGTTTCATGTATATCGGTATAGCCATGGATTTACCGATACACATGAAACTAAGTATTATCGTAATAAACCTTTGATATGCAGCCTATAGCAATCCACTGCTGGACATAGGCCTATCCCAACACGCGCCACAGGACATGGTTCTTAGCCTTTCGCATCCATTCCATCCTAGCCTCGATTTCAGGTCGTCAGTCCACCTAACCGGGGGCCGCCCTACCTTACGCTTACCGAGTCGTGGTCTCCACTCTAGAACAAGCTTGGTCTATCGGCTATCAGTACTTCTGCAGATATGACCAGTCCACTGCCTCATAAGCTTACTTCTTCTGTGAGCTATGTCGGTAATTCTGGTTCTTTATCGGAAAACTTCGTTGCGGATTTTATCCTTCAAAGAAACGCCAAGCATAGCCCGTTCCGATGTAGACTAGTCCCACTGTGAGTGTCCACGTCTTGGCACTAAACGTCATTACAGGAAGGTCACATTGGTTGTTGACTTTGGTCTTCAGGCATTGTGGTGGGCATGTGGGCGAAGAGAAAACTTGACGTAGTGTGCCAAACGTTCCCTAACCCCAATGGACTCTACGATCGATTACTATCTCAAAGTTATGGCTACCAAGCTAGATAACAAGCTGTTGCTCATGGTAGATATACTCTTGAACAACTTCAAGCATCCGTCCGCGGACATAAACCGATCCCGTCATGATGTGTTCCTCTAACATAACCTTGGTTTTGTTCAAGTTCATGCCGAGACAAGTTCACGTCGAGAGGCTCCGTTTAGACTCCGCAACGATGGCGATATCGTCAGCAATCCGAAGGCGTGAGATGTACTCGCCGCTAATGTTTATGCCCCATCCAAGTCAGTCCAGCATCTTAAACATGTCTTTGAGTGCGTTGGTGAAGAGCTGAATAAAATATTACGTCTCTCTGCCTCACACCTCATCGCAATCGCTACGACGAGGCTAGAGTTGGATGGTCTTAGTGGCGATATCATACAAACATGTCAACGCCTCAATGTAGCGCCAATCGATATGAGACCGCTGCAGAGCATCCAGAACCACCCAGGTTTCGATGGAGTCGAAGGCTTTCTCGTAGTCCACGAAAGCCATACTAGCGGCTTATTGTACTCATTGGTCTTCTGTATAATCTGAGAAACAGTATGGATGTAGTCTAGTTCCTGTGGCTGCTAATAGTCGAGTTTTCTGGTGAGGCTGTTTGTTAGCACTCTCGAGAACAACTTGTAGAGGTGGCTGAAGAGTGAAATAGGTCTATATTTTTTCAGCGAGGTTTTTTCACCTTTTTAGAAGAACAGAACAACCGCACTCCCAATCCATGCCTAAGCTGTGAGCTGTATGGATAACGGAATTAAAGAGGCTCGCCAGCTCTTTCAGGACTACAGTCCCTCCTGCTTTTAAGAGCTCTGTGATGATTCCGTCGTCCTATGGAGACTTGTTGTTCTTAAGTTGCTCGAGACCCCCTCTTACCTCGCCTTGGTTGACATCAGGGATGGCCTCCGTGTATTCGCGCGGGAGTTCGGCTTCATAGTCATCATTGTCTGGTTTCAAGAGTTTAGACTTCCGTGATGCGTAGAGGTCTTTGTAGAAACTCTCAATTTCAGCGAGATTTCGAACTTGAAGTTTACGTCTGCTGCAGTAGAATGAAATCACACACTTGTGGTTCTGCTGTTTATAATATTTATTTATACATGTAGAACCTAATGCTTGTGGTTCCATTTTGCAAAAAAAATATTAGTCATTAAATTATGAATTTCTTTTACGCAGAACGGTACCACAGAAATTTGGTTCCATTTTGTGTATTATAATATTTGTTAATAATAGAAATAGTTTTAATGTATAATGGTACCAAGTGTCTGTGGATCTGTTTTGTATAAAATGACATGGAATTAATATGGTTTATTTGTTTGAACTATCGAGTCCCATGGTGCTGTGGTTCCGTTTTGCAATATATATATAATGAGTGTTTTTGCTGTTGGTTCCTTTCTGCTTTATATAAAACTTGTTTCCAAGGTAAAAATCATGTGAATCTTTTTTGAATAAGAAAATAAACCACTTTTAAATTAGTATTCTTCAAAAAAAGCAAAAATCGAAATTTGTCGTGTGGTTCCTTTTTGCATAAATACGGACAATTTAGATATTGGAATAGACGCTGTTGTAGGTTTGGTTAATACTTCGAGAACCATACTTATTGGATATTTCAGAAGTATCGAGACTGGACTTGAAAATTTGTTCCAGAGGCCAGGAGTTACATCTTGCATTGTCACTTGCAATGAAATATCAGTAGCAGTAATTGTACAAAATGAAAAATTTTATTTATTTGACTCGCACTCCCGAGTTCCAAAAGGCCGCATTGCGCCTAGTACTGGTCGAGCAATGGTTATGATTTTTTCCACACTAAGCACACTATCCAAACAATTACATTTTGTTCTAGGAGTTATTTCTAGAAGAGAGCTTCAAGTTTCTCTCACCGCCGTTAATTCACAGTTCTCGAGTTAGTGTCACCATCTGAGGATTTAAGAAGATTCGAGGAAGATCAATTGAATATGCCCAATTTGCCTGGATATGATGACATAACAATTAGCACGACTCATTTAATGCCAATTGATGTTTCAATACCGGACATTGCAGAGGTAATATGTCAAAATTTTAATGATAATGATCCCTTACCTATAAGTGAAATAAGACGAAAAACCGCTCCACCAGTTAGCATTCTTCTAGAGCGTAGAAAGGTTCATTGTTCATTCTTCTAGAGTGCAGAAGAGTTGGCTTGAGTGAAATTATTTCCGGATGGAAAGAACGGCCTTAATGAGGAAAGACCTTGTAAAATAACATCACTTGATTATTTTCAAGCGCGAGTGATGGGTAATAATCGACGTTTTCAAACTACGGAGTACTAATTTTATGCACTGTCTGTGGTAGAGTTACTGAAAGCCAGACAACATGTTTCAGTTTGTGGATGATTAAGACAAGATGGTGCCGGGCCTTCTGCTCTATTTCAAAATATTCATTTGTGTATGTGAAACATTCGAGGAACTTCATGGTGCGTAATCTTGGACCACCACACTGGTACATTACGCTATCATGTAATGACCTTAATTGGCCTGACATGTTACACGCATTGCTGGTCGCTGATGGCAAACCGAATGTTAGAGTAGAGGACCTTACTTTTGAAGAAAAAGTCAGATCAGTAGAATCGTATCCGATTACAATGTCACGACAATTTATGTTCAGACTAAATGCTCTCCTAAGACTTTTAAAAGCAGAGTCCGACGATCCATTGTTGGGGCGCCATATTGAGGACTACTGGTGGAGAATCGAATTTCAGCTCAGGGGTAGTCCACATGTTCATATGTTGGTCTGTTGCAAGGTTATGCCAGATTTCAAATCTCCTGCAGGAACAGCACTAATAGAAGATGTTATAACATGTGAATTCCCCGCAGAGAATGAATTAAAAGACTTAGTACGTTGACTGCAAAGTCACCATCACACAGCAACCTGCTACAAAAAGAACAACACCAACGCGTGTAGATTTGGGTATCCGAGGCCGGTCCCAGATACAGTAAAAATACTCGATGATCAGCAGGCTACAAGAAATGTTGGTAGGTTTTATGAACTGAAACTATTCCAATATCTAAATTATAACTCTTATCGGCAATTGTTATACAAGGTAGCAACTCATCAGTGGCTAGATTATCCGGATGTATATCTAGATTTTCAAGGCAACGTTTGTAATATTTGTCACCAAACGTCTGCACCCGGTCAATATCCGAGGATTTCCAGCCTTGAAAAGGATATGAAGAAGAATATGCAATTGCTGCTGTAGCATTGGCCGTGCATTGTTTGCCTCTGCTTGTTGAGCTGAAAATATCACTGCCTTGATGGAAAGAGCCTCTGAGTATAAACAGGATTGGAGATGAGTTAGGTATTTCTTGGTAATGATTCTCGATAGTATTCTTGTTCTGAATGATTGCAGAGATTTCCACTACATTACGATTTATTTCGTTTGTCAAATGACTGAAATTAATTATGACATTAGCATATAAGTGATTGTTTGTTTGTAACCAATTCAAAGCATCTCTTATGTTTTTTAAATTTACTTCATACTGTTTTGTTGTGTCCACGTTATCAAGTTTTTCTACTAAAACGGTTAAACCACTATGCTGGAATGACAACGGTAACTGCTCAGCCAACTCTTCAACTTGTTGCGCAAATAAAACAGCTTGACCCCTAAACCCTTTCTGGCCAAAGCGGCCGCCCAGTTTGACGATTTTTTTAAATGTTCTGATCCTTGATATTAGTCGGAGCTCCATTTCACTAAGAATTTTGAGTTCTTCGGGAATTGTAGCCACATTCATATTATTCCAGTACGCGGTAGTTGGAATCTTGTTTTTGATGAGACTGGAATAACATCTACTGCAAGACACAAAACTTTCTGGACAATCCTCAGGTAATATGCAGCATTGCGCCTTACGCATTTGTTTAGTTTGATTTTTTAAATTCATTTGTTTACAAATATGGCACACTTGATCGGCCACCTACGAAATTGCATCAAGGAAATGACGAGAATCAGTCATGAATAAGCATCTCTGACGAATATAAGAATGACGCGATACACATCTCATATTATGCAATCTTATCTCCCGCAATAGTAGAGGTTCATCATTCCTGATCTGAGATGCACGGTTCCTCATCATTTCAAGTCGCATTATGCGTGATTCCGGCGATTCTAAGTCCCTTATCTGAGAGGCATAATATCGCATTATGCTGAGTCTTGTTACACGTGATTGAGGTGACTCTGCTGATCTCATTTCCTTGGCATATTCACGCTGCGAGCTCAGTCTTTTTTCATTGGAGAGAGAATCTTTACGTTTGCGTGCGTTTGAAGAATACTCCTTCATTTTTTCAGTCGAGAAGCTCGTGCCTTATGGGATTCTCTTTTACGCAACGCAGCTACTTTCGTCGCTTTCTTAGTTTTATTTGAAAGCGGCATTCCAATTATTATATAAGTAAATTCTAATTACTTTGTTCAAATAGTTAGGTAGGTACGCTATAATATTGTGATTATTTTTATCTATTTATACACCAATTTACAAATGTCACATTGACTGAAGTAGGTAAATTTTATTCTTAATATTTAATTTTTCTGCCGGGTTCAATAAATGGCAATAGCTAAAGAGATTGGAAGTGGGCGATGATAACTAAGGGTGCCTGTGTGTACACGGTGCATGTAGCTGGAGCAAGTAAAGGTGCGGGTTACACGTGTGAGTAATATGCGCAAGCTACTTGTTCAAGTTACTCGCTTGTACTTGTACGTGGTGCAAATAACTGGAGCAAGTAAAGACACGGGCTACTTGCGCAAGCTATGTGTACAAGTTATTTGTTATTAAACAATGATCGATTTACTTGAATAAATAGGTATTTTTTGTATAATAAATGTATTACTATAATCCAGTGTTCTAAGGTAGCGTTAGTTCGTCATTTAGTTTCCTAAACGAGTAGGTAAATAGGTCTGAATAACTCAAAACATCTGAACCGCGCGAATTGAAAGTACAAGCACGCTTAATACTTATACTTTGACTCAAGCAGTATAATATATGTACATATTTGTAATGTGCTTACTAATACCTTTCTTTTCATACCAAACATGTAATGATTATCTTACAAAAATTTTTTCGAGATTGGAATCTGAGGTATTTATTGCGTAATAGAGAATTAAGATTAAATGTATATAGCCTATGTCATCCGGGCCATTATTACGAATCTATTGATACCCCATTCATTGAAATTGGTTCAGTAGTTTAGGCGCTACCGTGGAACATACAAACATATATACATATACTGCCAAAAACATTACCCTTCCTTTTGGCTTCGCCATAGTCGGGTAAAAAAGAAATTGTTCTCTTATTTTAAACAATCTTATGCCCACAGTTCCATAGAAATTCAAAAACAACATGTTTTAATACAATCCCTATTTTACCTCACCGGAAATGTTAGGAAATCTTATCTCAGTATTACATTAAATAAGGGACTCGTTCCAATTTCATGTTTCTTACTTCAATACTCTAAGGTTTTATAATCAGTAGGCATGGTATTGAGACTCCGCGTTAAACAAATATCTATACTCAAGCAAGAAATAAATTTGAATATGAATTACAATAAAACACTAGGTAGATACTTAAGCAACTATGAAATGACAACGTAATTAAAACTTTACGTTGCGCCGACTCCTCTGCGTTCTTGCAATTCGTGCAAACAGCAGCAAAAATAAATAATGCCGAAATTTATAGTCGCAATTTTATGTAAAACTGGATTGCGAGTTATTTGAAAATTCAGTTAATTTAAGCACGGAAAGAGTATTTACTTTACTTAGACTTGAAGTAATCTCCCTTGAGTAAGATCCACAGAAATACTTTAGTGATTAATTAATACGAATCTGTAGATAGACCCTCTGATTAGTTCTGTTTAAATTACTTAATTATTATTTAATATTATAAATTACTTGATAAATTATTTTACTACGGAATGTTCTCAGTTTAGCTGCCTCGTTTGTGGATAGGTAATTTTTTTATAGACTAACCGCCTTTATCCGCTAAGTGATAGGCAGAGGTGTAATATTACACCCGCATGTTGCCATGCATTTTTGGGTCCCACGTAAGAGGGGGCGAGCCAATTGCAGACTCCGTACTGCTACTGAGAATTTGGAAGAACCCCGTAAACCTTTTTTGCCCGACGCGGGAATCGAACCCGGGACCTCTGATCAGCAGACGCGTGCGCAATCCAGTGGACCACAGAGGCAGGATAGATAAATCGGTCAGAACAAATCACACCTCTCCGTGCCACGCAGAGCAGGTTCTGTCACTCTGCCATCCTTTTTCTATTGCAATAGTCGGGGTGGTCAATCCGAGGGTGCCTGGTGGGTTCCTCTTTCCTTCCATTAGGTGTCAGCTATTTGACTGTCTGTAAGAGGAGCCAGCCACGTAATTATCTTGACACTATTGCACTGGTCAAAACATTAAACATATTTATATCTTTTCTTATGAATACAGCAATGTTTATCGTTAGAGTAATAAAAAAAGTTATCTCTATTTTGGTACGGCAACGGGCAAAGCTGCTGAACAACCCCAGAACCATGTGTGAGGCTTTGAACGACATCAGCCAACTAATGGCTTTCTGGAAGGAGCTAAGGTGGTATGAGTAGTCGGCGTCTATCAAGTCGCCACTTACGCACAATGGCCCAAATAAGTGGCTAAGTGCGGGAAACCCACGACCAACTAACTAACTAAGAGTGGGCATGAGTTTTATTGCGTGTTTTTCTCGTGGTACTACGCCTTTGCTTTGCGCACATGGCAAATTAGAAATTAACTTGCACAATTGACGTTTCTAAGAGTCACATCTTTTGTATTTTGTTAAAAAGACAACTCACGCACTAGGAATAAATGCTGTGTCACGCGAATTTACAGACAACGGACACAAAAACACCTAGACCCGAAACAATAATTTGTTGATCACACAAAGAAATTGTGTGACGTTTAACATTGTAAGGAAATTAAATAAGTTTTTATAGCGTTACTGTAAAATACGTCTGGAACAAGTAAATATATATTTCTTATTATGAACCCGAGTAGATTTCTCAGGCAGAATGTCATAATAATGAATATTTGTATGTAGCGGTAATTGAAGCTAATGTTACTTAAACATTTTAAAACTAGACTGCATTATCAGATATTAGTGTGATTTTTATTAAATTTAACATTTATTAAATAAAAACATAGTGATGAAACTTGAGACTTCTTCACATCATTCCCGAAAGTCGTGCAAAGAAGCCAACCCGAATTTGGCCAGCATGATAGACTATGATCTAACCCATATCTAACCCTCCTCTTAGCCAGAAAAGGGACAGTTTATATAATTATTAATTAGTTTACTGATGCGTGGAAATAATTTAATAATTTTATTTGCTCTATTTGATGTTTTTCAGAAAACGCAGGTTAATGCATCAGCCGAAAGCATGACCTACATTTTTTTATAAAGCACTTAAAACAATACTCCAATCAAACCATTATTTTAAAGTCGTCTAACAGCTTTCACAACTATTCAATAAAACAAACCAAACGTTTTTAATTAATAAGATTAGGTCAAGCGTTTTCACGATAAACGTTCTTCGACAAAATTGCTCTCCATTTAATAAATTACGCATATAATATGGCGATTTCCACCACAGACGGTTTAACTTGTGATAGTATGGAGCAAAAACAATTTCGGGACTAATGGTCCTGTAATGTCTTAATGTTATGCTCGGATAATGGGGCAAAGTTGGCCGTTATGTTAAAGAAAAGTCGGGAATTGGTGTCAGCTTTTGGAATAAATTTTGAGCGGCTTTAGGCGTTTATTGGATTTAGTTGGTAAATCACACTGAAATTCTTAAATTATACAACTCAAAGATTGCCTTATATTTAGCTCGAAAATGCCATGCAACCTGGTAGTGCTACGAGACCTATAGATATGTTGGCAGAAGGATCACCTCCAACCAAATAGACCCTCTGCTGAAAATCAAGTTTTCTACAAGGTCTGATTTTGAAAAGCATACATGCAACCACATACCGCGATCCTAATAAAAAACTTTGGGGAACTATCACTGCTGTGACGTTATGTAATGTCCTGATTACGTGATCGCCACTCCAGAACCTTTATACTCCAATCGTCTCTACTGTACCACCGTTCCATAAATGGATAATCCAAACATTTTGTAAAGTTTACAAGTATCGTGGTTTTATATTTTCCAATAAAGTAGAATGTATTCAAGCAAAATATATTGCAGTAAAAAGCGTACATGGGCAACAAAGAGGTCCGCAGATTAAGCTTTTAACGCGGAACAAGTTTCTCAAGTTTCAAAGAAAACAATATTCTACGGTGCAACTTCGTGAGGGCGTGTGTTACACCGTATTGTAACGGAGCACAGAATGGAAAGTGTTTGGTATTTTCTAATACTGTATAGGATTAGAAAGGGCAGCAATAGCCTAGTGGAGATACCAACAGACTGCCATGCCTTCTTTGACATTCGTAATGAGAAGTCAGTAACCGCAAATAAACTGATAGCCATCCCATGAATATCTTCGATTTTATACAAAAACTATACAAATTCAAGGGCTCCTTAGCTTTAAGGCAACCTAACCCACTATAAAATAAAACTTGGAAATTTAAGCGAATCATTAAAAGAGACAAAAATGTAGAACTGAACATTCATAAATGCAATAGCCTGGAACTCTGATAACTTGGCTATGGCATCTAAGGGATCTGGGGTACTTCAGAATCACTGCACTGGTGATTTGCATCCTGCTCCTTAGCAAGAAGACTTCTCCCACAAATCAAGTTTGATTAGATCGATTTTCTGCAGTTGCTCAAGTCAACTTTGCTGGTCCATAAATTACACTCTGCAAGTGGAAGGGCTGGAAGACCATTTACCCTTCTTTCCTTCTCAATCATATTCCTGAGCCTTTTCTAATGGTTGGCAGTGGCTTTGCACGTATCAAAATTGTGGTCTTGAGTGGCAGACTTTGCTAAGCTGGTGTTGGATGTTGGCTAGGGTTGGTTCATTGACACTGGCTGATTTGATTAAATCAGTAACTTTGAAGTATCCTAAGGATTCTGCTGAAAAATAGCGCTGTGTAGCAAGCTGTGTGAAAGAAGCTCATATGCTCCATTGTGTGTCTTTCAACTTCTTTCTTTTTTACATATAAGAAGAGTGGAGTGGCGTTCACCCATATTGAACAATTATTTTTTACCTTATTTATGTTCTATACGTAATGTTAGTGTTTCCTTATATACTAGTTACATACGTATATATGAATAGGAATTTCCTTGAATGCTCAGTTATACCCTAATTTATTTATTTTTTTGAGTCTTAATTTGTTATTATATCTATTGTTTAGTGATGTGTCGAAAAAAATGTTATGGTTTTAAAGGAAAGCAGCAGAATAAAACATTATTTTGATAAAACCCAGTACGGTGCAAAGTCAACCAATTATTCAAAAGCCAGGCACTTGGTTCAAACGACATATTCATATTTAAATTTATGACTGAACTTTAAATAGTTATGGCCGTGCTATGCAATATAAGTTAATTTCATTGTTCCTCAACAGCCAGGAGCCATATTAGTTTGCGTTATCATGTTGTAAATAATAAAACTGTATTGTGTTCTAGAAAGTTTTGAGAGGAGTTTAAGTGAAATTTTGTACACCGTAGCTTTGGCTATTTATTACTAAGTATGATACCTCCGGACCTCTTACCGTACAGATGTGAAATTACTTTAAAAGAGTTGAAGCAACTTTTCAACAGCATAAAGTAATAAACATAAGGCTTATTGTGGTCATGTTGGTCTAAATTGTATCCCTAACTATGCCATGACTGGCAATGATGAGATAATTTGTGACTGACAATCTATAAACATTATATTTTAAGGCTTAGCCTCAAGTCTAAATAGAGTTCCTATGGAGTGGGATTTACACGTCGCGTGGCATATAGTTTAAAAATGGTAGTGCTCTAAGCGTGACTTGAAATTTTGAAAGTTAAATTATGCTTCCGGATTTCTCCACTTGGATCAATGACGCTTTCGAGCGACCAATAAAATTCATACACTCACAAAAAAAGATGAAAAGAGGTGTATATGTAATGTAAAGGCATTTTGTCTCCACATATGTATATTCAAACATTTTCTAAGCCTACCTTTCATCGTATAAAAGCATTCGTGTTACCACACTCTAAAATCAAGCAAGGCAAATATATTTGAAATTCTTACTCACTAGGGAATAATCCCATACGCTCACAAACTCAAACATAAAATCTACAGAGATAAACCGAATTCCATCAGAACTATGCTCGGCTCACAAATTCTGACCCATTTGTAAATTGCATTCGTGACACTCTTTCACAGTTTACTTTCAAATTTTTTTTTCAATAAGACTGCCGTGATCACTTGAGTTTTAACTACACCCAGTGTTGCGTAATTAATCCAAACTTTAAACTTTTAGTCATCGCCAAGGGGGCTTTGTTCGGGGCCCGCCTGACTATCAGGCGACACCCGACCCCCCGACACACGGGTACATGAGGAACACGGGTTGGTTTTTAGTCAGTAAGAGTCTGACAGTCCCCTTCGCCCTTCCCCCAGGGCGGAGGGACTCCATGAGGATTTTCCAACCCGACACCAAAAAATAAAAAAAATATATATTTATAGGTATATATGCTAACACAACTATGAATAAGTATTAAATACATTTAAAAGTATGACATATAATTCATCAATATATTTCGTTCTGAGTGCAATACAAAAGAAAACCTGAAACTTAAAACAAAATAATTATGAAGTTTCGTTTATAAAATAAAACTACAGAAACAAGAGTTGACGTCTTGCACTGTTATGAATAGTTTTTCGTTGAGAACTCTGCTCTTAAAGAATTTCTTGCACCGTCACTAATGTGTCGGTACAAGGCACAAGCAATGAGGCCATGCGCTTAGTAAGATCAACCTATTTGAGGTTGGGACACCTATGATCTAAAATTACATTATCATCATCATCCCTGTATATAAACTGTACTACTGCTGAGCACGAGCCTCTTCGCTCTATGAGAAGGATTAGGCCATAGTCCACCACGCTAGTCAGGTGCAAGCTTGCAGATCTCACACGTCTTTCGAGAACATTATGGAGAACTCTGAGAGGTTTCCTTACGACGTTTTCCTTCAGCGTTTAGGTAGCGATAATTCGCAACTTAAAACGCACATAACTTTGAAACGTCAGTGTTGCGCGGTAGGTTTCAACTCGAGAAAAATAACATAGGCAAACGAAAAAGACAGCTAAAAGAAAATAATGGAATCCTTTTCTCATAGAGACAGCGATAACTGAACTTATAATGGCCCGGAAGATTCAACTCCACAAATGTACGAGAGCTCCCATCTAATTTTTTATTATTTAACCTTGACTATATATCTTAAACAATTGAACGATCGAACCCTTCAAATTCACCTAAGTACCGATAAATCGCTCTCATCTTAACCCTCGGGTACTTCCCGCCCTAATTCAAGTCGGCGACAGGAAGTGAGAGTTGGGAAAAATCGGCGCGTTTCCGTTTTGTAATGGCGCCACTATACGTTGCCAGACCCGCATTGGGAATCGAATGTATATAGTTTTACCTTGCGCTATTTTCGAGAAAGGAAGGGTGGAATTTCAGTGCTTGACTTCCAACTATATCGCTTTGATAGTTTGCTGAGTAAGACGATTTGGGATAGCAATTGGAATGTTTTACTTATTCAAGGTTGAGGCAGACATTCCTGATGACTAATGCATATATCATTTCAAAGGCAAAGGCAACAGCAGCAGGGTTTTACAAAATTAGTGAGTTATTAATTTATTTATGATAGGTACACAAACCGATTACAGTCTAAGCGTGATTTATGAAATATTATGAACGTAATTTATAAGCAAGACGGTAATGTACCTACAAACATAACTTGGACATGTTAAAGTGGATTTTATTGTGATAAAGCATTACTAAAATAATTATAACTAGCGCATGCACATGCAGTTAAACTATTATGACTATCGGTAACGTAATGCCAGTAAAATTGCAACATCGCACTATTACTTACAACTAAATTAATTTTTAATTAAACTTGGAACTCTTCAGAAACAAGTAAATCCGATTCTGATTTTTATACTTATTGAATCTTTTATCAAAAAAATGGATCTCTTTGTATGTTCTACACATTCTTACTACTGGATTATAAAATGATGTATTGTTTTTATATGCCCCAATTGCGAATATATATGTGAAATGGTAAAGTTGAGACAAGCGAGCAAAGCCGGTGTATCGGTAGTTGAATGAAGTAACTTATGTAAATAGAGTAAATCATATCTCTGTCGACGAGTTTCAAACATATGACCTAAAACTTTCCTAGCCTCTCACTATACTTTATATGGACGCTTAAAAATTTACGAGATGATGAACGTTAAGCACCTTTTCTGTACTCTCTCTATGTTATTTACATGTGTTTCATAATAAGGAGACCAAACTGGGCAACAGTACTCCAAGATACTTCTCACAAAGCCTTAATAGAGCCATAGCGATTAAAACGGCATAGCATGTTGCAGAGGCATGTAGTATAGTTTTTTAGCCTTTAATCCCCGAACGTACTACGTATATCTTGCTGGCCGCATAGTTCTTCAATAATGCGGTAGGTGGCGCTTAGAGCATGCAAAGCATCGTCTTAGTTACTTGTGCTCACAGAATTCGGTATTCGCAGTAGTATCATGTATAGCTTAGTTGCTAAAATCCTTTACTGTTCAAGCGGCACGGTTGTGGAATGCATTGCCTGTTTCCATCAAACTGGCTCAAAATATCACATCCTTTAAAAAATTAGTTAAAAACCACTACTTATCTCTTTAACTTTCCATAACATTGTCATTGACTTTTTCTCCCTTTTTTTACTATTGTCTACTCCCATTACTTAATTCATTATATTATTGTATGTATGTATGTATTATATTATAGTATATTTATTAGTTTATTTGTATAGTATAGTGTGTATTCATATTTTGTATCATTAGTATCCTACTACGCCAAAACTGCCCTATGTCTGGCTCCTTAGTTCTCTTTTTCCATAAGGGTTGCCTGTAAGAGATTGCTTTTGAGCGATAAGGCCGCCGTTTGTACAACATATATTTATCTATTGTAATTTCTGTGTTAAATTCATTTGGTGTACAATAAAGATTATTATTATTATTAAAGTGACGACATGGTTTATTGGAGTTGCGAGTTTGACTCCTTCTTCATGTTGTTGACTTTTTCAGTGTATTATTCCTAGTAATAAAAAAAAAAGTTTAAAAACTAAAACCCGACTACGTCAAAATGGGGTCTTAAAAGAACGAAACAAGAAAATAGCTCATTCAGAGATACAAATCCAGAAAAGTATAAGTACAGAAATGCTCATCTCTAAACAAACATGGCAGGTAACTACATGTACACTAGTATAAAATATAATAGGTGCGACCACGGCTCTAACTTGAGCATTTCTGTACTTATACTTTTCTGGATTTGTATCTCTGAATGAGCTATTTTCTTGTTTCGTTCTTTTAAGACCCCATTTTGACGTAGTCGGGTTTTAGTTTTTAAACTTATTTTTTTTATTTAATATTTTTCCGTATGGCGATGGTACATGTAAACTAACTGTTCAATATAATATACATATGTCACCGGCAAATAACGAGAACCGCAGATTCATAAATTGCCTTGGATATTCATAAACTAACCTAACCTATCCGTAAGTTTAACTTGCGGATCTTGTTATCTACCCGTGATATATATGTATATTATCACATTTTAAGGAGCAAAGAAGAAAGAAAATATGTTGGTGGCTTAATGTCGAATTTGTATATATTTGTATAATGTTATTTATAAATATTTACAATTATTTATAAATATTTACAATTTGCCCACTCCTTATAGTCTTTTAACTCGTTGTCACTAATAGGTGTCTTTTTATTGAGCAGAGTCAAGACTTCTAAGTCGCTCCAATTCCGCTAAAGACGCATTATCGTGGGGGTGACATAAAAGTTTCCGCGGATCCAAGTCACTTATGTATAAGCCCTCTAGTGTTTTTACTCTGCTCAATGCTACGTAAACTTGGCCTTTAGTGAAAATACGTTTTCCAACGTCTACCACAGCCTTTTCTAGGGTGCACCCTTGTAATTTGTGCACAGTCACGCCCCAACATAGGATTAGCACAAATCCGTAGACTTAGTGTTGACCGCCATTGAGTAGCAATAGCAGCACCGACTGGCGTTGCTGCTCGCCTTGTCGGTGGATGCACGTGGCACTCAACGTTTTCGTTGCCAATTGAAAAAGGTCGGGTAACAACGATGGTCGGGTAATATTTGGATTTGCAAATAACTCGCAATCCAATTTTACATAAAATTGCGACTATAAATTCCGGCATTATTTATTTTTGCTGCTGTTTGCACGAATTGCAAGAACGCAGAGGAGTCGGCGCAACGTAAAGTTTTAATTACGTTGTCATTTCATAGTTGCTTAAGTATCTACCTAGTGTTTTATTGTAATTCATATTCAAATTTATTTCTTGCTTGAGTATAGATATTTGTTTAACGCGGAGTCTCAATACCATGCCTACTGATTATAAAACCTTGGAGTATTGAAGTAAGAAACATGAAATTGGAACGAGTCCCTTATTTAATGTAATACTGAGAAAAGATTTCCTAACATTTCCGGTGAGGTAAAATAGGGATTGTAGTTTGTATGAAAATATGTTGTTTTTGAATTTCTATGGAACTGTGGGCATAAGATTGTTTAAAATAAGAGAACAATTTCTTTTTTACCCGACTATGGCGAAGCCAAAAGGAAGGGTAATGTTTTTGGCAGTCTATGTATATATGTTTGTATGTTCCACGGTAGCGCCTAAACTACTGAACCAATTTCAATGAATGGGGTATTAATAAATTCGTAATAATGGCCCGGATGACATAGGCTATATACATTTAATCTTAATTCTCTATTACGCAATAAATACCTCAGATTCCAATCTCGAAAAAAAAATTTGTAAGATAATCATTACATGTTTGGTATCAAAAGAAAGGTATTAGTGGGCACATTACAAATATGTACATATATTATACTGCTTGAGTCAAAGTATAAGTATTAAGCGTGCTTGTACTTTCAATTCGCGCGGTTCAGACGTTTTGAGTTATTCAGACCTATTTACCTACTCGTTTAGGAAACTAAATGACGAACTAACGCTACGTTAGAACACTGGATTATAGTAATACATTTATTATACAAAAAATACCTATTTATTCAAGTAAATCGATCATTGTTAAATAACAAATAACTTGTACACACAGCTTGCGCAAGTAGCCCGTGTCTTTACTTGCTCCAGTTATTTGCACCACGTACAAGTACAAGCGAGTAACTTGAACAAGTAGCTTGCGCATATTACTCACACGTGTAACCCGCACCTTTACTTGCTCCAGCTACATGCACCGTGTACACACAAGCACCCTTAGTTATCATCGCCCACTTCCAATCTCTTTAGCTATTGCCATTTATTGAACCCGGCAGAAAAATTAAATATTAAGAATAAAATTTACCTACTTCAGTCAATGTGACATTTGTAAATTGGTGTATAAATAGATAAAAATAATCACAATATTATAGCGTACCTACCTAACTATTTGAACAAAGTAATTAGAATTTACTTATATAATAATTGGAATGCCGCTTTCAAATAAAACTAAGAAAGCGACGAAAGTAGCTGCGTTGCGTAAAAGAGAATCCCATAAGGCACGAGCTTCTCGACTGAAAAAATGAAGGAGTATTCTTCAAACGCACGCAAACGTAAAGATTCTCTCTCCAATGAAAAAAGACTGAGCTCGCAGCGTGAATATGCCAAGGAAATGAGATCAGCAGAGTCACTTCAATCACGTGTAACAAGACTCAGCATGATGCGATATTATGCCTCTCAGATAAGGGACTTAGAATCGCCGGAATCACGCATAATGCGACTTGAAATGATGAGGAACCGTGCATCTCAGATCAGGAATGATGAACCTCTACTATTGCGGGAGATAAGATTGCATAATATGAGATGTGTATCGCGTCATTCTTATATTCGTCAGAGATGCTTATTCATGACTGATTCTCGTCATTTCCTTGATGCAATTTTGTAGGTGGCCGATCAAGTGTGCCATATTTGTAAACAAATGAAATTCAAAAATCAAACTAAACAAATGCGTAAGGCGCAATGCTGCATATTACCTGAGGATTGTCCAGAAAGTTTTGTGTCTTGCAGTAGATGTTATTCCAGTCTCATCAAAAACAAGATTCCAACTACCGCGTACTGGAATAATATGAATGTGGCTACAATTCCCGAAAAACTCAAAATTCTTAGTGAAATGGAGCTCCGACTAATATCAAGGATCAGAACATTAAAAAAAATCGTCAAACTGGGCGGCCGCTTTGGCCAGAAAGGGTTTAGGGGTCAAGCTGTTTTATTTGCGCAACAAGTTGAAGAGTTGGCTGAGCAGTTACCGTTGTCATTCTAGCATAGTGGTTTAACCGTTTTAGTAGAAAAACTTGATAACGTGGACACAACAAAACAGTATGAAGCAAATTTAAAAAACATAAGAGATGCTTTGAATTGGTTACAAACAAACAATCACTTATATGCTAATGTCATAATTAATTTCAGTCATTTGACAAACGAAATAAATCGTAATGTAGTGGAAATCTCTGCAATCATTCAGAACGAGAATACTATCGAGAATCATTACCAAGAAATACCTAACTCATCTCCAATCCTGTTTATACTCAGAGGCTCTTTCCATCAAGGCAGTGATATTTTCAGCTCAACAAGCAGAGGCAAACAATGCACGGCCAATGCTACAGCAGCAATTGCATATTCTTCTTCATATCCTTTTCAGGGCTGGAAATCCTCGGATATTGACCGGGTGCTGATGTTTGGTGACAAATATTACAAACGTTGCCTTGAAAATCTAGATATACATCCGGATAATCTAGCCACTGATGAGTTGCTACCTTGTATAACAATTGCCGATAAGAGTTATAATTTTGATATTGGAATAGACGCTGTTGTAGGTTTGGTTAATACTTCGAGAACCATACTTAGTGGATATTTCAGAAGTATCGAGACTGGACTTGAAAATTTGTTCCAGAGGCCAGGAGTTACATCTTGCATTGTCACTTGCAATGAAATATCAGTAGCAGTAATTGTACAAAATGAAAATTTTTATTTATTTGACTCGCACTCCCGAGTTCCAAAAGGCCGCATTGCGCCTAGTACTGGTCGAGCAATGGTTATGATTTTTTCCACACTAAGCACACTATCCAAACAATTACATTTTGTTCTAGGAGTTATTTCTAGAAGAGAGCTTCAATTTTCTCTCACCGCCGTTAATTCACAGTTCTCGAGTTAGTGTCACCATCTGAGGATTTAAGAAGATTCGAGGAAGATCAATTGAATATGCCCAATTTGCCTGGATATGATGACATAACAATTAGCACGACTCTTTTAATGCCAATTGATGTTTCAATACCGGACATTGCAGAGGTAATATGTCAAAATTTTAATGATAATGATCCTTTACCTATAAGTGAAATAAGACGAAAAACCGCTCCACCAGTTAGCATTCTTCTAGAGCGTAGAAAGGTTCATTGTTCATTGTTCATTCTTCTAGAGTGCAGAAGAGTTGGCTTGGGTGAAATTATTTCCGGATGGAAAGAACGGCCTTAATGAGGAAAGACCTTGTAAAATAACATCACTTGATTATTTTCAAGCGCGAGTGATGGGTAATAATCGACGTTTTCAAACTACGGAGTACTAATTTTATGCACTGTCTGTGGTAGAGTTACTGAAAGCCAGATAAAATGTTTCAGTTTGTGGATGATTAAGACAAGATGGTGCCCGGCCTTCTGATCTATTTCAAAATATTCATTTGTGTATGAGAAACATTCGAGGAACTTCATGGTGCGTAATCTTGGACCACCACACTGGTACATTACGCTATCATGTAATGACCTTAATTGGCCTGACATGTTACACGCATTGCTGGTCGCTGATGGCAAACCGAATGTTAGAGTAGAGGACCTCACTTTTGAAGAAAAAGTCAGATTAGTAGAATCGTATCCGATTACAATGTCACGACAATTTATGTTCAGACTAAATGCTCTCCTAAGACTTTTAAAAGCAGAGTCCGACGATCCATTGTTGGGGCGCCATATTGAGGACTACTGGTGGAGAATCGAATTTCAGCTCAGGGATAGTCCACATGTTCATATGTTGGTCTGTTGCAAGATTATGCCAGATTTCAAATCTCCTGCAGGAACAGCACTAATAGAAGATGTTATAACATGTGAATTCCCCGCAGAGAATGAATTAAAAGACTTAGTACGTCGACTGCAAAGTCACCATCACACAGCAACCTGCTACAAAAAGAACAACACCAACGCGTGTAGATTTGGGTATCCGAGGCCGGTCTCAGATACAGTAAGAATACTCGATGATCAGCAGGCTACAAGAAATGGTGGTAGGTTTTATGAACTGAAACGTGGTGTAGCTGAAGTAATGATAAATAACTATAATCTAAGATTATTAATGTTGTCGCGCGCAAATATTGACATACAACCTGTAGAATCAGCGGTAGGTGTAGCAATGTATATTGCCAAATACATAGCTAAATCTGAACCAACACAAATCCAGGCAGCGATAACAGGAGCATTAAACAGACTTCGTGAACGAGGAGGGAACCTTCAGCAGCAAATATTTGCTGTACAATGTGCTCTCCTAAACCATCGCCAGGTCTTGGCGTCAGAATGTGCATTTAGGCTATGTCATCTAAGGCTTAGAGTAGGTTCAAGAAAATGCGTATTTGTCAACACGTGCAAACCACAAGAGAGATACAGAATGCTGCGATTTGACACCGATTGTCCCGAACCATATAAAAACATTTTCGAGCGATACGAAAGCCGCTCAATTACCTTAGAAAACATAAGCTTAGGAGAGTTTGCCATTAGTTATGAACCATTATCTTCAGCTTCTTTTGATGATTATGAAAATGGTGATGAGGATGCCTATCAGACAGTAGAAGAGGCAACTGCTCCAATCATAACTCTATTAAACAGAATGGGTCGAATGAGAAAGCGCAGGAAGTCTGCCATTTTGAGAACAAGATACTACACTGCAGTTTCTAATCCTGAAGCATACTATTACAGTTTGTTGGTGGCTCACTGTCCATTTCGTGTTGAAGACGAATTAATGGAAAACTATGACAGCGCTAAAGAAGCGATTTTAGCCAAGCGCATTGATTTACGCCCCCTACAGCAGAGGACTAACATCGACCTGATGAATCATTGGGAAGAAGAGATTCAAGATGCTCTTCGTCGTGCTATAGCTGAAAACGCTGCAGACTTACGAGGGGAGTTCAATGTATTCTCGGTATAGGTATGAAGGAAAAGGCGGAAAATTCTGAATAAATTTAATTTTTCAATATACTCCCCTAACATCTCAATACATTTATTTGTTCGTGAAAGTAACTTTTCAATTCCCTCTGAAAAATATTTTTCTTCATGGCCCGAAAAATGTTCGTTTATTGCTCCCTTCAACTCTTCATCGTCCGAAAAATGCTTTCCACGAAGGTCTTTTTTAAGATTAGGGAATAGATAATAATCACTAGGGGCCAGGTCCGGACTGTAGGGTGGATGATTGATTTCTTCAAATCCGTACTCCCGCACAGCAGCCTGGGCAAGGCGCGCCTTGTGAACCGGCGCGTTGTCGTGAAGCAGCAACACACCTGCGGTTAATTTTCCAAGTCTTTTTTCTTTAATTGCCTCCTTTAAATTACGCAGGGTCGTTGCGTATGATGCAGCAGTAATACTTTGACCTTTTTTTTTGTACTCGATTAGCAAGATTCCCTTTGAATCCCAAAACACCGTGGCCATGAGCTTTCCTGCGGACGGAGTGACTTTGAACTTCTTCGGCGGGTCTGATCCTTTTTCGTGCCACTGCATAGACTCTTGCGTGCTCTCAGGGTCATAGTGATGAACCCACGTTTCATCACCAGTAACAATCCGATCGAAAATACTTTGCGGATTTTCACCACCGAGGTCCAAAATCTCCATACAACAGTCAACTCGCACTTGTTTCTGTAGCGCGGTGAGCATTCGCGGCACCCATCTTGCACTGACCTTTGACAAATTCAGGCGCTCATGAAGGATTGTGTGAATGGTACCCACGGATAGCTTAGTCATTTCTGCTAAAGTTTTCATTCTTACACGGGCATCTTTAAGTACAAGTTTTTCGACTAATTTGACGTTTTCTTCAGTAGCGGCACAAATTGGCCCACCAGCGCGGGGGTCGTCTTCAATGCTCTCTCTACCCCGTTTGAATTCACTTGACCACTTCTGAATTGTAGATAATGAAGGCGCAGAATCTTGGTAAACAGCCACCATTTCTTCATGGATAATTTTTGAGTTTTTCCTTGTTTTGTGAGGAATTTTATCACTGCACGATGTTCGATTTTTTTCATCATTGTCGAATCAGTCATCATAGTTGTCTTTTCGCAATGATATCTTGAATACTAATGGTGGCAATTAAATGAAATTTCGTATTTATACCCTAAAAGAGTGTCATTAACTAATGAGATAATTAAATTACCATTATCATTAGTATATCACCTCGATACCGAGAATACATTGAACTCCCCTCGTATGTGCAAATGATATCAACGCTAATATACAACAACCATACATTTTAGATTCTGAAACTAACATTCATGTAGACGTGCCGGATGTGGACGAAGAAATTACAGAACCCACTAATATAATAATGACTAACGAAGAGTTCCTACGACAGGTTCATTGTTTAAACGTAGACCAAAAACGGTTATTTTCTGTAATCAGTAAAAGCATCGCGAACCATACTTCTTCGCACCACACTGCTATCATCACACCTCTTCGCATGTCTTACCGCTTTTACCGCTGCCTGCACCACCAGTTACAAACAAGCGAAGAGGTGTGATGATAGCAGTGTGGTGCGAAGAAGTATGGTTCGCGATGCTTTTACATAGCCTAAATGCACATTCTGACGCCAAGACCTGGCGATGGTTTAGGAGAGCACATTGTACAGCAAATATTTGCTGCTGAAGGTTCCCTCCTCGTTCACGAAGTCTGTTTAATGCTCCTGTTATCGCGGCCTGGATTTGTGTTGGTTCAGATTTAGCTATGTATTTGGCAATATACATTGCTACACCTACCGCTGATTCTACAGGTTGTATGTCAATATTTGCGCGCGACAACATTAATAATCTTAGATTATAGTTATTTATCATTACTTCAGCTACACCACGTTTCAGTTCATAAAACCTACCACCATTTCTTGTAGCCTGCTGATCATCGAGTATTCTTACTGTATCTGAGACCGGCCTCGGATACCCAAATCTACACGCGTTGGTGTTGTTCTTTTTGTAGCAGGTTGCTGTGTGATGGTGACTTTGCAGTCAACGTACTAAGTCTTTTAATTCATTCTCTGCGGGGAATTCACATGTTATAACATCTTCTATTAGTGCTGTTCCTGCAGGAGATTTGAAATCTGGCATAACCTTGCAACAGACCAACATATGAACATGTGGACTACCCCTGAGCTGAAATTCGATTCTCCACCAGTAGTCCTCAATATGGCGCCCCAACAATGGATCGTCGGACTCTGCTTTTAAAAGTCTTAGGAGAGCATTTAGTCTGAACATAAATTGTCTTGACATTGTAATCGGATACGATTCTACTAATCTGACTTTTTCTTCAAAAGTGAGGTCCTCTACTCTAACATTCGGTTTGCCATCAGCGACCAGCAATGCGTGTAACATGTCAGGCCAATTAAGGTCATTACATGATAGCGTAATGTACCAGTGTGGTGGTCCAAGATTACGCACCATGAAGTTCCTCGAATGTTTCTCATACACAAATGAATATTTTGAAATAGATCAGAAGGCCGGGCACCATCTTGTCTTAATCATCCACAAACTGAAACATTTTGTCTGGCTTTCAGTAACTCTACCACAGACAGTGCATAAAATTAGTACTCCGTAGTTTGAAAACGTCGATTATTACCCACCACTCGCGCTTGAAAATAATAAAGTGATGTTATTTTACAAGGTATTTCCTCATTAAGGCCGTTCTTTCCATCCGGAAATAATTTCACCCAAGCCAACTCTTCTGCACTCTAGAAGAATGAACAATGAACAATGAACCTTTCTACGCTCTAGAAGAATGCTAACTGGTGGAGCGGTTTTTCGTCTTATTTCACTTATAGGTAAGGGATCATTATCATTAAAATTTTGACATATTACCTCTGCAATGTCCGGTATTGAAACATCAATTGGCATTAAAAGAGTCGTGCTAAATGTTATGTCATCATATCCAGGCAAATTGGGCATATTCAATTGATCTTCCTCGAATCTTCTTAAATCCTCAGATGGTGACACTAACTCGAGAACTGTGAATTAACGGCGGTGAGAGAAAATTGAAGCTCTCTTCTAGAAATAACTCCTAGAACAAAATGTAATTGTTTGGATAGTGTGCTTAGTGTGGAAAAAATCATAACCATTGCTCGACCAGTACTAGGCGCAATGCGGCCTTTTGGAACTCGGGAGTGCGAGTCAAATAAATAAAATTTTTCATTTTGTACAATTACTGCTACTGATATTTCATTGCAAGTGACAATGCAAGATGTAACTCCTGGCCTCTGGAACAAATTTTCAAGTCCAGTCTCGATACTTCTGAAATATCCACTAAGTATGGTTCTCGAAGTATTAACCAAACCTACAACAGCGTCTATTCCAATATCAAAATTATAACTCTTATCGGCAATTGTTATACAAGGTAGCAACTCATCAGTGGCTAGATTATCCGGATGTATATCTAGATTTTCAAGGCAACGTTTGTAATATTTGTCACCAAACATCAGCACCCGGTCAATATCCGAGGATTTCCAGCCCTGAAAAGGATATGAAGAAGAATATGCAATTGCTGCTGTAGCATTGGCCGTGCATTGTTTGCCTCTGCTTGTTGAGCTGAAAATATCACTGCCTTGATGGAAAGAGCCTCTGAGTATAAACAGGATTGGAGATGAGTTAGGTATTTCTTGGTAATGATTCTCGATAGTATTCTCATTCTGAATGATTGCAGAGATTTCCACTACATTACGATTTATTTCGTTTGTCAAATGACTGAAATTAATTATGACATTAGCATATAAGTGATTGTTTGTTTGTAACCAATTCAAAGCATCTCTTATGTTTTTTAAATTTACTTCATACTGTTTTGTTGTGTCCACGTTATCAAGTTTTAGTCTACTAAAACGGTTAAACCACTATGCTGGAATGACAACGGTAACTGCTCAGCCAACTCTTCAACTTGTTGCGCAAATAAAACAGCTTGACCCCTAAACCCTTTCTGGCCAAAGCGGCCGCCCAGTTTGACGATTTTTTTAAATGTTCTGATCCTTGATATTAGTCGGAGCTCCATTTCACTAAGAGTTTTGAGTTCTTCGGGAATTGTAGCCACATTCATATTATTGCAGTACGCGGTAGTTGGAATCTTGTTTTTGATGAGACTGGAATAACATCTACTGCAAGACACAAAACTTTCTGGACAATCCTCAGGTAATATGCAGCATTGCGCCTTACGCATTTGTTTAGTTTGATTTTTGAATTTCATTTGTTTACAAATATGGCACACTTGATCGGCCACCTACAAAATTGCATCAAGGAAATGACGAGAATCAGTCATGAATAAGCATCTCTGACGAATATAAGAATGGCGCGATACACATCTCATATTATGCAATCTTATCTCCCGCAATAGTAGAGGTTCATCATTCCTGATCTGAGATGCACGGTTCCTCATCATTTCAAGTCGCATTATGCGTGATTCCGGCGATTCTAAGTCCCTTATCTGAGAGGCATAATATCGCATCATGCTGAGTCTTGTTACACGTGATTGAAGTGACTCTGCTGATCTCATTTCCTTGGCATATTCACGCTGCGAGCTCAGTCTTTTTTCATTGGAGAGAGAATCTTTACGTTTGCGTGCGTTTGAAGAATACTCCTTCATTTTTTCAGTCGAGAAGCTCGTGCCTTATGGGATTCTCTTTTACGCAACGCAGCTACTTTCGTCGCTTTCTTAGTTTTATTTGAAAGCGGCATTCCAATTATTATATAAGTAAATTCTAATTACTTTGTTCAAATAGTTAGGTAGGTACGCTATAATATTGTGATTATTTTAATCTATTATACACCAATTTACAAATGTCACATTGACTGAAGTAGGTAAATTTTATTCTTAATATTTAATTTTTCTGCCGGGTTCCATAAATGGCATTAGCTAAAGAGATTGGAAGTGGGCGATGATAACTAAGGGTGCTTGTGTGTACACGGTGCACGTAGCTGGAGCAAGTAAAGGTGCGGGTTACACGTGTGAGTAATATGCGCAAGCTACTTGTTCAAGTTACTCGCTTGTACTTGTACGTGGTGCAAATAACTGGAGCAAGTAAAGACACGGGCTACTTGCGCAAGCTGTGTGTACAAGTTATTTGTTATTAAACAATGATCGATTTACTTGAATAAATAGGTATTTTTTGTATAATAAATGTATTACTATAATCCAGTGTTCTAAGGTAGCGTTAGTTCGTCATTTAGTTTCCTAAACGAGTAGGTAAATAGGTCTGAATAACTCAAAACATCTGAACCGCGCGAATTGAAAGTACAAGCACGCTTAATACTTATACTTTGACTCAAGCAGTATAATATATGTACATATTTGTAATGTGCTCACTAATACCTTTCTTTTGATACCAAACATGTAATGATTATCTTACAAATTTTTTTTTCGAGATTGGAATCTGAGGTATTTATTGCGTAATAGAGAATTAAGATTAAATGTATATAGCCTATGTCATCCGGGCCATTATTACGAATCTATTGATACCCCATTCATTGAAATTGGTTCAGTAGTTTAGGCGCTACCGTGGAACATACAAACATATATACATAGACTGCCAAAAACATTACCCTTCCTTTTGGCTTCGCCATAGTCGGGTAAAAAAGAAATTGTTCTCTTATTTTAAACAATCTTATGCCCACAGTTCCATAGAAATTCAAAAACAACATATTTTCATACAAACTATAATCCCTATTTTACCTCACCGGAAATGTTAGGAAATCTTTTCTCAGTATTACATTAAATAAGGGACTCGTTCCAATTTCATGTTTCTTACTTCAATACTCCAAGGTTTTATAATCAGTAGGCATGGTATTGAGACTCCGCGTTAAACAAATATCTATACTCAAGCAAGAAATAAATTTGAATATGAATTACAATAAAACACTAGGTAGATACTTAAGCAACTATGAAATGACAACGTAATTAAAACTTTACGTTGCGCCGACTCCTCTGCGTTCTTGCAATTCGTGCAAACAGCAGCAAAAATAAATAATGCCAAAATTTATAGTCGCAATTTTATGTAAAACTGGATTGCGAGTTATTTGAAAATCCAGTTAATTTAAGCACGAAAAGAGTATTTACTTTACTTAGACTTGAAGTAACCTCCTTTTGGTACCACAGAAATACTTTAGTGATTAATTAATACGAATCTGTAGATAGACCCTCTGATTAGTTCTGTTTAAATTACTTGATTATTATTTAATATTATAAATTACAATTATAAATTACTTGATAAATTATTTTACTACGGAATGTTCTCAGTTTAGCTGCCTCGTTTGTGGATAGGTAATTTTTTTATAGACTAACCGCCTTTATCCGCTAAGTGATAGGCAGAGGTGTAATATTACACCCGCATGTCGCCATGAATTTTTGGGTCCCACGTAAGAGGGGGCGAGCCAATTGCCGCTACCGGACACTTCACCAGACTCACTACACTTCGCAGACGTACTGCTACTGAGAATTTGGAAGAACCCCGTAAACCTTTTCTGCCCGACCCGGGAATCGAACCCGGGATCTCTGATCAGCAGACGCGTGCGCAATCCAGTGGACCACAGAGGCAGGATAGATAAATCGGTCAGAACAAATCACACCTCTCCGTGCCACGCAGAGCAGGTTCTGTCACTCTGCCATCCTTTTTCTATTGCAATAGTAGGGGTGGTCAATCCGAGGGTGCCTGGTGGGTTCCTCTTTCCTTCCATTAGGTGTCAGCTATTTGACTGTCTGTAAGAGGAGCCAGCCACGTAATTATCTTGACACTATTGCACTGGTCAAAACATTAAACATATTTATATCTTTTCTTATGAATACAGCAATGTTTATCGTTAGAGTAATAAAAAAAAAGTTATCTCTATTTTGGTACGGCAACGGGCAAAGCTGCTGAACAACCCCAGAACCATGTGTGAGGCTTTGAACGACATCAGCCAACTAATGGCTTTCTGGAAGGAGCTAAGGTGGTATGAGTAGTCGGCGTCTATCAAGTCGCCACTTACGCACAATGGCCCAAATAAGTGGCTAAGTGCCGGAAACCCACGACCAACTAACTAACTAAGAGTGGGTATGAGTTTTATTGCGCGTTTTTCTCGTGGTACTACGCCTTTGCTTTGCGCACATGGCAAATAAGAAATTAACTTGCACAATTGACGTTTCTAAGAGTCACATCTTTTGTATTTTGTTAAAAAGACAACTCACGCACTAGGAATAAATGCTGTGTCACGCGAATTTACAGACAACGGACACAAAAACACCTAGACCCGAAACAATAATTTGTTGATCACACAAAGAAATTGTGTGACGTTTAACATTGTAAGGAAATTAAATAAGTTTTTATAGCGTTACTGTAAAATACGTCTGGAACAAGTAAATATATATTTCTTATTATGAACCCGAGTAGATTTCTCAAGCAGAATGTCATAATAATGAATATTTGTATGTAGCGGTAATTGTAGCTAATGTTACTTAAACATTTTAAAACTAGACTGCATTATCAGTATTAGTGTGATTTTTAGTAAATTTAACATTTATTAAGTAAAAACAGGGATGAAACTTGAGACTTCTTCACATCATTCTCGAAAGTCGTGCAAAGAAGCGAACCCGCATTTAGCCAGCATGATAGACTATGATCTAACCCTCCTCTTAGCCAGAAAAGGGACAGTTTATATAATTATTAATTAGTTTACTGATGCGTGGCAATAATTTAATCATTTTATTTGCTCTATTTCATGCTTTTCAGAAACCGCAGTTTAATGCATCAGCCGAAAGCATGACCTAAATTATTTTATAAAGCACTTAAAACAATACTCCAATCAAACCATTATTTTAAAGTCGTCTAACAGCTTTCACAACTACTCAGTAAAACCAACCAAACGTTTTTAATTAATAAGATTAGGTCAAGCGTTTTCACGATAAACGTTCTTCGACAAAATTGCTCTCCATTTAACAAATTACGCATATAATATGGCGATTTCCACCACAGACGGTTTAACTTGTGGTAGTATGGAGCAGAAACAATTTGGGGACTAATGGTCCTGTAATGTCTCAATGTTATGCTCGGATAATGGGGCAAACTTGGCCGTTATGTTCAAGAAAAGTCGGGAATTGGTGTCAGCTTTTGGAATAAATTTTGAGCGGCTTTAGGCGTTTATCGGATTTAGTTGGTAAATCACACTGAAATTCTTGAATAATTCAAGAATTTCAACTCAAAGATTGCCTTATGTTTAGCTCGAAAATGTCATGCAAACTGGTAGTGCTACTAGACCAATAGATATGTTGGCAGAAGGATCACCTCCACCCAAAAAGACCCTCTGCTGAAAATCAAGTTTTCTACAAGGTCTGATTTTGAAAAGCATACATGCAACCACTTACCGCGATCCTAATAAAAATCTTTGGGGAACTATTACTGCTGTGACGTTATGTAATGTCCCGATTACGTGATCGCCACTCCAGAACCTTTATAGTCCAATCGGTATCGGTCGGTTGGTAGAGATACCATACCACCGTTCCATAAATGGATAATCCAAACATTTTGTAAAGTCTACAAGTTTCGTGGTTTTATACTTTCCAATAAAGTAGAATGTATTCAAGCAAAATATATAGCAGTAAAAAGCGTACACGGGCAACAAAGAAGTCCGCAGATTACGCTTTTAACGCGGAACAAGTTTCTCAAGTTTCAAAGAAAACAATATTCCACGGTGCAACTTCGTGAGGCCATGTGTTACACCGTATTGTAACGGAGCACAGAATGGAAAGTGTTTGGTATTTTCTAATACTGTATAGGATTAGAAAGGGCAGCGATAGCCTAGTGGAGATACCAACAGACTGCCATGCCATCTTTGACATTCAAACTTCTTTCTTTTTTTCATTTAAGAAGAGTGGAGTGGCGCACACCCATATTGAACAATAATTCTATACCTTATTTATGTTCTATACATAATGTTAGTGTTCCTTATATACTAGTTATATACGTATGTATGAATAGGAATTACCTTGAATGTTCAGTTATACCCTAATTAACTTAATTTTTTGAATCTTAATTTGTTATTTTATATATTGTTTAGTGATGTGTCGAAAAAAATGTTATGGTTTTAAAGAAAAGCAGCAGAGTAAAACATTATTTTGATAAAACCCAGTGCGGTGCAAAGTCAACCAATTATTCAAAAGCCTGGCACTTGGTTCAAACGACATATTCATATTTAAATTTATGGCTGAACTTTAAATAGTTATGGCCGTGCTATGCAATATAAGTTACTTTCATTATTCCTTAACAGCCAGGAGCCATATTAGTTTGCGTTATCATGTTGTAAATAATAAAAGTGTGTTGTGTACTAGAAAGTTTTGAGAGCAGTTTAAGAGAAATTTTGTTCACCGTAAATTTGGCTATTTATTATGAAGATACATATCTCCGTATCTCATCCTCAAATTTATATTACGAAGGAATGAGAGAACTCTTCAAAGTAAAGCAGTTTAGGTCTTGCGTAAATTGGCTTATTGAGATCATGTTGGTCGAAATTGTATCCCTAACTATGACATAACTGTCCTCGATGATCTAATGACGACAGCTATCCTACTTGGTAATGTTGAGATAATTTGGGACAAACTTAAACCATATAATCATTTTGGGATTGCGCAAATTGCTCAAAAGCCTTCTTTATTGTTAACGTTCGTATGTATTTTAAAAAAATGATAATATTGCATGCACACATGTATATTCAAGCATTTTTCTAAGCCATCAAAGGCTGGCTTAGGAAACTTTTATGCGATGAAAGCATCGCATAAAAGTTTTCGTGTTGCCACTCTCTAAAATCAAACAATGCAAATATTTTTGAATTTCTTCCTCACTAGGGAATAATCCCATACGCTCACAAAACGATACAAAAAATCTACAGAGATAAACCGAATTCCATCAAAACTATGCGTGGCTGACAAATTTTGACCCATTTGTAAATTGCATCCGTGACGCAGTTTACTTTCTATATTATTTTTTTGTCAAGACGCGACGCGACGTGCAAAGAGTATACTGTGTTAAAAATAGAGCAAATCTATACATATCTGTAATATTCATGGCATGTGGAGGGAACTGAAGTCTAATACTAATATCGTCATAAAAATAAATAAAACATTTTATTGTTGTGCTCTTGTTTGCATACTTTTTGTCTTTTAGTTAAGGTTTTGCTGTAAAATTTACGTGTATTACTAACTATCGTACGATGTAATTGTTCTAAATATTTGGTACTTATATATATTTTGTGGAAAATGCTGTCGGTTGCATATTTATCCATAATGAGTAACTGTTTTTTTCCCAAATAAATAAATAAATTAAATATAAATAAAATTGGAGTGTTTGCTACAAACAAACAATCCAATTTAATATTAAAATAACCGCTTTTTACTAAATGCATATGGATGTATGCGGCACATATACCGAAATGACATTTTTTCAATTTTTGTCTGTTCGTCTGTCCGTCTGTCGGTCTGTATGTCTGTCTGTCTGTTTGTTCTCGCTAATCTCTGGAACGGCTGGACTGATTTTGACAGGACGTTTACTGGCAGATAGCTGATGTACCAAGGAGTAACTTAGACTATAAATTAACCGGGTACCGAAGTAGTCTGCATAATAACATTCTTGCGTTACTGACTGACAGACAAGCTACAGCCAAAACTACTGGGCGCAAGAAGCTAAAATTAGCCACGTATATTCCTTGGTGACTGTAAGGCAGCCTAAAGAAGGCATTTCCCGAAACTCCCACGGGATTTGGCAGAAACAGTTGATATGCAGGAGAAACTGCGAGCACCCTCTAGTATTATATAAATTCTCTTAAATAACAAAAAAGTGTAGGTATAACTATATTAATAAAATTAATCAACTTTTACTTAACTTCAAGATAACTTAAGAAAGATGATTAGAGTGACATAATTATTATTTTTTTACAGACGACTGGTTGTCGCAGCGGGAGGGAGACTGCTCAGTCAAAGGTCGCGGGTTCGATTCCCGCTCAAGTCAAACATTTGTATGCATGAACATGGATGTTCGTCTTGATCTGGGTGTTTCTATGTATAATATGTAAGTATTTACAAAAATAAAGTATATTAGTATGTTTATCCATTATCTAGTACCCATAGTACCTACAAGCTCTGCTTGGTTTGGGACTACATGGTGATGTGTGTATGTGGTAGAATATTATTACAAAAAATGTCATTATAAATCTATATGATGTTGTTAGGATCGCCGAAAGCAGATAGATGCCAGCGGCTTAAGGTTGGTCTACGTGGAGAGCCTTGGGGGAGGCCTATGTCCAGCAGTGGACGTCTTTCGGCTGAGGTTGTTTTAAAATTAAAAGTTGAGTTACTAGGTTTATTAATATGTTGTTGAAATCCGACAAGGTCTAACGATTTTTGACCAGATACAAGAAGCAGGGTAGCGGACAGATCAGCATCAACAAGCGGTTACACATTCGGAAGGTGACCTATGCAATGTTTCTTTTTTGACAACTCCCGCACTAGGACTAAATCCTGTGTCGCGGGGGACTTTACAAACATACAACTAGCGGACACAATGAAAACCCAGACTCGTGACAACAATTTATGAATCACACAAAGTGTTGCCTCGTGTGGGCATCGAACCCACAACACCGATCTTCTTTGAACGGCTAGTCAAGTCACGCTTTAGGCGCTACCATCGATTAGTATAAGGTAGTCAGTTGCAGTAAACAGTAATTACTTATGTAACTATCGTTTCATATTTGCTTAGCTTTTAAAATCAATATACTTAAGTCTAACTAATGGTGTATAATTTGTAAGCTTTAAAAAATAAAATAAATAATAACTTAAGTTTAGTTCTGAGTGCAATTTAAAAGAAAAACTGAAACTTAAAACAAATTATGAAGATAATTTATAAAATAAAACTACAGAAACAAGAGTTGATATCTTGCAGGGTTATGAATAGTATTTCGTTTAGAACTCTGCTCTTAAAGAATTTCTTGCATCGTCACTAATGTGTCGGTACAAGGCACAAGCAAAGAGGCCATGCGCATAGTAACATCAACTTATTAACGGTCTGGGCAACTATGATCGGAAAATTACGTTCTCATCGTCAGTCCTGTATATAAACTGTCCCACTGCTGAGCATGGGCCTCTTCTTAATATGAGAAGAGTAAGGCACCACGCTGGTCAAGTCATGTCTTTCGAAATATTATGGAGAATTCTCAGATAAATAGGTTTTCCCTTGATGTTTTCCTGCATCATTCAGCAAGCGACAGATAACAATCTTATACTCATATAAAACGTTAGTGGTACGCGCTGTGGAACTCAAGGAACACAAAAATAGCGTAGGTAAGGAAAAAAGACAACCCGAAGAAAATAATGGAATCCTTTTCTCATAGAGACAGCGATTACGGAACTTATAATGGCCCGGAAGATTCAACTCCACAAATGTACGAGAGCTCCCATCTAATTTTTCATTATTTAACCTTGACTATATATCTTAGACAATAAAACGATCGAACCCTTCAAATTCACCTAAGTACCAATAAATCGCTCTCGTCTTAACCCTCGGGTACTTCCCGCCCTAACTCAAGTCGGCGAAAGGAAGTGAGAGTTGGGAAAAATGGGCGCGTTTCCGTTTTGTAATGGCGCCACTATACGTTGCCAGACCCGCATTGGGAATCGACTGTATATAGTTTTGCCTTGCGCTATTTTCGGGAAAGGAAGGGTGGAATTTCAGTGCTTGACTTCCAACTATTTCTATTTGATAGTTTGCTAAGTAAGACGATTTGGGATAGCAATTGGAATGTTTTACTTATTCAAGGTTGAGGCAGACATTTCCGATGACTACAGCATATATAATTTCAAAGGCAAAGGTAACAGCAGCAGGGTTTTACAAAATTAGTGAGTTATTAATTTATTTATGATAGATACACAAACCGATTACAGTCTAAGCGTGATTTATGAAATATTTTGAACGTAATTTATAAGCAAGATGGTAATGTACCTACATACATAACTTGGACATCTTAAAGTGGATTTTTGTGTGATAAAGCATTACTAAAACTATAACTAGCGCATGCACATGCATTTAAACTATTATGACTATCGGTAACGTAATGCCAGTAATATTGCAACATCGCACTATTACTTACAACTAAATTAATTTTTAATTAATCTTGGAACTCTTCAGAAACAAGTAAATCCGATACTGATTTTTATACTTATTGAATCTTTTTTCAAAAAAATGCATCTCTTTGTATGTTCTACACATTCTTACTACTGGATTATAAAATGATGTATTGTTTTTTAACCGACTTCAAACAAAAAAAAAAGGAAGTGGTTCTCAATTCGGTCGGTATATTTTTTTTCGATGTATGTACACCGATTTCTCCAAGGTTTCTGACCCGATTTACATAATTCTTTTTTTGTTTGAATGGTGTCGAGTGGTCCCATAAAAATATGATTCATGTAGGCCCCGTAGTTTTTATTTTATCAGCATTTTTTCATTTACTTTCACCTATCCCGAAGGCTGAAATTCCTATGTATAATATTGTGCCGGCCGGTGTTATGCCAAATTGTCATCACTACCGTCGTCAAGGACTACTGACGTCTACACTACAAACTGGCCGGTCGTCAAATATAATAATTAGCAAAAAGGTTTGAAGACTATTTCATTACTTGGAAATGACAGTTTTAAGTTAGATGACGTAAAAGTTCTGTCAAGTGTTCGCAATATTCGACACTAAACATAACATATCTTCTTGTGTATAAGTCTTATGGATTTTTTATGAAATTTGGAAAATGTTTCAAGGACGTAAAACATGCGGTAATGCAAATTTTTATGGTATTCTTCAAAACAAGTGAATATAGAACAAAACTTAGGATTGAATGAAACAAGACTGACTCCATCAGGATAGTTCTTCAAAATTTAATTCTGTAACTGATTCATCTGGCCAAAATTAAATTGCACTTTCAGCTCTGTAATACATGCTCATAATTATGGAAAAAGAAATACCAAAGAACATAATTATTAAATATTTGAATGAGGGATTCGTTTTATTTTGTTATAAAGTAGTTTTCAAGATATCAACATTCAAATATTTTGTGCCCAGATGGATCATAATTTGTTACGGATGAATTAGAAACAGAAATGGAAAACTTTATTAAGAAAACCATTATATTTTAACAACTACAATAATCTTTTTTTATAAAAACAATTATCAGTGATCATATCACGGAAGAAACACTTCTGAAACTCTAAAACAGTATCTATACTATAATAAAACTGTAGAGGTGTAAAAGTCTGTACAGTAAAGATATTTTGGCGAAAATTAGCTAAAAAATCTAGGAAAATGCTAAAAAGCAATACTTGATATTTTTTAGAATTTATGTCTGTCTGTCTGTCTTTCCCTATATTGCTAAAGATCTCTGAAATGGCGAAATTGATTTCAATAAAACTTACACTCATGTATAAAGGATACTCAAACCTATAAAATACTATATGATCCCCACCACGGGAAACCAGACTCTCATAATCATTACCAAACCAAGTAAGGTCAAGCGTCTTTGACGCTATAGTAATCACTTCATATTTACTTATTTATAAACACATTAAGGTATTTATAACTAATACGTATTTTTTATGTGGGTGCATAGGGTTCCCACCAAGAACTTAGGGTCCCAAGCCAACCTCACCTGCAAGTGGTGCACCTGCCGATCAACGGACGAGACTCTGGCAAACAAAATGTCCCAATAAGCGGCAATAGGCCCGCTACCTATTACGTGGGATCAAAACACTGGCGAAAAGTGGGCGTTTAATATGCCTCTGCCTACCCCTTCGGGGAAACAGGCGTGAGTCTATGTATGTATGTATGTACATATTTTTTTCAGAGGGCCATTCATTTCCTCTCGTTAATATAATAATAAAATTTATATTGATTTATGAAAGGGAAAATGCGATATCGACTATTTTATTCTGCACAATGGCAGACGGACACGACGTATAAATCAGAAGAACGAAGTTCAAATACTTTTTTTTTGTACTTAGTTAGACTGCAATTATTTCAAATATATAATTTGGCCAATATACGGATTAAGCTAAAGTGTACAATAAATTACAGATCGTTTTGTTAGTTGGTCACAGAAATATTCCCATAGACATCGAAATTGTTGTCTCTGAAGAACTAACCATAACCAATTTACAAGATTAATTATAGGAAAATTACAGGAGAAAGATTGGAGATTGAACGAAAAAAAACATACATACATATACTCACGCCTTTTCCCCGTCGGGAGGCAGAGACAACGGAACGCCACTTACTTCTATCCATACAAACCTCACGCGCTTCCTCTACATTCATTACTCTTTTCATACATGCTCGCCGGTTCCTAAATCGGAATCCTTTCCATCAGTCTCACCCCACTGATACTACGCAGTGATCGCATCTCAACTGCGTTAATTCTGCTTTCATGAAAAATAATCACGAATAAAAAAAACATGATTCCATCATGTTTTTTTTAAATTTTATTAGTTAATTATAAAAATTTACATACATACATACATATCGTCACGCCTTTTATCCCCGAAGGGGTAGGCAGAGGTGTATTTCTACACCCACTTTTCGCCAGATATACTTTAGACCCACGTAATAAGGGGCGAGCCTATTGCCGTACCGGGCACACTTCCAGACTCCGTGCTGCTACTGAGAATTTCGTGACAGAAAAACCCAATAACACTGCCCGACCCAGGAATCGAACCCGGGACCTCCCGATCCCACGTGCACATTTATGTCGAGTTTTCCGTCTCTACGCAAAGATGGTATTTGCATCGTGTTATCCCTTAGTCGCCTCTTACGACACCCACGGGAAGATAGGGGGTGGTGACACTTGTATTCTATGCCGTCAACCACACGGCTTATAAAAATTTATTTTGATTTAATTGTCTCAGTCGTTGCATTTATTGTAGTGCTTTGCTGTCATGTGGTCTGTTTAATAACTTAGATGGCTTTAAATCACTTAATGCGATACTATCTAAATTCTTCACTCGACTTAAAGCTACATATATCTGACCTTGCGCGATTTTTTTCCCAAGATCTATCACTGCCCTCCTCAATGTTGTACCTTGGAGCTTGTGAACAGTGACAGCCCAACTTAAAATTAGCGGGAGCATTAACCTCTCAACATCACCGTAACCTTTATTCGCTTGAAAAGTTGCAGATGCTGGTGTGATTGATACTAGATCCTCCGCATATTTTACCCTAGTGCCCACAGTTTGATCATCAAATTTAATGAACACTGCTTCGGGCAGTTTTCCTACTTCTAGTTGATCACGGCGAAGGACTGGCCACTTTATTTTTTTAATAATTACCATTGCTGCGTTGACTAGTTCGTCTGAGATCGCCATATTCCTTCTTAACATCACCCTGGAGCCTACGCCTATTTTTATGCGTGTAACAAATCCTCAACACTTATTTGATTTTTATATTTATTTTCTAACTTTCATTTTAACCCGTAAACCTAACTTTAAAAAAAGTTGACCAAAAAAATTATGTACTTCTTTACATAAAACGTAAGCAAATTGTAATTTTATGATTAAATAAAAAAAAAATACTCGCTTAATATATATGCTTCTCATTCATTTTATAAAAATAAATCTGCATGAAAATTATCAATTCTGTAATAAATAAATAACGAATTTATTGGGGACCTAGCTTCCCCACGTGTGTATATGTGTTGCTTGAAATCGCGTGTGTCGCTAAGGGTTAATATTTATCTATGACTTTCTGACGTGTCCATAATTTGTTTTTTTACATTTTTATGAAAATAAATATATATGAGTTTGAGTTTACACTAAAAAGTATTAAATAAACATAACTACGTTAAAAAAAACCGTCTTCAAAAACTAAAAAGTAAAAAATAATAAAGATTTAATATTAATTAAATACCTATTATTTATACTTATGTGCTATTTACTACCTAATAGGTTTGAAGTCGGTGCCAAGCCTTAAACAAATAATGATATTTTAATAACTTAAATGAATACGAGCAAATTCATGATCATCATCATCAGCCTGCCGTAGTCAACTGCTCGATATAGGCCTCTCCAATGGCACGCCACTGAGCCCGATTTTTGGCTCTTTGTGTCCAGCCGCTACCAGCCACTTTGCGTATATCGTAATTCCATCTAGCCGGAGGGCGTCCTATACTACGTTTGCCAAGGCGCGCTCCACTCTAGAACACGACTACTCCAACGGTTATCGGTTCTGCGACAAATGTGACCAGCCCACTGCCACTTCAGCTTGCTAATTCTTTGAGCTATGTCGATTACCTTGATTCTCTGTCGGATCACTTCCTTACGAATTTAATCCTTCAGAAACTCCGAGCATAGCCCTCTCCGTAGCTCGCTGAGCAACCTTAAATTGGTGGACTAGTCGCACCGTCAGTGTTCACATCTTGGCACCGTAAGTCATAACGGGTAGGACGCACTCGTTGAAGACTTTGTCTTAAGGCTTTGCGGTAGGGAGGACGAAAATACTTGACGGAGCTTTAAGGCTTGGCACCGACTTCAAACCTATTAGGTAGTAAATAGCACATAAGTATAAATAATAGGTATTTAATTAATATTAAATCTTTAATATTTTTTACTTTTTAGTTTTTGAAGTCGGTTCTTTTAACGTAGTTATGTTTATATATGCCTCAATTGCGAATATGTATGTAAAGTGGTAAAGTTGAGACAAGCGAGCAATAGACAAGCCGGTGTATCGGTAGTTGAATGAAGTAACTTATGTAAATAGAGTAAATCATATCTCTGTCGACGAGTTTTCAAACATATGACCTAAAACTTTCCTAGCCTCTCACTATATTTTATATGGACGCTTTAAAAATTTACGAGATAATGAACGTTAAGGACCTTTTCTGTACTCTCTCTATGTTATTTACATGTGTTTCATAATAAGGAGACCAAACTGGGCAACAGTACTCCAAGATACTTCTCACAAAGCCTTAATAGAGCCATAGCGATTAAAACGGCATAGCATGTTGCAGAGGCATGTTATAAAGTTTTTTATTATAGTCTCACGCCTTTTATCCCCGAAGGGGTAGGCAGAGGTGTAACATTACACCCACATTTCGCCATGAATTTGTAGGTCCCACGTAATAGGGGGTGAGCATATTGCCGTACCGAGCACATTACCAGACTCCGTGCTGCTACTGAGAATTTCCTAACGGAAAAACCCAATAACACTTTGCCCGACCCGGGGATCGAACCCGGGACCTCTGATCAGCAAACGCGTGCGCAATCCACTGGACCACAGAGGCAGGATAGATAAATCGGTCAGAATAAATCACACCTCTCCGTGCCACGCAGAGCAGGTTCTGCCACTCTGCCATCCTTTTTCTATTGCAATAGTCGGGGTGGTCAATCCGAGGGTGCCTGGTGGGTTCCTCTTTCCTTCCATTAGGTGTCAGCTATTTGACTGTCTGTAAGAGGAGCCAGCCATGTAATTATCTTGACACTATTGCACTGGTCAAAACATTAGACATATTTATATCTTTTCTTATGAATACAGCAATGTTTATCGTTAGAGTAATAAAAAAACAGTTATCTCTAGTTTGGTACCCCATAACACTGCAATAAAACGAAGAAATATCGTGATGCCAGTAGCTGCGACCTTATTATTTAAACTTGCACCTGCAAGTGGTGCACCTGCCGATCAACGGACGAGACTCTGGCAAACAAAATGTCCCAATAAGCGGCAATAGGCTCGCCACCTATTACGTGGGATCAAAACACTGGCGAAAAGTGGGCGTTTAATATGCCTCTGCCTACCCCTTCGGGGAAACAGGCGTGAGTCTATGTATGTATGTATGTACATATTTTTTTCAGAGGGCCTTTCATTTCCTCTCGTTAATATAATAATAAAATTTATATTGATTTATGAAAGGGAAAATGCGATATCGACTATTTTATTCTGCACAATGGCAGACGGACACGACGTATAAATCAGAAGAACGAAGTTCAAATACTTTTTTTTTGTACTTAGTTAGACTGCAATTATTTCAAATATATAATTTGGCCAATATACGGATTAAGCTAAAGTGTACAATAAATTACAGATCGTTTTGTTAGTTGGTCACAGAAATATTCCCATAGACATCGAAATTGTTGTCTCTGAAGAACTAACCATAACCAATTTACAAGATTAATTATAGGAAAATTACAGGAGAAAGATTGGAGATTGAACGAAAAAAAACATACATACATATGCTCACGCCTTTTCCCCGTCGGGAGGCAGAGACAACGGAACGCCACTTACTTCTATCCATACAAACCTCACGCGCTTCCTCTACATTCATTACTCTTTTCATACATGCTCGCCGGTTCCTAAATCGGAATCCTTTCCATCAGTCTCACCCCACTGATACTACGCAGTGATCGCATCTCAACTGCGTTAATTCTGCTTTCATGAAAAATAATCACGAATAAAAAAAACATGATTCCATCATGTTTTTTTTAAATTTTATTAGTTAATTATAAAAATTTACATACATACATACATATCGTCACACGGTCAGAATAAATCACACCTCTCCGTGCCACGCAGAGCAGGTTCTGTCACTCTGCCATCCTTTTTCTATTGCAATAGTCGGGGTGGTCAATCCGAGGGTGCCTGGTGGGTTCCTTTTTCCTTCCATTAGGTGTCAGCTATTTGACTGTCTGTAAGAGGAGCCAGCCATGTAATTATCTTGACACTATTGCACTGGTCAAAACATTAAACATATTTATATCTTTTCTTATGAATACAGCAATGTTTATCGTTAGAGTAATAAAAAAAAGTTATCTCTATTTTGGTACGGCAACGGGCAAAGCTGCTGAACAACCCCAGAACCATGTGTGAGGCTTTGAACGACATCAGCCAACTAATGGCTTTCTGGAAGGAGCTAAGGTGGTATGAGTAGTCGGCGTCTATCAAGTCGCCACTTACGCACAATGGCCCAAATAAGTGGCTAAGTGCGGGAAACCCACGACCAACTAACTAACTAAGAGTGGGCATGAGTTTTATTGCGTGTTTTTCTCGTGGTACTACGCCTTTGCTTTGCGCACATGGCAAATTAGAAATTAACTTGCACAATTGACGTTTCTAAGAGTCACATCTTTTGTATTTTGTTAAAAAGACAACTCACGCACTAGGAATAAATGCTGTGTCACGCGAATTTACAGACAACGGACACAAAAACACCTAGACCCGAAACAATAATTTGTTGATCACACAAAGAAATTGTGTGACGTTTAACATTGTAAGGAAATTAAATAAGTTTTATAGCGTTACTGTAAAATACGTCTGGAACAAGTAAATATATATTTCTTATTATGAACCCGAGTAGATTTCTCAGGCAGAATGTCATAATAATGAATATTTGTATGTAGCGGTAATTGAAGCTAATGTTACTTAAACATTTTAAAACTAGACTGCATTATCAGATATTAGTGTGATTTTTATTAAATTTAACATTTATTAAATAAAAACATAGTGATGAAACTTGAGACTTCTTCACATCATTCCCGAAAGTCGTGCAAAGAAGCCAACCCGAATTTGGCCAGCATGATAGACTATGATCTAACCCACATCTAACCCTCCTCTTAGCCAGAAAAGGGACAGTTTATATAATTATTAATTAGTTTACTGATGCGTGGAAATAATTTAATAATTTTATTTGCTCTATTTGATGTTTTTCAGAAAACGCAGGTTAATGCATCAGCCGAAAGCATGACCTACATTTTTTTATAAAGCACTTAAAACAATACTCCAATCAAACCATTATTTTAAAGTCGTCTAACAGCTTTCACAACTATTCAATAAAACAAACCAAACGTTTTTAATTAATAAGATTAGGTCAAGCGTTTTCACGATAAACGTTCTTCGACAAAATTGCTCTCCATTTAATAAATTACGCATATAATATGGCGATTTCCACCACAGACGGTTTAACTTGTGATAGTATGGAGCAAAAACAATTTCGGGACTAATGGTCCTGTAATGTCTTAATGTTATGCTCGGATAATGGGGCAAAGTTGGCCGTTATGTTAAAGAAAAGTCGGGAATTGGTGTCAGCTTTTGGAATAAATTTTGAGCGGCTTTAGGCGTTTATTGGATTTAGTTGGTAAATCACACTGAAATTCTTAAATTATACAACTCAAAGATTGCCTTATATTTAGCTCGAAAATGCCATGCAACCTGGTAGTGCTACGAGACCTATAGATATGTTGGCAGAAGGATCACCTCCAACCAAATAGACCCTCTGCTGAAAATCAAGTTTTCTACAAGGTCTGATTTTGAAAAGCATACATGCAACCACATACCGCGATCCTAATAAAAAACTTTGGGGAACTATCACTGCTGTGACGTTATGTAATGTCCTGATTACGTGATCGCCACTCCAGAACCTTTATACTCCAATCGTCTCTACTGTACCACCGTTCCATAAATGGATAATCCAAACATTTTGTAAAGTTTACAAGTATCGTGGTTTTATATTTTCCAATAAAGTAGAATGTATTCAAGCAAAATATATTGCAGTAAAAAGCGTACATGGGCAACAAAGAGGTCCGCAGATTAAGCTTTTAACGCGGAACAAGTTTCTCAAGTTTCAAAGAAAACAATATTCTACGGTGCAACTTCGTGAGGGCGTGTGTTACACCGTATTGTAACGGAGCACAGAATGGAAAGTGTTTGGTATTTTCTAATACTGTATAGGATTAGAAAGGGCAGCAATAGCCTAGTGGAGATACCAACAGACTGCCATGCCTTCTTTGACATTCGTAATGAGAAGTCAGTAACCGCAAATAAACTGATAGCCATCCCATGAATATCTTCGATTTTATACAAAAACTATACAAATTCAAGGGCTCCTTAGCTTTAAGGCAACCTAACCCACTATAAAATAAAACTTGGAAATTTAAGCGAATCATTAAAAGAGACAAAAATGTAGAACTGAACATTCATAAATGCAATAGCCTGGAACTCTGATAACTTGGCTATGGCATCTAAGGGATCTGGGGTACTTCAGAATCACTGCACTGGTGATTTGCATCCTGCTCCTTAGCAAGAAGACTTCTCCCACAAATCAAGTTTGATTAGATCGATTTTCTGCAGTTGCTCAAGTCAACTTTGCTGGTCCATAAATTACACTCTGCAAGTGGAAGGGCTGGAAGACCATTTACCCTTCTTTCCTTCTCAATCATATTCCTGAGCCTTTTCTAATGGTTGGCAGTGGCTTTGCACGTATCAAAATTGTGGTCTTGAGTGGCAGACTTTGCTAAGCTGGTGTTGGATGTTGGCTAGGGTTGGTTCATTGACACTGGCTGATTTGATTAAATCAGTAACTTTGAAGTATCCTAAGGATTCTGCTGAAAAATAGCGCTGTGTAGCAAGCTGTGTGAAAGAAGCTCATATGCTCCATTGTGTGTCTTTCAACTTCTTTCTTTTTTACATATAAGAAGAGTGGAGTGGCGTTCACCCATATTGAACAATTATTTTTTACCTTATTTATGTTCTATACGTAATGTTAGTGTTTCCTTATATACTAGTTACATACGTATATATGAATAGGAATTTCCTTGAATGCTCAGTTATACCCTAATTTATTTATTTTTTTGAGTCTTAATTTGTTATTATATCTATTGTTTAGTGATGTGTCGAAAAAAATGTTATGGTTTTAAAGGAAAGCAGCAGAATAAAACATTATTTTGATAAAACCCAGTACGGTGCAAAGTCAACCAATTATTCAAAAGCCAGGCACTTGGTTCAAACGACATATTCATATTTAAATTTATGACTGAACTTTAAATAGTTATGGCCGTGCTATGCAATATAAGTTAATTTCATTGTTCCTCAACAGCCAGGAGCCATATTAGTTTGCGTTATCATGTTGTAAATAATAAAACTGTATTGTGTTCTAGAAAGTTTTGAGAGGAGTTTAAGTGAAATTTTGTACACCGTAGCTTTGGCTATTTATTACTAAGTATGATACCTCCGGACCTCTTACCGTACAGATGTGAAATTACTTTAAAAGAGTTGAAGCAACTTTTCAACAGCATAAAGTAATAAACATAAGGCTTATTGTGGTCATGTTGGTCTAAATTGTATCCCTAACTATGCCATGACTGGCAATGATGAGATAATTTGTGACTGACAATCTATAAACATTATATTTTAAGGCTTAGCCTCAAGTCTAAATGGAGTTCCTATGGAGTGGGATTTACACGTCGCGTGGCATATAGTTTAAAAATGGTAGTGCTCTAAGCGTGACTTGAAATTTTGAAAGTTAAATTATGCTTCCGGATTTCTCCACTTGGATCAATGACGCTTTCGAGCGACCAATAAAATTCATACACTCACAAAAAAAGATGAAAAGAGGTGTATATGTAATGTAAAGGCATTTTGTCTCCACATATGTATATTCAAACATTTTCTAAGCCTACCTTTCATCGTATAAAAGCATTCGTGTTACCACACTCTAAAATCAAGCAAGGCAAATATATTTGAAATTCTTACTCACTAGGGAATAATCCCATACGCTCACAAACTCAAACATAAAATCTACAGAGATAAACCGAATTCCATCAGAACTATGCTCGGCTCACAAATTCTGACCCATTTGTAAATTGCATTCGTGACACTCTTTCACAGTTTACTTTCAAATTTTTTTTTCAATAAGACTGCCGTGATCACTTGAGATTTAACTACACCCAGTGTTGCGTAATTAATCCAAACTTTAAACTTTTAGTCATCGCCAAGGGGGTTTTGTTCGGGGCCCGCCTGACTATCAGGCGACACCCGACCCCCCGACACACGGGTACATGAGGAACACGGGTTGGTTTTTAGTCAGTAAGAGTCTGACAGTCCCCTTCGCCCTTCCCCCAGGGCGGAGGGACTCCATAATTAAAAGTATGACATATAATTCATCAGTATATTTCGTTCTGAGTGCAATACAAAAGAAAACCTGAAAATTAAAACAAAATAATTATGAAGTTTCGTTTATAAAATAAAACTACAGAAACAAGAGTTGATGTCTTGCACTGTTATGAATAGTTTTTCGTTGAGAACTCTGCTCTTAAAGAATTTCTTGCACCGTCACTAATGTGTAGGTACAAGGCACAAGCAATGAGGCCATGCGCTTAGTAAGATCAACCTATTTGAGGTTGGGACACCTATGATCTAAAATTACATTATCATCATCATCCCTGTATATAAACTGTACTACTGCTGAGCACGAGCCTCTTCGCTCTATGAGAAGGATTAGGCCATAGTCCACCACGCTAGTCAGGTGCAAGCTTGCAGATCTCACACGTCTTTCGAGAACATTATGGAGAACTCTGAGAGGTTTCCTTACGACGTTTTCCTTCAGCGTTTAGGTAGCGATAATTCGCAACTTAAAACGCACATAACTTTGAAACGTCAGTGTTGCGCGGTAGGTTTCAACTCGAGAAAAATAACATAGGCAAACGAAAAAGACAGCTAAAAGAAAATAATGGAATCCTTTTCTCATAGAGACAGCGATAACTGAACTTATAATGGCCCGGAAGATTCAACTCCACAAATGTACGAGAGCTCCCATCTATTTTTTTATTATTTAACCTTGACTATATATCTTAATCAATTGAACGATCGAACCCTTCAAATTCACCTAAGTACCGATAAATCGCTCTCATCGCCCTATAAGCCCTCGGGTACTTCCCGCCCTAACTCAAGTCGGCGACAGGAAGTGAGAGTTGGGAAAAATGGGCGCGTTTCCGTTTTGTAATGGCGCCACTATACGTTGCCAGACCCGCATTGGGAATCGAATGTATATAGTTTTACCTTGCGCTATTTTCGAGAAATGAAGGGTGGAATTTCAGTGCTTGACTTCCAACTATATCGTTTTGATAGTTTGCTGAGTAAGACGATTTGGGATAGCAATTGGAATGTTTTACTTATTCAAGGTTGAGGCAGACATTCCTGATGACTAATGCATATATCATTTCAAAGGCAAAGGCAACAGCAGCAGGGTTTTACAAAATTAGTGAGTTATTAATTTATTTATGATAGGTACACAAACCGATTACAGTCTAAGCGTGATTTATGAAATATTATGAACGAAATTTATAAGCAAGACGGTAATGTACCTACAAACATAACTTGGACATGTTAAAGTGGATTTTATTATGATAAAGCATTACTAAAATAATTATAACTAGCGCATGCACATGCAGTTAAACTATTATGACTATCGGTACGTAATGCCAGTAAAATTGCAACATCGCACTATTACTTACAACTAAATTAATTTTTAATTAAACTTGGAACTCTTCAGAAACAAGTAAATCCGATTCTGATTTTTATACTTATTGAATCTTTTATCAAAATAATGGACCTCTTTGTATGTTCCAGCCTGGCGCAAGTTCCTAAGAAAAAACCGAATGTATGAAACGTGCTATCTTTTTAATGGCTACTATTATATGTATAAAACGTGAAGATAGCATCCTTCACTATGTACCCTTGGAACAGTATTCTTTCAAAGTTAGACGGGTTATACGTACATCACCGCCTTGGCTGTCAATAGTGTCAAATGTCACAACTGTCACATTATTATCCAGATTGAACTTTGCCGCGTTATGTAGTTTGTTTATAAAACGTAAAAAACATACTGTAAAAGTGCTTTGTGTATACCAAATAAATGTGATTTTACACTTCTAGTGTTAGTGTTACTATATTTATTTGATTAGCATTGAAAGGAGCGCAATGAAAACAAGCAAAATAACGTGCGAAATATGGCATACAACAACAAGCCGGTCAAGCAATGAAAAAAGGGTAGGTATTTATGGCAAAATGTCCCTAGATAAAGATCAATGAATATTTATAATGTTATATAATGTGATATATTCCAATGAAACATAAAAAATTAGGAAATATTCTAAAGTTTCATATGCTAGTACTTTGTAGGTAAACAATAGTGCTGCCTGTCAGTTATCGATAATCCGTTATTAGAAATTGGCACAAGGACTAAAAATTCTATAATTTTTTTCTTTTTAGATGTAAAAATGGGTAGCTGCAACTGGAAACCAAGACTTGATTTATGTGCCCATTGAAAAATTACATCAGTTGAACTATGTTTGTGGCAAGCATTTTAAGCCGAATGACTTAAAAAAAAAAGGGAACTCAAGTCAGAAAAACAGATGTGCCTTGTATTTATATACATTTCTTTAAATCCTATTACAGATGAAATGTTGAAAACCTTTCCATTACATGTACATACATATATCTTTTAGTTCTGCGTATTTTTCTTCGCTAATCTAGAATAGATTTATAGAATAGGCTAATTTGTTTGAATAAACACATAAATATTAAATACATCTTTTATTTGTGTTGGAAAAGTATAATTCTAGTCGAAACATAATTATAATATTTCTTACCGAATATTATCGATATCGATATTTCGTTAATCACCAGAGGGTATATCCCTATATTGACAAATATGACAATGCTGACAACATAAAAACGATGTCAATTAGTATCTTTATGTTGGTACGAGTTCTCCCTGCACGTTTCATACAAAGCTGAAAGTCTCGCATGATCTATGGCACATCCGCCTCTTCTTACGTAGTATTTGTATACTCTTTGGTATGTTCTACACATTCTTACTACTGGATTATAAAATGATGTATTGTTTTTATATGCCCCAATTGCGAATATATATGTGAAATGGTAAAGTTGAGACAAGCGAGCAAAGCCGGTGTATCGGTAGTTGAATGAAGTAACTTATGTAAATAGAGTAAATCATATCTCTGTCGACGAGTTTCAAACATATGACCTAAAACTTGCCTAGCCTCCCACTATACTTTTTATGGACGCTTAAAAAATTTACGAGAGATGAACGTTAAGCACCTTTTCTGTACTCTCTCTATGTTATTTACATGTGTTTCATAATAAGGAGACCAAACTGGGCAACAATACTCCAAGATACTTCTCACAAAGCCTTAATAGAGCCATAGCGATTAAAACGGCATAGCATGTTGCAGAGGCATGTAGTATAGTTTTTTAGCCTTTAATCCCCGAACGTACTACGTATATCTTGCTGGCCGCATAGTTCTTCAATAATGCGGTAGGTGGCGCTTAGAGCATGCAAAGCATCGTCTTAGTTACTTGTGCTCACAGAATTCGGTATTCGCAGTAGTATCATGTATAGCTTAGTTGCTAAAATCCTTTACTGTTCAAGCGGCACGGTTGTGGAATGCATTGCCTGTTTCCATCAAACTGGCTCAAAATATCACATCCTTTAAAAAATTAGTTAAAAACCACTACTTATCTCTTTAACTTTCCATAACATTGTCATTGACTTTTTCTCCCTTTTTTTACTATTGTCTACTCCCATTACTTAATTCATTATATTATTGTATGTATGTATGTATTATATTATAGTATATTTATTAGTTTATTTGTATAGTATAGTGTGTATTCATATTTTGTATCATTAGTATCCTACTACGCCAAAACTGCCCTATGTCTGGCTCCTTAGTTCTCTTTTTCCATAAGGGTTGCCTGTAAGAGATTGCTTTTGAGCGATAAGGCCGCCGTTTGTACAACATATATTTATCTATTGTAATTTCTGTGTTAAATTCATTTGGTGTACAATAAAGATTATTATTATTATTAAAGTGACGACACGGTTTATTGGAGTTGCGAGTTTGACTCCTTCTTCATGTTGTTGACTTTTTCAGTGTATTATTCCTAGTAATAAAAAAAAAAGTTTAAAAACTAAAACCCGACTACGTCAAAATGGGGTCTTAAAAGAACGAAACAAGAAAATAGCTCATTCAGAGATACAAATCCAGAAAAGTATAAGTACAGAAATGCTCATCTCTAAACAAACATGGCAGGTAACTACATGTACACTAGTATAAAATATAATAGGTGCGACCACGGCTCTAACTTGAGCATTTCTGTACTTATACTTTTCTGGATTTGTATCTCTGAATGAGCTATTTTCTTGTTTCGTTCTTTTAAGACCCCATTTTGACGTAGTCGGGTTTTAGTTTTTAAACTTATTTTTTTTATTTAATATTTTTCCGTATGGCGATGGTACATGTAAACTAACTGTTCAATATAATATACATATGTCACCGGCAAATAACGAGAACCGCAGATTCATAAATTGCCTTGGATATTCATAAACTAACCTAACCTATCCGTAAGTTTAACTTGCGGATCTTGTTATCTACCCGTGATATATATGTATATTGTCACATTTTAAGGAGCAAAGAAGAAAGAAAATATGTTAGTGGCTTAATGTCGAATTTGTATATATTTGTATAATGTTATTTATAAATATTTACAATTATTTATAAATATTTACAATTTGCCCACTCCTTATAGTCTTTTAACTCGTTGTCACTAATAGGTGTCTTTTTATTGAGCAGAGTCAAGACTTCTAAGTCGCTCCAATTCCGCTAAAGACGCATTATCGTGGGGGTGACATAAGAGTTTCCGCGGATCCAAGTCACTTATGTATAAGCCCTCTAGTGTTTTTAATCTGCTCAATGCTACGTAAACTTGGCCTTTAGTGAAAATACGTTTTCCAACGTCTACCACAGCCTTTTCTAGGGTGCACCCTTGTAATTTGTGCACAGTCACGCCCCAACATAGGATTAGCACAAATCCGTAGACTTAGTGTTGACCGCCATTGAGTAGCAATAGCAGCACCGACTGGCGTTGCTGCTCGCCTTGTCGGTGGATGCACGTGGCACTCAACGTTTTCGTTGCCAATTGAAAAAGTTCGGGTAACAACGATGGTCGGGTAATAACTGGATTTGCAAATAACTCGCAATCCAATTTTACATAAAATTGCGACTATAAATTCCGGCATTATTTATTTTTGCTGCTGTTTGCACGAATTGCAAGAACGCAGAGGAGTCGGCGCAACGTAAAGTTTTAATTACGTTGTCATTTCATAGTTGCTTAAGTATCTACCTAGTGTTTTATTGTAATTCATATTCAAATTTATTTCTTGCTTGAGTATAGATATTTGTTTAACGCGGAGTCTCAATACCATGCCTACTGATTATAAAACCTTGGAGTATTGAAGTAAGAAACATGAAATTGGAACGAGTCCCTTATTTAATGTAATACTGAGAAAAGATTTCCTAACATTTCCGGTGAGGTAAAATAGGGATTGTAGTTTGTATGAAAATATGTTGTTTTTGAATTTCTATGGAACTGTGGGCATAAGATTGTTTAAAATAAGAGAACAATTTCTTTTTTACCCGACTATGGCGAAGCCAAAAGGAAGGGTAATGTTTTTGGCAGTCTATGTATATATGTTTGTATGTTCCACGGTAGCGCCTAAACTACTGAACCAATTTCAATGAATGGGGTATTAATAGATTCGTAATAATGGCCCGGATGACATAGGCTATATACATTTAATCTTAATTCTCTATTACGCAATAAATACCTCAGATTCCAATCTCGAAAAAAAAAATTGTAAGATAATCATTACATGTTTGGTATCAAAAGAAAGGTATTAGTGGGCACATTACAAATATGTACATATATTATACTGCTTGAGTCAAAGTATAAGTATTAAGCGTGCTTGTACTTTCAATTCGCGCGGTTCAGACGTTTTGAGTTATTCAGACCTATTTACCTACTCGTTTAGGAAACTAAATGACGAACTAACGCTACCTTAGAACACTGGATTATAGTAATACATTTATTATACAAAAAATACCTATTTATTCAAGTAAATCGATCATTGTTAAATAACAAATAACTTGTACACACAGCTTGCGCAAGTAGCCCGTGTCTTTACTTGCTCCAGTTATTTGCACCACGTACAAGTACAAGCGAGTAACTTGAACAAGTAGCTTGCGCATATTACTCACACGTGTAACCCGCACTTTCTTTACTTGCTCCAGCTAGGTGCACACAAGCACCCTTAGTTATCATCGCCCACTTCCAATCTCTTTAGCTATTGCCATTTATTGAACCCGGCAGAAAAATTAAATATTAAGAATAAAATTTACCTACTTCAGTCAATGTGACATTTGTAAATTGGTGTATAAATAGATAAAAATAATCACAATATTATAGCGTACCTACCTAACTATTTGAACAAAGTAATTAGAATTTACTTATATAATAATTGGAATGCCGCTTTCAAATAAAACTAAGAAAGCGACGAAAGTAGCTGCGTTGCGTAAAAGAGAATCCCATAAGGCACGAGCTTCTCGACTGAAGAAATGAAGGAGTATTCTTCAAATGCACGCAAACGTAAAGATTCTCTCTCCAATGAAAAAAGACTGAGCTCGCAGCGTGAATATGCCAAGGAAATGAGATCAGCAGAGTCACTTCAATCACGTGTAACAAGACTCAGCATGATGCGATATTATGCCTCTCAGATAAGGGACTTAGAATCGCCGGAATCACGCATAATGCGACTTGAAATGATGAGGAACCGTGCATCTCAGATCAGGAATGATGAACCTCTACTATTGCGGGAGATAAGATTGCATAATATGAGATGTGTATCGCGTCATTCTTATATTCGTCAGAGATGCTTATTCATGACTGATTCTCGTCATTTCCTTGATGCAATTTTGTAGGTGGCCGATCATGTGTGCCATATTTGTAAACAAATGAAATTCAAAAATCAAACTAAACAAATGCGTAAGGCGCAATGCTGCATATTACCTGAGGATTGTCCAGAAAGTTTTGTGTCTTGCAGTAGAGGTTATTCCAGTCTCATCAAAAACAAGATTCCAACTACCGCGTACTGGAATAATATGAATGTGGCTACAATTCCCGAAGAACTCAAAATTCTTAGTGAAATGGAGCTCCGACTAATATCAAGGATCAGAACATTTAAAAAAATCGTCAAACTGGGCGGCCGCTTTGGCCAGAAAGGGTTTAGGGGTCAAGCTGTTTTATTTGCGCAACAAGTTGAAGAGTTGGCTGAGCAGTTACCGTTGTCATTCCAGCATAGCGGTTTAACCGTTTTAGTAGAAAAACTTGATAACGTGGACACAACAAAACAGTATGAAGTAAATTTAAAAAACATAAGAGATGCTTTGAATTGGTTACAAACAAACAATCACTTATATGCTAATGTCATAATTAATTTCAGTCATTTGACAAACGAAATAAATCGTAATGTAGTGGAAATCTCTGCAATCATTCAGAACGAGAATACTATCGAGAATCATTACCAAGAAATACCTAACTCATCTCCAATCCTGTTTATACTCAGAGGCTCTTTCCATCAAGGCAGTGATATTTTCAGCTCAACAAGCAGAGGCAAACAATGCACGGCCAATGCTACAGCAGCAATTGCATATTCTTCTTCATATCCTTTTCAGGGCTGGAAATCCTCGGATATTGACCGGGTGCTGATGTTTGGTGACAAATATTACAAACGTTGCCTTGAAAATCTAGATATACATCCGGATAATCTAGCCACTGATGAGTTGCTACCTTGTATAACAATTGCCGATAAGAGTTATAATTTAGATATTGGAATAGACGCTGTTGTAGGTTTGGTTAATACTTCGAGAACCATACTTAGTGGATATTTCAGAAGTATCGAGACTGGACTTGAAAATTTGTTCCAGAGGCCGGGAGTTACATCTTGCATTGTCACTTGCAATGAAATATCAGTAGCAGTAATTGTACAAAATGAAAAATTTTATTTATTTGACTCGCACTCCCGAGTTCCAAAAGGCCGCATTGCGCCTAGTACTGGTCGAGCAATGGTTATGATTTTTTCCACACTAAGCACACTATCCAAACAATTACATTTTGTTCTAGGAGTTATTTCTAGAAGAGAGCTTCAATTTTCTCTCACCGCCGTTAATTCACAGTTCTCGAGTTAGTGTCACCATCTGAGGATTTAAGAAGATTCGAGGAAGATCAATTGAATATGCCCAATTTGCCTGGATATGATGACATAACAATTAGCACGACTCTTTTAATGCCAATTGATGTTTCAATACCGGACATTGCAGAGGTAATATGTCAAAATTTTAATGATAATGATCCTTTACCTATAAGTGAAATAAGACGAAAAACCGCTCCACCAGTTAGTATTCTTCTAGAGCGTAGAAAGGTTCATTGTTCATTCTTCTAGAGTGCAGAAGAGTTGGCTTGGGTGAAATTATTTCCGGATGGAAAGAACGGCCTTAATGAGGAAAGACCTTGTAAAATGACATCACTTGATTATTTTCAAGCGCGAGTGATGGGTAATAATCGACGTTTTCAAACTACGGAGTACTAATTTTATGCACTGTCTGTGGTAGAGTTACTGAAAGCCAGACAAAATGTTTCAGTTTGTGGATGATTAAGACAAGATGGTGCCCGGCCTTCTGATCTATTTCAAAATATTCATTTGTGTATGAGAAACATTCGAGGAACTTCATGGTGCGTAATCTTGGACCACCACACTGGTACATTACGCTATCATGTAATGACCTTAATTGGCCTGACATGTTACACGCATTGCTGGTCGCTGATGGCAAACCGAATGTTAGAGTAGAGGACCTCACTTTTGAAGAAAAAGTCAGATTAGTAGAATCGTATCCGATTACAATGTCACGACAATTTATGTTCAGACTAAATGCTCTCCTAAGACTTTTAAAAGCAGAGTCCGACGATCCATTGTTGGGGCGCCATATTGAGGACTACTGGTGGAGAATCGAATTTCAGCTCAGGGGTAGTCCACATGTTCATATGTTGGTCTGTTGCAAGGTTATGCCAGATTTCAAATCTCCTGCAGGAACAGCACTAATAGAAGATGTTATAACATGTGAATTCCCCGCAGAGAATGAATTAAAAGACTTAGTACGTCGACTGCAAAGTCACCATCACACAGCAACCTGCTACAAAAAGAACAACACCAACGCGTGTAGATTTGGGTATCCGAGGCCGGTCTCAGATACAGTAAGAATACTCGATGATCAGCAGGCTACAAGAAATGGTGGTAGGTTTTATGAACTGAAACGTGGTGAAGCTGAAGTAATGATAAATAACTATAATCTAAGATTTTTAATGTTGTCGCGCGCAAATATTGACATACAACCTGTAGAATCAGCGGTAGGTGTAGCAATGTATATTGCCAAATACATAGCTAAATCTGAACCAACACAAATCCAGGCCGCGATAACAGGAGCATTAAACAGACTTCGTGAACGAGGAGGGAACCTTCAGCAGCAAATATTTGCTGTACAATGTGCTCTCCTAAACCATCGCCAGGTCTTGGCGTCAGAATGTGCATTTAGGCTATGTCATCTTAGGCTTAGAGTAGGTTCAAGAAAATGCGTATTTGTCAACACGTGCAAACCACAAGAGAGATACAGAATGCTGCGATTTGACACCGATTGTCCCGAACCATATAAAAACATTTTCGAGCGATACGAAAACCGCTCAATTACCTTAGAAAACATAAGCTTAGGAGAGTTTGCCATTAGTTATGAACCATTATCTTCAGCTTCTTTTGATGATTATGAAAATGGTGATGAGGATGCCTATCAGACAGTAGAAGAGGCAACTGCTCCAATCATAACTCTATTAAACAGAATGGGTCGAATGAGAAAGCGCAGGTAGTCTGCCATTTTGAGAACAAGATACTGAGTCACTGCAGTTTCTAATCCTGAAGCATACTATTACAGTTTGTTGGTGGCTCACTGTCCATTTCGTGTTGAAGACGAATTAATGGAAAACTATGACAGCGCTAAAGAAGCGATTTTAGCCAAGCGCATTGATTTACGCCCCCTACAGCAGAGGACTAACATCGACCTGATGAATCATTGGGAAGAAGAGATTCAAGATGCTCTTCGTCGTGCTATAGCTGAAAACGCTGCAGACTTATGTGCAAATGATATCAACGCTAATATACAACAACCATATATTTTAGATTCTGAAACTAACATTCATGTAGACGTGCCGGATGTGGACGAAGAAATTACAGAACCCACTAATATAATAATGACTAACGAAGAGTTCCTACGACAGGTTCATTGTTTAAACGTAGACCAAAAACGGTTATTTTCTGTAATCAGTAAAAGCATCGCGAACCATACTTCTTCGCACCACACTGCTATCATCACACCTCTTCGCATGTCTTACCGCTTTTACCGCTGCCTGCACCACCAGTTACAAACAAGCGAAGAGGTGTGATGATAGCAGTGTGGTGCGAAGAAGTATGGTTCGCGATGCTTTTACATAGCCTAAATGCACATTCTGACGCCAAGACCTGGCGATGGTTTAGGAGAGCACATTGTACAGCAAATATTTGCTGCTGAAGGTTCCCTCCTCGTTCACGAAGTCTGTTTAATGCTCCTGTTATCGCGGCCTGGATTTGTGTTGGTTCAGATTTAGCTATGTATTTGGCAATATACATTGCTACACCTACCGCTGATTCTACAGGTTGTATGTCAATATTTGCGCGCGACAACATTAAAAATCTTAGATTATAGTTATTTATCATTACTTCAGCTTCACCACGTTTCAGTTCATAAAACCTACCACCATTTCGTGTAGCCTGCTGATCATCGAGTATTCTTACTGTATCTGAGACCGGCCTCGGATACCCAAATCTACACGCGTTGGTGTTGTTCTTTTTGTAGCAGGTTGCTGTGTGATGGTGACTTTGCAGTCGACGTACTAAGTCTTTTAATTCATTCTCTGCGGGGAATTCACATGTTATAACATCTTCTATTAGTGCTGTTCCTGCAGGAGATTTGAAATCTGGCATAACCTTGCAACAGACCAACATATGAACATGTGGACTACCCCTGAGCTGAAATTCGATTCTCCACCAGTAGTCCTCAATATGGCGCCCCAACAATGGATCGTCGGACTCTGCTTTTAAAAGTCTTAGGAGAGCATTTAGTCTGAACATAAATTGTCGTGACATTGTAATCGGATACGATTCTACTAATCTGACTTTTTCTTCAAAAGTGAGGTCCTCTACTCTAACATTCGGTTTGCCATCAGCGACCAGCAATGCGTGTAACATGTCAGGCCAATTAAGGTCATTACATGATAGCGTAATGTACCAGTGTGGTGGTCCAAGATTACGCACCATGAAGTTCCTCGAATGTTTCTCATACACAAATGAATATTTTGAAATAGATCAGAAGGCCGGGCACCATCTTGTCTTAATCATCCACAAACTGAAACATTTTGTCTGGCTTTCAGTAACTCTACCACAGACAGTGCATAAAATTAGTACTCCGTAGTTTGAAAACGTCGATTATTACCCATCACTCGCGCTTGAAAATAATCAAGTGATGTCATTTTACAAGGTCTTTCCTCATTAAGGCCGTTCTTTCCATCCGGAAATAATTTCACCCAAGCCAACTCTTCTGCACTCTAGAAGAATGAACAATGAACCTTTCTACGCTCTAGAAGAATACTAACTGGTGGAGCGGTTTTTCGTCTTATTTCACTTATAGGTAAAGGATCATTATCATTAAAATTTTGACATATTACCTCTGCAATGTCCGGTATTGAAACATCAATTGGCATTAAAAGAGTCGTGCTAATTGTTATGTCATCATATCCAGGCAAATTGGGCATATTCAATTGATCTTCCTCGAATCTTCTTAAATCCTCAGATGGTGACACTAACTCGAGAACTGTGAATTAACGGCGGTGAGAGAAAATTGAAGCTCTCTTCTAGAAATAACTCCTAGAACAAAATGTAATTGTTTGGATAGTGTGCTTAGTGTGGAAAAAATCATAACCATTGCTCGACCAGTACTAGGCGCAATGCGGCCTTTTGGAACTCGGGAGTGCGAGTCAAATAAATAAAATTTTTCATTTTGTACAATTACTGCTACTGATATTTCATTGCAAGTGACAATGCAAGATGTAACTCCCGGCCTCTGGAACAAATTTTCAAGTCCAGTCTCGATACTTCTGAAATATCCACTAAGTATGGTTCTCGAAGTATTAACCAAACCTACAACAGCGTCTATTCCAATATCTAAATTATAACTCTTATCGGCAATTGTTATACAAGGTAGCAACTCATCAGTGGCTAGATTATCCGGATGTATATCTAGATTTTCAAGGCAACGTTTGTAATATTTGTCACCAAACATCAGCACCCGGTCAATATCCGAGGATTTCCAGCCCTGAAAAGGATATGAAGAAGAATATGCAATTGCTGCTGTAGCATTGGCCGTGCATTGTTTGCCTCTGCTTGTTGAGCTGAAAATATCACTGCCTTGATGGAAAGAGCCTCTGAGTATAAACAGGATTGGAGATGAGTTAGGTATTTCTTGGTAATGATTCTCGATAGTATTCTCGTTCTGAATGATTGCAGAGATTTCCACTACATTACGATTTATTTCGTTTGTCAAATGACTGAAATTAATTATGACATTAGCATATAAGTGATTGTTTGTTTGTAACCAATTCAAAGCATCTCTTATGTTTTTTAAATTTACTTCATACTGTTTTGTTGTGTCCACGTTATCAAGTTTTTCTACTAAAACGGTTAAACCGCTATGCTGGAATGACAACGGTAACTGCTCAGCCAACTCTTCAACTTGTTGCGCAAATAAAACAGCTTGACCCCTAAACCCTTTCTGGCCAAAGCGGCCGCCCAGTTTGACGATTTTTTTAAATGTTCTGATCCTTGATATTAGTCGGAGCTCCATTTCACTAAGAATTTTGAGTTCTTCGGGAATTGTAGCCACATTCATATTATTCCAGTACGCGGTAGTTGGAATCTTGTTTTTGATGAGACTGGAATAACATCTACTGCAAGACACAAAACTTTCTGGACAATCCTCAGGTAATATGCAGCATTGCGCCTTACGCATTTGTTTAGTTTGATTTTTGAATTTCATTTGTTTACAAATATGGCACACTTGATCGGCCACCTACAAAATTGCATCAAGGAAATGACGAGAATCAGTCATGAATAAGCATCTCTGACGAATATAAGAATGACGCGATACACATCTCATATTATGCAATCTTATCTCCCGCAATAGTAGAGGTTCATCATTCCTGATCTGAGATGCACGGTTCCTCATCATTTCAAGTCGCATTATGCGTGATTCCGGCGATTCTAAGTCCCTTATCTGAGAGGCATAATATCGCATCATGCTGAGTCTTGTTACACGTGATTGAGGTGACTCTGCTGATCTCATTTCCTTGGCATATTCACGCTGCGAGCTCAGTCTTTTTTCATTGGAGAGAGAATCTTTACGTTTGCGTGCGTTTGAAGAATACTCCTTCATTTTTTCAGTCGAGAAGCTCGTGCCTTATGGGATTCTCTTTTACGCAACGCAGCTACTTTCGTCGCTTTCTTAGTTTTATTTGAAAGCGGCATTCCAATTATTATATAAGTAAATTCTAATTACTTTGTTCAAATAGTTAGGTAGGTACGCTATAATATTGTGATTATTTTTATCTATTTATACACCAATTTACAAATGTCACATTGACTGAAGTAGGTAAATTTTATTCTTAATATTTAATTTTTCTGCCGGGTTCAATAAATGGCAATAGCTAAAGAGATTGGAAGTGGGCGATGATAACTAAGGGTGCTTGTGTGTACACGGTGCATGTAGCTGGAGCAAGTAAAGGTGCGGGTTACACGTGTGAGTAATATGCGCAAGCTACTTGTTCAAGTTACTCGCTTGTACTTGTACGTGGTGCAAATAACTGGAGCAAGTAAAGACACGGGCTACTTGCGCAAGCTGTGTGTACAAGTTATTTGTTATTAAACAATGATCGATTTACTTGAATAAATAGGTATTTTTTGTATAATAAATGTATTACTATAATCCAGTGTTCTAAGGTAGCGTTAGTTCGTCATTTAGTTTCCTAAACGAGTAGGTAAATAGGTCTGAATAACTCAAAACATCTGAACCGCGCGAATTGAAAGTACAAGCACGCTTAATACTTATACTTTGACTCAAGCAGTATAATATATGTACATATTTGTAATGTGCTCACTAATACCTTTCTTTTGATACCAAACATGTAATGATTATCTTACAAATTTTTTTTTCGAGATTGGAATCTGAGGTATTTATTGCGTAATAGAGAATTAAGATTAAATGTATATAGCCTATGTCATCCGGGCCATTATTACGAATCTATTGATACCCCATTCATTGAAATTGGTTCAGTAGTTTAGGCGCTACCGTGGAACATACAAACATATATACATAGACTGCCAAAAACATTACCCTTCCTTTTGGCTTCGCCATAGTCGGGTAAAAAAGAAATTGTTCTCTTATTTTAAACAATCTTATGCCCACAGTTCCATAGAAATTCAAAAACAATATATTTTCATACAAACTACAATCCCTATTTTACCTCACCGGAAATGTTAGGAAATCTTTTCTCAGTATTACATTAAATAAGGAACTCGTTCCAATTTCATGTTTCTTACTTCAATACTCCAAGGTTTTATAATCAGTAGGCATGGTATTGAGACTCCGCGTTAAACAAATATCTATACTCAAGCAAGAAATAAATTTGAATATGAATTACAATAAAACACTAGGTAGATACTTAAGCAACTATGAAATGACAACGTAATTAAAACTTTACGTTGCGCCGACTCCTCTGCGTTCTTGCAATTCGTGCAAACAGCAGCAAAAATAAATAATGCCGGAATTTATAGTCGCAATTTTATGTAAAACTGGATTGCGAGTTATTTGAAAATCCAGTTAATTTAAGCACGGAAAGAGTATTTACTTTACTTAGACTTGAAGTAACCTGCCTTGGGTAAGAACCACAGAAATACTTTAGTGATTAATTAATACGAATCTGTAGATAGACCCTCTGATTAGTTCTGTTTAAATCACTTGATTATTATTTAATATTATAAATTACAATTATAAATTACTTGATAAATTATTTTACTACGGAATGTTCTCAGTTTAGCTGCCTCGTTTGTGGATAGGTAATTTTTTTATAGACTAACCGCCTTTATCCGCTAAGTGATAGGCAGAGGTGTAATATTACACCCGCATGTCGCCATGAATTTTTGGGCCCCACGTAAGAGGGGGCGAGCCAATTGCAGACTCCGTACTGCTACTGAGAATTTGGAAGAACCCCGTAAACCTTTTCTGCCCGACCCGGGAATCGAACCCGGGACCTCTGATCAGCAGACGCGTGCGCAATCCAGTGGACCACAGAGGCAGGATAGATAAATCGGTCAGAACAAATCACACCTCTCCGTGCCACGCAGAGCAGGTTCTGTCACTCTGCCATCCTTTTTCTATTGCAATAGTCGGGGTGGTCAATCCGAGGGTGCCTGGTGGGTTCCTCTTTCCTTCCATTAGGTGTCAGCTATTTGACTGTCTGTAAGAGGAGCCAGCCACGTAATTATCTTGACACTATTGCACTGGTCAAAACATTAAACATATTTATATCTTTTCTTATGAATACAGCAATGTTTATCGTTAGAGTAATAAAAAAAGTTATCTCTATTTTGGTACGGCAACGGGCAAAGCTGCTGAACAACCCCAGAACCATGTGTGAGGCTTTGAACGACATCAGCCAACTAATGGCTTTCTGGAAGGAGCTAAGGTGGTATGAGTAGTCGGCGTCTATCAAGTCGCCACTTACGCACAATGGCCCAAATAAGTGGCTAAGTGCGGGAAACCCACGACCAACTAACTAACTAAGAGTGGGCATGAGTTTTATTGCGCGTTTTTCTCGTGGTACTACGCCTTTGCTTTGCGCACATGGCAAATTAGAAATTAACTTGCACAATTGACGTTTCTAAGAGTCACATCTTTTGTATTTTGTTAAAAAGTCAACTCACGCACTAGGAATAAATGCTGTGTCACGCGAATTTACAGCCAACGGACACAAAAACACCTAGACCCGAAACAATAATTTGTTGATCACACAAAGAAATTGTGTGACGTTTAACATTGTAAGGAAATTAAATAAGTTTTTATAGCGTTACTGTAAAATACGTCTGGAACAAGTAAATATATATTTCTTATTATGAACCCGAGTAGATTTCTCAAGCAAAATGTCATAATAATGAATATTTGTATGTAGCGGTAATTGTAGCTAATGTTACTTAAACATTTTAAAACTATACTGCATTATCAGATATTAGTGTGATTTTTATTAAATTTAACATTTATTAAATAAAAACATAGTGATGAAACTTGAGACTTCTTCACATCATTCCCGAAAGTCGTGCAAAGAAGCGAACCCGCATTTGACCAGCATGATAGACTATGATCTAACCCATATCTAACCCTCCTCTTAGCCAGAAAAGGGACAGTTTATATAATTATTAATTAGTTTACTGATGCGTGGAAATAATTTAATAATTTTATTTGCTCTGTTTCATGCTTTTCAGAAACTGCAGGTTAATGCATCAGCCGAAAGCATGACCTACATTTTTTTATAAAGCACCTAAAACAATACTCCAATCAAACGATTATTTTAAAGTCGTCTAACAGCTTTCACAACTACTCAATAAAACAAACCAAACGTTTTTAATTAATAAGATTAGGTACAAGCGTTTTCACGATAAACGTTCTTGAACCAAATTGCTCTCCATTTAACAAATTACGCATATAATATGTGAAGAATAAATGAAGATGTTAAGATAATATGGCGATTTCCACCACAGACGGTTTAACTTGTGGTAGTATGGAGCAGAAACAATTTGGGGACTAATGGTCCTGTAATGTCTCAATGTTATGCTCGGATAATGGGGAAAACTTGGCCGTTATGTTAAAGAAATCATCATCGTATTATAAATGGATATTTCAAATATGTAAAGCCTATCTTCCTTGTTCAAGTATCGTGGTTTTATATTTTCCAATAAAGTAGAATGTATTCAAGCAAAATATACTGCAGTAAAAAGCGTACACGGGCAACAAAGAGGTCCGCAGATTAAGCTTTTAACGCGGAACAAGTTTCTCAAGTTTCAAAGAAAACAATATTCCACAACTTTGTGAGGGCGTGTGTTACACCGTATTGTAACGGAGCACAGAATGGAAAGTGTTTGGTATTTTCTAATGCGGTATAGGATTAGAAAGGGCAGCATAAGCCTAGTGGAGATACCAACAGACAGCCATGTCATCTTTGACATTCGTTATGAGAAGTCAGTACCCGCAAAGAAACTAATAGCCATCCCATGAATATCTTCGATTTTAGACAAAAACTACACAAATTCAGGGGCTCCTTAGCTATAAGGCAACCTAACCCACAATAAAATATAACTTGGAAATTTAAGCGAATCATTAAAAGAGACAAAAATGTACAACTGAACATTCATAAATGCAATAGCCTGGAACTCTGATAACTTGGCCATGGCATCTCAGGGATCTGGGGTACCTCAGAATCACTGCACTGGTGATTTGCATCCTGCTCCTTAGCAAGAAGACTTCTCCCACAAATCAAGTTTGATTAGATGCGATTTTCTGCAGTTGCTCAAGTCAACTTTGCTGGTCCATAAATTACACTCTGCAAGTGGAAGGGCTGGAAGACCATTTACCCTTCTTTCCTTCTCAATCATATTCCTGAGCCTTTTCTAATGGTTGGCAGTGGCTTTGCACGTATCAAAATTGTGGTCTTGAGTGGCAGACTTCCCTAAGCTGGTGTTGGATGTTAGCTAGGGTTGGTTCATTGAGACTGACTGATTTGATTAAATCAGAAACTTAGAAGTATCCTAAGGCTTCTGCTGAAAAATAGCGCTGCAAATTTGACTTTACAGCACTTGGAGCAAGCTGTGTGAAAGAAGCTCATATTATGCTTCATTGTGTGTGTATAAACTTCTTTCTTTTTTTCATTTAAGAAGAGTGGAGTGGCGTACACCCATATTGAACAATTATTCTATACCTTATTTATGTTATATACATAATGTTAGTGTTTCCTTATATACTAGTTACATACGTATGTATGAATAGGAATTTCCTTGAATGTTCAGTTATACCCTAATTAACTTAATTTTTTGAGTCTTAATTTGTTATTATATCTATTGTTTTGTGATGTATCGAAAAAAATATTATGGTTTTAAAGGAAAGCAGCAGAATAAAACATTATTTTGATAAAACCCAGTTCGGTGCAAAGTCAACCAATTATTCAAAAGACTGGCACTTGGTTCAAACGACATATTCATATTTAAATTTATGACTGAACTTTAAATAGTTATGGCCGTGCTATGCAATATAAGTTACTTTCATTATTCCTTAACAGCCAGGAGCCATATTAGTTTGCGTTATCATGTTGTAAATAATAAGAGTGTATTGTGTACTAGAAAGTTTTGAGAGCAGTTTAAGAGAAATATTTTGTACACCGTAGCTTTGGCTATTTATTATAAAGATACATATCTCCGTATCACATCCTCAAATTTATAATACGAAGGAAAACAATGTGGAATTTCTTCAAAATAATTGAGAGAACTCTTCAAAGTAAAGCAGTTTAGGTCTTGCGTAAATTGGCTTATTGAGGTCATGTTGGTCGAAATTGTATCCCTAACTATGACATAACTGTCCTCGATGATCTAATGACGACAGCTATCCTACTTGGCAATGTTGAGATAAATTGTGACAAACTTAAACCATATAATCATTTTAGGATTGCGCAAATAGCTCAAAAGTTTAAACGGAATTTTCATATAATCTTCCTTATTGTCTACGTCATGATAATAGTGTATGCACACATGTATATTCAAGCATTTTTCTGAGCCATCAAAGGCTGGCTTGGGAAACTTTTATGCCGCAAAAAGTTTTCGTGTTGCCACACTCTAAAATCAAGCAAGGCAAATATTTTTTGATTTTCTTCCTCACTAGGGAATAATCCCATACGCTCACAAACCGAAACATAAAATCTACAGAGATAAACCGAATAACATCAAAACTATGCGTGGCTGACAAATTTTGACCCATTTGTAAATTGCATCCGTGACACTTTTTCACAGTTTACTTTCTATATATTTTGTCACGACGCGACGCGACGTGCAAAGAGCATACTGTGATAAAAATAGACCAAATATCTGTAAGCATATAAAATTGTGAAGACTGCCTCCGTGGTCCAGTGGATAGCATATGCGACTGCTGATAGGAGGTCTCGGGTTCGATACCCGGGTCGGGCAAAAGTGTTACTGGGTTTTTCCGAATACTCAGTAGCAGCCCGGAGTCTGGTGATGTGCCCGGTAACGGCAATAGGCTCGCCCCCTATTACGTGGGACCTAAAAATTTATGGCGAAATGTGGGTTTAATATTTACACCTCTGCCTAACCCTTCGGGGATACAGGCGTGAGACTATAAAAGAAATTCTTGTGTTACTGACTGACTGACAGTCAAGCTACACCCAATACTACTGGGCAAGAAACTAAAATTTGCCATGTAGGTATATTCCTTGGTGACTGTAGGGGTGCACTAAGAAGGCTTTTCCCGAAACTCCCACGGGATCCGGCAGAAACAGTTGATGTGCAGGAGTAACTGCGAGCTCCCTCTAGTATTATATAAATTCTCTTAACTAACAAAAAAGTGTATATATTAATAAAATTAATCAACTTTTACTTAACTTCAATTATCGCTTTCATTGAGATATCTACCGGATTTGCGCTTAGTAGAGCAGTATAGACTGAACAGAAAGATGATTAGAGTGACATAATTTTTAATTATTTACAGACGAAAGGTTGGCGCAGCGGGAGTGTAAACAACTGCTACGCCGAAGGTCGCGGGTTCGATTCCCGCTCATGTCAAACATTTGTGTACATGAACAATGTTTGTCTTGGTCTGGGTGTTTCTATGTATAATATGTATGTATTTATAAAAACAAAGTATATAAGTATGTTTATCCATTATCTAGTACCCATAGTACAAGCTCTGCTTGGTTTGGGACTAGATGGTGATGTGTGTAAGTGTTGAATATTATTATAAAAAATAGAATATTAATCTGATCTTGTTAGGATCGCCGAAAGCGAATAGATGCCAGCGGCTTAAGGTTGGTCTACGTGGAGAGCCTTGGGGGAGGCCTATGTTCAGCAGTGGACGTCTTTCGGCTGAGGTTGTTTTAAAATTAAAGTTGAGTTGCTAGGCTTAATAATATTATGTTGTTGAACTCTGACAAGGTCTAACTATTTTAGACCAGATACAAGAAGCAGGATAGCGGACAGATCTGCATCAAATCTGAATGTGATGAGAAAAAAATTAGCTAAAGCTAAAACTAGAACAATTGATATTAGAATTGTATAGTGCACATATAGAAATTGAAAATTTAAATTCAGAGAACGCCACTTTGAAGCAGGATTTAGACAAATGTAAGAAAACCATAAACTTCAAAAAGGTTGGAATTAAGGAAATACAGACAACTACGAAAGAAAGTAAGCCTAGTAACACTAAATCTCAAAAATTAAAAAGAACCACAACAAAAATAATAGCTGAAACAGAAACCCAAAATAAAAGTACCAAGAAAGACGTAGTGTCGGAAGAAGTCAGTGTGATGCTATTAAAAGATGATGCAACTATAAACACAGTGCTACCACCTGATGCAACTACAAACACAGCGTTACTATCGGATGCAACTATAAATACAGCGTTACTACCTGATGCATCTATAAATACAGCGTTACCACTTAATCAAAATAATAACATGCAGAAAACTGAGAATCGCCCTAATAAAAAAGAAGTAACCAAGCAAGAACACGTAGAGTCGATTATTAAAGAGGAAAAGCCAAAACACAGGGTTTTAATTCTAGGAGATCAACAAGGAAGAGGTCTTCAGCGAGCATTATCGTCACTTTTAGGTAACGAATATGAAGTGTTAGCAATATGTAAACTTGGTGCTAAACTAATTAATATAATAGACCCAGCAATAAAAATGGCCCAAGAGTTTTCTAAAAATGATTATATTATTATAGTAGCTGGTTGTAATGATAACAACCCTAAAGAAACACTATCCATGTTATATTATATGTTAACAAAAACCAACAATACAAATGTTATAATTAGTGAAGTTCCATTTAATAAATATATGAATGAATATAAACTCAATGAAGAAATAAAATGTTACAGTTATCAATTTAAACATATATTTTTTGTAGATATGGGCTATTATACATATATACCAATCAGGAAACAACGTATTGTAAATATAGTACAAAGAATACTTAAGGAAATTCTACGAATTGGTTATAAAAAAAAACTATCAATGCTACGTTAAAAACACTAATAACAACGTAAAATTAATTACTATTGATAAATTATATATAGATACTTAAACTCAAACTGATGAATGTTATAACATCAATTCTAATGATAAAACTATGGAAAATACGGCCTTTTTTGAGACTAACATTAGTAAACTTTCGGTGTACCATCAAAACATTCTCAGTCTAATGTCAAAATTATTTGAACTTCATATTATATTAGATGAACTAGAAACCAAACCCCAAGTGTTATGCGTTACGGAAACTTTTATTTGTGAAGATTCTGAAACATTCATAAATCTCCCCAATTGCGTAAAAGGCTTATTCTATACGTAAAAATAAAAAAACGAGGTGGCACTGCGATCATGTTGCAAAGAGATATTGAATTTCAAATTTTAAATTGAGTTACTGATTATTGCTTTGAATGTTCGGGGGTTTATGTAAAGCCAACCAAAACAATTAAATATTAGAAAAATTAGATAAAATATTAAACAAACTATCCAAAACTGATAAAAAGATGTGCCGAAGTGTAATCTTTGTAGGCGATTTCAATATTGATCTATTAAAGGATACAGCCAATACAAGAAGACTTAAAAACCTAATCGCAATATATAACATGAATCTTGAAAATAAAGGTCCCTACTCGTGATCAGGAAATAACATTACTATGGAGTTAAGAACACTGCTTTGGATCTCCTAACATCATATTTGAGTAATAGGATACAGAGAGTTGAGGTAAATGGAAAAGTTTCTATGGGTTCAGTAGTCACAATGGGAGTGCCGCAAGGTTCAATTCTTGGTCCATTTCTTTTCCTTGTATATATAAATGATTTGCCATACATTATGCAAAATAATGAAGAGATAGTGTTATTTGCTGATGATACATCACTTATTTTTAAACTATGACGACAACAATCAAATAATGACGATGTAAATAACGCTCTCTCTAAAGTAGTTCAATGGTTTACAGCTAACAATTTACTGTTAAATGAAAGAAAAACAAAATGTATACGATTTTCAAGACCGAATGTAAAACAAGTTAAACCTAACATATGTTTGAATGGAGAAGAGTTGGATCTTATAGATAACACCGTATTCTTAGGCATAACCTTAGATTCTAAGTTACAGTGGGGCCCACATATAGGTCAGTTGTCGACTAGACTTAGCTCTGCAGCGTACGCGGTTTACAAAATTCGTCAGTTAACTGATATAGATACGGCCAGATTAGTATATTTTAGTTATTTCCACAGCATAATGTCATATGGCATTTTATTATGGGGCAACGCAGCTCACATTTAAACTGTGTTTGTACTGCAGAAGCGGGCTATTCGTGCAATCTACAGTCTTGGTTCAAGGCATTCACTGAGGGAAAAATTTTAAGAAACTAAGATAATGACTGTCGTATCTCAATACATTTATGAGAACTTGTTATATGTCAGGAAAAATATAAATATGTTTTCTAAATTCAGCGACATTCATAAATTAAATACACGAAATAAAAACAAACTTGTTCTACCTTCAACTAGACTACAAAAAATAAGTAACTCATACAAGTGTCAAAGCATACGTTTTTACAACAAAATTCCAGGCAATATTCAGGAACTAAGTATTAATAAATTCAAAGTATTTACTAAACAGAGCTTATGTTCAAAAGCTTATTACACAGTTAAAGATTATTTAGCAGACAAAAATGCCTGGAATTGATTTTAAAAATTATGAATTTTGACATTTTGAAATTAGTGACATGATATTTTTATTTACATTTGTAATACTTATATTTTTACAATTTGACATTTTTAATTTGATATTTGTAATTTTATTTATTTTGTTTTGACATTGTTTGATTTGATATTGTTATTTTATTTATTTTCTTTGGACATTTAAAATTACTTAAGTAATATATTATTATTCCTAAATGACATTCAATAATATTTTCTGACATTTTAAATATATGACATTTTATTGTTTAAATTTTTATTATTTTTACTTATTGTTTGCAAAATGTATTTTACTGTGTATTAGCATGTTAAGTTGTGAGTACGATGTGGGCATTATTAAACATATAAACAAATAGTTGTGGCAACTTGTCTGATGGCTTAGGCTGACATGCTTATGCATACACCTTCTGATGGCGTGGAGGCATAGTGATACAGATCGTGCTGGCTCCCTCAATCAAGGTTGAGCCGTACGATTGCTGTTGAATGCGGGCCATCAGTGGGCCGAGTCAGTCAAAAGCGTCAGATAATTTCCTGCATTGTACTTGCATACTAAACCCTTTTTTGTCTGGACTTTAAAAGATGAAGAAAAGACTAAAGAAATTGAAGTAACAAAAAAAACAATGACTCTGAGTTTGTTTCGGCCTTTCTTCTCAAGAAGTCATTTAGCTAGGAAAAGCCGGCATCATCTAGAATAGGGTTTTGACATGTATAAGTGTCGTAAACAACCAAAATGCAGAAATAAATATGTCTTTATGTCTTTACAGCAACCTCAAGTACGTGCATAGACAATTTCATCACTAATGTAAAACATGTAACAACTAAAGTCATTAATACTGGTTTATCTGACCATTTAGCACAAATAATAAATACAAACATAAAAGTTAAGTTAACTTCAAAAACAAAATTTATGTACAAACGAGATTATCACCCTGTAAACATAACAACATTTAATTCAGTAATTTCAAACATTAGTTTTAGTGAAATTTAAACTACTAACGATCCAAACGTAGCTTACAATCTACTTATAGATGAATTCAAGTTATTTTATGACCTATGTTTCCCTATACAACGAATAAGAATAAAAAAAATAGGGTAAACGTTTTTGGACAGCAAAAGGAATCATAGTATCATGTAAGAGGAAAATAATCTTATTTGCAAAATTAAAAAGAAAAGCAGAAGACCAGGTTTTCTTAAAAACTTGAAATACCAAAACCAGAAATACAAAAAAAAATTAAGAAAGTTATTATATTTAGACAAAGACAGGCAAATATTAACGTAATACATGACACTGAAAATAAAACTAAAGGAATTTGGAAACTAATAAAAAATCTAACTATTGTAGAAGATACTGATAAATTTATTAATTGTATAAAAGATAATAACGTAACAATAACAACAGCAAAAAACATTGCCACTTGCTTTAATAAAAAATTCTCACCTTGTAACTATGATCCAAATATTGATGAAAATATTTCTAAATCTGTTGGGAAAAGTACATTAAACTCATTATTCCTGAAACCAACAGACGAGCATGAAATTTTTAAACACATACAAGCTCTCAAAAGTAAGCAAAGCACCGGTAACGATGAAATCACGTCACATATTTTAACCTCTAGAGCCCCAGCGGCACAAAAACGTGCCAGTAAACAAGTATTACCGTTGAGCCCCGCTGGTACAAATTTGTGCCACCAAACCCCGACCGATTTAGAACTGTATTTGTAGTAAAGATAAGTCTTAAAATCGTTTCTAAACGAATGTTCTCAACGGCAGATAATATTTTACAACCATAGACAAAGATAGAAACTAAAAATATTGTAAGCAACATATAAAAAAATAGTGTGAAGTTAGTACAAAAATTTCGTGTTGATGAAAATTAAAATTTGTGTTGAAGTTCGAGTTTGAATATTGCAGGAATCGAATACAGAACTCGTAATATAACATTATCTTTAGATTACCAGTCTATTCATGAGCCAGTTCCCAAAATTTCGTGTAAATTGATCACACCCTTTAGACAGAAATCAACATAATACAGCAATATAACTATATTCGGCAAGTACGCCGATTTCAACACGATATGTTTGTTTTTTTAGGTCTAATCAGAATCTTGTTTACATTGTATTTCATAGCCACATCATTGAACAACCCGACACCGTTTAGAGCGTGTGAATAGAAGCAAAAGAAACGGAGCAATAACAGTTTTTGTAACCAGGGTCAGAATACGCTTACGATAAGAGCCCGCCCGCGGTGCTTGACGGATAGTTGACGTAAATAATGGCGGTCCTTAAGAGGTTAAAGACTTGCTCTTTTGCAATAATAAGACCGCTAAATCACATCACTAATACAATGATAACGAGTGGAATATTTCCTGATAAGTTAAAAAAAAGGCGACAAACTAAATACTCATAACTATAGGCCTATTGCATTACTCCCAGTATTTTCAAAAGTCATGGAGCGAGTTATGTATACGCGTGTAAATACATATTTAGAAAAATATGAAATACTGAACGACGCACAATGTGGTTTTCGACAAAATCGATCAATATCATTAGCTTGATGCTATAAATACAAAAATGCCTGCAACCGCTATACTACCAGATATGACACGTGCTTTTGATTGCGTTAATCATTGCATTTTACTTAAACAGTTAGAACACTATGGAGTAAAAGGTGTAGCATTAAAATTCATGGAAAGTTATTTGACAAACAGAAAACAGGCAACTGTAATAACGAGTGTCAATAACAAAAAAATCATAACGAAAAAGTCACCGTATGAAATAATAAAAGTAGGAATACCTCAAGGGAGTATTTTAGGACCACTTTTATTCCTAATTTACGTCAACGAATTCCCAAACATAATAAAAGATCAAAGCGTATTATTTGCTGATGATGCGTCCATACTCATTACCGGAAATAGCTTGACCGATAACGAATACGAACAAAAATTAACAAAACAATAGCAACTGTAGTAGAATGGCTAAAAACATTAAATCTAACCATAAACGTTGAAAAAACAAAATATATGCTTGAATAAAAAAAATAGGTCATATTGCTACACTCTGAAAATAATTAGCAATACAACTAATATTGAAACTGCACGATCGGCCTATTATGGGAAAATATTCTCTATTCTCAATTATGGTGTAATATACTGGGGCAACTCTGTTGAAGCCAATAGTACATTTATTTTGCAAAAACGATGCCTCAGGATTATATACAACATAGACAATGAAACTTCCTGTAGGCCACTATTTAAGCAACATTAATATCTTACACTTACCGGCATTTACATTCTTCAGGCAGCTAGTTTCGTAAAGATGCACAATGTAATTTTACGCCATGCAAATACTGAAATTTTTAAAAGAAACATGCACTTTGCATGTATCAAAATATATAATCACCTACCGAACAGTATAAAACATATGAACTTACATTGTTTTCAAAATACCCTCAAAAAAAATCTGATTGATCGTTGTTTCTATAACCTATCGGAGTACTTTAAGGCTAAGTTAACCTACGAGTATTAGTCAATATATAAAAATGAGACTACAAATGTAACAATAAAACTTATCATACAGGTTCTATGAATAAATAACTATAACCTTATGTATAAATAAAGATGTATTAAAAATATATATTAAACGAATGCAATAATATGTTACACTGTAGGTATGCAGTTATTTGATGTTTTCTTGTGTGAATCAAATTCGCCAATCAATTTTAGTTTCGATAATAATATAGATAAACATAAATCATAGAATTAGTCTAATACTATTAGAAATAAGTATATAACTGTATAATATATCTTTTAATACATTGCAATCTATTGCATGCCTATAGAGGTAAATTGTGATGAACTTCCTACTTTTAAGATCACATTGATTTGTAATACCACAATTTATAAGCAATAAAGAATTTTGTATTTATTTGTATTTGTATCAACAAGAGGTTACAAATTCGGAAGGTGACTATGCAATGTTGCTTAACTTTACCGATCTTCTTTGAACGGCTAGTCAAGTCACGCTTTAGGTGCTACGATCGATTAGTATAACGTAGTCAGTTACAGTAAACAGTAATTACTTATGTAGCTATCGTTTCATATTTGCTTGGCTTTTGAAATCAATATACTTAAATCTAAATAATGGTGTATAATTTGTAAGCCTTCAAAAACTAGCTAAGCAAACTGTTAAATTATTCAGCAGTACAGTTCTGAGTGCAATACAAATGAAAACCTGAAACGTAAAACAAAATATGAAGATAATTTATAAAATTATAAAATAAAACTACAGAAACAAGAGTTGATGTCTTGCAGTGTTATGAATAGTATTTCGTTTAGAACTCTGCTCTTAAAGAATTTATTGCATCATCACTAATGTGTCGGTACAAGGCACAAGCAAAGAAGCCATGCGCATAGTAACATCAACTTATTAAAGGTCTGGCCAACTATGGTCGGAAAATTACGCTATCAGCATCAGCCCTGTATATATATATATATATATATTTGACGACCGGTTGGCGCAGCGGGAGTGCTACGCCAAAGGTCGCGGGTTCGATTCCCGCTCAAATCAAACATTTGTGTGCATGAACATAAATGTTTGTCTTGGTCTGGGTGTTTCTATGTATTATATGTATGTATTAACAAAAAAAAGTATATATGTATGTTTATCCATTATCTAGTACCCATAGTACAAGCTCTGCTTGGTTTGGGACTAGATGGTGATGTGTGTATGTGTTTTTTTTTTATGTTAATAGGCGGCAAACGAGCAGACAGATTGCCTGATGGTAAGCAATTACCGCCGCCCATGGACACAAGCAACACCACAGGAGTCACAAGTGTGTTGCCGTGTGCCGCCCCTTGGGGTTGGGAATGGGGATAGGAAGAGGAGTGGGATGAGGGAGAAAGAATAGGGGATAGGGCCTCCGGCACTCTCACTCACCGAACGAAACGCAACAGTTTAAGTACCGTTACTTTACGTCGATTTTCTGTGAGAGGGTAGTACTTCCCCGGTCGAGCCGGCCCATTCATGCTGAAATCAGCAAGGTTCTACTACCTATGGACAGGTAGAATATTATATTATGGTAGAATATTATATTATGATTATTATATAAACTTTCCCACAACTGAGCATTTGCCTCTTCTCAATATGAGAAGGATAAGGCACCACGCTGGTCAAGTCACGTCTCTCGTAAATATTATGAAGAATTCTCTGACTTGTAGGTTTCCCCTTGATGTTTTTCTGCATCATATAGCGACAGTTAACAATCTGATACTCATATAAATATGAAATGTTAGTGGTGCGCGCTATGGAACTCAAGGAACAATAAATAACGTAGGTAAGTAATGAAGACAGCCCAAAGAAAATAGTGGAATCATATTCTCATAGAGACAGCGATTACGGAACTTATATAATGGCCCGGAAGATTCAACTCCACAAATGTACGAGAGCTCCCATCTAATTTTTCATTATTTAACCTTGACTATATATCTTAGACAATTGAACGATCGAACCCTTCAAATTCACCTAAGTACCAATAAATCGCTCTCATCTTAACCCTCGGGTACTTCCCGCCCTAACTCAAGTCGGCGACAGGACGTGAGAGTTGGGAAAAATGGGCGCGTTTCCGTTTTGTAATGGCGCCACTATACATTGGCAGCCCCGCATTGGGAATCGACTGTATATAGTTTTACCTTGCGCTAATTTCGAGAAAGGAAGGGTGGAATTTCAGTGCTTGACTTCCAACTATTTCTTTTTGATAGTTTGCTAAGTAAGACGATTTGGGATAGCAATTGGAATGTTTTACTTATTCAAGATTGAGGCAGACATTCCTGATGACTATAGCATATATAATTTCAAAGGCAAAGGTAACAGCAGCAGGGTTTTACAAAATTGGTGAGTTATTTATTTATTTATGATAGGTACACAAACCGAATACAGTCTAAGCGTGATTTATGAAATATTATGAACGTAATTTATAAGCAAGACGGTAATGTACCTAAATACATAACTTGGACGTGTTAAAGTGGATTTTAGTGTGATAAAGCATTACTAAAATAAAAATAACTAGCGCATGCACATGCAGTTAAACTATTATGACTATCGGTAACGTAATGCCAGTAAAATTGCAACATCGCACTATTACTTACAACTTAATTAATTTTTAATTAAACTTGGAACTCTTCAGAAACAAGTAAATCCGATACTGATTTTCATACTTATTGAATCTTTTATCAAAAAATGCATCTCTTTGTATGTTCTATACATTCTTACTGCTGGATTATAATATGATGTATTGTTTTTATATGCCTCAATTGCGAATATATATGTGAAGTGGTTAAGTTGTGACAAACGAGCAAAGCCGGTTTATCGGTAGTTGAATGAAGTAGCTTATGTAAATAGAGTAAATCATATCTCTGTCGACGAGTTTTCAAACATAGGACCTAAAACTTTCCTAGTCTCTCACTATACTTTATATGGACGCTTAAAAAATTTACGAGATGAACGTTAAGCACCTTTTCTGTACTCTCTCTATGTTATTTACATGTGTTTCATAATAAGGAGACTAAACTGGCAACAGAACTCCAAGATACTTCTCACAAAGCCTTAATAGAGACATAGCGATTAAAACGGCATAGCATGTTGCAGAGGCATGTTGTAAAGTTTTTTATTATAGTCTCACGCCTTTTATTCCCGAAGGGGTAGGCAGAGGTGTAACATTACACCCACATTTCGCCATTAATTTGTAGGTACCACGTAATAGGGGGCGAGCCTATTGCCGTACCGGGCAAATTACCAGACTCCGTGCTGCTACTGAGAATTTCCTAATGGAAAAACCCAATAACACTTTGCCCGAGCCGTGGATCGAACCCGAGACCTCCCAATCCCACGCGCACATTTATGCCGCGACACCAACGAGGCAGTCAATAATAAAATAATTTAATTTTGTGATTAAATAATCTAACGTTGAGAGCTCGTTCATTCAAAATATCTTTCTCTACGCTCTACGTATATCTTGCTGGCCGCATAGTTCTTCATTAATGCGGTAGGTGTCACTTAGAGCATGCAAAGCATCGTCTTAGTTACTTGTGCTCACAGAATTCGGTATTCGCAGTAGTATCATGTATAGCTTAGTTGCTAAAGTGACGACACGGTTTATTGGAGTTGCGAGTTTGACTCCTTCTTCATGTTGATGACTTTTTCAGTGTATTATTCCTAGTAAAAAATAACTGATTATTTTTATTGTTCTCTTATTTAAAACAATCTTATGCCCACAGTTCCATAGAAATTCAAAATCAGCATATTTTAAGAGGCCGTTCCAAAATTCACGGACTGCGTGAATAGGTATTTTACGCCAAGCGCGCGGGCAACGCGATCAAGTTGTCAATGTGTGCGTCTGTGTAGCCCAACAAAATCTACCTTGCAGTGAACTCACTGAGACAAAACAAATTGATACTTTGACCAATAAAATTTATGATCGAAATGCAGAATTATTTTGGCTAAGATATTTTGATGTTTAAATGTAATAACTCCAGGTAGATTCCATTGTTGTTGTTAAAAAAATCCGACTTCAAACAGTCGTAGAAATATGCAATCTCATTTACTTAGATTATGCATAGATACATACATAGACTCACGCCTGCTTCCCCGAAGGGGTAGGCAGAGGCATATTGAACGCCCACTTTTCGCCAGTGTTTTGATCCCACGTATTAGGTGGCGAGCCTATTGCCGCTTATCGGGATATTTTGTTTGCCAGAGATTACAATAAATGACTTAGATTACAATAAACTGACTTAGATTACAATAAATACTAATTCTAGTTATTCTGTGACAAAATCCAAAATACTGAACCGATTTCGGAAAACTTTCTATGGGACCAAGCTGGAAGTAATATCATTATATCCTATCCTATGAAATAAAAATAAATCCAAATTGGTCCATAAATGATGCATTAGTGAGGTAACAAACATGAAAAAATATGAAAAATAATACAACCGAATTGTGAACCGCCTCCGTTTTGAAGTCGGTCGGTCGGAATATTAATCCCTACTAATATTATAAATTCGAAAGTGTGTATGTATGTATGTATGTTCCGTTTTCACGCGAAAACGGCTGAACCGATTTTATTGAAATGTAATATAGAGATATATTGGACCATGTAGACGGACATAGGCTATCATAAGTTGCAAAAATTAAACTGGGAGGGATTGTAGGGAGGATAGAAGTTTGTACGGCAGAAATTTTCCTCTTGGAAGTAAGAACGCATGCGCGAATAATTGAGTGCTGCGCATGTGCTATCTGTCAGTAATGTCACATCATACATATTTTCATATTGTGCACGGTGATTCCATTGTTCGCATATCTAAACTAATAATTATATACAACGCTCAAACGGCTGAAACGATTTTCTCTACCCACTAAAATTATAAATGCAAAAGTGTTTATTTTATAGATATAATAATTGGACATGTATTGAAACATGGCTTTGACATTTGTCATGGATACTGATCGAGTTACTTTGTACCTTATAGAGCTTCTGACTCTTTAGAATAATCATGAGTGTTTTCACACAACTTGGGACTGACAGTAGATATGGCTTATCCCGAATTTAACGTGCGCGAAGCCGCGGGCAAAAGCTAGTATACAATATAAATGGGATTTTACTTAAGCTGAAATAGTAGCCGAATCTATTTCTGGGGTATCCATCTCCTCATTTATTGTACTATTACAAATCAACTGATAGCCATCATCGCCGCTATGTACTGTTTGCTAAAATGAATAAGTAAAAGTGACGTCTTCATGTTTTGTTTTCAATACCATGCTGTCACCATTTATAACACATAAATCATATATGAACCAACATTTTTGCAGGCAGTATGTAATAATCAAACCTTATAGTACAAACCTCTTAGACGGTGATTGAGTCATTATTAAAAACGACATTTTAGCTGGTACTTTATTTTTAGTTCGGCACCATACCTGGGAAATTACTGGTTCAGGAGATATTGAGGCTCAAAGTTAGTATGGATTTTTTCTAATTAGGTACAAAATCGATGCATTTACTCCACCAATATGTTCTTTAGACGCCCTATGACCCCATGGATAAGTAGAAATTTCGAGCATAGCACGCACGCGCTTTTAATTACGGTTTAGAAAATGTAAAAACTTAAAAATATTCGTTTCCCTGGTATCATTCTTGGTAAGTATGACTTGGCAGTCATGTACACAACCAGTAGACTTCGGCTTTGTGATTACACAATATTCTTAACTAATCTGTCATAAGGCGCTAAAACTTTCAAGCTATTGGGTGAATAGCCTGTCGTGGGTCATAATTGCAAAACTTGCTCCAGTCATTAACCACATATCTGACAATGTCTGAACGCACCATCGCTCTATCTTGTGTTCCGTGTAAGAGAGAGCACGAAACAAACATGCACCGTCACCAACAATAGGGACGACAGTACATTCTTCAACTTCTCCATTAACGTTCAGATTTTCTTTAGCCATTTAAAAAAAGTCTAACCGACAAAACCTACGCTTAAACCAAACGAAAACAAAATAAATGCCAAATACAAAGCTGAGTCTATAACCAAAACTACTTAACCGAAACAAAGCAAATGCAATCCAATATATTCCAAGAAAAGAACAGCCAAAATCGTCAAATATAATCCGCTAGAAATATTTAGGTATGGTATGTACTATACAGCAACCAAAACGATTTAACGACCAACAACATCCAACCAACTGCGTACAACTAACCTACCTGACGATGAAAGTTAAATAATAACTGGAGAGGGTCATTAATCCACAGAAAATCTTAGCACCTCGATTAAAAAAATGACGTAACTGCACAACGCTATCTATTGTCAACATTTATAACTAAAATTATTTTGCTCGTCTTAATTTATTCGTTCCATTAGGTAGGTACTGATAGTTCAAACTAATACATTTACATCATCCATCATCCCTTAGTTTATCCCCATGGGGGTTGAATTTATCAAAATCATATTTAAGCGGACGTCTTCATCATAGTAGCTCCCTAAATCTTTAATTTCAGTTCAATCAGTCGAAAATCTATGAAAATTTATACAAACTTTCATCCCCTATTTTATCCCCTTAGGGGTGGAATTTATCAAAATCCTATCATAAGGGATGACAACGTCATAGTAGCTATATGCATGCAAAGTCTCAATACGATCGGTTTAAAATTGACAAAGTTTCATACAAACTTTCATCCCCTATTTTATCCCCTTGAGGGTAGAATTTATCAAATTCCTTTCTTAGCGGATTCTACGTCATAACATTTACCTGCATGCCAAATTTCAGTCCGATCCCTTCAGTGGTTTGGGCTGTGCGTTGACCTTTGAGTTTTATATATATTTAGATACAATTTCTGACATTCATAAGAGTCACCTTGTGACCCAAGTGAATAAAGTATTTTTGAATTTTGCGGTATTTATTTTATAAGAGCATCCATTTCGTTACCATTATTTTATTATACATATTCAACAATAATAACTCACAACTAGAAGGGTTGGTCGCGCTATAAATACAGAGATGTTTACAAGGCACGCACACAGACGCAGTGACAAAGGCAAGCGGCACACGTCCTACCTGGATGAGCGCTCAGCGCGGTCTAAAGTTCTGTAGACGCGTACAGGATTTATATAACGATTTCTAGCTTCGTTTAAAAATTAATTTAAAATATTTGTAATCACATTTAGAAGCAGATTTTTTTTTCTAGCAACGTATTATATCAAATCTCATTAGAGACTATTTGTTTTTTTATTTCTTAGTGTATTTTATGTGATAAAAAATAATCCATTTAGACGTAAACTGACAATTTAATGACATTTTACGTAACATTTTTTGGTTCAATCACAACCTATCATAACATTCTGGCACAATCATACAAAGGGGCAGGATGTTGTTATGTTGTAGATGCATTAAAAAGTTAATTACTCACATAATTTTCGATGTCATGGACCATCGCGTAATGCTCATAAAATGATTTCTTCAAAACATGCTTTGCGGAAACTTGATATTCTGTTGTAGGTAATTAAACACTTATTTTTACTACAGTCATACAATAGTAAACGAAGTGATCTAATAGTATAATCGTTAATTTCTTAATTTGTTGATATATCTGATGCACGTATCTCCGCGCGTGTTAATCGCCAAAATGCCTTAAAAAACGGGAACGGCCTCTTAATACAAACTACAATCCCTATTTTACCTCACAGGAAATGTTAGGAAATCTTTTCTCAGTATTACATTAAATAAGAGACTCGTACCAATTTCATGTTTCTTTCTTCAATACTTCAAGGTTTTTTAATTAGTAGGCAGTAGGTGGTATTGACACTCCGCGTTAAACAAATATCTATACTCAAGCAAGAAATAAATTTGAATATGAATTACAATAAAACACTAGGCAGGTACTTAAGTAAGTATGAAATGACAACGTAATTAAAACTTTACGATGCAACGACTCCGCTGCGTTCTTGCAATTCGTCCAACAGCTGCAAAAATAAATAATGCCGGGCTATATAGTCGCAATTTAATGTACAACTGGATTGTGAGTTATTTGAAAATCCAGTTAATTTAAGGACGGAAAGGGTATTTACTTTACTTAGACTTGAAGTAAACTCTCTTGAGTAAGAACCACAGAAATACTTTAGTGATTAATTGGTACGATTCTGTAGATAGACTCTCTGATTCGTTAAATTCGAATGTTCTAAGTTTAGCTGCCTCGTTTGTGGATAGGTAATTTTTTTTATAGACTAACGCCTTTATCCGCTAAGGGGTAGGCAGAGGTGTAATATTACACCCGTATGTCGCCATGAATTTTTGGGTCCCACGTAATAGGGGGCGAGCCTATTGCCGCTACCGGGCACTTCACCAGACTCCGTGCTGCTACTGAGAAATTGGAAAAACCCCGTGAGCCTTTTTTGCCCGACCCGGGAATCGAACCCGGGACCTCTAATCAGCAGACGCGGGCGCTATCCACTGGACCACAGAGGTAGGATAGATAATCGGTCAGAACAAATCATACCTCACCGTGCCCCGCAGAGCAGGCTCTGCCACGCTGCCATGGGTCTCGGCTGTCAGCTATTTGACTGTCTGTAAGAGGAGCCAGCCATGTAATTATCTTGACACTATTGCACTGGTCAAAACATTAAACATATTTATATCTTTTCTTATAAATACAGCCATTTTTATCGCTAGAGTAATAAAAATAAAAAGTTATCTCTATTTTGGTACCCCATAACACTGCAGTAGAAACGAAAAAATATCGTGATGCCAGTAGCTGCAACCTTATTATTTATACTTGCTATTTTGACATAAATGGTAATGCATTGTTGTAAATTATAGTTAGAAAATTGTTGGTAATGTTGTTAATATGCTACTATTAACTAGAAATTGTGTGACGTTTAACATTGTAAGGAAATTAAATAAGTTTTTATAGTGTTACTGTAAAATACGTCTGGAACAAGTAAATATATAATTCTTAATAAGAACCCGAGTAGATTTCTCAGGCAGAATGTCATAATAATGAATAGTTGCATGTAGCGGTAATTGTAGCTACTGTTATTTAAACATTTTAAAACTAGACTGCATTATCAGATATAAGTGTGATTTTTATTAAATTTAACATTTATTAAATAAAAACATAGTGATGAAACTTGAGACTTCTTCACATCATTCCCGAAAGTCGTGAAAATAAGCGAACCCGCATTTGACCAGCATGATAGACTATGTTCTAACCCTCCTCTTAGCCAGAAAAGGGACAGTTTATATAATTATTGATTAGTTTACTGATGCGTGGAATTAATTTAATAATTTTATTTGCTCTATTTCATGCTTTTCAGAAACCGCAGGTTAATGCATCAGCCGAAAGCATGACCTACATTTTTATATAAAGCACTTAAAACAATACTCCAATCAAACCATTATTTTAAAATCGTCTAACAGCTTTCACAACTACTCAATAAAACAAACCAAACGTTTTTAATTAATAAGATTAGGTCAAGCGTTTTCACGATAAACGTTCTTCGACAAAATTGCTCTCCATTTAACAAATTACGCATATAATATGCCGATTTCCACCACAGACGGTTAAACTTGTGGTAGTATGGAGCAGAAACAATTTGGGGACTAATGGTCCTGTAATGTCTCAATATTATGCTCGGATAATGGGGCAAACTTGGCCGTTATGTTCAAGAAAAGTCGGGAATTGGTGTCAGCTTTTGGAATAAATTTTGAGCGGCTTTAGGCGTTTATCGGATTTAGTTGGTAAATCACACTGAAATTCTTGAATTATACAACTCAAAGATTGCCTTATGTTTAGCTCGAAAATGCCATGCAAACTGGTAGTGCTACTAGACCAATAGATATGTTGGCAGAAGGATCACCTCCACCCAAAAAGACCCTCTGCTGAAAATCAAGTTTTCTACAAGGTCGGATTTTGAAAAGCATACATGCAACCACTTACCGCGATCCTAATAAAAAACTTTTGGGAACTATCACTGCTGTGACGTTATGTAATGTCCCGATTACGTGATCGCCACTCCAGAACCTTTATACTCCAATCGTCTCTACCATACCACCGTTCCATAAATGGATAATCCAAACATTTTGTAAAGTCTACAAGTAACGTGGTTTTATATTTTCCAATAAAGTAGAATGTATTCAAGCAAAATATATTGCAGTAAAAAGCGTACACGGGCAACAAAGAGGTCCGCAGATTAAGCTTTTAACGCGGAACAAGTTTCTCAAGTTTCAAAGAAAACAATATTCCACGCTATAACTTCGTGAGGGCGTGTGTTACACCGTATTGTAACGGAGCACAGAATGGAAAGTGTTTGGTATTTTCTAATACTGTATAGATAGCCTAGTGGAGATACCAACAGACTGCCATGCCATCTTTGACATTCGTTATGAGAAGTCAGTACATCCCATGAATATCTTCGATTTTAGACAAAAACTACACAAATTCAGGGGCTCCTTAGCTTTAAGGCAATCTAACCCACAATAAAATAAAATTGGAAATTTAAGCGAATCATTAGAAGAGACAAAAATGTACAACTGAACATTCATAAATGCAATAGCCTGGAACTCTGATAACTTGGCCATGGCATCTCAGGGATCTGGGGTACCTCAGAATCACTGCACTGGTGATTTGCATCCTGCTCCTTAGCAAGAAGACTTCTCCCACAAATCAAGTTTGATTATATGCGATTTTCTGCAGTTCCCCAAGTCAACTTTGCTGGTCCATAAATTAAACTCTGCAAGTGGAAGGGCTGGAAGACCATTTACCCTTCTTTCCTTCTCAATCATATTCCTGAGCCTTTTCTAATGGTTGGCAGTGGCTTTGCACGTATCAAAATTGTGGTCTTGAGTGGCAGACTTCCCTAAGCTGGTGTTGGATGTTGGCTAGGGTTGGTTTATTGAGACTGACTGATTTGATTAAATCAGAAACTTAGAAGTATCCTAAGGCTTCTGCTGAAAAATAGCGCTGCAAATTTGACTTTACAGCACTTGGAGCAAGCTGTGTGAAAGAAGCTCATATTATGCTTCATTGTGTGTGTATAAACTTATTTCTTTTTTTCATTTAAGAAGAGTGGAGTGGCGTACACCCATATTGAACAATTATTCTATACCTTATTTATGTTCTATACATAATGTTAGTGTTTCCTTATATACTAGTTACATACGTATGTATGAATAGGAATTTCCTTGAATGTTCAGTTATACCCTAATTAACTTTATTTTTTGAGTCTTAATTTGTTATTATATCTATTGTTTTGTGATGTATCGAAAAAAATATTATGGTTTTAAAGGAAAGCAGCAGAATAAAACATTATTTTGATAAAACCCAGTTCGGTGCAAAGTCAACCAATTATTCAAAAGACTGGCACTTGGTTCAAACGACATATTCATATTTAAATTTATGACTGAACTTTAAATAGTTATGGCCGTGCTATGCAATATAAGTTACTTTCATTATTCCTTAACAGCCAGGAGCCATATTAGTTTGCGTTATCATGTTGTAAATAATAAGAGTGTATTGTGTACTAGAAAGTTTTGAGAGCAGTTTAAGAGAAATTTTGTACACCGTAACTTTGGCTATTTATTATGAAGCTACATATCTCCGTATCTCATCCTTAAATTTACATTACGAAGGAAAACAATGTAAAATTTCTTCAAAATAGTTGAGAGAACTCTTCAAAGTAAAGCAGTTTAGGTCTTGCGTAAATTGGCTTATTGAGGTCATGTTGGTCGAAATTGTATCCCTAACTATGACATAACTGTCCTCGATGATCTAATGACGACAGCTATCCTACTTGGCAATGTTGAGATAAATTGTGACAAACTTAAACCATATAATCATTTTAGGATTGCGCAAATAGCTCAAAAGTTTAAACGGAATTTTCATAGAATCTTCCTTATTGTCTACGTCATGATAATAGTGTATGCACACATGTATATTCAAGCATTTTTCTGAGCCATCAAAGGCTGGCTTGGGAAACTTTTATGCCGCAAAAAGTTTTCGTGTTGCCACACTCTAAAATCAAGCAAGGCAAATATTTTTTGATTTTCTTCCTCACTAGGGAATAATCCCATACGCTCACAAACCGAAACATAAAATCTACAGAGATAAACCGAATAACATCAAAACTATGCGTGGCTGACAAATTTTGACCCATTTGTAAATTGCATCCGTGACACTTTTTCACAGTTTACTTTCTATATATTTTGTCACGACGCGACGCGACGTGCAAAGAGCATACTGTGATAAAAATAGACCCAATATCTGTAAGCATATAAAATTGTGAAGACTGCCTCCGTGGTCCAGTGGATAGCATATGCGACTGCTGATAGGAGGTCTCGGGTTCGATACCCGGGTCGGGCAAAAGTGTTACTGGGTTTTTCCGAATACTCAGTAGCAGCCCGGAGTCTGGTGATGTGCCCGGTAACGGCAATAGGCTCGCCCCCTATTACGTGGGACCTTAAAATTTATGGCGAAATGTGGGTGTAATATTTACATCTCTGCCTAACCCTGCGGGGATACAGGCGTGAGACTATAAAAAAAAGGCTTGCGTTACTGACTGACTGACAGTCAGCTACAGCCAATACTACTGGGCAAGAAGCTAAAATTTGCCATGTATATTCCTTGGTGACTTTTCCCGGAACTCCCACGGGATCCGGTAGAAACAGTTGATGTGCAGGAGTAACTGCAAGCACCCTCTAGTATTATATAAATTCTCTTAAATAACAAAAAAGTGTATAATATATTAATAAAATTAATCAACTTTTACTTAACTTCAATTATCGCTATCATTGAGATATCTACCGCTTTTGCGCTTAGTAGAGCAGTATAGACTGAACAGAAAGATGATTAGAGTGACATAATTATTATTTACAGACGAACGGTTGGCGCAGGGGGGGTGTAAGCGACTGCTACGCCGAAGGTCGCGGGTTCCATTCCCGCTCAAGTCAAACATTTGTGTGCATGAACATGGATGTTTGTAATGGTCTGGGTGTTTCTATGTATAATATGTATCTATTTACAAAAATAAAGCATATAAGTATGTTTATCCATTATCTAGTACCCACAGTACCTAAAAGCTCTGCTTGGTTTGGGACTACATGGTGATGTGTGTATGTGGTAGAATATTATTATAAAAAATGTCATTATAAATCTATATGATCTTGTTAGGATCGCCGAAAGCGGATAGATGCCAGCGGCTTAAGGTTGGTCTACGTGGAGAGCCTTGGGGGAGGCCTATGTCCAGCAGTGGACGTCTTTCAGCTGAGGTTGTTGAGTTACTAGGTTTATTAATATGTGGTTGAAATTGAAAATCCCGCCTAATATTGCCTTCGAAAGACTCCGACAAGGTCTAACGATTTTTGACCAGATACAAGAAGCAGGGTAGCGGACAGATCAGCATCAACAAGCGGTTACACATTCGGATGGTGACCTATGCAATGTTTTTAGGGTTCCGTACCTCGAAAGTAAAAAACGGAACCCTTATAGGATCACTTTGTTGTCCGTCCGTCTGTCAAGACCCTTTTTCTCAGGAATGCGTGGAGGTATCAAACTGAAATTTATACTAAATACTCGAATCTACGGTTCCATAGAGCTGCAAAAAATCAAACTTCTAATCCAACGCAATCAAAAGATACAGCTGTATATGCTGCAAATTGCAGCATATTTTCAATCTCGCATTGGAATCAAAACCTACAGGGTACTTCCCGTGAACTCAGAATCTTGAAATTTGGTACGAAGCAACGTCTTATATCACTTATAAAGGAAAAATTGCGAAAACCGTAAATTTTTAGTTACAGCATATAAAAAAATATTTTTAATAAATTTAAAGTTTCTACCCCTTTCTCTTGAACGCGTGGAGGTATTAAATTTAAATTCATATCAAATACTCAGGTATATAACACTGTAAGGCTGCAACAAATTCAAGCTTCTAAGTTAACGCAATCAAAAGAAAGAGCAATATAAGCATATTTTCAAACTCGCGCCTACTCGCAAGTGAATCAAAACCTACAGGGTACTTCTCGTGAACTCAGAATCTTGAAATTTGGTACGAAGTAATGACTTATATCACATATGAAGGAAAAATTACGAAAACCGTAAATTTTTAGTTACAGCATATAAAAAAATATTTTTAATAAATTTAAAGTTACTACTCTTTTCTCTTGAACGCGTGGAGGTATCAAATTGAAATTAATATCAAGTATATAACACCGTTAAGCTGCAACAAAATCAAGCTTCTATGTCAACGCAATCAAAAGAAAGAGCAATATAAGCATATTTTCAAACTCGCACCTACTCGCAAGTGAATCAAAACCTACAGGGTAATTTCCGTGAGCTCAGAATCTTGAAATTTTGTACAAAGCAACGCGTTATATCACATATAAAGGAAAAATTGCGAAAACTATAAATTTTTTGTTACTTTATATGAGAAAAATATTTTTAATAATTTTAAAGTTACTACCCCTTTCTCTTGAACGCGTGGTGGTATTAAATTGGAATTCATTTCAAATATTCAAGTATATAACACCATTAGGCTGCAACAAAATCAAACTTCTATGTCAACGTAATCAAAAGAAAGAGCAATATAAGCATATTTTCAAACTCGCGACTACTCGCAAGGGAATCAAAACCTACAGGGTACTTCCCGTGAACTCAAAATCTTGAAATTTGGTACGAAGCAATTTCTTATATCACATATAAAGGAAAAATTGCGAGAACCGTAAATTTTTAGTTACATCATATAATAAAATATTTTTAATAAATTTAAAGTTACTACCCCTTACTCTTGAACGCGTAGAGGTATTAAATTAAAATTCATAGCAAATACTCAGGTATATAACACCGTTAGGCTGTAACAAAATCAAACTTCTATGTCTACGCAATCAAAAGAAAGAGCAATTTAATCATATTTTCGAACTCGCGACTACTCGCAAGGGAATCAAAACCTACAGGGTTCTTTCCGTGAACTCAAAATCTTGAAATTTGGTACGAAGCAACGTCTTATATCACTTATAAAGGAAAACTTGCGAAAACCGTATTTTTTTAGTTACAGCATATAAAAAAATATTTTTTAATAAATTTAAAGTTTGTACCCCTTTCTCTTGAACGGGTAGAGGTATTTAATTGAAATTCATATCAAATACAATTCGCTGTAACAAATCAAACTTCTATGTCTACGCAATCAAAAGAAAGGGCAATATAATCATATTTTTAAACTCGCGACTACTTGCAAGGTAATCAAAACCTACAAGGTACTTCCCGTGAACTCAAAATCTCGTAATTTGGTACGAAGCAACGTCTTATAGCCCAGATAAAGGATGCGGAAGGCTGAGGACCGCGTGCTGTGGTGCGTGTTGGGAGAGGCCTATGTCCAGCACTGGACTGCGATAGGCTGATTGAGATTGAGATTTCAAATAATTACTTAGTCTTCAAACCTTTTTCCTAATTATTCTGTACTTTATAAGTATTTTTGTAACAGATTTCTAATAGTCACTAAAAACTTTGTAAATCAATAACTTTGATAAAAAATCTTACCATCATTCATCAGCAGACTTTTGCAAGGCTGCTGCAAGGCTGCTGCAAGGGTGCTGCAAGGGTGGTATAGGTATTTAAGTTATATTATAAAATAAGCGATATATATTAATATTAAAAAAAAGGATGACTGATTACAAACGACAAAGACCCCTTTTTATTCAATTTATGCTCCTACAGCTTTTCATACTGTAATGTTATGGATTTCATTTGGCAATAAAAATACCATAACTATGACTGGTGAACTTTTGCTTATATGCCTACAGGTTTGTACGGAACCCTCGGTGTGCGAGTCCGACTCGCAATTGACCGGTTTTTTTTAACTCCCGCACTAGGACTAAATCCTGTGTCGCGGGGGACTTTACAAACATACAACTAACGGATACAATGAACACCCAGACTCGTGACAACAATTTATGAATCACACAAAGTGTTGCCTCGTGTGGGGATCGAACCCACAACATCGATCTTCTTTGAACGGCTAGTCAAGTCACGCTTTAGGCGCTACCATCGATTAGTATAAGGTAGTCAGTTGCAGTAAACAGTAAATACTTATGTCGCTATCGTTTCACATTTGCTTGGCTTTTAAAATCAATATATTTAAGTCTAACTAATGGTGTATAATTGGTAAGCCTTCAAAAACTAGTTCAGCAAACTATGAAATTATTCAGCAGTATAAAAAATATTTACTTAAGTATAGTTCTGAGTGCAATACAAAAGAAAACCTGAAACTTAAAACAAAATATGAAGATACTTAATTCATAAAATAAAACTACAGAATGTCTTGCAGTGTTATGAATAGTATTTCGTTTAGAACTCTGCTCTTAAAGAATTTCTTGCATCGTCACTAATGTGTCGGTACAAGGCACAAGCAAAGAGGCCATGCGCATAGTAACATCAAATTATTAACGGTCTGGCCAACTATGATCGGAAAATTACGTTCTCATCGTCAGCTCTGTATAAACTGTCCCACTGCTCAGCAGAGCATGGGCCTCTTCTCAATATGAGAAGGGTAAGGCACCACGCTGGTCAAGTCATGTCTTTCGAAATATTATGGAGAATTCTCAGATATATAGGTTTTCCCTTGATGTTTTCCTGCATCATTCAGCAAGCGACAGATAACAACCTTATACTCATATAAAACGTTAGTGGTACGCGCTGTGGAACTCAAGGAACACAAAAATAGCGTAGGTAAGTAAAAAAGACAGCCCAAAGAAAATAATGGAATCCTTTTCTCATAGAGACAGCGATTACGGAACTTATAATGGCCCGGAAGATTCAACTCCACAAATGTACGAGAGCTCCCATCTAATTTTTCATTATTTAACCTTGACTATATATCTTAAACAATTGAACGATCGAACCCTTCAAATTCACCTAAGTACCAATAAATCGCTCTCATCTTAACCCTCGGGTACTTCCCGCCCTAACTCAAGTCGGCGACAGGAAGTGAGAGTAGGGAAAAATGAGCGCGTTTCCGTTTTGTAATGGCGCCACTATACGTTGCCAGACCCGCTTTGGGAATCGACTGTATATAGTTTTACCTTGCGCTATTTTCGAGAAAGGAAGGGTGGAATTTCAGTGCTTGACTTCCAACTATTGCTTTTTGATAGTTTGCTAAGTAAGACGATTTGGGGAACAATAGGAATGCTTACGGATTCAAGGTTGGGAAAGGATATTCTCAGGAATATCCTTTCCCAACCTTAGAGTAATTCTCAATCATTTCAAAGAAAATTGTAACAGCAGCAGGCTTTATTAAAATTAGTGATTCAATTATTACTTTACAACATGCTTGAGCATTAAAGTGCTAAAAATAGATAACAACTTTTCGCAGTCCTCTGCTGGAAATGCCCACTGCTAAATTATGGATATAGGCCTCTCTCAATAGCATTGTGAGTTAATAGGAGGATTTGGCCAAACTAGCCAGACGGGTTGCTTAGGGTTTAATGTTGAGTTTCCCGTTTCTTACCACAAATACTATTTGCTTTGTATATTTTCCTTAATATCCTCATACGACACCCAGGAACTAAAATGGAGTAATGATACTTTGTATTCCATCAGCTCTCGAAAAATATAATTATAACATCATTAAATAATAATCTTTGTTCATTCGCGTTTATCCTTCATAGCCATAGAAATATAAACAAGAGGAGAAGTGCCAAGGGGGCGTGTCGGTGTCTGCGCGAAATGCCCACGTAGCTCATATCACAAACAAATGGCCGTTTCCGCGAATTAGTACGGTGTTGATCGTGATCGCGACAACTTATAAGAATACCGTCTTGTTCAGTGGTTTGTTGTAAAAATAGAACTTCAAACCAAAAATCTGTGTAGAATGAAATCACTTACCATATGAAACTAAAAGTATTTTATTATATTTGTCTTTAAAAACATGAAAAACAACAAATCGTAAAATATTCCTTGGTGTTATTATGTTTTCAAATATCACAACGACTATTATTTTGCAATAAATACATTGCTCTTTAACTACTAACTAAATTTGTCGCGAAGTAACGGGATAAGCAATGTAATCACGACCAAACGATACTTTATTAAGGGCATGCATCGCGTAGTGCGGCCGCTGCTTCTCGCAACGAAGTAGTGAACAGTACTTTTGCACAGCACGACGATAGTGGCCGATGTTTTTGTGTAAGTTGAACGTTTGCTAGATAAAATATACGCTATGTTGGATAGGATAAGGTTTATAATTAATTTGTTTGTAGGATTTGATTAAAAAAATGCGGGTGTGTGCGCGACTGCGTTTTTATATTGCTTTTACTGAACTGCATGTGTAGTAGTAGCCGAGTGGTAGGGGCTAACTGGCGACACAGATATCCGATACATTTTCGTCTACAGGGCATATCTCCTTGTTTATTATATCTATGTTCACGGCCTTTATACCCTCTGTACATGCATCGTGCTGCCCGCATAGTTCTTCAAAAATGCGATAGGTGGCGCTTGGAGCATGCAAAGCATCGTCTTAGTTACTTGTACTCACAGAATTCGGTATTCGCAGTACGAGCATGTATAGCTTAGTTGCTAAAGTGACGACACAGTTTATTGTAGTCGCGAGTTGTAGTCCTTCTTTATGTTGTTGACTTTTGCAGTTTATTATTCCGAGTAAAAATAATAATAATAATAACAATAATTCTTTATTGTAACAACAAGGTGATTACAAATTGTACGTAGTCCTGACTTCCAAACTAGCGTGAGCTGTATGTTGAGAGTCAGTTCCTTCCCCAAAACAAGTGAAACTAAATACTCGTAGTTACAATCCGATTAGTATAAACATAGTTGTAGTTGAATTTAGTGTTATAATAACAGTATTCAGTGTGTGTTTGGTCAGAGTATGTGTGTGTGTGCGTGTGTGTGCGTGTGTGTGTGTGTGTGTGTGTGTGTGTGTGTCTCACCCAAAAGAGTAGTAGCAGTTGCGTTTAGTTTACTATTTGTAATAGGTCTTCCACATCACCATATTCCATGTCTTTAAGCCATAATTTAATATAGTATTTTATTTTGTAGTTTGATAAGTTTTTAGTTTTATAAATTGAGTTAAGTTTATTGTATAGTCTAGGTGCAATATTGAAGAATTGTTGCTGTGCGAATTTACTTTTTACTCTTGAAGCTGGACATTTATCTATTCGTTTACCTGTAGGTTTTAAAAGTGGTACAATTGTTTCATGATATTTGCGTATAGTTTGGTAAATAAATAACTTGCGCACAGTTAGAACGTCAGCACTTTCATAAACTAAATGAGTGGGGTATCGAAATGGTAGGTGGAGGACTTTGAGCACCGCTCTTTGTGCCCTTTCGAGCGCAAGCATATGTGTTTTGGCCGCAGAACCCCATGAGGTAATGCAATAAGCAATAAGACATTCTGCCAGCGCTTTGTACCTTTGTATTAAAAGTGTAGTATCTGGTATCACTCTCAAGTCCCTAAATATATATGTCAATTTTCTCATTCTATTTCTAGCCATAGTTATGTGTTTCTGCCAGTTTAGTTTGTCATCAATTTTAACCCCTAAATATTTCATGTCTGTAGTTCTTGATAAAGTCGGACAGCAACAACGAGCCGCTACAACATAGGATCTGTTACATGGATAGCAATGTAGGCGCAAATCATTAGGTGAAGACGCCATAGTCTTGCTAAAGCAGAGGAATTTTGTTTTGGTGGTGTTCAGTGACAGTAAGTTATCTTCTAGCCACGCGGTGATAGCCGACATGCCCTGCTCCGCCAATTGTCGTACATTGTCCCAAGAATTACCATAGTAAAGTATCACCGTACATACATACATACATATCGTCACGCCTTTTATCCCCGAAGGGGTAGGCAGAGGTGTATTTCTACACCCACTTTTCGCCAGATATACTTTAGTCCCACGTAATAAGGGGCAAGCCTATTGCCATACCGGGCACATTTCCAGACTCCGTGCTGCTACTGAGAATTTCGTGACAGAAAAACCCAATAACACTGCCCGACCCAGGAATCGAACCCGGGACCTCCCGATCCCACGCGCACATTTATGCCGCGAGACCAACGAGGCAGTCGTATAGGGTTTGATGTCGAGTTTTCCGTATCTACGCAAAGATGGTATTTGCATCGTGTTATCCCTTAGTCGCACCGTGTATAGAATCACCGTTTCATCAGCAAACATTTGTATATCACCCCCCTTGACTTGGAATTTGCATAAATCGTTAATATATGTTAAAAATAGCGTTGGACCAAGGTTACTGCCCTGCGGGACCCCATACGATACCCAGTCATAGCCACTTACGTGTTTATCAACCCTTACACACTGCTGTCTTGCTGTAAGGTAATCCTTGAACCACAAAAGTACATTACCTCTGATTCCAATGTTCTCAAGGCGAGTAAGTAAGATTGGAATCGACACGGTATCGAATGCCTTTTGTAGGTCTAGGAATACTATACTACTATATACATTTGTTATTATTATCAAGGCGTGTAGTAATATTAGAGGTTAGCTGAAGTACAGCATCACTAGTGGAGTGATTAGATTGGAATCCATATTGATTATCAGCAAGTATTTTATGGCTTTCTATGTAGTTAGTTAATCTTTTGTTCATAATTTTTTCGATGAGTTTAGATAGGGTACCTACTTAAAAGCGAAATCGGTCGATAATTTGTCACAAGAGTCTTATCGCCCGATTTGTAAATGGGGCAAACAATTGCGCATGTAAATATGTTAGGAAAGATACCATGTTCAAAACTAAGGTTGATTAGGTAGCATATGGGTTCTGCAAGGCAATGTGAAAACTTTTTCAAAACAGACGCTGTTATTTTATCTATTCCAGGTGCACTATGCTTCTTAAGGCAGCTAATTATATTGCTAACCTCAACGGGGTTTGATAAATATAATGCCATCGACTGTAGCGGTGCATTTTTTGTTTTAGCTTTTTGTGCCAGGGTTGCTTCGTCTGTATTTATTTTTTGTAGGGTTTCTTTAGCAAGACTAGGGCCAATAGATGTAAAAAATCTATTATCTTCATCAAGAGATTCATTAACAGTATCTTTTAAGTTTAGTAATTCTAATGATGATGCATGAGACCTATTAATATTACATAAATCTTTAATAATCATCCAAGTTTCCTTTATATTACCCTTATTTTTTTTTTAGTTTATCTGTGTTCTTGTCATCGGTCCACAGCACTGCAGGATTGACCAGGAAAATCTTAGCACCTACACTGGTTGATTCTGAGGTGCCGTGTAAGGCCGATGCCATGAACGCTTGGAGAAATTCTTGTCCAGGAACTGAGTTACCCCGAAACTTGTTCTCCCAGAGGCAATGGGATGGGCCGCTTTGCAGCGTGGTACGAGAAAAACTCCTCAATACATCGGCCAACGCTGCGGAGCGTGCTCGCCTGTTGGCTGTGGGAGAATGGGAATCGGGCCTCTGGCTTCAGGCACTGCCATCGTCCAATATAGGTACCATGTTGGACGATACAACCTTCCGCTTCGCTACTTGCCTCCGTTTAGGCGCGTCATGTGTCTCTCCGCATCGCTGTCACTGCGGAGAGGCTGTCGATAGCCTTGGTCACCATGGTCTGTCATGCAGCAGGAGCGCGGGTCGTATTTCACGACACGCCAACCTCAACGACATTCTGCGCCGTGCTCTTGTCACCGCTGGCGTTCCAGCCCAACTTGAACCTCAGGGCTTGGCACGCGACGATGGCAAGAGACCGGACGGGATGTCTTTACTGCCGTGAAAGCTGGGTAGGCCTTTGGTATGGGACGCGACATGTGTTGATACCCTTGCGCCATCCCATCTTCCCAGCACAGCAGGTTGTACGGGCGCTGCTGCTGCTTCAGCAGAGACCCTCAAACGGCGCAAATACGTAAATCTTGTAGGAGATTATGCATTTGAGCCGTTTGGGGTCGAAACCTTGGGGCCATGGGGTCCAAGTGCGAGATCCCTTTTTAGGGATCTCGCAAAGAGACTGATCGACGCCTCGGGTGACCAGAGGGCTGGGACGTATTTAGCACAAAAGATAAGCATTGCTATACAACGAGGAAATGCCGCCAGTCTTCTGGGCACGCTTCCGATTGACTGCGATGCGGATGACTTCCATGACGCCTTCTAAATTTAATTTTAATTTATTTTATTTTTCGTATTGTATATATTAAATAGGCTTATTTTAATTTTAGGACATAATTAAGCTGCTTTTCATATAATTGTTGATTTTGTTTGGAAAATAAATATAGAAAAAAAAACTGTATATCTTATAAAATATGTTTATCTGTGTAATAATTTTGTTTTAAACTTTTTATAATTTTTTTCAATGAATTTCTATATGAAACATATTTAATTCGAATATCTGCATCGTTACAATTTATTTTTGCCTTTTTATGCATTCTATCCCGTTTTCTTATAGATTTAATTACACTTAAAGTAATCCATGGTTTCAATGGCTTGTAACGCTTAGCAATTTTTCTTTCTATGGTGTTGTCGCTTATGACCTTACCTAGCTTTGTTGCAAGAATTAGTGCAGCATGATTAACGTCTATAGTAGAATATAACTCAGACCACGATTCTTTGTCCAAACTGTCACCCATAGTATCAAAATCAATGTAAATTTTGCTAAAATATAGGCTTTTGGAAACAGAGACACAGTTAATGTGTATTAGTATAGGCGAGTGGTCTGTTAGCTCGTCAAATACAAAAGTTTGGACTTTATGGTTCGTTTTTATCATAAAATGACAGGCATGTACTCTGTCTAGTGGAGTAGTGAACATCCTGCTTGAGTCCATAACTGGCTATTAAATTCAGATATATTTCAGAATGAGTGCTTAGATTATCGGGCATAGTATCAATATTCAAATTACCAGTCAAAACAACAGTTTTATGTTTACTACAGGTATCTAAAATACTATTTAAGGAGTTTATGTAGCTTAATGTGTTTCTATAACAAGGTGGGCGATAGTTACAAATTATATATATGTCATCCGAGAGATCAATCACAATACCATTGCCCTCTGAACAAACTGCTTCGTGTGACTTTGCCTTAAATACCTCCCGAACGTAAACCACAACTCCATCTTTCTGGTTTAGCGAAACATTTGATCTGAACATGTTATAATTATGTATAGATGGCGGCAAAGAGTGTACACTAGTCCAGCATTCTGTTAGAACCAAAACATCTATCATTACACAAAACTTTGCAACAAACATAAGAAATATATCGAAATACACATCGACCAATAAAAATTAACTGATTATTTTTATTGGTCTCTTATTTTAAACAATCTTATGCCCACAGTTCCTTAGAAATTCAAAAACAACATATTTTCATACAAACTACAATCCCTATTTTACCTCACAGGAAATGTTAGAAAATCTTTTCTCAGTATAACATGCAAAACGTCCAGTTCATCATGAAATTTAATAACCTACACATACAATGGCATCTGTATATAAACTTCTTGCGTTACTGATTGACTGCCATATAACGCGCAGCCAAAAGTATTGGGCTAGTAAGTCTCAGTTTGGCCGTAGGGGTGCACTAAGAAGGGATTATCCGAAATTTCCACGAGATCAGAAACTAGTTAAATTAAAAAAAACAACACACATTCATAAAATAACGTACGCCATACCCTTCCAAGCAAAGAAACACTAAGCAAAATTAAACATAGCTAATTTACTCCACTCTAAAGAGTCTCAAATTATCATGAGACAAGATGGAAGCAGCGAAAGGTACATAATAGAACACCCGTCTCAAAAGCCAGTGCTCTCCGTTTGGCAAAAACACAAAATGACAATAACATCCATACAATTTGCTTAGGTACTCTCTTCACTTTAATTAGAACGCAGTGAGCTACCAGTTAGATTACTTGGTACAAAAATTTGGGAATACGGATTGAATTTTGACCTAAAATTAGGACTGTTCCGTGTTAGGAGGTTTCGGTACAAAAGGATAGCAGTTACCTCAAAATCCATTCTATAGTTTTTGCGTGAAAAGTAACAAACCCTAATCCAGTCATCACTCTTCACAAAAGATCATCAGCATCATTCTAGAGTTATCCCTATTCCATCGAAGACTTAGTACCCTAGTAAGACGGCCAATTGAACATTTTATTTTGACTATGTTGCACTGAAATAAATAACGCTTTTTTTAATAGAAAGTCTTAAGGTTCCCTGGTAAAACATGACATCTGCAAGCGTTGCTTCACTTCGTCAATCTATTGTGAACCTTTGAAATATTTACTGTATACACATACTACAGGTACTTATAAAGTTTACCACCGAGTATTTTTCGAGTACATTTATTTCATAGCAGAGCCTTATTTCAGACCGGTTCAGCATTATTTTAGACACCTAGATTCAGACTGGACTTTCACTTAAATTATTTTCAAGCGAGTGTCTTCAACATTGGTGACGTGTAGCACAGACATCAAAGGCTTGCAAAGAATAGCAGTGGCTCGGCGGCATAACAAGTGCGTCGTTGCTTTGTCGCGTGGTCAAGTTCGGCTTATATTCATCTCACACTAGCACTATTCGCATTTACATACTCATAAAAACTTTTGTGATCTTCCTTCTATTATGATCTTCTATTCTAGCGAATTGACAATAAATTTACTTTGACGTTTTTGTTCATTAGAGCGTTCGCTAAAAGGATCGTGAACATTTTCGGCGCAATGTTTGTTTGGCTATGATCGTTGTTCAGTTCGACAAAACAAAAAACAGCAAATGTTCGCTGTTCTGTTACAAGTGTACACACTTTTTAACATCTCAGTGGTACGCATAATGGATATTATCCAAGACACTCATTGCGGTGGGAAGTGAACATATGACATGATAGCGTGTATCATTTACATAATTATGTACAGTCTGCACACAACACCGTGTATAAGCATTCCGCACAATTTAATGTCAACTGTCTAAGAGTTATCCATAATGTTCTCGAAAGACACATGAAGTCTGCCAACCCGCACTTGGCCAGCGTGGTGGACTATGGCCTTACCCTTCTCATAGTGAGAAGAGGCCCGTGCCCAGCAGTGAGACGGTATAAAGGGCTGATGATGATACCTCTACTGCGAAGCCGTGCTTATATAGGTACTTGGCTAAAAATCGGTGAGTTCTTTGTAAAAATATGGTGTATGTATTTCACACAGAGTATTTTACGACGACCCCACAAGCCACAAATTACTTTCTCTCCATAAGGGTAGGGGATGATAATGATATGTACCTATGCCATTCGGCTTAGTACTAAGAATGGACACCATGTGAAGTTGGGAAAAATAATCAAGGCCCCGGATACCAGGCTCAAAGGAGCTAGCAAGGATTACGTTGACTTGCGATCCAAAAGTTAGGGTAAAGATAAGTTTAAACAATAAAATAAAACGAACGTGGATAAGTAAGGGACTCAAACAAAGTTCTAAGACGAAGCGTTTCTTACGATATCAGTATTACAAGAATAAAAATATAATAAACAAGAGTAGATATACTACATATTCAAAATTATTACAAAAGTGTATCTATAAAGCAAAACGAAATAAAGTTTATGAATAATAATGACAACAAATGTAAAGCCGCATGGACAGTCGTAAAAAATGAAATACTTAATACAGACTGCCAAGACAACACTGAATGCATTAAAATTGATAATACTGTACTTACCAAAAAAAAAAAGTCAAAAAGTCAAAAATCATTTATTCATCTAGGTCACAACGTGACGCTTATGAACGTCAAATTTTTAAAGTAAATTAATAATGCTTCTACATTTACATTTACTGCCCATTCGCAAAGCAATAGGTAGAACCACGAGAAAGAACGGGCAATAAAACTCGTGGCCACTCTTTTTAATCGCCAGTGTTATGGTACATATTTTGTTTTTGTAAGGAGCTGCAACTGTTTCACATTGTAATTAATTACTTGTAAATAGTAAATAAGAACATACATATTATAATATACAAAATATGTAGTTATTAAATTAAGTGCTGTAGTAGTCTTCAAATGTGAATCTTGTGTAACAGGAGCATCCACTTACGCTTTATAATGTAGGCAACTCGCGATCATGTTCAGAACTATGGTGGAAAAGTATGTTACAGAAAGTGACGGTATATGAATACACGAAAATTACAAAAACGTTAGTATCCAGCCCATGATAACGAGTTACCTTCATCTAACACTGTAGCAAATTTTAATAAAATTTGTGGAACAACAATGAAAATGTAAATGTATTAAGTTGAATGACCTAATAATGCATGAATATTAAATTAATAGAACTAGAGATATTATATAAAAAAAAATGAAAAGTAAGGTATCTATATAAATTAAAAAAATCAAGAGTTGGCTAGTGTAAGTGACCACCTATCCTTATCACTGAAATAATCATTAATGGTATAATAACCTTTCCTAATAAGGCAGTCTTTTATTTTACTTTTGAACGTACTAAATGGCAATTCTAAAAGACTAATTGGTATTTTATTGTATATACGAATACCTAGCCCTACAAAAGAATTATTAACTTTATGTAAACGATGATAAGGGGCATATAACTTATGCCTGTTTCGAGTATTTATGTTATATACATCACTTTTTGTAGTAAATAAACCTATATTTTGCCTTATAAACAATATATTAGTAAATAAAAATTGCGAGGCTACTGTAAGAATCCCTATAGACTTAAAGCGTTCCCTAAGAATATCTTTTGCACCTAACATGTATATTGCTCGTACCGCTCGTTTCTGTAGAACGAAGATATTCTGAATATCCGCAGCTTTGCCCCATAACAAAATACCGTAGGACATGACACTATGAAAATAGCTAAAATAAACTAGACGAGCTGTGTCAACATCAGTAAGTTGTCTAACTTTTTTGACAGCATACGCAGCAGAACTGAGCTTACCTGCAAGACATGTTATATGTGCACCCCATTGTAACTTATTATCTAGTGTAATGCCTAGAAACACTGTCGAGTCAACTGTGTCAAGTTCCTCCCTATCTAGCCTTATATTAGGTCCCAGTTGTCTAACGTTAGGTAAAGCAAATTTAACGCATTTAGTCTTTTTAGAATTAAGCACTAGGTTGTTTACTGTAAACCATTGTGTAACCTGTATAAGTGCATTATTTACATCATCAAATTGATTCCTATTCCTATCTACTTTAAAAGTAAGTGACGTAACATCTGCAAAAAGTACGACATCACAGATATTTTTTAAATAAAAAGGTAAGTCATTAATATATACAAGGAATAGAAAAGGACCTAAAATAGAGCCTTGTGGAACGCCTAACTGTATAGGTAATTTAGAGGATGTAGTCCCATTTACATCGACGCACTGAAATCTTTGCCGCAGGTACGACTCGACAACACAAAGTGCGGTTTCCTCTACGCCGTAGTGGCGGAGCTTACGCAATAGTGTGTCGTGATGAACGCAATCAAATGCTTTTGAGAGGTCACAGAATACTCCGATAGCATTTTTAGATGACTCCCAAGCATTATAAAGTGTTTTATGAGAGCAACACCCGCATCAGTAGTGGATCTACCTTTAGTAAATCCGTATTGATCTTTATGAAGCAGACTATTTAAATTAAAGTGTCTTAGTAGCTGCTTTGATAAAATCTTTTCAAATATTTTACTAAATGCCGGCAAGATAGAGATGGGCCTGAAGTTATTTACGTCATTTTTACTGCCAGATTTGAATAAAGGTATGATTTTACTTAATTTCATCAAATCCGGAAATACGCCTAAGTCAAAACATTGGTTAAAAATTATAGAGAGGTAAGGCGCAACAGTCTCAACTATAGTACCTAAAATTTTAATTGAAATGCCCCAAAAGTCGCCGGTATTTTTAATATTAATTGAATTATATGCGATCAATATATCTCGCGGGGTAACGTGCTCGAATCTAAACACGCTCTTGCATTCAGGTACACTGCTAAGCAAAAAATTTCCAGCGTCTAAAGATGATGATTGTAAAGAGCTAGTAGTTGTTAAAGGTATGCTCGCAAAGAAACTATTGAACATATGCGCTACTTGAGTTTGATTGGTGACTAATAAATTGTTTTCTTTTAGTTCAAATTGGTTTTCCCGTGGTCGTGCTCTTCCTGTTTCATTATTTATAATTCTCCAAGTTTCTTTAATTACATTTGTTGAATGCTTAATTTTGCTACTAATAAATTTAGATTTTGCCATAACACAAACTTGTTTAAAAATTTTTGAGTAGTTTTTTACATAATTTAGAAAAGGTGTGTCAAATCTATGTTGTTTCATACCATATCATTCAAAAAATTTGGCTCTACTTCTGTATATACCTATAGTGGCCCACTGGTTAAAAGATCCGGTAGTACCCTTTAATGTGACAGTTTTACTCTTGAAAGTATCTTGAAACTCATTATTTACTATTCCAAAAAGTGAATTATAAATTGTATTTGGATTTCCTGAGTTCAAAATTGAGGGATTGAGTTTAGCGATAATATTGTTTTTAAAACGTATAAGACGATTGGTAGTTTGAGGCCTACATTCTATTGTATGTGATTTATCATATGTTGTACATGAAAAACTAGCTATCTGTCCACGGTGATCAGAAGGAAGAGAACTAATAACTACTGGGTTTTTAGCAACACAAGAACTAAATATGTTATCCAAACAAGTAGAAGATGTTTCAGAGACTCTAGTAGGTTCACAGAATAAATTACTTAAATTAAATGACTTAAAAAGATTCAGAAATCTAGTACACTGTGAAGAATTCTCTAAAATATTAATATTAAAATCACCACATACTATAATATTCTTATGACTACCTATAATTTTATTAAGAGCATCTTCCATAACAGTCTCAAATAGATTATAATCACCAGAAGGGGGTCGATATACACAAATTATAATATATAAGTCTAGTTCCACACAGGACAACTCAATAGAGCGCTCAATAGATAAATTTACAATATCCTTACGTTCTTTGCACTTTAATAAATTTGAAGTCATTATGAGAGAACCGCCTCTAATAGCCTGCTTTCTTATATACGAACTCTGCACTGTGTAATATTCATTTAAAACAATAACCTCATGGGTGCTTAACCAATGTTCAGTTAAGCACAAAACCTTAACGTCATATTTTTCTAGAAATAAACTTAACTCTAACTCTTTGCCAGATAGGCCCTGCATGTTTTGATGTACTATATTCAAATACTGCAGCCTAACTGTTGTCCTATCTTGGAGTTTAAATCACAAGATGTGTCAATAAAAAATATTGGTTGCTTGTAAAGTCGGTATACGGGCGAAAGTTTTACGTGACAACGACTTCGAGTGGTAAAATAATTTTAATGTGAATATTCATTCGTATAGTAGGAAGAAGGATGAAAGACGCGTGCCTTTCACTTTTTATGTCTGTCTCTCTCGCTCTTAGGCGGGACGCGTGCCTCTCACTCGCTCTCATTGTGAGCGCATAACGTGAGCGGAGCGTAACGCAGTTTCTTGAAGTGTCACCCGGCAAACCAATTTATAAGACGTTGTCACGTCAAAACGTTGTTAGTACATGTACTAACCCTATCAAATAAATTGTCAACACAAGGCTCACTGCCTTGCTGTAAATTGTATGCTAATAACTTAGCAATTTGTCGCTTAATATAAAATGGCAGATACATTGTATCTTTAGTTAAAATAAATTTACTAATAAATTTATTAGCGTCAAAAAACAATATTGCGTCACTATGACCACAAGTTATGTTATACAATAACGTGTTTAATGAGTGTATGTGCATATTTTGTGTGTGTGTTAAGTTGTTTGAGTAAGGAAAGCACCTAAAATAAATTTACAACTAAATTTAGAATTAAGTTCTATCAACAATTCAACACATTCTATGATATCCTGTCTCTTTACAGTTAAACTGTTACCAAACAATAATATTGCAGTACTACTTTCATCTAAGGGGTGTACAAACCAGTAGAAATAGCTTCTGCCTTCAATAGTCATTTTACAAATTACATTCCTAATCAAAATTGTACAAATAGTTACCGCAGCGATACCTTAACAGCTAACTCGATGTTCCTTACACCTATTACCGAAAATGAGGTACGGAAACATATTTTATTATTGAAACATACCAATTCTGTAGGTTATGATGAACTTAATACCCGAATTATTAAGACGTGTGTTAGTGAAATAAGCGAGTGTTGACCTATCTCATTAATTTGTCCTTTTCACAAGGAATCTTTCCTGACGCTTTAAAAATATCTATTGTTAAACCGCTATTTAAAAAGGGTGAAAAATGTGAGATGAATAATTATCGCCCCATAACACTGATATCCACTATGTCAAAAATCTATGAAAAATGCGTGTATCAAAGAATAGTCGACTACTGCGAAAAATGTAATATTATAAGAAAAGAGCAATTTGCCTTCCAGAAGCACAAGTCTACATCTCTAGCCATCTTTTTGCTTCTGAAAGCGATATTGACTAATATTAATAACAAACAGCTAACGCCAGGCCTTTTTTTATCTGTCTAAGGCATTTGATCTCGTGTCACATGAGAGACTATTAAAAAAACTTGAGGCTACTGGTATTAGAGGACTGCCACTACAATGGATATCGTCGTACTTAAATAGTAGACACCAGAAAGTCACTATTACCAAACTTAATGAAAGTAGGGACATGACAGATTATTCGTCTGAATTTATAATTATAAAATGGGGCGTCCCCCAGGGTAGCATTTTAGGCCCTATCTTATTTATATTCTATATAAATGACATAGTTAATGTAACTAATCATCAATGCTTCCTTTTTGCCGATGACATTTCCATAATTGTTACTACCGACAAAAAATATAAATTGATTGCAGATCTTGAAGTGGACATAAATAATACAATAGAAAATCTAATTAACTGGCTAAATATTAATAATTTATCAATTAATCTTAATACATCAGTATATATACAATTTAATCAATCTGTAGCGGTAGCTACATACAACTGAGGCCATCTAGCGAGTGACGACGAAGTCTCAACAACAACAACACGGCGACATCTATCGGATACAATGCGACGGAAAATAAGGTGCTGAATGGCACATGCAGAGTTCGCGCGCCGAGTTGTATATATACAACATCTGAAATACGTCCGTCGGACTGACAGTCCACCAGGCAATATCTCCCAGCTTGGTTAGAGGCTCCTCCCTCTAGTTGGAGGAACACCACACCTTTATTCTCCACAAATCTTATAATAATACCGTGCCAGCCTCCGTGGTCCAGTGGATAGCGTATGCGACTGCTGATCGGAGGTCCCGGGTTCGATTTCCGGGTCGGGCAAAAGTGTTACTGGGTTTTTCCAAATTCTCAGTAGCAGCACGGAGTCTGGTAATGTGCCCGGTACGCCAATAATCTCGCCCCCTATTACGTGGGACCTAAAATATTCATGGCGAAATGTGGGTGTAATATTACGCCTCTGCCTACCCCTTCGGGGATACAGGTGTGAGACTATAAATAAAAAAAAATATAAAAAATATAATAATACATTTCATTTTAACATGGACATACCGAAAATTACACAAGTGACAAAAACTAAATTTCTAGGAGTAGTAATTGACGAACATTTAGACTATAGCACAGGTCGATACTGTATGCAATAAAATAAATATATTTGTCTATGCTTTGAGACAAAAAAAATTACAAATATAAAAACGGCTGTGGTGACGTAGCGCGCATATGTAGAGTCCTCACTACGATATGGACTAATTATGTGGGGAAATAGTACTGACCTCAATGAGCATTTGTTGCCTCAAAAGGAATGTCTAATGCCCGGTTTCTGAAGTTCCCAGATATACTCTCAACAGTTATTGATTCAATATAGTTATGGAAACGATAAACGTTGGTTAACTGACACTGCGTTTCTGAATACCCATTGGAGCGTTCAATAACTATTGAACCAATACGTAGTTCTTTTTCTGCCACTAGATGGATTTGTTACAAAAAAACTTGTTGAAAATTTATTTACCTATTTTAATTTAGACAAATTAAAATAGTTCAATATATTTTTAAAATAGTTAAACTAGATTTTTAATAATATATGCTTTTTTTCAGGAGTAAACAACTAGTTGCTTGTAATTTTACTAAAATAATACGATGATGCCTCATTCGTAATGGCTGTAAACCTGCTAAGTAAAAACAAAAAAGAACATCAAACAGGCCTTGCTGCCAGATGTCAAACTGTTAAAACCATTGTTGATTTTCAAGTTGATTTTAGTTTTGTTTCATTTGCGTGCGACTTGAGCGTGTTATTTTAATTTCGTAAACGATAATAGTTCTTGTTGTGATGTTTCGTACAAATGGAATCAATTGTAAAACGCAGTAAAAGTTTTACTGAAAAGGATAAGATGCTTCTCATGTAATTAGCCAAAGATTTCATAACTAATTATAATAAATTATATAAAGAAGATAATAAATTCTTCATCCGTAAACATTTTAAAGGGCTTTCTCCTAGATCTAAGGTTTTTAGGAACTGACTTATTAGGAATAAACTCCAGCACTTCAAAATCAAACTCGGACGAACTGCTCGAATACGACATTTTGTATCAGTTATGTAAAAGTTGTAAACACAAACCTATCATATCATAACCTTAAAAATCTTAAAATAACACGTTTGACAGAAGTTGAACTTCAAATAAAGTTATGGAATTGATAAACGGCGAACATTGGTCGGTTAAGTTAAACTAAGGATAACTGGAGTTTATGTTATGACGCGTTGTTCAGAAACGCACTTTCTTGAGTTATCGAACCAATAACGCGAACGGGTAGATAAACCACCGATAAAAATACCTCAGAAACCGGGCATAAGAGCTGTATACGAGATTCCATCTGACGAATCATGTCAATCAATATTTAAAGAACTTGGTGTGCTGCCGTTACCTTTCATTATATATGTATATGTATATGAAGCATGCATGTTTGTTCGAAAGCACTTAGAATTGTTTAAAACAGCAGAAGAACTATATAAAAGCTCTCGAAGTCGGCGTGATCAATACAGGCTTGTGCTGGAAGAGCTACCTAGATCAGCAAAATATAATAAAAATTCTTTGGCTATGTGTATACGACTATATAATAAATTACCAGATATGTTTAAAACATTAAATTGTAAGCTATTTAAAATTCAATTGTATAAATGGCTCAATAACAACAATTATTATAGTATTAATGATTTCTTAAAATGAATTTAATTTAATGTATTTCAATATTATAATATATTTCTAGTTAATAATTTGCACGCTTTAGTTTTAAGCAAAACATGTTCGAACTTTATATTTTCAATAACATCTTTTATACCATGTTTTATGCAAATAAAATATCTTTATCTTGGTAGATAATGTTCCTGCTATGTGCAATAGCAGACACAGAAGTCAGTTTGACTTCAATAAAAATATCTATAGATTTTTATATTAAGAAACCTGTAAAGTGAGAGTCGTTCAAGCCTTATGAGAGAAATTTGTGGCCCTATCAAATTATTGCATGGCTCTTGATACAACGACCAATTGAGACTGACAATCAGTTTAGTCACTTAGTGAGCAAGCCTTTAGTCCTGATATAATCAGGCCTATGCGATGGTACGTCACTGAGCACGATTTTCGACTTTCCGTGTCGGTGTATAATGAGAGATGAGAGAAATAAAAAGTATTTGCGTGAAAGAGTAACGAATATGTTGTCCTGTGTCGTGGGGGACTTTAGAAACATACTAATAACGGATACAACAAATACCCAGACTAGAAACAACAATTTGTGAATTACACAAAGTGTTGTCTCGTGTGGGGATCGAACCCTAGGAACACTAGGCGCAGTGTCAAGTGGCGAGGCGGCCGCTTAAACCACTACGCCAACCGTGCAGATAAAACATTATCATCAATCCATGCAAACATCGGTCTTCAGAAACATTTCGCGGTTAGTACGATATTAAAATTCAAATACCACCGGTCATATCCACACTATTCTAATCCAACGTATTCCATCAAGTAATTTATCAAAGTCAGCGTGCCGTCGTCCGTTAATTACCGTGTATCGGACCATTCATCGACGTATCGGCGGCGTTTCGATCGATAAACCGACGACAACTTTACGTCAGACAAACTTGTGGGTAACTGTTTAACAGCGGTTTTACATCGAAGATGTGCGATGCTATGTTAGGCGGTGATAGCCTAGTATAGATCCCAACAGACTGCACAGAATATCGGGTTCGAATCCACGCCGCGAATATTTTTGTTTTTTTCGTTTGTGAGTGGGCCATCTCTGGCACGTACCACTGACATTTCTAAGTTAAGTGCATGTTTCGTTAAGGCGGTCCTGGTTGTCATGAAGATCTTTGATAGCCGTTATAGAGAGTCAGTGACACTAGTCATGAATTCACAGTTCCAGACCAGTAAGCGCGCCTCGGGCGCGCGGTTTTTTTTTAGCTGCAACGGGATAACGTTATAATGATGATCATGATGTACTACGGTGCTATCGATACGTTTGATATCCGCCAATCATATTGTTTGGTCGATGTAGCTTAACACTGGTGGAAAAAGGTGCCACTTAACACATGAGAGTGATTCTCGTTCTGTAGGTTTAGATAAGTTTTATTTTTTAGATGGCCGGAGCTGCATACTGAATACGTGCTATGGGTGGTGATATATCGCGCATCTTCATATTTACATATATGACGGCGGGTCTTCATGCCTGGCACCAGAATCATGGTCGTCTTCCATTTTGTGTGGCCGCAGACGTGGAAATAAAAACTCGACACGTTAGTTGATACGCCCTCTTTATTGATTTTAAGCAAAAGTCAAACGAATACACCATTAATTAACCCGATGTAGATGGATAGAAAACGCGGTGATCCCCTAGAATGGCGTGACTACAGTTCCCTTTGGCGCTTCGTTCAAAAGTGCCTCAACGGTCCGACCTCACACTTTACGTCATAACCGTTCGCTTGCTGTCAACCGTCTATGTTGCCAATTTAAAATAATATTAACACACTATTACGTGCTAGTCACGCCATTTAGGATTCCACCCAGGTACTAAACCTGGCGTTTCCTCACTAACAATTTACCAAATCAACTTCCGTAAACGTATTTTATCTGTCCAACTGACACCTTGCTCCGACATATATATCTCATTAGCCCCCACAGCTAAGCATCTTTGGAAACAGTTACATAAATCTTCGTAGTAGAAACATCGCATAGCACATCTTTGTTGGAGAAGCACCCTAATAGTTCTATCTCTGCTTAGTATTAATAACTAAATATTGATGAGTAATTACACTAGGGACTTGATTTGCCGAATAAACTAAGTCACCAAAGTTGGCCACACACGACGCGGCGATAGCCCATGGTGTATGTGTATGTAACGGACTGCCGAGACAATGGTCTCGAGTTCGATCCCCAGGTACCACGGGCACACGCCTCTGACTTTTCAAAATTATGTGTGTATTCAAAATATTAACTATCGCTTGCTTAATAATGTGCCCGGTAGATGAAAATAGGCTCGCCCCCTATTACATTGGGACCAAAATATGACTGGCGAAGTGTGGGTGTGTAATACACCTCTGCCTATCCCTACTACGATAAATGCGTGAAGTTTTGTGTAAAGAAAAGTAAGAGGAAGTCAACTACAGTTGTACTGTTCTAGAAGGCTAGAGGCTGTTCTTCATTTAGATGCCGATAAAACTACAGCTTTGTTAACGACAGACTGAGCTCAGTCGTTGCCCATTGCTCCTGAGGATGCCTCGTGCAGAGGCGAAACACGTGTCGAAGAACAGTCGGCGCATACAGCGGGATACTGCAAGTCAGGTATCTTCCTGGAACCCATACCATTCCTATACGAGGGTCAAACTGAAAGTTCTTAGAACTGGCCACTTATAAACAATATAATAAAAAAAATATTCTAAAATTTGAAAATAGAACTCTTTGCCAATATTACTGAGTATATATTTCATTCATTTGTCATTTGTTTTACGATTTGGCGACAAATTGAAAATTGTCTGTGTCACGTCAACATGAATTTAACACGAGAAAATTTTCGTGCAATGATTTTTTATGACTTTCGATGTCATTTAAGTCAACAAGAAAGTTATGATAGACTACGATTGGCCTTTCACGATGAAGCCCCATCTCGTGCGACTGTTTACAACTGGTTTAATGAGTTTAAACGTGGTCGCACTAATCTCACTGATGATGTACGTGAGGGACGGCCTTCTACGGCGACGACTGAAAATAACATCTGTGTTGTGCGGCGTATGATAGAGACTGACAAAAGAATTACCTATCAGCAGATTCGGACAAGCTTAGGCATCGGTATGAGTCAAGTGCACAAAATCCTCCACGAACATTTAGCGGTCAGGAAGCTTTGCGCCCGGTGGATACCTCATAATTTGACTAAGGCTCAAAAACTCCATCGTGTGGATTGGTGCCGTAAAATGATTGAAAGATTTAACGGAGGTGACTCAAATGCTGTGTTCGACATACTAACAGGTGACGAAAGCTGGATTTACTGTAATATCCTGAAACCAAAAGACAATCTGCTCAGTGGGTGTTTCCTTTCGAGGAGTTGCCAACTAAAGTGAAGAGAGATCGAAGTGCGGAAAAAAAATGGTGGCCTCGTTCTTTGGAAGGATAGGTCATTTCGCAACAATTGTGTTAGAGGATCAAAAAACAGTTTCTGCAGAAAGGTACACTACCAATTGTTTGCCACTTGTCTTGGAAAAAGTTCGAGAGAAACGACCTCGCAGTAGGATCCTCCTTCACCACAACAACGCCTCGTCGCACACCGCCAAGCGAACGATCGACTATTTGGCGACATCAAACGTTGAATTACTGGGTCACCCGCCGTATAGCCCCGACCTCGCGCCTTGTGATTTTTATTTATTTCAAAAAATTAAAGAAAAACTTAAAGGAAAGCGGTTTATGAATGCTGAAGAAGCGGTGGCTGCGTATCGCGATGCCATTGAAGAGACCCCTAAGGACGAGTGGGCAAAGTGCTTTTGCCAGTGGTTCCATCGCATACAGCGGTGTATTGACGTCAATGGACATTATTTTGAAAAGATATAATAAAACTAATAACTGGCTAATGTAATCAGTTTTTGATTTTCTAAGAACTTTCAGTTTGACCCTCGTATCCCTTATCACAGCTGCACTGATCTGCTATACATACATATACAGGTGTCACAAGACCCATCACCAAGCCGAAGTCTACTCGTTGTGGACATCATCCCAAGTCATACTAACCAAAAATAAAACCTGGGAAACAATTTTTTTTTAGTTTTCACAATTTTAAAACCGCAATTAAAAGCGCGCGCGTGCAATGCTCGAAATACCTACTCATCCATGGGGTTAAAGGGCATCTAAAGAACATATTAGTGGGGTAAATGCAGCGATTTTGTACCTAATTAGAAAAATTACATACTAACTTTGAGCCTCAATATCTCCTGAACCAATAGTTTCCCAGGTATGGTGCCGAATTAAAAAATGGTCGTAGTGATTGGTACAATATGGGATTTCAGTTTTCGTTAAGGGTCTTTTTACACCCTGTATATAATTATGAGTGTTTGCTGGATTAGCATAAAGACACTAAGAATGACCTCACAATTTCCATGACTGTTATGGTACATTTCGTATAAAGCAGCTGATTGCGCCCAGATCGATCCCGCGCGGCTGATGTGACAATAATCAAGGTATGAGAATGTATGCGCCGTTCACGGGGTCTGTGACAGAAGCGTGTATGCGTGTGGCATAGACTCATACTTACCTGATTTACTACGTCTGTTGTTGTACCTTCACTGGCACCCATAAATATCCCTTTCTTCATTCACTCAAATACATTGCTCAAACCAATGATATTAGAAAAGTCGTAGATACGTTACCTACGTAGTAATCAATCCGTGGAAACGGAACACTAACCCACACATCGATAACTCCATATTTTATTTTAATTTCGGTTAACAAGATGTGTCAGTTTCACTGTGACGCCAGCTCGCGAGGTCACACACACATATTGGTAGCGCCATCTACCTTCCTATATATAACTAATCGCATCAACATGAATCGTTCCACGCTTGTCTAGTGCGAGCGATATCATATTTCCGTCCCTCTCTTTCCCTCTCCCTGGAAGAGGCACTGCCTTGCGCCTGATTTCGTCGCCGCGATCGTGAACGCGACGAACAGTCTCGAACATTCCGCTCGCTAAGAACGCCGTCTCGATACCGCTCCGCGCCGCACTATGGTTCGTCTAGAACAAGCTAGCTAGACAAAATTATTTTATTTGATTTTTATGTCTAGATGCGGTTAATAAGCAAAGATATAAGGTTTTTGGTACTTTTTTCAAGGCAGTTTGTCATTTGAGCTGGTATCATGAAAAAAAAAACATTTATCGGGCATATGTGTATAATATATTTTTTGAACATTTTATAAAGTGATTTATCCCTCGACGTCGCTATAAAATCTAATAACAGATGCATAAAATATCTAAGAACTAAATCTATTACTCATTATCATCACTATCATCAGATGAATCATCCATTGAATAGTCATGATCGTGAGGGGCAGAACTATGAAAAGTAGAAATCATATTAACATTTTGTTCCTTACAGCTAGGTGGGACAATTAAATCTAATACTTCAGTTGGAAGCGTACCTATTTTCTTCCGAGGAACTTCTCGTAAACCGTTTATTACAGGGTCAGATGTTATCAATAACATATTAAGTAAATCTCTATTCGTAGCCTCCCGTGATCGCTTTCGTGTGTTGTGCTCACGAAATCTTCTGCAGTCCTTATTCCGAGCTTCCTGTGCTTCCTCGGAAAGCTGGCCTATAGGTAGAAGGGACGATCTAATTACTTCGCCACTGTGCAAAAGTATTTTGTGGACAGTAGCGGGCATGTAATACCATGAATAGAGATTTACATAAAGTTGTCTAGTTTCTTGAGCTAAGTTAACGAATTTTTCAATATTTATATCATATCCCGATGATAAAGTGCGAAGTAGTATGCCAAATTTTTGTATTAGTGAAACATCTAACCCTGTAATATCGGCACTAGCCTCGGGATTTCCAAAAAATCTTCGCGCGGTGTTCCCGTCATTAGTGTTACCGAACCCTGGTTTTGGTTTGTCTACAATCAAGCCCATTTCGCTTTTAAATCGTTTTTTAATGTCATCTGAACGTTGTTTCACACTAGCTTTGTCTTCGGCTGTTCTTAACTGCCATTTTTTTATATTTAGTCGATAGCTAATGTGAAGCAAGCATTCAAAGCACCTTATCCAAGCGTGCAACGTAGACAAACCAAAACCAAGATTATCTTTGTCCGCAGCAAACTCTTTTGACAGATCATTCATCATTGTTGGAGTTGCCCCACAAATAAAACATTTTTGTGAGGAAGAAGTTTCGGTCAGAGCATTGCAAACTTTTCCGTCAATCATTGTTAAAAGCATAACATGTGTGACAGATACTTCGGTCTCCATCACCTTGCAGGTTGTCGGCAATAAAGCGTTTATCTCTTCTAAAACCTTATTGGTTTCCGAAATCGTAAAATCTTTCGTTTCCTTAGAAAAGATAAACTTTATTGGCCGACAATACATTGTAGAACAGGGCCGAGGATTCTGCCACACAATATTACCACTTTCATCTTTCAATTGAAGAGGAACGAAAGAAAATACAAATAAAAACTCGTCACTATCGTCACAATTAGTGAATTTTTGTTTGTACATACTATGACCGGAACTTCCATCACAACCCCATTTACTGATTAATGTGAATGACGTGCAAGGTAACAGACTATGAACAACTTCTTGTTGTGCTGAAACTAAACGTTCGGCAGTCTTATCAAGAATTGCCTGAACTTTGATTTCAGCATGCGTTTCATTGACTGTAATTTGTTCACCTGACGGGTAGCAGGCTATTTTAGCCTTTCTAACACTGTACATTGACGGAAACACCTTATGTCCAGCTTTAATACTCCACTTCCGAGTCTGCTTATAGCTATGGCTACTTGATTTACTATCAACGTAGTACGCTAAAGCTTCCTCACTTGTTAAACTCCTGGGGGCACTTTCTTCACTCGTGGTCTTGGTTATTGAAGGATCACTAGTCACATCTTTAATTTGACGTGCTACACTTCTCTGACCCGAGATTCGAGATGACACTTCAGCGGCATAAATTAATTCACTAGCACTTCTGGACTGTAATAGATCGTCTACACGTCGTCTCTTCGTTTTGAGACTAGAATGTTCAAAATCTTTAGTAGGTCTTCCGGGTCCCGGTTCTCCAGATGTAGTTGGCAGAGATAAATAAACGGACACATCGAAAGATATGTCAAGACCCTCCAGCCACGTCGAATACTTTTGTAGGAATCGCTCTCGATTTCTTCCACAGCTGCTCCACTTTTCAGCAAATTTCGTTGAATATCTTGAGATTAGTACTTTAATATCTCGCAGAGACTGCTCCGTAACACCATCAAAATTATATCTCAAAGATATAAACCGAAAGAGCTCCTCATTCCGCGTTTCCTTCGGGTGTTTCAGCCATTCTTCGAAAAAATCCATTCTTGAGACGGTAAAAACTGTTGAAAGAAAAAAATAAATAAAAATTAGTTGTGCAAATATATCGCAATGAATTTTTTTACGTATAACTACTAGACACTTATGAGAATCGTATATGATAGGTTCTACGGTGGGGACAAGTGGGGACATGTTATTATTTGACCGATGAATTTGAAAAAATGAGTAAAAAAGTGGGTGAAAATTCAAACATTTCATTTTATAAGACTAAAGAATGAAGTTCCCATGTTGAAAATGAAATAAAATATAACTACTTACCCTTACGTATACAATCCATCACAAAAACACTTTCACAAATTTCTTTTAGTGACATAAACAATGCTATCAAATATGATGTAAAAATGCAAATGAATGGCCTTTAAATAGTCAACATCTTATAAACATACCTTAATGACGCTCTTAATGAGGGTAGTATTGATAATTAATAGGTGTAATCCTCAATGTATAGGGGTAATGAGTTCGTAATAGTAATTAACTTCCAGGAATTTAAGAGTTGTTTTTGTCTAGCTAGCTTGTTCTAGACGAACCATAGTGCGCCGCACCGCTGTATCGCCGTCTCGTTCGTACCGCGCCGCTCCCGTATGTGTTTATCACCGCTTCCACCAAGGAAAACCCGCTCGTGAGTGAAGTGAAAACAAGCAGCTTTATCACGAAACCACCAAGGCTGTATAAGGTAAGTGCCTTCCATCCTTAAAATAGCCTATACCCACTCAATCACCTCCTCCCGTATCCATCTCCTCTTCCCTTATTCCCTCCTAGGCGGCTAAACCAGCTATCCTTTGTATACAGTCCATTTCCTTCTCCAAGTCGCCTAGAACCTAATCGGTTTCGGCACCACGCCGAACCATTTTTTTGGTCCTTCGAGCCGGATACCTTCTAGACCGTATATCATCCATTAGTATTTCATATGGCGTCATCTCGTATTCAATTGGCGTTCTAGAATAGTTCACCTTCTTTAATTTAACGCCCATTCTCAGTTCTCCGATCACCTGCATCCAAAACCGCGCCCAGTCAGAAAATTGCAGTGTATCGAGGTGGGTGGCGGAGTCTTCGGCGGCGCCCATGTCTCGGGCTCCGCCGACCCGCACCCTCGCGAGGAAGGAAGCGAGCTCCAGGGCTTCGGCTACTAACGCGCGGCACACTGCCCGGTAGTGCGCGGCAGCCGCTTCGCGGGCGCAACGACCGCCGCCGCCGCAGTGCCACACACAGCGCTCAACGACATCCTTGAGCATGAACCGCCTCCGCCTGCGCCGTCTGCGGGGCGCCGGCTCCGAGTCACGCTCGATGCCCTCGTCATCCGTGTCCGCGCGACCCCCCTCCGACGTTTCCGAACCCTCGGACAGCACGCCGCATTCCTCGTCATCATCTGCGGTGTCGTGGTCTGTTGCGGAGGTGCTGTATGCCTTGGGAAAGGTTGGGGCGCGCATACTTCGGGGCTCGTGCAGGTTTCTGTGTCATCCTCGTCTTCATCATCCTCAAGATTGTCAAAGTCGACTTTGATGAGGCGGCGTTGGGGCTGCGCGTGCGGCGTGACGTCACCGCCGCGCCGCGCGTCGCCTCCGCCGGGACCGCTGCCCTCGCCGCTCGTAGATAACCGTCGAGAGTATGGCGTCGGTCGCAATTGCCTGCCGACCTGTATCGAAGCAAGCAGCTTCTCTCTGGGGGTCACCTCGCGACGCGGCGGCGGCAGTTTGCGATCTGACGCCTTTTTAAGCGGCGGTCTACTTCTAATAAATTCGAGTATCATGGCATGAGCATCTTTCTTTACACTTGGAGGTATCGCGCCGTCGACTTTCCTAAGCGTGTATCCATACGAGTCGGATTCATTTACGTTTTATACCGCTATACCTAGGCAGTTATAGCACCTAGCTATACTCCTAATATATTCATATAACCGTCACATGGTTATTTCCGCCCGCATTAGTAGGTAAACTTTTATGTAGCTACCTACTTATTAAATTATTATTTCTGCAACTATCATAGTTGTCTTATAAATCTCATATTTCAAGCAACTTTTATTTCCTCAGCTCTAAAGTGTTGCCTAATTAGCCTGCTTAGGTAAAATAATAGATACATTAGATATTCTTATTTTGTTTCGTTCTCATTAGCTTATACTTATGTAAGCATGTCACAACAAAAGAAGTCACGCGTGTCGGAAGACAAAGAGATGACAATCTTAGAAGCAAAACGCAATATTTTATTTGAGCGCATTCAAAATATCTATGAAAGATCAAAAACCGCATCGATGTCTGACAGTAATAGCGAAGCATTTCTCAGTTATTGTACAACAGTAGATAGTATTCGAACAGATTTTCATAAGTTGTTAGACGATTATAACGCAAGATTACTTTCTATCAATCCTGATGAAAAACCAAACTATCAGGCGTATACCGCATTCGAAGATCTTCATTGTATTATTAAGCGTATACAATCGCAATTGGAGGGTAAATGTTCGGCAGAGCCCGTTGCCCGCAAACCGAGATTACCGCCAATCGAGATTATGTCGTTTGACGGAGATATACGAAATTGGCCGTTATTCTATGCAAGTTTTAAGTCTACAGTGCACGATAATGGTTCTCTGACAGATGCTGACAGGTTGTACTATTTAATAGGTAAACTGTCACCGAAGGCCCAGTCCGTATTTGCAGGTGTCACACCCAGTGCTGAGAATTATCAGGTCATATTTCAGTCACTACTTGACAGATATCAAGACACGCGCGTTCTAGCGTCTACGTACTTTGACCAAGCTTTAAATCTCAAACTGTCCAGCAACGCGTCTGTCTCGAATTTCCAGCTGTTTATTGATAACTTCGTAACCGCGGTTAATTCTCTGAGGAATTTAAAATTAGAAGATCTTTCCGACTTTATGTTGCTTCAACTCGCTTTAAAAAAGTTTGACACTGATACAATTCGCGCATTCGAGATGACGGAACGCAATAATAAAATACCTACACTAGATAGTTTTATTTCGTTCATCAAAGATCAGTGTCGAATATTTCATAATACGCAGTCTGGTTCACCTGGCCCGTCTAACACTAACAACAACAAACAAAGGTTGAATAAATCGCGAAATAGTAATAATAACTCAGTCCCTAATCCACAATCTTACGTAACATGTTCGGAATCTAAAAGTAATAATTCACAGAAGTGTCTGTGCAGTAATATAGTGCACGACCATTACTATAAGTGTCCCACCTTTAATGATTTAAATCCAATTGCTCGTTTTAAAAGCGTAAAAGATAACAAAGCTTGCATTAATTGCTTAAGCATAAAACATAAAACGAGTAATTGTTCCAGTAGAACGAGATGTCGCTCGTGTAAACAAAAACATCACACACTGTTACATTTGGATAAAAATAACCGGTTGTCAAGCCAAGCCGCTAACCTTGACACACTTGCGCCGCAGGTGCAGCAGACCACGGTAGCTGCGCCTTCCGCGTCTGAGGGCGAAGTATCGTTGTGTACGACATCCATTGCGCGGGCGACGCGCACGCGAGGACGGCACTCGCGCATCTATAATGATCCGCGCAGGGCCAAAACGCAGTGTACGGCGTCTAACACGGTACTGTTGGCGACAGCGCAAGTTATCGTATATGATGTTAATGGGTCGCCGCACATGGTACGTTGTCTGCTAGATAGCGCATCTCAGACCAATCTAATAACATCGGAATGCTTCAAACGCCTCGGATTATGGAATAACTTTAAAAATACTAACTCAACCGTCAAAGGGATAGGCGGATCAGAAAAGCATTGCAGGGGTTCCGTAGATATTAAAATACATTCGCGTTTTGATAGGAATATTAATTTTAACATTTCTTCGCTTATCGTGGAGCGTATAACGGACGCATTGCCGAACGCTAATGTAGACGTAGCATCACTCACTCACCTCGAATCATTGCCGCTAGCCGACGCGGAGTTTGCGAATCCGGCAGGCATTGATCTTTTGATCGGAGCTTCAATATTTCCGCACTTGCTACTAACTAGAATAGTACGTAGTGAGCGATATGATTTACCGCCCGCTATTGAGACGGTACTTGGGTATGTGATTATGGGTACCGTACCTACGTTACATACTTCTCATTGTATTACGTCTTGTTGTTGTTCTGCTCTTCAAGAGATCAAGGTAGGTGCTAAAACTGTGTGTAAGATAAAGCACTAATTAGCTATGCTATGCTATGCTGCGCTATGCTGCGCCATGCTGCGCTATGCTGCGCCATGCTGCGCTATGCTGCGCCATGCTGCGCTTTGCTGCGCCATGCTGCGCTATGCTGCGCCATGCTGCGCTATGCTGCGCTATGCTGCGCCATGCTGCGCCATGCTTCGCCATGCTGCACCATGCTGCGCTTTGCTGCGCCATGCTGCGATATGCTGCGCCATGCTGCGCTATGCTGCGCCAAGCTCCGCCACGCAGCGCTATGCTGCGCCATGCTGCGCTATGCTGCGCCATGCTGCGTTATGCTGCGCTATGCTGCGCTATGCTGCGCTATGCTACGCTATGCTAAGCTACGTTACGCTACACTATACTATACTACACATCCGCTTTGTATATAGATGACATTGCCTGTAATGTCATACCCGCTCCGCTAGCAATTTCGCTTTGTGAAGAGCTTATTCGGCTTTTCAAGCGAGGCCAGTTTGATCTTGTCAAATGGACAAGCAACTCTAAGGAGGTTCTCGCACGCATACCAGATTCTCATAAAGCTTCTCCAGACATTGAGTTTGAGAAGTCTGTACCGCATAAGGTTCTCGGTTTACGCTGGGACAAATCTTGCGATAGTTTTCGGTTTGACGTCTCACCACCAGATGACAAGTGCGCCAAGCGCACTATGCTGTCCACAGTGGCTCGACTATGGGACATAATGGGTTTTGTGGCTCCCACAATTTTGTACGCCAAGCTCTTGATCAAAGAGCTTTGGCTATCAAAGTGTGAGTGGGATGAAGCACCCCCTGACCATATTGTCGCCGCTTGGGGCCAGTTTGTATTGAGCTTACCGCGCTCAATCAAATTACTTTTCCGCGTCATCTTGGGTTGGTAGATGGATGTACCATCAACTTAATAGTTTTCGCTGACGCCAGCGAGCGTGCTTACGGCGGAGTCGTATATCTGCAAGTCCGCATTGGTTCTAACTACTCGGTGCAGTTAGTTTGTGCCAAGTCTAAGGTCTCGCCTGTTAAAACCATTTCGGTTGCGAGACTGGAGTTGTGCGCGGCCCTTCTGCTGTCTCAGTTGCTCTGCAAGGTTCAGGACACAGTTTTACCCCACTACTCTATTAATAAATATACGCATTTTCCGACTCCAAGGTAGTGCTCGCTTGGATTTATTCTTCTCCTCACCGCTGGCAGACTTTTGTCGCCAACCGCGTTAGTAAATTGATTGAACTTGTTCCCGCTACTTGTTTCAATCACGTCGCGAGTTATCGTACTCGTCTTCAGGAAGAACTCTCCATAGATCATATTGTCTGGAAGTTTATTCCACCAGCATCACCGCATCTCGGTGGATGTTGGGAAAGCATGGCCAAAGTAATTAAAACGCATCTCTTCAAGGTTATAGGTCAACAGATCCTCTCTTACGAAGAGCTTTAACTGTCCTTGCACAAGTCGAGGCACTGATCAACTCGCGTCCGCTTCCAACTCAGTGAGATCTAGCCTGAAGTTGGACCTTACCTCTTAGTTTAAGTATTTAGTTAGTAGTTTTCGCTATTATTGCGTTTGTAGTTTTCGCTAAAGTTAGTTTAGATTAATTTTATTGTCATATCGCTGTCTTAGCCTATACAGGGTTATGCGGTAGTACACCCAACATAGCTAAGTTCAATTCTATTTTTTTTAAAGGCAACCCTTTAGGGCCGGGGGGATATGGTAGCGCCATCTACCTTCCTATATATAACTAATCGCATCAACATGAATCGTTCCACGCTTGTCTAGTGCGAGCGATATCATATTTCCGTCCCTCTCTTTCCCTCTCCCTGGAAGAGGCACTGCCTTGCGCCTGATTTCGTCGCCGCGATCGTGAACGCGACGAACAGTCTCGAACATTCCGCTCGCTAAGAACGCCGTCTCGATACCGCTCCGCGCCGCACCGCTGTATCGCCGTCTCGTTCGTACCGCGCCGCTCCCGTATGTGTTTATCACCGCTTCCACCAAGGAAAACCCGCTCGTGAGTGAAGTGAAAACAAGCAGCTGTATCACGAAACCACCAAGGCTGTATAAGGTAAGTGCCTTCCATCCTTAAAATAGCCTATACCCACTCAATCACCTCCTCCCGTATCCATCTCCTCTTCCCTTATTCCCTCCTAAGCGGCTAAACCAGCTATCCTTTGTATACAGTCCATTTCCTTCTCCAAGTCGCCTAGAACCTAATCGGTTTCGGCACCACGCCGAACCACATATTATTATGTCCGACTTGCCAACTGGCTTATATTTAGCGTCCTGCTTTTGGGACGCCTATAACGTATCTACTTTTTTTACTTGTAACATCAGTGGTTCAATCATGATCCTTTTATTACCCACTTCAAGTCCTCCGAAATAAAAATGAACAATCTCATTTCTGACTTAATCAAATTGAGATTCTTATTTCAGTAATAAATTACGTCATGTACTTTTTCGGTGTACCTATTAACACCCCAACGGGAAGTCTTCGGAAGAAATTCTACATAAAAAAATATCAAGTTACTCATTTTCCGCAAGCTATTAATATTCCGTTTCCGTTCTGAAGAAAATCAAATATAAATCAGGCAACAATACTTTCATCCAAATCTTTGTATAGCAGATTTAAAAGTAAAATGGCGGGGACAAGTTATACTGGTTTTAACCCTTTGTATGCCGGAACGCAGATCTACGCGAGACACAATAGCTTTTTAATTGTGTCTGGTATTCCGGCATACAAGAGGTTAATATAGAAATGTTAGAGTCTAGTGTAAGTAGAACCGTACGTATTCAAAGCTCTACCTTAAGCAAATCGTATTCATTCGGTTGAATCAATAACAACGGTATTTATAATGGTTGTGTTTTTGTATTTTTGTTTAGCTAGCCTAGTTCTCTGGACGCTTGGGAATTTCTCCGCGAGCTTAAAATACAAATAAGAAACGCAAAGCGACTGAAAAGTTCCCGCTTTAATTGAACTTTGCAAAAATATATAATCATCTACTACAATAGATACATTTAAATATCTCTTATAGTAAAAATACAGCTCAAAGTAAATTATTTCATAAGAGACCTCTTTAATTGTAAACAAATTACTACGTGCAATATGTGTCTAAAACTACTTATTTAAATAGCTAGTAGGGACTGGAAACCTTAGTTAACACATACCTATATTTTTTCACCATCTTGATACAGCGTTTCGCAGTCCAGTATTGGACGTAGGCCTCTCTCGATATGGGTCACAATAATATTGTGATTCTATAAAAAAATATGGCTTAATATACCACTCATATCTTTTTTATAGCTGCATAATATTATACAAACTAAAAAGAATAAGTTATCAACGTTAGTATACGAAATGAAGAATAGATATCAAGAACCATAGAGAACATACTACATTTCACTGCGTATCTACCCTTTTTACGGTTGTTGTCTTTTTGTGTCGACAAATATGACACTTAATGAAAATGTGATAGTAATAGGTCCACGAACCTATAACACATGGCAACAAATCTACGCGCTCTTTACTAATCCAGTTGTTATACAGATCAATGCCAAGAACACAAAACAGTGTCATGCCAATTATTTTTAAATCAAAATTTTGTCGCGCTATCCATCGCAATAAAATTTTAAAAAATACCTACTAGTCGATAAATCCGTCCGATCCTTAAAAACAACATCCATACAAACCACTCCTCAAAAACTCATCAACATTTTAATTAAATGTAAAACACATCACAAAGCAGAAGCCAACCCTCTCAAAGTTTCGCCCTAGGAAACAGCGCCTGCAAGTTAATGCGATGTATAAATCAAAAACGTAGCGGAGGGTCCAAAAATTTATCGAAGTGCCCCCTTAAGTGCTTTGCTAAAGTGTTAACAGATGTAGGTATGTATCTGAGGAATTTGGAAGCTCAGAAGAGTTGCTTTTGATTTGGGTGTGTAATGTTTAAAATAATATCAGGCCCATATAAACTATATACAGTCATTGGCCTCTTCTCACTATGAGAAGGGCTCCACTATAGTTATGTTGAACAAGTGCGGATTTGCAGACTCGATGTGTCTTACAATAACATTATGGAGAATTACCAGACATGCAGGTTTCCTTGTGATGTTTACTACACTTGAGTTGTGTAGGAAAACCTTTTGCGCGTACCCCTTTGAGCGTATTGAGCATAAAACAATTGCTTCTTTATTTTAGGGTCGCTAGATAAACTAACTGGAGGCTCCGTCTACTCATCAAATTCGTAGGCTTACAAAACATATTACAAATAAATATTTATATTCTCTTTTTTTCAGGTTTATGTACAGGACTACACAAGGCTCCAGACATTCAAATAATAGATACCTATCTACTAAGAACACACTGACTGAAAGAAGTTTTGTTGCGAGTGCGGTTTGAATTTCAAACATTCAGTGTAGTGCAAAACAGTAAGGCAGTCGCTTAACCTACAAGGCCATCAGAATTCTTCTTAGAATCAGTACTGTATTCTTTTCAAATAGATAGTTTCTTCGTAATATGTCTACAAAGTTAAGCAGCTTGCACTGCTAGCCATTTGAGTGACAGTGAGCTAGCTGTCGACCCAGTTCTTGAATCAGGACAAGAAGATTCGTTAGGCCATTAGGGCGGTCTGAAAACTCAGATACCAGAAGTGGCCACACACACTACACGAAAACTACTGTAACAACGTATTTTTACTAATCACCATTCTACATGTAAATATAAACAAGTCTACCCACATTTCTCAGCAAAAACTTAACCGAGCGAGTGCAGCAATGTACACGGCCCGAGATTAGGGCGGGAGCCTGCTATTGGCATTACTCATTAATTTGATAGATGGAGCTTAGCGTGTTGTTTACGCGCCAAATTAAGTTTGTCTTTTAAAGATGGCCGACGGGGGAACGCGGCAATTTAACGGCGAAATTGATATTCTTCGATATTTGGAATTTTCTGCTTTTAAATGAGAGTATGGAAAGCGTCGTATTTGTTATGTTTAAATTGAGTAGACGGATAGGCATTATATTCCAGATAACTTCGAAATTAAAATGGTAAATTAGTATTATATTATCTGACAAGTAATATAACCGGATATTTATAAATAAATAATGTTATTAATCACCTACTATGGGAGTAGTTAGAATATTTGTTAATCACGTATAACATGCCTAATTGATTTGGGGGAAATTTACCACACATATAGGACCTATAAGTAAGCCACACGACATTAATATATCGAATGGAGTATGCAGCCTGCACTAAATTGCCTAATACTGCGTCGAATGTCGAAAAAAAAAATAAAACTATTATAATATATAATTCGTCCTAGCGCCTTTAAATGTAAATTTGTAATATCATGAAGCTCCTAACATAGTTTTTTGACGAGTTTATTAACGCTTAAAACATATTATATGTAAGCTGCGGTAAACGGTGTTGGTGACACAATTGTCAGCACCTTATAAATATTACTCTTTGTTGTCAATATGTATTACTGTCACTGTTTGTTTACCCAAATAAATAAAAAAAAAAAAAAAATGTTGTAGATTCAAGCCCAATGAGAGCCCAGACATGACAGTCCTTTGAGCTATTCACAGGGTATTTTTTTTATTCTGGGTGTTCCTTGTCCGCTGATGGAATGTCTTTAAAGTGCCCCACAGTACATGTTATAGACTTTCCTAGCGCAGTAGTTGTCCTAAATTATATACTTACCTAATATGTGCTGCATTGTCCCACACGATATTTTTTGCACATTCCATATAACACTGTAAAATTATGGCCTTGTAAGCGTTCTGTGCTCGTACGTGCGTGCGTCTATGTGTATCTGTGTGTGTATATGTGTGTTTGGGCATGTGCCTGCGTACGTGCGTGCTAGATTGCGTATGTGTGTGTGTAATATGTGTATACATAATTAGCGCAAACAATGTCAATTCCAGTGGGTGCAGGCTCGCCGTATCTCCGGCCCTAACAGAATATGTGGGCTTCGACAGTAATGCTATAGAGATGTTTATACCTCCAACAGAATTTCAATTGGCAGTTAATTTGAGGAAATGTAAGAATTTCTTTGGAGGACTACAAGTATGCATTCTAAGCGGCTGCCTGGCCTTTATTTACTTTGTTTTCGTTACTAAAAAGTTATAAAAATCCCTCGCGATACAAGATGTGTTCATATTGAATTTGCTTATCGTACTAAAAAGTAAGTACTGTTGTTTTGAATTACGTCTACCCAGCAATTCGACAAGTAAAACTGACAATCAAATGTTGACATATCGTATTAAACCTATGTATGTTAGCATATCGTGTTGATGAGTGTATTTACTGAAGGCTATTTCATCTTCACACTTAATTTCGGGCTTGCTTAATAGACCTTTTCTTAGTTTTGTTGTTTAATGTAGTTGGCGGCAAATGACCTGACATATCGCCTAATGTTTAGCGATTACTGTCGCCTATTGACACAAGCTGTTGGTGGTGTTCCACTTTTTAGGTTGGAAAAAGGAATAGAAAGAAGAATTGGATATGGGGGAAGGAATAGGAGATGGGCCTCGAGCAATCTCACTCACCGAACGAAACGCAATAGTATAGATACTGTTAATTTACGTCGATTTTCTGTGAGAAGGTAGAACTTCCCCGGTCGAGCCGGCACATCCATGCAGAAAACAAATCGGCGCATTGAACGAAGCCAATTAGTATTCATACATACATATATACATACATATGCTCACGCCTTTTTCCCGTCGGGGTAGGCAGAGACCACAGAACGCCACTTGCTTCTATCCTTACAAACCTCACGCGCTTCCTCTACATTCATTATTCTTTTCATACATGCTCGCCGGTTACGGGTGCTTCCGTTTTTCAAGACGTCCCCAATTTGGTCGACGAACGTCTTACGAGGTCTGCCGCAACCGGCTTGCCCACACACCTCTGCCATATATATTTGATTCGTCAATCTTTCTTCACTCATTCGCTTCACGCGTCCAAACCATTTCAGTATTCATTTCTCAATCCTTGTCACGACATCTTCTTTCAGGCCAATTCATCTTGGGTAGTTTATTAAATTAACCACTCTATATAAATACTCTATAAATATTCTAGCGCGAAAGCTCTATACAACGTATATCTAGCAACTACATACAATACAATGCCTTTGATATTGCTTATCGGTGAGTAAGTCTAGTCAACTATGAATCATTTAACACCTCAAATGGCTAGAGAGAATTATTATTATATCAATAAAGCGGGTTATCAGTAGTAAATAATCAAGATTAGTATCTTGCATTTCTTTCCTACCAATACTATCTCCATCCAATGGTTGCCTGGTAGAAATCGCTGTTAGCGATAAGACCGCCATTTATACTATTTAATATAAAATTCCTATAGCTGTTCTTATAAGTGTACATAACATAAAATAACTTAACGTCTTTTATTCCCGAAGGGGTAGGCAGAGGCGTATTACACACCCACACTTCGCCAGTTATGTTTCGGTCCCAATGTAATAGGGGGCGAGCAATTAACAATTTTTAATACACACATAAGTAACTTCGAAAAGTCAGAGGTGTGTGCCCGGGGTAACTGAGGATCGATCCCGAGACCATCGTCTCGGCAGTCCGTTACGTACACCACTGGGCTATCACCGCTGTTATATATATAAGTGTACAATAAAGTATAAATAAATAACTAAGAGACACGTAAAGTAAAGTAGCGATAGCTTAGTGGATATACCAACAGACTGCCATGGAGAAGGAGATTCAAATCCACGGCACGCACCACTCACTTTTCATATTTATAATTTATAACTAACTGTTTCCCGCGGTTTCATCCGCATCTTGAGGGAAGGACTTCGCGTACCCGTTAATTTATAGCCTAAGTTACTCCTTGGTACATCAGCTATCCGCCAGTGAAAGTCCCGTGAAAATCGGTCCAGCCGTTCCCGTGATTAGCGAGAACAAACAGACAGACAGACAGATAGACAGACAGACAAAAATTGAAAAAAAATCATTTCGGTATATGTGCCGTGTATACATGCAGTATTTAGTAAAAAGCGGTTATTTTAATATTACAAACAGACACTCCAATTTTATTTATATGTATAGATGTATAGATTATCGCTTGCCTCATGCCCCGCAAAGCACGTTAAGCCGTCGGTCCCGGCTGTTGTGAAGATGTTCCAAACTTGTTAAGAGAAGCCGAATTTTATATTGCTTTGCGAACGAGGCAGTAAATGTAAATGTAGAAGCAATAAGTAATTTACTTTAAACATTTAACGTTCATAAGCGTCACCTTGTGACCTAGATGAATAAATGATTTTGACTTTGACTTTGACTTGCCATCGACTAGTGACTTGTCAACGAGAACAATTTCCATACCATTTCTTGATGCACCATTTGCACTCTGGTGGTCTCTACTGGCCGACACTATCCATCAAGGACCTCGGTCAAAGTCTGGGATGTAACTGGAATAACGCTAGGATGATTATGATTATATTTATAAAATTAATATTTTATCTAATTTTATGGAAATGTTAGTTACAAACTGGACCAATGCCAAGAATACAAAAACAAATACATCGGTAAAAAGAATTTGCGAAACTGCTAGGTAAATTTGTGAAATGCACCTGGTGTAAGTAGCTACCAGTTTCAAAACTTAATAATTGATTGCCTTTAGTCTATTCCTGAACTAAGCGTGAGAATATATTTAAACTAAGTAGGCGCGAAGGGGAGGGGAGATATGTGTCTAGTGGCCACTATCTTTTCACGTGACTGCAAATAACAAAAACCATTTAAAACAATATATCGTGGGTATAATGGAAGAACTAAATAACTCAGATTTTGGCCAAATTGACCTTTTACCATTTTCGTAAACCCCAAAATGTGCCGCATCTTTTGGTCTAACAAACATTCTTATATCTTAACCCAGTCCAAAAATAAAGCCATTTTTGTGTTTCAGTTATAGAAATAGATAAGTATAAATGAACATTAAATGTTAGAAGAAAAAATGACTAACTCTATAAAAAAATGAACAACTGTGACTTCTGATCACTTGAGTATGAAATAAATTAGCTAAATTGAGTTATTTAGTTCTTTCGCGCACGAAAATATTTTAATGAAACTAGTCATGTTGAAGGAAAACTAAACAACTTGAGTTATTTAATTCGGGCATTAATGAGCATTTATTCGGTTTTTAAATAAGTATTTTTATTTATTTCTTCTTCGAGAAAATGTAAATTTATAAGAGATTCCAATCAAATAAAAGTTAATAGGTGAAGTTATTTAATATTTCTATTTATAGTATACGCACATAAGCAAAGTTATCGTGCAATTCAGTAGTACAAATTAGCGTGAAATAATGTAAACCTGTAGACCAACCATTCTCAAAGTGTGCTCCGCGGAGCGCCAGGGCTCCACTAAGCATCTCTAGAGGCTTCACGAAAATTTTGCTCCAATTAAAATAAAATTACTTAAATATAACTAAATCACTAGGTAGCAGAATACAGCAAAATGATCGATTTAGATTCTAAACTCACTGCAACTTAAAGTAGTAGTACGTGCAATATGCTATGTTTTTACCGGTGTTTTATTACAATCTGATAATTATATTACAAACAGATATACTATTATTAGAAATGTTATGTTCCTAAGGTTGGAAGCGATAGCCTAGTGGAGAAATCAACAGACTGCCATTCACAGGGCTCGGGTTAGAATTCTAAGCTGTAAATTTTCGAACTAATGTGTTTCAATTGTTAATTATGGCTTGCCTCGTGCCTCAGAGAGCAGCTCTTTAAGACCGGGCGGTGTGGACACCCCTCACTACTTTTTTCTGACATCAAGATTTGATGTCTTCCAGCCACCGGTGCAGGCTAGGTTTCTTAAAGGCTTTAGTACCGTGGCCCGTGGGCCAAATCCAAACATAGCATAATTTTCATAGGTTATTTAGAAATCCGAAGAGTAAACCCGGCCAATGTGGCTGGCTTTTGTGGATTACGAAAATGCCTCCAATCCCATTGGAACTGGGCTGTCCTGCAATGCACTGCCTACACTACATGTCTCTCAGAGAGTTATGAAAAGGACAATGGATAAAGGATAATAGGATTTCGCTGATGGGTAATTTCCAGAACGAGATTATCCGGCAGAAAACCAAAGAAACTGACATAGATCAGAGTTATAGCAAATTGAATGGGGGAAGTTATGGCCATTTGTTTAAAAAGCAGGTTCTTAAATTAAGGCCACGCCTCAGCAAGCGTAGTGTTGGCCGCCAAATGGGTCTTATGGCATACCCTGGGGAGGTCCACCTCTAGGAGTGATAGGCTGATGAAATGAGCTAAATGAGAAGAAGTAGTTAATATACTTGTTTGACCATTATACGCCCCCTTCCTATTATGAAAGCCTAAAGCCATCGCGAGATAGCGAGCAAGGCGTGACATGGCAAACCGATACTCCGAAAAGGTAGAAAGAAGTTGTATAACACGCACTTTTGGCCATATCATGCATTTTTAGGTCCTACGTAAAAAGGGGGTATATTGACGTTGCCGGGCATATTGCCAGATTTCGTTCTACTACTGCGAATTCAGAAAAATCTGTTACGTACACTCTTGCCTAACCCGGGAATTGAACCCAAGACCTCTCGATCAACAGACGTATAGGTTATTTACTGTGCTATGGAGGCAATCAGCGACAAAATAAATATAAAATATACGAAGATTTATGTCAGTAATATAGTCTTTTCTACAAATGTGGACCTTTTTGTTTAACTTCTTCCTTTAATTTGTCTAGTAATTAAGCATAGTATGCTGCAGTAATAGTTATCCCTTTCGATCTCTCTCCATGAACATCTCAAAAAGCAGTCAGCATCACTTTCCTAGCAGAATAAACGGCCTTTGTCCTTTGGAGTCGGTTCCTCCTTAGCAATTTACTGTTTGGAATGTATTATTTATTTGGGCGTATAATGGTGTATCCACGTTTCATCTAGTCTTTATTTGGACCAAAACTTGGATTTATTAGGCCTTAACTACGCAAACAGAGCTTTAAAAAAATGTTCATTCGACGGGTCAACGCAGTTTTGGTCTTAACGTGAGTAAACGCAGCACCCATCGCACTGGGAGCTTGCTCATGCTTAAATCTTCATTTAATATGTAACTAATTCATTTGTTGGTCATTTTCATACCCTCTGCTATATCTCTTACTCACTTCAGCGGTCGTCTAGCACCATTTGGTGAAATTTTGCGAGGTTATCTTCAGTGGTTGCAGTGTTTGGACGTCCCGGACCTTAGCTCCCTAGCTCTTACGACCAGGTTTAAATTCAGCTGCCTAAAATTTCATTGTAGTAAATGATGGAGCAGTGAGGCAGCGATAGCCTAGTGGTACCTCCACTAGGCTATCGCTGCCTCACTACTACACTAATAGTTGTCCATGCAGGGGGTATCGGGTTCGAATCCACGGCACGCACCAATGACTTTTCAAAGTTAAGCGCAATTTTATCGCTTGCCCCGTGCCTCGGAGCACGTTAAACTGTCGGTCCTGGCTGTCTGGAAGATCTTTGACAGTCGTAACGGGGATTCCGTACCCTCAAATAAATTGATACTGGTCTAACCCATGGAATATCGCTATCCCTTTGGGTTGCGGAGATCAAACGGTTGTCGCTCTGTGAAAAAGTTGATATTCTGTCATACCTGATTAGATCAATAAGCGGACCTCGGGCTCTAAGACGTGTAAGTCTTGGATGCAACCGGGATAAGGCTAGCGCGATCATGATGGAGCAGAGAGTCCCCATAAACAGAGTTTTAATCAAACTTGAATGGCGTCGGCGTAGTGCCTATTAAAAACAAGAATTTAATGCCAGCTCGATACAACATTTCCCATTTTCACAAAACACACTCACATCGACTTAATCGTATGGCTGTCAAATAGCAACTACTTCTACAATATAGCTGAAATGTTGGTGGTTAACTGCCACAAGAAGTAAAATTACATCCACTACACTTTTTTGACGAGTGCTGCTTCCTTCAGGTTGAGGTCGGAAACTTTTCAGACCACCCTAGTATGTTTTAATGCACAGGCAAGTTATTTTTGTTTTAGTTGATTTTTGAAGATTTATAATAAGTAATTTAGTTGATTTTATTACATAATTATAATATTTTGTTGTCATACCTAATTCTGTTAATTTTTTATATTGTAATTTTACGTTAATTTTTTTTTATATACAATGTTACTACTTCCAATCCAGGTTTTTATTTCATGTGATATCAATAATCAGTGATAAAATTTAACAAATAAACTTTCACTAAGAATACCTAACTTTCGTGTTTAAATATTTCTTTAGGTTCAAAACTCAATAAGTGTACTTCGATGACCCAAAGTCATGTTTTCACATTCATTTAATGTGTGGAAAAACTGAATAACTACATTATAGAATTAACTAACTACTGTATGTTTGCAAATGTTTGGTTTGGCAAAATTGGATAACTTGGTTTTTTATTTTTAATATTTTTTTGGTTAATGATAAAAGCTAGTTTTATCAAGCATAGAATCGACAGCAAACATGCTTAAAGCATATAAAATCGCCGACGGTAAAATTGTTCTCCATTTCTTAGTGATGTAAAAAAAGTGTAAAAAAATCAGTAAATCGCGATTATCTCGAAACTTAAAATTTTGAGTTATTTAGTTCTTCCATTATACCCACGATATACACTTATAACATTTATAACTGCCTCGTTGGTCTCGCGGCATAAATGTGCGCGTGGGGTAGGGAGGTCTCAGGTTCGATTCCCGGGTCGGGCAAAGTATTATTGGGTTTTTCCGTTAGGAAATTCTCAGTAGCAGCAGGGAGTCCGGTAATGTGCCCGGTACGTCAATAGGCTCGCCCCCCCTATTACGTGGGACCTAACAATTCATGGCGAAATGTGGGTGTAATATTTACACCTCTGCCTATCCCTTCGGGGATACAGGCGTGAGACTATAAATAAATAAATAAAAACTTTAAAACCAATATCAGCCAGCAAAATTTATTTCCTCATCAATTATGATAATCATACTCATCTTCAGGCGCTACAGTCGTTGTAAAATTCGGCATGGGATTCCCAAAGCAACTTCCCCACTCTTGTCGGCAGCATCGATCAAAATGTGCGATCGCTCGCTGTGTACAATTACTATCCTTTTGTCGCTCGTGACACGCGAACGGTTTGATACAACCTCTAGGTAAATTATCACCAAAGACTGTACAAATCTTCTTCAGAAACCATTGGTCTTCTACACCGAATACTGTGCCTCGATTGGGTAGCTCTACTATGGGAGTTCGTTCTACGCGTAGTTGAGCGAATTTCGCTGAAGCTTGGCTGCTCAAATTGCCGCCTGTTGCGACACATTGCTTGAATACGTCGCGGTCTATGCCTGTTTCGCAGAGGCAGTATTCGCTTGGGTTTCCTGAAATAAAATTTTGATTACATTTATAAAATATTTGTATACAGAAACGTTACATGCTAGGAAGGAAGATTATCAACTAAATCTTAATTATTCGGCTTATTACAAACCATATTAGCAATTTTTAATGCATCGATGAGCCTGTCTTGCATACCGAAGAAGTAAGCGGAATATATTGCAGCCTGCACTCCGTGCAGCCATTGTATGTATTCAGGCCAGTTCTTGTTCTATCAGTCAAACCTGTGCTACAGAACTGAGACAATAGTCGTAGCAAACATGTTCAATAAAGCCACGTTGGCTTTACTTGAAGAGGTCTGACTTCGGACATTCGATGGCAAACTTTAACTTTTTGAATTTAGTCAGTCCAAAGAAGCGGACCCCACTCAACTCAAACCATGTAAATTCTAACAATAACAGTTCAAAACAGTTTTATATATAAATCCTACTACAACATATTACTGTTGTAAATGTGGAAATTTGTGAGGATGAATAGATAGATGTATGTATGGAACTTACATTCACGCGTAAACTGCTAAACGGAATTTGACGCAACTACGTAATATAGCTTATACATCAGAACAACACACACACACAAGAGGCATCGATAGCTTAGTGGAGATATCAATAGACTGCCATGCAGAGGGTATCGGGATCGAATCCACGGCGCGCACTAATGACTTTTCGAAGTTATATGCGTATTGGACCAATCAGATCCACACCACTCTTAGCACCACGGTACACGACGCTCTCCACTCGGCAGCAGATAGAAACAGATTGCGGCGAGTGGTCCGCAATAGACTGTTTCCACGAGGTGGTCACGACCCTCAGCATTGAGGAAACCCACGCGAGAAGAAGAGAAGAAGTGCGTATTGAATTGTAAATTGTCGATTGCCCCTTGCCTCGGAGAGCACGTTAAGCCGTCGAATCCGGCTGCCATGATGAACTTTGACCGTTGTTAAAGGAAGTCAGTACCTATAAATAACCTGAAACTAGTCTTAACCATGGAATATAGCTATCCCTTTGGGTTGCGGTGGTCAGACAGGCAGTCGCTCTGTGTAAAAGCTAATATTCAGTCTAATCCGGTTAGACTAGAAAGCGGATCCCGGGTTCTAACTGGGATAACGCTAGGAGGATGATGATGATGACATCAGAATACCTCATAGGCGCTATCAGAAACTAGTAATATAAAATTATATGCTCACCCTCAGCCTCACATTTCAAATACTGCGCTTGCAAATACGTGTTCATTGCCATCTGCTCTAGCGCACACATCTGTGGTACAGCATACCTCCCACTGCCAACCATGTAATAATCCACACTGATCTCCCCTCCAATATTATCTATGATCCATGGAAACGTTCTAGTAAAGAATGTAGTATCTTCATAAACGTCACCATATACAGAAATTCTATGGTCCGTTGCAGTTGAAAACCCTGCGACGAGTAATGTAAAAAGGATTATAAACATTTTTATAATGTGTTTTAGAGTTGACTATCGCTTGAAGGTAAAGGACTGTTTATATTTCTATCGATTATTTACTGCTGTGAAGGTCTTATATAGGAATCGTGGAAACCTTTATTACTTAAAATGGAATACTTTTCTTTTTATAAGTAATTTTAATATGTCCACGTGTAATGTTTGAAAGTTTTGTGTAATGTGAATATGTTAAGAATGCGTCGATGAAAGAATTTTTGCTGATAATGTTATTTTTCTATTATAGCTGTTGATGTTGTATAATTTCAGATTAGAAGTATTTTAATTTTAGATATATTATTAAATTGCAGTACCTCCGAGAGCATGTTAAGCCGCAGGTTCCGGCTGTCATGAAGATCTTTGGCGAAGAAGAATAAGGTCATATTCGCTACGCTGGCCAAGTGCGGGTACGCAGACTTCACATTTCTGTCGAGAACATTATAGTGAACTTTCAGACATGCAGAGTTCCCCACAATGTATTCCTTCACCGTTTAGCAAGCAATTATTAACAATTTACTACGTACTTGATTTCGAAACGTCATCAGTGCGCGCCGTGAATTCGAACCAGAGACTCTACGTATTAGTCCAGCGGTCTCTCCGCTATAATTTACACCTAGTGCTAGTTCTCTTTATGAAAACATAATTATGATCTCCCCAGACCGATTTCTGTCACGGCGACTACTTCAACTCTGTGTAGATAGTTGTGAATGACGTACGAGTGAAACTCGTAAAACTTCACCTGAATTATTGACGCAACATTGTACGATAGTCGTAAATCCTACGAACAAAAATACTAACAGCGTATCAATATTTAGTTGCCAAAAATAAAAAGTTACCGGAATTGAATCAAAACAATAATACGGATATTGTATTACACTGTTTGCGAGTGCTACACGTGTCACAGTGTTTAAAAAAATAAACAAAAAAAAATGGAATCGATAAAATACTGCAGAATGCGTGTAGCGCACTCGCCGATTAACCATGTTGACTACACTAGTGTAGGGCCTGAATATCGATATCGATGGTTTTTATTGTCTATTTCGAAGAACTGTATGTCGATATATTTTTGTTGAGTATTAGAGTAAGGCATAAAATCATTTGTTCAGAACAAAGAGTACATTGGTAAGTATTCTTAATGATGTATCTTTGTATGATCTAATTTATATTTAACTAAGTATTTATTCCCACATTGGCGATCTGAACAACGTAAACAGTCAGATAAAATCCGTTCACTTAAAGACGCGCTTATAATTTCGAAGATAACAGCAACAATAGATACATAATGATCTTTATTTTTTAATATTGACCTTCAACGCAAATTAATAGTCTTAATTTAACCGCTAACGTCCGTGTGGTGACGGATTAAGAATACGAAATGTCACCACTCCATATCATCCCATGGGTGTCGTAAGATCCGACAGAGAGAGCATATAATGCAGAGAACAACACTGCAAGAGAAGGAAAACTTCATACAAACCCTATACCAGCCCGTTTGGCCAGCGTGGTATAGTAGGCCAATTCCTCCTTTCAAAGGAGAGGCCTAGTCCAACATTCGACTGTTAAAGGCTGATGATGATGATGAACCGCTAACAGTTCGATAGCTAATCTGCTTTAAAATTTATGTAGGATCATTATCTCCTTTCTTTTAACTGTATTTGCTCGTTTCTAAAAATAAAAAGTTTCTTAAAGAAACTATTTACTTACCTCTCTCATTAAAACTAACAATCATTAACAGCAGTGCCGAATATTCTATCAACGGATCTATCTCTAGTAACCAATCCGATAAATAGAATATTGAAAACGGCCGTAAAACCACAAAAAAATATCTTATAAGGCTTTTTACTCAACGTACTCAATGTAGATGTACCCGACATCTACCATTTCACCTCGATCAAGGTTGGGTAATAGATTGCCTCCCTACCCTATCAATCCATTACACACATTTCCGCATAAGAGATTTGTTTTATAGGAGTATGCGTGGCATGTAGGCGACGCAAATGATATATTAGGGAGACGTGTTCGTAGAATTAATGCACAAAAGGACCAACTGTAAACAAAAATTCCAGGAAAATATTTTTTCATGCGACAAATTTCTATACTTTAATATATTTATAAAATTACTGCACTTGTTTTAACTCTAGACTACTTTCAATCTTATTTGCATAATGCTACCTACCAGGCCCCGATATATTAAGGCTAATTTCTTAAAGAAACATATATTACTTATCATTAACTGATGCTCAAATCACCACAAATTATTTATATATCTTTTATTATGTGTTTGTACGTAAATAAATCACTTCGCACAAGCCCTACATCTATGCAAATATCGATACAATTGATAGCGGCACAATATTGGCACATCACTGATTTGCCTGAAAGAGCGTTCGGCATTTGACCCAATCCCGATGAGAACAATAATTTACGTGCACCGCGGGGTGCAACACACCCCACCCTCAAACTGCCAGCAGGAAATTTTGCCACCGAAAAATATACATTTATTTTTCAAACACGTATTCGATCGGATTTTTGTTCAGGATAAGGCTGACAAGCATTCCCACTAATGTGTCACCTGTATAACCAGGTTAAGTAGCAGTGACCACTGCAGACAAACAGTTTGACACTCGTGAAGTCCCATAGAAAGTTAAACTGTTTTGGACCACGCAAAGAAATAACCAAAGTTTTGTAGGACATGGAGTAGGCATTGGGATTTCCAAACTATTAGTAATGGTTTTCTTTCTTCGAATAGTTGAAGATCTGCTTTAGGCAACGGTACTAAAGTCAGGAATTCAGTTTAGTTTTAACGAACCAGCCTTAAATATACCTACTACGATATTTTTTTTTATTGTTTGGATAAATTAATGGTGAAGAAACAATTGTTTGATATGCTGCAAAGTTACGATAATTCTTTTCACAAAATGAGTAAAACTATTTATGCGATGTTATCAATTTATCTGCGTAACCATGCGAATAAAATATAAGTTCTACCAAAACACTTAGACACGTCAGTGTGTACCTACTCGTAAAAATTTTAAATTGAAACCATCCAATAAAAAAATAAATGTTTAATTATCCTGTAGTCAATAATGAAATAAATGCTCTACGATCCCAATGAACTAAAATACGCCTGCAGAATCTACCTACCGACATCTGTGTATAAAATACAAAATTAGTTTTGTTCTCGACAACATATTTGTCATAGTAGGTAGGCAAGTCATCCTTCGAAGGTCCATACACCAAATTATACAAAAATATATTACTTCTAGCCCCATCTGTTGTAGACGTAATGAACTGTAGTTGCCGTGTATTGAGGATAGATGGCGTTACCACAAGTAATTTTATGATAATAAAATTTTTGGCGCTATTTACATCGGAGGGCCTAGGCCATGTATGTGTCAGTTGAAGGTCAATAGTTACATATTATTTTCTCTGTATGTCTTCTTTCTTTGACTGTCTTTACTAAACGCTAGGGGGGGCGCTTTTGGGACGATAGGAGGACTTATGCGATGCAATAGAGCCTAAACTGGGACTAGGCCACCAGGTGCGATAATGCTATTCGGAGTAGAGCACTGTGGTCAGAAATTATCGGTCGACCGTGTAATCACATTTTGTTGGAGTTGGGTCAGCCACGCTCGAAAAGTTTATCTGTAATTTACATGACGCTGCGTTCAGTTGTACAGGCTAACTTGCGATAGCACTGACACGTGAGTAACAAGTGTGTATAACGTGAATCGATATGATAAAGCACCAAAGTAAATTAAGAAATCGAATTATGAAGATCTACTTTACATCGCCCTACACTTTCTAAAGCATCATGGGATACTTTAAGACATTTAATGTGACAATATATAATTCGATGATGATGAAAACAGCCAAGGTTTACCCCGACTTTAAACATACGAGTAGTGTCGTAGGTACAAGATATAAGTTTGATAATTACTTTTGAGGTAGTAAATGATACGGAAGTAAGCTTACAATTTTGACTTAAAACTAGTTTAAGTCGCAAACTAGCCTTTCCACGCCTAATAAACGGTCGTGGTTGCGGAGAGACTGATCAGCAGTACATTGGAGTGTCAGTGCCGTCCTTGCGAACTTCACACTTTTCAGAAGTTAATTTCAGCAACTAACCTCACTTGCTTTTTTTATAAGCGCTCTATTGGTTATTCGACGCTCTTAATACTTAAGACCCGCTAAATAAACTTGTATGCACTGCAAGGCTTTAATTGACAGATTTTTTTGTCTAAAACCAGTTCAGTTATCAATTATTATATGTAAGTCAACTCTCGCATTCCAATGCACCACAGTCCTTGAGCAGACAGTATAATTTCTGACTCTATCTACTACTTTCGTTGTTTAATAATTTCATCGACCGCACTTTTGCTTTAATAACTAGAAACAGCAAGTCAACTTGCCTGTTTCAACACAGCCCTGCATTCCTTGAGCAGGCAATATAATTCTTGACTGTTCTTACTTCTTTCGCTCTACCACATTTTCGTTGTCTGCACTTTCGCTCTAATAACTAGAAACAGCAAGTCGACTTTTCCGCCTAAACGCAGCACAGTCCTTGAGCAAGCAATATAATTCCTGACTCTATCTATCTCTTTCGTTCAATTCCGTTGGAAATTACAAATGACTTCTTAGGGGTTCCTAGCGATTACATTTGAAACTTAAGGCTATTTCAAACAATTTATGACGGTTTTGACTTTCGAAAGTCGATTTCGGTTTTAATGTCAGAGGGTCAACGGCGCCGGGTGGGGACTGAGTGACGAATTTTTTTTTATGTTTTATTTTTTATTTTTGTGATTTGGAAATCGGTGAAATGAAAATATGACAAGAAATCTAGATGCCTGCGTATTATTTTACTAGTAAGCCGCTATGGTGATTATATAATTATGAGCTATTTGTTTTCAGTATGCCTTAAAATTTGTCCCGTGTGATACACATCTAAACATTCTTCATGAATGACTCCACCCACGTATGAAAACCGCATCCATTCTGTTCTTTAGTTCTGATCTTCATCACAAATGAACAGACAGAGAGATAGACATACGCGGCGTGGGACTTGCAAGTTTTCAAGTAAAGATTCACGTCCCTATAAATATTCAGACCCAAACAAATCATTTTTTGTATCACAAAAAATTTAGGAATCAAACTCATGACCCAAAGCACATATTATGTGTAATAAACCTACTGACCGTTTAACCCAGACAGTAATCAAATCTCAATCACCTTTAATAGCAACACAGCCTATCCCGCCACCCACTTAAGCATTTAGTAAGAAGACAAACGTTTCTCTAAATTGATGGTCGGGTACATTTGACCTTTCCGAATTATTAAATCAACGGAAATAGAAAAAATAAACCTGGTTTTTCTTCCTCTAAGCATCTTAACCCCTGTGAGGGTTACAACTGAAAAATAGCGCTGTGTAGTGAATTTACTTACTGTACAGCAGGCTGTTTCCGATGAAGCAGGCAGCATTTGAGACGTATGCGTCTGGTGATCGGGAGGTCCCGGGTTCGATTCCCGGGTCGGGCAAAAGTTTTACTGAGTTTTTTCGAATTCTTAGTTTCAGCAGTAGCAGCAGAGTCTGCCAATGTGTCTGGTAACGGTAATAGGCTCGCCCCCAATTAGGTACGTGGAAACTAAACTTCATGACATGGCGAAATACATACATAAATAGTCTCACGCCTATATCCCCGAAGTGGTAGGTAGAGGTGTATTACTACACCCACTTTTCATGGCGAAATGTGAGTGTTATACTGCTCCTCTGCTCACCACTCGGGGATACAGGCTTGAGTATAAAAAATAAATATTTACTCAGAATAGAGGTTTGTGTCTGGTTTTCCATCATCTGATCTATCCAGTCCCCTGATGTACGAATTTATTTCGGGTAAGTACGAGCTCAATTCACTAATGGCGTATTTGTCAGGTAACCTTTATCTAATTATCTTAATATTTTAATAACTAGCTGTGCCCCGCGGTTACGCCGCACCCTACCTCACGCATTTCCTTTTAGGTCAACTACGGCGCTATTAATAAATCTTGTGTCGCAGGGGGCTTTACAAACATACAACCTTAGCATACAACAATGGACACAAAGTACACAGACTTTCGATCACACAAAGTGTTGTCCCGCGTGGGAATCGAACCCACAACACTCGCTGTCAAGCGGCAGCGCGGCCACTTATGCCATTACGCCAACCGTGCAGTCAAGCGTCTTTCATGGTATAAACTTTTCGTGTGCTCTTTCTTCGTGTTGGGCTCGTAGGGGTCGGCACATATCTGACGGAAGATGCGTCGAACATATCTTCGCTCGCGTCTATTCCGTCAAATGATTCGGCACACATCTGACGGAAAATGCGTCGAGCGTATCTACATCGGTCGCGTCTATTCCGTCAAATTAGACCTGCTACATTACGCGTCTAGTCAGATTTTGCGTTCAGCAACTACAGTGCGGTTGCTTTGTATGACATTTAGTTTTAAAACGTCGCCCAACGCGTCTGTCAAAATTCACGTGATTGTGGTGCGCGCGACGTCGACCAATAATGCGTTGACGGAAACGGACGGAACAGACGCTGTACGCTCGACGTACTAACGGATCATCGGCCAGGTGTGAAAGGTTGAATGTTTTTATATATATTTGTATGTTTTGGCGTTACACGACCGATAATACGCGACGCATCTTCTGTCAGATATGTTCCGACCCTAAGCCGTAGAACAATTTGAAAATAATACAAAAATAATTTGAAATCAATCTACAAGTTCGAGAGATTGGTCCGATCAAACAAACTCTTCGTCTTTATTAGTTGACCATGAGTGTTCTATTCGAAAATAACTTCGATAGATGAAGACTAACTTGAATACCATAGTATTGAAAATAGTTAACAAATTGAAATTTTAATAGTAGAAACTTATAATTATTTACTAAGAGTATGGCTTTTCCATCAGAAAAGAAAATTTCAAATTATTATTTTCTCACTTTATACCTGAGACTATTCTAGTAACGCAAGAGGTAGTTTTATAATTTAAACAGTGGTCTAAGACAATATTTCTCCTGCCGCTCCGCCTCCGTGGGTGTCAGCTATCGTGACAAAAGGTCAGATTGAATATAAACAGCGGCAAAGTTAATCTTAATGCTGCTTTTATAACCGTGAAAATTGACATTTAACGATGGATGGGTGGTGAAAATTAATGAAAACTGGTGGACAGATTTATGAAATCCCTATAAAATAAAATAAAAATCCACCACGCACTCGGATTGCCTATCCCAAATGTTGCAAAAGAAAAACGGTGACAATACCGAACTCAGATCAAAGAGGATTAGAGATATATAGGAATAGTATGGGTTCCATGAAGAAACCTGACTTGCAGTACCACTATATATGCGCCGGCTATGCTTCGACATGACCATGTGTATTGCTCATTGGCTCCTGAGGTTTGGCAACGTCTAAAACTTTGCATTTATTTGGCTAATATATTAGACTAACAGATATGTTTTTTGGCGTGATAGACAACATCCAAACGGACGGAGCTGTGGGTAAAAGCTAGCGTACTTAATTAGAAATGTCTCAGAAACGTCTAAATCCAGAATAATTAAAACAAAGAAACAGAATAAATTGCACTGTAAATAAAGCAATGTTTTGCCCGTACAGTAAAGTGGCATTACAGTAAACGTGCTAGTTGCACGCCGCGGTTCCACCCGCATGCTATGGACTCCTTTGTGCATTGAACAGAGATAAACCGCAGCGGACACTCAGATAGATAGATGACCAGAAGTAAATTAAATTTATAGGAGACTAGACTTTCCAATGGCCTCTCCCGCGTATTATTTCAATCTTAAATCTCATCGTGATAACATTTTGTATACACCTAAACATTTCAATTCTATCTTTATTCATAAACAGATGTAACATTGTTTTTGAAATAATATGGACATACTGATAGAGCACATCTATAAAAACATAATAATGTAATATTAATTACTGTGTTCACTAGTACAACAACGTGGAAATTGTTTGAGTATTTCTTGAGTTTATCGACTTTATCGCGAATACAAAAAGAGATTGACATGGCGTAATATGTAAGGAAGTTTGGATATTTGAATGAAAAAGCATTCGAATTATTCTGTGGCATAAAATGTCTAAATTACAGTTCTATAGACGACGATGCGCGACCCTACCTTGGCAACATCTATCGGCCTCGATTCTTGTCTCAAAACAAGATCATTGTGCCATGTCGGAGTGAACCAGACTTCGTCACACATATGGGACGTACAAATGGCTATACAGTCTACACAGATAATACTTAACCTAAATAATAATATACTTTGAAACAAGAAATCTTTACCTTTTCCGTGTCCGTCAACCCTACATCCCACTGTTTAGCTAAGCACACACTTTGTCCTACTAAACAGGATCGCTTACATGCATTACAACAAGAAAGGCTTCACACCAAAACAGCCGCTTTATACAAGCACCAAAATGAGCTGAGAATATCCTGTGCTTTAAACAAATAGGTTTTAGCGTACTTGCAAGCACTTTGCTTACAAAAAATAACGAAGAATAGTCTTTCTTAAATAAACTAAAGTAAAGCACTATTCTTTGTTATCTTTTTTAACAAGCCACCAAAGATATATAGTTAAAATATACTTTAAAAATCGAGCCCAGGAGCCTCTCGGTCGCCATCTTGGAAATAGGGTGCAGATGGTTCTTATGGTTTATCTGGTATACTAATTAATTGGACATGCAGAAAATTTGTGAAAACATGTTTCGTTCTAAATTGCAGTATTTGTGACTTATTATCAAATCATAATAACAAAGATGTAAATCCATGAAAAAATTGTTTAAAAACTCATAACTTACATTAGCTTAATTCTTCAGTAAAGCTGTAAATATTGAGTAGAGTTTATGAATATATGTGTATGTGTTTAGAGATATCTATGTATTATAATTTATAACTGTTACTATCACGCGGCCTTATTACAAATCATGATCTAAATATAAATCGAGGTTTATTCCTAAACTTACTTGCGTTAAAGTGATTATACGTGAAATATAGACACTTTTTTGTAAAACTATTGGTACAAAAATTCGTTAGAATAAATGACAAATCAAAATAAATAACTACCATCGCCAAAAAGTATTTCTAAAACTTCTCCATTAAGGTCTGAACCTGGTATTATATTTAGACTTTGTTTTGTAATAAGGCCCACGGAGTTTAAACCAATATGCTATAGATACTTATGTAGTTATTGATGTGTGTGCTATAGGTACCGTAAAACTTTCGAACTTTTGAATCAAAGTAATAAAAATGTAGTTTCTAGATCTTTCGGTTTAAATGTAATAACAAATAACCAGTGAAAGTAATATAACGCGATAAAATCCGTAAACTGTAGTTTAATTTCAATTTTGAATCAAAGTTCATAATATTCCCGATTGGGTTCGGTTATATATTACTTATCTATGTAATATTTCCATCCAAAGGTTGCCTGGTAGAGATCGCTATAAGCGATAAGGCCGCCCTTTGTACTTCGCTCATATTGTAAGATCTCCTAAGTTATGTTTCTGGTGTACAATAAAGCATAAGTAAATAAATAAATAAATATCACAAATGTTCATTTATGTTTAATAAAGTTCTTAAGCTTAAGGTAACTTATAGCTTTTAATAAACAAACTAATGAGACGCCGGTAACGATGGCAAGATAGTGTTATAGCATGATTGATATTAATTTAGGTGACACCGTCCGTGCATCGATTTAATAGAGTCTGCACCGCTGCACGCTCGTAAATAGGGAGATTGCTTTACAAAGGTGGATAAGGATGCGACATGTTACATCGATATTTTGGATTTTATTATTTTTATTTATTTTATTCAATATTCATATTCAATAGTAATATACAATTGATTGTCTTTGTAATATACTAGAGGATTCCCGCAGCTACGCACCATATTTTTTTACCGTTTCTAATGGCTCCTTGTTAATTTCGAGATATCTCTTCTTAGTGCATACCAAGAAAAAAATACACAACAAACTTCTGTCAATAGTGCAGTTGCGAATGCTTAAGGTATTTGGATGCATATACTTAAAGACGAGAGGTATGGAACAGTATGCAGACAATATTCTATAAACAGTGTCTATCATTGAAGGAACATCGCTAGACAGTCATCCGTTTGCCAGCAAACGATACTGATAGTGCGCCACAACATTATAGACAACCACGACCACCTTGACAAGAGTACTTGACTGAGAAGAAGATAATGATTACCACGAGCACGAACCACTTAATGAAGTTATTGTCGTTAATATAAAGAATATCGATATTTTATAATTATTATGTTTACCATGTCCCATCACTAAATCCAACAAGAGGGAATCGGGCCAACGTAGCACCGGTATATTGAAAGAAAATATATCTTCATCTTCAAGCAGGGATACCTCTATGCTATCGAAAATATCCACATGCGGTAGGTACTCTGCATTCAAAAGTGTGTTCGGTTCATGCATACACCGGTATGAGAATATTCTGTAGAGTATTTTATCAGTGCTCTATACTTCAGACACCTATCAGATGTTTTGAAATTTATTACAAGATCAAAGTGAGGGTTTGAACGTTCTAGTGAGTGGTATTTCAAATTTTTTTTATTAGCTATCGTATTGGTAGCTGGTATTTATTGCCTTATTTACTTATTATGATGATGATATCCTCCCGACCGATTTCCACCACGGCGGCTTGTCTATTTATGAGACTTGCCAACTGCGCGGGACAGTGCACAAGTGTGTGCGCATACACAACTATTCCCTCACTCTCATAATCCGATGGGACGCACAAGCGACACGACCGGAGAGAAATTGAGCGCAGGACCAACGGCTTAACGTGCTTTCCGAGGCACGGGGGTGTAGCACCGCGAACTTACCTGACTCCGGACTTCTATTGGATAATTCCTAACAGAAAAACCCAATATCACTTTTTGTTCGACCCGGGAATCGAACCCGAGACCTCATGACCCGCAGTCGCTAACACTACTAGTTTACTTATTAATTAGTCCTTTATAGCGAGGGACTTTACAAACATTAAATAGAGACAAGATATAAAGAATGTCTGTCGCATGCGACTCTTTCCGCATGGGAAGACAATGACAACCATCGGTAGCTTAAGCATTTTGTTGATTTATTGACTATTTAGTTATATAGATATATATTATAGCTGATATACAGGCGTGAGACTATAAAAAAATAAAAATATATTAGTGCGAAGTTTAGGCAGCGATAGCCTAGTGGAGATACCAACAGACTGCCATGCAGAGGGTATCGGGTTCGAATCCTAGGCGCGCATCTTTGACGTTATAGGGAGTCAGTACCTATCTCTGAATAAACTGACACTAGTCTAAACCATGGAATATCGCTATTCCTTTAGGTTGCGGAGGTCAGACAGGCAGTCGCTCCGTGGAAAAGCTAATATTCAGTCAAATACGGTAAGACTAGTAAGCGGACCCCGTGTTGAAACTGGGATAACGCTAGGAGAAAGATAGTAGTGCGAAGTTTTATCAAAAATCGTTTGCTTATTTCTCCGTGGAACTCATTAGTCTCAAAAACATCAAAGCAGCAGGATTATGTACCAATATTTTTTTAACATTCTCCATTTTCGTATAAAACGCCTTACAAGAAAATATTACCTATTCGTTCAGCTGACATTGAAACAAAATACATTCCATTTTATTCAAACTAACTTATCAGGTAAACCGTTTTGCTTAGAGTCAGGCCCAGGCGAAGTAAATGTGTAATGATGCTGAAGAATCATCAGGTTTTCTTACAAAACTTTGATTGGTTAACTTCAAAAGTTCGAGTGTTTTTGTCGTGAAACTCGCGTTTGCTTTTAGGGTCTACGTGACGAAGACAAGTGTATACCAGTAATAACGGTGTAATGAAATTACTTTAAGGGAATTGCGTTTTGTTTAAATATACGTTTAAAGGTTTGTGGTGTGAAGAAGTTTGAGTATACAGGTAAACTAAATTTTTATAAAAAAAAAATCTTATTCTTTATACTCTAAAGAAAACATATTCATGGGTGATTTTGAAATAACGAGATGTGGTGTTATGCAATTATAAGGTCGATGTTGACAAGATCAGGTGATCGTGTTGAAATTAAACTACACTTTACGGATTTTATCGCGTTATATTGGTTTCACTAGTTATTACATTTTTTTTATATATAATGATAGGCAGCAAACGAGCAGACGGATCGCCTGATGGTTAGCAATTACCGCCGCCCATGGACACCCGCAACACCACAGGAGTCACAAGTGCGTTGCCGCCCCTTGGGGTAGGGAAAAGGGATAGGATAAGGAGTGGGATGAGGCAGAAGGAATAAGGGATAGGGCCTCCGGCACTCTCACTCACCGAACGAAACGCAACAGTTTAGGTACTGTTACTTTACGTCGATTTTCTGTGAGAGGGTAGTACTTCCCCGGTCGAGCCGGCCCATTCATGCTGAAATCAGCAAGGCTCTACTACAAAACCCGAATGATTTAAACCAAATGATCTAGAAACGACATTTTTATTACAAGCCAACGTTTCGAATTCTTAATAGGATTCATGTTCACGGCAGACTGAGGTGATAATTGTCTTTTTTTTAATGTATACGTTATCTCAAAGTACCCGAACATTTTGCTATGCTTGGTGTACCGTAGGCAGTCCCTGAGAACTTGTATCTTGTTGTATTATAGAGTGGCTGCCACTGCGGTGACTATCTCTGGAGTAGATATTCAATCAAATCGCCGGCTATGGTGTCATAGTTCCAAATCTTTACCAATATATGAAGATAATTCCTTCGAAAACAGACACGAATCTCGTCATGTCATTACGCATTTATTTAGAAGATTCAAGTATGAAACAGGAGCTAATATTCCGTCATACCCGTATCTGATGGGGAAGGCTACCAGATTCAGTGGACTCTGCTCTTCAAAGCGAAAATCATCGACGCTTCGGGGACAACGCTACGACGGTTACGTTGATTCAGGTATGAAAATATAACTTCAAAAATGTCATGAAATCGAACTTGATACTTCTTTGAAGTCTAATCATCCTGCCACCAAGCTATCGCTGCACTTTCAATATTTAATTATATAATACTCGCCACAAGCAGGCGTCTTAATTTCCCTAAAGGCCAAGTATAATCTCATATTTGCATCTAAAATATTCGTTCATTGTATTCACATGTCAACAGAGATATTGTAGAGCAGAACATGAAAATCCTTTATCTTCCATTTGATTTTTCTCAGTAATTCTATTATCTTGGCCCCTAATGGCATAACACTGTATATAACACCGTCATAACACTGTTGTGAAGAAAATTGTACTGTTAGTTGTTATTATATCATTAATATACATAGAAAAATAAAGAATATACTTATAGCCTTTGAGAAGTTCTTTGATGTGAAGGCAATGGTGGATGCTGTGCCAATCTATCACTATCGGAACTAAATCAATGTGCAAAATGTTGGTTCGGTAGTATCAAAGAAAATGCTTATAACCATTCAATTCCTTTGACATCCTAACAAGGCAAGTTTATTTTAAACAAAAAATGTTAAACGATCATCCAAATATAATCCGTGTGGTGACGGATTAAGAATACGAAATGTCACCACCCCATATCATCCCATGGGTGTCGTAAGAGCCGAAGAGGGAGCATTTTATGCAGAGAACAGCACTTTTAGAGAAGGAAAACTTGATTCAAACCCTATACCAACCCGTTTGGCCAGCGTGGTATAGTAGCCCAATTCCTCCTTTCAAAGGAGAGGCCTAGTTCAGCAGTGGACTGTTAAAGGCTGATGATGATCCAAATATATAAAATTCTTACGTTACTGTATGTCTGACAGACAATGCACACCTGAAACTATGAGGCACAAGAAGCTGAAATTTGGTATCTATGCGACATAAATAGCATATTAGGAGGTGTGGGGTTGCACTCTTGCACTAAGAGAGGATTGCCCGAAATCGGGCCCCTATAAAATCGGGTGGAAACAGTAAAAATGTGCATGCGTACCTGCAGTAGGTCTAGTTAATGAGAATCTTTAAAGAGCTAAAATATATATGTACTTATTGATATCGGCACGTCAGGGGTCCAAACTGCAACCCAATCAGATCTTGCATTTGGGTGCTACGATGCCTCAGGCAGACAGATACACAAACATTGCAAATTATTTACGACAAAATTGTTCACGGCTTTAATGAACGCTCATATCACCATTGATTTCTGTTTACTCTGAATCTAACCCAACCGTGCTGGTTGCTATGCGAGATAAAATTACTATATTATGATTATCACATTCTAGTACAGGGTCGGCGATCCTATGACGTACCTACATACCGTCATGGCACGCGACAAAGCGATTCGCGGTCGCCGATAACAATAATGTATTTGACTAAATATTTTTAATTCATTTTAAAATATTCACAGTACTCAACAGTACATGAAGAAAGTACCGGCAAAACTGTATATATAAAATTCTTGCGTTACTGACTGAGTGACAGACAACGCGCCACCAAAACTGTTGGACGCAAGAAGCTGAAATTTGGCATTTATGTTCCTCGGGGACCGTAGGGGTGCACTAACAAGGGATTCCCCAAAGATCCCATAGGATCAGCCTGAAATAGCTAAATTTCAAATAAAGTGTACGGGTGTAGCTGCGGACATCCTCTATTGATAAATAATATACAATATTGTAGTGTAGAGTGACTCACCAGCCGGTGAGCATAATGTGTAGTGTAGCGACACCTTCCGATATACACACATATTACTTGTACTATTAAATAAAGAGTGTATCTTCGGACGTCTAGCGTTGCACTTGTGTGTGTCACCTCGCCGTAGGGATACTACAATATGTTATAATATATTCAACCAAAATTTTATCGGCTTCAAAATTTGCTCTTACAGAAACAATACACTTACTCTTTATTAATCTGGTAGATAGACTGCGCATGGCTTTAGAAAACATTATGTAGAACTCTCAAACATGCTTCATGATGTTTCACAATGTTTTCTATTATTAACAATTTAACCCACTTTGATAATTCAGTAGTGCGCTTCATGAGTCCGTCGTCAAGCCGAGGTGCTCTGCTTAATTGCCTATTTATCTCATCACTAGGCAATAGCCTCAAACAACTATTGAATTTGAATTATAAACAGCTATCTCTGAGAAAAGTATCATTCAAGGTTTAAATCTAGACCTCAGTGCTTTGTACACTTAGTCCTTATTTGAAATAAGGCCTAAATTTCCTTCTTTTTACTTTTTAATTTGCAATATAGAAACAATAGCTATTGTTCTTCTTTCATATATGTAACTAGGGCACAAAGAGCTATCTAAGACCTTATTGTTCGCAGATATTAAAAATCTTTCTTTTCTATTAAAACTCTTGTTAATATCTAGTATATTGGAGGCTCGGGTTTTCTGATTATTATTCTTTAATCATCTGTTGTGAGGGCGTGTTTGTTAGAAATAGGCTATAGTTTTCTTTGTTTATATTGTTCTAGGATACGCTGGATAATTTCAGTTTTATATTTAAGTTTGTGTTCATAATTGCGTGCGATTGGGCAGTCTCTTTATTAGGGTTCCGTACCTAAAAGGTAAAAAACGGAACCCTATTACTAAGCCTCCGTCGTCTGTCTGTCTGTCTGTCTGTCTGTCTGTCTGTCTGTCTGTCTGTCTGTCTGTCTGTCTGTCTGTCTGTCTGTCTGTCACCAGGCTGTATCTCATAAACCATGATAGCTAGATAGCTGAAATTTTCACAAATTATGTATTTCGGTTGCCGCTATAACAACAAATACTAAAAATAAAAAAAATAAAAAAAAATAAGGGGGGTCCCATACAAAAAACGTGTATTTTTTCGTATATTTTGCTCAAAATTACTAACCGTTACAGGTAGACGCTTTAAATTTTTACAGAATATGTAGTTGTATATTACCTTTCAAAATAAATAATTAAATTTAAAAAAAGTAAATAATAAAGGGGGGCTCCCATACAACAAACGTAATTTTTTAGCAATTTGTTACTCGATCTTAATAAACAGGTAGAAACTTATAAAGTATTTAAGTATAAATACAACGAACGTGATTTTCTTTTATAGATGATGGTACGGAACCCTTTGTGCGCGAGGCCGACTCGCACTTGCCCAATTTTATTCAGATTCAAACAAATCGTTAGACTCGCAACCTTTTGAAATCAGTAAGTGATATATAATTTTATTGTAGCGCTTATAACGTTACTTGACTTGATATCGCTAAAGTTAAGCAACGTTTACGCAGATCATCATTTGGATTATTTCGGATGTGTGACCAGTATGACCGCCTGTTGTGGCATTTAAACCAGAGCGTTATCGTGCGTCAAACTGGTGGAGCCGCGGTCGGACGCTAGTTTAGAAATATATCTGTATTTGTATCTGTTGTCTATTTAATATAGTGTAATGCATAGTTTACGCACAGATACATATAAATTAACAAACATAAAATTGTTTTGTTACAATTCATTAGGAATAGGAAATAATGTTTGTAAACTGTACAATGAGTACGGAACCAACTCGATAGAATCTTAAACAAGATTTGGTTTGCGTATTTGTTGAACCTGTTTCAAGCATACAAACTTATATTTGGTTCGACAACTCACGCATTAGTGAGCGTAGCGGATATTTCACTGAATTTGTACATTCATAATAAAGGGTTGTTGTTTGAGATTAGATATATTATTTTCTTTACAACATTATTTTGGTAAAATTTATTAAAGGCCTCCATTGTACTTTTTCTTCAATATTATCAATATTGTTTTGTAATATTTACTACCGCTGGGCATAGACCTCTATTCACTATAAAAAGAGTTACGAGAAAGTACGTCACTCTAACCAGATTGGCAGACTTCGTTGCTTTCGAGAAAAACTGCTTCATCATCAGCCTAGAGACGTCCACTGCAGAACATAGACCTTACCAAGGTTCAACACACAGACCGATCTTGAGCCACAACCAACTGCTTCCCACGATCTTAACCAGAACTTCTGCTTATCACAACATAGTATAAAACAAAGTCTGTATTCTGTCTGTGTCCCTATGTATGCTTAAATCTTAAAAAACACGCAACCGATTTTAATGCGGTTTTTTTTAATATATGGTATGATTCAAGAGGAAGGTTTATATGTATAATTGACGCGGGCGAAGCCGCTGGCGACGTCTAGTTATATAATATTTTACAATAAATGGTTCAATAATTGATCCCACAGACATCATCATCTTCATGGTCCCACAGACATGTCAACTTATAACAGCGCTTATCTTGCTTAGCGAGTTAACAAAAGCTCAATACTATCCCGCTCGAAATAAAACCACACCCAAATCTCCTCGTTTTCCAATTTGTTGAAAGTTTAAAGTAAACAGGCAGTAGTACCGGCGACTTAACTAACATCCAGTGTTCGTGCACCATGCATTCGATATGATTTACATACAAGTAATAATAATTATAACATTCATAATTACAACCTAACGCAAATAGCGTTAGGTTGTAATGATGAATGTTATAATAAATAAATGTCATAATGCATATTTTGTGCAACAATATCACAATTTAACTGTCACGGAATTTGAAAATATTTAATTCTAAAGATAGCAGATAAAAATTACATTTAATCTCAACTTTCATACTAACTTGTGAGATTCCTTAAACACCCTTAATCCAGTCCTTTCGAAAATTCCGTTCTTAGTGGACACATATTACGAATAGATTACTTTTCTGCCAATTTCATTTTTATATGGCCAGGGGTTATCGAGATTTCGTGATGAGTGACATGGATCATAAAAAGAAACCGCTCTCAAAATTTCATTTTCCTTTTTGAGTCATTTTGACTCTGCAATGATAATATTAATCAATCAGACAATATGACTTTTTATGTGCTACCTAAAATATCATCGCAGATCCTAAGCTACTAAAATAAATAACATGAAATTAGGACTACGGGTTGAGTTTGTTACATGGGTAGAAGGTACTAAGGTAGAATTTTTAATATGACACCTCCAAGGGAGTTGGATAGAGACTGAAAACACAGATTTTGAAACAAAAATTCTGTCAACAACGTTGTGTTATTTCTAAAAGTAATATAAAGTAATTTTAGGTGTTTATGTAAACAGACTGGTTTGTAAAAAAACCTATTAAAAAGGCTACATGTTTCTTAGTATCACATCTCTTCACATCACATGCAAAGTGATTCATTTCTTGCAAAATTTACATCTTTATTTTTAAGAATTTTCTCACGATGTCGATTCTAAGTTCTCAAAGTAAAAAGATTTATCTTTGTTGTATGCTGTTCTCTATTTTCCATTATTATTTTGCTTATTTGGCCCTCTATTGCAGTAGTTTGCCTAGTTTCGCCTTCCTTTTCTTTTCCTCATGCTTCAGTGAATAAACTGTCGGTAAGTCAGCTAGTATTACATATCTAAATATTTCGTCCAAAAACTATACGAGCAACAGTTTCCACGTCTAGATTGCTTGCTGTGTGCAATAAAAAGAGCCTTCGTACAATATGGAGTGTAGCGTATGAAAAAAGCTTCAAATCCTCGCCCACTAGGCAATGGTTATTCGCTGACGCGGTAATACAGATGTAGCTGGTTCTGGAGCTTAGAAACTACGCAATGGATATGGTAAATGTTGATAGCGAAATTTATCATCCTTCTTATTTTAAATTGTGCAAACTGAATAAGAAAAACTTCCTATCACCCTACAGGGTTAAATTACTTGTGGTGCTTAAGATTCCAATGGTAATGAATTGTAAACCATCAGTTAAATTACCGGTCTGGTCTTAACGGGTATATTTAAATACAACGAAGATACACAAAGGAAAAAAGAACAAAGGATTAGAATATTAGATAATCGTCATAATCATTTGTCCTAACTGACATAATGTATCACCGCATAGATCTAAGTACTGAAACATAAAGTTTGGACAGTAGGTTAGTTCCTTTTATTGTTAAAAATCCCTTGGAGGCAACATCTGTATATTTTTTTTGGAAAATAGGTCCCTTAAAGCTGGTTTCAGAGTCACGCCGGCGAGCGGCGCTGTCCAGACGTCAGTCGTGTTGTAGCGTTTCATAGTCACGCAGTTTAAACGCGCCGCGAGTGAGACGCGCGCCGTCGGCCCGCGCCGCCCGAGCTCCTCTACTTGAAACGCGCGATATTAAAACTCGTTCCAGTGTTCCGCGTGTCATGCGCGTGCTGTTGAGACGCGCTGGCCGACGGCGCGTGCCGCGCGCGTCAGTCTGAAACCAGCCTAAATAAGACATAAAAGGCGTGAAAAGCAAAGGCCACCACAGTTATGGATAACTAGCTTTTGCCCGCGGCTTCGCCCGCATGATATTTTAATAAAGAGTAGCCTAATATGTACTTGCCCCAGGTTTCAGACTATCCATATAATTTCATAACAAACGGCCGTGAAGCATAGAAGTAAACAGAGATAAGTACTTAAAAAATACTTTATTTTTCGTAATCGTCAAAGATTAGCATGTGGGCATACTATTGGAGTTATTAGAGAGCCTAATATTTACCTACTGAGTATAATGGTAGCAGCAAAAATAAAAACTGAAAGGTTACTACAAAGTATATATCAGGCCGCTCGCTCCTCCGCCCCGCTGCTCTTAAGCGCTCCAACTCATGGTAAGCGCTTTTAATGACGCGCCGCTTAGGTCAATTATATTGTGATAACTTTTGAACTATTCGTCCAAACTTCTTACTGTAAAAGACAAAGTTCATCTACATTAAATACTGAAGAACAAAAAATCTATTGATTTTAAAAACAATTTGATAACTACTCTTAAATGAGCATTGTAAAGAAGTAACAAAATTTAATAAGTTTACGGATCACTTTTAAGTATATAATGGCTTCCACATAAAAGGTAGATATATGCTGTCGCGGATTTTCATTTAGAACTTTTTAACATAAATAATATCAGCGTACATTATCTTCATGGAACTTTAACGGTTTAGGCAGCGCACGCGAAGATAGCTCTCAGAGCTCAGGATTTTTACCGACTAAGTTGATACTTTTCGTTATCTTTTGTCCAAATTACACAAAAAAAATATTATTTGTAGTTTATGTGTTATTCTGATGTATAAACAATATAACTGTAAAGTTTTATCCAAATACGAATCAAGCCCTTTCATTTGATACCCATATTGAGGTATTCGTGGACAATATGTAATCCGCCATCTTACGGCGACAGCCATCTTGGATTTTTCATAGTGAGCTCTATTTTGCAAATCAAGCCCTTTCATTTGATACCCATATTGAGGTATTTGTGGACAATATGTAATCCGCCATTTCACGGCGACAGCCATCTTGGATTTTTTATAGTGATCTCTATGCTACAAATCAAGCCCTTTCATTTGATACCCATATTCAGGTATTTGTATAAAATAATTTATCCGCCATTTTGTGGCGGCGGCCATCTTGTATTTTTTATATTGAGGTCTATTCTACCAATGAAGCTCTTTCATTTGATACCCATATTGAGGTATTTGTGGAAAATATGTAATCAGCCATTTTGTGGCGGCAGCCATCTTGGATATTTCATGGTGAGCCCTATTCTACCAATCAAGCCCTTTCATTCGATACCCATATTGAGGTATTTGTGGATAATAAGTAGGCCATCATTTTGTGGCGGCGGCCATCTTGGTTTTTTCATACTGAGGTCTATTCTGCCAATCAAGCCCTTTTATTTGATACCCATATTGAGGTATTTGTGGAAAATAATAATTTTGTAATCAGCCATTTTGTGGCGACAGCCATCGTGGATTTTTCATAGTGAGCCCTATTCTACCAATCAAGCCCTTTCAATCGATACCCATATTGAGGTATTTGTGGCAAATATGTAATCAGACATTTTACTGCGACGGCCATCTTGGATTTTTCATAGTGAGCTCTATTCTACCAATCAAGCCCTTTCAATTGATACCCATATTGAGGTATTTGTGGAAAATAAGTAATCCGCCATTTTGTGGCGGCAGCCATCTTGGATTTTTCATAGTGAGATCTATTCTACCAATCAAGCCCTTTCATTTGATACCCATATTGCTGTGAAGGTTGTTGAGGTTGTCGCCATTTTGTATCGGCGGCCATCTTGGATTTACAATCATTTATACATATATTATCTTATATTGTTATCAAGATTACGAATACCTACCAAATATCAAATCAATCTGTCATCAAGTAATTTTAACGGTTTCGGCAGCACACGCGAAGACAGCTTTCAGGAATTTTGCCGACTTAGTTGATACTTTTCCCTATATTATGGCAACATTATACAAAATCTTTATAAGTTGTAGCCTATGTGTTATTCTGATGTATGAACTATATTACTGTAAAGTTTCATCCAAATCCGTTCAGTAGTTTTTGCGTGAAAGAGTAACAAACATCCATACATACATCTTCACAAACTTTCACATTTATAATATTAGTAGGATAGCGCTACTTGTATAGAATAAAGATTATTTTTTACTATTAATAGATTTTAAAATACCACGATTATTTACTTTAACGGGTCTTAATTGCGCTAATTAATGCAACGGTCCTTATCGTAGAGGTACTGACGTCAATGCAAAACAAAGGTACATAGCTTAGTTTATTAAAATTTATGCTATTAAGACCCGTTAAAAGAACTCGAGTAAAGATTACCACCCATCTATTTAACCCATAGTTAGTAATTAGTTAGTTGCATTTTGCAATAAACGATTTTTATTTTTATTTCCTCTGGGCTGCCTCCGTGGTCCAGTGGATAGCGTATGCGTCTGCTGATCGGAGGTCCCCGGTTCGATTCCCGGGTCGGGCAAAAAGTGTTACTGAGTTTTTCCGAATTCTCAGTAGCAGCACGGAGTCTGGTGATGTGCCCAGTAACGGCAATAGGCTCGCCTCCTATTACGTGGGACCTAAACAAAAATTCGTGGCGAAATGTGGGTGTAATATTACACCTCTGCCTACCACTTCGGGGATACAGGCGTGAGTCTATATATTGCTATTCCTATCTTTCTTATTTCTTCGTAGCTCCTCGTACAATTCATACGTGTCCAACTAGTGAATTATTCGTCCGTAAATATACCGGTACTGATCCAATCGAGTGCTGCGATATTCAATCAATTGACGTTTAGTTATCGGTACCTGGTTTTAATTAACTACGCCCGTTACTCGGACAGGGTGCAATGAAACAAAAATATTTGGACACTGTATTGGATGGTTGTAGCTTGTTCGTGTATTATCTGTATTACTTGTATTGTTTGGTGACGGATTTAGAAAAGGTGGCGAATTGAGAATAGGTGGAAGGTTAACCATAGGTCGTAGTAACTATTTAGTAATATGTGCCATAGTTGGCGGATTACGAATAGGTCACGGATTAAGAAAAGGTAACGGATTAACAACAGATGACTGATTAAAAATTCTAAGTTAAATATTCTACCACATTCATACAACACCATCTAGTCCTAAACTAAACAGAGCTTGTACTATGGGTACTAGACAATGGATACACATACATATATACTTACTTTCTTTTTTGTAAATACATACATATTATACGTAGAAACACCCAGACCAAGACAAACATCCATGTTCATGCACACAAATGTTTGACTTGAGCGGGAATCGAACCCGCGACCTTCGGCGTAGCAGTCGTTTACACTCCCGCTGCGCCAACCGGTCAAGTTTCACTATCCTATTTCATTCCGCAAAGGCGACAAAAAAATCCTCGAAGCAAATAGTTTCTTTGGGAAGAGACGGAAAATTCGAGATCAAATCCTTTACAAACCAGTCTAGCCAATGTGGTAAAGTACGCCAAATCCACTTTATGGACTTACAATATTATAGAGTCGCAAAATATGCGAGGCATATGGCCAACGGCAAAGTATGTCAGGTAGTACCGAAATAATATACAACATAATAGTACTTTATTTTCCAAAATAACATACAACCATTCTGGAGTATAACTCCTCTAAAAGAACATTCGCTTAAATTTATCCCACATGCTGAAGAATTTTCTCGCGAATAAATCTGAAACAATAATTAAATAAGTAATAAGTTGTCAATCATACGGAAACATCATCACTATAAGCGGGTTAAACGGGCAAATTTTCAAAAGAAAAGCATTTTTTTCTCTGCTCATTTACATACATAGACTCACGCCTGTTGCCCGGAGGAGTAGGCAGAGACTACGGAACCATTTGAAACGATCCTGACATACCTCTCTTGCTTCATTCACTCCCATCAAATTTCTCATTTAATGTTTCATATTTTCCTTAAAAAGACTGCTCTAAGACCTGCTCTACTCTCTAGGATCAAATCCTGTGTCGCTTGTGTCTTTACAAACAAAGAACCAACGGACACAAGTACAAATGGTGTCCAAGTAATTTGTGGATCACACAAAGAGTTGTCTCGTATGTGGTCGAACCAATAGCAATCGGCACAGTGTCACGCAGCAAGGCGTATGGTGCAGTATTAAAGCAGTAGCCTCGCTGTTGAGCAGTATGCCGAGTAATTTTCTACTCCCACATTTTGCCTATTCCACAATTTGTCGTGTCTGTGGGGTCTGTCTACGTCTTTTTTGTGTCGGTTGATTGAAAACTCCATCCACCAAAACACAGAATTAATTCCTAGGGAGCAATTTATTATTTATCTATACTTTTTTTATAGAATCATGCCTGTATCCCCGAAGGGGTAGGCAGAGGTGTAATATTACACCCACAGTTCGCCATGAATTTTTAGGTCCCACGTAATAGGGGGCGAGCCTATTGCCGTACCGGGCACATTAAGAGACTCCGTGCTGCTCCTGAGAATTTCCTAACGGAAAAACCCAATAACACTTTGCCCGACCCGGGAATCGAACCCGAGACCCAATCGCACGCGCGCATTTATGCCGCGAGACCAACGAGGCAGACCAAAGAGAGCAATTTTTCTAATAAAAACAAATATTAATAATCTCACCATAACAAGTTTCTTTATAGTTATTGAATTGTTTTCCTTCACATTTGCATCCTTCCTTGTATCTGGGTCTATCTATGGCGTACCCTTCGGTTAGTTGTTTAAATTTCTGCCAGTCACATAAAGGTCCGCAACCATCGATCTCTAAGTACTGTACATCTTCACCTGGACTGCTTATGTACAGTGGCTGGGAAAATGATTAAATAAGCATATGCAGTAAGTATATAATAATAATTTGTTTGCAAAGTGTGCGTGTGAGTTTGCAATGCCGTTCAGTATTCTTTGCGTTAAAGCGTAATTAACATCGAACAGGCCTCATAAACTTTTTTCCTTCTTTCCCTTACACACACGTGTTTGCTTGAGTTTCAGTATTTCAACATTATTATCATCGTCGTGCCAGGGTTATGCCGGTTGAATCTAAGACTTTCGGCTTGGAGTCCGAGGTCCGTTTTTCAGTCTAAAGAGATAAAATATACAGGGTGTAAAAAGACCCTTAACGAAAACTGAAATCCCATGTTGTGCTAATCACTACGAACATTTTTTTACTTCGGCACCAGACCTGGGAAATTACTAGTTCAGGAGATATTGAGGCTCAAAGTTAGTATGGAACTTTTCTATTTAGGTACAAAATCGATGCATTTGCCCCGCCAATTATGTTCTTTAGATGCCTTATGACCCCATGGATAAGTAGGTATTTCAGGGATTGCACGCGCGCTCTTTTAATTGGGGTTTAAAAAATGTCAAAACTTAAAAAAACATCGTTTTCCAGGTATTATTTTTGGTAAGTATGACTTGGCATACGGTAGGCTTTGGCTTGGTGATGGGTCTTGTGACACCCTGTATGTTCTACTCATAGTATGTTATGTACATTAGGTTATAATGCTTTCTCTCATTTCACGATTATCAGAAACTTACAGTTAATATCATTTTATAATATAGGGAGAAAGTTCCGTCTTGCTGACATTTAATATTTCAGAAGCCCAGGTCTTAGGATATTAGAATAATATACCTACTAAACTTAGTTTTTCCAATAACTTACCGCCACTACATATCCACCATTCTTCCTTATTCTCCTCAACTCTAGACCAGCCACAGAGCAATATTTCGGCACACGTTGCCTAGGTATTACTTTAGAACTGGCTAAGAAAGAGAACACATTGAATTTGTGCGTAGAATACAGTCTAAATTTTGGCGTATCGATTCCTCCGATGATGAGGTCTGCACAGTCATGGAAGTCTTTTAAAAGACCACCTGGAAACAGAATTGTAATATGAAATGATTGACTGCTTAGAGTTGTGGCTGAAGCGGCCGCTTTTTCCTTTAATACTGCGCCGAGTGTTATAAGTTCGCTCCTCACTCAAAACAACACTTTATAAGGTACCTTGCCAAATCTGGAAATGGTATTTTTGAATGAAAATAACAAAATAACTGATACAGAGGGCATCTAGATTCAAAGCAAAACCTAACGTCACTTTATCCTCATCAGCGTGCCCCACTGCTAGGCACCGAGCCTCTTACCACTGTGAAAAAAGTAAGGTCATAGTCCACCACGCTGGCCAAATGTGGGTTGAACAACTTCACATATGTCTTTCGTTAACATTATAAACAAATCTCAGACATGCAGGTTTCCTCACGATGTTTTCCTTCACTGTTTAGTAGCCAATAGGGTTGTTTTCAACTAGTCAAATCAAGTACTTTTAATGAAATCTCAAAAACGACCTTTGCCAAGGGTTTTGTATGAAATATGACATAGTGACGTCATGGTGTTTTGCTGTCAAGTAGAATACTTATCTTAATATATAAAATCGTTGCGTTACTGACTGACTGGCAGACACGCTACAGCCGAAACTATTGGGCGCAGGAAGCTGAAATTTGGCATGTATGTTCCTTAGGGATCGTAGGGGTGCACTAAGAAGGGATTTCCCAAAATTCCCACGGGATCGGCCAAAACGGGTAAATTAAAAAAAAATGCAGGCGTAGCTGCTGGCGTCCTCTAGTTATCAATAAATTGACAATAAAAATGTATGTGCATTGTTCTACCTTCCTCCGTCCCCCTCTGTATTATTTTTTGTAATACTCACCTGCTTGCAAAGGCAAATAGTCATCATTGCCCTCCAAGATGTCTAAAACCAGACCCGTGGCTTCCTCCATCTTGTCCCACAATTTTCTTTGAATATCGCATAATGGTATACCCAAATTCAACTGCAAATAAATGGATAATTAAAAATCTAACCTTAGCCTTCGCAGCAACACCGTGAGGCGGTTAACTTCACACAACTACACACGTCCTTTCGCAATACCACGCTTCGTGGGAAACTGGCTTAAAAAGCGAGTCCAAAACACGTGCCTTTAAAAAACAACAAAATTGGCACAGGCACATGTGTGTTCCTTTTGTTAATGGACTAGGTATAATGTATTGGTAGACAGTGTCGTTTTCTTTTTCTATTGTTCTGTGAGAGAGAGTGCCATCGATCACTACTATGTAATTCTCGGCAGCGCCGACCTACCTACTCTCATTTATGAGTTCAGTATACACGCTAGAAGCAGGATAGCCAGGATACTTATAATGTGACAGAAAATTAAGTATCATATAGAAAGAAAATAATAAAGAAAAGTCAGTTATTTGTCACAGACACGAAAAAAGTATAACATATTAAAAAAATCGCATAATATGGATATTTGAATGGTTTGTGGTACCATCATTTTGCAGTTTAGAACTTCAAACGGCACAGATCGCAACAAATATCTTACAATCGATTTGTGAACGACTCATTTCTACTATCTTAATATATAAAATGCTTGCGTTACTGAATTACTGACAGACACGCTACAGCCGAAACTATTGGGCGCAGGAAGCTGAAATTTGGCATGTATGTTCCTTGGGGACCGTAGGGGTGCACTAAGAAGGGATTTCCCGAAATGCCCATGGGATCGGCCAAAAGGGGTGAATTTAAAAAAATGCAGGCGTAGCTGCTGGCGTCCTCTAGTATTCTTTATATTTTTAATTTATTTTGGACACATAAATTTCTCTCCTGCATAGAAATTTTGGCATATCATCCTATTGGGAACTGAAGAATACAAATATTTGTTGAATTTGCGAAAATCATATAGCAGAGGTGAGGCACGCACCTATCCTTACGCCAACTATTACTATGTAGTCAGTTAAATTTAATTTTCAAAATAGTATTCTAGGAGCTATTTCTGATGGATAACATCAATCAGCAAATCTTAGTCTTGGATCTACACCACTGTCCTCATCGAAGAATAATAGCTCGTGTGAGGATTGTACCCACAACACTAGACATTGTGTTAATCATTGAGGTGGCCACTAAGGCCACTATGCCATATTACCTATGTGCAGTCGAATGTCGGCTAAAATCAAGCTGTATCTTACCATTCATACAGTTCTTCAACTTACCTGACAAACCCCAAGATCGTACAATGAATACAGAGCAAGCGGGTGTTCAGATAGATCCATAGGCGTAGAGTCAGACAAGTCCTCAAGCAGTTCACGGTATCTGTCCATCTCGCTTGGACGAGACTTGTACGTTTCGTAAAAGTATTTCTTGTACTTCGGACAGTTCATAAAAGCGACGTGCTGAAATCAAAAGGGTGATGATGATGAAAAGAGCAAGTAACATGTTCATTTGTCTTTCAGGCTAGTTTCACGGTGAACCCGCTGTACTGATTTTGCTATTAGATTTTTGAAAGATTAAAACCTTAAACCTTGTTAACATTTCACTAACAGACCAACAGGCAATATGCCAACATAGCATAAAACTAAAAAGAGATCGAAACGAAATCGAATTTTTTTTATAAAATTGTGTAGATACTAATTTTATTTTATCTATGTATATGTGCCTGTATCACCACCCAATTGAAATAAAGGAAATTGAATTTGAGGTCTCAATACAGCAACTTGCCTTTTCACTTATTTTGTCTTCGTAAAGGACAGCAAGAATACTATTTTCAGTTTAGAGAGTCAGACAAGAAAAGAAATAACATTCATCATCAGCCTTTAACAGTCCACTGCTGGACTAGGCCTCTCCTTTGAAAGGAGGAATTGGCTTTACTATACCACGCTGGCCAAACGGGTTGGTATAGGGTTTGTATTAAGTTTTCCGTCTTTTACAGTTCTGTTTTCTGCATAATATGCTCCCTCTGTCGGCTCTTACGACACCCATGGGATGGTATGGGGTGGTGACATTCCGTATTCTTAATCCGTCACCACACGGACTAAAGAAATAACAGGTAAATCAAATAAAAACTTACCATGCTGTCTTCAATAGGTACTACATTGCAATCGATAGGAACCAACGGTAGATCATCAGACCAGTCATTTTCTTGACTATAAGCTCCAGTAAGCGCTAGTTTAGCCGACGTGATTGTGCGAGTGAAATCGGTAGATTCCACGTATACGTTGTCACTGTTGTAAGACTGAGATAGAAGATCTGCGTAGCGGGAACGGAGATGCTTGCCGAGGGCGAAGCTGCGTGCTTTGCCCACCTGAAATTTGAGGAATTAGTATTATGCTGTTTGAGTTAAGTTTTAAGTCCCTCGCGACTTTGTTTAGGACTTTACATTAAAACTATAACAATATAACAAAAATGTAAACCAAATATAATTGACGCATAACGTTTTATCATTAAAAAAAAATATTCAACCTTGTTACACTGTTTAAAAGAAACAAATTTAGGCGCATATTTCTCATTTTACGTATGTCGATCACTGTCGTGACATCACATAGTTCAAGGCATCTTTTCAAAAATATCTACTGCACAAGGAATAAATTTAAAGACAAAGATTAAGAAAGAAAGACTATACAAACATTTAAAAATCGGAGACAAAGAACTACGAGGTTCAAAACAACAATTACTTAAGACACTAACAACAATTACTTATCTACGCCAGCAAATTATTTCAAATGATGTTTATAATTTTCTCGCTAGCTTTTCTTCTTTTCTTTTCATTCATATGCTATCGGTACAATTGCAATTAAAAATGTGCGACCATACAAACTAACTATTACTATTTATTAACTCCTACTACTACTCTATTCTGAAGGTGTGTAACCTTCAGAATTGGAATATTAAAAATCCTCTCTTAGTAGGCGTCTACAGAAATGTTCAAGCAAGATGTCATATCCCCAGCTTCAAAAGCTCCTTCTTCTTTCAATTTCTTTTTCGAGGAAGAAGGTTCAATAGTTTCACCTCTGTGATAATTTCAGTCAGTTCAAGTGATTTTAATATAATTATGATAATAATGATGATTAATATTACCTGCCTCGTTGGTCTCGCGGCATAAATGTGCGCATGGGGTCTCGGGTTCGATTCCCGGGTCGAGCAAAGTGTTATTGGGTTTTTCCGTTAGGAAATTCTCAGTAGCAGCACGGAGTCTGGTAATGTGCCCGGTACGGCAATAGGCTCGCCCCCTATTACGTGGGACCTAAAAATTCATGGCGAAATGTGGGTGTAATATTACACCTCTGCCTACCCCTTCGGGAATGAAATGAATTTTACAGATTGACTACAAATAAAATAAGTCAACTATACATATTTGATTAGACATTCTATTATTCTAAACTATAAATTTCTGTTTAATTTTAACTAGAACTCAACTTATGAACTTCATAATTTAATTAATATTACGTGTCTCACAATTCTAATTTCAATTAAGTGCTAAACATATTATTAAGTACCATCAAAGTTTTAGTAGGAGAGATTGCCTCGCTCAATATATGAATGAAATCAAGTCTAATAATAAAATATTTGCAATTTTCACAGACTCAAGGTCGGCTACCTAAACCTATTAAAATACTGTATTTTAGTAGGTTTAGTTAGCCAAACTGATTTTGATATTTAATCTTGCAACATCAAGTCTTAGTTGACCAAGAGTTCCTCAACTACTCAGGCAACTGGTCCCACCAGACGCTAAGTAAAATATCTCTGTAATAATTGTAAGTTTTATTTAACATTAAATAAAATATAGGGTGCCTAGGGTTCCCATCAAGAACTTAGGGTCCCAAGCCAACCTCACCTGCAAGTGGTGCACCTGCCGATCAACGGACGAGGCTCTGGCAAACAAAATATCCCGATAAGCGGCAATAGGCTCGCCACCTATTACGTGGAATCAAAACACTGGCGAAAAGTGGGCGTTTAATATGCCTCTGCCTACCCTTTCGGGGAAACAGGCGTGAGTCTATGTATGTATGTGTAAATAAAATATAAACGCACATATTTTGACATTAAGCTTGCCGTTTAAACCATAAATTAGTATCTAGGGGTAGAGAAAAGCGACCAACCTGGGAAAGTTCTCCGTACAGCATAGCTTGGTGTCAACGGACGAATATTTCGTTTTAAACACGAGAAGCATATTGTCGATTAAATACAAAACTGACCTCAGAACCTATTATTTAGCATAATACTACTACTTGAAAGAAGAAATACTTGTTGTAGGTATTTCTTATATTTAAAAACTCAGTTATGCCCAATATATTTTTATTATCTATAGTCATCTAACGTGTCCAACAAATTGTAACATTTTAATGGAAATAAACTCACTTCAGTATCTCTTTACAGGTGCGTTTTTCTAGAAACTTTCTGCCTCGTACCTGTAAACTGTGGAATGATCTGTCGCCTGCGGTTTTTCCGAACCAATACGACCTTCAAACCTTCAAAAAAAGAGCGTATTCCTTTTTAAAAGGCCGGCTACGCACTTGTGACTCCTCTGGTGTTGCGGGTGTCCATGAGCGGCGGTAATCGCTTAACATCAGGCGATCCGTCTGCTCGTTTGCCGCCTATTCCATAAAAAAAAAGGTAAGAAAATGTAATACATACATCAGTCAGTTCTCCGTAACCATATTTTTTACAATTTTCCACCAATTCGTCAGGATCGTTACTAAAATACAACTCAGATTTCATAGGAGTTCTGTCACCATGCCGATTTACCTGTAACAAACGACTTTTGAAAATACTAATGCCCAAATTGCTCAGAGATTTAGAATTTTCATGAATATTTTCAACATTAGGCCTAAAGATGGGCACTTTTGGTGTGTGGTGGGCTAGCCAGCACTAACCAAAAATACTTACTACTTACTGCCGGTTTCAGTATTCGATCTTTTTTTTTTTATTTAAAAGAAAAAAAGTATTCGATCTATCCATGGATTTGGAGATTAGAGATACATGTTTAACATATTTTGTATGGGTCTTATGTCAAATATGTAGGGCTGTTCATAAATAGAGGCGAAAAGCCTGCTAACTATTTGGTGTTAGTGTTTTTTTATACATTGACTAACTTGCACAAACGCCTACTTGTGGTAATTTCGTAAAACTATTTGTTAATCTAGCTGGTAAATTATCTATATGCCAAATTTCATCAAAATCTATTGCGTCTGAGTAACAAGCATGCAAATATCTTGAGACCCATGTCAAAATCTTCTGACCGCCCCAAGAAGCGGAGTGTGAGACAGTAATTGAGGTTTTTCAAGAACAAGAAAATGGAAACGACCCTTTTTTCGATAATACCTCATTTTTTTCAGGGATTACTGACATGTGGGTGTAATATTTACTCCTCTGCCTACCCCTTTGGGGATACATGCGTGAGGCTATAAACAAATAAAAAAAATACGGACTAATTTGTTTCTACACAAAAGCGCTAGATAGCAAAAATACTATAGGTATACCAGAAAAGTCATGACTAAATCCGTGTCGTCGATGCTATAATTATTATCACAGGTATCGCAGCCAGCTAATTCTCGTATACACGTAAACAGTAAAAATGCACATAATTTCAACATGGTTGCCGCAAATCTAACTTGCAAATGATTTACATGCAACGATCATCTTTTTATTAATTTAACTATTAATGCTAGCTAATAGTCACGATTTGCGGGTTTTGTTCAATAAAATTGAATATTATTGTAGTTTGCAACTTCAATTAGTATTGTTTTGTTTATATAATATGTTACTGTTTGGTGGTTTAGGGTTCACCTAACGACAAATGATTTTGAAAGATAATTAATATTGTGTTTTTTTTGTCAGTCGCAAACATGGCATTATCGTTTTATATTTTAAATATCTGTATAAGGTATTGTTGCCTCAATTGTTGTGGCAGTAAATACTTTTTATTTCCTTGAGGCTGCTTATAAACTCCAACACCCAAGTTGGTCACACACTTACATGAAGAGAAAGTGCTTATGGCATCATGGCGAGTGGCATATACCTGAAAACTTAACGCCATAATCTGTTGAAATAAAATACTTACTCCGCTGGCTCAGCGACCCAAAGTGTGTCTTGGCCTCCGATATGAGAGCTCGCCACTTCACTCGATCCTTCGCAGTTACTTGCCAGTCAATGGCTTGAAGCTGCCGAAGGTTAACTACGTCACTCCAGCGATATCTGGGTCGACCAACCGGGCGACGTCCAGTTGGTCAACTGTGATATGCTCTCTTTACGCTGCGATCCTCTCCCATTCTTTCTCGGTGACCTAGCCATCGTAGTTTTTGCGCTTTCGCTTCTCCAATCACGTTGAGTTCAGCCACCAGTTCTTCGATTTCGGCGTTCCTTGTAATTCTCCAACTCCCTTCAGGTCTTTGCACAGGTCCTAGGATCTTTCGAAAGACCCTCCTCTCCGCTATCAGAAGTTTTCCTTCCTCTTTTTGTGTTAGCGTCCAAGCTTCACATCCGTACATTAGTATTGGTCGGATAACGGTTTTGTAGATTCAGATCTTGGTGCTTCTGCTGAGGAGCTTGGAAGCTAGCACTTTATATCCAACGCAACAACCTACGCGTAGGAGATATCGTGTACAAAGGCGTTTCTAAATTTAAATATTAGGGTGTACTGTGACAGATACGAACACAAGAGAAGAGGAAGTAGATATTCGCAACCAAAACGCGCTTCGATGCAGTGCCGCACTCCATAAAGTGAAATAAAATACATTTAACAAGTTTTTTAAACGGCTACAATATTCACATAGCGAGTATTTTCTTCAGTTTACATGAATGTTACACATTGAAATTAAAGTACAGTTTACGGATTTTATCGTGATATATTAGTTTTACTGAGATTAGGCACATTGTTTTATAATCTGACATTTCGATTACTTTACGGAGACCGTGGTCACGGAAGACTGAGTCCCATGACCAAATAAATAATGTAGTTTCTATATACTGAGAATATGTATAATCTCAGTAAAACCAACATATCGCGATAAAATTCGTAAACTGTAGTTTATTTTCAATATTCACATGATAAAGAAATCTGAATCACTAGGTAATTATTGGCTTTCAAAATGGCAGTACATCTAAATTACATAAATGACAGACCAACTTGTCTGGTATGAAGTAACAATTTGACTATTAAAACCACAAGTGAGTTACAATTCTGCGGTTTTTTACAAATGCGATTGCATTTGTAAGATCAAATTACTTTCGATGAAATCAAATTAGCTGCCCGTATGGCGTAACAGTTTCAGCGGCTGCCTCGAAGTTCAAATTTATATGGCGTCGAGTATTGTGAGTTCGATTCCCATACGGGGAACGGATATGACTACACTTTCATATTAATTCGGGGAGAAGGAGTTGGAGCTCGGGGTCCGCTTACCAGTCCAACCAAATTTGACAGAATATTATCTTTTCCACAGAGCAAACCCCGCAACCCAAAGGGATAGTGATATTCCATGGTTTAGACCAATATCAGTTTATCTGAGTGTACTGACTCCCTGTTACCACTGTCAAAGATTTTCATGACAGCTATGACCGTGCTCTCCGAGGCACGCACATAACCTAAAAAAGTCAGTGGTGCGGGCCGTGGATTCGAACCCGATACGAGGGTAGCGGGTTCGAATCCACGGCGCGCACATGGCATGCGTATATGCCGTGCATGGCGTGCATGGCGGTCTGTTGATTTCTGCACTAAGGTATTGCTGTCTGAAAGCACACGTGTCACAGCAACCATAAAAATTCGACAACGGCGCTCTTTGTCAAAAGAGGAAATACGTATTCGGGTGCGTTTCCACAGAAGCGGAGCTGCGCGAAGTTCAGCGGAGTAGAGCCGTGTAAATAGGTAGGTGTTTCCACTAAAGCTGTGCAAATATGGCGGAGCTGTGAAGTGAAAATGAGCTGAACGGGGCTGTGAATACATTTTGTTTTCAGTCAGTACGGCGTCTCAACTACTACTACAAACAAACTCCCGCGCCTGACGTTGCGTTACCCCTCTCAGCCCTGCTCCACCCCGCGCAACTCCGCTCTACCGCGCGCATCCCTGCTCTACACCGCACAGCCCCGCTTCACCCGGCACAGCTCCACTATGCTCGACACCGCTGTGCCCCGCTTATCTCCGCGCACCATACATTTTAATGTAAATCTTCTCAACTCCGCTAACACTGTTTCCACTGAATCGGAGCGGAGATGAGATGTGTAGTTTGAGCAATGTGATTGGTCATTTTTATAAGTCTCTGCTCAGCTCCGCGCAGCTCAGCTTCTGTGGAAACCCAGCCTTCATCATATTAGCCGGAAGACGTCCAGAACCTTTCTACTCCCACGGCCATTGGTTCTTCTGGCTATGTACCCTGCCCACTGCCACTTCAGCTTGACTATTCGAACACAAACAAAACAAAAACAACTATTACCAACGAATAAACAGACATACAAAACAACCAGTTTTTTTAAACACTATTTGCTTCTATTTGATGGTCTGCCGTGACTAATAATGCTAAACGGTAATAAAGTAAGTCCAAGATGTTCATTGTTTGGTCATGTTTATCTCATAAACATAAAACATTTATAATGATCAATAGTAACGCTCTTGCTACACGAACAACGGCATAAAACATAACATAATATACGTATTTATATCTTTCTATTATATATTTGCAATATGGCCCACTGCTGGGCATAGGTCTGCTCATTATGAGAAGGGTTAGACCATAATGGTCCACTACGCTGCCCAATTGCGGGTTAGCAGACTTTACATGTCTTTCAAGAATATTTAAATTTTGCTTTCAAGTTGCAAGGTTATAAATATGAAATTAAGTTGTATTTTTTTTTTATAGACTCACTCCTGTATCCCCGAGGGGGTAGGCAGAGGTGTAATATTACACCCACATTTCGCCATGAATTTTTAAGTCCCACGTAATAAGGGGCGAGCCTATTGCCGTTACCGGGCTCTCACCAGACTCCGAGATGCTACAGAGAATTCGTAGAAACCGAGTAAAACTTTTGCCCGACCCGGGAATCGAACCCGGTACCTCCGATCAGTAGTCGCATACGCTATCCACTGGACTATTCAAATAAATCTGATAATAAAAAGTTATGTGCGTATAACGGAATCATCGCTTGCCAAACAGTGAACCTTCAGGTCTCAGAGTCCTCCATTATATTCTCGGAGGACAGGTGAAGTCTGCAATGCCACACTGTATCATCCTTGTACACTATTGCTTAAGTCTTCACATAGTGAAAGTGTGCCCAGCAGTGGGTCATTTTACAAGCAAGGCTCATACTATAAGTATGATTATTAGAGAATCCTTAAAACCTTGACGATCATAAAAATTAAAAAGAGTGTGATGATAGAAAAAATACGGAGATGCAAGATATACTTACTAATTTTTTTTACTACTTTTTTATAGGTAGTAGAGCCTTGCTGATTTCAGCATGAATGGGCCGGCTCGACCGGGGAAGTACTACCCTCTCACAGAAAATCGACGTAAAGTAACAGTACCTAAACTGTTGCGTTTCGATCGGTGAGTGACAGTGCCGGAGGCCCTATCCCCTATTCCTTCTCCCTCATCCCACTCCTCATCCTATCCCTTTTGCCAACCCCAAGGGGCGGCAACGCACTTGTGACTCCTGTGGTGTTGCTTGTGTCCATGGGCGGCGGTAATTGCTTACCATCAGGCAATCCGTCTGCTCGTTTGCCGCCTATTAACATAAAAAAAAAACTAAGCAATGCTAAAGTTCCTATGTACTTAATATAGTTTAGTATAGTAGTATAATTTAAATTGACGACCATTTGGCGCAGCGGGAGTGTAAGCGACTGCTACGTCGAAGGTCGAGGGTTCGATTCCCGCTCAAGTTAAACATTTTGTGTGCATGAACATGGATGTTTGTCTTGTCTGGGTGTTTCTATGTATAATGTGTATATAGTTTTTACAAAGAAAAAGTATAAATGTATGTCTAACCATTGTCTAGTACCCATAGTACAAGGTCTGCTTAGTATGGGACTAGATGGTGATGTGTGTATGTGGTAGAATATTATTATTATTAAATAAGGTTAGTTTTTATTAGGGTTCCGTGGTAAACTGTAAGGAACCTTTAAAGTCTTATTATTTGGCGTCTACGACAGTCGAAGATTGATTGGTCCTTTTATGTAGCTTACAGGCCAAACTTTATATTTTTGAATATATTAAGTAACAGAAGTCAAACGAGCATCGCCTGATATTAAGCGATTACCGCCGCCCATGGACACGTGCAACTTTAAAGGAGTAATAAGTTAAGTTCTTAACGGTAGTAGAGCCTTGCTGATTTAAGGCGCTGTACCTAGTCAAAATAGGCTTCACAAAACAGTTTTTTAGCCAAATGTATACATTTTAGAGCAGCTAAAAAAATATATGTTAATCTTGATCATATTTATGGGGGGACCATTGTGTTCAAAACACGTTTTCGGTAAGTTTTCTCGATAAAAAAAAAACCATAAAATAACCATTAAAATTGAAATTTTAGCAATTGTAACTGTATTATTTATAAACAAATCTTGATAATTTTAATAACAGTGATGTAATATATAATAATAAAGGGAACTGTTGTTTTTATTTATCGATTGGAATAAGATATTTGTAAGGATTACTGTATTTAATGATAAATAACTCGTTCTGAACGTCCCGTCGTCATCGCGCTTCTCTTTCTTATGTATACAATCCGACAGTGACAGCAACAGCTGAATTCAGTGTACTGTACACAGCGCCTTAAGCATGAATGGGCCGGCTCGACCGGGGAAGTACTGCCCTCTCACAGAAAATCGACGTAAAGTAATAGTACCTAAACTGTTGTGTAAAACTATATACACATTATACATAGAAACACCCAGACAAGACAAACATCCATGTTCATGCACACAAATGTTTGACTTGAGCGGGAAGCGAACCCGCGACCATCGGCGTAGCAGTCGCTTACACTGCCGCTGCGCCAACCGGTCGTCTCAGTCGGTCATTTGGTTGTTAACAAACGTTGTATCAAATATCGCAACGAATATAAGTAAACTGGTTATGTAAACACATCGAAAGGGCCCCTAAATTTAAAAATAAAGGGGTGTTTGACCTTACGTGATCCTTTTATAAAACTTTTATTATAAAATCGGAAATGTACATTTTTGTAAAAAAGTAATCCAAAAATACTTAAAAACTCAGCCCAAAGACGATAGCTTTACTAGCCGTTCGTAATAGTTCGGCAAAGTTAAACAACGCTTATTCAGTTCGTCACTTGGAAGGGTGACCGCGTGTGGCATACACTTAGGGCATGTAGGAGGCCTTCGGGCGATCTGTTAACTTTGACATAAGAGCTGGCCACACTCAAACACGGAAAACACCTGTGGATTCATCATCAGACCAGCTCAATCGTACCATGTTATTGTAGTGTCACGTAACCTACATATGTAAGTATTATATGTATAGGTAAGTTTCATTATGATATAATTACAAAAAGTTATTGCAGTTCAACTTCTTAGATTTTATTAGGTACTTTGTACAACAATAAGTACTATGAATTAACGTTTCTAATACATTCAAATAGCTGTTTAACGATATAATAACGATTAGAATATAGGTAAAGCAGTTAAGTTAGGCGGTTAGTAGGCAGTTCTTATCAAAACCAGGTTTTTGACGTAAATTGGAGCAAGTCATCTAGTGTAATTACTTACTAGTAAAAATATCGGGGGGCACGGCAGTGCCCCCACCTCCTCATCATCCTTTTCTCGAAGCAATTCAGACCATTTTCGACCCCCTATAACTTCGTTGAGGATAAAACTAGAAGCCTGATTTTTTAGTAACCATGCAGACATTGTATAAACATGGTGTATTTCAAATTTCATTTAATTTGAACTAGTAGTTTAAGAATTATAACGAGTCAAAATTCTTAATTTTGTCACTCACTGACCGATCATCAAAAGTCTGAGGCACTTCTAGCAGACATAGAAGCTTCAAATTTATAATACGATTACTGTTTAGTATATGAATCAAGGAAAAATTAAAATATTTTTCAATTTCGGTCTAGTTTTTGAGATACATCAACTGCATAAATAACTTTGTAATCCCATATAAATATAAAGGATTACAAAATTACATTTGCAGTTAGGGCTTTAATTAAGAAAATTCGTTGTTGGTTTACAAGAAGTAGAAGGTACCGGAAAGGACAAAAGTAGACTATCTACAAAAATAAATGATATCCCACAAAAACAATACTTGTCAAAAATACCAAGTCTCGCGACCGTAAACTGTTGTGAGATCCATGTAATACCAAGTCGGTTAATTAAAAATCTTTAATGTTTTAAATAAATATATTGACTTGACAATCGCACTAAACAATCTAATTTATATATGTATTACTTATGAGATATATTGTGTTTTTTTTTTGTGGGATAATAGTTTCTGAATGTGTGCGTGTTGATAATTACAACATTTACAAAACAGGGATAAAAGTTTGGCTATGTACAGAATCGAACAATTTGATGCAATGAAAATCGAACAATTAAATGCAAGGCAATTGGGATTATGAAGAACTCTCAGATATGCAGGTTTTCTCACGGTGTCTGCCTTTACCGTTTAGCCAGCGATAATCATCAATTTGATAAGCACTTTAAACTTCGGCAAGTCAATGGTGTGCAGTGAGGGTTTGGACCAGAGGACCTCAGCGTAGCAACTTATTTGTCTCCCACTTGGGTATTGCTAGACACGTTGTGTTATTTGTACATTTATAAAAGTATTTAAACTTCCTTAGGCGACATCGCGGCAGGCCTAGACTGAGATGGCGCGATGAGCTAGACTTCTTGAAAAGGGTTGGGTTCCAGGAGGGAAAAATACGGTCTTATGGAAGAAGAGTGGGAAGCCTAACGGCCTGGTCACAAGATCGGTCTTAGCGGCGAGCGGCGCGGCAGGGGCGAGCGATTTCGATATAAGTACATGGCGCGCTTTTCTACACCGCGGCGACCGATGTCGCCTCAGAGTAAACGCGCCATGTGCATCGCCTCTGCCGCGCTACTCGCCGCTTAGAACGATCTTGTGACCAGGCCGTTAACCCTGCAGTAGGACCTCACACGCTTTAAATAAAATACTTCCACCTTTTTTATTTCACGTCAGGTTATTTGTATCCGTGTGGTGACGGATTAAGAATACAAAATTTCACTACCTACCCTCCTTTCGGGGGTGTCGTAAACGGCGACTAAGGTAACCGGACGAAGCAAATAATATCTTTGCAAAGAGACGGAAAGAAAACTCGACATCAAACGTTGTACCAACTCCTCTGGCCAGCATGGTTTGTACGCAAATACCGGCTAAGGCCTCGCGGTGGTACTGCGAAACAACTTATGAGAGGCTAATATCCAGCAGTGCACTGTGATAGGCTCTAAGGGAATGCGGGAAAAGAAAGAATTGAAGAATAATAAGCCGAACAGTAGATCGTACATTGGTGTTATATTATAAAATGATGTTACTCAAGTTGTGTGGTGGAAATTCCGTCATTTTTCATACTTCAATATTTCGCTGACAACAAACAAATAATCATCATCATCCTCTTAGCGTTATCCCAGTTTTTAATCTGGGGACCGCTTTCTAGTCTAACCGGATTCGGCTGAATATTAGCTATTCCACGGAGCGACTGCCTGTCTGACCTCCGCAACCCGAAGGGATAGCGATATTCCATGGTTTAGACTAGTGTCAGTTAATTTAGAAGGTACTGACGCCCTGTAACGACTGTCAAAGATCTTCATGACAACCGGGACCGATGGCTTAACGTGCTCTCCGAGGCATGGGACAAGCGACAATACGCACATATCTCCGAAAACTCATTGGTGCGCGCCGTGGATTCGAACCCGAGACCCTCTGCATGGCAGTCTGTTGGTATATTCACATTTAGGATATCAGGTGATAGTCAGTTAATCTGTACATTTCATCATCAGCCTTTAACAGTCCACTGCTGGACTAGGCCTCTCCTTTGAAAGGAGGAATTGGCCTTCAATACCACGCTGGCCAAACGGGTTGGTATAGGGTATGTATCAAGTATTCCTTCTCTTACAGTGCTGTTCTCTGCATAATATGCTCCCTCTGTCGGCTATTACGACACCCATGGGATGATATGGGGTGGTGACAATCCGTATTCTTAATCCGTCACCACACGGATATAATCTGTACATTTATCTGCGTGTTATTAAATGTTCGTTTCCCGTGCTCCAAAGAGTTTTTTTAAGAGCCAACGTTCACGGTAGTAATTATTAATCCTAGTAATTAAATAAGTATGCCGACATCAGGGTTTGCCGCATACTCACATCGGAACAAGGAAAAAAATATCTACATTTGTTCCTAACGTTCATAACCGTTTACTGTCTATTCAAATACTGTTTAGTTGAGATCATCTGCCGCCGTAAGTAATAATAATAAACTTTTGATTTTTAATTATCTACTCAGTAAAGAGTAATCAGCACAAAAAGATCATCAAAATAAATCCACCCGTTTAGAAGAGTTCAATGACACCCATATAGAATAATTACATAGCATATATAATTATTCCATACACATAATGGAAAATATATGTTTTTTAGAGTTCCGTAGTAAACTACAGGGAATCCTTTATTGTTACGCCATGTCCGTCCGTCGCCGTCGGTCTGTCCGTCCGCGGCTTTATGCGGATACCCACTATATCCAAGCACTAAAGGGCTGAAATTTTGCAGGATTATAAATAGTGACTACGCGAATAAAACTGTACAGTAAAATTTTGTTTTGAAAATTAATATTTTGTTTTAAGGCTAGCCAAGGGTCCCATGGTCGTAAATACAAAAGTTACGTTTTATTATTTTTCTATTATGTCGAGTAGGGTATCGTTAGATAGATATTATAAATAGATACACTTAGGTTTTGTCTTAACCGTTTATGGATCCGTTTGCGAAATATTTAGCGAAAACACCGAATTGCAAGGGGTTCCTCTCCTTCCTATCTAATTTTCTCCACCGTAGAATATTGGATGTTTATAAAGTATGTTTTATAGTGACATACATGACTATCTTTCAATGAGAATTATAACGGCTAATTGGGTTTTACTTACATTTGCAAGCGATAAAATTATTATTGTGATCAAGTACTTTTATCCATAAGACACACGGCTACTACGGAACCCTACATTGTGCATGGCTCGACACGCACTTGGCCGGTTTTTTACACAGTAAAGAGCAAATGCGGGCAAAAACCTGTGTTTTCCTTAGATTTTACACATTGGGAAAATATGAAATGCATTTTGGATGCACATTGAAATATAAAAAATGCAGTGTTTGTTTTTTACACGATTTCCTTGAAACAGGTAAGTCCCATTACGTATGCCAAACGCGAACTACCTATGTTTTGAAACTCGACCAAAATACCTAGTTGTAGGTCTCCTTTCACAATGTTTTTTATGTTTTCGGAGTCATACGAACAGATGGCTTGAGATGTATCAAAGCACAATCCCCTTTTGCTATTTGTCTACTGCGTCCAGAAAACTTTAAGGTAGTATTTAAACGAGTGATTGTAAATTAAAGTTTTGAGTGACAAAAATAATTAATTTGGGTTATAGAATTACTAAGTGAGCGACTGACTGCGAGTGATGAGAGTCAGAACAGCAACTTACAAACATAATTTGATTTACTTATAATACAAAATGAGAAGCTTCATAATATTTGAGCAACCTAATATTTTTTGAGTGCCAACGTTACGTCCTGCATTTTTTTCAATATTTGACAGATGATTTATTTATGCTGAGCGGCATTTTATCCTAAATGAAGTGTTTCGTATCAGAATAACCACATTGCAAAATATTATAATGAGCAAAGTAATATGAACTCACATTTTTATGAAAATTGTCTAATGAAATTACTATTTGAAGAAACAAGCCAAAGAAATTTAATTATAATTAAATGAAACAATGCATTCCGAAAAACAAAGCAATAATTATGCATTAACTTAAATCAAATGAACAAAAAAAAATAAGGCGCTTCAGTGTTTTAAGCCAAGTTGACGATTTTTGGGTACAGGGTCACAAGAAAACCTAACATAACCTATTAAGTTTCCCGAGTGAACAAGATTATTTTCATAAATAAATATTGATAAATTTTCGAAATGAAGGTTGGCAATATTGAAGTCGCCTTTTCTGTATTTCTAGTCGCTCACCTAGTAATTTAGTCGCACAGTTAGAATTTTAATTTCTGAAATGGATTAATCACAACCCGCTTTTAGTACGCTCGTTCTAGATTTTATTACTAATCAATATTCGTTTTTAGTTTAGTAAATTTTTCGCTTACTCAATTTCATGCCACTCAAGTTATTAAAACAGCTCATCATCAGTCGCTTAGTTTCTTTTTATTCGCTCGTTTTATAATTTCCCAAACTTTAATTACCGTTATCAACACACAATTTACATAGGCACGCTTATCTATTCTTAAACAAAGCACGATGATTCGCGACCATATCGACCATAAACAAGGCTCGTGAAACAGTAAATCATCATCATTAGGATGATTTCAAGAGGCTTGTTTATAAATCTGTCCCACTGTTGGGCACAGACCTCTTCTCATTGTGAGAAGGATTAGTCCCTAGTCACATGTCTTTTGAGAACTTTGTGGAGAACTCTCAGACATGCAACTTTCAATGGCCTTTCAACTTATCCCACCCTCTCCTTTCCTATCCCGAACAACACGTGCCGGTTTAAGGTGCCACGCTTACACGGTAGAACAGATACCGTCACGTACGAAAAGGTTCAGTACATCTTATCTTTGCCGTACCATAAAGATGTGGAACTCACTGCCAGCTCACGTGTTTCCTTCCTCCCTTGATCCTGGGTCCTTTAAGCGGGGCGTGAAAAAGCATCTCTCAAGGCCGTCAAAGTGAGGGCCGCCATGTCACATTGCTTAACCAGCAATTGAGGATGGTGGTCTTCACAATAGGACTTCACTGTCAGCTTACCATCAGGCAGCGTGAAGTCAATTTGACAGGTTTTTTTAATAAAAACAAATGCAAGGATTCCCCAAGGTGCTTTCCTTCACCGTTTAGTAAAATAATTAACAATTTAGTACGCATTTCCCTTCGATAAGCCAGTGGGTTAAACTCGAGACTCTCTGCGTAGCAGTCTATTACCATTTACTAGGCTTTTTTTATTTTTTTTTCTTATAGAAATAGGCGGCAAACGAGCAGACAGATCGCCTGATGGTAAACAATTACCGCCGCCCATGGACATAAGCAACACCACAGGAGTTACAAGTGCGTTGCCGCCCCTTGGGATTGGGAAAAGGGATAGGATAAGGAGTGGGACGAGGGAGAAGGAATAGGGGATACGGCCTCCGGAACTCTCGATATATCGCTGCCTTTGCAGAAATATCGGCATCGCCTACCAACATTTATGTATACTTACACTCATGTATACATAAATGTATATGCCGATAAAAACTTTAATTATACTGGGTCTACACTATCAAACAATTTGTTTTAGTTTATTGCAAACACTTAATGCAACGTAATTATTTTGTTGGTATGTACACATGTCATTGAACTTTGTAAAACAGCTGTATTTATTTCTATAGTTTGTCTGTCTTGCCTATGCAGGAAAACTGTGAAATAACCTACCATCGTATTTTTCTTGCAAAAAGTATTTTGTCTGCACACTCATAGAAAAAAATTAACGGTGCCTCAGGCCTAACAAAGTTTTAAACGTATTATTTGTTTTTAGTACACGTGAGGAATAATTATTTATTCAATATAATTATTCTGTACGTATTCATGTCATTGACCTTCTCCTAAACGACTGGTTAAATTTTATTTTGTGCAGTATGCTTAGCTCATCATATACTCAGTTTGCGAAGGTAAAGTCTGAAGTCCAATTTGCGTTCAAAATGCAGTTTCGATCTAGCTTCGGTGTCACATTTCTTTTTTACTAGACATCGCCAGCGGCTTCACCCGCGTCAATTATACATAGATATAAAACTTCCTCTCGGATTTTTTTTTAATTGAATCATTCTATCTAGATATTAAAAAAAAAACGTATTAAAAGCCGTTGCGTAGTTTTTAAGATTTACGCATACATAGGAACAGACAGACAGAACACAGACATTATTTTATACTATGTAGTGATATTCATGAATAGTCATGAAAGGTATTACTGAAATGTTACATATTTGGGCTTCGCGTGCTTTCGTCAGGAAACGCATTTGTTTTTTTTTTATACATATCTAGATGGGGTTAAGGGGAACGACCAATAGTCCGCACCTGGGGGCTTATTCACTAAGACCACTGAAATACCATGCTCAAGACGTGTGTCGTCGTGACGTGCACTAGACGTAAACGTGATTCAGTGACGTGACGTACAACGACAATCAAAATATTGTATTCAGTATGACATACGATACCTTATCTATTCCTAGTTATCAATTTCACAACATTCGTTCATAAATCTTAATGCTGGTTTTGCCAGCTCAATTTCGATTTTATAAACATTATTTTACTAACTTATAATTTTCACTATATGCTACAGTACAAATAAAAAAGGGTAATAAAACTTAAATTATATTATTTTAGTTTAATTTCGCCAGGAACAATCACAAAATAAAAAAATTATTTCACCTTTTGTACTTAAGTAAATTTTGACATTGATGACAGCTGCAGTCGCGCCACAATATAAAAAAATATATAAGTGCGGTTAGTGCGACAAATAGCCCAATTCAAACAGTATCTTATAAATCATAATGGATTTATTATATCCGAAGACGAGTGAGACGCTGGCGCCAGCGACAGGCGTCAATTTTCATTATACATAATATTTAATGAAATAACTTTGACACGGACACTGGTAATTAAAAAGGCAAATAAACTTAGTATTTTACCACTAACGGACACTGAAAACAATATAAAACAAATAAACTTAGTAATTATTTAACCACTATCGTTTTACAATAAACGCGTTACGTGCATGTTACGTGACCTCTGTAGCTCACGGAATTTTGACAACTAAAACCGCCTCCGAAACGTGCGCCACCGTGCTCGTCAAACTTGAAGTTGGCGTCGTTAAAAATAAAGTCAGCGACAGCCACTTTTCATATATTTTACTTCCGTAGCGAGTGGCCGCCACCGGCCACACGTGTGCGTCTATACAAAATATATAAAACAAGTGTGTTAAATGGCTGTCGCTGGCCACCAGTGGCTGTGGTCGGCGGCCCGTTTGCGCCGACCCTTAAAGATGTCGCGCGCGTCCGTTTGCAAAACCACGCACCATGGGAAGCAGGCTTTATTAAGCTACACACTAACATGAAAGTATGAACTATGGGTACAAATGACAAAGGCAAAGTTTAAACGTACTTATCTAATACATAAATCGGTAACAACCTAAGATTTGAAAGCAATATTGTTTTCTTAGAAATACGAAAGGCAAATAATAAAAAAAAATTAAAAATCAGTTTCTAAGGGCCCTTTCGGATGAAATTTTATTAGGCATTGAACCTTGGAAAGGTATTTTTTTACGTTTAACAAGTATTTTGAATGCCCTCGGATGACGTCAAGGAAAGGGCAAACTCGTTTTTAAAAAGGCCGCAATGACATAAGATTTAAATTTACTTTTAGTTCAGTAGTGTCTTGGACATATTATGTACTCGTAATTTATCAGTGCAAGGCGAAGGCGTCTCAAAATGTATTTTTTTTTGTAAAACCAGTGTGGGTCGTAAATACATCTGAGAAGAATAAACTAGAAATTCAACCAAGGGAAACCATTTTATTTTCACCGGTGATATGGGCTAAATCATACTAGACATGGGCTGCAGTAATAACACATTTTATAAGCATTCTCCCCACTTTCCAATAAGTTTATATTAAATTACCCGATAGAAAATATAAATATACTGATTATTTTTTAAGTTGTGGTAAGACAAAATACTATTAGATTGTCTGTTTAAGTTACTATGGACTAGACAGCCCTCAAAAGTACATATAGATAATAGTACTTGGCTCGTCGAACCCAATGGTTTTTGAAACTAATGTAGGGTATCCTTCGATCAAACTCTGAAAATCCTCTATCGGATAGCTCTGCATGATACACTGCGGTCCCGAAAACCTTAACTTGCCACTAGGGACCGCAAACATACATTGTATGCTATCTGAATGACCCATTTACGCAATAAATGAGTTTGTGTATTTTTTTAATAAAACACATATTTTAAATGTATAAATATTTTCTGACAGTTTGCAGTTTGTTAATCGCAAATGCTGTCGTAGGTCTCAATCAAGCACAGGGTCATAGCAAATGGAAAAGCCTGCCCCAACGTTCTCGGTGAGTGCCTCCATCATTGAGAACCGATTGAGGAACCTCTTCCTCAAATCAGTAAGGTGGCTAGAGTGCAAGTAAGATCTGACTCCAGTAAATTAAAGATTGTGTAAAAGGAACTCCTTTCTTTTTAGAGATCTACCGCAATAGTTACAAATCCTATGTCATTAGAAACTGTACAATTAAGGGATTTGTGGAGCACGCAATTTATTGCCTAGTGAAGGATCAAACTCAGGACACACGGCGCAGTGCTAAACGGTTAGACGACAATTCAAATCACTACACCACTCTCTCCACAGATCATGCCATCATTTGTAATTTGATGCAATCTTACGAACCTCCTAACTGACGCAAGGCAACTTACCAACACCCCCATAGCATACGCGGAAACTGCGCTCTACTTAGGGACCAAATTCTCCTAACGTAAGTGGTCGAAACTAGCGAAATCTGGACGTGAACTACAACCTTTTTGGAACAAACACGCGCCTCATAGCACAAGTGTGATCACGTCAAATTAACAATCTTATCATCCGATTGTCTGTATACATAGCGCCGGCGCGTGCGCAACTGTCAGTCCGACTACAGCGTGCGTTCAGACAACATTGTAGACTGTAGTTTTAGTTTAGTGCAAGGAAATAAGGTGAGTCTGTTTATACTATTAAGGTTCTATTTACCCGACTGCGTTGCGTAAGTGTTGAGTAATTTGGGGTTTGCTAGGTCGCTAGTTTTATCGTGATTGGGTTGGTAAATTGTTTGGAAATTAAGAGGTGTAAGATAAAATGTATTCGCTGAAAACTCGTGTAATTTGTTTCGTGTGTATCATTGTACCGTTTGTTTCCTTGTGTGAATGAAGTGCATAAGGATAAGAATCTTTATTTGAAAATAACTTACATTTTGAGACAACATCCGCAAAAAATTAATGGATCTTTCTGTGATATTTATTTTCTTATGTGCATATTTAAATCACTTATAATTGGTACTCGTGCAATTAAAACTACATATATTAAAACTAAAATACTTCTTTATCATTCAGCGGCGTTTAAGACCCATGAAAATTACGAAAGTAAAGTACAAACTAATTAAATTAAATGTAACACTTACATACATACATAGACTCACGCCTGTTATCCGAAGGGGTAGGCAGAAGCATATAAACGCCCAGTTTTCGCCAGTGTTTTGATCCCACGTTATAGGTGGCGAGCCTATTGCCGCTCATCGGGATATTTTGTTTGCCAGAGCCTCGTCCGTTGATCGGCAGGTGCACCACTTGCAGGTGAGGTTGACTTGGGACCCTAAGTTCTTGACGGGAATCCTATGCACCTTATGTTATATATGTAACACTTATGTACATTAATGTCTGAAAATAAAGACGTTCAAGTAAAATTTAAATGATAAACAGATTTTCGAGTAGTAGGTTCATTTGAATACACATATTCTGAAAAATAATTATTAGAACGAACGTTAATGACCACGAAAATTTACATTCCTACATAGTAAATAATATTAGCATTGAACACGTACTACTTTTAGTTAGAATTACGATAAAAATAGTTTAAATGCTTTATGCTAACACCCTACTTATTATTGTTAATATCTATACACATAAATAAAATTGGAGTGTCTTTTTGTAATATTAAAATAACCACTATTTACTAAATGCGTACGGATGTATACACGGCACATATACCGAAATGACATTTTTTACTATTTTTGTCTGTCTGTCTGTCTGTTTGTTCTCGCTAATCTCTGGAACAGCAAGACCGATTTTGACGGGACTTTCACTGGCGGATAGCTGATGTACCAAGGAGTAACTTAGGCTATAAATTAACCGGGTACGCGAAGTAGTTCCCTCAGGACGCGGATGAAACCGCGAGAAACAGCTAGTCTGTATTTATAAAATGTTTGCGTTACTGGGTGACTGACAGACAAGCTACAGCCGAAACTATTGAAGGGACACGAAGCTAAAATTTGGCATGTATGTTCCTTTGGGACCACATTAAGTAGGGATTACACGAAATTTCCACGTGGTTGAGCAGAATCAGTTGAAGTATAATGTGCTGCGCTGCGCGCATCCTGTTGTCTAATACTAATATATAAAGCTGAAGAGTTGTTTGTTTGGTTGAACGCGCTAATCTCAGGAACTACTGGTCCGATTTGAAAAAATCTTTCAGTATTAGATAGCCCATTTATCGAGGATGGCTATAGGCTATAATAACTTCACGCTATGAGCCACGGGAGCGGAGCAGTAGCCTTAAACAGCGCGGGTGTAACCGCGGGCTCATCTTGTATGATATAAATTTGCAAGCAAGCAATTATATTTTTTGCCTGTCTTCGAGTAATTTTTGCTAGACTAGACGTTTAGTTAAAATACATTTATTTACAATGCTGAGAACACAAATTCAAATTGTATAAATTAATTCAGCTGCAAGTATCTATGTCTTCTTAGAGGTTCAAACCATTGCATCGCCATTAGAACTAGTCCGAGTGTTGTGGGTTCGATTCCATACAGGACAGTACATTGTGTGGTAAATTATAACAATATATTAAAAAGATACTAATATTATTAAAATTAGGAGTTTGTGTGGTTGAACGCGCTAACCTCAGGAACAAGCTTCAATTTAAATAATTATTTTTGTGTTCAATTGTCCCTTTAACGGTTAACCGAATATGAGCCGCGGTTACATTCGGCTCAGCTATCATAATCATATAAGCAGACTAGGGGACGGCCGCAGCTACGCCCGCACATTTTGTTAATTGACCTGTTTTGCCCGATCTCGTGGGTATTTCGAAAAATCCCTTCTTAGTGCACCCCTACAATCCCCAAGGAACATACATGCCAAATTTCAGCTTGCGTCCAATAGTTTTGGCTGTGGTTTGTCTGTCAGTCAGTCAGTAACGCAAGGATTTTATATATACAGATATGATTTGGATTAAATTTGATTACACTGATGGCATAATGGTTTGACTCCTTGCCGCTTGCCATTGCGCCGACTGGCGCAGGTTCGATCCCATGGACAAAACTTTGTGTGAATCACAAGTTGTTGTCTCGAATTTAGGTTTTTTTATTTATTTTTTATTAATAGACTCACGCCTGCATCCCCGAAGGGGTAGGCAGAGGTGATACTACACGCACATTTCACCATGAACTTTAGGTCCCACGTAATAGGGGCGAGCCTATTGCCGTTACCGGGCACATTAGACTCCGTGCTGCTACTGAGAATTCGAATTCGTAAATCTTCACTATAGAGGGTTACTTAATATTTTACACCGAAGGGGTAAAATTAAAGCTCAATTTGAAATCGACTATTTTGTTTTCTCTATTCTATAAACTATAGTCTCACGCCTTTTATCCCCGAAGGGGTAGCTAGAGGTGTAATATTACACCCACATTACCTACGTTATGAATTTTTGATCCCACGTAATAGGGGGCGAGCCTATTGCCGTTACCGAGTACATCACCAGGCTCCGTGCTGCTACTGAGAATTCGGAAAAACCCAGCAACACTTTTGCACGACCCTGGAATCGAACCCGGGACCTCCGATCAGCAGTCGCATACGCTATCCACTGGAGCACGGAGGCAGTCTATAAACTAAGTTTTTATTTATCCGGAACTGATCTAACAGTGTTAAAACTGGTCCTCAGTATAATATTAGTTATTTCGTTAATACTAAGTATATCACCAGATTCTAAAATACCTGTACCGTAATGTCAGTGTATTGACTAGCATGATGTTTCATACAAATTACATAAACCTTGGACGCGAGAATGGTTAATAGCATCACAATGGAGCATTGTCACGCCATGGCAAATACGACTAAATAGCAATATAACTGATGAAACGAGTAATTCGGTAAATCAACTTAATAGTTATAACGAAAATGTAAACTTTTTTTTATACATAGACAACTTCCGCACAACTCCCGCCCTAGGAATAAATCCAGTGTCGCGGGGGACTTTACAAACATACAACCAACGGACACAATGAACACCCAGACTCGAAACAACAATTTATGAATCACACAAAGTGTTGTCTCGTGTGGGAATCGTACTCACGTCACTCGGCGCAGTGTCAAACGGCGAGGCGGCCGCTTAAACCACCATGCCAACCGTGCAGTCATCATCATCATCAGCCTTTAAAAGTCCACTGCTGCACTAGGCCTTTCCTTTGAAAGGAGGACTTGGCCTACTATACCACGCTGGCCAAACGGGTTGGTATAGGGTTTGTATCAAGTTTTCCTTCTCTTACAATGCTGTTCTCTGCATAATATGCTCCCTCTGTCGGCTCTTACGACACCCATGGGATGATATGGGGTGGTGTCATTCCGTATTCTTAATCCGTCACTACACGGTCCGTACAGTCATACTCCTCTATAATACAGGATATTGTCAAAAAATAGTCGTTTTAAACAGATATGTTTGTTTATGCAATTATATGCCATTACGTTGTTGCCTACATTTAGGTATAACTTAAGGACGATTCAAAATTTGAATGTAAACACAGGTTTAACTTCCAAACGAACGTGCTTAAATTATGCAGTAGTTTAATTATACAGAAATTAAGCATTGTTATTATCCTTAATTCCTAGAAACGAGTAATTTTATTGCATTATTACCTCCTAATTGAACATTATCAAATATGTGTTATATCCCAATCCCATACGGTATATCGAATTACCCTTGAACGATATAACTGTCTACAGAAAGCATGGTTCACCGACGAACGATAATAAGAAAAAACTATTAGTCGATACCATTATTTAGCGACAGCACGTTTCGCCGAATAACGCTACAAAGAATGAATGGTTGGCAGATACCAAGATTTGCCGATGTCATGGTTCGCCGCAACACGCTGGAACTAAATAATCCTTTACCGATAGCAATTTGCATCGAAAGCAACTTTTTATGTGTAGGTACTAATATATTATGTTAGGTTTTTTACGATCCCGCACAAAATAGGAGCCCTGCGAAGCAGGGCTCCGTCTACTTAGCTTATTGGGCGACTAGGCACTAAAGACAATACTATAGAAACTAAAGACAATTAATTTGGATCGGCGGCGGCGATGTAAGAAAAGGTGCTTTCGATGTAAATTGCTATCGGTAAAGGATTATTTAGTTCCAGCGTGTTGCGGCGAACCATGACATCGGCAAATCTTGGTATCGGCCAACCATTCATTCTTTGTAGCGTTATTCGGCGAAACGTGCTGTCGCTAAATAATGGTATCGACTAATGGTTTTTTCTTATTACCGTTCGTCGGTAAACCATGCTTTCTGTAGACAGTTATATCGTTCAAAGGTAATTCGATATACCGAACGGGACTCGTTATATCCAAAGATTTACACGCTTCATCTGATCCTAAACTAGGCAGCACCTTCTACTACGGTAACCAGTTAACCGAAAATACTTAAGTATATGTTCCGAAAAACGTAAAATTATAGAAAAATCACACCCAGACATAGAACCAAAAAGATCATACTCAGCAGCCAAAGAATTGTTCTGGGTGGAATTGCAACCCCCGACCCCCGCCTTAGTAGGGTCACTAACTACTAGACCAATAGATCAGGAAGAAACATTCTATCCGAACATGTAAAATAACTACAGATGCTTACAATACAGAAATTAAAAATTAGTAAATGTTGTTGACTCAAAGCACGTTGAACTATGAAAAATAAAGGTATAATTACCGTGAACTAATTAAAAAAAAATTATTGGATTATCATCATCATCCTCCTAGCGTTATCCCAGTTTCAACCCGGGATCTGCTTACTAGTCTAACCGGATTTGGCTGAATATTAGCTTTTCCACGGAGCGACTGCCTGTCTCACCTCCGCATTCCGAAGGGATAGCGATTTTCCATGGTTTAGACTAGTGTCAGTTTATTTACAAGGTACTACGACTGTCAAAGATTTTCATGACAACCAGCTTAACGTGCTCTCCGAGGCACGGAGCAAGCGATAATTAACAATTCAATACGCACATAACTCCGAAAAGTTATTGGTGCGCGCCGTGGATTCGAATCCGATACCCTCTGCATAGCAGTCTGTTGGTATCTCCACTAGGCTATTGCTGCCCTGATTAATTTGATTATCATATAACCTTCTATTTAAAAGAAATGTATAGTAATAGATTCTAACCGCAGCTTCGCCCGCGTCGCATTGGTCATCGTAACAAAAGGTAGCCTTTGAGGTGTCCGGATGTATAATTTGTATAAACTATATTAGGAACTACAGAGTTTCAACAAAATCTGTTTAGCAGTTTTTGCATGAAAGAGAAAATCATCAAACCCACAAACTTTCGCGTTTATAATAGTTAAGGGCTTCTAATCGAGCATGGTAAATTAATAGTTGCTTTTAAACAGTTAGATGTTTGAGGAAAAAATTGTTGACTCAAATCCCACTAAACTAAAACATGTTAATAATGACCCTTGATTGACAGAAACGATTATAAATTGGTTTATTACCTCCTAATTGTGAAGCATGTGGTAAAACTGGTCTGATAACTAATTGGTTAATTATGTGTTAAAATATTACGTTAAATGTACCTTCAAGGGCGTATTCATTATATGAATTATAATACACTAGAGGACGCCAGCAGCTACTACTTTTTTAAATTTACCCGTTTTGGCCGATTCCGTGAGAATTTCGGGAAATCCCTTCTTAGTGCACCCCTACGATTCCCAAGGAACTTACATGCCAAATTTCAGCTTCCTGCGCCCAATAGTTTCGGCTGTAGCGTGTCTGTCAGTCAGTCAGTAACGCAAGGATTTTATATATTAAGATAATGTAACTATAGTCTTGAATATACTGATCGACGGAATATCGCCAAAGTTGCGAAGGTAAGACGGCAGTCGCTCTGTTAAAAAGCTAAATATTTTAGGAAATCTGGCTCTTTACTGTGACACGAGGCACGTGCCTGGGCCTTCGTCCTTTTTTTTTTCTCGCTGTGGAAATGCATTTACGCAGGATGAAAAGCGGGGGTATGTGGGACTCGACGGCTGGCTGGAGTGCAAGGCCATAATACCCACTAAAACCACAGCGCATACGTCCACGCCATTTTGGGGCGCCAGTGGGTCGCGTTAGCATTCTACCCTGGCACCCCAGCGGATAGCCCGAAGGCCACAACCTATTGGCGACGGATGAAAGTGTTGGGCTCCGCGCCAACACACCCAGCGGCCGCAGAGGATAGGGAGCACGGCAATGTGTCAACACCGCATCTCCTCTTCCTCTGCGGCCCCACCGCAACGCATCGAATGGTGCGCCCGCATTTGGTTGCGGGAGATAGGGCGCGCGGCAACGCAACACCGACACGTCTCTCCTCCCGCGATCACACTCAACTGCGAGGGACAGACAGAACTGTGCCCCGCACCCGCACCATTGGACGTATCCTGCGCAGGCCCCCTCCAAGCCCACGCGAAGCGTCCACTCCCGGGATCCCGCTTAGCTTCACCGTGGGTGTCCAACCCTCGGTGACTGAGCCCCCCTACCACGACAAGATGGAGATCCCACAGGGGGGTCCCCTTCATCCTAAGGAGGGCCTTGACAGTACAATTAACATAATTTACGTATTAATTCATTTGGTTTTACCAACAGTTTTTATAATGTTAACTATCCATATATATGGTAACTAAAATAGGAGCAAAAAATAGAAGTATGCTGAACGGAACTGGTGAGCAGTGGAACATTATGACGATAATTATGAAAAATAAACTTCATTAAAAAAATAGATACTAACTTATATTTATTTGTTTATTTACTTATAGACTCACGCCTGTATCCCCGAGGGGGTAGGCAGAGGTGTAGTATTACACCCACATATCGCCATGAATTTTTAGGTCCCACGTAATAGGGGGCGAGCCTATTGCCGTCACCGGGCACATCACCAGACTCCGTGGCTCCGTGCTGATACTGAGAATTCGGAAAAACCCAGTAACACTTTTGCCCGACTCGGGAATCGAACCCGAGAACTCCGATCAGCAGTCGCATACGCTATCCACTGGACCACGGAGGCAGTCCTAGTCCTATACTAACTTATCTAATACTAATATATAAAGCTGAAAAGTTTGTTTGTTTGGTTGAACGCGCTAATCTCAGGAACTACTGGTGAGTAGCCTTAAATAACGCGGGTGTAATCGCGGGCTCATCCATCAGAAGATAAACCTATAGATACTGGTAGCTAAGTTTGCTTCAGAAGCAGAACCGCTAAATAAACTGCTGGTCCACCACGTAAGCCACTTATGGTTTGGCAGACTTCATATCAAAAATATTATGGAGAACCCTTTCTTTCAAAAAACTTACCTCACCGTTTAATAAGCAATAATTAATAATTTACATAACTTCGTAAAGTCTCTAGTCCGGTTTCAACTCTTTGCATTGCTATAATTATATTGGTTTCTTCACTAGGATATCGTTACAAAAATGCCGAAATAATTATCGCAATACTTCACTTCACAACAAACCTTAGGAAGACAATTAAGAAATTCAATTCGATTCGAGATTGACTGGACACAGTAAAAAATGTACTCAATACATCTAAATAATAAATTGCTGATTGATTTCTACCTGTGATCGGGGAACGTGTTTAATTTGTTTATTTATTTATGTTATGAACTGTAAAATCAAGCGCGAACTGTTTGGTATAACAACCCTGTGATCTTTATTGTATATCATCATAATTATGTAAAAAGACTTGTCCTTAACTACTATTTGTAGCGCTCATAGCGAGACTTGGCTTGCCGTTCGTAACAGATCGGCAAAGTTAAGCAACGCTTGCACAGGTCGCCACTTGGATGGGTGACCGTGTGTGGCATTTTCATCTGAGCGTTACCGTGCTTCGGAGGGCACGTAAAGCTTTCGGTCCCGGCTCTTGTCTAAGGATAAGGGTCGTTAGGCCATGTCGGAGGCCTTTGGGCGATCTGAAAACTCCGACACCAGAGTTGGCCACACACTCACACGAAAAACAAAACAAAAAAAACTACTATTTGAACGTTTCTGAAATCCCCTGCAACACAGCATTGACTGACAGAGCAGGAACTGCCTTAAAACTAAGACCATTTAGAAAATAAAGACACAGTACAACCAATATTGCAATGAAACCAGAAGAGGAAGATCTTACTTGCAACATAAGCCTTACTGTATGAACTTTTTTATTCGATCTAAGAATCAAATAAGGAAGAGCTATGGTCTATCATGCAACACCTTGTGTAACAAACCTTGTATACCGGTTCTACCGGTTATAGGGTTTTTGAGAAAAACAAACAAACACTAATAAATACATTTCCTCGTTTACTTTACGGTCACTTTGAGATAAGATATCTTTTTATGTTCTGTAAAAAGAGGGTGATAAAAAATTAACTAAATTGAATACTCAATGTTAAAAAAGATATGAAGTGCATTAAAAGATTACACTGAACACGACCTTTGTTATGATAGCAGTTTAATCTCAACCAAGACAAAATAGTACAGCAATAAGATTTTAAGCAAAATAACTTGTATGAAGGTATAAGGAAAATAAATTATAAAAGCTGCCTCCGTGGTCCAGTGACTGCTACCGAAGTCCAGTGGATTGCGTATGCGTCAGCTGATGGGGAAGTCCCGGGTTCATTTACCGGGTCGGAAGCGTTACTGAGTTTTGCCGAATTCGCAGTAGCAGCACGGAGTCTAGCAATGTGTCCAATAACGGCAATAGGGTAGCCACCTATTACGTGGGACCTGAAATTCAACATGGCGAAATGTGGGTGAAATTAATTATACCTCTGACTTCCCCCTCCGGGGAGACAGGCGTGCGTCTATAAAAAGAAAATTAAAACTAACAAACAAAAAACGCATGAAAAGTCACATAAAAATAAAATAAGCAATGCTCTCAACTGCAACAAGGTTACTGAATCAATACCAGAAACCGTCAGTGTGATTTATTTAAAATTGTGGTGTGACGAACTATGACATTGATAACACGATTTCTACAAAAAAATTAAACAGAGTCATCATGAGTGAAAATTAAAAGGAAACTGCCTCAGTTTTAACCAACTTAGCAAACGGATGGAGGTTCTCATTTAGATCGCATTTAAAATAATATATAAAAATGTAGGTTTAAATTGTCTTTTTGGTTATATACATATACATATCTTTGTACTTTGACTGCCTCCGTGGTCCAGTGGATAGCGTATGCGACAACTGATCGGAGGTCCCGGTTTCGATTCCCGGGTCGGGCAAATGTGTTACTGGGTTTTTCCGAATTCTCAGTAGCAGCTCGGAGTCTGGTGATGTGCCCGGTACGCCAACAGGCTCGCCCCCTATTACGTGGGACTTAAAAAATCATGGCGAAATGTGGGTGTAATATTACAACTCTGCCTACCCCTTCGGGGATATTGGCGTGAGTCTATAATAAAATAATAATAACACGTACATACACATATTTGTTAATTTTTACATCAAACTCCGCTGTTTTTGAGCTGATTTCAATTTACTTTTCATTTGATATAGATTTGGTCGCTTAGAATGTTTATGGTATTATATATATAGTTTATGTAACATAAAAAGTCTATGGGTAAGATTATATTTGATACATTCTGCTCTTGACAACAATTTACTATGAACTTTACCCCTCTCCCCTTTAACCAATTAGTTCGAGACAAACCTGCTTACACTTCCATGTGTTTACAAATTACCTTGTTTGATAATATTACCAAGTATTCGCCGTCAAAGGAACAAACAATAATCGCGTGCCGCAAACAATTTCCAACTGTAAGTGGTGAATGTTTAGATAATGGTATAATTATCAATTCTTTCAGAAATTTGTACAATTTTACATTATCTGTAATTCTGTATATAAAAAATTCTTATTTACACCTCTAACTACCCCTCCGGGAGTATTCCCGCCTGTATAGGCGTGAGACTATAAATAAATAAATAAAAATTCTTCCGTTACCGACTGTCTGATAAACAACGCACAGACGAAACTACTGGGCGTAAGAAGCTGAAATTTGGCTTGTTTGTTCCTTGGGGACCCTGGTAGTGCATTAAGAAGGTATTGGTAGTAGAGCCTTGCTGATTTCAACATGAATGGGCCGGCTCGACCGGGGAAATACTACCCTCTCACAGCAAATCGACCTAAAGTTACGGTACCTAAACTGTTGCGTTTCGTTCGGTGAGTGAGAGTGCCGGAGGCCCTCTCCCTTATTCCTTCTCCCTCATCCCACTGCTCATCCTATCCCTTTTCCCAGCCCCAAGGGGCGGCAACGCACTTGTGACTCCTGTGGTGTTGCTTGTGTCCATGGGCGGCGGTAATTGCTTACCATCAGGCAATCCGTCTGCTCGTTTGCCGACTATTAAAATAAACAGAAAGGGTCTGCCTGAAATGTACACGGGATCCGGAAGAAACGGTTCTAATGAAATATTGTGTGGGTGAAGCTGCGGGCAACCTGTAATCGGTATTTAACTTTTGTGTGCATCCATTAACATAACAATGTCAAAATGTCGGCTCTTCGTAACAAAGATAGGTACAATCGAACAACTTCCCGCTAGACCACCATAAGGGCGAGACTTGCTCAGCAAGACATCGTCGCTTCCAGTGCTACTACACACACATTGACACTCGTATACAAAACGAGTTTCTAGTGTGCCTCGACTCTATGAGTGAGCCAAGGGATTTTTTTTCAAACTGGTCCACCGCCGACTTGTTTGATTGTACGTGATGAATATCCCGAGAAACAATTTGAATGTCATTTTAATTACCACAAAAGCCTGAATACTAGAATGCTAGATTTGTTGTCATTAACATTCATTATACATATTGTTTTCAAAATACAATATGTCACGTTTTTACTTTCATTTCGAGTTATTTCTTTAATCAAAGTATTCTAGCAGATATTTGATGCAACCTTAAAACAATGGGTATATTCGTAAGCTGACGATTAACCTTTATTATACATAATTACACACAAATATCCATTCTCTTGACGTTCATCAATAAGTTTAATCTACATATACAATTAACATAATATAACAACATAACCTCACGCCTTTTATCCCCGAAGGGGTAGGCAGAGGTGTATTACACACCCACACTTCGCCAGTTATGTTTCGGTCCCAATGTAATAGGAGGCGAGCCTATTGCCATCTACCGGGCACATTGTTAAGCGAGCGATAATTAACATATTTAATACATACATAACTTCGAAAAGTCAGAGGTGTGTGATCGAACCCGAGACCATCGACTCAGCAGTCCGTTACGTACACCACTGGGCTACCGCCGCTTTGTACAATTAAAAAAAGTGTAATGTCTGTTTGTAATATAAAAATAACAACATTTTACCTACATCATAGCCACGCTGGCCAGACGGGTTGGTTTGATGGCGGGTTTTCCTTCTCTACACAAAAATACTATTTACTTAGAATATTTTCCTTAGTCGCCTCTAAAGATACCCGCGGAATGAAATAGGGTAGTGATACCTTGTATTTATAATCCGTCACCAAACGAAACAGAATTTCACTGAAATATTATATGTATTTTTTATAGACTCACGCCTGTATCCCAGGTAGGTAGAGGCGTAATATATATTACACACACATTTCGCCATGAATTTTTAGGTCCCACGTAATAGGGAGCGAGCCTATTGCCGTTACCGGGCACATCACCAGACTCCGTGCTGCTACTGAGAATTCGGAAAACCCAGAACCTAACACTTTTGCCCGACCCGGGAATCGAACCCGGGACCTCCGATCAGCAATCGCATGCGCTATCCACTGGATCACGGAGGCAGTCATATTATAATGCAGGCATATTTTATGTATACAATGCATAAAACAACAAAATGTTTTATGCAAGTTAATCTCCGAAACGGCGGTACCAATTTAAACCGGTCTTGCATTGACTGATTGCTAATGTTATAAGGTATTTTTTTACAATGTTCATATGTAAGGCTTTGATGCAAATCATTTTAACTTTATAATTTACCTAGGTAGCCCCTCGTCGTTTCTTGATTTATTTTTGCCCGGCTCTAAAGGTTTGTAGTTTCATGCTACGGACATCGAATTTGTTGATTTTATTTAATTACTGCTTAAATATTTTGCTGTACACTTTATGACTAAATAAATCGAAATCACAAGCATTCGAGCGTATGAGGCAGTGAAAATGTTTTTCGAAACAGCGTCTTTCGCGACTACTTCATTCGAGTCCTTGAGCTTTCGAACCTGTGAGGCAGTGAAAAAATAATTCGCAACAGCGTGTGTCGCAACAGCGGCATTCGAAAAATCAAATAGTAGTTTCAGAGATTAGCGCGTTCAAGCAAACAAACTTTTCAGGTTTATCATCTGATCGACTCCGCCCGCTTCTAAGGCTGGTTTCAGAGTCACGCGTTTAACCGGCGCCGACCACACGCGCGCGCTTGCAATTACACTAGATTAGTAGTAGCGTTTCATAGTCACGCAGTTAAAATCCCTCTCATAGCGTAGCCGCGTGTGAGACGCGCGCCGTCGCTCGGCTGGCGCTGCCGAAGCTTCATACATTGCAAAGAGAAACGCGAACTCGTTTCACAGTGGTCCGCGCGCCAAACGCGCTGTTTGACCGGCGCCGGCCGACGCGGCGCGTGCCGCGCGCGTCACTCTGAAACAGCCTAAGCAAGTATAGCCTATGCTATGCTGATGTATAAACTACATTGCTGCAAAGTTTCATCAAAATCTTTTCAGCGGTTTTAGCGTGAATGAAAAACAAACAAACACAATTACGCATTTATGTATGGTATAAATAGATAAATAATTCAATCGCGCGCGTTAGACACAGGTAGAACCAATGTACAAAGTTTTTATTGCAATGACCTTTATACCTTTCAAAACATGACTGTGCAAAACCACATACTAAAATAAAAAGAATAATTTTGTAACTGACTACCTTCGTTGTTAGACATTACATATTAAAAAGTGCATGTATTGAACGCAACAATGGTTTGCAAAATCACTGATTTAAAATGTCAATAGGTAATGTTTTTTAAGGCAGGCTTACATCAAAGTGGTTTCTGAAATGATTAACTTAGTAAGCAAATACATCATCATCATCAGCCTTTAACAGTCCACTGCTGCACTAGGCCTCTCCTTTGAAAGGAGGAGTTGGCCTACTATACCACGCTGGCCAAGCGGGTTGGTATAGGGTTTTATCAAGTTTTCCTTCTCTTACAGTGCTGTTCTCTGCAAAATATGCTCCGTCTGTCGGCTCTTACGACACCCATGGGATGATATGGGGTGGTGACATTCCGTATTCTTAATCCGTCACCACACGGACCCTATACCAACCCGTTTGTATACATCATTACTTTTTATTAGACTAGAGTTCACCTACGGCTTCGTGCACGCGAGCTTTGATTACACTCTTATGCAGCAAATTTTAAAAATCCTTTTCTTACTCCTCTACACGAGGAGTGTAGGAGGAACATACATACCAAATTTCAGCTTCTTGCATCCAGTAATATCGGCTGTGCAATAGCTGTCAATCAGTTAGTGACGGAAGAGATATTGATGATTGATTTTGACTGGCCGTTACATAAATATATGTACAAGTTTAAGACTGCCTCCGTGGTCCAGTGGATAGCGTATGCGACTGCTGATCGGAGGTCCCAGGTTCAATTCCCGGGTCGGGCAAAAAATGTTACTGGCAATAGGCTCGCCCCGTATTACGTGGGACCTAAAAATTCATGGCAAAATGTGAGTGTAATACCTATTACGCCTCTGTAGGAATACGGGCCTTTGGGGATATAGGCGTGAGTCTATAATTAAAAAATAAAAAATATTAGTCTAGTAGTTAGTGACAATGACTGCTAAGCCGCAGGTCGTCAGTTCGATAGTCATCCTGGACAAATCTCTGTATGATTGCACTGATGAGCACTGGGTGCGAGATGTCCTAGGAAATGTTTGCAAAGACTCCCTTGAAAGTGGATATTTACCTCGTGGGAGGGATGCTTTCATAAATAAAACAATATTTTTCGTCCCAGAACCAAACTTACAGCAACAAACTCCTCACACTACTACACAATAACTGCAAATATCCCATCCTATTTGTCAGACAGTGAATAAATCTACCATCTTTCCTAAACTTATAAACTTCTCGGCACTGCAGTAAGTCAATTTGTTTAAATGGTGCGGAACATCGTCGTCGGGAATACGTAAAAGTTTGTGATGTATCACTGGATAGAAAAAGTTTACTATTTTGCTGTCTAAAAGAAATGCTATACATGCAGGAAAACATGATAGGCATATGTACATTTTAAAGGTTATGAAGGATTTTCTTTTCTATAAGTGTGGCAGACGAGCAAAAAAGCTAGACCATCATTATCTTGTCCCCTGACGCAGTCATTTCCCAGGTATAGTGCGGAGGTAAAAAAATACCGTAATGAAGGTACAATATGGGATTTAAATATTCGGTCTTCTTACACACGGTGTAAGAAGACTTTTATCGAAAATCTAACATAATAATATATTACAGGCAATTTGTCCTTTCACAAATACTGTATAGTATTTGTGAAAAGACTGCTTGGAGACAAACAACTATTTTTATTTATTAACGACCACAAAATTAAATTAATTTTAACATGAAACAATTATAACTACTTATATACTACTTACTACTTAAATTAAATTAAAATATTGAAATATGGTACAATACAAAAAAAAAGAAAAAAAAAGAAAAGAAAAAAATTAAAGGGCGTCGTGAAAGTCCTCCACATCGCCGTCTAGTGGGAACGTGCCCAATTGGAGACTAAGTTTCTATGCCGCATAATTATTACCAACTTGATAGCATCAGCAGTAACTTTGGCCACCTGTGTATGTTCTTTAAATACCGAGGTCATCCTACCAGTAATTGTATTATACACAATCTGTAACTAACACTGAAGTGACAGGCGCGACTAAATGTGCAACGTCCTTAACTAATCGAGTATTGTGTTGCGGACAAGTTTCACGTATCGAAACTGATACTCACCGTGCTATATAATTACATGATGTTATTACCTCATGTTATTTCTGGTGGGTTTGGTTATACATGTATATAGATGTATAAATGTATGTTGAATCTAAGTACCTTAATGTCATCAGCGTCAAAGCCATATCCCGATTGGGATCCTAGACCCACGGAGACCTTGACCAGGGTTTTTTTTATAGTAATAGGCGGCAAACGAGCAGACGGATGCGTTGCCGCCCCTTGGGGTTGGGAAAAGGGATAGGATAAGGAGTGGGATGATGGAGAAGGAATAGGGGACAGGGCCTCCGGCACTCTCACTCACCGAACGAAACCCAACAGTTTAGGTACTGTTACTTTACGTCGATTTTCTGTAAGAGGGTAGTACTTCCCCGGTCGAACCGGTCCATTCATGCTGAAATCAGCAAGGCTCTACTACCTATGGTCCGCTTTCCTGCTTTGCCTGGTAAACAAACATTCGGCATCCTTACTTGTAATTCTATTGGCACACATATCATCTCTCACGATGTCGGCATTTCTTGGCTCTTCCGTATTAACTGGGTCCCAGCGGAGGCGGCATCGCAAAACATTTGTTTACCACATATATACTGTGAAAAGGACAGTGATGGGACAAAAATCATGCAAATCATGGGTCGTTATTTATGAATGGCCTCTTACAACAGCCGATTGTAATATCATTTGGGAATTGAAACTACAGTACGTAGGTTCGGTCCCCAAATGAGACAACATTTTGTGTAATGCACATATTTTTCTTTGCGTCCATTGATTGAACGGATGGACTGAATCCTAGTGCGAGAATTGCATTTTCAAAGAACCTATTCGTTAAAAAAACATCCACCGTCGCAGGCCTATCACTGATCCCTATCAGTGATAGGCCTGCGACGGTTTTGCCAGTTCAACAAACTTTTTTGTTTTTATCATGCATCCATAATATGTTTCCTTTTTTTACATGTATATGCATACCTATCTCATTAACTGCCTATTACGTCAAACCTTAATTATTCTATATATTGGGTTTTTATTCCTGTTATCGTTTTACATGAACCGTTAAGAAGTTATCTCATAAATCGTATATAAACAAAAGTAGATATAAAAATTAAAAGTCATGCGTATGATATACTTTTTAGTTCATTGTATTTGTTTAATTTACGGTTATTTTAATTATATTACGTACTTATAGTCTGGGTGCTTTGACCGCATGTTATTCTTGTTTAAAACTTTTACTCGTACGACAAAAACACAAAAATAATATACTTGGACTTGCTTTATCATACAGCTTATTGGATTCAACTGCTCGATGTAGGCCTCTCTCAATTTGAGTCATAACAATTTTGAGAGTCAGTAGGAGGATTTATTTATTATTATTTTTAATAAAGACAACTCCCGCAGTAGGACTAAATCCTGTGTCGCGAGGGACTTTACAAACATACAACTAAGGGACACAATGAACACCCAGACTCGAAACAACAATTTATGAATCACACAAAGTGTTGCCTCGTGTGGGGATCGAACCCACAATACTCGGCGCACTGTCAAGCGGCGAGGCGGCCGCTTAAGGGTTGAGCTATACCTCACCACGCCGCGGAATCGATCGTGCTGACGCATTCCCTCTCTCTTTCTCGCTCTAGTAAATGACGGTCCTAAGGGACAGAAAAGGATAGAAGCATAGGAAAGTGCGATGCGGTGCTGATAGGTGTAGCTCAACCCTAAACCACTACACCAACCGTGCAGTCAAATTTGTTGGTTGGTTTTTAGATTTGGCCTACCTACTATACTACGCTAGCCAGACGGGTTGGTTAAGGGTTTGATCTCAAGTATCTGTCTGTACTCAAAGATATAATTGGTTAGGTTAGGTTAGTCTTAGGGACGAGAACATAGACAAACCTGACACATACAATCGAGACTCGTAGCTGCTTAAATACCGTTAACCATAAAACCAAGTTGCCAAAAAGCAAAAATACTGGTAATCAATCTCATTAAGCATTCTTTACTAAACTCTATACAATGCATTGTGATTACTCGGCATGCCTAGGTCTTACCATTATCATAATTAATACAAAAATACAGGTCAATGTGATAAGCTGAAAAGACATTCAGAACATAAGCACTATTTAAACTCGTTTCAGCGACAAATATTTACCTATCAATTTCAAGTGTGCAATATCCAACTGTGTCAATTACTTACTCGATATAATTCTTTTGTATTACAATAAAATGGTAATCAAAATTAACCTAATTGCTTTCGACGCTTAGCATGGTGAAACCGCGAAACAAAAAATTATGGCTAGGCATTTTAGTGCACATAACAATTTAAACATAGGTACATACGCAAGCACACATAATACAAAATGTTTATAGCCCAGCAGCGGCGATAGCCCAGTGGTGTACGTAACGAACTGCCGAGACGATGGTCGCGGGTTCGATCTCCAGTTACCCCGGGCACACACCTCTGAAAGTTATGTGTGTATTAAAATGTTAATTATCGCTCGCTTAACAATGTGCCCGGTAGAAGGCAATAGGCCCGACCCCTATTACATTGGGACCGAAACATAACTAGCGTAAGTGTGGGTGTGTAAAGCACCTCTGTCTACCCCTTCGGGGATAGTTAGGTATGTTATGTTTATAGCCCAGTCGAGAAATTAACCGACTACCATGCAAAGAGTCTAAGGTTCAAACGCACTGCAACTATCTTTTCAACGTTAAGTGCGTATAAAAATGTTGATTTACTGCTTGCTTAATGGTGAAGGAAAGCATCGTAAGAAAATCTTGCCTGAAGGTTATCCATAATGTTATTGAAAGACATGTGAAGTCTGCCAACCTACGCTTGGCTAGCGTGGAGCTAAGGCCCTACCCTTCTCACATTTGAAAAGGCCCGCGCCCCGTAATCAGACAATTAATATCCATTGCAGATGGAGGTGTTTTAAACAATTTTTTGCAGGTAGTAAAGCTTTGCTGATTTCAGCATGAATGGGCCTGCTCGACCTGGGAAGTACTACCCTCTCACCGAAAATCGACGTAAAGTAACAGTACTTTAACTGTTGCGTTTCGTTCGGTGAGTGAGAGTGCCGGAGGCCCTATCCCCTATTCCTTCTCTCTCATCCCACTCCTCATCCCTTTTCCCAACCCCAAGGGCCGGCAAAGCACTTGTGTCCATGGGTGGCGGTAATTGCTTACCATCAGGCGATCCGCCTGCTCGTTTGCCGTCTATTACGATAAAATAAAAATATGAAGCCTTAATTCCATAGTTGATATGTGTGAAGGTTTATCAATAAATAAACAATTAAATAGTACAGCAATAAAAACTGTTCTATTAGAACACTTCCTATTTTAACTCTTTGTTATCTTCGTTAGAATGTTGGCTACACATTAACAGTTTTTCTATTTCCTGAATATGATCATTAGGTACCTTAAGTTAATATTTTTATATTGTAAAAAAGAAAACCGGTCACATGACTGTGTCGGGTTTAACACTCACGTGTACAAGATAAAAAAACAAACAACATTCGACTGCACGGTTGGCGTAGTGGTTTAAGCGGCCGCCCCGCCGCTTGACATTGCGCCGAAGTGTTGTGGGTTCGATTCCCACACGAGACAACACTTTGTGTGATTCATAAATTGTTGTTTCGAGTCTGGGTGTTCATTGTGTCCGTTAGTTGTATGTTTGTAAAGTCCCCCGCGACACATGATTTAGTCCTAATGCGGGCGTTGTCTTTTTAAAATATAAAAAAAAAATAAAGCATATTTCTAATTTTTTGTATTTACTATGGATAAACGAATGGAAATTAGACTTATCCTTTTAGAGAGGTTAAATTATAATTCACATGCAAAAAATTTACACTCGTCGTGTGCGGGTTCATAAAAAAATTGAAGTTTCTCACGTATCACACTTAACAGATTATTATTGATAATTAGCATCACAATTATTTATAAAATGTAAGTTTATTAAATTAAGCTTTACTGCCATGCCATGGCGACAGCAAAAAAAAAGATTGTATATTTACGCGATCCGTTTTCCGTGACGGATTAAGAATACGGAATGTCACCACTCCATATCATCCCATGGGTGTCGTAAGAGCCGATAGAGGAAGCATATTATGCAGAGAACAGCACTGTAAGAGAAGCAAAACTTGATACAAACCCTATACCAATCCGTTTGGCCAGCGTGGTATAGTAGGCCAATTCGTCATTTCAAAGGAGAGGCCAAGTCCAGCAGTGGACTGTTAAAGGCTGATGATGATGATTTACGCGATCTATAAGAACAAGAATTATGATGATATAATTATAATTCAAATAGCGATTTTTTATAAGTATTTATTACAAATAGGTATACCCGTATTTCCTGCTTTAAAAACACACAACGTACAGTCTTTGATAATTATCTGCGCTATCAGTTTTTTGCTTCAAGCCCACTAATCAAAAGGAGGTCAGCAGGAGTTCATATGTTATTACTTATAACACGTGCTCATTATCGCTAATATTATTTTAGAGAAGAGATATACAATTAACAAAACATACTTAACATTCTAAAGTTCAATTCTCTTCCTATAATGTTAATCACGACTATTTTGAATGATATCGACAGTTGAAACCCATTTAAAAGATTTGATTCAGATAATGGTGATGATTCTGTTCTTTCTAACGAAAATAACTTTAGTGTATAGCTCTTTTGTTGTAAGTATATGATAGTACGACTCCGCTACTGAATGTCGAAGTTTGAAGTGTCGACGTATGTTAGTTCTAAAGTATAGGATCTCGATGTACGCCAGTTCGAAAGTTCACTGGAGTGAAATATGCAAGGCCGACGTATCGTTCATATGAAAATCTTTGTATGTTTACAAAAATTAAATACAATTATTACATTATTATACCAGTAGTATAATAATATATAACACCGATAAGCCGAACTTCCTTTTCTTTTTGGTGTCGGGTTGGAAAATCCTCATGAAGTCCCTCCGCCCCGGGGGAAGGGCGAAGGGGACTGTCAGACTCTTACTGACTAAAAACCAACCCGTGTTCCTCATGTACCCGTGTGTCAGAGGGTCGGGTATCACCGAAGCATTCCTCGCTACCCCCCGATGAGTATTGGCCCGCCAGATGGTCAGGCGGGCCCCGAACAAAATCCCCTTGGCGGCGGATGAAGGTGTTGGGCTCCGCCGCCAAAACACCCAGCGGCCGCAGAGGATAGGGAGGACGGCAACCTGACAACACCGCATCTCCTCTTCCTCTGCGGCCCCACCGCAACGCAACAAATGGTGCGCCCCCATTTGGTCGCGGAAGATAGGGCGCGCGGCAACGCAACACCGACACGCCTCTCCTCCCGGGACCACGCCCGACTGCGAGGGACAGAAGAACTGTCCCTCGCACCCGCACCTTTAAACGCATCCTGCGCAGGCCTTCGTCAAGCCCACGCGGAGCATCCACTCCCGGGATCTCGCTTAGCTGAAGCTAAGCGAGTTCCCGGGAGTGGACGCTCACACACACGGTGAATCGTGGGTGACCCAACCACGGCCACTGAGCTCCCCCACCACGACAAGGTGGAGATCCCATGGGGGGGAAGCCGAACTTCCCACGCATTTGAATGTAATCAGAGTACACTTATACTCTAATCTTAGTAAGACGCGGCAAGTTAAAAAGGCACACTTTTTTTATTAAAAAAAAGAAAAAACAAATATTAAGTAATATTATTAATAATATTAGGTGTTAATATTTCCGCGTGTCGTTTGGGTAATGATATGATACTGAAAATATACGAGGATATTGCTTTAGAAGTTCAATGAGTATCTGGTGTATATGATGTGACATAAGGATGTAATCATCATCAATACTACCCTACCTGTATTATAGTCGCCTGTTCTGACTGACATCCTCACAGGACCCAAACTATTGAAGCTAAAATATGAAACTTGGAGAGTGGCTTCGGTTTATGACATTTCCACCATAGTTCTGAACATGATCACGAGTTGTCTACATTATAAGACGTAAGTGGATGCTCCTGTTACACAATATTCACATTGGAAGGCTAACTAAAGCACTTAATTTAGTAACTGTATTAATTAAATTAAGTATTATGTCTGTAACTAATTACTACTTACAAGTAATTAAGTACAATGTGTAACGGTTGCAGCTCCTTACAAAAATAAAAATATGTACCATAATATTGGCGATTTAAAAGAGTGGCCACGAGTTTTATTGCCCGTTCTTTCTCGTGGTTCTACCTAACTATTGCTTTGCGAACGAGGCAGTAACTGTAAATGTAGAAGCATTAAGTAATTTAACTTTAAAATTGACGTTCATAAGCGTCACCTTGTGACCTAGATGAATAAATTATTTTGACTTTGACATAAGCAGATAAGAACCCACTAAGGAAGAATTTTTTGATATCCCTTTTGATGAAGTTTGTAGCTAAATAGATAGTCTGAGTCCTAAGGAATCTCATAGGCTATATCTTATTTACACAAAACGTGAGAGACGCAGCTGGCAGTAGCTGGTTAGATAATATTTATAAATTAAACCATTAACACTTGGTCTCTTTGTTTCAGAAAAATGTTCCGGTATCTAGTCCTAGCTTTCCTGGTGACGTTGTCCAGCATATCCTGCGGCAACCCCATAGAAAATGAGGTTGATGACCAGGAGCTACTTTTCGCAGTTGTGGTTAGTATTTTAATTCTCTATTTCCTGAATATGATCATCCTTGATTATATTTAGCTCAGTGTGATGACGGATTACAGAATACTCAGTGTCATCACACCGTTTCATTCCATGGCTGTGGCTCACCACAGCCACCGGAATAAGGAAATTGCACGAAACGAATAGTATCTGTAACTATACTATATAACTAGTATGTGTATGGACTGCTTCCGTGGTCCAGTGGAAAGCATATGTGACTGCTGATCGGAGGTCCCGGGTCGGGCAAAAGTGTTACTGGGTTTTTCCAAACGCTCAGTAGCAGCCCGGAGTCTGGTGATGTGCCCGGTAACGGCAATAGGCTCTCTCCCTATTACGTGGGACCTAAAAATGCATGGCGATATGTGGGTGTAATATTTGCACCTCTACCTACCCCTTCGGGGATAAGAGGCGTAAGGCTATAAAAAAATTAGAATAGTATCTGTGAGATAAGACGGTAACTCGTCATCACATATTCTTTTGTGATGCAAATTAGAATAGGCCTACGTATAGTCGAACAACTTCCCGCTAAGCCACCATAAGGGCGAGAATCGCTGAGCAAGACATCGTCGCTTCCAGTGCTATTTTACTCGCACATTGACACTCGTATAAAAAACCAGTTTCTAGTGTGTCTCAACTCTATGAGCGAGCCAAGGGATTTTTTTCAAACTGGTCCAGCGTCGACTTGTTTAATTGTACATAAGTGGATTGGGCAAGGCTGGATATTGAAGATCCTTTTCTCCTTCGATCACCAGTGTGAAATGTGTATCGCGGGGGACTTTACTTTTCGCGAGTGGCGTAATAGTTAAGTGGTCGCCACCCGTTTGGCACTGCACCAAGTGTCGAGGATCCGATCTCCACAAGAGATAACACTTCATGTGATCCACACAAATTGTTGTTTTGAGTCTGGATTTTCTTTGTGTCCTCTGATTAAAAGTTTGTAAAGCACCGTGAAATACAGGATATAATCCTGTTGTCTGTTGTCTTTTCAGTAAAACATTATCCATGTTGACACCACTTATCATTGTGAATTCTTATGAGATTCTTCTCTACTAAAACATAAAACTCCCGCACGTGGCCAATAGTTACTTGTCTGTTTGACTTCATGGTTCATCGAGGCACACAATGATATTAGTTTAAAACAATATGTTATAATAACACTGTCTTACATTTACATAACTCGATTGTACACGTAGTGAATTCGTTATCTAGTGACTGGGTCACGCCACGAGTGCCTTGTTCTGTAGTAATTATAGAATTAGGTTTTATCCAGACTTGACAACTTTCACGCTGGCTGCTAGCTTCTTAATCTTCATCATCATCTTCTTCAGCCTGCCAGCCTAATGCTGGATAGAGACTTCTCCAATCGCATACTGAGCTCGAGTTTTGGCTCTTCACCGCTCTTTTACGTTTTCACTTCATCTTCCAGACTATCATTATCAACTGCAGCCTGCTGTAAGTCCACATTTATTTATTTATTTAATACAATTACTCTCACTACTTACAGTCACCCAACACGTGACGAGAGCTAAATACCACATCTGGATATAGGCATCTCCGATGGCGCACCCAGTGGTGCGCCATCGGAGATGCCTATATCCAGATAAAAAAGCAGCTAGGAACCGAGAAAAGATCAGTATCTTTTCTCGGTTCCTAGCTTCTTTTTTATGTCTTTACATGCTAGCCTCATCATCATCATTGTTTTACAGCAGAGTTGACCAAACACTCGAATGAGCAAGAAAATAAGTATCATCGTTTTCAGCGTCCTCTTGTCCAATCCTGGATATAGGCTTCTCAAATAGCATAAGCTCTTGTGTTTGCCTTACGACAATTTTCGTGTCCAATGACTGCAAAACTATTTGCGTATGTAGTCACTCCACCTGGCCAAGTGCTACGTTACGATTGCCAAAGCGCGATCTCCACTCCAGACCACGTCTTTGATCATATTATCAGATGAACCCAATAAAAATATGATCATATAGGTTATCTGATAATTTTCGACCAGGCAAAAATATCTTAGTACAGATTTAATAACGCTTAACATTCCGCAAGTCGTATTTGCTATTCTATCAAGACGTTTCAACGATGAAGCTTATTAATTTTGCCTGAATTCTTTAAATGTTCGCTTGTCAAAATATGATTATAACAGTAATCATTACATTTACAATTAATTAATTCTATTATTTCATTAGTTTACGCAGCTGCAGATCCGTTTTATCTTTAACTTTCTATTTGTTTACGTTCGAATAGAATATTAATGAGATCAAATATTCATCTATTATAATCTTATTGGTTTTCATTCTCATTGATATCCATTTTGATGACAAGACTTAATTCTTTGGATCATAATTATCGATAAATATTACTTGTCATGTTTTTGCTGATAAATTATTTACAACTTAAAACGTCTTCTTTAAATCAGTCACCCACTGACCTCCAAGCCACAGAGAGCAGGCCAAAGTGTCGGTCTCTTTTGTCTTGAACATCAAAGACAGTCATTATGTGGAGTCAGTACCCTCAAGTATACTGACAATAATCTAAACTCTAGTTCATAAAATATTTTCCCCCCTTTAGTTTGCAGAATTCAGGCAGCAGATGATTTAAAAAGCTAATATTCTGTGAAATCTAGTTGGCTAACCTAACCTTACCTAATCAAAAGGCGCACCCTGTATAGGAATTTAAACTTTCGTGGTCATTTAAACGTATTTTAAATTTTCTTTCGGGATATATACCACGTACCTTTAAAATATCGGTTAGATACTCCAAACAAAGGTACGTGGTATATATCCCGAAAGACAATTTAAAATAGGCGTACCCTGGTCTCTAAAATTAAATTCTTGGGTGCACCCGTAAGGATCTATTTATATTTGTCTCATGGTATCTGATATCCGTATCCACGGATCAAATTTTCGCAATACGCGTCTCATCGGGCGCCGTAATTATTTAAAATAAATCAAGTATAATTACTGCTCCTCCATTATTAACCATTATTTCAATTTAATTGCAATCACTTTGATAAGCTGACGCCGCGCGTCGGTCAAATAGTAATTCTTGTTCGTTGACAGCCATTATGTATGTTTAATCGGTTTGTGCGATGCGTTATTTCCAACCACGCTTACGGAGAGTGGTATTAGGTCATATTGATGATAAACATTTAAAATTTGAGAGCTCAATTCACTCTGCTTTACGGGTAATGCTCTGACCGAATACCTCATGTTTTTATTTTTTATTACGCATCTGCTATAGCGTGACTTGGGTCACCTATCTGAATGATGTCCTGTGTAAGCTTTGCTGAGCTTTGCCCATCTACTAAGAAAGGTTAAGTCGCGCTTTAAGCGACTTACAAAGTGTCACTTATAAGCAAGTTCTACGCCTTATGTAAAAAAAAATACCAGATATCATACAAAATGGAATCACTTTTCCACTTTTGCCGACTTCATTTTATATTATAGCAATTTGACTTTCAAAACAAATTCTGCGAGGTGGCAGAATTCTGCTAAGATATAATCTATATGGAAAAGAAAGTGCGCGTGTAAAAAAAACATATCTACTGGCTTCAGTGGCTTCTTTTTTAACTAATTAAATATTCAGGAGAGGTATTTCATAAATATAACCTAACATAACTTCACGCCTGTTAGCCCCGAAGGGGTAGGCAGAGGTGTATTGTACACCCACATTTCGCCAGTTATGTTTAGGTCCCAATGTAATAGGGGGCGAGCCCATTGCCATCTACCGGGCACATTATTAAGCGAGTGACATTTTCAATACACACATAGCTTCGAAAAGTCAGAGGTACCCGGGGTACCTGGGGATCGAACCCGAGACCATCGTCTCAGCAGTCCGTTTACCACTAGGCTATCGCCGCTTTATATTATTTCATAAATATGTACGTTCAAGTAATTATATTTCTTTCCCTCCCAAGCGTGGAAGAGGTCTGATTCAACTGCCACATCAAGTGGTGACCTATCCAAAATATTTAGCCTATTATACTACGCTGGCCAATCGTCTTGGTAAAGGGCTTGATGACGAGTTTTCCGCCTCTTCACAAAGTTACTATTTGCTTCATGTAGTTTCCTTAGTGGTCTCTCTCGTACACACACGAAATGAAATAGGGTAGTGACATTTTGTATTCTTAATCCGCCACCATACGGAAAATAGTAGCACTCATGCCGTGACTTGTCTTGCCGTCGCCTAAAGCGTGTCTTTGATTGTGGAGAATATACATTGATCAGGAAATTACATCACTATGGTTTAAGTAGTTCTGCTCTGCATCTACTTACTCCATATTTGAGTAATAGGATTCAGAGAGCTAATGTCAACGGGACGTGTTCACATGGGTGTGTAGTCAAAATGGGCGTCCCACAGGGTTCAATCCTAGGTTCTTTTTTATTTTTAGTGTATATTAATGACTTACCACACCTCGACAATGACAAGTACGGGATATTATTGTTTGCAGATCGTACCTCACTTTTATTTTAATTAAAACTTCAACAAATTGATATGGACGATGTAAACATTGCTATCTCAAAGGTGATTCGCTGGTTTGAGGTTAACAACCTGCTTTTAAATAGACTTAAAACTAAATGTATTCGGTTTTTATGCCTAACGTCAAACAAGTGAACACTTCAGTAAAGGCTAAGGATGATGTGTTGGATAAGGATGATGGATAACAACAAATTTTTAGGCATTACACTAGATTCTAAGATGAAATGGGGACCACATATTAGTAAATTGTCGAATAGACTCAGCTCTGCAGCATACGCAGTCAGAAAAATTCGCCAGTTAACTGACATTGACACAGCCAGGCTTGTATATCATAGCTATTTTCATAGTATAATGTCATACGGTATTCTCTTGTGGGGAAATGCTGCCGACATTCAGACCATCTTTATTCAGCAGAAAAGAGCTATTAGAGCAATTTATAATTTGGATTATGGGGCTTCGTTAAGGAATAAATTCAAGGAAATAAACATTTTGTAACAGTTGCAAGCCAGTACATTTATTCCAACCTAATATATTTATTCCAAAATAAGGCCTCATACTCAAAGAAAAGTGAAATCCACAATTTGAATACTAGAAATAAGAGCAAACTAGTAGTGCCGGACACCCGGCTAGAGAAAATAAAAAAATCTTTTCAAGGACAATGAGTGCGCTTTTACAATAAAGTGCCAAGCAATATACAAAATTTAAGTTTTAATAAATTCAAAAAGGTTATAAAACGTAAACTTTGTCAAAAAGGGTATTCGGTGCTAGATTATATTGAAGACAAAAATGCTTGGGATTAATTTGCTCGGTCCCACAGGCTACTTATGTTTGATTATGTAAGTTTCATGTGAGTGTGAGTTATTGTGTCTATATATTATGCTAGTTTAATACTTTTATATTATTATTAAAAAACCTTATTAATTGACAACAACATTAAAGATACACCAGCTCATATATCTATGAAAAATGCAATGTAGTTACTAAGTTTATAAATTGTATAAAATCAAGACGAAGAAAAGAGTGGCCCAGAGTTTCTTGCCTGATTCTTCTCACGAGGCTCTACTTTCTGAACAGGCATTGTTTTACAATGCTCAATTATGTTAATATGCATTTAAAGTTACTTTTTTTTTATTTGTATGACCTTCAGCCGTGTCCAAAAAATTTAAACATTTTTATGGAAATAAACATGTTTGAGTGAGTTTGAGTTCGTCGAATAAGCTAAGCAACGCTTGCACTATTGACTATTTGGATGGGTGATCGCGTGTGACATTTATTTTACATCATAGTCCTACCGTGCTTTGGGGGGCACGTCATGCTGCCGGTTATGGTTTGTGCCCCAGGACAAAAACCATAGGCCATGTCGGAGGCCTATAGGCGATCTAAAAACTCCGTTACTAGAGTTGCCCACATACCCGCACGAAAAATAAATAATATTATTGTTATAAAAGTAATATAATGTTGCATGTTCCCCAGGTAAACCGACACGGAGAAAGAGCGCCTGATGCGGACGAGCTGTCTTTATCAGACCAACAAAAGCTGATCCTCAACTTGACCTACCTTGAAGGACCTGAGGGACTCACTAATGTAAGTATTTCTTATTCTTTTCTAGACTTCATTCGGAGCGCCGTCTAGAGTCGGTTATCAACGTGAATAGGCTATGTCATTCTCCAACCTCTTGACTATCTCTACATGAAAGCTCATACCATAACATCGCTCTGATGTGACGAGAAAGAAAGACAAAATAATATATTCATCATCAGCCCTTTATGGTGTCCCACTGCTGGGCACGGGCCTCTTCTCACTATGAGAAGGGTAACACGCCGCGGAATCGATCGTGCTGACGCGTTCCCTCTCTCTTTCTCGCTCTAGTAAATGACGGTCCTAAGTGACAGAAAAGGATAGAAGCATAGGAAAGTACGATGCGGTGCTGATAGGTGTAGCTCAACCCTAAGGTCATAGTCCACCACACTTGCCCAGTGCGGGTTGGCAGACTTCACATGTCTTTCGATAACATTATGGAAAACTCTCAGGCATGCAGGTTTCCTCACGATATTTTCCTTCACCGTTTAGCAAGCGATAATTAACAATTTAATACGCGCTTATCTTCGAAAAGTCATCGGTGCGAGCCGAGTATTCGAACCTGAGACCCTCTGCGTAGCAGTCTGTCGGTCTCTCCACTCGGCTATCGCTGCTTAATAATATATTAACAGAATGGATATAAGGATATATCGGCAAAGTTAACCAACGCTTGCACAGGTCACCACTTGGATGGGTGACCGTGTGTGGCATTTTCATCTGAGCGGTACCGTGCTTCGGAGGGCACGTAAAGCTATCGGTCCCGGTTCTTGTATAAGTATAAGGATCGTTAAGCCTCGTCGGAGGCCTTCGGGCGGTCTGAAAACTCCGACACCAGAGTTGGCCACACACTCACACGAAAAACAAACAAACAAGAGCCATGAATACGGAGCAGTAGTAACCCCAGGCAATGCAAGTCCACTATAAAAACTTACATGCCTGACTCCCATTGTCTCTTGGAATCTTCCTTTTAAACTCACATAAACCTGGGTGCATAGGGTTCCCACCAAGAACTTAGGGTCCCAAGCCAACCTCACCTGCAAGTGGTGCACCTGCCGATCAATGGACGAGGCTCTGGAAAACAAAATGTCCCAATAAGCGGCAATAGGCTCGCCACCTATTACGTGGGATCAAAACACTGGCGAAAAGTGGGCGATTAATATGCCTCTGCCAACCCCTTCGGGGAAACAGGCGTGAGTCTATGTATGTATGTAAACCTGTTGTGCGAAGGAGGTACTCGTAATTTCGGTCCACTCATCATCAAGACTGCCGTCGAATCAATTTGACTGGTTCCAATCTGTTTATGATAACTTACACAATGGTACTATCAATTATTACAGTAATTATTACATATTTCACTCTATAAAATGACAGTAATTATATGTTAATTAAGAGTAATTATCACATCTTGTTAATAATCGGTTACAAGAAAACATGATTATTTATCAATAATACAATTATTTATAGATAATAACCATGGATAATAATAAATCACGAATAAATAAACATGTATTAGGTATACATGTATAATACACGTGCGGGATGTATTAAGTATTGTAGGTATACTTGCCAACTCCGCAAACATTGTTTTACCATATTATTTAGAAAATAAAGTCAAGAAAACACAAATAAAAATCTGTTTTAGGCTATCTTTTTCTCTGGAGGTATAAAAAATGGACTAAAATTTCTAAAATATACACAAAAAATGATAAAAATCTGTTAACCATTTTCGGAGGCGTTGAGCAACAAATGCTGTAAACTGTATATCTGTGTATGTGAATAAAGAACCTCTATCTTCTTGGGTTTACGCGAATGTTACACATTGAAATTAAACAATAGTTAACGGGTTATATCGCATTATATTGGTTTCACTATTACGGAATTAAATATTCGAACTATAGATAGATCTGTAGATTTTAGACATAAGCTCCATTCAAAATATGTCAAATACGAACCTAAAATCTACAGATGTATATATATATAAAAATATATATACGTCTAATACGAAACAAACAAGTAATTTCAATTCAAATTTAGCAATATGAAGCGCTGTCTTCTAATGTTTTGTGTCTATGCAACGCGTTCGATTCTTAGAACAGAAACGAATTTCTTACAGCCGGTTTCTGAATTGAGAAATTCGCGTTGAGAACAATTTAAACACTAATTATCTCATAGTTGATCAATTTTCTGTTTCACAAAAACTAGTTGACCACATTTTGAGTATTTGTGCTTTAAAAATTTAAAATTTGACGCAACATATGATCAACTCATGTTCAACTCCATATCAACTCTATATTCGCGTTTCTGAAAACATTTTACATTGGTCAAACCTCACTTATCACTGATAAATTGAGAAATATTTAATTATGTAACTTTGGCCTTTTAACCCGTGATCACGACTAATCACGAGTAATATGACGGCCGGTATGTCAAACTGTCCACACTACGGTTGCCAAGCAGCGGATACGTCATACTGACGTCTACACAACAAGAAGGTCGTCAAACAGAATTTATAGAAAAAAAGGTTCAAGGACTATTAAATATTTGGAACTACGATTAAAATTCTAGTCATTTCAGTTCAGGAACAAATAAAAGGGATAGAAAATTAATCAAAATTTTGCCTTTAGGGCAAGGCCGTTTTTACAATTGTAAAAAAAACTCTTTTTCATTTTATTTTTAATAAATTTATGTAATTTGGTCTGATTTGGTCATTTATTGATACAATCTGGTGATCAGTATCGGAAAGTGTTGGAGTAAATGAACCTCCACCAGCTTTTTTTAATTTTTCGGTTTCTCATCTTTAGTATAATTGGAAGATCTCTTCTTCACCTTTTCTATTATAAATAAGAGATTTCCGTCTTAAATCAATCCAAATAATTTCGCTGTGGTCTCCATGGAGGTATAATTCTATATACCTCTATGGTTGCTGCCAGGAAGATACATAGAATTATACCTCAAATATACCAGGCCACAAATATTTTATATTAAAAAAAAACCAACCTGACTTTGACATAACATACCTACACGTTCTGTTTTCACTATTCCGAATTCAACAAGTGCATCAAACTGTTCATTAAAAATTAAATAATCGTTAAAATAATTTTAAATACAACTTTAGTTCGTCTTTTATTTGTTTCCGCATAAAAATAACTAACTGACAAGTGTGCTTCTTTGTAAAATGTTAATTAAGACGAATTTATGGTTATTACCGGTCTTTTACTTGTATCGGAACGTACTAATGTTGTTCGGTTTGAGTTATTCATGATTTGAAGAATACTCAGTTGAAAGTGCTTTGAAAAAATCTCACTCTGACCTGTGAAACAGAAAAAACTGAAGTTGACTTCAACTAGTTCAGAAATTTTCAACTTCTTTAATCTCATTTCAGAAACCGGCCGTTTTAAATTCTAATCACTATGCAAAGTGAAAAACATTTCAAGAATATGTTTAATGTATTTTATGAAAGTTGGCGTATCTCTGAATGTGTGTTCACTAAATGTATATCATCGAGTCGGGAATATCCTAGGATTTTATTACAAACTAGATGAGCCCGCGGTTACACCCGCTTTTTTCATGGCTACTGCTCCGCTCCGGTGGCTCAGAGTTTGATGTTATATAGCATATAGCCTTCCTCGATAAACGGGCTATCTAACACTGAAATAATTTTTGAAATCGGTCCAGTAGTTCCTGAGATTAGCGCGTTCAACCAAACAAACAAACAAACTCTTCCGCTTTATTATATTAGTATAGATATCAGTGTAATTTGATAAAACAAAGTATACGATTTTCTTTCTTAAGTTGCAAGTATAAGGTACATACCATTTTCTCGTAGAAATCAGTTACATCGTATTCATTCTAAATACGACCTTACATGGAAAATAATCGTCTTGAAGTCATAATTAGCGTGCGATACAAATGTGTATGTTGGTCTCGTCGCAATTAAATAATAATAATACCTGCCACATAATTATGGGCTTATACGATTGAAGATACGATAAAATAACTATAGAAAACCTACATGCTTTTTTTGTGAAAAATATTGGGAATACACAAGCTTATATTTAAATAGTCTTTCTCTTTTTCTGTTACCTAAAAGTTAACTCCCGTTTCTTAGCATTTTTGACCGCATGGCAGGCCTCCTTCAGTTTATGCCACTTCTCATGACCTTGGACAACTGGAATCCATTTTACTTCTGCTGTATTCTTGATATCGTCATATCAATACATGTGGGTCTCCATTCCTCCAGCGCTTTGCACAACCAGCCGAGTAGGCCGCCCATGCTAGTAATATACATATTTTTCTCGTTAGCCTGATTTTATTTATTCATTACAATTACAACCTCTTGTCTCTAAGATATACATACTTCGCAACTCACTCCGAGAGTGACGTAACGTAACTTCTGCGCTAGGCGTAAATGTTTTATCGCGGGGGACTTGACAATAAAGGTTTCGAAATATGTACGTCGGCGTTTTTACGGGTTGTGAGTGATTGGGGGGAGAGGGGGAGGTCTCGGAACCCCTCTCACCATTTTCACTTGACGGAAATAGGTACTTGGTTTCCTCTGAAAAAAAAAACTCCAAACATCGGTGTGTATGGCACTGCCAACTTCCACATTCTTCACACTAGTTTAATAAACTAAGGTCTGCGAACGCAGGGCTCCTATTTTCGGATGAAGGGTCTATTTAGTCTATTTACTTACTTATTACAGTCGCATCTAACCCTAGGTACTCGAAAGCAATGACGCACAAATTTGACATTAGCTGTCAATATCATTCATACAAGTTGGTGGTTGCGTTTCGTTTCACGTTTTTCACATAAATCCTAAACGCTTTTATTCATTCCACTTGTTTAATAAACTGAGGTTGACTATTTTCGGGTTAAGGGTCAAATGAGAACCTAACACAGCCTATTTAGTTACTTTTACATAAAACCTAAAATTACGTTCCGTTTTGCATATTTGAATGAAGAATTTTTCGAATTGTAATAAAAATATTTAGACGCAACTCCGGCAGCCAAAATTACTTTTAGGGGATTAAAACTAACTCCCTTAAGCCCCCTACACCACCAATACCCTCAAATTCGGGCGACTCGTTTCGAAACCCAACCCCACAAAGTACCTACAACCAGGTTAATTTAACACCACAATAAATTGTGGACCACAAAGATTTATTTCGTGTGAAGCTCAACGTGATCGAACCCACAACACTCGGTGCAGTTCTAACCGGCAACCGCTAAAACCATTTAGCCATATGTTCAATCTTTAGTACCTATCTTAGATGCCTCAACTCATCACAAAACAACTATGAGTATTTTTATGACACGTCCGATACATGTTTTTTCCCTCTCAACTAAAACTGAATATATATTATATTTTTCCTTATTTCTTCAGACGAGTAATCGCTTTATTTACCTTCTTAGTGCTGAGTCGTGTGTCAAGGTCAAAGATATACAGATAGAGAATAATATTGTTATTTATATACATACTTTTGGGGGATGGATCGACCTGAAAAGGGGTTTGAGATGACGACTTACGGCATTCCGTGAAAGTTTTTGATTACAAGTTATGTGGGAATTGATTCTCTCTTCACTACTTTGAATTTGTTGTAAACTAACGGAGTCGTTATCAAAAAGACAGGCTGGGTTTTTTATGTATACCTAAGCTAAGTTACTGCAAAGTTTTATCAAAAATCCGTCCAGTAGTTTGCTGTGAACTGTTAAATAGTTTAGCTATAGTTGTAGTCTATAGATCTGTACATATAAATAAAATTGGAGTGTCTGTTTGTAATATTGAAATAACCGCTTTTTACTAAGTGCACATGGATGTTTACACGGTACATATACCGAAATGACATTTTTTACCATTTTTGTCTGTCTGTCTATCTGTCTGTTTGTTATCGCTAATCTCTGGAACGGCTGGACCGATTTTGACGGGACGTTCACTGGCGAATAGCTGATTTACTTAGGCTTTAAATTAACCGGGTTCGCGAAGAAGTTCCCTCAGGACGCGGGTGAAACCGCTAGTGCTAGTTTATAATAAAATACTAGGAGTAAAATACCTAATCGTAAATATAAAAATCATTAAATGTAATAATTATAATTTTAACGAAAGGAGTATAATATTTATTCCTCTAACTTGGATGGTACCAAACGTAAGTAAATGCTTAAAATATATTTCTTTCCATTTTACGGTGTTCTGATGCAATACACATACAAAATAAAAAACTAGAACCTGCTCCATTTTTGAACTCGAAAATCCACTAGTAACAGATGCTTTAAACATACACGAATGTTAAAATTTGTAAACTCTTTAAACAAGGAACAGCTGAGCATACGGTTGCGTCATGTCTGTACAACCTTCAGCGCACAACTGACAAGGTCGGGGACAAAATACTATTTACATTGAGTTTAATACTTCAATTTGTGGCACAATACATGAATTGTTACTGAACGACATTGTGATTAATATAGTTCATCTCTTTAGAGTTCGGTGATCACCATATTTGTACAACTATACCTACGTAGGTATAAATAAAATTGAAGAATAATACACAGAAAAAAAGTTGTCGTGCTCGTCAAATGAAGATATGCCCTGTGTGGAAGTCGAAGCCTAGGCCTCCGGTTTAGCTGTAAAGGCCATTAACCTAACTAAAACTCTGCACTAATACCCCTATTTCCTACTCTATCTATTACTCCAATGACATACATACATAGTCTCACGCCTATATCCCCGAAGAGGTAGGCAGAGGTATGTTGCTACACCCACTTTTCGCCAGATTTATTTTAGTCCCACGTTATAGGGGGCGAGCCTATTGCCGTCCCGGACACATTACCAGACTCCGTGCTGCTACTGAGAATTGCCCAACGGAAAAACCCAATAACACTTTGCCCGACCCGGGAATCGAACCCGATACCTCCCAATCCCACGCGCACATTTATGCCGCGAGACCAACGAGGCAGTGAATATGAAGATAAATCACTTGACTTAACAATACAATGCCAGGTTCTAATTTCTCCACGACCAAACAAACAACTGTGTGGTAACGGATTACGAATATGTCACCAGCCCATTTCTTTCCGTTGGTGTCATAAGAAGCGCCTTAGGATAACACACGCAGAACAGTATCTTTCCCAAGAGACGAAAAAATTTACATCAAACCTTATAGCAACCAGTCTGGCCAGTGTGATATAATAATGTAAATCCTGTATATAAACTGTCCCACTGCTGGGCACGGGCCTCTTCTCACTATGAGAAGGGTAATACTACTGTCCACCACGCTGGCCTAGTGCGGGTTGGCAGACTTCACATGCCTTTCAAGAACATCATGGATAACTCTCAGACATGCAGGTTTCCTCACGATGTTTTCCTTCACCATTTAGCAAGCGATAATTAACAATTTAATACGCACATAACGCCTGTACCACGTTCGCAATGCAATAGGTAGAACCACGAGAAAGAACGGACAATAAAACTCATGGCCACTCTTTTCAAACAAATATAATGGTGGTACATTTTATTTTTGTAAGGAGCTGTTTCACATTGTAGACATCTACTAGTAAAATTTTTAGTAGCTATTGATATCATACTCAAGCAGTAAATGATGTTCATATGGTCTCTGCACTAGGCTATCGCTGCTTTATTAACATGTTACCGTGTTGCAAATTAGGTGAGGCAGTGGACCGCGAAAGGCTAGCTAAATAAACAACTCCATATCTCTTAATACCCCTATAGATTAAACACAATACCTACCTTAAAACGCTGATACAAATTGAAATTACCACAACAAATAATTTCCTACTGCGCAAAAAAGCAAAACAAATCCGGTGTAACGAACCCAATCTCTATGGGTTTGGTTCCACAAATTGTAGTTAATACCGACTAAAGCCTGTTGTAAATCTAGCTGTCATAATCTCTTGCTCGCATTTTACGATACCACTGAGGTGCCTTAAAGATCTCTTCGTAATTTGAGAGTAAGGAAAACAATGTATTTTTATCTAGTTTTATTTTTATATCTAGATTTATAAATGTTATCCCATAAAAACAATACTTGTCAAAAATACCAAGTCTCGCGACCGTAAAAAGTTGTGAGATCCATGTAATACCAAGTCGGTTAATTAAAAATCTTTAATGTTTTAAATAAATAGATTGACTCGGCCATCGCATGGAAACACAATATATCTCATAAGTAATACATATATAAATTAGATTGTTTAATGCGATTGCCAAGTCAATATATTTATTTAAAACATTAAGGATTTTTAATTAACCGACTTGGTATTACATGGATCTCACAACTTTTTACGGTCGCGAGACTTGGTATTTCTGACAAGTATTGTTTTTATGGGATCTCATTTCTTTTTGTAGATAGTTTTACTTTTGTCCATTCCGATACCTTCTACTTCTTGTACACCAACAACGAATTTTCTTAATCAAAGCTCTAACTGCAAATGTAATTTTGTAATCCTTTATATTCATAAGGGATTACAAAGTTATTTATGCAGTTGATGTATCTCAAAAACTAGACTGAAATTGAAATATATTTTAGTTTTTCCTTGGTTCATACACTAAACACTAATTGTTTCCTAAACTTGAAGCTTCTATGTTTGCTATAAGTGCCTTAGACTTTTAATGATCGGTCAGTGAGTGACAAAATTAAGAATTTTGGCTCGTTATGATTCTTAAACTACCAGTTCAAATTGAATGAAATTTGAAATACACCATCTTTATACAATGCCTGCGTGGTTACTAAACAATCAGGCTTCTAGTTTTATCCACAACGAAGTTATAGGGAGTCGAAAATGGCCTGAATTGCTTTGAGAAAAGGATGGTACGGCCGTGCCGCTTTTTGCTCGACTTGGTGGGGTCACTGCCGTGCCCCCAGGTATGAATAACATTTCTACTTACTAAAAACTGGGCTAATTATTGTTTGTTTAACACTTTTAACAGTTATTTAAGTAACATTTACGTCATATTGGTGATTGAACTCGTTGCTATTATAAAAATAAATGATCACCTAGAACATTGTCGAAAACGCGAAAATAATGAGCTGTTCCATTTTAAATTGAACCACGACAAATGTACAGCTGTTTTCTTTTTCACGATTTGATTCTAAGATCATTAAATGATCTGATGATGATGATATGAAACAGGATGTTACCATAATATCATACACATTATAACTATTTAACCATGTCTATGTCATGTCTGACTAATTTCACAGCACAGGTACCACCTTATTTGGGCATAGTGAATTGTCCCAAACTATGTACTGCCGTCTTAGAATATGCAGCCTCCAATTCTCTACTGACCAACCTATTTCTTTCACAGGTCGGCAAACGACGAGGCTACCAATTAGGCAAGTACTACCGACAGCGCTACGGGTCCCAAGGAAACAAGCTGATATCGAACCTATACCTCCGCGATGAGATCAGAATCAGGAGTACCGATAAAGAACGGACCAAGATGATGATACAGGTTGCCATGGCGGCTGTTTACCCACCAGAGGCTGAACAGCAATGGGATGAAGGTTTAGGGAAAGTTTGGCAGCCAGTGCCTTATATTGCGGTGCCGTTGTCTGAAGATTATGTGAGTATATTTTGGATTTTTCTTCCGCACACGAATTATTCTGCATCTTAGATCTTTTTAAATCAAATCATGTATACACAGTGTAAAAAGACCGATCACCAAGCCGAAGTCTACTCATTTTGCACATAATGCCATAATTGCATACGAAGCAAAAATAAAACATGGGTCACGAAAAAAAAATTAGACTTAAGAAAGTTTATAAACAGCAATGAAAAGCGCGCTAGTACAGTGCAATGCTCGAGTCACCTACCTATCCATGGGTGCTTAGGACATGTATAGGACAATTAATTGGCACGAGAAATGCATTGATTTTGTAGAAGAAATGTATGGTTATTTTGGGAAATTATTGAAGCAATAATTTCCCAGGTATGGTGCCGAGGTAAAAACGTTCGTAATTATTGGTAAAATATGGGATTTTAATTTCCGTTAAGGGTCTTTTTACACCGTGTATAAAACTACATGTCCACACTGCCGTAGTATGAGAACCTTAAGGACTGAAGCTAGTACAATAGACACAATTGGTCCATTTTATAACGTAAGCATACAATAAGGGATGATTTTGTTAATTTTCAGTCTTGTTTTCTCTCTCAGTCGCTTCTATTATAGTTTACTTCTGAGTAATAAATTATTTGTATGTTGACATTTACAAAGAGGCCAATTAAAGAGCGTTAAATGGAGAATGAAACGGTAAAACTATTAATTATATATTAGTGACAATAACACCATCTAAATCATAAACAATATCAAGAATATAAATATAGTATTTTCCTGTTTTGAAACACGTTTGTATATCTGTAAATAAATATCAGTTAATCTCTAGTAGGAAATAATAGATGTTTTACTCTTGACCGCAATGCGAAGGCAAGGGCTCTGCATTAATTATAAACTTATGTATAACACATGTTGCCGTTGTATTTCGAGAATTAGATTTTCGTCGATTCGATTTTACATCGTTCGGAACAGGTCAGCAAAGTAAAGCGACGTAGGCAGAGGTCAACATTTGGATGGGCGATTTATCATAGCTTGTCTTGCCGTTCGTTATAGATCGAAGAGGTAAAACGGCGTTGACAGAGGTCAACAGTTAGATGGGTGCCCGCTTATTGTGATATTTGCGCTACCGTGATACGCAGAGTACATACAGCGCCAAGACAAGCTAAACAGTTGTTGTACGATTTTGATACTTATGAGCTACGCCATAAGAACTGTACAAAAGTCAAAATGTCTAGTTTGACTGCCAGCCTTGTGTACATAAAACAGTCGATTCAAGATTCTACAAATTCACGGTGTTAGTGTATGTCTACAGATGAATCCATCTTACGTACCTAAAACAAAATATCAATCGTTTCCTACCTCTGAAGGAAGCAAGCAAGGTATCGTTTCCTGGCTTTTTGTCGTGCGTAAAGCAGACATTTATTTTTTTGTTTTAATCTGTTTTGTGTGAAGCCGTATGATTGACAAAGTCGTAAAGTAACATAGTTTAGAACGCTGAATAATAAATATCGGAACTATTATTTACTTATTAAAATAAACAACGTTCTAGGAATAAATACTGTAGCGCGGCCGAAGACTTTATAAATATTCAATGACCATAATATGCTAAGAACAACAATTTGTAACCTGTATATTATTATTTATCTTACTACTATTTTATTAAACATTAAAATTTGGTATGGATGTACAGATACTTGTTACTATTTGAGGCAAGAACAATTTTAAACGAATTTTAATGAAATTTGCAATTGTTCATCAGAAAAGCCCATGAGCTTTATTAACCAAACCCCACGCAGGCGAAGCCGCGGGCAAAATCTAGTCTATGATAAAAACACTCATATCTTCGCTACCGTTTTCGATAAGAGTAGATATATCTCAGTTATTAATCTGTATTGATCCCATGACCTATCGCTCCCGAGTTCAATGCCTTCTAACGCTACGATACTTGTGGTCAAAGTACAAACACAACGAGCGCAAAAAATACCACCAGCTTATCTCTGCGCCATATTGATTTTTTGCTCTCGAAACACAAAGGCATAATTATTACTCATTTAATGATCATGCAATGTTATATAACAATACAAACTTATTTTATCATTGAACTTGAACTTATTAAATGTTCATTATCATCTTTTATTGTCAATACTAATTCACTAATACATTGTCTTTTTCGTTTTGTGCAATTAAAATGAACGACCAAGTTGCCCAAATCACAGATTACTATATAGTTACTTCGTAAACCAAATGTTATTTTATCTCAGATCGAGGACTAAAACTGATATTATGTTTAGTTGCCATTTTGTAATGAGGACGTGCGCTCGGCGTTCACTCTGTAGTAAAAAGTGAACGCCGGGCGCACGCCGAACGGAAGCCGAGCGTACGCTCGAGGAACGCTCATGAACAATGTGAGGGAGGCCTTACGTATATTTAATAGTTTTCTTAGCTTGCCTTGATTGTTTATTTTGTAAATTTAAAACCCATCTATCAAAACTATGAGTAAAGCTTCCAACGCAGTGAACTTTACACATATTCAAACAACTAACATAAAAAACACCCAGACTTTTTTCGTTAAATTTGCTAAGACGTTTCACACATTTTATTATCACTGCCTCCGTGGTCCAGTGGATAGCGTATGCTACTGCCGATCGGAGTGTGAAGTGTTACTGGTTTTTTCCAATACTCAGTAGCCCGGAGTCTGGTGAAGTGCCGGTAACGGCAATAAGCTCGCCCCCCATTAAGTGGGATCTAAAAATTCATGGCGAAATGTGGGTGTAATATTTACACCTCTGCGTGAGACTATAAGTAAATAAATAAAATATTTTTTTTTATCACCACATGGGTCAAAACAGCGGCGCTATGTTAAACGGCTGAGCGGCTTAAACCACTACGCAAACGATGCAATCGATTTTTCAACTTTGTGTCCACCGTTTCCCTAAAACGAATTTTTTTATAGGTGCAAGACGGAAACCATAATGACACACAAAAAACTTTTTTTTTTGGTTTTGAAAAACAATCTACATCTTTGAATCATGGTCCTAAATAAAATATTAAAACTGCTATAAAAATAGCAGTGAGCTGTAATCATACGATTATATTCCACAGTACCTACAGACAGAACTCGATATAGTACAAAACTCCGGCAAATTCCATAAAATCAAACCCTGATTCGATAAAGTGAGATTTATCGCATCCCGCAAAAGGTTTACTCACAAAGTCGGAATTTAATTTAACTGACTCGAGTTCCTTGAGCAATTTCCGCACTTCCTATTAGGTAATGTTTGTGGTCGTCGATCATTTCGAGCGGTTGCTATCCATGGTTATAACTACAAAAGTCTGGACAGCAACATTTTTTTGGATGATGTTTCTTAGAATTATTCTTTAATTGGTCTGAATACAGATCACCCTTCTCTACGTTGAATGCGGACGCTGTAGGTCGTTACGTAGAAAAGCAAATATTCTGCCAAATCTGGTAAGAATAAGGGAAGGCCATCAAACGCAATGCGTTCGATGTAAATTTGCGGCATCTACATAGCCATAAATAAATGATTTTTATTTAAAACCCCATAAACTTCGCACAATGGAACCATGAATGATTTCCACGCTTGCCTTTCTCACACCATGTCGCGTCGCGATGATAATGGGATAAATCCCATTATTTTTAAACCATTTTAGTGGCTCTTAAAAATCTGGATACCTACTTTTCTAAATTGTGACTTTTGGCCATAACATGTCTAAAGGCTGTTGAGCTCCGGATTAGATTATAAAGAGCACTGCTAACTCTAAAACTTGGATTGTAAACTGAATATAAAACCTTAAATCTAAGATCTTCTTCGCCGAAAAAAGCACCAGAATTCATTATCATCTATTTCTCTTTCAGCTCCGCTACTACTCTAACTGCAAGTATTTCAAGAATCTGATGGCGATCGCTAAGACTGAGTCGTTGGAAGCCGAGTTGGAGCCATATCTGGACCTCATTCCTCTGCTATACGAGAAGACAGGAAAGAACTTCACAGAGGACCCGCTCTTGTTTGAGACGCTGTTCGATCTCTTCAGAAGCACGGTATGTAAATTTTTAAATAAGTCATATCGTTTCAAAGCAAATCATTTACTACGGAATTCAATATTCGAACTATATATAGATCTGTAGATTTTAGATTCGTTTTTGACATATGCTCCATACAAAGTATGTCAAACACGAATCTCGAATCTCAAAATCCATGTATGGATCGAATATTGAAAATGGCCGTTATTGCAGTCTTCTTCCATCTTGAGTATTGACATTTATTGACGTTTAGAACATTTTAGCCTACCAACAAACCGACTAACCAGACTGGCCATCGCGGTATAGTAGGTAAAATCCTCCAGTTAACACAAAGTGCTATTGTGCCGCAAATTAGGAGAGGTCTATGTCCAACAGTGAACTGCGAATTCAGCAGATTATTGAAATTAAACTACAGTTTACGGATTTTATCGCGTTATATTGGTTTCACTAGGTTTTACAATTAAACCGAATGATCTAGAAACTACATGTTTATTACTAGCCGACGTTCCGAATTCTTTACAGGATTCATGTTCACGGCAGACTGAGGTGATGTTTGTCTTTATTTCTTGAAAGTATAAGTTATCCAAAAGTACCCGAACATTTTTCAACTATTGGTGTTACTATTTACGCAGAATGAGCTCACAGTGTCCTTAGGTCTTCTGGTGACTTTGTCCTTCTTGGGTTTCATTAGCCTTATGACAGGGTCCCAAGCTGGAGGAACATTCCAACCGTCTTCCCTATTGAAATTAGGCTGTTTTACAATTTCAATAGCCTCTCGTATCATCCTTGGAAGAAAACGGTGTTCTTTTGCGAGTTGTGGTTCATCAAATCGCACGTAGTGGTTGGGTCCTTGTTCCACATGTTCACACACAGCAGACTTCGTTGAAGTTTAATTTCAATGTGTAACATTCGCGTAAATCCAAGAAAATACTATGTTCAGCAGAGAATGCCATTTAACACAGAAAACAATCGTCATTACAATGTTCATTATCATCATTGTTTATTATTGCATTGCTACATAAGGATAATGATAGCATACATACATACATAGACTCACGCCTGATTCCCCGAAGGGGTAGGCAGAGGCATATTAAACGCCCACTTTTCGCCAGTGTTTTGATACCACGTAATAGGTGGCGAGCCTATTGCCGCTTATCGGGATATTTTGTTTGCCAGAGCCTCGTCCGTTGATCGGCAGGTGCACCACTTGCAGGTGAGGTTGGCTTGGGACCCTAAGTTCTTGGTGGGATAGAGTTCCAGCAAAGCTTTTTATTCTGTCATGCTTGTATTGTAGGAGCTTGGATTATATCAGTTGAAAATTGGTTAAGGATGTGTCTATCTCTACCTACTGCCCCAGTATTACAAGTTCAAAGTCACAATTATCTATTCACAGAATGTCACTTATGAATGTAAATTATTAAAGTTAATTACATACCTAATGAATCTGCATATATTACAAAGCTTAAGTGCAATGATATATGTACATTTATATGATTTTATAATAGGTACCATTTGATTGATACTTTTTTGCATTAGAATGGTATAAGGACATCCGCCTTTCAATGTATTAATATTTTATTTTACTTTCGATGTCTCAAGGTGACAAATCTTTTTCAGGTTGGTCTGGGCTTGGACATTCCCGAGTGGGCTAAGCCGCTGCTGCCCAGGTTAAGCGAAGCCGGTAGACTGGCGTACAGGCTGTACTTCAGAACTAATGAAATGAAGAAAATTGGCGGCGGTAAGTTTGGACAAATGTGTCTTAATTTTTTTATTGCCTTAATAGACATGAAAGTAGAATAAATGCTGTAGAAATGAGAGCACTGAGAAGTATGTGTGGAGTGTCTGAACGACTGAGTAAAGAATTGTGTGATAAGAGAGTGTTGTGGGGGAAAAAGAAGATGTAGTGACAATCATTGAGAAAGGTATGCTAAGATGGTTTGGACACATGGAAAGGATGGATGACGAAAGACTGACCAAGAAGTTATCAAGTGTGAATGGGACAGGAGGAAGGGAAAAACCTAGACGAAGATTCTCTGACCAGATTGGAGACATCCTAAAAAAGGACAGGTTAGAAGTACCCTTAACCGAAGAGCATGCATGAGAAATTTGATGGGAGTGAATGAAGCAAGAGAGATATGTCAGGATCGTTGCAAATGGCGTTCCATAATCTCTGCCTACCCCTCCGGGAAACAGGCGCGAGTCTATGTATGTATGTATGTTGTACTTGCTGAGGCTGCGATTCCACCTGCGTTTCAGGGCTACTGGCCTACTGCTCCGCAGACCCGTTTAAAGCTATCGCGTTTAAAAATATCACCGTTTGAACGCTATCTTTGTAGGGTACGTAAAGACTTGAGATAATTTCGATTTCGTGTCAGGATGCATGCGTGTTTCTTAAATTCTGACACCAGACCGAGTTGGCCAAACACTAATATCATTAAGTGTTTGTTTGTTTGGTTGAATGTGCTAATCTCAGTAACTACTCTCGATTAAAATAATATTTTTTGTGTTGGATAGCCCATGTATAAAGAAAGGCTACATAACATCACGCTACAAGCCACCGATACGGAACAGAAGCTCTGAATAAAGCGATTGTAACGGCGGGCTCAGCTAGTCATATCATAAAATGAAAAAATCTTCTAGTATATAATCAAATTAACATAACTTATCTTCACGCGTTTATCCCCGAAGGGGTAGGCAGAGGTGTATTACACACCCACACTTCGCCAGTTGTGTTTGAGTTCCAATGTAATGGAGGGCGAGCCTATTGGCATCTACCGGCCACATTATTAGGCGACTGATAATTAATATTTTTTAATACACACATAACTTCGAAAAGTCAGAGGTGTATGCCCGGGGTACCTGGAAATCGAACCTAAGATCATCGTCTCAGCAGTCCGTTACATACACAACTAGGCTATCGCCGCTAACTAATCAAATCAATCAAATTTAATAGAGTATTCTTATTGAATTATCCAGGAGTCCTCCTCAACGAGTTCACCAAAGCCGCTGACGACATAATCAACGGTGTGCAAGTGTCGCAGCGTCTCCGTCTGTTCTCCGGCCACGACTTCAATATTGGAGCGTTAATGGACGTCGCCCGGGTGAAGAGTGACCAGAGCATACCGGAGTACGGAGCTTCGTTTGCCCTGGAGCTGTATAGGAGCCGGAGTACTGGGAGCTTCAGTGTTCTGGTAAGAATATTTGTTTTTTATCTACTCGTCCTTCCTCCTCAGTTGCAACCCGAGGTACGCTTACTATTCTAATATATATATATATATATACCTGCACGCCGATTCAGAATGTCACGAGTTCTAATCGTACGATATGTCAAATTATTGTCCTCGTCTTTTAGCTGCCTATCTGAGATATTTTGAACAAATATTCATTGAATTCGGTTTATTTATTAATTTACTTCATACTGAATGCATAAAATTGATAGGAAATGCGATAGTTTTGACAAAAAATGTGGTAGCCCGTTTGATAATTAATGGAATCGAATGTCAAATGAGATATCGAAAGATTCTGAATCGCCCCCCGGATTTGACTGAATTAGCTTTACACAGAGCGACTGCCTGTAGACCATGGCCTTCGCCAAATCTTGTTTTGGATCAATTACTGTAATAAAATAAAATTCTGCCGCCATGGCTCAGTGGATAGCGTATGCGACTGCAGATCGGGGGTCCCGGGTTCGAACCCCGGGTCGCTAGTAGCAGCCCGGAGTCTGGTGATGTGCCCGGTAACGGCAATAGGCTCGCCCCCTATTACGTGGGACCTAAAAATTCATGGCGAAATGTGGGTGTAATATTTACACCTCTGCCTACCTCTTCGGGCATACAGAGGTGAGACTATAAATAAAATATTAAATAAATAAAATATAATTATAAGGGGGCAGCAATAGGCTGTTGGAGGGACTGACAGACTTGTACACTGAGGATCTGGGATATTTTATCGACAAACAATTTTGGATGATTCCTTGCGAAAGCTCCGGGCAATAACCTAGCCCGCCCTCCTAAAAATCTGGCCCTTGACTGCAAACTTAACTTTATTTAAGTTAACTTAACTTAAACAATCTGTAAGTCTTTCAAATTAGGACAGACTTACCTTATGCAACACCCTTTTAGTATCAGCGGTGCCCAGGTACAGGGCGGCGAAAGGACAAACTCTGGCGGAGCTCAAAAGTGGCCCATTTGCCACATACAAAAAATAATCAAGGGTGCAGCTATTGAATGTCACACCTGGCCCATAAAAGGCTAGTACATACAGACATACATAAACTCACGCCTGTTTCCCGGAGGGGTAGGCAAGAGTACGGAACGCCATTTGCAACGATCGATCCTGACATACGTTCATTCACTTCCATCAAGTTTCTCATGCATGCTCTTCTGTTAAGGGTAGTTCTGACCTGTCCTTTTTTTAGGATGTCTCCAATCTGCAGGCCGATTCAGAATGTCACGACAAGTAATCGTACGATATGTCAAATTATTGTCCTCGTCTTTTAGCCGCCTATCAATAATATTTTGAACAAATATTCATTGAATTCGGTTTATTTATTAATTTACTTCATACGGAATGCATAACATTTATAGGAACTGCGATAGTTTTAACAAAAAATGAGGTAGCCTGTTTGACAATTAACGGAATCGAATGTCAAATGAGATATCGAAAGATTCTGAATCGCCCCCCTGGTCAGAGAACGTCCGCCTAGGTAAAAGGCTAGTGACGACACTTTTATCATTGCATCGTTGTTTTGCAATAAATAAATAAGATGTATTTTCTCTTGCAGCCTGTCTACCTACCTCAAGCAGGCGAATCCAGCGCCAGAATTATGCGCATCAGAGGCTGTGAATCTTCATCACATTGTGACTTCTGCAAGTTTAAGGAGTTGACGAAAGACTTTCTTCTACCAGAGCAAGACTTTTACTCCCTGTGTAACATCAAGACCGAGTTATAGTAGAATATTTAGAAATAGTATTATAGATTTTACTGAATAGAGGTTTTTGAGGTTGTAAGGTACGACTGGTACCTATGTAATATTTGTGATGTGGTGTACTCTTGCCATTTTAAACAATTTTAAACTGTCGCGATTGGTATACATTATACAAGTTTACTTAGCGGGTTGTACCCTCGATAACTGAGATATTTAAGGCATAAATACATGGTAATTTTCCGACGTTTCGACCGACATGAAACGGTCGTGGTCGCAGAGAAACTGAATACCGAGGTATTTATGCTTTAAAAATCTAAATTATTGCGAAAAAGACCCACTAAGTAAACTTATATATTGCCATTATGACAAATCAGACTTGGCTACACAAATGTTACAGACCAACATACAGCTATGCTGCTTTCGTGATAGAGTATTTTAAGATTTTTAAGCTGTGAATAGGTTATCATCTCGAGATCTGGGGCGTAGTTCAAGTTTGCAGACGATTGGATCGGATTCGAGTTTTTCGTCGATAGAAACATATTTCCATACATTTCTTAAAAGCGCCTCTAGCGGTTACGGGCAATAGTATACTCAAGGTACGCTTTTAGAAACTGTATGGAGAATTTTCTTGTCGATGAACAACTTGAATAATATCCATTAGCCACCGTCCAAACATGAACTAGGCCTTCTGAACTTACCCATATTCACGGTACAAGAGCAAATATAATATAAAATTATACTATAATACAAGAAGCGCCTCTCGCGGCAAGTTCTGTAAACTAGATGTAAGACCATATTTAATTAATTTTGTGAGCCACTAAAAGTACTACAGTCATAAATTACATTTTAATTAGCAATGAAGGAGACTTCATGCCTCCTTAATAAATAATAGCCACTTAATTATTCCAAAAAATAATTTTACATATTTTTATCATTAAAAATAGATTCATATTTTGAGCATAAATAAAAATATCGATGTGCCATAAACTGTTCAATTTTATAACAATACATATACCGACGTTGTTATAGAAAACTTAAAGTAGGTAAAATAAACATGTCATTAAAGCAAAAATATATTAGAAATGGTCCTCCTTCTCCTTAACAAAATAAAACTCCTTCACAAAAGTGGCTCGTTATATCATTATCAAAATACTTAATTGTCAAAATAATTTATCTCCTTTGTAGTAATTAAGATAGCTTACCCTTCTCAAAAAAGAAACTTAAATTTTAACTCTACGTAAAGGACAAACGCCAGTACTTATGTCCCAAAAATAAATTGGGTCAGCATTTTTATTAATTTTGTAATGTAATTAGTCCCTTAAAATACAATACATGTTTATTTTTACTACAAATAATATTGCACAAGCAACAATGACTCACTCTGTCGAATTTCTTACAAACTTCTAAATAAAAGTGCTTGAAGTAAATCATGTTATTGGCACTAGATGGCGCTGTTACCAAGATTGTAAACTTGTGAAGAATATAAAAACGGTGTGCTCACGTTCTCGACGGGTTTTCATAAAAAATTTCAATAAGTTGACTGTGATATTATCGAATATACGGCTTGCACGTAAAATAAATAGTATTAAGTCACAAATGTGTGTTATTTTCATCCCTCTTCCAAGAATGTACCTACATACTTACCTAAATTGTACTTAGCTAGTTCCGAAAGGGTTTTATGTACTAAAGCCCGTTTCCATTATACAATACATCAATGGATTTGGCTACTAGACATGGATATTAGCCATAAGCTCTACTTTTCACTTTTGAAAAAATTATGGAATTCTTTCTCATCGAGTAACAACTCACAATTCCATCAAATTCGGAACAGACCTCCATAACACACCACAATACCTTAGTACTAGGTCAACGATCGTAAAGGCAGGTCGTAATTTCAATGCATCCATGTATTTCATGAGACACGGTCATTAAACTAACCAATTCAATTGGCCGTTCACAAGAGGCATTAGGCTGCGTATACACTGAAGATGTGTTAGCTGAGTGTTACAAAAACATGTAGGGTAAGGTGGTGTAGGAGTGCGCATTTTAACTTTGAGGCCTCATGAAAAATAAAATATATTTTTTAGAAAAATCATCATTATTTATTTATAATCTTTAGTTACTTGTTAGCAAATTATAGAACAACGAATTCCAGTAACGACATTCATTAAAGTATGAACTGAAGAAATATAAAAAAAATTGGGCAAGTGCGAGTCGGACTCGCGCACGAAGGGTTCCGTAGTTCCGTACCATCATCTATACCTAAAAGAAAATCACGTTCATTGTATGTATTCTTAAACACTTTTTAAGTTTCTACCTGTTTATTAAGATCGAGTAACAAATTGCTTAAAAATTACGTTTGTTGTATGGAAGCCCCCCTTTATTATTTACTTTTTTTAAGTTTAATTATTTATTTTGAAAGGTAATATACAACTACATATTCTGTGAAAATTTAAAGCGTCTACCTATTACAGTTAGTAATTTTGAGCAAAAAATATGAAAAAAACACTTTTTTTGTATGGGAACCCCCTAATATATTCATTTTTTTATTTTTAGTATTTGCTGTTATAGCGGCAACCAAAATACATAATTTGTGAAAATTTCAGCTTTCTAGCTATCACGGTTTATGAGATACAGCCTCGTGACAGACAGACAGACAGACGGACAGACAGCGGAGGCTTAGTAATAGGGTCCCGTTTTTTACCTTTTAGGTACGGAACCCTAAAAATGAAAATCGCGCACTCTTTTACACCCAGGTGTTCAATTAGAGTGCGCGGCGGGTGTATAATCATTAAATGGCGAGTTTACTTCAACTGAGCCACTCGTTGGTGGTTGTGGCTCTGGGTCTGGCTCTGCAACCACAGGTGCAGACGACACTAGATCTCTGGCTGTTACTGAACTTGCTATAAAACCAGCTTCGGTAAAAACATTGGAATCGTAAGGCTCAATGCCAGTAACTTTGAAACTTTGTGCTGTACATGATAATGTTGCAGCTTTTACATATGCTGGTGTAATAATGCCAGGATGGATACGCAACCATTTTTCACACTCATTGGCATAGTATTTTTTTTAGGACAGTGTGAAAGGCACAGTCAAGGGGCTGCATTTTATGACTAGCATTCTGTAAATACATGAAAAATATTTAGTTTGTAAAATTACACTTTATTTTACTCACATGCGAAAAATAAATAAGTCGTATAAGAGTGCGCGCGCAATCTTATACACACACACCGTGCGCACTCTTATGCACCTCGCCGGCTCGCCCTTCACAAAAATATTAAACCACCTGCCCCATCTATTGAAAGATGTGCGATTTTTTTCGAACGAATCGGTTAGCCAAGTAAATACGTTACTTGGATAATTAATGAATATTCTTATTCAAATAATAGTTTAGAAGCAGAAATCCATGCAAGACGCAAGAAAATTAGATCAAAGTTAGCAAAAATCTATTGACCTAGCTGGTGTCTCCGTTTTTTAATAAAATTCCAGTTTTTTTCGGCAGCGTAACAGGTATCACAGTTGAACCTAAACACAACTGCAGGTAGCCAAAAATTTTGCACAGAGTCGGTGTAAGGTTCAATGCGTACTCTTACCGACCGCGCACTCTTACACCACCTTACCTTATCATCATCATCATAATCTACTACATTTTTCAACGTACCTCGTAGTGCCTTGCAGATTTCAGCATGAATGAGCCGGCTCGACCGGGAAAGTACTACCCTCTCACAGAAAATCGACGTATAGTCATCATCATCATCATCAGCCTTAAACAGTCCACTGCTAGACTAGGCCTCTCCTTTGAAAGGAGGAATTGGCCTACTTATACCACGATGGCCAAACGGGTTTGTATAGGGTTTGTATCAAGTTTTCCTTCTCTTACAGTGCTGTTTTCTGCGTAATATGCTCCCTCTGTCGGCTCTTACGACACCCATGGGATGATATGGGGTGGTGACATTCCGTATTCTTAATCCGTCTCCACACGGACAACGTATGACACGACACGACGTATAGTAACAGTATTTAAACTGTTGCGTTTCGTTCGGTGAGTGAGAGTGCCGGAGGCCCTATCCCCTATTCCTCCTCCCTCATCCCACTCCTCATCCTATCCCTTTTCCGATTCCCAAGGGGCGGCAACGCACTTGTGACTCCTGTGGTGTTGCTTGTGTCCATGGGCGGTGGCAATTGCTTACCATCAGGCGAACTGTCTGCTCGTTTGCCGCCTATTACTATAAAAAATACCTTTTATACTATTGGTAGTTATTTGCTTAACGTCACTCATTCCAGTCTCAGAAAAAGGTAGATCCAGCACACCCAACCCCTCTCTCTTTTCCCCTATCTTATTCCTCCTCATTTTCCTTTGCCCAACAAAGTGCGGCGCAACGCACTTATGACCTCCTCTCCTCTGATGTTGCTTGTGCCTTACCATCAGGCGATTCGCCTGCTACTATTTTGCCGCCTATTACATAAAAAGCCTACATATCAAATCAAATCAAATCTTAAAGACTTCCTCGCATACCGCACAGATACCTCGCACAGCTCTGATGGATAGTGCTCGGCCGTTGACATAGTTTATGTACCTATATGTACGTCTATATGTTTACGCAAGTTCACATATTATGTTATGTAAGTATATGAGTGGGTGACTAACATGCTCGGCGACTTGACCAATTCGAATCCCAAAAAACAAGCCAATTTAGGATAGACTAGAATTCTCACCCTTGACAAATCCTTGTGACTTGTGTGATGAGCACGATTATTTGTTCTGTGTCAGGATAAAATTAATCTTAAAAATATCATATATCTGGCTGCCGTTGTACATACATACATACATAGACTCACGCCTGTTTCCCCAAAGGGGTAGGCAGAGGCATATTAAACGCCCACTTTTCGCCAGTGTTTTGATCCCACGTAATAGGTGGCGAGCCTATTGCCGCTTATTGGGACATTTTGTTTGCCAGAGCCACAGATAAGACAATAAGAGCCTCGTCCGTTGATCGGCAGGTGCACCATTTGCAGGTGAGGTTGGCTTGGGACCCTAAGTTCTTGGTGGGAACCCTATGCCGTTGCGCGTTGTACAAGCTTTGCTTAATTTGGTATCAGACTGTTTTTACTTATTTGAAGCATGAAAACGTCTAAGAAACAGTGTTAGTTTAGCCACCGCACGGTCGGCACGTCTGCCGTATTCGAACGGCATTGAGCGTTCTGATTGGTTAAATTCAATGTCATATTGTGAGGGACCTGTGTGCAAGCTATAGAAAATAAACAGAAAATAGAGTCTGTGCAAGCCAGTCAGCGCGCGGAACTCTGTTCAAGCGTCGTGTTCGGATGTAATGACATCCGTGAACATGGAGCTTGCAAGCGTGCCAAAATGTCGGATACTTGAAATAAAGGCACGTGGTAAGTACACATGTCGATAGACAATGTTAAGCGCACTGTTTAGTGTTGCGTAGTGTTTAGTTAGGGCACACTGTTAGCGGGCAAGCGAGCTAGGCTAGCTAGCGAGCGAACAATTTACCTCTTTTCATACTGCATACATCAGATCACACCCCCAACTACAATTTCAAGCTAAAATACGATAGTGACTAAACTATGTGAACGATATATCTTCCGGATGGTGTCTTCACGGCTTTCAACTTCCGTTCGTAATAGCTTCGCTTGATTCGCATCTTATAGGAATTATATGCAGATTAGCGTGTATAACAGTGAGACCGGGTGGGCCTTGCCCAACGCAATATGGTCTAATGCCCATCCTAGAATTGTGATTACCAATTCGAAATTACAGCCTAGAATTCTATAAACATAAATAGGTTTTATCATATACTAAGTAGGTATTAAGCATCTTTTTTAAATGACACAAACCAAACCTCAAATATAACCCTACCTAATTGCCTAATGACTGCCTCCGTGGTCCAGTCCAAAGCGTATGTGTCTGCACGTCGTGAGGTCCCGTACCAAATTCTTAGTAGCAGCACGGAGTCGTGCAATGTGTCCGGTAACAACAATAGGCTCGCCCCCTACTATGTGCCCTCCCCCTCTATACCCCTACTAACCTAAAAATACAAAAGGCGAAATGTAGGTGTAATATTGCTAATACCTCTACCTACTCCTTCGGGGATACAGGCGTACAGCTATAAAAAATATCCGTCGTTTCACGGGTTTTTACCTAAACCCGTGAAACGAAAAAACTCAAACCGCGAACTGACGTAGTGAGTGTAGTATGTCGTGATACTCGTGATCGGGTACAGTGCGATAGTGAAAACAGTGGCAGTGGTGTTGTACGCAAAAAACAAGAAAGAAAGCGGGTAGACCGTTATACTTGCTCGTAACATTCATCCACCCGCAATACCCTCAGTACATCCGTGAACATGGCGCTTGCAACAGTGCCGAAATATCGGTTACTCCAAACAAAGGTACATGGTATATATCCCGAAAGACAATTTAAATCAAGTTATTTCAAAAGTTTAATATTTAACCCTTAGCTACACCACATAATATATACAAGCTACACTCGCTATTTCAAGCCACATCATATACACTCGTGGGGGAGCAAGGTCCCTAATAAATTTGTTACCTACTTGTTTAATAATAGGTTGAATAATTTTATAAGGATTGATTTTTATAAAATTAATGAGAAGCATATAAACAATATGCGTGTCTTTTTTATTTAATCCAAAAATGACAATTTGCTGACGTTTTAAGTAAATAAGTAACTTTTTGGTCAACATTTTTTAAAGTTAGGTTTACAGGTAAAACTAAAAGTTAAAAATAAATATAAAAATCAAACGGTTTCTTTTTTCCTTTCAGACATATAAGCAAAATTACGAAACAAGAATATTATTTTGAATAATTTATAACCTGCAAAATCACAATAGGTTTATTTATTGATCAATAATAATTGATCATACCTACATATTGCAGGCATATCCACTACTTTGTATAAAAATATCTCCTTATTTCCTTATACCCTGAGCCACAAGCGCGTAATGTTTAAAATAAAAATAATATTTACAATAATATGCCTTTTTTGTGTCGGGTTGGAAAATCCTCATGGAGTCCCTCCGCCCTGAGGGAAGGGCAAAGGGGACTGTCAGACTCTTACTGACTAAAAACCAACCCGTGTTCCTCATGTACCCGTGTGTCGGAGGTTCGGGTATCACCGAAGCATTCCTCGCTACTACTATTCTTCATAGAGAATGGGCACGTCCACACAGAGCGCGCAGCCTCGCGCGCCAATTCCTCGCGAGGCTGCGCGCTCTGTGTGGACGTGCCTAATTCGGTAGCTCGGGCGCACGGTAAGCTCGGCCGCGGCTGCCCATGCGTTTTCCTCGACCGAGCCACGTCTACATAGACCGAGCAGCCTCGCGAAGCATTTTCCGCGCGAGGCTGCTCGGTCTGTGTGGACCCGCCTAATTGCAATTCACTTACTGAGAAAAAAAGTTTACAATTAACGGCCGGTTCCAACATTCGATCCATCCGTGGATTTTGAGATTCTTGTTTGACATATTTTGTATGGAGCTTAAGTCAAAAACGAATCTAAAATCTCAAATAAATAGATAGATCGGATATTGAATTCCGCAGTAAGAATATCTTTGAGGGCACAAAGTACGTAGTTACCTAATTAGAAATAAAAATATAATATAACAAAATAAGATGTGGGTAATCAAATAACATAAACGGTAACAAAAAGCGCCTCAAAAAGTGTATTGTAACAGTAGAGACAAATACTAGTACATTCTAGTATTTGTCTCGTCTCTACTGTTACAATACACTTTTTGGGGCACTAGCATGACCCTACCCTGGCTGACTTTTATGAGGCTTCCATAACCCGGCCATTGACTTGGCAAATAATACATAAAATATATTTAAGGTACAATTCACACGGGCGAGTGACGAATGTGGCTTAAAGAATCCGATGATTGAACCCAGGGGGATTAAGGTTAGAGCTTGTTAACTTAGCTTTAGCGAGTTTATAATACATGGATATTTATATGCGCACATGTATGTAAACTCACTAGTTTAGATATATTTTTTTATAGTCTCCCGCCTGTTTCCCCGAATATCTAAGTAATGTGGTCCTGCTCTCGACTTACCTAGTAAAACCCAGTTACTGAAGCTAAGCCGAGCCCTCCTATGGAAATCACTTACATGCTTGTTCCATCCTACAATACACTTCCTCTTATTCCTCTTACTGGCACTTCGAGTTTTTACCGAGGCATCACTCAAGATAGACTTGATCTTCGCGTACATTGCATTAATTATGTTCCTATGATCTGCATTATCACATATGTGGTCACAGCAATCCCGCAATTCTACTGGAAATTATTGCCCGGAGCTTTCGCAAGGAATCATCCAAAATTGTTTGTCGATAAAATATCCCAGATCCTCAGTGTACAAGTCTGTCAGTCCCTCCAACAGCCTATTGCTGCCCCCTTATAATTACATTTTATTTATTTAATTTTTTATTTATAGTCTCACCTCTGTATGCCCGAAGAGGTAGGCAGAGGTGTAAATATTACACCCACATTTCGCCATGAATTTTTAGGTCCCACGTAATAGGGGGGCGAGCCTATTGCCGTTACCGGGCACATCACCATGACTCCGGGCTGCTACTGAGTATTCGGAAAAACCCAGTAACACTTTTGCCCGACCCGGGAATCGAACTCGGGCCCTTCGATCAGCAGTCGCATACGCTATCCACTGGACCACGGAGGCAGACCAGCTTAGATAAATGTTCGCTATATGCTTCATCTATTTGTTGGTTTCTCCACTGGGCTACAGGTCTATTACAAATGTCTAGTATTAGACCACCAGACTGCTAGGCAAAGCAGCCTCAGGTTTTGTCCTACACGCGTAAACCACTGACTTTTCAAAGTTATCATCATCATCATCCTAACGCTATCCAGGGTGCATCCAAGAAGCTTTGAAGCTGAGGTCCGCTTTCGAGCTTACACAAATTTGACAGAATATTAGGTCTTCCTCTGAGTGAGTGCCTGTCTGATATCCAAAGTCAAAATCGTTTATTCATTTAGGTCACAAGGTGACGCTTATGAACGTCATTTTTTTAAATCGAATAACTTAATGCTTCTACATTTACATTTACTGCCTCGTTCGCAAAGCAATAGGTAGAACCACGAGAAAGAACGGGCAATCAAACCTAAATAGATAGCGATATCCCATGATAGCCGAGTGAGATACCGACAGACTGCTACGCAATGGAGTTCGAATCTACGGCACGCACCAATGAGTTTTCGAAGTTAAGTTAAGTAGTCAGCCCTTTATATTGTCCCACTGCTGGGCACGGGCCTCTTCTCACTATGAGAAGGGTAAGGCCATAGTCCACCACGCTGGCCAAGTGCGGGTTGGCAGACTTCACATGTCTTTCGAGAACATTATGGAGAACTCTCAGACATGCAGGTTTCCTCACGATGTTTTCCTTCACCGATAAGCAAGCATTAAATTATTAAATTGGTGATTATCGCTTGCTTATGCAAGCGATAATCACCAATTTAATACGCACTTAACTCCGAAAAGTCATTGGTGTAATCAAATATTATGTATGTCTTTATCTCTTGAACTTCTACTACATAACTGACTTAAAACCTTTTCTACAGAAACATTAACGCATTAATAATTCATCACTTCGAAGTACTTTACGATCGTAAATGGAGACTGCAAATGAAGTAAATAAAAAAATGAACAATTTCTCCGCACCCTGTCTTTTATAAAGGCTTTGTGAAGAAATTGTGTTTTAATTAAGAGGAAGGAGGTCAGGGCATTACCATTTTAATGCAATAAAATGAAACGTTGGGTAGCCGTGAACGTAGCTTTTGCCGACTGTTTTGATTCCGTGGACGACATTTTACTACGGTCTTCACTGAGGACTAAGTCATTAAATAAATTGAAATCAAACTACGGTTTACGGATTTTACCGCGTTATATTGGCTGCAAAGACATTACATGTAAACCGTAGTTTCAAAGAGAGCGCAGTGGTCTGAAAGATGTTGTGACAAGGATTGAGAAAGGAATGCTGAGATGGTTTGAGCACGTGGAACGAGTGGTGAAGAAAGAATGACGAATCAGATATACAAGGCAAATGTGTGTGGGCAAGTCGGTCGCGGCAGACGTCGTCGGACATTCGTCGACCAAGTTGGAGACTTCCTAAGAAACTGAAACGTCCGAAGTACCCGAAACTGGCGAGCATGTATGAAAAAAGGTTTGTAAGGATAGAAACAAGTGGCGTTCTGTTGTCTCTGCCTACGCCGACGGGAAAAACGCGTGAGTATTTGTATGTATGTAGTTTCTAGATCATTCTGTTTACATTTCTTTAGGACCACGATATAATCCATAAACCGTAGTTTGATTTCAAAGTGTAACATTGGCGTAAACCCAATTAAAATACAAAATGAATTTATTTTATTATAATGATTTATTACATAGCTCATTAGTTATTAAGTAACGATTCAATAGAAGATTGTATATTCAAGTATGAGACAAATAAAATGGTTTTCTGTTGTGGACTACCTCCGCGGTCCAGTGGGTAGCGCATGTGTCTGCTGATCGGGTTCCCGGTTCGATTCCTAGGTCGGGCAAACATGTTACTGAGCTCTGCCGAATCCTCAGTAGCAGTTCGGAGTCTGACAATTTGCCCGGCAACGGCACGGGTCTCCCCTAGTACGTGGTTCCTACTTACATAACATGGCGAAATGTGGGTGTAATGTTACCGCTGCTTACCCCTTCGAGGATACAGGCGTGAGTATAACAAAATATGTCATGTATTTATATCTATAAGAATAAAAAAAATAAAAACAATATTATTTATATGTAGAACAAAATAAAGCCAGTATATCGCTCCTCTTATGCAATGTGTCCTCACCGTAAGGACGTCACAAGGGTCAAATTCGCCGGTAATTTACGTAACGTAAATGTACATTTTTCGCGTAATTTACGCCTTTGTCTTGATAAATGTGTTGAAAATATATAAATGGTACTGCGATCATTAGTATAACAACTGTCGAGTGGTCGACACTATTTTGTGAAGGAGAAATTCGAGCTAATATTCTGGAAATTTTAGTTAGACTAGAAAATGGACCACGCGCTTCAAGACGAAAGTCTTGTAGGTATGCAACACAGCGCATGGTCGACTTGACTTCAACTTCGGTAATTATACACCTAAACCTTCCTCAGGCATACAGGAACCAGGGATTGAAAACCGGTTCCAAATAGCGGTACGGTTCCACTTTTCGGTACATCATAAAGGTTTCATTTATCGGTACGGAACTTCATCTTAATCTTAATATATAAAATCCTTGCGTTACTGACTGACTGACAGACACGCTACAGCCGAAACTATTGGGCGCAGGAAGCTGAAATTTGATATGTATGTTCCTTGGGGACCGTAGGGGTGCACTAAGAAGGGATTTTCCGAAATTCCCACGGTATCGGACAAAACGGGTACATTTAAAAAAAATGCAGGCATAGCTGCTGGCGTCCTCTAGTAACAATATACAGGCAAAATCGTACAAAAAGCCGTTGGGTAGTTTTCGAGTTAATCGTACTATATATACTGTGGTCCAGGAACTTATCCCATGGGGAGGAAGAGCCAAGGGGCTGAGACAAAAACGAGACAGACTTCCTATGACAATTGAATAAATAAGTAAAATAGATAGATGGTTATCGGCGTCTGTTTATCATCATCATCACTATCATCTTCACTACATAGTATAAAACAAAGTCAGTCTTCTGTCTGTCTGTCCCTATGTATGCTTAAATCTTTAAAACTACGCTACGGATTTTGATGCGGTTTTTCTTTCGTAGATAGAGTGATTTAAGAGGAAGTTTTATATGTATAATACATGCATAATATAGTTGAGAAACACTGATTGTTTTATAGGTTTCTAATCTGATATCGTAAATAAACTGATTTTTTTCGCCTTCATTGCAAACGCTGTCTGAACCCGACGAAATAGATTAAAATAATGTACTACATACAGTATTGTTCACCTTAAGAAGTTCTACATAAAAATCCAAGATGACATATCTATAGACATATTTCTTTGGGATAATGCACAATAACCATTTTTAAACGGTTTTTTAAACGGTTCTATTTAGCTTGACCTGTTTATTTGTTTGTTTGTTTGGGTCAAATTTAGTCATTGGAATTTTACCCCCTTTCTGATGTCAGATTGATCTGATATTTGGTACACACTCTTAATCTTGCTGACAATACAACATAATATATTCCTTATGATTGTAAATCCAAGATGGCCGCCGATACAAAATGGCGTATCACATATTACTTCGCAACAACCTCGATATGGGTATCAAATGAAAGGGCTTGATTGGTAGAATAGAGCTCACTAAGAAAAATCCAAGATGGCCGCCGATACAAAATGGCGAATCACATATTTCTTCACAAAAAACTTAATATGGGTATCATATGAAAGGGCTTGATTGGTACAATAGAGCTCACTATAAAAAATCCAAGATGGCGCCACCACAAAATGGCGGATTACATATTTTTAACAAATACCTCAATATAGGTATCGAATGAAGGGGCTTCATTGGTAGAATAGGGCTCACTATGAACTTTCAACAAAACTAAGAACTGCGTGTTTCTATCAAAATGTTTACTCTGGATACGCTACGCCCAACGATTTTATATTTGTCTGATCAATACCCCAGATTGATGAGAATATTGGTGCGATCTGGTAGCTAGGACTTGCCGAATTATTTTTTAGCTTTTAGTACATAATCTAACTACATATTTTTTTTATTGTAATAAAACCGTTTAACATAAACATGTTTTTTATTTAATTTTTTTATCCTTTACTTTTTAAGAGAAATAATGGCTTACTTACGATGCAATTTTAAACAAAACAACATTAATCCTTATCCGATTAAGTACTTATACATTGTGCATATAATATAGATCAATATGACCCTTTACAACATGTAATTTAAATGAATATTTTCGAAGCTATTACAGATTTAAAATAGGATTGAGGCGTATTTATCGTAACAGTTAAAAACAACAGGTATCATAAAATAGCAGTCTGTAACTGTGACTAACTAACTGAAAAAACAGTTCCTGTTCCAAGCGATAACAAACTGCCTAATAATCACAGTCACAAGCTTTTCTCTATGCATTCTTATGACAGTAACCATTGTTAGAATGAGATAAAAACTGTTATTTGTTATATTGTGACACCCTGTTATATTTGTCACAAGCTCTTTCCTTTTCTCGCAAATGTTCAATACATAAGCTAGAAAAAGAAGTACCGATATGGCAATATGGGCTGTTACTACGATCGAAGACACATACATCTTTATAAAGACGATGTGACAACATTATTTTTAGCGATATTTTATATAGGATAGTTAATTAATTGGCTACCCTATATTAAATATCGCTTAAAATAGTAAATGCATCATAAAATTTTTAGTCTTCTCATTCTGATATTGTATCAAACTGACAGTCCTAAGCCTGTGACAAGAGCATGAAGGATTGTTTTCAGTACTATCAAGCTAATTCATATTTTCTATGGTATTTATGTTATTACACATATTTTTATTTTACCACCTACGCTATGATTGTAAAATGCTAATAAAGATCCGAGTTTTATACTGCAGGCTAAATCGTGGGTAAAATATTTGTATCTGTGATAACAGAGAACACACAATGACTAAACTTGCTACCTTATGGTATGAAATAACAGACTGTTATTTTGTAACAGGTATTTGGAACTGTTATTTATGTATAACAAGAACAGACGTAACAGATACGCGATTTTACCTGTTACGACCCACTCCTAATTTAAAATGCAAGGACATAGCGGTTGCGGCGGGGCCGGGGGGCCGAAGGAGCGTGCTCTATAGATTGCACCCATGCGAAGCCGGGGCGGGTCGCTAGTTCGTGATAAACTCAAAAACTATTGAAAGAATCTTTATGCGGTTTTCATGAGTGATTCATGAGAATGAATTATACAAATAAACCTTTCACTTGTATAATTTGTAAGGGTTTTGTGCAAATGATACATTGTACATACGAAGAAGGGTCGCTTGTCCTAAATAAAATCAAACATGTGGTATTTAATGTTTGTCTTGATAAAACCTACCCTTGCCGAGGTCAAGGCCGAAATCCTGAATACATCATGTATGTGGGCGGTCATGCTAAGTTCAATAACTGCCTAAGGGCGCTTGTGCACTACACGGAATTTTACTGTCCGGCAGTCAGATTTTTTACGGTCCGATATGGCGGGCCATACATTTAGGGGTATGGTTTGTGCACTATACGTAATTTTACCGTTCGATATTTTACTTTTCCCCATTCCGGGCCGTTTTTTCCGGTCCGGGATGACAGCAATGTAAAACGTGTATACGCTTGTGCACTGCATCCGCGATCAGTATTATTCATGAGCGGGGGGGGCAAAAAATCATAAGTAGACATCCGATAGTAGTTGAAAAATATTAATATATAGGTCTTGCCTCATTTTATTGTGGTTTATTTAAAATTACCCTGTCAGGTACCATTCACTAATAAGGGGATGAACCCAAAATTCTTTTTGTCTTCTATCGTACGTAAAGCAAGCAATTGCCGATGTTACAAGAAACTCATCGTTCTTAGCGTAATTACGCGTGCGTGGCGTGTAGTTTCAAGGAGAGCCTACCCTTAACTGCGCCTTGCCGATCCGAGAAAAGACGGACAAGTGCACAAGCCAATCGTTTTTTTCATGCCATATTGGACCCTTAAAAAATCGAACTGACGGACAGTAAAATTCCGTGTAGTGCACAAGCGCCCTAAGTCTACTTTGACATTGAATTTTCTGATCTCTAGTCGTAATCGTTCAAACATATGCGTGTTTTCGTTCTGAGTATACGTGTCTAATATCACTATGCCGAAGTTACGCGACCGAAATTCCGCGGTTGATTTTACGTTCCGATGTACTCGGCTGATATGACCATGGATATAACACACCATAAGTGCCGAACTTACGCTCGTGCTACGAACTACGCTTGTGTGCTACTACTTACGTAGTAGCGTATAAGGAATCTATACCTTCACTCAACACTCATGACGTCAGAGACCGCGTTGCCGTCGGGTATATTTTCAAATCCTTAATAGGGCTTTACATAATATTAAAGTATACCCAAAACGAATGTTGCAGTCGGGTATATTTTAAAACCCTCCACACGGCGGTACATATTTTTATAGTAAACCCGAACTCAACACTATAGAGTGTTGTGTGAAGGTATAGATTCCAAATACGCTACGTAGTAACTATTTAGTAATCTGTGCTACTACTAGAAAAGTTGCCACTGAACTTACGCCCGACCGTTACGCTGTACGCTATAACACAACGTAATTTCGGCATAGTGTGTCGTCAGTAATTCAAATAGCATTGCAAGCGTAATCATGCCGAACTTCGGTCACGTAACTTCGGCATAGTGTGCTTAGACACTTACCTACCTAAGGTTCACTTCTTCCCTTCATTCAGTAAGTATCTAACGTTGATTTTTAAATACACATTTATTGCTATTTCAAAGTAGGTTTATTGCTGAAACATCGTGATTGTCGTAATAGATAAAGATCACGACAAACTCAATGCACATAACAGAATAAGTGCAATAAAATTATAATTCAGGATTTCATTAGTACGCCATACATCCTTTGTTAAGGCAGGTATAAATACATATTCGCATACCTACATGGTATGTAGCAAAGATTATGTAGTACATAATTACATATTATGTATGGGCAAATTAGTTTCTGCCCGCGGCTTCAACTGCGTGGATGCGGGTTATCGCGACAAGGTAAATCCATTCGTACAGCCTCACGAACATTCGCGTATATTAGTAATAACATTTACATCCACAAATACTTAAACAACTACAATTTACGTACACACCACGAGCACAAAATACCAAGACTGTATTTCAAATAAAACATAAAACCATAAACATAACTTTACGCCTTTATCCCCGAAGGATTAGGCACTAGGCAGAGGTGTATTACACACCCACACTATGCCAGTTATGTTTCCCAATGTAATAGGGGGCGAGCTTATTGCCATTTACCGGGCACATTATTAAGCGAGCGATAAGCCCGGGATAATACCTGAGGATCGAACCCGAGACCATAATCTCGGCAGTCCGTTACGTACACCACTAGGCTATCGCCGCTTATTTCAAATAAGCAATCCAAAAAGCTACTGATTCATCAAAATGCTTAAGCGCTGTAAAATGCAATACAGATGTCAAATGGAAGTGTATTATACATTTTATTGGAACTTCTAGCTCTGAAATAGCGTCGCGAGCAATTTAAGTGTCTGTTCTGTGTCAACTAAAAGTGCTTTAAAGTACATCGTTTTATTTGTCTGTGAGATTTATTTCGAAAAGCGTCAGCATTCATATGTTATGTTATGTTCCAAAAGGTTCCAAGTTAGTAATTTTAAGCAGTAATGTTGTTTTGTGTATGTGTGGGTAAGTAGCTGTTGATGTATGTGAGCTAACGAGATGAGATAAAAGAGAATTTAGTTTGAAGAAACTGATACAAAGCTTTATGGTTTTCATTGAAAATTTCTTTAAGTTTAGTTACGTTTTGAATCCATTTTGAAGGCGTAAGCTGAGGTGTAATATTACACCCACATTTCGCCAAGATTTGTTTTTTTTTAATTCCCTCGTAGGGCTCGAACCTATTGCCTGAATTCGGATAAACTCAGTAACAATTTTGCCCGACCCAGGAATCGAACCTGGATTCTGCCGAACAGACGCATACGCTATCCACTTGACCACGGACTCCACGGAGGCAGGAATCTTACTGCTTTTCGAAAACTGTCATTTTCTTCAAAGGATGTCTTTTATTCCGAGTAAAGTTAAGTATGTTGCATTTGTGAACAACGTTGTTTTAAATCCACTCAAGTTACTCAAGATAGGTGCAACGTAAGTTTGTCAATAAAAGTGTCTTAGACGACAACGTGGGCAGGTCAGATCTGGACTTAGATAGCTGGTCTAGGAGATATAGAGCTCTAGGAGAAGGCACTAGGCCTTCTCCTAGAGAATGATCACTGAACTGATGAGAAACGCTCATCTTAAATAGGTACTTTTTAAAAGTAAGTTATTTTAATACGCATGTGTTTGGCTGTGTGGGGCTCAGTGGCGTGCCATTGAAGAGGCCTATATCCAGCAGTGGACTACGGTAGGCTGATGATGACGATGATGATGATGATCCATGTTCGTACAAGATATTATTATAACATATATCTATAATTAAATACAGCGGCGATAGCCCAGTGGTGTACGTAACGGACTGCCGAGACGATGGTCTTGGGTTCGATCCCCAGGTACCCGGGGCACACAACTATGACTTTTCGAAGTTATGTGTGCGTTATAAATTAATTATCGCTCGCTAATTGATGTGCCCGGTAGATGGCAATAGGCTCGCCCCCTATTACATTGGGACCGAATCATAACTGGCGAAGTGTAGGTATGTAATACACCTCTGCCTACCCCTTTGGGGATAACAGACTTGAAGTTATGTTATGTTACTATCTATAAATTATCAATAATTTCCGATGTTACTTTTATTAGTTATTAAATACTTACCATCTATGCCTACTAGGTTCGCAATAGACAAATTGCCGCACCGTAGATAAACATAAACAATAAGCTACCGGAAAACACATTGCTATTAAAATAATTCAGGCGCTTTCACGCAAAATACGGCGGGTGAATGTTGCGGTTACATAAATATTATTTACAACAGTATATATGTACAATGGGAACAATCATAAGTAAAATTATTTGTGCATATTATTGTTAACTAGAGGACGCCAGCAGCTACGCCTGCATTTTTTTTTAATTTACCCGTTTTGGCCGATCCCGTGGGAATTTCGGGCAATCCCTTCTTAGTGCACCCCTACGGTCCCCAAGGAACATACATGCCAAATTTCAGCTTCCTACGCCCAATAGTTTCGGCTGTAGCGTGTCTGTCAGTCAGTCAGTAACGCAAGGATTTTATATATTTAAGATGATATTGGAGACCGCATAACAAGTTGTAAACACAATAAGCGGATTGCCGTCATAGTGTCTATCTACTAGATAAAATCGGCAGAATAGGCTTGTGTCCTAAAATGTAATTAGCGGTTGACTCGTTACTTTATTAGATGTTAAACTGAAATACCTGGTTTTTTCTTCAAAAATCGATCAGCAACAGTACTAATTACGGCTTTTTAAAAACTTTTTTGAATTTGACACGAAAACGCTGTAAACCATCATGGCGGCTGAGTGATATCACAAAGTGCAAAACAAAACAAACCGTGAATGAAGTCCTATATTCGATTTGACAGGTAGAAAGTTTGACGTTTTAGTTGTATTTACTACTAAAACGTCAACAACATGAATGGCGGACGTACTGTTTGACGTAATGCTCTTTGATTGGTGTTCACTGTCACAAGAATAAATACATTACTCTTAGTTTTAGAATCCTAAAAATAACATTAATCTTACCTTTTTATAATAAATAATAAACTTTATTGACAACTTAATAAAATCATAATGAATCTATAGATACTACAATCAAACCATAGCCATATAGACATAAGCCTATCGCGGCAAAGAATAATAATAGTACATACACATACTTACAATAAAGACTAAGTTACTTAAAAGTATGTAATAACTTCATAATCTTAATAATATATAAAATCCTTGCTTTACTAACTGACTGACAGATAGGTACGCTACAGCCGAAACTATTGGGCGCAGAAAGCTGACATTTGGCATGTATGTTCCTTGGGAACCGTAGGGGTGCACTAAGAAGGGATTTCCCGAAATTCCCACGGGATCGGCCAAAACAGGTAAATTTAAAACAGGCGTAGCTGCGGGCGTCTCCTCTAGTATAATAATAAAACAGGTGTTGCTTACACTACACTGATTTCGAGTTACGCTGTGTCCTATTGCGTAACCTGCGTACGGATAATAGGTACTATAGTACCTAACGCAGAATACTATAGTACTATAGATAATCGATAGGTACTACTAACAGCGAGTTTCAGTTTCAGTAAATGCACCCTGAACTCCTCTAGCGAAGAGTCACACTCACTTTAGCTACTCCAAAAGACTAACCCGTAATTTAAGTTTACCAGACAAAACGAAAAATTTACTAAGATACCTAATGGCATATAGGTATTTCTTTTTTTTATAGACTCACGCCTGTATAAGGCGTCGATGTCGTGTCATTGTGCGTGGCTCGACATGTTCTTGGTCGGTTTTTTACACTCCTTATTCTTAATAATCTAACAAAGGATTCTTATAGCATTGAACCTCCAAACTCTTTTAGCTTGATTACAATATTAACCCAGCAAAGCTACCACCGTTACTCCTTCTTCATTAAAAAAGTTAAAAAGACATTTAATATAATATTTTACTCAATTTTAAACCTTTTCTTGAATCGTAAATCACTTTTCTCATTCGCGTAATGGGTGGGGTTGCCATTTTATACGGGACGCGAATTTAGAATCTTATGGGACATTCCAATGTCTTTTTTTATTGTGGCAATCTCATCAATTTCAATTATAACAAGGGAATGGAAAGGAAAAATAGAATGGATCCGTTTTATAGTTTATCAGTTGTAGAAGTCGAAAAGAATGTCATATTTTATTAAATCCCAATTAAAGAATGTGAGAATATCTATTTCAAAGCAGGCAGACACCGTTTTATCCTAATTTCAACAAACAGAACAAATAGCTAAGTTAAAATATTTAAAGAATCTTATTGTGCATTGAAATTGTATCTAGTAGAAAATTAATAAAAATAGGTACCTACCTAAGTCTAATTTTTATTTAGTCCTATACAAATTCGTGTTTGTCTATCCGTTCCTAAAAGCTTAAAAATTACTCACAGAATTGTAAAAAGCTCAAAAATGCTTTATCGCGACCAACATAGGTACCTTGAGGGAGGCAAAGCCTACGGCGTAAGCTAGTTTAATTATAAGTAAAAAAAGTAACAACAATATTTATCTTCGACAAAAAGAAAACGAGCGCCAGTTAGACTAACTGGCGTACCTATAGAGGGTTCAGTTTTTTTTTTTTGCTGTCATTACACAAAGAAATAAACTAAATATCATCGAGTACCTACGATGAATCTTGGCGCCATTAATCGAAATATGTTGCCAAAAATGTGTGCTAAGATTATAATAATTCCATTTGAAGTTGAAATATCGTCTTTCAGCAGATCGTTTATTTCTCTCAGAATGTCTGAATGTGTGAGTCTATGATCGCAAATAGACTTACTCGCAAGAGTCGCAAGCGACTTCGCCCGCGTGCATTATGCACGTAAACCGACACCAGGTACCTAAGCGACAGTATAAAATCTATTTATCATCATCATCGTCAGCCTGCTGTAGTCCAGTGCAAAGGAGGCCCATATCCTCCCGAACGTCAAGCCACTGAGTTAAATTACCGGCTCTTTGTGTCCAGCCGCTACCAAATGCTTTGCATAAACCGTGATTCCACCTAGCCGGGAGAGTTCCACGCTATGTTCGCCAAGAACCTGTCTTCACCCTAGAACATAAAAATCTATATTATCCTATTGATTTCAGCCAGACATCTTAGCGCATTCGAGAGATAAAGCATTATGACAGAGTGACCGACAGACGGAATACAAAGTGACCTTTTACTAAAGAGTTCCGTATTCCGTTTTCCATTTAACCCTAAACATCCGGAAATATAGGATTTATGTAGGTGGAACATTGGCAACTTGATTTTGTAGGCGAGAGAGACAGGATTCGCTTATTCATAACACAAACAGCCTATAAAAAGATGCCCTTTACACCTACGGATAAGATAGCATCGTCTGATCTACGTCGAACTGCCGACCACACGTTTTATTAACTAGATTGTACCCGTGGTTACACCCCCATTATTTCCTTACCAGCGTTTTGGATACGCAAGTTACAATGTTCGATTTTCGCGCTGCAATCTTAAATAATTATTAAGTATGTATATCTGGTTTGATAATGTAGCCTACTTATAAGTTGACGTACAAAAGTATCTATCTGCCTGTGAACGCCTCGTTTAACTCGGCCTAAACGATGCAAAGATTAAACAAGACACTCAGAAAGACAGACCAGCAAAACGGAAAGACAAGCCCCAGGTACAGATAAGTATGGAGATCGTAAGAAGTTGGAGCTAGCTTGCTCGTGCCTCTTATCACCCGTTTGAAAGCCTGCACAAGTTGAAGCCCGGCTGGTAAACGCAACCTCGACTGTGACCAGTCCGATGATAATCATACATTGTCAGCACTTGTTAATCTAGGTTAATTACACTACTGAAGTAAAGTAATTACTTACTTAATTGTTAATAGTGTAAGTAGTAAGTACTGGCAACTCATGTTAGTAGTAAATAATCATGTTTCATCATCAGCCCTGTATATAAACTGTCCCACTGCTGGGCACGGGCCACTTCTCACTATTACAGGGGAAAGCCATAGTCTACCACGCTGGCCAAATGCTGGTTGGCAGACTTCACATGTCTTTCAAGAACATTATGGAGAACTCTCAGACATGCAGGTTTTCTCACGATGATTTCCTTCACCGTTAAGCAAGCGATAATTTAACAATTTAATACGCACTGAACTTCAAAAAGTCATTCTGCGTAGCAGGCCGTCGGTCTCTCCACTAGGCTATCGCTGCTTATAATACATCACGAGAGTTGTATTGTAGCTACGTGGAACAGATAGCTACCATTAAATGTAAAGCGGCGAATTCTACGATTGTACTGAACAAGATCTTCGATCACGCTATCTAAGTTCTCCCACGTGATTACTACATAAACAAGCTCTCAGCTACTTCCGTCAGCCGGCAGTCCACCAGGCAAGATCGCTCAGCGTGATCAGAGGAGCTCCTTTGGTTGGAAGAACACTGCACCTATTCCGTCCAATGACTGATTGCTCAAATATTTCAATCAGGCGCTGCCAAGATAAACTTGTCTTAAAGAAATATAAACTAACAATATACTAAAGATACAGCGTGAGGTTTAAGGCTGTATTATTTTATCCGAAACGGAGTCACACATTATATTAAAATGGTAGGAAAATGTCAACTAAATGTCAAATACACACTTTAACTCTTAAAGTACCTACTATCACCCAAAAATAACATCGAATGGTTATTATCCTTGGCGTTTTGTTATTATATTACCGTTTTCAGGCATTAGCTGACTTAAGTACGGTTATAAAAAGGGCCTGAGTATTATTACTATGTACTTATTACACAACAATTCAAATTAATGGGACGCTCCTGACACTTAGCATACCATCAGATAGAGGAGCGGTTTTTTTACACTGTTTAGCAGTGGCGTGACCCAGTGATTCCTCCATCTTCCCAACAGTACAGGTATCTGCCATGTGTAGGTATAAACTGTGCCACTGTTGGGCAGACAGTTCACCTGCCTTACTACGCATTACCTGCTGTCTTTTGAACCTCTTCGCCTACTATGAGGGTTCGTAGCAGATCGGTCAAGTTAAGAAAGATTCGTTTAAAGAGGTCGCCACTTGGATGGCTTAGAACCGTTTGTGTGTAAGTGGAGTTTATATCATAGCAGTACTTAACTGTGCTTCGGAGGGTAAAACTGTCGTTCCCAGTCTTTAGTCCCATGTCGATACCTTTCAAGTTGGCCATATACTCTTACAAAAAAAGCAAAAATAACCGTCTATATGAACACTTTTCTCTTTACGTATAAATATGATAGCTATTCAATATTGAGAAACTTACCCACTTCAGTTACAGAGATTCGCTTTCAGCATTAGCCAAGCACATACACTACAGTCTACAGATAACTTCAAGAGCATATATTATGACAAACTCACCGCTAAGTCAATTTTGCATAAAATCATCCCCTTCACGGTGAAATGCTTGCGTTAAAGTTACAATATCTAGCACACCATTTAGCATACTGAATTAGCATTTACATATGAAAACTAATTTCTGCAGATATTGCGTCGTGAATTAAGCAGTTGCTTTGCTGTTTAGTAGTACCGCTTATAGCGAGACTTATTGGCTTGCCGTTGGTAGTAGATCGGCAAAGTTAAGCAACGCGTGCACAGGTCGTCATATGGATGGGTGACCGTGTATGGCATTTACATCAGAGCGCTACCGTGCTTCGGAAGGCCCGTAAAGCTGTCGGTCTCGGTTCTTGATTCTGAATAAGGATCGTTAGGCCATGTCGGAGGCCTTAATGCGGTCTGGAAAACTCCGACATCAAAGTTGACCACACACTCACACGAAAAAAAGTACCAGCAGTACCGCATAGATAAATTTTATTGTGTAATCCACAAATTGCTGTTTCGAGTTTTAGTGTACGTTGTGTCCATGATGCAGGATGTACATCTAAGGCTGGAGAAGTCTATTAGAAAAAAAAATTGTCCTCATTCCTGCCAACTATTCTCCTTCTGAGATTCAATAGAGACTGCCAGATTAGTTTGTCCTGGGTAGTACCTAAATTCTGCCACTTTTCTCGCCAAGTTACATCTATGTATCCATGTTATTGCTACTTCACTACGATATTCCGTTTACTTACATAATTCTACTTAAATAAATGATTGGTATTGCTTCGAAGCGATACCAATCATTTATCTAAGTTACCAAGTTGATATTATGAGTGGTTGTTTCTTCATGCTGATAACATATGGTTTTCTGACTCCCTTGACACGTTCACTGAGGAACAGGCCGATTTCGGCCCGCCGCTGTACGTACAGCTGGTGCGGACGAAGAAATCTATGTCCCTCTCGCTGGTGCGGAACGATTATTTTAGGTGTTTTTAAGGTTTTTACACAGACAAATATATATTTCAGGTTGTAGTCAAAATTGTAGTTATTCCCCATAAAAACATCACGGCAGGCCTTTTTCGGCCTACCACGCACTAGCAGTAAAATATATCCGCTCAGTGCGGCAGTGGGTTCATTTCGGCCCGCCAACCCAACAGTCCACCGGTGACCCGATACCGCACAGAGCGTACGCGCTGCCATTTAGTGTTGTGCTATCTAGCTTATCTGACGTGTGTTTTGTCAATAAAATTGACGACGGCAAACAATAAAAGTAAATACGAATTTTGGAAGATAGAGTGATTCGGCCTGCAATTATACCTGATAGTGACAGTAGTGATGAAATATTTCCGATTAAGAAAAATAAAAAGTATTTAGAAACAAAATATCATGGAAAACCAAGTAAAAGCGGTAAGTTTTGTTTAATACCTACACGTATATTTATAGTAGTAGGTACTTTTAATATTTGGAAATGTACGGTTAGCTACGAAAGTGCAGTGATATGCGCTTTTTAACCCCCGACGCAAACAGAGTGGTGATAAAACGATTTTGATCTAGTTTTTTTTATTTAAAAGCGTCAAAATAATTTACAGATGAAATAAAAAAGTTATGATAGGACTCTGCGGACAAGAAGTTGAGGCATAAAAATACGTACTGCGACTTCCGTGTATATACACAAGTAAACACGCACACATACAATCAAATTGCGGTGTTACACTATGGCAACGTAACACAGTGTTTACCAAAAACTGACTCACTTTATAGTTCAAAGCATTCTATATAACCTTTAATTACATTTGAGAACCTTTTTATTAGTTCCCATCAATGAGCCCTCTGGTAGGACTTATAAATCAAATAAATCACAAGGTATTTAAAAAATATATAATTTTAGAAAATGAAGTAAAACCGAAGGACAATGTAATGGATCATGTCCTTGAGTAGGGCGCTAAGCGGATAAATTGTGAAGGGTGATACGAAAGACTGCGGTTCTCCGCAGTCTTTCACTTTACTTCAGTAGCGACGAAGCAAAAAAAGAGTGAAAAAAAACTTAAACAATATTGCAGGCAAATGAATGAATGCAACATGAATCTTTGCATCACATTTTCAAAACAGCCACAATTAAATAAAAATCTTCATTTCTTTTATGTACGATCATTCTGTTTCATTTTCGATATTCCTTTAATGTGGAATGTCCCATCACTGCTAAAAATACCTTCTAGTGCGGTTCAGGTCGATATCGGCGTGCCGCTTTTCCTGGTTTATATCTCATTTACTATTTGGCAAATTCCGGGGCGAATCAAACCTAAGGAAGCAGGGTTCAAGATTATTCTAACAGAATAAAAAAAAATTGTATACATCAAGTTTTCGCAAAGTTATAGTATTTTAAGCTACCCTAGTGCTGGTAGGTCGAAAAAGACCTGCCACGCACTGGCGGAAAAATCGTTGGGGGCACATTTCGACCTGCCGCCGCACCAGATGAAGGCTTATGGTTTTACTTGCCGCAGCCAACGTGACGACTATCAAAGCTCTCCGTGACAATTAGGACTGACGGCTAAACGTATTGACCAAGTCACTGAGGCAATTAGCAATTTAATAAGCACAAAACTTCGAAAAGTCAATGTATGGCGCACGCCGCGAGTTTGAATACGATAGTCTCTGCATGATATCTCCGCTCGGCTATCGTTGCCCTATTAAGCCTTCAGAATACATCTGTTTTTTTTTTATTGTAATAGGCGGCAAACGAGCAGACGGCTCACCTGATGGTAAGCAATTACTGCCGCCCATGGACACAAGCAACACCACAGGAGTCACAAGTGCGTTGCCGCCCCTTGGGGTTGGGAAAAGGGATAGGATGATGAGTGAGATGAGGGAGAAGGAAAGGTTACAGGGCCTCCGGCACTCTCACTCACCGAACGAAACGCAACAATTTAGGTACTGTTACTTTACGTCGATTTTCTGTGAGAGGGTAGTACTTCCCCTGTCGAGCCGGCCCATTCATGCTGAAATCAGCAAGGCTCTACTGTTTATCTATCATGCAGAATTGCAGACATCATTCAGCTTATTTCCAGCAAAGATCCCTTTCATCCCAGTGTCATTTCAACGCTCAACTCGTTATAAATTTCGCGTCCGTAATCCAATAAGTTCTCAGTGACGGTGCGAATTCATCATAGCTGTTCATTTGCAAACAACTTGACTAATTAGGGTTGTGCGGGTTGTGACGTGCGTAAACCTTTACCGCCTGTGAACATTAGGTGACATATCGATGTAAGTATCCAGTGTCAGCTGGCCTGTGTTTGCAAAGGCTATCAGTTCAGATACAGGTTGATTTACGCTGGTCTGTGATGATATTAGCTGACCTGTGTTTGGAGGGTAAGGCTATTCGATGACAGGTCACTTTATAGTTGGCAATATATCAAGCTAAAGTGCTACATTGCTAATTAGCAAGGCTCTATTTCTTAGGTGAAGTAGCTATATATTGGCAACACTGGAAACGTCAGACGTAAAATTACGTAGCTCTGTAATTTTAAAAGTTTTATTTAATTTTAAATGAATATTTAATGCTTATATCTCATTATTGTTGTTAAATAGAAAGTAAATAGTAAAGTAAAGTGTGAAAGATATTCAGTTTGGTGTTTGAAACCTCGATACAAACAGTTTTTGGCGGACAGATCTATAACCAGCTGTCAACGGACGGATTTGAAATCATCTTTAAACCCGGGGAGTATTTTACTTATTAACTTACACTCCTCATCACACATTTACTCGGCTCACACCAACGTGAGCTTCGTCCATCACACACTGGCATAGTTTCTGTCTCCTTTTGCTTGACAAAACGTGGAAGCAAAATCGAAGACTGAACAAACGCCCCATACAAACACCTACTACACTTAACACTTCACATTAATTTAAGTGTTTATATCTTTGACAAGGCCAATATACAGGGTGTTACATATCCATCCGTCCGATCAATGAAGGGGTTGTAGAGTAGCGTAAAATGATGAGATATTTGTCATTATTTCACGGAAATTCAACATAAAATTTTCCCATGTAAATTTAATTAATTTTAAATAATATCATATCAGATTACCCATGGCAACACTAAAGACTCATAAATCGTATTAGCTAGGTATCTACCTAAAGTTCATAAAAATTTGACGGCAAAAGCGGCGCCTTTGAGTGCATAGGCCAACCGACCGCCTCCTTTGACAAAAGCCGCCGCCGCGCGTCATCGTCCTTTACACGTGCCAAGTATTATTTTAGGTATAAACAGATTTTATGCACTTGATGCAACAGCTGATCTTTTGCTTCGACGGTTTAGGCAAAACTCCGTAAAACAAAGTACAGTATTAAGGTTTTCTGTTTGTTTCGTGCGAGTGCGTGGCCAACTCTGGTGTCACTGTTTTCAAACTGCTCGAATACCTACGACATGGCCTAACGATTCTTGGATGCGGCTTTACGGGCCGTCGGAAGCCCGGAAGCGCTTTCATGTAATGTCACACGCGGTCACCCATCTAAGAGAAAATCGTCGCGCTATGACTACGGTACTTACATTAATAACTACCTACTTTTTAATTGGTTTAATCTTACGTAACTAGGTACCTACCTTAATTGATAAAAATATCAACTTGCTGTAAGTTGCGACGGTCATTCTCCACATGTCCGCCGCCCACGTCCAGACACTTACGGCACCTTTGCACCATATCCGAACGCACACTTCTTAACACTCCTGGGTTTAAACTTCGGAAAGTAGAAACGATACGCGCACGCATTTCTTCTTCAGTGTCACACGGTTTTTGGTACACTATTTGTTTAACGTGTCCCCACAAGTAAAAGTCTAAAGGCGTTAGGTCCGGTGATCTTGGTGGCCACGAGATAGGCCCGCTTCGTCCAATCCACTTGCCAGGGAACTGTGCGTCAAGATACTCACGCACAGCTCGTAAAAAATGAGGTGGGGCACCGTCGTGCTGGAACCACAAGCTGCGGTGGAAGCTTAACGGCAACGAATCTAACTCGTCACTTAGAACTTCCCTCAAAAATCTTAAATAATTGGTACCGTTCATGGTTTCATTTAAAAAATGCGGACCAATAATACGGTCGCCGAGGATTCCCGCCCACACATTGATGCGCCAACGATGTTGAAAATGGCTTTCTTTCATCGCGTGTGGATTTTCAACAGCCCAGACGTGATCATTGTGACAGTTGAAAACACCCGTCCGCACAAATGAACATTCGTCGGTAAATAACACGCGCTCCAAGAACGTAGCATCCTCTTCTACTTTGCCAAGTAGCCAGTTGCAGTATTGTCTTCTGTGGGCATAGTCCGACGGCATAAGTGAGTGAACACGTTGGTAGTGAAAAGGATGTTGTCCGTCTTCTTTTAATATCCTCCACACTCGCGCGTTACTGGTGCCCAGTTCACGTGCCGCACTCCTGGTACTCTGCGTGGGATCCTCAGCGAATAATTGTAAGACCTGTTCCACTACACCGTCGCTACTTTGTGGTCTGCCACCATGATTGCGATTCGAATCATCGCGAACACTGCCCGTGTTGTACACCCGGTGGTGAAGCCGTTGAAACGCGCGCTCCGACGGCACGGGTAGACCCCGTGGTCTGGCATACCGTTCCTCGTACTCTCTACGAGCACCTGCATAATTGCATTCACTCCTACCTAAGCACATCAACATGTTAAAGTATTCAGGGTTTGAATATGACATACCTAACGAATCTACTATTTCACGCGGAAGTCTAAACAAAAGGAAAGCTAGCGAAAGACTGAGTGTTCAAGTAGGCAAATAGTTAATTCGTAAATCAAATAGGTAAATAATTAGAGATGTAACAAATGGTATTCACTGGAGTACTGTTTCTATCGACATTTTATGTTATTGTTTACCTGATAGAATATCGGTAGCTAAACCCCTAAAACGTCAGCTTTGTGTAAATTTATGTTTTTATTTGCTGTTAATAAATAAAAACATTCCATGGTTTAGACTAGAATCAGTTTATTTAAGGGTACTGACTCCGCGTGACGACTGTCAAAGATCTTCATGACTGTTGCTCCGACGGTTTAACGTGCTCTCCGAGACACAGGGATATTAACTATTTATTACGCACGTAACTTGGAAAAGTCTTATTATCTTATTATGTATTTGATGCGCGCCGTGGATTCGAACCCGATACCCTCTGCACGGCAATCCGTTGGTATCATCACTAGGCTATCATTGGCCTAGTAGTCTAGCAGGCTATCATTCTAGTTTTAACATGTTATGTTAAAATTAAATAAATCGATATTATCTCTTGATCGTAAACATCACTAGAGCGGTCCCTTTGTGTACGGCGGCTCGCTTGACGGTAAAATTGCACTATTTTAAAAAGGCGGCATGCCCTTTGACACGGTAAGCGGCGAAAGCCGACAATTTTTAATAAATTTAAAGGCCTATCCACACGACACAATTTTACGTCCAACTTGACTAAATCACTTGATTAAATCGTGACGTGTAGACGCCAGTCGTCCAACTCAAGTTCATCGGGTGTGCGGACCACCAGATTTTAACCAATTGGGTGGACGGAATGAAATTCAGTCATTTGATTGTGTCGTGTAGACGGGCAAAGCCAATTCCATTGAAAATTTGATCAGTGGTAAAATTGTGCCGTGTGGATGGGCCTTAAGAATCATAAAGGATTCCGCTATTGAGGGGAGTGTTGTTAGTTTACAGAATTTTCGCTAATTTCGGGGTAATGTTTCTCGTTAGCACTGAGCTAAGGAAATTTATTCTGATGTTTTATGATGACCTAGATTTTTTTTATTATTTTTCCTGGTATGCCTGATAAGTCAGTAATATGACCTTTCGAGATCAGACGGGGGTTTATGAAACACACTGTATAAGTTAGTAAAAAAATTATATAAATTAGTAAATTTCACAAGATTATATTTTTTTCTACTTACCTACATATTTTGCATCATTAAAAAAAAAGAATAAAACCTTTAATTTTTATATATATTTTCCCTTTCTGTTGTTTATCTACTGTCCTTCTAGCAATAGTATAATTAATTTTTATATATATTTATTTACTTATTATCTATAAACTTCTACTCATTACTGTTTTATCTCTTCTCTAACATCTTGATTATTTTTCTGTCCATAGGTGTTTGGCATATCCTTGGCTATGAGCCATTCCACAATGAGCACTATGATGACCAGGAAGGCCACAGCGAAGGATCTAGAAAACAAGCTGAGAGTAACCTTGGTGGAATTAAAGAAGTGCCAGGAGGAGAATAACCATCTACTGAGGGAGCGTGCAGACTGTGAAGAGGACATCAGGATTGTCAACGATAGGGTTTCCAACCTGAAGGCTCAACTCACAGAACTCCATATTGAGTATATGGACACACTGGCCCAGCGAGATAGGTTACAGGAAGAAATCCATTTATTGACCGCTAACAATGATGCCCATTCATGGTCTATGAGTCGCATTAGGGAACTAGAATGCTGTTTAGAACAATCATTTACTAAGATTAAATCACTAGAACAAACTGTAGAGATATTAAACAGTAATAAAACTCAGAACCTTTACTCAGAGGTTGTAGGTAATAGATTAGGCTTAGATTCAAAACAATTAAAAATAAACATTAATTGTCTGAAACGGCATAGAAAGTATAATAAATTAAATAAACATATTAGGAAACTCATTCTTAGTCTAAAGCAATATAGGAAAACTAAGATAACATCTCAGCAATATAAATGTTTAGTTTCTGAGCGTTCAGATTTGTTAATGGAGTTAGACAATTACAATGCAGAGTTGATTAATGGCAAAATGTTATACGACAAACATACTAGGGATCTTAAAAGTCAAATTACTTCCTTACAATCTCAAATAAGTAGAATGAACACGCAATATGAAAATCAGGTTCAGGAGTATATTATGAAATATGATGAGATTGCACAAGTGGGGAGGCAAAATTTAGAATATGTAAAGGCCTTAACAAATACCAATAGTTGTTTGAATATCATAAAACCAACATTACCCACTTGTGAGTCCCAGATTATTTGCGATAGTGATAAAAGTACTTGTTCAGTGAATAATAGAACAGGTAAGTCTTCTTTAGGTAAGAATTCTGGCACAAATAAAGTTTATATGTTCTCAGATAGGCTTGGTGTAGGTTTAGGTAGTTTAATAAATTGTGAGCTGACACAACACAATACTATCAATTATTGTTATCCAGGGTCTTCGTTTACATATCTAATTAATACATTAAATACAACAATATTTGATAGGCAGTCTACAATAATTATCACATATGGTGATAGCCCAACGGTGACTAAAAAGGATATATTTAATTTGACAGAAGTTATGTTATCGCTTCACAGGAAATTTGAATGCAAATTTATAACTCTTGCTTTGCCTTATTCTTATAGCTTAAATGAAACAATGAATAGTTATATTCATGAACTCAACTTGTGCTTATACAATTTGACATGGCAATATAAAGATTTTATTTTATTATTTGACATTAATAATTTTATTAGTAATTTTACATTGACCAAAGATACTATGTATCTGCCACTATTTTATAGAAGACAAGTTGCTAAATTACTAGCATTTAATTTACAAAATGACACAGGTACATGTAGGGTATCCAAGAATTTAGCTTCTGTAAATAGTTCCTATCTTTATAATTCTTCTATTGAATATACTGACACAAGTTCTTTAAACTTAAGACTAGGACAAAGGGTAGACAAATTCAACTGAATGTAGCACATCAAAACATACAAGGTCTATCTGGCAAGGATTTAGAATTAAGTTTATATTTAGAAAATCACAGTATACAAGTTATGTGTATTACAGAACACTGGCTAAAAGAGTACCAAATTAAATTCTTAAATAACTCGCAATACACGGTACACAGTGCCTTCTCTAGGAAACACGCTATTCATGGTGGATCCTTGATTATTGTTTCAAATAGCTTAACATGTAAAGAACGGAAAGACATAGCAAGTTTGTCTATAGAACGCACCGTGGAACTGTCATGTGTAGAACTTGAGCAGCATATTATCATATGTGTATATCGTCCACCGTTAAGTAACTTTAGCTTGTTTGAATCAGTTATTGAAGATGCAATTACTAAAATTAGGAGCAATAAGAAAGGTATTATAGTTTGTGGTGATTTTAATGTAAATATTCTTGATCATTCAGTAATGACTAGTAGATTTTTAAATCTATTTAAATCATTTAATTTAAAAAATTTGTTCCTTGAACCAACTAGGATTACAGCAACTTCATCCACCTGTCTTGACAATATATTTAGTAATTGTACAGTTTTGAATAAATTAGTTAGTTCTGAATTAACTTCGGATCACTGTGGTCAATTAGCAAGGTTTCCGTATTATAGTGATAGCATTATACAGAAAGTGTTAGTTAGGCCATTACCTAGGCATAAGTTTAATGAATTCCGGAATAAAATTTTGATTGGAATGAATGCTATGAGTCCTGATTTAAAGGAGATTGATTCGCCAAATGAAAATTTCAATAATTTATTTAATGTAGTTAACAAGGAATTTCAGAATACTTTTAGGACTAAGGAGAAAGTAGTTAAGGAATCTCGAGCTTTTAGTGAGTGGGCTACTGCAGGTATTTACAAAAGCAGAGCAAAGATGTACGAGTTGTACGGTATGAAGAGATACAATTCTGATTCGAACTTTACTGAGTATGTTAGGAATTATTCCAAGATATTTAAAAGAGTGTGCAATACAGCTAAGGCATTATTCGTTAGGAACAAAATTGAACAATCCTCGAATAAAATTAAGGCAACCTGGCGAGCTATTAATGAAGCAACAGGTAAGACAACACTTAGAGGTAATAGTTTTAGTTTATTTGATAGTGACAAATTTATTCATAATGACAAAGAAGTTGCACACACATTTAATAAATTCTTTGCTAGCATACCGATTACTACTACTAGAGAATTAAAATCATCAGCTATAGTCGCAGAAAACCTATTAGAATCTAGTGTAGGAAAATGTGATGTATTATTTAAGTTCGATTGTATTAATTCTACCGACATTATAAGTACTTTTCAATCTCTAGAGTCTAAGAATACAGGTGATCTCTGGGGCATTTCTGTTAAGGTTTTAAAAAGTATAATTGATGTAGTAGCTCCTTATTTAAGCAACTTATTTAATAAGTGTATTGAATCAGGTGTTTTTCCCGATCTTATGAAACACAGTAGGATAATACCTCTTTTCAAATCCGGCAGTAAGACTGATCCTAGTAATTATAGGCCAATATCGATACTACCTGCCTTTAGTAAGATTTTTGAAAAGATCATACTCAAGCAATTACTTAGACATTTTAATCTAAACAGCCTCCTTCATAGTGAGCAATATGGATTTACCAAGGGTCACTCGACAACAGATGCAGGAGTAGCGTTACTTAAACACATATTCAGTGCATGGGAGAATGCCCAAAATGCTATTGGTGTGTTTTGCGACCTTTCGAAAGCATTCGATTGTGTCTGCCATGAAACGCTCTTATGCAAACTTAGACATTACGGCGTACAGACTAAAGCATTGGAAGTCATTAAGTCATACTTAAGTGACAGAATCCAATGTGTTGAAATAAACGGCTCAAAATCCAGTGGCTTACCTGTTGATTTGGGAGTGCCGCAAGGCAGCATCCTAGGGCCTTTCCTGTTTCTTGTTTACATAAACGATTTACCTTTTTACTTGAAAAACATTTGTGACGTTGTACTGTTTGCTGACGATACTTCTTTGATATTCAAAGTAGATAGAAATAAGGAACATTTTAACGAAATAAACAGTGCGCTCATTCAAGTAACTAAATGGTTTAATGTAAACAATCTGGTACTGAACGCCAAAAAAACAAAATGTATTAAGTTTGCTCTGCCTAATGTCAGAAACCTTGGTCCTAGTATAGCTCTAAATGACGATGTTCTCGAAACATCTGAATCTACATTATTTCTAGGAATAACACTTGATTCGAAATTACAGTGGGGTGCGCACGTTACATATCTCTCAGGGAAACTTAGCTCAGCTGCTTATGCCATTAAGAAGGTTCGTAGGTTGACTGATGTCGATACGGCTAGATTGGTTTATTTTAGCTATTTTCATAGTGTTATGTCATATGGCATATTATTATGGGGTAGGGCCGCTGACATCGAAAATATTTTTATATTACAAAAACGAGCAGTTAGGGCCATTTACCAGTTAAAGACAAGAGTCTCACTTAAAGAAAAATTTAAAACGATTGGTATTCTTACTGTAGCATCACAATATATTTATGCCAGTGTTATGCATGTACGACTACATATAAATTCTTACAAAATGAATAGTGACATACACAATATTAATACTAGGAACAGGCACAAATTATGTGTACCATATTTCCGTTTACACAAAACGCATAGCTCTTTTATTGGTCTTAGTATAAGAATCTATAATAAAATACCGAGTAATATTTTAGACTTGCCTTTAAGGTCGTTTCAGACAATTGTTAAAAATAATCTTTTACTAAAGGCATATTATAGTTTAAATGAGTATTTTGACGACAAGTACGCTTGGAAATAAATATTCTTTTATTAGGTCAATTTATTTTTATTATTAGGTCAATAGGCAGTTTTATAGTGTAGTTAATTACCGTATTCTCTTTTTATGCTACATTTGCATTCTTGTTCTACTCTTTTTATTATAATTTATTGGATTTGTAAGGTGAGGGTAACTCGTGGTCATGAACTGCTAACTAATAGATTGTAAATTGCTGCATTACTTTTCGGAACATACTGTTCCACCATAGATCAGAACAGTCATGTTCGCGAGTTGCTTACATCAAAAGACGTAAGTGGATGCTCCTGTTTCACCATATTCACTTTGGGAGGCTTAATAAATGAACATAATTTATTGCTTGAGTATGATATCAATAACTATTAACTTTTGCAATAGTAGATAACTCACAATGTGAAACAGTTGCAGCTCCTTACAAATATAACATGTAAAACCATTATACTGGCAGTTAAAAAGAGTGGCCACGAGTTTTATTGCCCGTTCTTTCTCGTGGTTCTACCTATTGCATTGCGAACGTGGCAGTAAATGTAAATGTAGAATCATCTAGAATCATCTAGTAATTAACTTTAACTTTTGACGTTCATAAGCGTCACTTTGTGGCCTAAATGAATAAATGATTTTGAGTTTGAGTTTGAGTTTGAGTTTATATGCAATAATATGCCAATTTAACCTGGCATTTGTGGGGCAGACTTGCCATAAGAAGACGAGTCGTGGGCTCTGGCAATTTTGTCATTGTTGCGTCGAAAAATGCCAAAGTAATCAGAAGACTGGCAGCATTGGGCATTGCGCTATAAAGTGAAAATGGGTTTTATTCTTTCCGCGAAATATAAGCCAGCCTTCTAGTCACGGGAAGCAACGTTCAGCGTTTTTGTGATGCCTTTTTGATCCCAAACGGATCAATAATTGTCAGCTAGGTTACCGTATTAACTAAGTCCCATAGCCGCACACTATTGCACATTTCTGGTGGCAAAACATTTGTATAAGCTGTGTATAAGCTTTAACAAATAATAAAACTACTTGAGACTCTTACGAGGGCTGACTATCGCATGGTCGCGTGCTTTCGGATTAGCGTCTCCAACTGCACCATGTAATTACTATAAGTCGGATTATCCTTAAGACACCCGACGCCCCAACGTATTTAGGTTAAGTTTTTATATTGTCAGAAATAACAAAAATGGCTTCCTATACTCGGTTTTGCAAATATTAGGACGGGAATATTCAATTGACCGGACTGTTGGTGTAGTAGTACTTAGTGACAGTGATGCGCACACCAGACTCATAGAAATTCTATTCTTGGTTTTCCAAAAATACGGTATAATCTTTGCATTATTTTCGGTAAATAAGATATGAAAGAAAAAGGGGCCTCGCATACGCGACTTTGCCTGCGTCTAGATTAGTCCACGCTATGCCGCTGCATCTACCTATACACATAAATAAAATTGAAGTGTCTGTTTGTAATACTTATTAAAATAACCGCTTTTTACTAATTGCAAACGGATGTATACACGGTACATAATTAGATTACATATACCGAAATTACATTTTTTTTAATTTTTGTCTGTCTGTCTATCTGTCTGTCTGTTTGTTCTCGCTAATCTCTGGAACGGCTGGACCGATTTTGACGGGACTTTTACTGGCGGATATCTGATGTACCAAGGAGTTACTTAGGCTATAAATTTACTGGGTACGCGAAGTATTTCCTCAGGACGCGGGTGAAACCGCGAGAAACAGCTAAGTAGTAGAATATAATATTCTTGGCGGTTAGAGGGCAGTGCATCTGTAAAAAAGTTATTCTGTCAAATTTGGTTAGGCTAGAAAGTTGACCAAGGGTTTCAAAATTATTAGGATGCAATCTTCATAATACGAGGCTTGATAAATCCTCGGGCACGCCACGATAGTGGCGGTAAGTCCCGTGGTTGAAGAGTGGTTGGAGAGACGTCACGGCGTCCTCACCTTCCGGTTAACTCAAATCCTTACCGGCCATGGTTGTTTTGCCCGGTATTTGTGGAGGATAGGCCGGGAGGAAACGCCCGCATGCCACCATTGTGGCAGCAGCCGCGACCCTGTCGAAGACACGGCGTTGCATACTTTGGCGGAATGCCCAGCCTGGGCATCGCAGCGCCGTGATCAGGTCGCGGCTCTCGATACGGTTGTCCTCTCGCGCCCGGCCGTAGTTCTGTCTATGGTCCGGAGTGAGAGGTCCTGGAACGCCGTCGCCTCCTTCTGCGAAGCAGTCATGCTGAGCAAGGAGGCGGCGGAGCGGGAGAGGGAAATAGATCGCCCTCTTCCCAACCGTAGGTCCGGGCGTCGGGGACGTCGAACAAGAGACGACCTCCGACCACCCTAAATTTAGTGCCTGCGGACGGTGAGCGCTGGGGCTGCTCCCTGTCCGCCAAAAGGCAGGAGGCGGCGCGTGTTCTCGCCGCGTCCCAAGTAGCTCTGTAAGGTGATGGATGCGAGAAGTTTGATGGATGCAAGAAGTTTGATGGATGATTGCGAGATTATGATGAGACGGGGCCCGCCAACACCAACGGCGAGCCAATCCCGGGCGGGGTCGCGAGAAAGTATGGTATCCGCGAATCGCGTGACCCCGCCAACATACGGGACCCGTAGGGACACCGCGGTGGGTTTTAGTGGGTATGCCCCGAACGACTTTAGGGGAGAGCCTCCACATACCTCCTCCGCCAGTCCCAAGCCCAGCCGTTTTAATGGCTGGGTTGGCGGAGTTGAGACGACTCATATGGAGAGTTTCCCACCGTGGTGAACAAAAAAAAAAGGCTTGATAAATCCTATTAATACCTACTTTATATAAACGCGGAAGTATGTGAAAATGTAACACATACTAGTAGGAGGGGATAGGATTACGTCGGCATATACGCACACACATCAATCATTTAATTATATTTGCTTAATTACAATCAGCAATTAACTCGTGACCGCATAACAACACCCTAATTAAAGTTGTAATGAGTGTTATTTAATGAAAACAATAATACATCATTTACGATTGGGTAATGATTGTTTATATGTAATTAACTGTTTATGATAAATTATAAACAAATCTATGATGGTAATCTTCAACGCCTAGATTGTTTTTGAGGCAAGTCTTATGTTGTCTATATCTTGCCAGAAGAATGTAACAGAGAGGACATGCAACTTGCTTTATTATTCTCATCATCAGCCTTTGATAGTCCACTGCTGGACTAGGCCTCTCCTTTGAAAGGAGGAATTGGCCTACTATACCACGCTGGCCAAGCGGGTTGGTATAGGCATTGTATCAAGTTTTCCTTCTCTTACATTGCTGTTCTCTGCATACTGTGCTCCCTCTGTCGGCTCTTACGACACCCATGGGATGATATGGGGTGGTGACAATTCGTATTCTTAATCAGTCACCACGTCGCTATAATATTACCACAGATATATTATATAGACATTATAAAATAAAGTTTCTTCTACCTATCTGTCTGTATGAACGCAATTTTAAACTCAATAACTGCAATAGAAAGGGTGCTTCCTGATTAAAGTTTAGGCCCAATATAGTATTCTATTATCTTTGGTTTATGTGTGTATTTCACGCAGGTGGCGCTGTCGAAATATATCTACATATTATTTTTTTTTTTTTATAGACTCACGCCTGTATCCCCTAACGGGTAGGCAGAGGTGTAACATTAGTAGCATTACACCAACATTTCGCCATGACTTTTTAGGTCCCACGTAAGGCGAACCTATTGCCGTTACCGGGCACATCACCAGACTCCATGCTGCTACTGAGAATTCGGAAAAACCCAGTAACTCTTTTGCCCGACCCGGGAATCGAACCCGGAACCTGCGATCAGCAGTCGCATACGCTATCCACTGGACTACGGAGGCAGTCGAAATAATATTGTAATAATATTATTTATTATTATATATAACAGTTACCTTGTGCTAATCCTACTGCTATTATAAACGCGAAAGTTACTCTCTCACACACCTGAATTGGCCGCTGTGAGACTTGGTAAAGCCGAGCTCATGCTACTGACCACCACATGCGTTAAATCCGGGTCGTAATAACGTCATCCCACGTTGCGTCGCCTCTTCTTTTGGTATGCTCTCATCATCATCATCAACCTGCCGCAGTCCATTGCTGGACATAGGCCTCTCCAATGGTACTCCACTGAGTCCGACTTTCGGCTATTTATGGTCTGTCACAACAACACAAAGAGATCAACGGTATACCCAGCTGCACTAATAAATAGAACCCGATAAATCAATGAATACAGCCTTTTAACTTCGAAAAGTCAGTGGTGAACTTCGGGGGTTTGCACTCGATACTCTCTGCTTGGCAGTCTGTTGGTAAGTCCACTAGGCTATTATCATCAGCCTTAACAGTCCACTGCTGGACTTAGCCTCTACTTTGAAAGGAGGAATTGGCCTACTATACCACGCTGGCCAAACAGGTTGGTATAGGGTTTGTATCAAGTTTTCCTTCTCTTACAGTGCTGTTCTCTCCTATGCTCCCTCTGTCGGCTCTTACGACACCCATGGGATGATATGGGGTGGTGACATTCCGTATTCTTAATCCGTCACCACTGTAGGCTATCGCTACCTTATTAATAAATATACCACTGCTGTCTATGAGTCAAAATCCTTGTTGCTTTTAAGTGGCACCTACCGTTAATTGTCAAGTTGACTGCCACTTCGACTGCCACAAAACTCATAAAGCGACGCAAACCAACTAACACTTGTCGTCTACAAATAAGTGAAAGAGACATTTGATTACAAATTGCTTTTGAAATTACCTAAACCATAATTGGTTAAATAGTTATTACAATTAAAATGTAATTGTGGTTTTGATTGTTGCAGCCGATTTTATTTATATTTAGCTCGAACCAATTACTCTCTGCTTTCTTTTTAGATTACTTATATGTATAGATATACATGCTTCGCCTGTCCTTCGGTAAAGTTACATATTATAATAGAAGCGGTCAGAATTCAAGTTATAGGTACCTGCAACCTCGCGCTCGGTACACACTTAGTACCTACTGAGTGTGTACCAAAGCGCCTTGAGCTTGTTAGGTATGAGCCTTAGCCCTCATAAACGACTAGCCTACCAAAAATAGAATGAAGAATTCCTAAAAAGCAATACTTGAAGCCCATATTTAAATGATATTTTTTGGTTGGGTGTGAGGCGAGTCTTTTATGTGGGCTAAAACCTGTAGGTATCATAACAACCCTGAGGCGTGCAGGTATAACTAGCGTGCCGACCGTTTATACAAAGCTAAAATACTGTGCCATGCCTGTCCTAGGTTTCATCTCAAATTTCAATGCACAGATGTTACCTTGTTTCTGACCGACCAAATACAAACCGCCATAAAGCTAGCTTCAAAATAAGCAAACTTTCCAACTAAATACTAAATTTTACTAGCCTAGGGTACGTTAGTACTCTTCTTTATTCTGTACCTAGGGATCAAACATTACTAAACCCTTCCTCCGTATCGAATAAAAGGTATACCTACACAGTTTTTAGCTTTGGTAGTTTAGCCTCGCCACTGAGCCCAATTACCGGCTCATCGTGTCCAGCTGCTGCCAGCCTGTCATAAACCACTGCTGGATATAGACTATATCCAGCAGTGGTGATGGTGATGATGATGTACATAATTATATAAAGTGTAAAATGTAAAGTTCAGTTTCAATATTATTACTTTTGGGTTCAAATTCATATTTGAATCTGACACGTAAAAAACTACGTGTGGAACAGCTTTACGGATATTCATAAATCGTATAGGTACTAATTTTGTTTACGTACCTATTGATTTGTATAAGCACACGCGTGTTATGTCTAGCTTAATGCCTTTACAACGTACCTAAATGTTTCCTCTGTAGGGGTTGTTTCCTAAAATGTAATTAGCGGTTGATTCGTTCCTTTATTACCTAGATGTTAAACTGAAATAACTGATTTTCTTAAAAAATCGATCAGCAACATTACTAACTTATGTTGTTATAATTCGATTTGACAGGTAGAAAGTTTGACGTTTTAGTTTTATTTACTACTAAAACGTCAACAACATGAATGGCGGACGCACTAGGCTCAGTTCACACCGAAATGGCAGCGGCCGGAAGCGAAGCGGAGAGCAGTTTCAGTGTCATATAATTTTAGTCTTTATCAACATGACTATAATACATAGAATCACTTGACAAACTTGAAAACGTCGTGCGCACGACCGCTCTGGCGGGCGCGAGCGGCCGCGAGTATGCGCTGGAAGGCGCGGGCAGCCGCGAGCATGCGCGGGAAGGCGCGGGCAGTCGCGAGCATGCGCGGGAAGGCGCGGGCAGCCGCGAGCATGCGCGGGAAGGCGCGGGCAGCCGCGAGCATGCGCGGGAAGGCGCGGGCGGCCGCAAGCAAGCGCGGGAGGGAGCGGGCGGCCGTGTACCCAAGAATTTATTTTCCTTCTTAATCTTATCCACGGTTCCTCTTCTTCGCCTTCAATTATACGTGCAATAACGATTAAATCCAAAATACTCATCTTCACAGAAAATTACACACGTGTTTCCTCGTTATATATGTAGAATATGAACTGCGCATAGGAATAGCGTGAGCCTGAGCCGTGACGTGAGTTGCGCGCGGCCGCAAGCAGTCGCGGGCGGGCGCGAGCAGTCGCGCGCGGCCGCGAGCAGTCGCGGGCAGCCGCAAGCCTTCTCTTCGATGCCGGCCGCTGCACGTCGATTCCAGCCGCTGCCATTTCGGTGTGAACTGAGCCCACGTAATGCTCTCTGATTGGTGTTCACTGTCACAAGAATAAATACATTATTTTTAGATTTGGAATCCAAAAAATAACATTAATCCTATCGTTTTATAATAGACTAGCTTTTGCCCGCCGCTTCGCGCGCGTTAAATTCGGGGTAACACAAATCTACTTTCAGTCTCAAGATATGTGAAGACACTCCTGATTATTCTAAAGACTCCAGAAACTCTATGGGGTACAAAGTGACTCGGTCAGTATCCATGACATGATCTACTGAAAGGTACATAATAACATCACAATATATCTCTATAAAAATTTTCGCATTTTTAATATTAGTAGGGACAATCGCTTCAGCCGTTTAAGCTTATTATATAATTATTATAGTTTATATATGCGAACAATTTTATGTAATAGGTCGGGGTAAAAGTATTTTATTATTTCGAATGTATTATTAGTAATCAAACCTCTTTGGCTGTACTGAATGTAACTGGCTGGTTTTTCAACGTGCACAATATGACATTATGTATGACGTGACAGTACTGACAGATATGTTAGCACATGCGCAACACTCAATTATTAGCGCATGCGTTCTTACTTCCAAGAGGTAAATTTGTGCCGTACAAACTTCTACCCTCCCTACAATCCCTCCCAGTTTAATTTTTGCAACTTATGGTAGCCTATGTCCGTCTCCATGGTCCAATATATCTCTATATTAAATATCAACAAAATCTGTTCAGCCGTTTTAGCGTGAAAACGGAACCTACATACATACATACATACACACTTTCAAATTTATAATATTAGTAGGATAGGAATAATAAACTTTATTGACATCTTGAAATCATAATGAATCTATCGATACTACAATCAAACCGATTTATTCTTAGTGGACACAAGCCTATTGTAAGCCTTTTCAATGTAAGAAAATATTAATGTTCATTTCTTAGCTAAACATTGATATCGGAAAGGTCCTATGCATAGACCCTAGAGCCTCATTACAAACCAAGGGCTAAAGATAATTGCTTAATTTATTTTGAGACATAAATACCGACATAATTCTCTTCACCTCCATGTTCTGGGGAGATATGCAGAACATTGCAGTTTCCTTTGCAATCCAGAGGCCGACGGAGTGCCGTAGTTTTAGAGTTTTGTCCATTTTTTGCCAACCCCTGTTTACATGGTCGTTGTAATGTGTAAAAATTGGACCTTATCCCTACCCTCAAGTTGGGGGACTGGCTCTTGTTTTGGAAGCAGTAGAGACAAATTAAATGTTTTTTTTTGTTACTGAGGACGAAAAAACTACAACAAATTGAAAAGAAAATTTGTTGCAAATTGCATTCGATTTTCGTTTGTAACTTTGTTATTTTTTATTTTACGACTAGATGATACCAGACCAAAAATGTAGAGAATTTAATTTGCATCTCATCATGTTTAGATTTTTTCTGTGCGGTCAATAGTTTTCTAGGTATTCTAGATACCTACTAGATAACCCATTAATTATATCACTCTTTTCAGGATGGCGGCCGCAGGACAAGGGCTGCAACCTCACAAACTTGGATTTAACTTTACACTAACCCCCTCTTGGTATCTATGAAATAAAATTACGTCTTCTGGCAAATGCACGCTAAGCCCAAAAATAATTAAAATTTCAGTGCACAGAATAGATAGTACTAACGTACTAATAGTGATGTGTTTTTTGAAACATTTTAATTTCTTAATTTTGGCGCGCTAAGTGACTCCCACGCGGGCGAAGCTGCGGGCAATTCACATTAATTAATCATAACTTTATTATTTTCGATACTAAACATAGATTTTGATAACACTACAGGCACAACAGTCAACTTCACACACTACCCAGGCTTCCCCATAGGCTTAATATAAATCTAAGACTTTCATCTGATGGCAAAATATCTCCAATCCCCGTGGACTACGAATTTAGCAAATAACCAGTCCGCTTGAATCTCAGGATATACATAACAATAATTATATTGATCAAACAGAACCTCCGGCAATTTTATTAAACCGTTATGAAACCTCCAGAGACTAAAAATGTCTTCCGTGCAAGTCAAATTGAAATTAATGTATATTATGATTAATAGATGGCGCTACTCGGCTGCTATTTGGCAAAAGTGTGGTGATTGTTATCTTAGGACTTTGATGACCCGGTATAGTATTGTCTTATCTGTGACCCGGTGGCCTAGCGGGAGTGTGCACGACTGCCAGCCCGAAAGTCGCGGGTTCGATTCTCGCTTAAGTCCAACACTTGTGTGCTGTTCTCTGTGTTTATAGTTAGATGTATTATATGGATGTATTAACAAAAAATAGTATTTATGTAGGTATGTTTATCCATTGTCTAATACCCAAAATATAAGCTCTGCTTAGTTTGAGACTAGATAAGTGTTGTGAGAATGTGGCAAATTATTATGATTACAGCAGCTTCATAGGCAGTGTATTGACTGAATATGTAAGCAGTGGTGAATCACAGTAACCGATACCTTAGAAAAACTAAATACTTTTAAGTGGCTTAAAACTTGCCTCACCAGTTATAACCTAAAAAATTAAAATGGGCCAACCTCCCCTCAAACAAAATTCTGCATCCAGTACGTAGTAACTATTTAGTAGTGTTTAGTAATCTGTGATCCAGTGGACTACCTATTAAAGTTTTTAGTGTAGCAAATATACACATGGACTAAAACGAGAATAAAATTGGTCTGACTACCTATCAATACAATCCAATAATGAACTTTCGTCAAAAATCTTCAAAGACCTAACAGACTATACTGCTTTTTCACTTTATCATAGTAGGTAGACGAGACGTACTACATACATAATAATATTATTTATATTCCTCTTATATTGGTAGAAAAATAATCAAATCATGAACTAAATAACTACCTAGTTCGAAGTTTGGTGTGTAATTTTTTAGAACTCATATAGTATTTAGCAGTTAGCTATTGCTAATTTATTTTTTGAGCTAAAAGCCATAAATATTTGCATCCAAACAGCTAAAATACATAATAATAATGACTTAAAATTGCAACAACGCAATTAGTGATGCCCGTGCGAGTTGCGACTGTCATAAATAGGTTTTCAATACTCAATACTCTATTGCACTTCATAAGATACAAGGAGTTACAATATCCGATATCCCAGTATGAGTAGTTGTAGGACAAGGAAACATACATAACTATGTTGAAAAGAGGAAGATGCTATTATTTTAATTACTTTAAGAATATTAGTTCTATTTTAGTATAATTACATGAAAAACAAAATAATTTAAAATAGTTTTATCGAGAAATTGTACGATTGTTGGGTACCCTATATGTTTAACTGATCTAAACAATAATTGATAACAGACAGCTACTTACAATATTTCTTAAAAAAGTGTTAAATTAGAAAATAGTCCACATAATTTTATTATTCAATTGTGTATTAGTTGTTGACTATTTTGAGTTTTGTATTTATTGTTGTATTGTAGTAAATAAAACGATCGATACGATCTTAGAATTTGTTCACAATTATTCAAGTATTATAAATTATTGTATTCAAGCAAATTTATTGTTTGTGTGCACCGGCAATAATATTTATTTCGTTAAATTAATCATGTCTTGTGAATAAGTTTATGACAAAACCTTTCATAAATGAAGAAGCAAATGTTTTAATTATGTTTTATTTATATATCTTACCAATAGGGCAAACTGGTAAATGGTTGCAATTATAATTACAGATATTTAAATTTAAATGAAAATTTTACTAAAATAATATTCATAAACGATTAATTAATATCGACCATCAGTGGTTTTGTCTGTGTGCATATTATTTTAGTGAAATTATTATGGCATTAAAAATATCAGCATTAATAAAAGTTTGTGTTGTATTTAATTTGAAATTTTAACACATTATATATGGCTATCTTTATTTAAACACTCTAAAAAGCAAGTAAAAGTATTAAAAACGGCAAATTATTAAATATTAGTACCACATCTGTATGGACTTGTAAAACACAGACGTATCAGCTGTGCCTCAATTTTATTGTTGTACAAAGATCACCACCTATTTCTTTGTTAAAAAACTCGACAAAAAACCGGTTGCGCAGGTAAGTGTCCCCTCTCTAGCACACAACGTGAAGTTAGCCAAACTTTCTGTGCGCGCTGCAGAGCGAATGGCGATTATTGCCAACTTCAGGTACGTCGCGGCGCGGCAGCAGGCGGGCGCTGTTCGTGACTTTTAACAAAAACAAACTATTTATTGACGTGCGAATCCAAGTTTTAACACGCATAGCATCGTAATTTAACAACAAAACCCAAAACAAACGCACTAACAGTGAATTGTAACGTTACTACAACTTCAGAACGCAAAGTTTTTAGACTTCATTTTAGTAATCGCGGCGTAACCTGGCCGAGTTTGGGAGAGCAACAGTTGTTACTCGTTTACACGCGCGTGGACTCCTTCGATTTTGTTAGGTTATACTTCTATGTCAGTCGTGCAGTTAAAGACTGGATGTTACGTCGCGTCGCTGTCTCGCGCGTTGTTATCGTCGAAAACTTTTATCTTGTGTCGAATATTGTAGATAAATAACACGAAATCGATGCGAATAACGAATTTAAATCGAAAAAGTGATGGTTGAAGTGTGCAAGTGATTTGTGGTGTTAGTTTTTGTGTTAAATTAAGTGCATTCTTCGGTGATTCATCTCGTGACAAGAAATTGTGTACTGTGTCGCGTTGTGGATGTATTGGTAAAATAATGTGTGGCGAGTACGAGTGAAGTGAACTTTGATTTTGTATCGTTAAGTGAAGTATTCAAAGCAAAGGGATTTTATTTGACGCTGTAAAAAAAGGTAAGTCAGTTTGGATTTATAGCGAAAGCGCATCGTCTTTCTTTTGTAGTACATAATTTAGTATGTGTTGTTATTTAAAGTCATAACGAGGTTATGTTGCTTTTAGATACGGGTGATAATGTCTTTGTTTATAAATTTATAAGTAGTGATTAAAATGTTTGCCCATTTAGAACGCTGCGAAGACTCGCTACGCCGAGTTACAAAAAAGCAAATTAGGCCGAAATGCTCAGCCGTCAGTGTTGCCGTTCTACAAAATTAAAAAGTCGCTAGTCATATAAAAAATCCGCTAGATATTGGTAATTATCTCTTTTTTTTAATCCGCTAGAAGTCGCTAAATCGTATCGCTGACGTTCAATCTATACTTGAAGTCTGCGCCTTATAACTTCGGATTTTTAGAGAGCGCCAATCGTTTAATTTTGGCAAACATTTAAATTTATCGCAAAAAATAAAAAAAATTAAATCAACATATTTATTTAAAAAATCCACAACAAATGTTCTGGATGATAAAAAATCTGAAACTGTTACGTTTTCTAAGAAGTACATAATTTACTACCTATATTTCAAAATCAAAACATATGTCCACTGGATATTCAGTATCACTGGCACTGGCAGTGGAAGGTTCTCCGATGCCTACACCAGCTACTTTGGGCATTGGTTTTCGGACTTGATTAATTACTTCATCAGGCAGATCGTAACTCGAGCAATCTTTATTTTAAATTTTTAGTCGGTTTCTAATGAGCAGAATGGAGTTCAAAGTTTTTTCTGAAATTTGATTTCGGTCTTTGTTTTGCTGGGGTTGAGGCTATTTGAGGATATTTTGTGCCGGAACGGATGTTTATGGTTGTTCAAGTGTAGTGATGGTCTTAAAAACAAATTATTCTTCAATTGTTTTCGAAAAAAAAGTCGCATATTATGCGACGGCTCAAAATCCGCTAGAAGTCTCTAAACATTTTTTTGTCGCTAACTCAATTTTTTTTACCGCTAACCACTCATGAATTCCTCCAGATGTAGCGACAAAGTCGCTAGAACGGCAACACTGTCAGCCGTTGCCTCTAATTGCTCTATAAAACTTTTAATTTAAAAAATGTGAATCTTGCTTAAGGTCAAGATAAGTGTAAACAAGGCCGTAAATGTTAATTAAGTACTTATTTGAGTTGTGTTTCACTATTTAGGTATTCGCATTATGTAAGAAATCCATGGGATTTTTGAATTAGTCCCGTTTAAAATTAAATAGCCGTCTAGTTGTTCAGTAACAAGTTAGGTACCTATTAGACGATCGTGTATAGGCTGAATAACCAGTTTCCGTCGACCGGCGACTGACTCATGTAACTTATTCATAGACATTTGTTTTTAAACTGATTCGCATTTTAAATAAAGCGAAATAAGTGCATAAGTACATACTTAAGTAAATTAAATTAATTTAGATTTTTTAACGATTTATAAGTAATTATCTAGGCAAGTTTTTATACCTATACTTATACCTACAATATAGGTAGGTACGTACCTAAGGTTTTATTTACCTATCTACCTACATTTCAATGAACCTAAAAGTAGATGTAGGTACCTAGGTATGTCCTATTATCCCAGAAGCGTTGTGCGGTGTGACATAGTTCTATAGGTAGGTAACCTATGTATTTCTAGGTCCGGTGTCTAATAACTAGAACATAATCTGTCACTCGCTCCATCTACTAAGTAACCTGAGTAACCAAAAATAAACCTTGTCAATATAGGTAAGTAAGTATAACTTGTTCATACCTACCTACCTATAAGCAATAAGTGTGGGTAGGTGCCTTATTATATTGCCTAGGTTTTTTTTTGACTGAGAACGCATTGTAGGTACCTACCCAATAAAAACATATACTTAGGTAGGTATCCATCTACAATATGTAGGTAAGTACATTCGTACAACACCCGACTTAAACATTTCAATTTAGTCCAACTAAACCATAGGCGAAAGCTCCTTGACTTATCATTCTTATATAATATATTAAATAATAACGTTGACTGTCCTGAATTATTGTCTAAGATCCATATCTCAGCTCCTAGTCGGTTGCCGCGCTCAAATGTCTTCAAACTGTTTAATACACCTAGATATAAGACCAACCTAGGGCTTAACTCGCCAATAACTAGATTTACGAAGTTATATAACGAACTCGCTCGTCTGCTTAAGTTAGACATATTTTGTGATACTATGCCTAAATTTAAAAAAGCAATATTAGAGTATCTCAAAAATACAAGTTAATTGACCTGTATTTTTAAACTGTTAAATTTTTTTTAAACACTTATTATCATTTTCTCATTTTCATATTTTTATTATTTTATGTTATAGTTTATTTTTAAGTTTATTGTACTGGTACTTCCTGTGTTAGTTGTGGTTGCCTATAACAGAATGAGCACAAGGCATGTATTATTGTAACATCTTTTACTGTGTAAGAATTGTGTATCATTTGTTGGCGATCCTTATAAATAAATAAATAAAAAATAAATAAGTAGGTTAGTACAACGATTGTGTTTATTTTTATTATCTTACTTATTTATTTGGTTTAAATAATATTGACGATTGACTAGCTGTATCACTCTCAAAACGAAAAAAAAATCAAAGCTATACTACAACGTCAACAAATTTTGCCGAAGTTGACTTCGATACATTTGCTTTTCAAAAGAAGGCAGATTTTGTCCCTCTCTAAATTATTACCATTCCAATTTCTTCAAAAACGACAAATCAGTTAGTTTATTTCCTTTAGCAATTAAATTCAGCTGTAGTGGTTAATTCTTTGAAATGGAACAATACTTTATCCATAAAACTTCGTGTGGTAGTTAATCAATTGGTATGTCTGAGTCAATATAACTATTGACTCAGACATACCTATTGATTATTAGCTAGTATAGCTACCATATTGGATGTAACCCATTTTTACAATTCTTCTGCTCTCTCTAATACAGCTATTATGTACCTAATTTAGTTCAATATACGATCACTTAAAACCATTATTTTTTGAGATACGAATTTTATACTCCACTAACGTAGGTAATATGAAATAAACAAAATACTTAATTACCCTTACCTGCATTTACGATTTTAGTAATTCTATTAGCCACGTACAAAATACTCATATTATACCCTTACGTGCAGTAAGGAACGTAGTAAATCTATCTATTTATATTAGCCACATAAGAAATTGCAACATGCGCTGAGGAAGAGGCCTTTACCGAAAATTATCTCAGTCACACGATTTATGCCACACTCAGGCACCAAACTACCAAAGCTCACAAAAATGCATCTTACTGTGTGCAGAGACCCCTTTTGTCTCTTGTGACTCGTTTTGAAGGGTCGACTGCACTACTCCCCTTGCAGTCTTCTTGAGGGACTATTACCCCTCGATTTATCGGTGAATCCTTATTTGAGGGGTTGGTATACTTGTAATATTGAATTGATGAAGACCATGGCACAAGCTTTTAATTTGATTTACGACTGGATAGATAAACAAAAATAGAACACTAAGTACCTAGATTGAAATAGATTATACCCTGTGAGTGTAGTAGATAATTCTAAGAAACATAAATGTTTTATAAAGATACTTAAGTACATCTACTGTCCGAGAACGAAAGTAGATCTTGATAACAAGTGCAATCACCCTTTAAGTAAGAGGTTTGCACTATTCCTACTAAAAATTACTTTAAAATGTTGACACACTATATAATTTAACAAATGCTTTGATAAACGTACCTACTGTAATAAGTGAGTAGCTAATTATTGCCCAGATACATACCTACTTACTTAACTGTTTTGAATATGAAAGAACTCTTTTTTATAGAACTCGTCGCTGGCTAAGTTGGATGCGGAAGGCAGAGTGACCGGTCACTGTGGCGCATGTTTTTTTTTATTGATGCTCATCAAAATGAATCTATGCCGCCTGATCTTAAGCGTACAAGGAGTTCCTTTGCAAAAGTTTTAATGAATAATGTTGGGAGAGGCCTATGTCCAGCAGTGGACTGCAAAAGCCTGATTGATTGTTTGAAAGATCTAGTCGTGCAACATACGTTTCTTAAAGAAAATAAAGCATATTAAAGAAGTGTCATCTGTCTCTGTCTTTATATATGTGAAGATTCTTTATGACGTAATGTTTACACTTTTTATCACTGTTTTCCTTTAGTATAACTTACTCATTATTTACATAATGATACAGTCATTCACATGTTCATATGCAATGCGTTTTTTTCGCATCTTTCATTTACTTCTGCTTTGTCTCGCGAAGAACTAATGAAAAGGTTATCTGCTAAACTTTTACTGAATAGATAAAGCCCGTAAAGAAATTTGGAATAATATATTACATACACATACAAACTTGTCTATTCAAAAGAGTGACGCCACTTGGGAAAACCCCTTGTTAAGAATAATATGTAAAGGTTTACAAACAAGCGTATAACAAACTTCTTAGAAACACGCCAATGATTACCTTTCCAGGAATTAAATAAATACAATATGATCGTATTATACTTTCTTTGGGGTAGTCGGATTGTTCAGACTTTACAACGAATCGCATCAGATTCGGTGGCGTAGTTCAACCGTGAAGAGAATCTGACCCTCTTCCTACTTCCCATGGTTCTTCAAACCTTGTGGTTATAACGGACCGAATTTTGGAAGATGCGTCCGAACTTCTTGACTCCCTACAAATTCTCTTTACCATTTAACACAGCTTAATTCTGGGATGGTGCAACGGCACAAAAGTCACTTCGTCGTCACTCAGCTGCTGTGATTTAATTGCTAATCAATTTTACACAGTGGTGAAGTTTTTATTAAACTATTCTGAACTAGGGTTAGGTGTTTAGTGTGTATTATTTTGATTATTGTAAGTAATTGGTAATTCCTATTACCGTTTTAATCAAATAAAACAACGGCGACTTGTAGTTCTTCCAATGCCGACTGTAATCGGTGCCATTCTAGCGCGAAACCCGTTAGATATTTTAAGATTTTTTGTTCCTCTTAATCTAATCATTTTTGCCAAGCGACCATAGCATACAATCAGACATTCGACAGATATACAGTTACCTTAGTGTTTATTATATTTGTCAGGAAATCAAAGGAAAGATTTCTCTATTATTTAGAGTCGGCCTATATAATATGTCATAGCTGCAGCTATCATTCACAATGCTGACAAGGGCTTCATATTAAGTAATTATTATAATCTTAATATATAAAATCCTTGCGTTACTGACTGACTGACAGACACGCTACAGCCGAAACTATTGGGCGCAGGAAGCTGAAATTTGGCATGTATATACTTTGGGGACCGTAGGGGTGCACTAAGAAGGGATTTCCCGAAATTCCCACGGGATCGTCCAAAACGGGTAAATTTAAAAAAATATGCAGGCGTAGCTGCTGGCGTCCTCTAGTTAAAATTAAGAAAACATAGCTGCCTACTGGTTAGGAATATGCAATCCCGTATGTCAAAATAAAGAGCTTTCTACCAAAATGTCGTGGTAAGATACATCTAGCTTCACGTGAAACACGATTTGAAACTAAAACTAAACGCTTTGAGGTAAGTGTTGGCACCTCGTACGTTTATATTGTGGTATAAAATACTGCACAGTGCACGACATGAAAACGCAAAGTTACTGCATTACTTGTTTCTGCTATCGCGTATCTAGATCCGTGGCTTAGATAATAGTTTATGAACTATGCTGTAAGTACTAACGTACTGGTTTATGGTCTAGGTATGTTCATAACGCTCGATTTAAACGGTGTTTGGTTTATGGAATATTTGGTTTATGAAGTGAGGGTTGTGTACTTTCTTGTTGTATTTGATGATTGAAAAGACATGCTGTATTTGAGTAGAAGTAGAGGAAAAGTTTAGAATGTACTTACTTGAAATGTGATTGATATGATTAACGAGTATTTACAAGTACTAGCCCGCCTGGTCAGCGTGGTATAGTGGACCAAATCCTCTAGGGTCGGGGCAAACGGGCTACCGACCACAGCCACTGGAGACCAGCGACAGCCACTTCAACACACTTTTTTCATATATTATGTATAGACGCACCGCACACCTGTGGCCGGTGGCGGCCACTCGCTACAGAAGTAAAATATATGAAAAAGTGTGTTAAGTGGCTGTCGCTGGCCACCAGTGGCTGTGGTCGGTGGCCCGTTTGCGGCAACCCTTATTGATTCACAGTGCTACTGTGAACCAAATTAAGAGAGGCTTAACTCCGGCAGTGGACTACGAAACGCTGTAACAGCATTTTTGTTTTGTTCGTTTTAACGCTTTAAACTCAGCAACTTTTTTTTCTATCTGAAACTATTCTTGCTTTGCATACGTGTTAAGCTGAAGTAGTTAATGGAATATTTAGTTCCATTTGCTATATAAGACTATACTTACTCCTATGAAAAATGATGAGCAGTTCGTACTTAATCGTTACCAAATGTTAAACATTGGCACAATTATGCGACCTGAACGAAAGAACATTACAGTAATTCACTGACAACCACATGTTTGCCAGTTTGCTCGTATCACGTAACACATTGTTGTCTTTGCGCCTCGAGATCGACCGGAAGAACACCTGCGAATACCGGCAAAGCTTTGGAACTATCCGTATACATATATACAATTCTTGCGTTGCTGACTGACCGACAGAAAGTACACAGCTGAAACTACTAGACGCAGGAAGCTGTTTGGGATGTATGTTATTTGAAGAGTGTATGTGTATACTAAGAGAGGATTATTCAACATTTCCACCCTACATGGGGTAAAATAGTCCCACGCGAAGCGAAGTCTAGCCAATCATAAAAGGCGTGCACAAAAATATCAACATGAGATGTTGACTTTGTATCAATTTGCGCCACACGGCACCGATAGTAGTCCTATCATCTCATGCAGGCGGACCGTAACTGAGTTCCTATTAGTGTTTCGGAAAGAAAATGAAACTTTAAAAGCAAAAGAGTGTTCGAAACTTTGTACGTAGCTTTTGAGACCGGTTACATTTAAGTTTGATAGCAGTTGTTATGACTAGATATCGGTCAGACTTACTGTAGTCAACGGTAGTTTGAGTATTTGACGACTACGTTCTGATCATAGGAATGGGTTAGATGTTTACTTGGCCCATTTCCGGGTGGTGTAGAATACGATAATCATGTGAGAAAAGCCCAAGTGAACCAGGTATACATATATTAAAGGCTGATGATGTGAACCAGGTATTTGGGTCCATCAGGACATAGTAGTTCTCAGACTAGAGGTCAATTATTTCGTCAATCTACTCGGTAAATACGTACCCAGTTTTATTAAGCAAATTAATTATTTGTAAAATCCAAGTCTTAGTAGTTTAATTTGGTAAATTTAATAAGTATGTAGATAAACACATGGCGTTTGAAACTTAAGCAAACAATATTTTCGAATCCTGTGGCCTTGAAGGTTTACTTTAATCAAACAATGTGGTTCGGTAGACTGCGTTTTGACTCACGAATTTTAATACAGCACTAGGTATTAAAATAATTTGTAGGCGTTCTATTTTTATTACATTTAAAACAAAACAATAGGACGAAAAATTTGCGGCCCAGTAAACAGTTAGTACAAACGCTAGAACGCAATTGTTAACGCACCAAAACCCTGCAAATCGTGCAAAGTGCGACCAGCATAGTAGTCGCAAAATCGCCGATACTAAAAGTAAATCTATTTTCTATAACCCCTAATATTATTGGATAGAAGTCCGTATCATAGTTTTTGTCGTGTCGAACACAGCAGGGGTTATTTGTCTTCAATATATTATTGGTTAGAAATACCTTTCTTCTATTGTACCAGTTACCAATCGATACTGTTGCAGGATTTTTCCCTTTTCAGCTGGAATCTATCTTGTGTCACGCCTTTCACCACATTTTTACAATAAAAGTTTTATGTTTTACTAGTTTTTGCCCGTTGCTGCGCCCGCTTGAACTGGAAGAGAATGCTTTTATCGTTCGGTCCGTAATTATGTATATCTACCTCAATGAATTGAACAAAATAAATCCATCTGAATTTTGATACGATCTGAAACAATATGTTTGATCGACCAAATCTCTTTTGTTGACATTGGAACACGCACTGTGTTGTGCGATACATCGAACGACTGGTTTTACCAAGAGCTCAGTTTTTTAGACTAATACATGTAGAAATGAGTATGTTGCCATCTAATAGGTAATACTAGGTATGACTGTTGTACGTCATCCTACTAGAGTTACTCCAGTTGCAATCTGAGGCATGGGGTAAGCGATAATTAACAATTCAATACGTACATTGCCCCAGAGTCAGTGGTGCGCGCCGTGGATTAAAACCCGATCCCTCTGCATAATAGTTATGTTAAAAATTTGTTAATATAACCCATCTAACTTAAAATTGTCTCACCAAGATGGAGATTGCCAGCAAAAGATGTATGTTTATTATGACCACTAGAAACGTCGGATCATATTACATATTATGACATCTTTCTCCACCTCCAGCCGTACCAAATCAAATCGACACCGAGCCCCAAAAGATATTTCCTAATAATTTCTTCATTCCACTCCTTTTTCTTAAGTGTTTCGGTAAGGGTCTGCTTGCCTTATTGGTAGTTGTAGCACGAACGGCCGCCCCTATATTCCCTTGAATATTGCACAAGGAAACTGAGGTATTACCAGGGGATGGTTTACCGGCTACCTGAGTTACGTTTATGCTTGTCCATGTGTGTATTCATCTCTCAGTCACGCGTGTAGTCACAAGCTTAGATGTCTTTGTGATGGTAATATAATTGATGATGAATATTTGGAGGGGTCGATCTTGTTTTGATAGTATAGAACATTGAAAATTCCTTACGCTTAGTTTTAATATTCAGATACTTAAATGCTTTAAAAAGATATCGTACAACGCTCACGTATTGTTGCCTAAGAATGTGAATCCACTTCAGATTTGAAAATAAAGAAATAGAAGATGATAAGTATAATGAACTTTCTGATCAGGACTCTAAGTATATTATTAGACTTCGTCGAGCAATATCAGTGAAGTTAATTGACTTCGTAAAACTAATTTCCCTCACCATTGAGACGTCTAGTCGTGTTAAAATAATTGCATTTCTTCAATAGTTACGTAGAAGGTCAGCAGAGATGTCTTCGCAGTCATTCAATTATAATCTCAGTGTTTGGTCAGCAAAACATCATTGAGAAATTTTAATTTCAAATCAAGCAGACAGACAACAGATGCTTCAGAGGTCAACGCACTAATCCCCATTTGCTTTGAACCCGACACCTCATACAATATGTACCTCTGCAGTGTGAATTATATATTTTACTAGTAATAAAGTACTTGTTACCCTTTACTGCTTTAAAATGTATGGCGATTCCAAATGGTATCAACTCGCGGACGGTGATTGGGTGGCGAATAATTAAACATCCCTCGACCACGTGTTAAATAATATGTGGATCTATACACGTATAAATACCCAGATGCAATCTACCTCTGAATGGAGATATAATCGTTTCATCGAATAGTGCCAAATTCTCAACATGACAAATAGTCGCAAAAATACAATAATTATGTAGGTAGGAACTTACAATTTTTTAGGGATTTTAAAGTAATTTCTTGTATAATTCAATGTTTTCGTTGCTTTACCAAAAGGGGATCTTGACCTCTGATACGAGATTTCGCCATTTCTAGTGGTTTTTCAAGTTTCTCGCCAACGAGTATCACTGGTTGCTTTACTGAGCTATCTTCAATTAATCAAGACTGCATCATCTCCATCGTCCAGAAACTAATCTTTCATCCATATTGTCAAAAGACCCTCGTTACTTAGTTTCTGTGAATTAATCCTATTTTCTGTACCAGCTAGCCGCTCCAAGTAAAGCGTAATCTGAGCTTTAAGTAAGATCTCAGGATTCCCCACGTTTAAGAAGCTGTTCGTCATTGTCCTGCTTTTCTTAATAGTAGTCCTATTACATTTCTTCCGTGTACAGACAATATCATTAAAGTCTCAAATAACACACGATTACACACTTAAAAGAAATGTCTTTACTGAGTTTATAGACTCATCCAACTCTTGATTTCAAGTTATTACTTGATTGTTTTCTGCCAAGCCTATTTATTGTGAGTTTTTATACCAGTATTACTACTGTTTATTGACGAAATGAGATGAAATTATTTTGTTGCTTGTTAAACTTGAAAGTTGGCATCTATTGAAGAAGTTGTTGTGGCAAACGTGCATATTGACCTAGTCTAATCGCTAGCCCTGGACTCAAACGCCGTCGCTTCGAGGTAACGCTAATATTCCGTCAATGCTAGTTAGACCAGAAAGCGGACTCCTTACTCCAAGGCGTATATCGATATAGTGCAACTAAGATCACGCTAGGATGACAATCATAATGGCAAATGTGTTATAGATAAAATATTCGCAGTCGATAAAATATTATACATAAACACAAGAAACTACAATTGCAGCCATACGACGGTTTCCGTCCGTTCCGTTTACGTCTTCTGAGAAATCTGTCTTATCCGCTTTATCAGAAGGTGAATAGGATATAAGCCGGCAACAGAATGGACACTGAGCACTACTACAAGGAACAAAGACTACAATACTACACTTAAAAGCACACACGAGGTAATCACTGTCTCAAGACAGCTCGTCTGCTCGTATACCACTTAAGTATAGTACGAAGATTTATACAACCACTGCACATGTGTTCTTTTAAAAGCACTAAAATAAATGAGTTTTATAATTGAGTTTATACGGATCTCCTCTTTGCTGTGGCATGAGAATTTCTACCAACTAATATGTTTTTCTCAGTTATAATCGAATAGCTTCTTGAACTACCTTGAGAATTGTTAATTAATGTCGTTGGAAAGAAGACTCCCTAAGGATATGGCAGAGAGTGTAGACCTCTACCTCTTTTATTGAACAAAGAATATTCAGAAGAAAGATTATTCTATAGATTAATAGGAAATTCATTATCTAAACTGATAGCTAATCTGTCCACGCGACACTGTGTCTGATACGCAGATGATAATGCAAGGTCATAGCATTTCATGCGGAATTCAACAAGATAATATTTATGTTGATGATGGAAGATGTGTGTTATGCAGTTAACAGTTTTAGTTATCGGGTATCTAAAATAGTTAACTGCATAATTTGGCATTAAAGTTATTCCCAAATAAGTAATTATGGTATCTTGGGGAAATTACTATTAATACTGTTCATATGTGACAAAAAAACAATGACTCTGAGTTTGTTTCGGCCTTTCTTCTCAAGAAGTCTTAGCTAGGATAAGCCGGCATCATCTAGAATAGGGTTATGAATTGTATAAGTGTTGTAAAGAACCAAAATGCAGAAATACTTAAATGTCTTTTTGTAATTAATAAATTTCGACGACTGGTTGACGCAGCGAGAGTGTAAGCGACTGCTACGCCGAAGGTCGCGGGTTCGATTCCCGCTCAAGACAAATATTTGTGTGCATGAACATGGATGCTTGTCTTGGTCTGGGTGTTTCTATGTATAATATGTATGTCTTTACAAAAAAAAGTATATAATATGTATGTTTATTCATTATCTAGTGCCCATAATACAAGCTCTGCTTAGTTTGGGACTAGATGGTGATGTGTGTAAGTGGTAAAATATTATATCTCCTTTATTTATTATTTTTCTAATTAAAATTACATTTTTAAATATATTATTTACCATAATAAACACATTTAAAAATATAAAAAATAACCGTGGGGTCCCACCAGCATCGGGCACAGGGTCCAAGCTGTCGGTGGTTAGGGCTCCAGAGACAGGAACTTCCTCACAATACGTGCCGTGTCCAGAAGTACTGCCTTCTGCATCAGGCCCTTGACCCAAGCACCCAACGCGAGCCTCTTAAGGTGACGGTCGAGGCTCTTGGCTATTAGACCATTAACGGTCACGACTATCGGCACAATAATTGCTGAGTTCACATCCCACATGTCGACAATCTCGTGAGCCAAGTCCAGATATTTTATCTGTTTTTCCTTTTCGGCTTTCACGAGATTCTCTTATTATACCTATTATATTAATAAGAAATATAGTATTAGGTCTATTTATAAACATTCGTACTGCTATGCATGGACCTCTTCTCACTATTACAAGAGTAACGCCAACAGACCGGGAAAGTGCAGTCTTCACATATCTTTCAAGAACATTATACATACAGGATTCCTTACGATGTTTTCCTTCAACGTTTAAAGTTATAATTAACAATTTAAAACACACATAACTACCCGAGACCTTTTGCGTAATGGTATGTTGATCTTCCAGCTTTCATTAGAGTAATTAGTCTCCCGGTAGTATAAAGCTTGCAATATAAACGTAATCTGACTCCTCACCGTCGACAATTATCCACATGACCCAATATTCATACTACGAGACAAACAGGCATTCAAGATATGTGAGTCAACATTTATATTCGACAATTTCACTGAGTATCCGTTAATTGTGATGTCAAGGCTGCCTCACACTTCGATCCATCGTGAGACGCTAAGTGGTGTGAAAATAAGTAAGAAAAGCGCCTACACAACTACTTAAGGAAATGGCCCTGGCGTACTCTCGTCGTTCACTTAGTTACCTTACACCCGGCTACGGGAAACGAAGTGTATAGCTACGGCAATATCTACATAGTATAACATACACCTACAGCCTTTGTAGCACTGTCACGCTTGGCAGTATAGGGGTAAGAATGTTTTTTTACTCACTAGAAGTCAATTCGTAGTCCTCGAGATATTTTAGAGCCATTTTAAAGACTCACGCCTGTATCCCCGAAGGGGTGGGCAGAGGCGTAATAATACACCCACGTCATAGGGGCCGAGCCTGTGACTCTACCGGCCACACCACCAGACTCCGTGTTGTTACTGAGATTTCGATTTCGCCATTTATTTGAAATACACAGAAATATTTATCTGCTTCTCTTCTGTGTGTATGGTAGTTATCATAATTCATGAACCAACTAAAGGTTTCCAATTATTTTCATTTTTCTTGTGAGCACGTGGACAACTCTGGTGTCAGTTTTCAGACCATCCTAAGGCCGCCGACTTGCCCTAACGATTTTTATCCTAAGACAAGAATGGAACACGGTTTAAATGCCACAATTAACGGTGCGGTTACCCATCCAAGTGCTGCCTGTTCAAACGGTTCTTAACTTTGCCGATCTGTTACGAACAGCAATTCTATAAATATATTCTGAACATTGATATCATTTGTATAATATATAATATAAAATTCTTTGCAGATGCAGATTACTTATCTTATCAAAAGACTGATACTGTAATATAAAAGGGCACGCAGAGGAGTAGTCGCTTATTAATCTTGGATGAATGACTGCAAGGCACTTAAGGAAGTGCTTGTCAATAATTTTGTTCAAATTAGACCGGTTCGGCTGGATTTGCTTCTATAATAAAGGTTGAGTTGACAGGATTTTATTTTATATGTTAAAGGTGCATATGCTGCATTAAAGGCATATGGTAAAAGTTTAGGTTTCATTGTTAGAAACATAAGCCTCGTAAAACTAATTCGCATCGCACGCAGCGTCAGCGTTGGCTTGATAGCAAACGTGGTTGCTGGAAAGATCATCATTTTCGATGCGCTCGACTTTGTATTTTGGTTTTTAACCCTTAAACCACAACTAATTAATTTTTGACGGTTCCGTGGAATTCTCCAAGCTTGAGCAGTTCGTTGTACCATAAATTTTGCATTCTAGGAAAAAATATTGTTACCGCGATCTGATAACTGAACGTTGTTTGATCTGATTCCGCTCACATTTAACATTACATCCGATGTGTCTGAAGCGTACGACACAAAACTAGGATTTTGATCTAACAAAAAAACTTCTTAAAAATGCCCTTTATGAAAATAGTGCCGTAGCTTTTACCAACACGCACTTTTTTCTGTCGCAGAAACTCGATTTCTATTAAGATTTTCTTCAAGTCCATAGATCACACTACCAGCCATCAAGAAAAGTGCTAAAGAAATTCTCTACACTCTCAACACAAGTCTTATAAACTGCAGGTGCGGTATCTTACATAACTGCAACCAATCAGTCGAAAACAATCACAAATAGGTTGGTACCTATTGTTGGTACATATTCTGTGCAAGCAACGAATGACATATATAAATATAACAATATAAGACATTATATCGGCAAGAGGGATGTTTCAAATTATAGGGGCTGTGGAATCCAGTGATTATAATAACACAATCTCACTATAATCTGCATTCGGTCTCAGAATGCGGATACGGCTAGTACATTTGGAGGTACATGGAGAAAACTTAAGGAAGTGTGTGTGAACTTCAAAGAATATATTATCCCGTATACTGTTCTGTGTTTGCTGTTCCAATCTGCTTACGGAGCTGTAACATCACTCCAACAATCTGCATGAGTCCATCGGCGTTGTAATCTGATCGAAACAGGCCTCTCAAGTTATATAAACACCATAAAGCATGATCCCGATTTCGTTATCTGAAGAAATGCTTAAAGTAAAAAAGTCAACATATGTATACTTTGACAGAAACCATCAAACGAAATATGACTCGCCCGAAAGCCTTCGACATGGCCTTACGATCTTTGTCACGGGACTAGAACCGGGACCGACAACTAAATGTGCCCGCTGCAGTACTTACGGTAGGGCACTGATGTAAATGCCACAATGCCACATCCATCTCAGTGGCAACCTGTGCATATGTTGTTTAACTTTGCCGAACTATTACGGACGACAAGCCAAGTCTCGCTATGGGCGTTGTAAGGCGCCGATTTAGAACCTAGCACTATGAAAATACAGGCAACAATGAAAAAACATTTAAATCTGTTTCCGTTTCTCTTATCGAATTATTTTTTTTATTTTTTTTTATTTTACACTTTATTGTATACATTAAAAAACATTATTAGAGATCTTATAACTATAGTACAAAGGGCGGCCTTATCGCTGAAAGCGATTTCTACCAGGCAACCTCTGGATGGAAATATTATTGGTAGGAGAAAATCGGTAGTTGCATGTGTAAACAAAGTTACAAAGCTATATAATATATCGTGGGTATAATGGAAGAACTAAATAACTCAAAATTTTAAGTTTCGAGATAATCGCGATTTACTGTTTTTTTGACACTTTTTTTTTACATCACTAAGAAGTGGAGAACAATTTTACCGTCGGCGATTTTATATGCTGTAAGCATGTTTGCTGTCGATTGTATGCTTGATAAAACTAGTTTTTATCATGAACCAAAAAAATATTAAAAATAAAAAACCAAGTTATCCAATTTTGCCACACCAAGATATTGCAAACATACCGTAGTTAGCTAATTCTATAATGTAGTTATTCAGTTTTCCCACACATTAAATGAATGTGAATACATGAATTTGGGTCAACTAAGTACACTTATTGAGTTTTGAAACTAAAGAAATATTTAAATACGAAAGTTATGCATTCTTAGTGAGAGTTTATTTGTTAAATTTTATCACTGATTATTGATCTCACATGAAATAAAAACCTGGATTGGAAGTAGTATCATTGTATATATAAAAAAATAAACGTAAAATTACAATATCAAAAAAATAACAGAATTAGGTATGACAATAAAATATTATAATTATGTAATAAAATCAACTAAACGACTTATTATAAATCTTGAAAAATCAACTTAAACAAAAATAACTTGCCTTTGCATAACGTACTAGGGTGGTCTGAAAAGTTTCCGACCTCAACCTGAAGGAAGCAGCACTTGTCAAAAAAAGTGTTGTGGATGTAATTTTACTTCTTGTGGCAGTTAACCACCAACATTTCAGCTATTTTGTAGCAGTAGTTGCTATTTGACAGCCATACGATTGAGTCGATGTGAGTGTGTTTTGTGAAAATGGGAAATGTTGTATCGAGCTGGCATTAAATTCTTGTTTTTAAAAGGCACTTCGCCCACGCCTTTAAAGTTTGATTAAAACTCTGTTTATGGGGACTCTCTGCTCCATCATGATCGCGCTAGCCTTATCGCGGTTGCATCCAAGACTTACACGTTTTAGAGCCCGAGGTCCGCTTATTGATCTAATCAGGTATGACAGAATATCAACTTTTCCACAGAGCGACTACCGTTTGATCTCTGCAACCCAAAGGGATAGCGATAGTCCATGGTTTAGACCAGTATCAGTTTATTTCAGTGTACGGAATCCCTGTAACGACTGTCAAGTCAAAGATCTTCCAGACAGCCAGGACCGACAGTTTAACGTGCTCCGAGGCACGGGGCAAGCGATAATTAACAATTTAATACGCACTTAACTTCGAAAAGTCATTGTTACGTGCCGTGGATTCGATCCCGATTCCCTCTGCATGGACAACTATTAGTACTTCCACTAGGCTATCGCTGCCTCACTGCTCCGTCATTTACTACAATGAAATTTTGGGCAGCTGAATTTAAGCCTGGTCGTAACAGCTAGGGAGCTAAGGTCCGGGACGTCCAAACACTGCAACCACTGAAGATAACCTCGCAAAATTTCACCAAATGGTGCTAGACGACCACTGAACTGAGTAAGAGATATAGCAGAGGGTATGAAAATGACCAACAAATAAATAAGTTACATATTAAATGAAGATTTAAGCATGAGCAAGCTCCCAGCACGATGGGTGCTGCGTTTGCTCACGTTAAGACCAAAACCGCGTTGACACGTCGAATGAACATTTTTTAAAGCTCTGTTTGCGTAGTTAAGGCCTAATAAATCCAAGTTTTGGTCCAAATAAAGACTGTAGATGAAACGTGGATACAACATTACACGCCCAAATAAATAATACATTCCAAACAGTAAATTGCTAAGGAGGGGAACCGATTCCAAGGGACAAAGGCCGTTTATTCTGCTGGGAAAGTGATGCTGACTGCTTTTTGAGATATTCATGGAGAGAGATCGAAAGGGATAACTATTACTGCAACATACTATGCTAAATTACTAGACAAATTGAAGGAAGAAGGTGAGCAAAAAGGTCCACATTTGTAGAAAAGACTATATAACTGACATTAATCTTCGTATATTTTATATTTATTTTGTCGCTGATTGCCTCCATGGCACAGTAAATAACCTATACGTCTGTTGATCGAGAGGTCTTGGGTTCGATTCCCGGGTTAGGCAAGAGTGTAGGTACCTGATTTTTCTGAATTCTTAGTAGTAGAACGAAATCTGGCAATGTGCCCGGTGACTTCAATAGATCCCCTTTTTACGTAGGACCTAAAAATGCATGATATGGCCAAATGTGGGTGTAATAATTACAACTTCTGTCTACCTTTTCGGAATATCGGTTTGCTACGTCATGCCTTGCTCGCTATCTCGCGACGTATTTTTTCACCTTTAGGCTTTCATAATAGGAAGGGGGCGTATAATGGTCAAACAAGTATATTAACTACTTCTTCTCATTTAGCTCATTTCATCAGCCTATCACTCCTAGAGGTGGGCCTCCCCAGGGTATGCCACAAGACCCATTCTGGCGGCCAACACTACGCTTGCTGAGGCGTGGCCTTAATTTGAGAACCTGCTTTTTAAACGACTGGCCATAAGTTCCCCCATTCAATTTGCCATAACTCTGATCTATGTCAGTTTCTTTGGTCTTCTGCCGGATAATCTCGTTCTGGGAATTATCCATCAGCGAAATCCTATTATCTTTTATCCATTGTCCTTTTCATAGCTCTCTGAGAGACATGTAGTGTAGGCAGTGCATTGCAGGACAGCCCAGTTCCAATGGGGTTGGAGGCATTTTCGTAATCCACAAAAGCCAGCCACAGCGGCCAGGTTTACTCTTCGGATTTCTAAATAACCTAAGAAAATCATGCTCTGTATGGATTTGGCCCACGGTACTAAAGCTTTTAAGAAACCTAGCCTGCACCGGTGGCTGGAAGACATCAAATCTTGATGTCAGAAAAAAGTAGGGAGGGGTGTCCACACCGCCCATTCTTAAAGAGCTGCTCTCTGAGGCACAAGGCAAGCCATAATTAACAATTGAAACACATTACTTCGAAAATGTACTGCCTATAATTCTAACCCGAGCCCTGTGAATGGCAGTCTGTTGATATCTCCACTAGGCTATCGCTTCCAACCTTAGGAACATAACATGTCTAATAATAGTATATCTGTTTATAATATAATTATCCGATTGTAATAAAACGCCGCTAAAAATATAGCATATTACACGTACTACTACTTTAAGTTGCAGTGAGTTTAGAATCTAAATCGATCATTTTGCTGTATTCTGCTACCTAGTGATTTAGTTATATTTAAGTAATTTTATTTTAATTAGAGCAAAATTTTCGTAAAGCCTCTAGAGATGCTTCGTGGAGCCCTGGCGCTCCGCGGAGCACACTTTGAGTATGGTTGGTCTATAGGTTTACATTATTTCGCGCTAATTTGTACTACTGAATTGCACGATAACTTTGCTTACGTGCGTATACTATACATAGAAATATTAAATAACTTTACCTATTGACATTTATTTGATTGGAATCTCTTATAAATTTACAATTTCTCGAAGAAGAAATAAATAAAAATACTTATTTAAAAACCGAATGAATGCTCATTAATGTCCGAATTAAATAACTCAAGTTGTTTAGTTTTTCTTCAACTTGACTAGTTTCATTAAAATATTTTCGTGCGCGGAAGAATTAAATAACTCAATTTAGGTAATTTATTTCATACTCAAGTGATCAGAAGTCACAGTTGTTCATTTATTTATAGAGTTAGTCATTTTTTCTACTAACATTTAATGTTCATTTAAGTATACTTATCTATTTCTATAATTGAAACACAAAAATGGCTTTATTTTTGGACTGGGTTAAGATATAAGAATGTTTGTTAGACCAAAAGATGCGGCACATTTTGGGGTTCACGAAAATGGTAAAAGGTCAATTTGGCCAATATCTGAGTTATTTAGTTCTTCCATTATACCCACGATATACATACTTAATATACCTATATTCATTCCTTCTTCTTTATCTTCTTTCTCTTAGCGTTATCCCAGTTTCAATCTGGGGTCCGCTTTCTAGTCTAACCGGATTTGGCTGAATATTAGCTTTTCCACAGAGCGACTGCCTGTCTGACCTCCGCAACCCGAAGGGATAGCGATATTCCATGGTTTAGACTAGTGTCAGTTTATTTAGAAGATATATATACATATACTCATTCCTGTAATATGATAATAAATGATAAACATATATACATATACATAAACATACATACATACATATACATACACATATTTAATATTTACATGTATTTTGTAGAACTAGAAGAAGTTATAGTGATAGATAGAGCCTTTACTGAAGCTTTAAATATAGTTATCGTTTGAGCCTGTCTTATATGTAATAGTAAAGCATTCCAAAGGCGAACAGCGGTAACACAAAAAGATTTGTCATACAGTGCTGTGGAATGTACCGGCATTTTTAGTTTCAAATTTTCTGATGACCTTAAATAACGGTTATGCGTATCATGAAGGAACTCGAATCGTCCTTTAAGATAGGAAGGAGTTGAAGGGTTAAACAATATGTTGTACAGCAAAGAGAGAATATGAGCATTCCGGCGATGTCGTATAGGTAACCACTTGAGCTGTGCTCGAAATTGTGAAACATGATCATATTTGCGTAGTCCAAATATGAATCGTATACAGAGATTTTGAAGGCGCTCAAGTTTATCTAGCTGGTTTTCGGCGAGATCTGAATAGCTGACATCTGCATAATCGATAATGGGCAAAAGGAGGGAGTTTGCTAGTGCAATTTTGGTGGCAGTAGGAAGAAAATTCCTAAGCCTTCTCAGTGACTCTGCTGAAGCAAATAACTTTCGACTCACCTCTTGGATCTGCGATCGCCAATTGAGATTAGAGTCCATAATGAGACCCAAGTTCTTAACTTTGTCTTGTATGGAAATAAAGGTACCATCAAATATGACGCGAGGGAGTTGAGACCAGTCAATTTTTGATGTCATTCTTGAAGTACCAATAACAATGGCCTGAGTTTTTGAGGGATTCACTTTTAGTCCAAAGGATTTGCTCCAGTTCCTAATCAGTGCCAAATTACTGTTAATGGTACTTACAGAAAGTGACATATCTGCTAGTGACGACTGCGTATAAATTTGAAGATCATCTGCATAAAGGTGATAGGAACAGCGAAGATTATTTGATATAGAATTAATAAAAATTGCGAAGAGTAAAGGAGATAGCACGCCACCCTGGGGCACACCAACAGTTGTGTTACACCAAGAAGAAAGTGAGTTTTCAATGCGTATACGCTGTCGGCGACCACACAGGTAAGTACGAAACCAATCAATCACCGTAGGAGATATGTTAAGAGTACAAAGTCGACTGAGTAGAATATCAAAATCGAGTGTATTGAAGGCGTTACTAAAATCGAGTAGAGCGAGAATTGTGAGTTTTCCGCCTTCCATACCAGCCCTGATGTCATCCGTAATATTGACCAGGGATGTAACGGTACTATGTCCCGAACGGAATCCGGACTGAAATGGATTAAGGAGACAATTTTTGCAGAGGAAAGAGTTTATTTGGTTATAAACGAGGCGTTCAAAGACTTTTGAAAGGAATGGCAGGATGGAAATGGGCCGATAATCAGAGAAGGATGAAGGATGAGAGGTTTTTGGAATTGGTGTAATAAGAGCGTCTTTCCACATCGATGGCAATACACCACTAGACAGAGAATAATTGAGGATATGGGAAATTATGGGTAGGATTATATCGAGGATAGGAAGGATCATATTACGGCTGACACAGTCACTACCTACAGCGTTGGACGTGATTGACCTTATGCACTTCTTAACATCACTATCGGTGAAGTGATTAAAGACAAAGGGTGAATAACTAGGGGTTGGCAGAGATGAAAGATAATTTATAGTGCTTGCTTTAGTAGTCCCATCAATATTGGACGAAGCAGAGAAATGCTGATTGAGCAAGTCAATATTGAAGTCGTTAGAAGTAGCGTGTTGGCGCGCTTTGCCAACTCCCAGGATTTTAAGAAATTTCCAGACCTTCGCTGGATCTCCGTTTTATTAGTCCTAATTCCGATTACTTAGTTTCGATACCCAATATTTCCAATATGCCTGAACAGCCACCAAGCCTTTTGCGTCCTAAAAGCGTCATTTGACTGTCGTTCACCCGAATACTAATACCTTCTTGAAGCGTAGCTAAGCCTTATACATAGGAGTATATCTTAACACAGCTAAATATATGCCGCCAGCTGCCTTAACGTGAATACATCATACAGGAATAGATTACATGACGAATTTATCAATTCGTTATTGGATTTACGTAGAAAGTAAATTGGTGTTCAGTGATATTTGTGACTTATTTCTGTACTTCGTATTTAAGGTCAGGTGTAAAATATATTTATATTTATTATATTCATAAATATATTGTACAGCATGTCACAGTGTTGAACAATTTCTATACTGGAAGTGACCATCGTTTAATTCGTGCAAAAATTAAAATCAACGCCAGAATGGAACGGTACGCCCTGATTAAGAAACAGGTTAAAACAAATCTTGAAACTTTAATAGCAAACAAAGATATATACCAACAGCGTTTGCGAGATGAACTGTCACCAGATAACACTATTGAATTGAACACAGATGAACTTCTAGACCATCTAAGCAAATCTCTTTGTAAAGTAGCGAAACAACTAATATCAAATAGTAATAGCAGAAACCGCAAACTACAAAGTAGAACGAAAGAGTTGCTAGAAAAGAGAAGAACACTGTTGAAACAAGGTAGAGGTCACACTGATGAATTCAAAAACATCTGTAAAGAGACACGTGTTCATGTAGAACAGGACATAGATGCGCACCGTGAAAAAAATGGCAACTTGGTCACCGAACAAAAACAGCTTCTAGCAGTGATCCAAGACTACTACTCGCAACTGTACAGTTCACAAACCTGCAGACCTGCTAAAATGGTGACACGGAACATTGTAAATGTTGGATCAGAAGATGTACCAGAAATAACTGGCACCGAGATTCAAACCGCCCTTAACAAAATGTCGAACGGAAAAGCTCCCGGCGAAGTCAGTGTAATAGTGGAAATGGTCAGAGAGGGAGGAGATAGGGTAATACAGTTTCTTAAACACCTTTTTAATAAATGTCTTGAAGAAAGCAGAGTACCCGTAAAATGGGAAAGCGCATTGGTCATTTTATTATTTAAGAAAGGAAACAAGGCCAACCTTAATAACTACCGCCCTATAAGCCTACTGTCGCAACTTTATAAGCTATTTTCAAAGATCATCACTATTCGCTTGACAAATAAACTCGACTTCTACCAGCCAGTGGAGCAGGCCGGATTTAGAAGAGGTTTCAGTACCATGGACCATATCTTGTCTATGAGAATCATAATTGAAAAGGCTACCGAATACCAAATGCCATTATGGATTGCATTCATAGACTACAAGAAGGCATTTGATAGTATCGGGTCCTGGTCTGTGATAGAATCCCTACAAAACGCTAGAATTGATCACCGCTATACTAGCTTAATAGAAAACATCTATAGGAACGCGACCCTTAAAGTAAACCTTCCACCTGAAACCCAACCAGTTAGAATAGAAAGAGGAGTCAGGCAGGGGGACACCCTCTCGCCAAAGCTGTTCACACTAGTGTTGGAAGACGTCTTTAAAAAAAATACACTGGGTTGAACGCGGCCTAAATATAGCTGGAAGAAGGTTGAGTAATTTGAGATTCGCAGACGACATTGTCTTATTCTCCGACACCCCAGAGGACCTCGAGACCATGATACAGGAGCTTAGCCACGCCTCTCGACAATGCGGATTAGAGATGAACCTAACCAAAACCAAGGTCATGACAAACTGCACAAATAGTACCGCTAATATCATGGTGAATAACTCAGTCATCGAGAGAGTCACAAAATATGTGTATCTTGGACAAGAGGTGGTAATGGGAAAAGAAAATCAGGCTAACGAAATAAACAGGCGCATAAGACTAGCGTGGGCGCCCTACTCCAAGCTTGAATTTGTCTTCAAGATGAAGCTAAAAGCCGAACAAAAAGCACGCATAAATGACCAGTGTATCCTGCCAGTGCTAACCTATGGAGCTGAAACCTGGGTATTCACTAAGGAGATTTTAAATAAACTCCAAGTGGCCCAGAGGGCTATTGAAAGAAAGCTGGTGGGTATTTCACTGAGGGACCGCAAACGAAACGACTGGCTTCGGCAGCAAAGCAAAGTCACAGACGTGATCAAGCGTGTTGCAAATTTGAAGTGGGAGTGGGCAGGCCAAAACAGGGCTCGTGGTGCAAAGCGTTGGTGGAGTGGAGACCATGGGGCGTGAAGCGCCCACAAGGAAGGCCGCAGATGCGTTGGCATGACGACATCAAGAGAACAGCTGAAGTAAAGTGGATTGAGGTCGCCCAAGACCGTGAGAAGTGGCATATACTGAAGGAGGCCTACACCCATGCGGTAGAAAAAGGCTGAGAAGAAGAGAAGAAAGAAGTAAAATATATTTAAGTAAAGCGATAAGTATTTGAAGCCAATAAAATAAACAATAAGTCGTTTTATATCAATACGACAAAATTACCAAGATCGGAGATTTTAACGTACCTACCTACATTATGTTACTGAAAACCTAAGTAAATTTAAATAGTTGTTATGAATAATGAGCTAACGAAGTATTTACGATGTTAAAATCATATACTTACTGTTATTTTATGAGGTATTAAGAGGATTTATTAAACGGCTTATTAATGCTTACATTTTGTTATAGAATGTATGTCCGAGTCTAGTTCATAATATCGACAGTCACTAAGCGTACCAACGAACGATTTGAGGTACTGTCGATACATTAGCCCGTCGATGGAACATTTTCGATACAGTGACCATCGATGTAGTGACTGTCGATATTATGTACGGCTACCTGTATGTCCAAGTCCTTGATACGAAGTCTTCAAAACCGTAACTTAAGTTAGTCTTCGCAGGCAATGGTTGCAAAGAATGTAGCGTAAACCTTATTTAAATAAAGTAAAGATCTGAAAGAAGATACATCTCGAATAATTAATGAAAATACTTATAATGATTTTAATTTCCTTAAACCTTAGCCAATGCTTTTAAGATGTCATCTTTACAAAGAGAACATAGTTAAGTACTTAACTAGGTTGAGTTTTTTACACTAAAGTTATTTTCATGATTTCTTTCTTTTTCGATGATACTTAGAATTAGTATCCTCATTAATATTTAAAAAAACAACATTTACGTGACGTCTACTGTGTGATGAATGACCAGCTAATGCCATGAATACCGCAAGACATACCCCAGCCGCCTGGTCCTACCGAAATAACCACCCTAACTAGCTTCGTACTAAACAAGGCATGAGACTGACTATTTATCTAATAATCTATCAACAAGAGTACTATTTTCGGCGGCTAAAGGCGGTTAGTGTAATGTAGAATATTTTTTGTGGCAAGGGGCGAGAATAGGGTATTTTTTGCTATCCGCTTATGTTCTGCGGGATTAGTCTTTAAGAGAAGGTGCGTAGTAATTGTGAGTTACTTAATATAGTTTTTATTTCATAACTGTTTCTCTGCGACGCAGGCTCTACGTGTAGTTAGAGTTTCAAAATAAAGTAAAATAAATACAAAGACTGCCTCGTTGGTCTCACGGCATAATTGTGCGCGTGGGATTGGGAGGTCTCGGGTTCGAATCCCGGGTCGGGCAAAAGTGTTACTGGGTTTTTTCCGAATTTTCAGTAGCAGCCCGGAGTCTGGTGATGTGCCCGGTAACGGCAATAGGCTGGCCCCCTATTACGTGGGACCTAAAAATTCATGGCGAAATGTGGGTGTAATAATTACACCTCTGCCTACCCCTTCGGGGATACAGGCGTGAGACTATAAATAAATGAAAATAATAAAAATACAAACCTGTCACGATGCCGCTCGAAGTATCCGCATTATTTTCTGTACCTCGACAATAGCGATACCTTGTTCAATAGTGGCTCTCAATCATGCAAATAAACAAAGACCTCCTCAACGTCAGTCCCTGCATCTAGGATTTTAATGATATTGTAAACAAGCACAGAAGTATACCTAAGATTGCCGTAACAGTTGCACCAAAGTATGCTATCAAAAGGTAGAAGTCAACGGTTGACTCGATTAAAATCATACATCAAAATAATGGAACTCCCTGCCAGAATCTGTGTTTCCCGATCAGTACAATTTAGGTGTCTTTAAAACGCGAGTGAATAAGCATCTTCTATGTAAGCGTGCTACATTCTAGATCGCATCAGTACTTACCATCAGGCATGGTAGTGGTCAAACGCGAACCTATATATTATGTATAAACTAAAAAAAAACATAGCTTTTAGATATACATATGCAAATAAACATCATAATGCCTGTAGAGCGAACTATACAAAAATCCTGATGCGGCTCTTGGAAATGTTATTAAATATTTTCAATGAATGAATATGAAGTTTATTACGATATCAAAATACGCAGTGAAGAATATTACCTACTGGTAACTACACAAACGAATTAAGTACGTAAAGTTATCAAACATGAGACTATTGTTTTTATAGAAATAAACCCGATAAAGTAAGACGAATGAATAACTCAGCGCTCATTAAGCCTTTTCATACTCTCCTATTGTTCAATTAGAATTGAATCGGTATTTCCTTTACTAGTTGATATTGCTTCTTCGTTCTTTCATTCAATTTCTTATCAAAAGTCGGATCGAATTGGTATTTTCTTTACTGCTTCTCCGTACTTCGATACTAGTACAGTAATATGTAGTCGTATTCAAATTGCTTATGTCGCCAGGTGACGACTTGGAATAAGGTAGAGCGATGGTTTCGTTTAAACAAATTATAATAACACTTTCTAAACCGGTTTGAGTTTATAATGTTGTCCCGCGTGTTGATCTTACACTAGTGTCAAGCTGGTTTCGCACGGTGCGTGAATTGCCTGATATTGCAGATTTATAACGCACGTCTGACTACCACGAACAGTCACGAAACGCGTACCGAGGCTCCAACGATGCTCGTCGGTCCGTGTGCTTCTTCGACTTCCAAAGCCATTTGTTTCCTGATTTCTAACATTTTATTTATTTCACTACTTAATTGAGCAATTCAGTCTTTTGTGATCATGCAGAGTGTACACATACATACATAGACTCACTCCTGTTTCCCCGTAGGGGTAGACAGAGGCATATTAAACGCCCACTTTTCGCCAGTGTTTTGATCCCACGTAATAGGTGGCGAGCCTATTGCCGCTTATCGGGATATTTTGTTTACCAGAGCCGCGTCCGTTGATCGGCAGGTGCACCACTTGCAGGTGAGGTTGGCTTGGGACCCTAAGTTCTTGGTGGGAACCCTATGCACCCATACTGGTATACACATACCTAGTTAATCTCAAACACATAGTAAAAAGCACTCCAAATTGTTCGTAATGTGAGGACTCCGCAACCAAGCTAAATGCATCTTATTACGATGCTACCAATTAATGGGAAGTACCTAATGTAAACAATACCTTTTTATCATATCGTCAATGTCTTATCCATTACGGTACTATAGTTACCTCAGTTACATCATTGGACAATACAAGGTCATTTTCAATACAAACTAGGCACCCACATACATACTTATTTATATTCTAAGAAATATTTATATCGCACATGTTGCTATAAATAGATATTTGCATGCGTATTAATCACTGATAGCCTAGTGGAGATACCAACAGACTGCCATGCAGTGGGTATCGAGTTCAAGCCCCGGCACGCACCACTGACATTTCGAAGTTATGTGCGTATTGACTTGTTAATTATCGCTAGCAGCGTGCTTCAGAGAGCATGTTCAACCATCGTTTTCGGTTGTTATATATGTAGATCTTTTTACCGTCGCGTTATGAGGAGAGCCTTGAATATACTGTCACTAGTGTAAGGCATGGGATTTCACTATCCCTTAGGCCCAATTAGGGGTGACGTGGTCAGACAACTGAAAAGCTATAGTTTCAAATCTGGTTAGACTCCGTTACACTAGAAGAAGACTCCGGGTTCCAAGGTGAATAAAGAAGTGTTGGATGTATGACTGCCTCCGTGGTCCAGTGGATAGCGTATGCGACTGCTGATCGGAGGTCCCAGTGTGTGTCCAAAGTGTTACTGGGTTTTTCCGAATTCTCAGTAGCAGCACGGAGTCTGGTGATTTGCCCCGTAACGGCAATAGGCTCGCCCCCAATAGGGGGCGAGCCTATTGCCAAAAATTCATTGCGAAATGTGTGTGTAATATTATACCTCTGCCTACCCTTTCGGGGATACAGGCGTGAGTCTATAAAATATGGATGTATGTAATAGGTATACTAATATTTTAATCTGAAGGATTTGTTGGGCTATCTAACACAAAAATACTTAATTATTCAAATCGAATTAGTAGTTCCTGAGATTAGTGGATTTAACCAAACAAACTGTTCAGGTTTATAATATAAGTACATGGTATGTAATAACTGCATGTAATTTGATTATAATATACGATGCAAAGAAGTATCGACCGCAATTATGTTCTACCTACATCAATATGTATTTACTGCTAAGTTCCTGTTGTGTCATCATAAAATGATACGACTGCAAATTGAATGAATAATTCACAGTATGAATAGTGTTTGTTTCATGTGTCATAAACACAGAATTCTTATTACGTAGGTACTAAGTGTTGGATTTTTTGTTTGGTGGTTGTTTATGAAACTAGGACTTGAATATGTATTGCATTGGACTGTCTCAGCCCGCGGTTACATCCTAGTTATTTAAGGCTACTGCTCTACACCCATTGCTCAAAGCTTGATGTTTGCGTTCCTCGATATATATATATAGGCTATCACAACACAAAAATAATTATTTAAATTAGACCAGTAGTTCTGAGATTAGCGCGTTCAACTAAACAAACTGACAACCGAAATCTTCAGCTTTACAATATTAATAAACTTGTACCTATAATTTTATTTTTTCATGGCGATCGTTACACCAGACAAAAACAAGTTTAAACATAAATAAATACGAAAGCAACAGTCATGCGGTTGTCGTCTAGTAACAATTAATACAATCCTTTGTCTAAGATAAAAACTGCACAGAATAATACTTGTACAAATGCGACAATGACTCAGTGGTAAGATTACATTACCTGCCACACAGCACACGTGGCCCGATAACGAGTGTATTACAACACCTATTACGGCAAAACAGAACCTTTGTGCATGCATTTACTTATTTCTTAACCTTATTACGTTAGTACTATTAATTATTCTGTGACCTTATGAGTTGTTCTTTGAATAATTGTTTTTGCTTGCTAAGCGGTTTGTTTTGGATGTGTATCGTATTTACTTAGTATGTGAAATTGTCATTCAAGTTAGTTTATTACTCGATTGCCACGAAGGTTTATGTTTTTTAATATCCTATTTATAACTATTTACCAGAATTTACCCATAGATTATAGGTATATTTTAAATCAAGGGTCAAACAACGTATTAATAGCACATTAATTTACTTACATGAAATATTTACTTACAGGAACAATTTAACGTATAGTTTAAATGCTCTACTTGCAGACAACTGTTGTTTAGTTAGTTCGTTGTACACATAATAGCTTATAGTAATTAAGTAGCCATCTGCAATACTTGATTCAAACAACAACTCCACAGGACTACTTACCTCAAATTAAAGTCGTAGAACTTTAATTGTAGGATCATCATCGTAGTATTTCAAATATCTAAATTATTGACTAATGTTGTTTTGAAATAACTAGGTTTCAGGTGGTATAATTAACTCTGACACCAGAGTAGACATACTCACACGAAAAAAATAAAATAATACATTTTATAAATATTTCTAAAATTAATATGCTACAATTTTAGTATCCGTAGTCTCTGCCTACCCTTTCGGGAAACAGGCGTGAGTCTATGAATGTATACATGTATGTATGTAGTTAACTGGATAGTCTACGTATAATTTTATCCGCCTAGCTTCATGAACTGTTATCTCGTTTCAATCGGTTGGCAACACAGCCAAATAACCGGTAAAGGTGGTGTTCTACCAAGCAGCAGAGAAACTCTTCATAGCATCACGTACCTACCTCCCTAAATTAGCATAACTCGAAATCCTGAGTCGTTCAGTGATTCGGCTCACGAGCCATTCGTCCCAATGGGACGAATCACTGAAATTTAAAATATTTATTTTTTTCGTTCAGTGTTTCGTCCCATTGACTAATTTACGTAATTTTAAACAAAAGATGTGTAAAGTAATAACAGCAAAAAAAGTGTTTATAAAATATTTATTTTTTACAAACTCAAACTCAAACTCAAATATGTTTATTTCCATAAAAATGTTTAAATTTTTTGGACACGTCAGAAAGTCAAACAAATAAAAAATAATAAAAAAGTAACTTAAAATGCATATTAACATAGTTGAGCATTGAAAAAAAATGCCTGTTCAGAAAGTAGAGCCTCGTGAGAAGAATCAGGCAAGAAACTCCGGGCCACTCTTTTCTACGTCTTGATTCTATACAATTTAAAAGCTTAGTAACTAAATTGAATTTTCATAGGTATATGAGCTGGTGTGTCTATAATGTTGTTGTCAATTAATAAGGCTTTTTTAATAATAATATAAAAGTACTAACTAGCATAATATAGACACAATAACTCACACTCACATGAAACTTAACACTAATCAAACATAAGTAGCCTGTGGGACCGAGCAAATTAATCCCAAGCATTTTTATCTTCAATATAATCTAGCACTGAATAGTACCCTTTTTGGCAAAGTTTACGTTTTATAATCTTTTTGAATTTATTATAACTTAAATTTTGAATATTGCTTGGCACTTTATTGTAAAAGCGCACACATTGGCCTTGAAAAGATTTTTTTATTTTCTCTAGCCGGGTAGCCGGCACTACTAGCTTACTCTTATTTCTAGTATTCAAATTGTGGATATCACTTTTCTTTGAGTATGAGGCCTTGTTTTGGAATAAATATATTAGGTTGGAATAAATGTACTGGCTTGCAACTGTTAAAATGTTTATTTCCTTGAATTTATTCCTTAACGAAGCCCCATAATCCAAATTATAAATTGCCCGAATAGCTCTTTTCTGCAGAACAAAGATGGTCTGAATGTCGGCAGCATTTCCCCACAGGAGAATACCGTATGACATTATACTATGAAAATAGCTATGATATACAAGCCTGGCAGTGTCAATGTCAGTTAACTGGCGAATTTTCCTGACTGCGTATGCTGCAGAGCTGAGTCTATTCGACAATTTACTAATATGTGGTCCCCATTGCAGCTTAGAATCTAGTGTAATGCCTAAAAATTTGGTGTTATCCACAAGATCCAACACATCATCCTTAACCTTTACTGAGGTGTTCACTTGTTTGACGTTAGGCATCAAAAATCGAATACATTTAGTTTTAAGTCTATTTAAAAGCAGGTTGTTAACCTCAAACCAGCGAACCACCTTTGAGATAGCAATGTTTACATCGTCCATATCAATTTGCTGTCGTTTTAATTTAAATAAAAGTGAGGTATCATCAGCAAACAGTACTATCCCGTGCTTGTCATTGACGAGGTGGGGTAAGTCATTAATATAAACTAAAAATAAAAAAGGACCGAGGATTGAACCCTGTGGGACGCCCATTTTGACTACAGACCCATGCGAACGCGTCCCGTTGACATCAACTCTCTGAATCCTATTACTCAAATATGAAGTAAGAAGATGCAGAGCAGAACTACTTAAACCATAGTGATGTAATTTCCTGATCAATGTATCATGTTCTACACAATCAAAGGCCTTGGACAAATCACAGAAGACACCTAAAGCATCATGTGAATCCTCCCAGGCATCAAAGATATGTTTTACAAGCTCAACACCGGCATCGGTCGTGGAGCGCCCCTTTGTAAAACCAAATTGTTTAGAGTGTAGAAGCTCGTTGTTATTAAAATAACTTTGCAGTTGGTCTAGTAACAATTTCTCGAAAATTTTGCTAAATGTGGGCAGCACAGAAATTGGCCTATAGTTGGTGGGGTCTGATGTGCTACCTGCTTTGTACAAAGGTATTACCTTGCTATCTTTCATAAGATCAGGAAATACACCACAGTCAATACACTTATTAAATATTAAAGCTAATCTGTTAGCAGCTAAAGCAATAATGGACTTGGTAATAGTAACGGAATTTCCCCACAAGTCTGCAGTCTTCTTTAAATTTATAGTATTAAAAGCTTTTATAACATTTGAATTTATATACTGAAATGAGAAATTACTATAGGTTGTTACATTGTATCAGTATGGGTTTTGGGGATTGGGGAGACCTTTGCCCTGCTGAGCAAAGGTTTGTGTTATTGAGTTACCCCGATGGGGGTTTTCAATAGCAACACTGAGTCTGGAATGTGCGTGCTACTGTAATAGGCTCGCCCCCTATAACCTGAGACTAAAATAAATCTGATGAAAAGTGAGTGCAGCAATACACCTATGCCTACTGGGGATACAAGCATGCTATTATGTATGTAAAATTTTATTTGTACATCAAATTGACAAAATTGTTACTTATAGCGGCATCATAGCATAATAAAATATACTATGTCAAGAGTTAATGTTGATATGTGTGCGTGTGAGTGCAACTGAGCAGATGTTATGGCCTCAGTCATGCCTTGTACCGCCGGCTAAGTACCACGCGCATATTCCATCTAAATGTAGCGTGAGTGCGGTTTTGTGCAGTTATGTGATAAAAATTTGAAATATTTTTAAAGGTAAGTCATGAACTTTATTCAATATAGATATAAATTTTAAACTGATGTATATTATACAGGGTGTCACAAGACCCATCACCAAGCCGAAGTCTACTCGTTGTGGACATCATGCCAAGTCATACTAACCAAAAATAATACCTGGGAAACGATATTTTTTTTTAAGTTTTCACATTTTTTAAACCGCAATTAAAAGCGCGCGCGTGCAATGCTCCAAATACCTTCTAATCCATGGGGTCATAGGGCATCTAAAGAACATATTGGGGGAGTAATTGCATCGATTTTGTACCTAATTAGAAAAATGCCATACTAACTTTGAGCCTCAATATCTCCTGAACCAGTAATTTCCCAGGTATGGTGCTGAAGTAAAAAATGTTCGTAGTGATTGCTACAACATGGGATTTTAGTTTTCGTTAAGGATCTTTTTACACTCTGTATATTTTACGTGTTATTATTTTCTGCAGACGGCTTATGAATTATGACTTATGACATTACATCACAATCCATGGACCGCCATTTTGTTTCACTTTAACATGCATCTTATGTCTTACATGGAATTAGTAAATTACATTATAAGTATTATGAGCTTATAAGCACAGACAAGACATGTATACTATGTCTTGCACCTTGGTACTTGCAACGTACCAACAGTCCGTCAGTTATTTATAATGCACACTTTACTAAAACAGCATAATTTACTTACATACAGTACTAATATTACTAATAAGAGACGGAAAGTCATAGTTTTCACTTCACAGTTTACTTCAAAACATAGTTTTACAAATAAATTTATTCATTTTCTAGGCCCCTTTTATGTACAATAGAATAAACAAGGTATGAAATATACATATTTATAGTTTAAATTATTTTAGTTGTAAGATATGTGAAATATTTGAAGAGTTTGTCATACGAGTAAACAGTAGAATTTTTTTTTGTAGTTTACTATATATCAGTACTATATAATTTCTAGTTACATACATACATACATACATACATATCGTCACGCCTTTTATCCCCGAAGGGGTAGGCAGAGGTGTATTTCTACACCCACTTTTCGCCAGATATACTTTAGTCCCACGTATTAAGGGGCGAGCTTATTGCCGTACCGGGCACATTTCCAGACTCCGTGCTGCTACTGAGAATTTCGTGACAGAAAAACCCAATAACACTGCCCGACCCAGGAATCGAACCCGGGACCTCCCGATCCCACGCGCACATTTATGCCGCGAGACCAACGAGGCAGTCGTATAGGGTTTGATGTCGAGTTTTCCGTCTCTACGCAAAGATGGTATTTGCATCGTGTTATCCCTTAGTCGCCTCTTACGACACCCACGGGAAGATAGGGGGTGGTGTCACTTGTATTCTATGCCGTCAACCACACGGCATAATTTCTAGTTAAAGTTTAAATAAGTGTTTTTATACTTATTTCATAGTTTCAACGTCTGAAAAACAGGTTTCACCTAGTTCAGACAACATAATATTCTAAATAGATGTATTTTCGAATGTTTCGAGCACCATTCGAGTTTCATAAATGTATTGCACTTACTTTTTTAAATAAATATTATTATTAGTATCCACGTGTTCATTAATATCCTCTTAACTTTTTTAGGATCAACATGTCACAGTCAGACCCTATAACTTCACATAGACAAGTTGGGCCAAGGACCCAAAAGGGACAAAACGCTTCTTATTCGTGGCGGCCACAAATATGACAAGAAACGAAACAATAAAGACGGTTCAGTAGTTGGGCGCTGTGTACAAAGACTGACATGTAAAGTAATATTAATTATTACTACTGCCAATATCATAAAACGAGAAGACAATCATGATTGTGAGCCTAACTTTGTTTCAAGAAAATACGACACACATTTTGACAACTGTCAAAAAAGAATTGTTTCTGATGTGACCACGCCTATACCAAGCATATTTCGAGATACTGTAGGAGTTCTAACGGATTGTGGATTAAATTTAATTAAGGGAATACCAATGTTTAAGAATGTTAAAGACAAATTGTATAACAAACGAAACAAATCATTAGGAGTTAAAAAATCTTGTTTTAAAAATCTAATATAATATTCCCAGAAAAAAATAATTGCCGATTATAAGTTAAATAAAGACAGAATTTTAAGTTTTGCAAATAAGGCTTGCAAGGATATATTACAAAAAGACAGTTTTGGCATACTGTGCGATGGAACGTTTAAATTTTGTGTCAAGCCATTTTACCAGCTGTACTCCCTGCACTTAGATTTTGGAAGGTTTTTATTCAGAGAAAATATATTTTATACAGAACTAGATTCCGTTGTATTTTTAAATACTTGATTCTCCCTAAGATTGTGTTGTCAACTGTACTAAGAAAATGAATTTCGTAAAAAAATAGCAATGGGACGAAACACTGAACGAAAAAAATATACTTTTTAAATTTCGTCCCATTGGGACGATTGGCTCGTGGGCCGAACCACTGAACGACTCGTAATCCTTATACATCGCGTCCATTGTACAGCCATGCCACGTTCTAGATCTTACCGATAAACTATAGGCTTCCTACAATGACGTGTTGTATTATTATGCTGCCAAATTGGCATTGCCAGTATTTTGGTATGGTTTGCGCATAAGAAGTTTTTGTAAACATAAGCATGACTAGATAAGGCAGTCGGTTTTATTAGTGGCTCGGCTTTACACCGAAACCGTAGGATTCTAGGCGACTTGGGAAGGATTAATGGAATGGACTGTATTAGGGCGAGTTCTGGGTCGCCTAGAAAGGAATAAGGGAAGAGGAGATGGATACGGGAGGAGGTGATTGAGTGGGTATAGGATATTTCAAGGATGGAAGGCACTTACCTTATACAACCTTCTTCGTTTCCTTTCCTCCTGGTGTTTCGTGATGCAGCTGATTGTTTACACCTCAATTCACCGTCACTCCCACTTGCGAGCGGTTTATATAATCACATACAACGGTGCGGCGCGGTACGGTATCGAGACGGCGTTCTCAGCGGGAGGAATGTTCTCGACTGTCACTCGCGTCCACGATCGCGTCGACGAATCAGGCGAAGGCAGTGCCCTTCCAGGGAGTGGGATAGAGCGGGACGGAAATATGGTATCGCTCGCACTAGACGTGGAACGATTGATCTTGATGCGATTAGTTATATATAGGAAGGTAGATGGCGCTACCAATTAGAATTATGATTTTGCTTGAGACAAAAGGTAAGAAGCATGTGATGCATTCGTCTCATTGTTTTGTCGGCTTTATTATTATAATAGGTACATTCCACAAAACCGAGCAGCGATACCCAATGGAGATACTAATAGACTGCCATGCAGAGTTTTCGGAGTTATGTGCGCATTGAATTGGGAGGGAAATGGATTGGGAGGCCTCGGGTTCGATTCCCGGGTCGGGCAAAGTGTTATTGGGTTTTTCCGTTAGGTAATTCTCAGTAGCAGCACGGAGTCTGGTAATGTGCCCGGTACGGCAATAGGCTCGTCCTTATTACGTGGTACCTAAAAATTCCTGGCGAAATGTGGGTGTAATATTACACCTCTGCCTACCCCTTCGGGGATACAGGCGTGAGCCTCTAAATAAAAAAAAATAAAAATGAATTGTTAATTATCCCTTGCCCCGTGCCTCGGTGACCACACTAAGCCGTCGTTCGCGGTTATCGTGAAGATGTTTAACAACCGTTATAGGGAGTCAGTACCTCTAAACAAACTGACACTAGTCTAAACCATGAAACCATGGAATATCGCTATCCCTTTGGGTTGCGGCGGTCAGATAAGTAGTTGCTCTGTGTAAAAGCTTATATTCTGTCAAATCCTATTAGTCTAGTAATTGGACCCCGGGTTGCAACTAGACGCATAATTTGATCATAATGAATACAGTGACATTATTTTGTAGCTTTATTAATGGGACGGCGGAAGTTTTGCCAGAAAATATAAGCGCTAACATAGCACCCAAGTTCAAATTCTGCCCAGTTACCTCAGTAGATGTGGAGCGATCATTTTCGACGTATAAAAATATTTTGAATGATCGAAGACATAATCTTACCACTGAACATTTAGAACAATACTTTATTGTTAATGTTTACTAAAGTATTAAATAATGTAACATGTTACTGTATCGATTATCGTCTATCAATGGATAATTTACTACATACTTAATAAAGTAAAACTTAAAACAAGTATTTACTAACAATAAACTTAAATCTAAAGGAATAATATTTACAAAACAAAAATAAAATCATTTAATGTTGCATATTCTGTCAGTTTTCGAGCATATTTTAAGCATTTTTCATGCATATTTGCTTGCATATTTCAAGCTTTTTATGTTGCATATAATCCGGCCTCTAGTGATCAGTGATCATGTTCTTTAAATGATAATTGTCTCTTATATTATGTATTAGGCTACTTCATCGTTGACTAGTTATACCTATGTAAAGTCACAGGTGTATCTTGAAAATTATTTCAAATTATAGTTATAAAAAGTTATTGGATTTTGTACGTCACTAACATAATTACAATAATTATTTTACTTTTAATTCTGTTTTAATTTTCCTTGCGTCATGTACCTACATATATGTATTAATGAAAACTTATTAGATTTCTAGACAAGTCAAACATTATTAGGCCTTAATTCATTTTAGTCGAGGCTTTTCCATCGTACCAGTTTAATAATGTGACAAGAATAAAAAAATGTAAGATAGACATTTTTTTAATGTCACTTAAGTTACAAAATAATTAATTTTCTTGGGTCGCAAGGTCAAATTAAATCGATTTTTCTTTAGGTTAATGCGCCTCATATTTGTATATAAATAAATAACTATTCTACTTTTAGTTTCATGTTTTCAATGAAAAGGCATGGTATTTTTTTATAGACAGAGCTGCAACTTGTATGCAGGTACGTATAGCTTCTGAATCCATCATATCAACCAAACGACGTCCACTGTGGACATAGGCCTCCCCCAAGGTTCTCCACACATACCGGTCTTGAGCCGCCCGCATCCAACCGCCTCCCGCGATCTTGACGAGGTCGTCGGTCCACCTTGCGGGGGGCCTACCTCTGCTGCATCGTCCGGTACGTGGCCGCCACTCCAGAACCTTTCTGCCCCAACGGCCATCGGTTCTTCGAGCTATGTGCCCTGCCCACTGCCACTTCAGCTTGGCTATCCGGAGAGCTATGTCGGCGACTTTGGTTCTACTGCGGATCTCCTCATTTCTGATTCGATCTCGCAGGGAAACTCCAAGCATAGCTCTCTCCATCGCCCTCTGAGTGACCTTGAGCCTTCTGACAAGGCCCATAGTGAGCGACCACGTCTCTGATCCGTAAGTCATCACTGGCAACACACACTGGTCAAAGACTTTCGTCTTGAGACATTGCGGGATATCGGACGAGAAGATATGTCGTAGCTTCCCGAACGCTGCCCAACCGAGTTGGATTCGACGATTGACCTCCTTCTCGAAGTTGGACCTACCTAATTGGACTACTTGCCCCAGGTAAATATACTTGTCGACAACTTCGAGCGTAGAGTTCCCAACCTGAATAGGAGCAGGTACAACATGGACGTTCGACATGATTTTTGTCTTGTCCATGTTCATCTTAAGACCTACTTGTTGGGACACTCTACAGAGGCCATCGAGCATTGTGCCTAGGTCTTCCATGGTCTCAGCCATGACGATATCGTCTGCGAATCGAAGGTGAGTGATGTACTCGCCGTTGATGTTGATGCCGAGTCCATTCCAGTCCACAAGCTTGAAAACATCCTCCAGCGCAGTGGTAAACAGTTTCGGGGATATGACATCCCCCTGTCTCACTCCTCGCTGGAGTTGAATAGGTTTCGAACTCTGGTCCTGGAGGCGGACTGACATAGTGGCGTTTTCATACAAACACTTCAGCACTTCGATATATCGGTAGTCAATCCGGCACCGTTGGAGAGACTGTAGCACCGCCCAGGTTTCGATCGAATCGAAGGCTTTCTCATAGTCCACAAATGCCAAGCATAGGGGCTGGTTATACTCCTCGGACTTCTGTATAACCTGCCGCAGCGTATGTTTGTGGTCTATGGTACTATAGCCTTTACGGAAACCGGCTTGTTCGGGAGGCTGGAAGTCGTCTAGCTTGCTCTCGAGACGATTCGTGATGACCCTCGAAAACAGCTTGTAGACGTGGCTCAGAAGTGTGATGGGTCTGTAGTTCTTTAAGAGGGTTTTATCCCCTTTCTTAAAGAAAAGCACCACCACACCTCTGTGCCACGCCTGTGGCGTTTTACCCTCGAGAATGACGGAATTAAATAGCTTCCGAAGGGCTTCTCTAGCGGGTGCACCGCCAGCCTTCAGAAGCTCGCTCGTAATTCCGTCATCACCCGGCGCCTTGTTGTTTTTGAGCTGTTTGAGAGCCACACTAATCTCGTGCATGCTGACGTCCAGGATATCTTCGGTATAGTGTCGGGTCAATCCAGCTCTAGGGTCTGACGCTGGAGTACTTGCGGGTTGTTGCGTTGTCGTGTATAGCTGTCCATAGAACCTTTCGATCTCCTCCAAGAGCTCAGGCTTGGACGATACGATTCTGCCATCCTCCGTCTTCAGCTTTGTCAGCTGACTCTGCCCAACAGACAGATCCCTCTGGAACACTTTGGATCCCTTATTCTGCTCGATCGCCTCACGAACACATTTTGTGTTGTATTGGCGGAGATCGCGAGTCAGAGACTTAGAGATCTGTCTGTTGAGGTGCCGATATTTCGGCATGTCGTCGGAGGATAGCAGAACCATCTTGCGCCTTTCCTCTAACAGCTCGAGGGTCGGACCCGAGATCTTGCTGGTTCTCTTGCTTTTCTGGGGCTTGAAGAATTTAGCCCCTGTTGTATGGACAGCATCCACGAACCCGTTACTGTATTCGTCCACATCTACGCATTCGCCCAGGCATTCGAAACGGTTCTTGAGTTCGAGCTGAAAGCTCTCGGGGTTTTGGATATGAACCGGTGCCGGTCGGAGCTTGGACTTTATCAACCTCGACCGTTCGAGGCTTGTAAAGATATTCAATGTGCCTCTTACCATTCGGTGATCGCGCCCCACTTTAAGTGAATTGATCACGGAGACATCATTGAATATCTGCCTCTTCGTCGACATGATAAAGTCGATCTCATTTTTGGTGGCACCGTCTGGACTTACCCAGGTCCACTTGCGGCATTCTCGCTTCCTGAAGAAGGAATTCATCATATAGAGGCCTTCCTTCTCCATAAAGCTAGCCAGCAAGTGACACCGGGAATTCCGATGCCCATAACCAAATTGCCCCACTCTCAGCTCATCACCGTCACGTTTGCCCAGTTTCGCGTTAAAATCTCCCATGACCACGGTGTAATGGGTTTTGAAGCTATGTATAGCCCGAGATATGTCCTCGTACATGGCTTCCACCTCCTCATCGGGGTGCGTCGAGGTCGGAGCGTATACCTGTATGACCTTCAGCGAATACCGCTTGGATATTCTGAGTATAAGGTACGCTACCCTGCTCGACACACTCCCGATATTTACCACGTTGGTCACGAGAGATTTGTGGACGATGAACCCGACACCACCTTGGGACTGTTGGTCGCCCTCCCGGTAGAAGAGCAAGTTGCCGGAATTGAGAACTATCGAGTCCTCCCCCTGTATTCGGACTTCAGATAGGCCTATGATATCCCATCGCAACTTGCTCAATTCTTCTTCCAGCTCGACAATCTTCTCGTCGGTCCGCAGTGTGCGCGTGTTCAGTGTTGCCAGGGCCAATTGTCGTTGGTGGTGGTAGCCTGATCTCTTCCGGAGATTCTTCGCACCGCTTGCCCCGCCGTTACCATGGCCGCTACCATAACCAGGACTAGCGGGGCCGCCGGGGACTAGGGGCCGGTTTTTATTGGTGTGTTTGTTCATCTTCGGGGGGGATTTGCCATAATCGCCACGCTTGGCAGGCGTATTGGCGATCGCAGTGGCGGAAGTCTTTAGTGCTGGACGCTGCTGCCCATCTAGCAACTTAGGATTTACTTCCGCCAGGTTCGGATGGTTTGACCGCCATCTTTCGGTTGACTGCTTGCACTGGGGGAGATGCTATCACGAGTATCTACTCGTCAGAGTAACTCCCCCAGTGGGCGGTGGGGTCGTCACGTCTCGATGCCTCTGAATTACTTTATATTATTAGGAATCTAGATAGGTGTTACTAGTAAAAAGTCAAAATACATTTCTGTGGGGTCACACTACTTAATGTTGATTTGGCGCTTGACAATCTTGACATAATATTTATAATTATCGTTCGACTTACGTATGTACTTACTACTCGTAAACGCACTAAAAATCACCATCCATTGTGACGGTCCGGCAAAGACAGAATGTCTATGTAAGCCTTAAGCGTATCCATCCTCAATCTTAAAAACAATCCATTCTCAATCAACGTAGAGAAATCATAATAATAAACATGCCTTCTCTAAACGTTACAAAGCTATATATTCCCTTGCAACATTGCAGGTTTTATTTAAAAAAAACGTCTAAGTTATTATTTGCCAGCGCGCAATACCGATGTTAATTCGTGAAATGGCTGTATTTCACGAATTTTCTAACTACAGTTTGCATTAAATAACAAGGTATGAACGTTGAACGTATTTCATTTTTACGAGTATTATTTGAAACGGAAATGTTTATGTTTTAGTATTTTTATAAATTATGTTTTTATTAAAAGTAGGTACTCAGTAGACAAAAAATTAATGTATTTTATGTATTACTAGTTATCGCCAGCGGCTTCGCCCGCGTCAATTATACAATTAAACCTTCCTCTTGAATCATTATATCTATTAAAAAAAACACAATAAAATCCGTTGCGTAGTTTTTAAGATTTAAGCATACATAGGGACAGACAGATGACAGTCTTTGGTTTATACTATGTAGTGAAGTAAGTAGTAACTTACTTCCTTGTAATAGATAAATGATAAAAAATGTTTATTTCAGTAACCCACGACACAAATCAAAATGAATTGTATAATCAGTTGGGAGTCTTTCAAACAAACAAATCTAGATCGCTTCAGTGTTTGTGAGCCGCGATGACGATGATACAGACAGTTCGATCAGATTCATCAACTACAAAAGAGCAAAGAGCTGATGATCTTCAAACAACTAAACAGATTTTCTTAGATCATGGCTAATAACACATTTAAAGAGAACTAAATTAGTCACAAAGTCGGTTATCCGTTTGTGAGTAACAATGTACCGGACAGATCCATGGACACGTCAAACTTTTAACACCATTTCACATTAAAACTACTTAACGGATTTTGACGAAACTTAGCAATTTATAGGTTATGCATCAGAATGGTAGATGGGCTAACTTTTGTCCAGATAACCGACCCCACGCAAGGGAAGCCGCGGGAATAAGTTGGTTATTAAAATATGAAAATTTATCTTGAACTTCCTGCTTATTCTTTCTTCACATAAGTGCGAAGTCAAGGAACGTTAATAAATTAATGAATACCCAACAAAGTAAACCTACAGTATAAATTATCTAATTTGAATGTAGAACCAACACGCTGAACTTTTGCTGAACTTATTAAAAACGACATGAATATGTATGACGCGTAAATGAAATTCTCGCTTGCTTGCTTTAATAACTAATGCATTTGTAGCCTTATAAACTGCCCATCTGGTGGGTACGGACCTCTTCTCACTTTCCCTATGTGGGTTAATTCCCAGTAGTTTTATTTAATAGTTCTAGGATAGATCTAGTCAGCCATTTTTGAATAAACACAGCCCAGCAAAAGAAATGGAAAGCGACGCTGGTCAAGTGCGGGTTGGCAGACTTTGCATGGCTTTCGAGAGCATTAGTCTATCGTCACGCCTATCTATCTATCGTCACGCCTGTCTCCCATTGGGGTAGGCAGAGACTATGGAACGCCAAATGCTCCGGTTCAAACACACCTCTTTCGCTTCCTCGACATTCATTAACCTCATCATACATGCTCGCCGGTTATGGGTACTTTTAATTTGGCCCTTTTTTAGTACGTCACTTATTTGGTCGGCGTACGTCCGTCTTGGGCGTCCCCTAGCGACATCTCCATTCATTCTTACACGATACACTTCTTTCGTATTTCTTCTTTCATCCATCCGTTCCAAATGTCCAAACCATAGCAACATTCCTTTTTCAATCTTTATCACTACATCTTCTTTTAGACCACACTTCTCTCGTATCACACTGTTTTTTACTGTATCTATCAGCCTTACTCCGCACAAACTCCTCAAAGCTCTCATCTCCACAGCATTGATTCTACTTTCATGCTTCTGCCATACCCATGATTCGCTACCATACATCAGCGTTGGCGCCAAAATTCCCTGCAGTACAGCAAGGCGAGCCTTACTTGGGATAATTTCGTTACTGATGATGGACTGTAAGGCGCCAATCGCCATTCACACTATTTCCTGCTTTCACTCAGTAGAACTCTCAAACATGAAGGTGTCCTTTCGGCATTTTCCATCAATATTTAGCAAGTGATTATTAGGAATTTCAGTGAGTGGTGCATGCTGTGGGTTCAAACCACAGACTGTTTTTTTATTCAAACTTTCGCGATTTGTAAACGTGAAAGTAATGTTTATAGACCCGTGGATACAGCTGGTGCAACCCACGCAGAAACGTTGGGACAAACAAGATATATTTTACCTTTATTTTCAATAAATTTCACGATATCGACCTGTTAACTAAATATTAGTATGCGAAGCAGCCTGTGAGGCTATCGCTGCCTCACAAGGATGCTCACAAGACACAAGGTAGTTCGTATTGTAAATTATAAACGCATGTGTTTACTGCTTATTTCTTCTTTGCGAAGTTGCGAACTATTGAATATTATGACCTTGTAATAAGTTTCTTTGTACGTTGTCAACCCTCTTGTGATGCGAGATTTTAATAAAGTAAATAATACTAAGAAATATTATTAACAATTTGCTATTGACACCTACTTTTACATTTGAGCTGTCAATTTAGTTTCTTTAATATTTGAGCTGTCAGTCGCAAAAAGAAATGTTCAAAACCTATTGGTAGATGCTGACAATAGAACCTAAATAAAAAGGGTAGATACCTATACCTGAAATAAAATTGAATATTTTTTTGTAATGCCTTCAGTTTTGTTTAGTTTACAACTGTTTAGTATGCGTATCCCTAAGATTTTTAAATACGTCTCCCACACAAATTATGTTTACCTATACTTTCGAACATGTATCCTGTGTCGTGGGGAACTTTACACACATTCAATAAACAGATACAACACGCCGACTCGAAACAACAAATTGTGGCTTACACAAAGTGTTTTCTCGTCTCTCAGAACATTATTTTCGCGCGCGATTTCATAAATGTTGAACCGAAAACTAGCTCTTAAAAGACCACCCAGAGCATATAACTTCTTCTATCAATATCAGTGGTAATTAAATCAAATAATCTATCTAATATAAGTAAATATTATATACACACATGTTACCTCGTGCCGCCGCTAGGTAGTAGCAACCCCGCACGTGGAAAATGTCGACGAAACACTCAAATATTTCTAACAAAATACCTTAACCAAGCTTTTAGCGTGTTAAAATTTTTTGACGAAAATTCTTATTTATTTTAGCAAGGAAAGTAACTGCTAATGAAGATTTAAAAGTGCAACTTAAGTCTAAAATGGATTATCGTTGTAAAGGGGGTAGATTCCTTGGGGTAACTGCGGGTGGCTGGGACAGAAATGACCAAGTTCCAATCAAAACCTTTGACCGCCACACTCTACTTAGGTGCCAAGCCAAAAATAACCTAGCTAAACATAGGTAGGTATGTAATGTAATTTTGTGTAAGCTACATTTTGGTTTGTCACAGTAATTGTCATCTTTACATGACGGTGTCGTTCAACAGTTGAAGACTTAGTAGTCAAATCAAGCGTTTTGTACACTTGTCTTTTAGTATAGACTTACATTGCTGCATGTGTTGATTCTTGGATAAGGCAGTGTATCATGGTAGAAAAACAGTAGTCACACGGAATCAAGCAACCAATTAAATACTCCATATAAAAAAATCGAATATTGGTCATATAATCATAACAAAAATATCTGTGGAACTTTAAACATAGGTACATCTGTACTAATATCATTAAGCTTCAGAATCTGTGTTAAGATAATATTCTATTACCTAAGTATTGGAGTATTAAACTACGTAACTAATCTAGCTCAGTAATAACAATTATGTAGTATAATTACTACGGTTCTAAATGATTAGTTGAACAGTTAACACTGCGATTAAATCAATTAGATAATAAAGGGGACTACAAGAGCTAACTTCGCTGTCCTTGTCGGATTGTATGCATAAGAAAGAGAAACGCGCCGACGACGGCGACGGGACGTTCAGAACGCTTTACAAACCATAAAATAAATTAATTACAGAAAATGTATTGATCGGATTAAAAAAATAAAACAGTATTTCGTTAGTATGTTGCTTGTTGAATAATTTGTCAAAAAATCAGAATTATTGTATGTATTTTAATATGGTTTTTATTCGTTAAAATATATTTTTTAGAGGTATCTTTGTGATTTTTTTCTATCGAATAAAGTTAGTTGTATTATGTTTTCAACACAGTACTTAACTAGATTATATCCTGAAGAATATCATATATTTTTCTTATTGTGTTAACTGCATTGAATCATATACTTTAAAGCATTATAAAACTTGCGTTTAGCTCTTGTAGGCCCCTTAACATGGATCATTTAACATTTTACATTTTGTGGTTTAATCTGTGTTACTTTATTAGTCTTACTACATAGCGCGGTACATTATAAATTTATTTAAGTAAATTCATTATTAATTTGTTAAATACTAGAGGACGCCAGCAGCTAAGCCTGATTTTTTTTAAATTTACCCGTTTTGACCGATCCCGTGTGAATTTCGGGAAATCCCTTCTTAGTGCACCCCTACGGTCCCCAAGGAACATACATGCCAAATTTCAGCTTCCTGCGGCCAATAGTTTCGGTTGTAGCGTGTCTGTCAGTCAGTCAGTAACGCAAGGATTTTATATATTAAGATGTGATCTTTATTTGATAAAATATTTTTGATCCGGAAACGATGAAAGTCGTTCGGTCTTCTACTTAGTTGAAGAAGCCAGCGTGAATTGCCAGTGACAAATGTGAAGGGTATCAATATAATAATCATATTTAAATACCCGCAATTAAAGCTAGAATAGAAACAGTACACAAGTCTAAAAGGAGGAGTGCAAATCAGGGTTATTCTCTTAGGGCCCTGATCTCCGAGGCACCCGTACCGGAGGGCCCTGATTTATTTGTCTTGGTAAACTCAATCAAAAGTTAATTTAGCTTAAAAGTACCGTCAACAGCAACATACAGTTTATTAGATATTATTAGTTACTAACATTAAATACTTAACTTTAAGGATCAGGATTAATCAGTCAGTCAAAAGACTTAACAGTCTAAAAAATCAAATATAAAAATAATCAACGTATATAATAATATGCATAGGGTGCATAGGGTTCCCACCAAGAACTTGGGTCCCAAGCCAACCTCACCTGCAAGTGGTGCACCTGCCGATCAACGGACGAGGCTCTGGCAAACAAAATATCCCGATAAGCGGCAATAGGCTCGCCACCTATTACGTGGGATCAAAACACTGGCGAAAAGTGGGCGTTTAATATGCCTCTGCCTACGCCTTCGGGGAAACAGGCGTGAGTCTATGTATGTATGTGTATAATAATATACTTAGTAATGGTAAAGTTTAAAAAAAATATTGGCAGTAAGTACATCTAATTTGAAACATATTGTTGTCATAAATGTAATAGCTGAAGCTGAAGAGTTTGTTTGTTTGTTTTGTTGAACGCGCTAATCTCAGAAACTACCGGTCCTATATGAAAAATTCTTTCAGTGATAGATGGTTCATTTATCGAGGAAGGCTATTAGCTATATAACATCATGCTATGAGCCACGGGAGCGGAGCAGTTGCCCTAAATAACGCGGGTGTAACCGCGGGCATCATCTAGTTGCAGAATATATTTGTTTAGTATGATTTGATAATATTGTAATATATATTTACATATGGCATATTCTTTCCGTACTTAATTTTTTTTTGTCGGGTTGGAAAATCCTGATGGAGTCCCTCCGCCCTGGGGGAAGGGCGAAGGGGACTGTCAGACTCTTACTGACTAAAAACCAACCCGTGTTTCTCATGTACCCGTGTGTCGGAGGGTCGGGTATCGCCGAAGCAGTCGCGGGAAATAGGGTGCGCGGCAACGCAACACCGACAAGCCTCTCCTCCCGCGACCGCGCCCGACTGCGAGGGACAGACAGAACTGTCCCCCCCCACCTGCACCTTTGGACGCATTCTGCGCAGACCCCTCTGAGCCCACGCGGAGCGTCCACACCCGGGATCCCTCTTAGCTTCACCGCGGGTATCCAATCCACGGCTACTGAGCCACCCCACCACGACAAGGTGGAGATCCCACGGGGGGGGGTCTTCTAATACCCTATTATATTTGAAGCATTTTATTCAAACTGTATTAACCTCTAATAAATCTATGAGTGGTGTTGTACCAAATTTCAAATTAAATACTTTTGTCCTAAATATTTAAAAGTAAATACACTTTTGTCGACGGTACTAGTCGTAAATAATAGAAAAAATAAACAAGATAAATGTTATAAAATTTATCGTTTTCGGGCTCTCCAAAACGTATGCCTCGGGGATCGGGGCTCTAAGTGAATAATCCGCAAATCACGGCCTTCATGGACAAAGAAATAATAATATTTAAAAAGAACTCTTAATTTTTCGAACTTCCCCATGTGTCTCTTTTTAACAGAGCTAGTGGTGTAAAATATTTCATTTTAAATAATAGATATTATTTTCATTAGCAAAATCTTTACTCGTATTTTAAGCTTAAAAGGCATTTATAACATCAATGACATATTATACATGTGTAGGTACAGATTGTATGTTTATTACCTATTAGATTAATATTTTGCTTTTGGTTAAAAATCGATAATATAATCAATAAACAAATGTATTGGCAACAATGTTTTCACGAGGTTTTCACCATGTCAAAATGTCATCACTCATTCGTGTTTTAATCGGATATGCGGATATTTCGGATACTGGATAGTGCTTTACTGTGTTTTTCTATTGTTTGTATACTTTACGTCGTTTAGGTTTATATTTAGATGGGTGCAAGCTTATCAGAACTCATAAAAGCAGGTCTATACCTTTACAAGTAGCTAGAACATAGTAATGGTTGCATATTACCACGAGGAATTGCTTTGTACAGTTCAACGGCGATGAAAATATTTTTCATTTTAAATGGCTTATTTCTCCCAAACACGACTAGATAGCGTCATTAAAATTATACAGAGCAATAAAATACTATCGTCTCTCAATAATAAGCACAGTAGGTATATTGAGAGGTATTTAGGTCTAGCTCACCTCAAATGTATGGGTCTGTTCCACATCAACTTTATTTCTTAAGATATTTTCATATTTACTGTTGTATTACAAGCACTATTTTCTTCTGTTATAAACTAAGAAATGCGTTCTTATAATTATTATAGTATATGTATGGTTTATCCGTTTCTTGCGAAATAATAATCGGTATGAGGCAACCGCAGATTATGTAGGAATAAGTAGGAATGTTAATGTGGAGATAAGAAATAGTGACGTCATAGTCTTGGTATAGCCAGTTTGTTTATTAGTAATATTCAAATTAATGTATCCAGCTCAATATGAAAGCATTACTTACTATTTTCCGCTTTTCTTCAAAGTTGGTATTATTTAATATTGTTGCCCTAAACTATTTTGTCAATATCCCTATCATCTAAAGTAAACGGTATCTTTAAGTTGCTTTTTGTTCCTTTTTTAACGTTCCTTCTTTCTTTTTCAGGTACTAAAATTTTAACATTCTTCGATACACACTACCAAGAGACAGGATTTAACTTAATGACGTAAGTAAGTAGAGAACCATGATGACGTCATAGTAGATACATCATTACATAATTATGACATGCACTACTAACCACGCGGTACATTGGTTAGTACTATTGCACTAGCCAACATATAGTGTGGCAACAACACCACATATACATATGGTTGAAACACTGACTGCCTGCGTGGTCCAGTGGATAGCGTCAGCTGATCGGGTCCCGGGTTCGATTCCTGGGTCGTTCAAAAGTGTTGGTGTTAAGTTTTTCCGAATTCTCAGTAGTAGCACAGAGTCTGTCAAAGAGCCCGCAAACGGCAATGCAAAAGCCTCTATCACGTAGGATCTACAATTCATAGCAATTCGAAATTTGGGTGTAATGTAGTATTAGTACCTCTGCCTACGCTTTCGGGGATAAAGGCGCGAGTATAAAAAAGAGAATTGTCTGTCTGTTTTAAATAACTATGTGTTCTTGGTTTTTAAATACTTTTGTTATTTACATAGTCAAAGATACCAAGTCAAAACAACCTTAACCCGGCGAAAATGTGGCAGGGTATTTTACACCCTGCCCATTACTTAAACTGCCATATATTTTTTATTTCGCGTTTCGCAACAACGCGTCGCTCAGTACCTGCAGGTAAGGGATTGTCGTGGCAGGTAGTAGGATGATCTCAGTGTTGCGTGCGTCTGCGTGGGAGTTTACGCCTGCCAACCTGTCTCGGGTAAGTTTTACCCTGCCACATAGCTGGTGTATGAGTTTTGAAATTTGTTTTTATTTATTTATTTGGATTTTAAATGCTAATAAAATATACTTTTTTCAGTTTTTCTTCAATATGAATAACGAACGATTCAGATTTATGTTAGAGGAAGTGCTAAACGAATTTTTCGACCAATTAAATTCTGAAGTTAGCTGTAGCAACCACGAAATTAGTTCTGGAACGGAGCAGGCTGCCAGTAGCATGACAAATAGTTATGACGAGGAAAATAGGGATGAGCCTGATGATGAAATTCCAATTTGGGCTTGTCGCTGGTGTACGAATATTTACGCCAGCGAAAAGTTAAAATTAATATTCCGATATAGATTCGTGAGCGTATCTCTTGTCAACTTGGAGAACCCTCAACGTTAGAATCAAAAAATATTTATTTACGAGCTGTCAGATGTCGTGACTATCCTTATAAGAAAGACCGAAAGACTAAACATGATTGTAAGCGCTGTGCAAAAGCCATTTGTGAGGAACATGCGATTTTGTTTAGCAATTATTGCGCCAACGTTCAAGACTGAAAAAAAACTGTTACGATTAATTTAAATATTGTTGATTTTATTTGTTTATAAGATAATTACATAAGTTAAACGATGAACGAGCAATTATTAAAAAAATAAGAAGAAATTATAAGATTTGTTATGGTTTCTGAGGTGCCTAATTTATGTTGATTGTTAATTCCTTCGTTCCTGTTTGCTGTAAAACTAATAAATATACAATAGAATATGCAGTGCTTTTTTATTTTAAATTATAAAGAATATAATAAAAATTAATAAAAGAGTGCATTTTTAAATAATATGGCTATAATTACATCACAGTATGCATTAATACATAAGGGTAAAATTTACCCTGCCACATACTTCGTGTAACTTTTTTTCACCACATTCTCGCCGGGTTAAAACTCAACATTGCTCTTTTCTTACTCGGGATAAATAATAATAACGTAATTCTCCCTGAGTCAGAACTCAAGCGGGAACGGCGCAAGATATATCCCTAAATCCCAAAAATGACTTTACATAATTAGTATTTTATTTATCCGCATCGTAATTTAAACATAGTTTCAATTCAAATCGTGGTTTCCATGAAAATCGTATAATGTAAACTTTAATTAAAATGCAAACATGTAAATAAGTTATTAATGTTGGCGTAACTCATCCGCACGGTGCGTAAAATTGTATTAAAATAGGCTTTATGAATAGAGTTATGTTTTTTCACAGACTCACAATATACTGCGGGGTGAAGGTAGTATACTATGGTTTCTAAGCATTTATCTGACAATCATCGTCATACAGAGTATCACTGTCCACTGCTAGACATAGGCTGCTTGATAGTTTGCGTCACAGAATTGGGTCAATAGCACAGGTCAATAGCCAATCACTGTTTGTGAAATCTCTTAATTGGCCTTCTCGTTTAATACAAATATGTATTTATTAGCTAGTTGTAAGTTTTCTAAATTCATCATCCTCCTAGCGTTATCCCAGTTTCAACCCGGAGTCCACTTTCTAGTCTAACAGGATTTGGCTGAATATTAGCTTTTCCAAGGAGCGACTGCCTGTCTGACCTCCGCAACCCGAAGGGATAGCGATATTCCATGCTTTAGACTAGTATCAGTTTATTTTAGAGGTTCTGACCTATAATGACTGTCAAAGATCTTCATGACAAACGGGACCGACGGCTTAACGTGCTCTCCGAGGCACGGGACAAGCGATAATTAACAGTTCAATACGCACATAACTCCGAAAAGTCAGCGTTGCGTGCCGTGGATTCGAACCCGATACCCTCTGCATGGCAGTCTGTTGGTATCTCCACTAGGCTATCGCTGCCTTGTAAGTTTTCTAAATTAATAATATAAATAAATAGAAGATTCGGCATTTTGTGCCATGCTTACTAAAAGAGTTTTTATAGAGTTTGATGTTGAAGTTTCTGTCTCTTTCCGATGATACTATTGACTTAGAGTATTTACCTTAGTTGCCTCTTCTGGTCTTCATTCTGGTTTGACATACTTTGTAATGTTGGTAGTTTCACTTTGTAATCTTGATTCATAATTTATGTGAGTTGACCCTTAAATTTTAATAAGGTTACACCTAATATAGAATTTTCATTAAAACACGTTGAGCGAACATAAAGCTGAAATATTTCACGAATCTCTGATAATTTAAGTATATTAAACAGTTGATACAATATCAACGTCAGCCGGTAACTCTACTTGTTATTGTTCAAAGGTATTTTTAATATACAAATTATTGCATTAAAGTTGATAAGAGATTCTATATTTTACAAGAGAACGCGCGCAGCTACGTCCTCACATTCTTTTTTAATTTAACCGTTTCTTTCTGATCTTGTGGGAATTTCGGGAAAACCTTTCTTGGTGCGCCCCAAGAAACATTCATGTCAAATTTTAGCTTGTTGCGACCAATTGTTTTGGCTGTGCGTTGCGTTGTCCGTCAATCAGTCAGTAACGCAAGAATTAATACTAATTTCATCATCATCATCATCGTCAGCCTTTAACAGTCCACTGCCGGACTAGGCCTCTCCTCTAAAAGGAGGAATTGGTTTACTATACCACGCTGGTCAAACGGGTTGGTATAGGGTTTGTACCAAGTTTTCCTTCTCTTACAGTGCTGATCTCTGCATACTATACTCCCTCTGTCGGCTCTTACGACTCCCATGGGATGATATGGGGTGGTGACATTCCGTATTCTTAATCCGTCACCACACGGACAATATAATACTAATTTAATAAAGCCAAAGAGTTTGTATGTCTATTTGGTACAATGCGCTAATCTCAGGAACTACTGGTTCGTTTGAATTAATATTGGCAAGCTTATTTATCAAGGAAGGCTACAATAGTTATTTGTGCAACAAGAGAGCAAAGTTGTTTTTTGTTTCGAGTCTTGATTTTGAGTCCCGAGCAAGCGAAGGATTCTATGATTGATTCACGAGCGTAGCGAGTGAATCAAAGTTAGAATCCTGAGCGTGGTGAGGGACTCAACAGCACGAGATACAAAAAACTTTGCTCTCGTGTAGCACACATAACTTTTCACCACAGCAGTGAGAACACATATATTACTTAGGAGACATAGAAATGAACAGGAATAGATTGAATTCTGCATAATCACTTGTTGATTTAACTCTTCTGGTGTTAAAGTACAGTCATCATCGCTAGTTTCACTCATCTTTCTAGATTATTTTATATATTAATATAATTTAACACGTTACGCTATACCTACAGTATCAGCATCAGCGAAATTTTTATTCCCGCTACTTTTTTAAATCACGTTTTAATACCGCGTCCCTGATGTTTATTTTTCAAATGTATCATTGTTGTAATTCTAAATAAAAATGTATTGGTTAAATACTAATTTTATACTATTAATTAGACTTATTTTTATTAAAATCCAATAATAAATTAAACATGTAACATTTATTACAAATATCTTTTTTTTTTGCGTTGCCGTAGGTGTTTTCTTTGAGGTCGAATTTCAAAATCGAATTTCGAATTCGAAGGGTTTGTTTTTTCACTCACTTTTTATATGCATGTGAAAGAGACAGAGCACATTAAAATTCGAATGTTTCAAATTTATGGCTGAACAATGTCAATTCGTGACACTGAAGATTGAAAAATTAAAAAGCTACTTTTACTCACGCTCGAATCAAAATCGCGTTTTGTTCACTGTTGTCTCGCAGCAAAAGCGGCATGTTTGAGCTGCAGTGGTGAAAACTATATTGCCTCACCCTATAAGCCACCTGTGAGGAGCTGTAGCCCTAAATAGGTATAACCGGGGGCTCATATCTTAATATGTTTTATTATTCGAACAACATACAAAGGGATTTAATCAAGATTTTAAATTAATTAAATTACAATAGTTTCTTTAGTCGTTAAGGACTAACTATGTTATCAACTTAAATTTCTGTCTGATTTAGAAAACACGTGCGCTTACAAGTAGGTACGTGCGTATTGAAAGGTTGATAGCCATTCGCTATTTTCTTTCTTTTTAAACCTTTTGAAATAGATTGGTAGGTCTCTGCTGCAGGATTTCGCAATATAGAAATAGGCACATCAGTTACTTAGACAGAATACAACTTATTTTTAATATGAAGTTTTCCACTTTGAATTTATTGCACGGCTGACGTACGCCAAGAATTTGTCAATCCCTACACATGACAACACTTCGCGTGGTTCAATATATTTTTTAGGGTCTAGTTGTTCTTTGTTATTCCCGTATTGTTCCTGCGATACAGAATTGTCTCATATTCCAGAAGACGAATACAGATCTATTCTCTTTATCTATTTATTTAAGGTTAATCAACGACTGATTACACACTAATACATAAACATGTATTCACATGTACAGAAAAAAAAAAAAAAAAACACATTTTTTTTAAAGTTCAGACGTAATGCAGCATCCGGCTTTAAATATAATATATAAGTTACACATAAAGACCAAACTAATCTATTACAAATTTGCTTTAGTAGTGCAATCTTCAAATGCTTTCGCTGCATAGACCTGACAATATATTCCACATGAATTGTTTCCGTACGGTGAAACGTGTAATTTCTATCAAACCGCACAAACCAACGTGGTTTGCTTTGACCGCTTAATCTGGTCTAATTCCGAGAGGTAACCCATGTAGCGAGACAGTATACGAAATAGGATAGGTACATTCCATCTTACTGCTGTGATAAACGCGAAAGTTTGTGGGATAGATGGATGTTTCTTACGCTTTATCGCTGAAACGGCTTAACAGATTTTGATTAAACTTTTGCAGCAGTGTCATTCGATGAAAGTAGGGCGATTTATGAACTTAAAATGTCATAACAATCATATGAATTCAATTAGATCACCGATTGCTATGTATGGTAGATATATAATTGTACTATAATCTGAAGGGCCAGTCATTTAATATAGTATTTTACGAGAAATTTAGGCGTCTAGGGCCTGCCGAGTTTCGGAGGTACCCTCCAAAAATTCTACTAAAATTTCAATCAAACATTGATAATAGATTAATTAGTTCATTAATATTACTTTTAATAATGTTTAAAACTAATACGCTTATCTAATGGTTTTCGAAATTTGAATATTCAAATACTAAAATCTGGAACATAGACATGGCTAGGGACTGACATTTGTATCATATAAGGAAGGATTTCAAATAAAATAAAATACTTTTAGAAAATTTGTAATAGTCAAACTAAATAAACATATTCATTCAGTTCTATTCATATTATTATTAATACAATTGTGTAGTGTATGACGCGCCTTCCCTATATATGTGTATGTAACCTATATTTTGTTGGCATTACACCGTTGTATTTAGACCAAACAACATCTTTTATTTTGTCTCCCAACACACAACATTGCAATTGTTTGAATAAGTTAAGTGTAAAGTACTGAAGACATCAAGATGACAACTTTCATGGAATCACCCAACAATATAGCTTATACGGCAGAATAACATAACTTATCCAAGTAAGTTAGATCAATTTAAAACAAGCACGCCCATAATGTCTATGTATGGTTTTATGCAAATGTAAAGCTCGTCCAAATAAATAGATGTGACGGTCAGCAATCCGTAGTACATTGGATGCTCAGATAGATAGCTCACTTACTTACATATGTGTTTTACCAAAAAGCCGTAGTATATATTAACTTGTAGGTATTGTAAGCCCATATGTATTTGATGCACCTTAACATATATTTAACATGACCCCACTTGTGGTAAAAAACGTCCGACAAAGTGTATAGTTATTTGTGCAACAAGAGAGCAAAGTTGTTTTTTGTTTCGAGTGCTGATTTTGAGTCCCGAGCAAGCGAAGGATTCTATGATTGATTCACGAGCGTAGCGAGTGAATCAAAGTTAGAATCCTGAGCGTGGTGAGGGACTCAACAGCACGAGATACAAAAAACTTTGCTCTCGTGTAGCACACATAACTTTTCACCACAGCAGTGAGAACACATATTACTTAGGAGACATAGAAATGAACAGGAATAGATTGAATTCTTCATAATCACTTGTTGATTTAACTCTTCTGGTGTTAAAGTACAGTCATCATCGCTAGTTTCACTCATCTTTTTAGATTATTTTATATATTAATATAATTTAACACGTTACGCTATAGGTACCTACTGTATCAGCATCAGCGACATTTTTATTCCCGCTACTTTTTTAAATCGCGTTTTAATACCGCGTCCCTGCTGTTTATTTTTCAAATGTATCATTGTTGTAATTCTAAATAAAAATGTATTGGTTAAATACTAATTTTATACTATTAATTAGACTTATTTTTATTAAAATCCAATAATAAATTAAACATATAAACAATAACATATAAAAAAAAGTAATTTCTTTATTACAAATATCTTTTTTTTTGCGTTGCCGTAGGTGTTTTCTTTGAGGTCGAATTCCAAAATCGAATTTCGAATTCGAAGGGGTTTGTTTTTTCACTCACTTTTTATATGCATGTGAAAGAGACAGAGCACAGTAAAATTCGAATGTTTCAAATTTGTGGCTGAACAATGTCAATTCGTGGCACTGAAGATTGAAAAATTAAAAAGCTACTTTGCCTCACGCTCGAATCAAAATCGCGTTTTGTTCACTGTTGTCTCGCAGCAAAAGCGCCATGTTTGAGCTGCTGTGGTGAAAAATATTAAATTAAAGGTCACTCAACTTAAACCAACATTATAAAGCTAAAATAAAAGGCGACAAAAACCAAGGAAATAACTCAACTTCGAAACTGCAATTAGAATTTTCTTTCGGCATTTTATGTCGGCGTTTCACAGCTCAGAAGTCTGAATTACTCAAACAAATTATAAAGACTAAAGGCAGAGAGAAGCTGGTATGCAGATTCATTTTACAGCTTGGCAAAAGCTTTTCAACAAAGCTTTAAGGTAATACGCCTTCTGAGCTCAGATTCAGCCCGCAATAAAGGATTGTATTGGCTATCTGCTTTGCTTGGCCAATGTCTTGGCCAATGTGTTGTAAGTTCCCTTAGGCTCCTCGCAATCGGGCCACCGATTGCAGCTTTGGTGGATGTCGCGCGAAACGTCCTTTGGTACAGAGCAAACGAATGAGGTCGATGGACGTTTTTACAACCTAAGTGAAGGTGGTCGATGGCCGTTTCTCGAGATCGGTGGCTGTCTATAAGAGTCGTTGGGCGTCTCTAGTGGTCGGTGGTAATCACTAGTGGTTGGTTTGTCTCTAGTGGTCGGTAGCCGTCACTAGTGGTCGATGATCGTCACAAGTGGCCGGCGACTGCTACTATTTATAACACTCTACTGCTGAAGTCTTACGCCGGAGATGGAAGATTTCATTGCCCTTCTATTAATTCGTAAACGCCGTCGACTACAACGCGTAAACATGGGTACACCCAATTTGAGCTATAGTAAAGATAGCCTGTATTTCGATAAATCTGCCTAGATATACAGAAAAATTTTAGGTAGCGTATCGCCAACACTAAGTGGCGATTCCCTAGCGCCCCTTATCTCTTCTTCGTCTTATTGGTCTCACAAGGACCCTCCGCTTCTCATAGTTTCTCTCAGAAAATTCCAGGACTTGTCCATTCCCATTTTTCAATCTTTTCTTAACCCTCTCTTTCTGACAGAATTTCATTCCCTAATCTTCCAACCTAAAATTTACCTTGACTTCGGTATTGGCAAGAACTGCAGTCAAGCCAACCTCAAGCTAACGGATATTTTGTCTGATCATTGGGCCGACTGGGTGACACTATATACTGATGCCTCGAAGCAAACCAATGGTTCTTCAGTAGGTGCTGCAGTTTGGCTCCCTAAATTCCAAATCATCCTTAGCTTTCAGATTCCCGAGCAATGTTCCATTTTTACAGGAGAGTCTATCGCCTTATTGAAAGCGGTCAAGTTCGTAGAATCACATAAGCTGAATAAGGCGCTTATTCTCTCCGACTCCCAGAGCTCCCTCGCTGCTTTATTAAAAAATCCCTTCAAATCCCACGATTCCTTCCCAATCACCCTCCAAACTAGAGCAGCATTATATAGATGTCACTTGGCCGGTATAGAAGTAGCTTTAGCGTGGATTCCTAGCCATTCAGGCGTAACAGGTAACTAGACTACTAGTTCGCGGACAACTGTGCCAAAGCAGCGGCCGAATCTGGCAGCCTATCATATAACCTCTGCTTCTCACGTGACCTACGCTCTGAGACTCACCTTTCGTTGGTTAGATCTTGGAATGACTTATGGCAGACTTCCAAACTAGTCAAAGGTAAATTTTATGGTTCCTTCCAACCTACCATCCCCTCAAAACCTTGGTTTAATAGACATAAATATATAAATAAATTGGCCACATCTGTTATGTTCTGTATGCGCTTGGGATTTGTTTGTTCTCCAGTATTCCTGGCCAAAATCCGCGTTAGAGATCACTCCATTTGCGAATGCGACTTAGACGAGGGCACACTAGAACATATGTTTTTCTCATTTCCAAGATTAGTGACTCCTCTGTATGACCTCCTCCCTAAAAACTTTCCCAGACCCGTAAACATATCTTTCCTTTTGTCATTAGCTCACATCCCCTTATTACAATTTTATACAAATTCATTTCCTTAAACAAAATTAAAATCTAGGCTCCTGCCCCTTCACGTCTCCTTCCCTTTGTTTCCCTATTAACAGGAATATATCTTATTATTTAAGTTTGTCTAGACATATAAGTATATTATTAATATCTGTGTTGTCCCTTTTCAGAGATTTGGCCCTCCAAAGAGAAACCATAGCTAATAGTACCGGTCAATAGTCATTTTTTAACATTTTTAGTTCATTTATTTTGATCTCTTGTTCCACCCTGACATTGGCAAAATCATCGGTGAACGATGGAGCCATTATAAATCAAAGTTGAAGTTGAAGTTTGTTTAGTCAAAAGAAACGTTACATTTATGACTTGATCCAGACGTAAAATAGAACCGTAATTAAGTTCGATCCTTGCCTTGAAATAAAAATTATTTTTAAATAAAAAGAAACCGACTTCAAAAAAACACTAAGGAACTGAAAAACAAAAAATAATTGGTTTTCGAGCAAACATTTTTGGAGTCGGTGCCAAGCCAAGTATTTCTGATCTGACTATAAGACCTCTACACATTTTTATATAACTTTCGTTGTTGATAGACACCGACTCAAAAAATTTTTGCTCTGAAACCAATTATTTTTTGTTTTTTATTGCCTTAGTGTTTTTGAAGTCGGTTTCTTTTTATTTAAAAATATTTTTTATTTTTTGCTTTTAGTGGTATATACCATGGCCACCTTCCTGCTCCATCATCAGAGTTTGGTAAACATTCAGCACTAAAGTCCATGTAAAGACGAATCAAACGAGCCCAAACTCAATGGGATTGCGTCTTTGTATTACAAAGATACCATGACCACCTTCCTGCTCCATCATCAGACCCTGGAAAACATCCAGTACCAAAATCCATGTAAAGACCAATCAAAAGACCCTAAAGTCGATGAGATTGGGCTATCTTCCAGCTTTATCAACAGACCATGGAAATCATCCAGCATCAAAGTCCATGTAAAGACGACCCAAACAAGCTCAAACTCGATGAGATTGCGTAATTGTATTACAAATATCCTATGGCTACCTTCCTGCTCCATCATCAGAGTTTGGTAGATATTCAGCACTAAAGTCCATGTAAAGACGAATCAAACGAGCCCAAACTCAATGGGATTACGTCTTTGTATTACAAAGTTCCCATGGCCACCTTCCTGCTCCATCATCAGACCCTGGAAAACATACAGTACCAAAGTCCATGTAAAGACGAATCAAACGACCCTAAACTCGTTGAGATTGGGTTATTGTATCTCAAAGATCTCATGGTTACCTTCCAACTCTATCATCAGACTATGGAAATCATCCAGCATCAAGGTCTATGTAAAGCCGACTCAAGCGAGCCCAAACTCGACTGCATTGGGTTGTTGTTTTTCCAGGATTCCATGATCAGATCCTGACCTGATGATCATGGGACCAACTAGGACGTATACTCTTTCAATCAAAACAAGAATTTTCGAAATCGGTCCGGGCGTCTTAGAGAAATCGGGGAACATACATAAAAAAGAAGATTCCGACGAATTGAGAACCTCCTCCTTTTTTTGAAGTCGGTTAATAAATGAAATCTATGAAAATGAAATAGAAGCATCTTTAGTTTTATATGATAGTTACATGATGTTCATCATCATCATCAGTCTGCCATAGTCCACTAGACATAGGCCTCTCCAATCTCACGTGTTACATGTTGTTGTAGACGTGTAATTCCTTGTCTTTTTTACGTTTTACTTTCGATACAATATTAAAACTGCCTCCGTGGTTTAGTGGATAGCGTATGCGACTGCTGATCGGAGGTCCCGGGTTCGATTCTCAGGTCGAGCAAAAGTGTTACTGGGTTTTTCCAAAATTCTCAGTAGCAGTACGGAGTCTGGTGATATGCCCGATAACGGCAATAGGCTCGCCCCCTATTACGTGGGACCTAAAAATTCATGGCGAAATGTCGGTGTAATATTACACCTCTGCCTACCCCTTCGGGGATACAGGCGTGAGTTTATAAAAAAGAAAAAAAATCTTTATTAAAAATCGTCATCGCCATAGCGTCGTCTCAGTTAGGTACATCCAAGACTTTTCGCCTTACAGCTCGGGGTCCGCTTACTAATCTAAACAGATTTGACAGAATATTAGCTTAGACAAAACACCGAAACTAACCGCAAATATTTGTGAAGATGGAAACCAATGTATAGGAAGACCGAGGCGACAGCTTAAACTACTGCGGCGTATATTCCAATAATGTTATGCGAATATGAAAATCCATTTCGGTGCAGACTGCAACGCAACAAAACCCCTCCTACAGCTTGTTTACTGTTTCTACCCAGTGTAAACGAAGGCAAGAGAAAGCATATTTGCGTATTAAAGTAACAGAGACATAATATATTCGCGGATTTTATCGCAAAGCGTTTTATTAAAACTTTTGTGTACGTTTCACGTTAAATCCGATAGCTTTCTAGGCGGGAATAAAACAAAGGGGACATGAAAACTGACGCTCTGTCAAACTGGGTCAATAAATATGTAATGTATAAAAGCGATGGTACTATGCTGTAAGTTGTATGTTAGGTATATGCTGGATGTTTTGTTGTGTTCGTTCTCCAAAAGAGGAGAATTCATGCGTTCACTAATACCTCAGTCGAGCACAGATCTAAAATAACAATTACATTACAAATAAAGTAACAATCGCCGTCCTACTTTTTATGTTACGCGTGATTTTTCTATTGTATATGGCTATCCTCAATTATTATTAAAATATAGAACATTTTCCATTTTATATCCAGTTAATTAAAAAAGTTGTGCTGTGGCTCTCTTCATATTTGTTTCTTCGCCTTGTCTGTAACAGATACTGCACGATTTACAATATTTTAATATCTCAGGAGAACGTACATACAGTTATCGATTCTCAAGTAAACAAAACTTGTACTTAGTAACAAGATCACTTATAAACATATATATCACTGAATCGAATATATATCTTGTTATTATTATTAATACAAAAGTTTGTGAGGATCAACGGATGTATGATTGTTAGAGTACTTATCTATAATTCATTATAGATAGGTACCCTTTCGCACCAAAACTAAAGAACGAATTTTGAGGCCACTTTGCATGTTGCAGTAATATGCCCAGCTTATATATCAGAATGGCGCTTGGGTGACCTTTACGGAACTGTCGCCCACGTAGGTAAAACCGCGGGCCGTAGCTAGTCACTATAATATATTTGTTGGTATAACTTTCTGTCCATATTAATAACAAAACTGCTGACTCAATAGACATAGCCGACCACACGTAGGCGTTTACATCGTACGCTAAAATCAATACACGGCAACTAAAACGATGCCCACACATTACTTCTTTCACGCCTTTATCCCCGAAGGGATAGGCAGAAGTGTATTTTACACCCACACTTCGCCGGTTGCGTTTCGGTTCCAATGTAAAAGGCGCCTATTACCATCTACCGGGCACATTATTTAGCGAGCGATAATTAATATTTTTAATACACACATAACTTCGAAAAGTCAGAGGTGCCCGGGGTCCCTGGGGATTGAATCCGAGACCATCGTCTCGGCAGTCCGTTACATACACTACTGGGCCTATAAAGCAATGCCCACACATTACACAATTCACGCTAATTTGGGCTTGTCTTAGTTCTTGTGGTACATTAACGCCTATCTTCGCAAATGGGTGCTTAACCCCGCGTTTTCACCAAGGTATAATACATGTATTTAACAAGTTTTTGACAATGTTTTCTTTTCTCATACACATGTATAAAACATGTTGTATACAAAACTATACGCATGTATAAAACTTGTTGTACCTTATAAAAAATTGTATGTAACTTGTTGTAGACATGTATACAAAACTTGTATGTAACTTGTTGTAGACACGTATACAAAACTTGTATGAAACTTGTTGGTTGAAAAGTTGTAGTTGTCTGCATGTTTATGATCTCATGTTTTTGTCGTAGCTAAACTTGTAGAATTCGAGACAAATTCAAGCAGTAGTTTTATATTTTAAAAGAAAGAACCTGACTTCGTTTTTAATTTATTTACTTCCCTATTAAACTGGTTCTTGAGGTTCGTTATATTTTATCAACATCTTTAACACTGCCTCCGTTGTCCAGTCGATAGCGTATGTGACTGCTAAATAGAGGCCCCGGGTTCGATTCCCGGGTCGGGCAAAAATATTACCTACTGGGTTTTTCCGAATTCTCAGTGGCAGCACGGAGTCTGGTAATGTGCCCGGCAATAGGCTCCCCCCCCCCCTTATTACGTGGTGACCTTAAAATTCATGGCGAAATGTGGGTGTAATAAGTATTACACCTCTGCCTACCCCTTCAGGGATACAGGCGTGAGTCTATAAATAAAAAATAAAAAACATTAATGTACATTTGCGAAGCAATTGCTGCCAATGCGTCTTTTTTCTTCTGACGATCTTTTTATAATTATTTTATTTTTCACATTCCTCAGGCGTTCTTGTACATGCAAAAGCTCAATGAGTTCTAAAGTTTGTTTTTTTGACCACTCCATTCTTCTTCTTATTTCGTTTTCACGTAAAAAGCGCGGTTCGTCCGGTATGTTGAAAACTTTTTTTTTCTTAATTTTTTTTAAATACAACTCCCGCATTAGGACTAAATCCTGTGTCGCGGGGGACTTTACAAACATACAACATACGGGCACAATTTATGGATCACACAAAGTTTTGTCTCGTGTGGGAATCGAACCCACAACGCTCAGCGCAATGTGAAGCAATGAGGCGGCCGCTTAAACCTCTATACGCCAACCGTGCAGTAAAAAAAAAATATATCCAACAAGCATGGATAAAGTTTAAAACTTGTTTAATACTTGTATAATACAGAAATTGCAATAAAGGAAACAATACTTGTCTAAAACACGACTGTATTTTGTAGGTGAGAACGCTATCAATGTATAAGACATGTTTTAAACTGTAACAGACTTCAGTGTAAACGAAAATGTGTTTTATACTAAACTTGTATAGATACTTGTTGGCTACACAGTGTGAACGAAAGAATGTTTGAGACAGTTTCAATACATGTATAAAACAAATAATTATGTTGTCTACAAGTTTTGTATAAAACATGTATTGGACATGTTTCTTGGTGAAAACGAGGGGTAAGACGTGATTATCATAAGTGTATGATCATCGGCTCCTATTAACGTGTTGAATATGTAGTAATGTGTGTCATTGGCTGTAATTGATATGATGGTGTGTTAAGGTGTTTATATGGTTTAGAATTTAGATTGTTGATTACTTGCAGGGTAAATTTGTTTTCAGATTTGAACGACTGACGGCAGTCACTTTGTGGAAAAGCTCATATTTAGTAAAATCCGAAATTAGATCAGTAAGGGGATCCAGGGTTGCAACTGGAATACCGCTAGGAGGAGGGTGATGATTTGAACAACTGACGTAAAATTTTGAGCAGTATCACTGCGCCGAGTGTTTTGAGTTTGATATCTACACGTGACAAGAAGCATGGCGTGGGAGAGGCCTACGTCTGGACTTGGCCTCACCCACGCTATGCATTATCAGACCACTGCTGGCAGTGGTCTGATAATGACGCGACAAGAATCATTAGAAAGTCCTTCGCTACAGGTACAGGATTCAATCCTAGTTCGTTTGTTCCCTTTTAAAAGTAAAATGTGGTCTATTTTCCAACAAATTGCTGTTGACAATTTGGACGGCATGTAATATTGGCCAGTAATAAATAATTAATCATGCAACTTGATATATTTTACCCAATTGCTACTGACTAATTAACGCTAACGCTTGTTTCATATTGGAGTTTATTAACGGGAATCATCGCGCTGTGCGCGTGAAGTATTTTAATTGGTAATTTGGTTTTAACATATTTATGTGATATTAGCGTATCTACATAATATACTTACTTACCTACCTTTTTTTTGGTTTTTATGTATCTTTTTATTACGTACCTAAGTTTCTTTGGCAATACATATGACAAACTTAGTGAGGTATATATACAAGAGGTAATATTTAAAAAGCCCAAATGCCGAACTCGAAAGTCCATAATAAAATTAAAGACCCATTAGAGGATGCCTGCAACACTATACCCTCACATTTTATTTTAATTTAACCGTTCCCAACCCCGTTGACATTCCGGCAAATACCTTCGTAGTGTACAACTACGGTCCTCAAGGAACACACATGCCAAATTTCAGCTTTTTGCACTTCAGTTTTGGCTGTCAGTTGTCTGTCAGTCAGTCAGTAAGTAACGGAAGATTTTCTTGAAATGATGATGTTCGTATCTTTATATACCAAAGCTTGTCAGTTCATAAATGAAGAGCATCTTTTCTTAAATAAACCAAATATCGAGACGGAAATACGACACAATTCTAGACCAGAACGGCCTTATTAAAAGCCCAATAATTTATCCCAATCAGCTAACTATGCGTAAAAACTAGGGAAGTATATTTCAAGTGCTTCCAAATTCCCCGCCAGCTGCCAAGCTTGGCGCCAGCTAGACTATCGTATTTCATAGGCTCAAAAAACGTCAAGGGCACTTAGGACAACGTGCTCAAGTCCCGATATGGTTTCACAGCTAACGCCGCCGCCAGGTACCCCCTATTGTCCAAAAAAACTTAACTTAATTACATATTCAAGAAGAAAATTTACATTGCAGGTAGCCAGAATGAACTTCTGAAAAGATTTTGCGGGTAACGTCATGTATCTTGACGATCCATTTATCCATTGAATGAGATTGGAATTAGATGAAGGGTTAGAAATGATTTTTTGTGTCCAAATCTATTTGTGACGGCGATTTAACGCAAATTATTTTAGTAAAGTTTAATCAAACGAAACATTGGATTATTTCTTTATTTTTTTCACTCGTAATTCATTCTATTTCGAGGATTATTTTCATCTTTTCGTTAGTAGTACGTCTTCGTAATATTTCTTTAGAACATCTGAATGGAAGGTTATTTGAACATAATATTTTATTAAAATTGTGTACGAAATTTGTATTACGTGACTTTTTGAGTTAGCACGAAATGTATGTAACAGTCTAGACAAGTAACGACGGTTGTAGATCATCGTTAACAGTCCTTTTTGGGCTATAGAAGGTTTCTATCGCAAGACCCTTCATGACCTTCCGTTTTGAACCGAGTTGAGAAAGGTGCGGTTATTGAAATGGACGGGTGTATCTTTTTTATGGATGTTGTAATAAGTTTGACGATTGAAAGGATCTCTGACCTTACGGCTTACCGTAATGTTACCGTTCCTGTGTACTAAAATGGTGTCGTTTCAATTGTGTAGACCTTAGAATCAATATCTTCTAAGATTCTAAGATTTGGTTGACGAGAATTTTGTGGGATAATTTTGGAAATTACTCAACCGAATTGAATCAATTTATGTTTATGCAAATAAAATAAATGTAAATTAACGAAAATGCCATGACAGTGTATGAGACGAAGTCAATTATATCAAATGAAATGTTTGACTTGATATTAATAGCATAGCGATTTTAGCAAAGATGAGATTTCTATATTATTATATCGATATTGTTGGTTTTCAACATCATAATTATGTATTACAGAAAGATATTCTCAAAACATTTTCGTTCTCGAATAAGGTTCTCTAATATTCCTTTTTAGACATACGCATTAGTTAATAATATGTATGATCCAATATTACTTTTGTAATTCGACTGCACGGTTGACGTAGTGGTTAAAGCGGCCGCCAAGTCGCCTAAGGGTCGGTACACATCTGACGGAAAATGCGTCCAGTGTATCATCGGTCGCGTCTATTTCGTCAAATGGATCGGTACATATCTGACAGAAGATGCGTCGAGCGTATCTGCACCGGTCGCGACTATACCGTCAAATTAGACCTGCCACTTTACGCGTCTAGTCAGTTTCTGCGTTCAGCATCTACAGTGCGGTTGCGTTGTGTGATATTGAATTTTAAAACGCCCAACGCGTCAGTCAAAATACACGTGGTGCATGACGCGCGCGACGTCGACCAAAAATGCGTTGACGGAAGCGGAACAGACGTTATACGCTCGACGCACTAATGCATCATCGGTTACGTGTGAACAGATGAATGTTTTATTATAGATTTTCTGTTTTGGCGTTACGCGACTGATAATACGCGACGCATTTTCCGTCAGATATGTACCGACCCTAAGACGGCGTCAAGTATTGTGGGTTCCATCCCCACACGAGACAACACTTTGTGTGTTCCATTAATTTTTGTTTCGACTCTGGTTAATCATTGTGTCCGTTGATTGTACGTTCATAAAGTTACTTGCGACACAGGGTTTATCTTTATTGCGGCAGCTATAAAAAACATACTTACTTGCAGTATTTTTGTGACTTTGTCATGTTTTGTGACTTTGCAAGTTGTTATAGTGACGCCTTAAGTACTTGTTGCCATTTTCACGTTGATCAACTCACGTAAGAATAAGTCTGCAAAGTTGAAATATAAATACAAAAATCTCTTATTTTATAGAACCCAACAAGATTTACGTCAAAATTCACATCTTCAATCGTCTCACAATTTGACATACACACTTACATAAATAGACTCACGCCAGTTTTCCGAAAGTCTGAGACAGAGACTACGGACCGCCATTTGCATTATCAATAAGAATTTTGATGACACTTTTCAGAAATATAGCATAACACATTGGGGCTACCTTTTGTCGACATCCACGCGAAGTCGGGTGCATGAACTAGTCCTAGGTACATATAGTCGCCGAACATTTCAGAAAGTGCACTTAGTGACCGTCTTACAGCCAAGAGTTAGACAGCTGCGGTCGTGTCTAGTTTACGTTGACACGTACGTGACCAGTATAAGCTGGCCTGTCAATGTGAAGGCTCGTCGTACAAACACAGGCCGGATTATGCGAGACAGTGGGATGAGTTGAACTGTTACTTTATTGACAAGATAGTAAGATTAAGCTGAATAATTATGGCTTTAGTAATATATTATGTTCAAGTAAATCGGTGTCAATATAAGAACAGGTCTATGTGAAGGAGATGGATTAGGCTTAATTCTAATTTCACCCCGAAAGTCTTCAAAAGTAACAGTACTTAAACTGTTGCGTTTCGTTCGATGAGTGAGAGTGCCGGAGGCCCTATCCCCTATTATAGCCAATTTATTTAATATTGTCGCTTGAATCCTTTATTTACAATGCATCACAGTATATAATATAAAGATTCTCGCCCAGTCAACCTGTAATGCAGAGATTGTAGGTTACGTGCACAAAATAGTTTTAACAGACGATACATACATATTTATGTAACTAGGATGCCCGCTGGTGCGCTCGCACATTTTGTTTTTATCTGATTTTGCTCGATCCTGTGCGAATTTCGGGAAATTCCTTCTTAAGAGGAAACACTACGGGCGAGAGAATTGAAAAATAGGTATTTGTAAAGTCTATTGCTGTCGCGCAGCCTCAAGCCTCATCCCGCAGAGCGCGATAGAGACAACTGCAGCTTGGACCAAAAATACCTATTAAATGTACACAAAACCATCGTTTCGTATTCCCTTGATTCTTTCTCCAAAACTTTATCGATGTAACTAGTTTTTTCATATTAAATTAAAGAAAGGCTTTGGCCGTGTTCCTATGTTTTCCTTTTTTTTAAATAATCTAGCCAAATTTGGATGTTTGAACACATCGGAAAATCTGGCCAATTTTTGAGGTATTTGGAGGTTCATATCTTTTATGAGAAAAAGGAAAACATGGGACATGCCAATCGGGGCCATACATCTTTTGGAAAAAAATAATTGCTCTACTGGCATTATCCAGGGAGAAAACAGGAGACTACGTTTGTATGGAAAAACGGCCGTTGTGTTTCCTCATGTATCCCTACGGTCCCCAAGGAACATGCCAATGCCTTGCGCCTAACTATTTTCGCTGTAGCTTGTCTGTCAGTCAGTCAGTAACATACAGATAACATACTTACATACATATTCTTATAAATAATACAAAACAAATGAAATAAGATATTCATAATCTAACATAAAAAAATTTCGTGTCACTGTGTGTTTTATCGAAGTCATCTGAAACGTCATGACCGGTTTTATGTCTTTATTTGTGTATATTTATTTGGTAGATATGAAATTACGTCGTAAAGTATGGTTCACATGGTGATGTGGGTGTCCTTATCCAGTATTTCCTTAATATTTTAGTGACTATGAAAATGTATAAGTATATAGCCATGGCAGATTATAGCTGTCCCTTTGGGTTGCGGAGGTCAGATAGGCACTCGCTCTGTGGAAAAGTTAATATTCAGTCAAAGCCGGTTAGACTAGAAATTATGTCTCTGGTTGTAACTGGGATGACGCTAGGACGGTGATGATTTTTGTGTCTGTATTTTGTTTGGATTGGCATTAAAAGTACCGAAATGTAGGAAAAAAAACAGGAATAGTAATAATATACTTCTTACTAGGTATATTTTTATTTAACTGCATGCTAGATTGCAAAATATCAAAACAGTTACTAATCTCGTCGAACAGATATAAAAAAATAAGTCCGACAAATAAATCGAACCTATAGTAGTCTAAGATCCGTAGAAGAGCGACCTTCACCGATCTGTTTATTGGATAAAATCTATTTTATATCAAAGAACAATGGCAGAATTTGGTCTGGGTTTGTTGTGGCGACCTTAAACTTCACATGAACAAAACAAATAGTTTTTTTTTCTACGATTTTTAATGTTTTCACTTTGTGTCGTTAAAGCTGGAGTATTTTATGATGATAAAAAGCTTTCCAATTGATTACGAATACTTTATTATTTGATTATTGCTATAGACAATGGTGTGACAGGAATAGACGTGAGTGCTATATCCGTATCGATTATTAAATAAGTAATCGATACGATCGACCTTTATAGAGTTGGTTTGGTTTAAAATGCAGTTATTTAATATTTAATCAACATTATATCAATAAGCTAATATTTTGATGCAAAACAACGTTTAAATCAAATAAAAACGTCACAGCATCGTTTTAAAGTTGTATCGATTTCACATAAAATCGATTTAAAATGTGCAGCTCTGCTTTTGTCTTTGGCTGTGACAGTTTGATGCTACAAAATACTTCCGCGTTTTGACGTCAATCTGACATATGTCATTTGATAATTCAAACGTACCTACCTACATTGTTTAACTTTCATACTATAACTTTCCATTTACCTACATTGTTCATTCTTAACTAAAAATTCAAACACCGATATCTTCTTTTTCCACCTTTCCTGAGTGAAAATAGAATCATTTATAGACTCTGTTACTTATGCCAATTTTTTTTTATATTTTTTATCACTGTTCGCTTCAATTTAATTTCAGACATTTTGATGTATGGAGATCTGCCATTGTCCTTTTGCATGTTAAAAAATATATCGCGAATGGATTGAAAACAGAAACCGGTCCAGGCAAAAAGAAATTGCCAACCGCTTTTCCTGACAGGTTTTTCGTGGGCAACCCAATGTCATCATGTTCGCAGTGAAGTAGCGGTCACTTTAATGTAAGAATTGTCTATTAAAAAATGTATAAATATAACTAGTATCAACATAACAGTCGAAGTGGTATACCTGGCAACCCTACCAAATACGCCAGAAAAAATTGGCAACCCTACGTTAACGTACCCTTTAGGGTTCATACATTCGGTTAGTACTAAATTTATTCATTAAACGCGTATATTCAATGTTAAATGAAAAGCCAAATACATTTTTTTCCTACTTTTCCTAGTCTGGACCGGATTATTTTTTGCTAACTCATTTGCGATATATACTTTGACATGCAAAATTTGATGTAAAATACTTTTCATCCAATAACCAGATCGATGAAGGTCGCTCTTCTGCGGATCTCTGACTATAGGGATGCCGTTTGTACCGTTGAAAGCACGAGTCAATAACGTGCTGGTATCGTAATTGTGGCTATTATGTGCTGTGAGGGATGGGATATAAACCACCAATGTTTTAGAGCTTGTGCCTGTATTTTAGGCTCGTCATATAACCTATGTGTGCGTATAAATGCGACAACCGAGAACGATACCTTTTTTATTTAATGTCCCAAACTAAGCAGAGCTTGTACTATGGGTAATAGATAATGGATAAACATACATATATACTTTTTTTGTAAATACATACATATTATACATTTGCAACACCCAGACAAAGACGAACATCCATGTTCATGCACACAAATGTTTGACTTAAGCGGGAATCGAACTCGCGAGCATCGGCGTTGCAGTTGCTTGCACTCCCGCTGCGCCAACCGGTCGTCATATTATAATACTAGCTGTGTTAAAATCAGTTGAAGTAGATAATTCTAACCGACACGAGTTGGAAAAATATAAAAAAAAATTGGGCAAGTGCGAGTTGGACTCGCGCACGAAGGGTTCCGTACCATCATCTATAAAAGAAAATCACGTTTGTTGTATATATACTTAAATATTTTTTAAGTTTCTACATGTTTATTAAGATCGAGTAACAAATTGCTTAAAAATTACGTTTGTTGTATAGGAGCCCCCCTTTATTATTTACTTTTTTTAATTTAATTATTTATTTATTAAAGGTAATATACAACTACATATTCCGTGAAAATTTTGAGCGTCTACCTGTTACCGTTAGTAATTTTGAGCAAAAATACACGTTTATTGTATGGGACCCCCCCTTAATATTTTCATTTTTTTTATTTTTGGTATTTGTTGTTATAGCGGCAACCAAAATACATAATTTGTGAAAATTTCAGCTTTCTAGCTATCACGGTTTATGAGATACAGCCTGGTGACAGACAGACAGACAGACAGACAGACAGACAGACAGACAGACAGCGGAGGCTTAGTAATAGGGTTCCGATTTTTACCTTTTAGGTACGGAACCCTAAAAATCAACCATCTTTATGACTGACTAGCTGAGCCCGCAGTTACACCCGCGTTATTGAAGGCTACTGCTCCGCTCCCGTGGCTCATGGAGTGATCATTATATAGCCTATGCTTTCCTCAATAAATGTGCTATCCAACACAAGAATAATAATTAAAATCGAAACAGTAGTTCCTGGAATTAGGGCGTCCAACCACACAAACATACAAACAAACAAACTCTTCAACTTTATAATTCTACTAGATGAGCCCGCGGTTACACCCGCGTTATTTAAGACTACTGCTCCGCTCCCGTGGCTCATAGCGTAATGTTATATACCTATAGCCTTCCTCGATAAATGGGCTATTTAACACTGAAAGAATTTTTGAAATCGGTCCAATAGTTCCTGAGATTAGCGCGTTCAACCAAACAAACAAACAAACTCTTCAGCTTTATATATTAGGAGAAGATATACCTAGGTACTTAACTATAGATAATACTACCGTTATATTTGAAATTTGTGTTAACTTATTTGTTTTTTTTACAGGTAAACATCGTTTCCGAAGTGTGTCTATCAATTGTCACTGTTACAAAGAATAAGGTAAATTTTCAATTGTAAATTTTGCGAATGAATATTGTTAGGTATATTGTGTAAAGAAAATGTTCTCTGATAACACTGAATAATTTTAAAATTATTATCTTTTCCTTTTTCTATGTGATCTCGACGGAACACGGAAGGACTACAATTTACATTATTAAGCTTCAACAATTTTTTTTCAAATTTCGAAACAACGCTTGTAAATCTAGACTATCATAATTATATATTATTAGGGCAAACAAACGAATATAAATTGCATAATAAATTGTAAAACTACCAAAAATAATAACAAGCTGAAATTTTGCTAGTTTCAGGCCCAAACAATTTGATATGAGGCAAAATTAAAGCGGGACACACACGTGTGTTTTGTCATTAAAGTGGGGGGCAACTTTGACCAGCGCGGGTTTAACAATGCCGTTACTGTCCCTTCGTGGGTGATTTATCATAACGACGCTTTACTTTTGGCATCAGCTGAGTAATAAGAATGCTCCAGTTTTGTTTAGTTCGTGCTATAAAAAAGTTTTGTAATGACCTTGACGTCTGGGTAATTCAGCCGGGGATGTGGATGAGCTCGCATCAAAGTAGGCTTAGCTCGACTCGAGTGACCGTGTCGCTGAAGCACGTCAGGGACACCTCGGTAGTTTTGGAGTATAGGTCCCGTTTGTGAGGGTAGTCAACTAGTCACACACTTTCTTCAGCCCCAATTCGAATCATAATCAGGGATGGATGACCCGCAATAGAGTTGCTACCAAGAATGAAACCAGCCGGAGTCCCTGAGCTTACAAATATAGCCATAAATCCACCGCATAAAGATAAAGAAAACACACTACAAACCCACCGCAGCATAAAGAAAACTCTATAATATTGAGCATTTTACTCTTTAAGTTTATAAATACAATATCCTGTACTAGCTGAATCGCCTTCTAATTCCGTAAAAAAATGGCGTTCGGATTTCATTCACCGACAGTTATCAAATTATCCCGCCAGCCACCAGCCGGAACCGATTTGGCGGTGTCTGTAAAAGATCCGCTTGCTCGTTCAGCATTTACTTTTTATTTGTAAAACTTTCTTTGCTTACTGTGCAGTTGTTATTCCTTTTGAGTTTCATTTATGAGGTGTAAGTGAAAGGTTAGTAATATTCTGTCCAACCCTGTCTAACTTTAAGTCCTTTAATAAGCAGATAATTTAATTTCAATAGGTGCCTAGTCTACATACCTTTGATTACTATTAAGTAATTGTGTTTGCTTGCCTGAGGGTTTACAAGCTTGATGTTTGACCGAGTTGTGCTTTGGCGGATGGAAACTGTTTGCATGCTCTTCTACGGTTTAATTGTACTTGAAAGAGGTAGATAGTGATTACAGCATTCTAGTTGCCACTATACTACTTGTGGGTCTGTTAGTTTTTTTTTGGGCGCCTCCGTTTTTTGCCAAATATAATAAGTATTATCTGCATCTCTTTGCTATTTACACTAGACTGCGCTCGCGGCTTGGCCCCGAACCTATGTCACTATCCAGCCACTTAGCTTTCTCCATACACAAAAATCATATCATAACATCCTTCTGATGCGACGTTAAAGTAGGACAAACAAACACACTTCAATTTTTACCTGTTTTATGTAGTCTTCAACTACCCAATCTATCAAACATCATAAAACAAAAAATCCACTAACCGAGTAGGCGTTTTCGCACACTAGAATTCACGCGAGATTATTAAAACACAGTGATACTACGAAACATAGTTACTAGGTACAGAATAGGGTAGTTTCCAGGGTCAAAATAATTACATTTTATTTAGTCCGTATTTAAGATTATAAAAAAATATTGGACACGTATTTTCTTTTTTCGATTAAATAAAAAATAACAAAGATATAGCCCATTAAAGTTACGTGTGACGTCACCTAGTGCGAAAAATGCAGCACGGTGTGACGTTATACGTAACTTTAATGAGTTATATCTTGGTCATTTTTGTTTTTATTTACAAATAAAAAAATACGTATCCCTTATTTCTGAATAATCTAAAGGACAGACTTATAAAAAAGTTTTCTTCAACTAGCCTATTATCACCCAATTTTTACTTAGAATCGGAAATCAATACAAAACCAATGGCATTTATATTAAATTGCCAATAAATTTGATACAGCACAGAAGGTCTGGCTTATGAAGAAGATTGCCGAGGATTTAGAAGTAAAATTAAAGTATCGAACAGTCTGTGGTGAAGTTTATACTAAGTTTAAGTGGAAAGGAATTATAATGTCTCAAGGGAAGAAGATATTATTAAGTAAAGTTATTTTTAGAAAGACTTGATAAATTAATATAGTATAGATAGCCTAATGAAGAGATCAACCGACTTCTACGTAAGGGCTCGGTTTCAAACCGAGCACGGCTTGAAGTTTGTGCGTATTCAGTTGCTGATTATAACTTGCTAAATGGTGAACTATGTGTAACATCGCGATAAAACCTACAAATCTGATGGTAGGTTGATACGGTGCGCTGTCTGATAAGTTCTGTTAAACGTATTTTTCAGATAACTCTTAGAAATTAGGCTTCTATTTTGAATTTAACTGGCAGACAAGGCCTATCCGGAGTTAGTGAAACTGAGCCTGAGAGTTTATAAAATGTTTAGCACGTTATGAAGAACTCCTGAGAGTTCTTCATAACGTGCTAAACATTTTATAAACTCTAACTAAAACTTAACATGTGTTATTGGGTCTGAACCCAATAACACATGTTAAGTTTGCCAATCCGAATTTTACCGGCGTGCTAGATGTAACCTGAGTGAGATGACGCCCTTGCCCAGTAGTAGGACATTCGCATTATAGAATCATCATCATCAACACTGTAGTATAGTAAGCTCATAGTCCACCACGCTGGCCAAGTGCGGGTTGGCAAACTGCACATGTCTTTCGAAAACATTATGAAGTACTCTCTACTCTATGTGTCATTAATGAAACTATAACATCGCTTCTATGGTAATAAAATTTAAATCAATTCAGGCTTTTATCCAGATAACTTCTTTGGTCTTGCGGCTTAAGTTTACTGTCAATCACCCGTTTTAAAGCTTTTCATTTAGATAAAAAGGTTACCAAGGAAATGAACGTTCTTTGAACCATATAACTGTCAGCATAGATAAACTGTTTTGAAGAGATCAAATGAATGGAAACTAAATAAGGACGCACAATACATGTCATATAATACTTGTAAATAATATTAAGGTAAGTATATACAAGGAACAATTTTGTGATATTATATTGTACTACATAATTATTCTATTTGCCAATAGCTTTTATCCGCAGCTAGGCGAGTATGGGTATCGCTACACGAGTATGGGTTTAAAAGTTAGCGTATGTGCTTTTCTAATGAATAGGCTTTACAACTACAAAGTTCCATCAAAATACCTTTGGCAGTTTTTGCGCAAAAGACGAACAAACATCCATCCATCCTCACAAACATACTTATTCGTTGGTAGAAAGGCCCAGCTTCATCTAGGTTCTCAGCATAGAAGAAACTATACAATTTTACTAAGCACCAGTTTGTAAATTTTAAATAGGTGCAATATTTTCATCCCTGAACAGAATATACACGCTATGATAGGAGGATTCAAGTAAAACCATTTAAGCCACAAATCCTAGTAGAATTTTGTTTGCCATCTCGTCAGCTGTTTCGTAATCCTCGGCTATTGTAACAGGCGGCTAAGAGGCTGCATAAAACAGACCTCATTCCTGTAGGTATACTGAAAATAACACAGTGGGCTTATTATCTAAAAAAACTTTCATAAATAGAAAATAGAGTATAAACTATATCGAATACTAGCAGTCATTCACGGCCTCGCCCGCCCTAAACTTGAAATCCCTATTTTACTCCCACAAGACTAAAATATAAAAAGTGCCTTTTTTAGTGCCTTACTTATCAAATGAAGGTACTGTCCCAAATTACATGTCTCTAGCGTTAGTTGTTTAGGCTCCACTATCTGGTCTCCCACCAAGTCGAGCAAAAAAGCGGCACAGCAGTACCGTCCTTTTATGTTAGTCAGGACAAGTAATTTTATGTAGTTAGGTATGTGATAAAAAACGACACAGACAGTAATTACTTTCATAATCGATTTTAAACTTTCGCGATTTTGTATACATCATACATCGGAGAGAAGTCTCTTCGCGACCACGCTCGGTGCAAGACGAGCGAAACGTCGAAAACAAATAGGTATTTATACCTCAAATAAGTTAATTGTAAGCGATTAAGACCCTTACAATTTATTATTTATATTACTTTCATATTAAGCAAGTTATAAGCATTTTAATACTGCTACATGGACAGATAGGGCAATATCACATTATGACGTAATTCATTAAAATCTGTGGCTATTTATTGTATATAGAACGTGCATATTTGATACTAAGTATTTAGCTATTTTCCTTTCCTTACAAAATATATAAAACCAAAACCGCAGCTAAATTGCCTACAAACTTGCATCCCTTATTTCATTACAGCAGCCGTGGTCAGTGAATGACTGTCATATGTCGTCCCGTAACCACGGCTTAACCCATGTCGAAACGTCAGCCAAATAGAATCTGTTTCACATCCTCTAACGTTGTTTGCGTTAAAGAACAATATAGAAAGAGAAGACATTAATGTACGTACATTAATATAGTATTTATTCTATCTACATTATTATTCTTATTACCTACTTCTTTTTGAGAGTGTTGCTCACTCTTGTGTTCGAGTTTTTAGACTGCTTTAAGGCTTCCAACATGGCCCATACCTACTTACTTGTATATATAAGGGAGAACAACAACAAAAAACAACAGGACAAAAGGCCTCAGCACGGCATAAAATGCCGCATGCGGACACATCCAAGTGGCGGCCTGTGCAAGCGTTGCTTAACTTGGCGATCTATTAAGAACTACAAGTGTGGTCAGGCTATGAGCACTGCTATTGCGATGTCGTCCAATAACCTTTGCTCTGTGAATCTTAATTCCATTCCCACCCAGTATACACCTCAACACTAAATGGGTACATTAATATAATTAAAAAGTTTATTTTGCGAGGGTCAGGTAAAACAAACAGTGGCCTTAAAAAATTACGAAAAAGAATATTTATTTTGAGATTCTAAGCGTAAAAACCGTATTGTTCTGTAATTAGATTATATACGTAGTACTTATTATATACATAGTTCGGGGTTTTAATTACGTAGTGTAAGACTATTTGAGGGTGCAGTATGTCAAATATCTTGAAAATGTTCTTTCAGATTGAAATGTACACTTAGGTAAGTTTAGCAATTGAATTCTTCTATGAGATTATTTGCTTAACAGAAACACACAATAAGTCTGTTGGGCCTTTCAATTGAATGTTCTTAGTTTCGAACATAATCATTATGCTGCGATGTAGGTACATACATCTTCTGGATCATACCTAAATATGTTCCAACACGACACACAACACAAATATTGCAACCTTAATTATGAAATAAACTAAATAACTATAGGTGGGTGTGACGGTAACGTTCAAAAACCATATAAACTTTAACGAAATTCGTGTAACGGCTCTGCAACCAATGTAAACCCTCGCGAGATATTATGGCAATCACATAAAGACCAAATAGTGAAAATTGTGTTGTGGCTGACCACTGATAATATTGACTCTAAAACATCTGCTCCCATAGATTTGACATGTATTAAGTTATTTGATCTAGATTAGTTGTCTGAATAATCATAAATTTGTACAACTGAAGACCAGATAATAGAGTGTTTGAAACAGCGTTATATAAATTCCGTAAAATAGATACACGATCTGTTATTATATATCAACAAGAGATCACGTATAAATGAATGATCTGAATACGAAATCATTTCGAATGTTTATTATACGAAAGGAATATAGTTATGAAACGTGCTATATTTGCGTTTCACGTAATTAACGTAACAGTTGTAAGCATAGCAGCAGTTTTTCTTTAGTAACTAGCTGAGTTCGCGATTTCAACCGCGTTATTGACGGCTACTGCTCCACACCCATCGTTCATAGCGTGAGGTTATATGGCTTCTGCTCCGCGTCCGCGGCTCAAAGCGTGATGTTATATAGCCTATGGCCTTCCTCGATAAATGGGCTAGCCAAAACAAAAATCATTATTCAAATAGGAACAATAGTTCTTGTGATTGGCGCGTTCAACAAAAAAAAAACAAACTATTCAGCTTTATTATATTAGACTAGACGATGCCCGCAGTTACACCCGCGTTATTTAAGGCTACTGCTCTGCTCTCATCATTCATAGCGTGATGTTATATAGCCTATAGCCTTCCTCGATAAATGGGCTATCTAACACTGAAAGAATTTTTCAAATCGGACCAGTAGTTCCTGAGATTAGCGCGTTCAACCAAACAAACAAACAAACAAACTCTTCAGCTTTATATATTAGTACGAGCAGGCAGTTGGCAATTGTATAATGTTGTAAAAGTATATTTTGTTTCGCGTAGTAATGTTACTGTATTGAAGATGTTGTTTGTGTTAGTGATTTATTTGGGTTAGGTAAGTACTAGCTGCCAATACTATTGTAGACTAAGGGATTTTAGAGATGTAATAATTTTCAGTTCGTAAAATATAAGATTATTCAAAATAATTACACTGATGCAACTGACTCATTTCATATATTTTTGTATCTATATTTTATATTCTATCAATATGTCCAATTAGCAGGTAGTTAAAAGTTATAAAACATGCGATGAGTATAATAATACATAATAAAATTGTTCATCCCTTTTAGAATGATTAGATATGTAATTGGCCTCGACATGTCTAAATATTTACTCATGATGAAAGCGCTCATGTTCTGAGCCGCAATCTACGAATATCAGCGGTTCTTTGAATTTGAACAAACCGCAAAAACGTGTAACTGACGATAATTTAGCAAGTAAGAAACAAAAAGTACCTATTTGAATGTCTGTCTGTGCCTATTCATTATTATAACAACGCCTAATATAACATTTTGATAGTCTAGTTTTATTTCAGGTTGTATTATTAAAGTAGCGTGACCATTCTATGAACGTTTAATCAGAGTCCTAGGATTGCCTTTCCTCAATGTAGTTATACTTCATATTCTATACGACAGAAAAAAGTGATTGTTGCTTTCTCGTTCTCTTCATTGATGCTAGAAAGAGATGGGAACAAATTAAATTTACAGTTTTAAGACGTCACCTTAAACTGAGTAAAAAACTTTATCATACAGCCTTTCGCAGTCCACTACTAATATAAGCCACTGCCAATTCGTGTCACAAAATCAGAAAAACAATAGAAAGATCTAGCCTACTCCCCATACGATGCTGGCCAGATAGATAACCACAGGCTTAAAAGTCGAATCGAAAATTATTTTCGGATGACTCCAAAATAAACATTTACGTAAGTAATGAAACCAAGGCTATCTAGATCGGACGACATATTTTTCACGTCCAAAAGGAGCCCCTAAGCGAAATAGTTTCTTTTTTGTTAAGTAATTACTTAGGGATACATGCTTGGCTTTTTACGACGATACGCTTATTAATCATACTCTAATTACTTATGCGATAAAATCGAAGAGATTTTGAAAGGCGGTCAGCAACTACAAGGCGATTTTAGAACAGATTTGCAGCTAACTGTTCAATTATCAAGGCAGGTAATAGGCTATGTAACTTCGCATTGCGACCTTTAGGGGACGAGTAAAACGCAACTAGCAAGTCGGACAGTAAGCCTGAAAGCTTTGACATGTCAGGCCACGCCTAGTGTGTTTTTTATTTACATGTTGTTAACATAATTACTACAACATTTATTCGAGAACTGAGAGCGTTGCAAATAAGACATATTTTTTCGCACATTTAATACTCTTTTAAAAGCAATTTTAGCAATAAACCTGATCTAGTATCGCGACGGACTTTACAATCTTCCACCCAACAGACTCGACAAAAAAACAGCCAGACTCGTAACATCTATTTTTTAGTACACAAAGTGTCATCAAAATTCAATAACAAAAACAGTCATGCAGCAGTAAATAAAAGGTAGTTGAATAACATCGTTGTCCTAAATACCAGAAAAATATTCTTAATTATCTTACCATTGTTGTAACATTCTGTATAAGATAACAAGCAGTTCATTACCGATCCGACATCGGCAGAAACGTTGTGTATCTAACATAGCTAAAGGTTAATTATTGTGTTTTCGAAGTAATATAGCTGATTTGCGATGGGAAAGATCTACTTCTAACTGTAATTGGCTAAGATTATTTTCAGATGCAGGTTGAATTATAAAGTTGTTTTATGGTTAACTAGAGGATGCCCGAAGCTACGACCCGAACATTTTTTTTAAATTTAAATCTTTCTACCCGAACCGTCCAACCAAGTCTTTACGATCTCCAAAAAACAAACTGCCAAATTTCAGCTTCCTACACACAGTATTTACCTAAGTACTCCCACCCTAAGTATTTTGCTTTGTAGGTAATGAGAAGGATTATTTATCTTCTCTGATGCTGCAGAGAGCATAGAACTTTTCAAAGTGTGAAGCAGCTTGAAATGTTGAGGTACAATCAAACAAGTCGGCGCGGGCGCTGGACCAGTTTGAAAAAATAATCCCTTAGCTCGCTCATAGAGTCAAGGCACACTAGAAACTGGTTTTTTAATAAATGTGCGGGTAAAGTAGCACTGGAAGGGACGATGTATTACTGAGCGATTCTCGCCCTTATGGTGGTCGAGCGGGAAGTTGTTCGACCTGTGTACCTGCTACCTTTCAATAATCATCTTTATCATGCTAGGGTTTTCCCGGGTGGGTCCAAGACATTCAGACACCCTGAGTCCGAGTCCAACCAAAAGTAGCTTTTCCACATGACTGCACCAAATTGGATAAATATTTATTTAATGTGTTTGTTATTGTTATGATAAGGCTTGTATGAATAAGGATATTTCAAAATATAAAATAAAAGTTCACTGTGTCAGCTATTTTTCAATGTATTTATCCCGGTTGCATCCATCATTTTAGGCGCTAAAGCATGCACAGCGTTGTCTAAGCAACACTAACATTAAAAATATCATTTACTCTATATAAAAGGAACCGATTAAATCATAGATTAGATTTTTTATTAATTAAAGCGTCAGGATGCACATTAAAAATGAATCCTCATTTATTCTGAAGCTCGACTTCACAGAGTCCATTAATTATTAATTCTGTCATCATATTTTAAAATGAACCGCAACGAAATCTGGTCTGACTTTGTGTATTTAACATTTTCTACAACGTAATCTCAAAGTATACGTTTTGTAGTAGGTTTTTTAAAGACTCATGCCTGTATCCCAGACGGGGTAGGCAGAGGTCTGATTTTACACCCAAATTTTTCGTCATGTTCCGAAGTTTTAGGTTCTGCGTAAAAGGGGCGAGCTTATTGATGTTACCGGGAACATTGCCAGACTCCATACTGTTACTGAGAATTCGTCAAAAGTCATCGATACTGAGACCTGAAAAATCACGGTTGCCGTTTGTCACTTGGCCGCACCTCTTCGCAGCCAGGTATAAACAGGTATGATTTCGATATATATGTACGATAGGCAACCGTGATTTTTCAGAACCTTTATATACATTGCCGTGATGTAGACGACATTTTATTTAAAAACAAGTGAACGAAACTTTTTCCCAAAAATCAATAACCAAAAATTTTTTTTATAATACTTGCGGCCACATTTTAATAGGCAACCTAGTAAATATATATTCTCCTTATCGTAAATATACATAAAAATTTGGTTTTTAGCGAAAACTCGATGAGTGCACTAGTTTGTCGCGGGATCTCGTACTATTACTGTAATATTCAGTAAACGTATGTATGTCGCTTCACATACATATGTATTATGCTGGCTTGTGTTTGATAAACCTACCTGAAAAGTAATTTTGTTGTCCTGAGTTCTAGACTGTATAGAGGGTTATGGTATCAAGACTATGTCAGTAACAGCATACCCTAATTCTGAACTCATATTAGGCTTAGCTACATCAACAAGCATAACATTCTTTTATAAATTTGAATGGTTTCACTAGAACGAGGCTCTGATGAAATACAAATGAAGGTGCCTACATCGAACCTTATCATTAATAAGTTTTCTTGATTTTTTTAAACATTCAAGCAGAGGATACTAGACATACTCTCGGACACCACAATGACCACAAATCCAAGTCTCTACGTCCAAATACATTGAGTGGATTATGACCTGTTCGTGTTCGATGAACTATCACTACATATTTCCTAAGCTGTCACTTCAGGGATACAAAACCAATTTATTAAATACAGTAAGTAAAATTCAACAAATTTCGATGTTATATAATTACTCGCTTTTCAATACCTCGGATGTGAATAAACCCAATGTTAATCGATCTTACTTAAGACTACATTTTGGTTTTAAATGAACGTTTGTTTCAGGGTCCTTTAAGCCTTTTATACCCGTTGATCAAATGGGGTGCAATCATCTGGGGTGTTTGGGGTCAGGGAGGCTTTCTATCTTCTAACGAATGTTGTAAGAGGGATGTTATTTTTGGAATCATTTGATCGTTAAATATCAGTTTGATGGAATACAAATTTTATCAAAGTAATTTATTGTCACTTTACAACGTACCTACAATTATCAGTAATCACATAGTATGGGATACAACATAACCACTTATGTAAAGAGGACACAATTTAATGTCATTTACGTACATTCAAACACAATACCTATAGGTATATGCTTAATTCAAGTAGAGAGAATGAGAGAAAATAGAATTTTGGTCTGGCTTCTGATAAAAAAATTTGTATGACAATGACTCGCATCGTGGTCGAAATTAAGTAGAGGAAATCAAGCAAACAAAACAAAGATAGCGATAAGTATCGCGTTGCATTTAGACTTCGATAGAATACTGTCCACATACTTCACATGTATAAAGGTTCAGCTATGTATACCAAAAGACAGTAATACGTAAAAGACAGTTTATCTAAAATAAAATGTACTTCCATTCGTCTAGAAGCGGAAACCATAGTAGTTCACGATGTTGGTAACATATGTTGCAAATAAAATTGATTCAGTACCTTTAAGAGCGAAGTTCAAACCGAAACATATATCGGAGAAATGTCTCTCACTTAGGTCTTAAATAAATAACCTTTGAAGCAAGCGGTAGATGAGCGCTCTGAAAAATTTACCCTACTCGTGAAAGGAGCGGATGCTCTAGTATTGGTTGATGAAGACTTTATTTGAAATCAATTTGCTTGCATAGTTGTTTCCAACTGTTGAACTTGAAGGTAGAAATATATTTTTGTGATGCCAATGAGCACTACTCGCTCTTTAATTCTTATTATTTCTGAGCTTACATGTTCTCGGCAGGTATGTGATGTCAGCCAACTCGCACTTAACTAGACTAGTGAATTATTGCTGAATCCTATACATAGTGACACGCGACTGTTTCCCAACAGTGTGACAGTACATAAACTGGGCTCACGTTATATAATTGTCGGTCACTAAAATAAGGCACTGTTGTTACTGCTGCTTTTGAGACTACTTCCAAATGCATACCAATGCCTTCTGCTTCCTCCACTATTACCTACTTACCTTTTAAAGAATTCTGTTCATAAAATACACGAAAAAGTAAGATCATTACAGACGGGGTTTTTAAAGTTCCATGAATTTAAAGGTACCCTCGCCTATACACTCCATTTCCTTCACGAGCCGTGTGAGGCTCTGTGAGGTTTTTCATTCCCTTTTTGTCCAGTTAAATTACAGTCACAAAGTTTTAATCCAGCGCTCAATTTACGTACTTTGTACGTTCTAAATTATAATTAAGCTGATTAGCGGGCCATCCACTAACGTTCATTTCTTCTGACTTGTCCCGTTGTGCAATCCGTACAGAAAAGCGACGGGTTAAAATAAAACCGTTGAAGCCACTAATTAAACCACAATCCTACGTTCTTTCCCCTGACTTTATCACGACACGCCAGTCCGACAGGAAAAACAATCCTTCAATGGCCATACACACGTTTAGGTACATTCCTGTCAGTTTGCGTCTTGTCAGTCCTACCGAGGGATTGCGTGTCTGTGGATGGTTATCTTAATATATATATTTCTTGTGTGCGTGTGTATGTCACTTAACTCCTCCTAAACGACTAGACCGATCTTGATAAAAAAAAATATGTGTGTTCAAGGGGACTTGAGAATGGTTTAGATTCACAATTTAGTCCACTGGAAAATGGTTTTTACTTAATTTTTAATTTGTAAGTTGTTGTGGATTTTGGAATGTTTCCCATTGGAACCGACGGACTGCGCTGCTATCGCAGTGTCAAATCTATATTAATAATTTCGTCAAGGAGTACATCGAAACCTTACCTGAATAACAAAAAATAAAGATTTCGAGCCGACAACATATATCCGCAAAATTCGGATTGTCGAGTATTTTGTTAAATTCTAATGGTTCTGACCATGTTCTGACAGACAAATCACAGTCACCATATTGGCCACTCTAGCGAAACGCCACAGATACCGGATAACATTTTGAGTACTACATACTAAATCTTAGTACTAAGTAGTTTGTATGTGTAAATACTTTTTGCAGTTATATTTCTAAAAGAGAGGTTGAGAGCCACCACGCTACAAGAGCTGACATTTTAAAAGAGTTAAAACGACAATAAAAGGAGATTGAGATTTGTGTTACCCCGAACATAGATGATATACTATAACTAGAGAACCCCGAATTTACGCGAGCGTAGCTGCGGGCTAAAGCTAGTAATCCTATAATTTTATGAAGATTGTTGTAATTTAAAAGGAATGCTCGTCATTTTGAATTATCTTTATGGATTACTAGAGGACGCCAGCAGCTACGCCTGCATTTTTTATAATTTACCCGTTTTGGCCGATCCCGTGGGAATTTCGAGAAATCCCTTCTTAGTGCACCCCTACGGTCCCCAAGGAACATACATGCCAAATTTCATTTTCCTGCGCCCAATAGTTTCGGCTGTAGCGTGTCTGTCAGTCAGTCAGTAACGCAAGGATTTTATATATTAAGATTTTCATTTTGCAACAAAATTTGTACCCGTAAGCAAGAGATTGCTATTGCTACATCAACCAGATCAATGTATTGCTATGAGTTTTATTGCGAGTGAATATCTATTTACCTAAACCTAAAATTCAACTGCCTCTGTGGTCCTGCGGTAGTGTAAGCGACTGCGGATCATGAGGTCTCAGGTTCGATTCTCGGGTCGAACAAAACTGATGGTTTTTCTGTTAGGAATTATCCAACAGAAGTTCGGAGTCAGGGAGTTGGCGGTGTCACACCCCCGTGCCTTGGAAAGCACGTTAAGCCGTTGGTCCTGCGCCCAATCTCTCTCCGGTCGTGTCGCATGTGGCGTCCCATCGGACTACGAGAGTGAGGGAATAGAGAGTGCACTTGTGTTGGCGCACACACTTGGGCACTATAATATGTCCCGCGCAGATGGCAAGTCTCATGTATAGCCAAGCCGCCGTGGGCGAAATCCGTCGGGTGGACATTATTATTATCATTAAACCTAAAAGAAGACATAGAATGTGGGTTAAAAAGTGGTTATTAGAAAAGGAGAAATCTAGTGTTATAAGACTTTTAAAAGATCTGGCATGCGATATCTAATATCTTGATTTGACAACCGGTTGGCGCAGCGGGAGTGTAAGCGACTGCAACACCGAAGGTTGCGGGTTCGATTCCCGCTCAAGTCAAACATTTGTGTGCATGAACATGGATGTTTGTCTTGGTCTGGGTGTTTCTATGTATACATACATACATAGACTCACGCCTGTTTCCCCGAAGGGGTAGGCAGAGGCATACAAAACGCCCACTTTTCGCCAGTGTTTTGATCCCACGTAATAGGTGGCGAGCCTATTGCCGCTTATCGGGATATTTTGTTTGCCAGAGCCTCGTCCGTTGATCGGCAGGTGCACCACTTGCAGGTGAGGTTGGCTTGGGACCCTAAGTTGTTGGTGGGAACCCTATTCTATGTATATGTATGTATTTACGAAAAAAAAGTATATATGTATGTTCATCCATTATCTAGTACCCACATAGTACAAGCTCTGCTTAGTTTGGGACTATATAGATGGTGATGTGTGTATGTGGTAGAATATATAAAAAAAAAAACATTTCTAATATTATCTTTATCGTCTATTTCTTGGGAATCCATTTTATACTTCCGGGACGAAGACGAACACAAAATGATAACAAACGAGCACTCAATCACGCCCGACAAATAAACAGGCACTAACTTGATCTCATCGCGCGTCGCGTCCTTCGCGACGGGAGGGATGGCGGTGTTTTAATACCGTCATTCTTTCTTGCTCTTGCAAATCCACTGGCGTTCATTCCGTAAGGATTGTAGATTCCGGCAGGAATGAACGTTAGTGGATGGGCCGCTAATATCAGGTGCTTATGCTTATAAAAGCTTACTTAAAGGTAATACTGGCAAATAATCCTGGTTGTTTCAGAGGCTAAAGAAGCCAATTAAAACCGTGAAGAGCAATAAAGTGTATTATAATGTTTAAAAATAGACTTTGTTTTTATGTACCTACTCAAGGCTTAGAGAGCTTTACTATGAAAGGTGCCTTGTCGCGAAGTATGCTATTTCTTATCATCACTCTATATGACATAAAAGTATTGAAAAAAACTTACAAGCCGCTTAATGGGAAGTAGGGTTTAAGGCTATTATCATATTAAACTAGGTATTAGACTGTAGAGCCTTGCTGATTTGAACGTAAATGTGCCGGCCGGAGAAGTTCTATCCTCTTACAGTATGTCGACGTAGAGTAACAGTGAGTATCTATAATGTTGCGTTTCGTTCGGTGAGTGAAGTATGCCCGAGGCCCATCACTATTCTTTCTTCTTCTCCTGATGCTCTTTCCATCCCGAAAGGTAGCGCACTTGTGACTTCCCTGGAGTTACTTTTGTCCATGGGCGGCTGTAATCACTTACCATCAGGCGATCTATCAGTGTAATAGAATACAGATCAGTCGCCTATATTACATAAAAAATAATTTTTACTAGCAAAGGACCAAAAAACGGCTACAATCGGTTCTGCATTACATTCATGATTAACATTGATAATCTATGATGTGTATATTTATCGGTTTTTTCGAAGTTTACGCGTGATACTACGATTAGATAAAAACGATACACACAGTGGATCGGGCCAAAAGGAGCTCCTAATTTTCGTTATAATAATACTGTGTAAGACCAGCCTGGCAGTCTTATGACAATCAGTGCGTAGAAAGACAAGTTCGGGTTTTAAGTTCAGTCTATGACGTCACCAATTCAGAAATCTATATATATAAAATCCTTGCGTTACTGACTGACTGACAGACAAACTACAGGCAAAACTATTAGGCGCAGAAAGCTGCAATTTGGCATGTAGGTATGTTCATTGAGGACCGTAGGCGTGCACAATGAAGGGATTTCCCGAAATTCTCAAGGGACCAGTCCCGGGCAATACAAGTTAATTTTAAAATAAAATTACGGTCTAGCTGCGAGCATTCTCTGGTTTGATCTAATTATATAACGTACCATAATTAGAAGTATAAAAACTCGGTTAGCGGGCCCAACTCTGTTATTATCCGCTGCCATGTCTAGGCAACCGTATACTGCGTTAATTTCACCAAAGGTTTTTATAAACCAAACGCTTTATCTTTTAGTTGACCAGATAACATTCGTGCATCAAGTAACTTCATCCACTCCTCCGAAGAAGTCATGAGTAACTTCCCACAAAAATCCTCTCCAATTTATCAAGAAAGTTATTTCAACTCTAAACTGAAATTACAAAACATTGTCCGCTTAAAATTCTGCTCATCCAACAAAGCCGTGAAAGCGTGAAGATAAACAAGGTGTTCCGATAAGCTCGTCCCAACTTTCCGTCTCAGCGAATGAATTAATTACATTTTAAACTTTTATATGGTAAATGTGTGAGTCAAGCAGTTAAATTTTCACGAACAGAAGGAGATAAAAGGGTATAAAATATGCGACGGCGGTTTTCTGGAACTGTTCGTATTGCTAGGGTTTTATGACCTGTCTCGTATCTGTAGTTTTTAGCGTAATTTGACTTACCTTTCGTAATAGATCGGAAAAGTTACGGAAAGTTCGCAGAGGTCAGAGCTTGGATGGGTGACCACTTGTTGTGAAACGTGCATCAGATCCTCCGATACCAGAGTCGGCCACATTCTCACACGAAAAGAATTAGTCCAGTGCCGTAAGGCATAGTATTTGATGTGTGTACTTAAAGTTTATTGTTGTAAAAAGAAGAGTTGTTTTAAAAAGTTTGCCTGCATTATTTTTAATGCCTTTTAGGATATCTATCACGTACCTTTATTTGCAAGCATACCATATTTCGGTATATCACACGTATTCTGAACGCCAATGCAAAATATACTTAGTCATTCTGACGTGTACTTATACAAACGAACAATAGGCAATATGGCGAACAGAGCAAATAGCTGACAGTGGTTGACCAACGAATGTTTTGCAATAGCTCTATTCCATTAGGTAATATAGTTGATTCAATTTAAAAATAGGACGCAAATAATTGTATCGAATTCTCGGCAAAGAGATTCACCGATAACAAAGCTTTGGTACATCAGCCGGGTGAGCTAATTAGTGGTATTACTGACCCGGTGGCGTAGGTAGCGAGAGTGTAAACGACTGCCACGCCGAAGGTCACGGGTTCGATTCCCGCTCAATTCAGACATGCGTGGGTGTGAACAGGTTGTTTGGCTTGGTCTAGGAGTTATTATATATGCATATACATATTTACCAATAAAAGTATATATGGATGTTTATCCATTGTCTACTATTTAATTACCTATAGTAAAAGCTCTGCTTAGTTTAGGACTAGGTTGTGTTGTGGTATAATATTATTATTATTATCTGTATATATAAAATCCTAGCGTTACTGACTGACTGACTGACAAGCTACAGCCGAAACTCCTCGGCGCAAGAAGCTGAAATTTGGCATGTATGTTCCTTGGGGACCGTAGGGGTGCACTAAGACGGGATTTCCCGAAATTCCCACGGGATCAGGCAAAACGGGAAATTCGAAAATATGTGCGTGCGAAGCCGCTGGCGTCGACTAGTATTATATAAAACAGCATAACATTTTGCACAATATATAAACGGGATAGGGTTTCGAGTTCATGCGAACTGAATTTTTACCCAAGTAGAATGTTTTACTCTGTCCAATCGTTTGACATTTTTACCCCTTTCACCCTTTGGCTGCAGTTACGGGATACCTATAAAACAGAAATGTTTAGGAAAAACAAATGTGGAAAAACGAAAGATCCTTTTATGGCCAAATAGCTTAGCGCACAGATGTCAAAATAAAAGTTAAAAACATATCTTTTTCAGGTAATTAAATGTAAATACATGTGTGCCGGATTCCATCCAAATGCATAGGTACAGTAGTTTTTAAGTGATTGAGCTACAAACATGCAAACATTAGAATAAAAACTTGTACTATGTTGCATTCGGAGACTTACCTAATAGATGCAGAATTCCTATACAAACGTACATACTTTTTTATCTGAGAACTAGCAATTTATCTATCATAGACAGATACGAATTAATCGATGTGTATTGTTGATCTATAGCTTTTTTTATCTTTGCATAATATGCGTTACTGACTGACTGGACAGACAAGCTACAGCCAAAACTATTGGCACAGGAAGCTGAAATGCATGTATGTTTCTTGGAGACCGTAGGGGTGCACTATGAAGGGATTTCCCGAAATTCCCACAGGGTCGGGCAGAAACAGTTAAATTAAAAAAAACCGGCCAAGTGCGTGTCGAGCCACGCGCAATGTAGGGTTCCGTAGTTGCCCGTAATGACTTGCTGCAAAGGGTATTAATGTACAACAAATCCGACTGTTTATTTTGCTGAAAAAATATTTTAATAACACTATTATAAGAACCTAAGTTTTGTTTAGAAAAATACTAGGTATGTATCTAGTTATGTATTGTAAACATAAAATGTGGTTTCCAAGATATACTACAACTATACATACGTAGTACCGTAGTACATTATATACCAAAGTAAGTATATCTTTAAGATTAAACCAGCGCGCCCAATGTAAACTCACAGAAATAGGTATTTATAAGTTAACCGACGATTACTCGTAAACTAGTGATATCTTCTTAGCCGTGGTAGTTTTCCTTTTAAATTCGTTATATGTACTACATTTGTGATTTTTTTCACCTCTTCCAAACTAATAGTTTAGCCGGCAGAGGGGGGGAACACTTGAGTCTAACAATTTTTTTCACTTCAAAGCTTGATATTTGACAAACCAATCACTTGATCAAAAAATGATTTGAGCAAACTAATAATATATTTTTTAAATCTATCCAATAATACCCCACATGATGGGGTACTCAACCAAAAAAGAAATTCAACCCTACTACATAAGTATGTAGGGGAGATACCCTTAAAAAAATATTTTCCTAAATTTTATTCTACAGTTTTGTAGCAATATCTTATGTCTATATTCATGTCAAATATCAGCTTTCTAGCACCAGGCGTCTTTGAGCTAGGCTGCGGACGGACAAACGGACGGACGTGACGAAACTATAAGGGTTCCTTGAGGACTAAGGAACCCTAAAAAGGAGTGCAAGCGTAGCTGCGGCCATTCTTTAGTTACGCGATATAACGAATTATTTTGTTATAATTTAACTAAATTTTATACCGTCCGCCCTAATTATGTACGACTTGTTTTCAAATGATCATCTTATATAATATATTTTAGATTTATTTTAAATACAACTGTCTATTTCTTACTCGACATTTTAAAGTTTGAATGATGTCAGATTTGTTGTCTATTAAATATATTAATATTCATAAAATGCTAAGTATTGGCAAACGGAATACCATATGTTAACGCTTCAAAAACCAGTTTAAAGTGCCTATTTATGATAAAATTATTGAATATTCTTTAAAGCGTCGTATAATTGATATAGAGATGATTTTGTACTTTGGGAATTTACATTATCTTTTAGTAATTACTTACTTGGTGTACGAGAAGTTAGTACCTACATAACATGCTCTACGTATTCAGTTCAAGTGGTTAGCAGTGGCTGGCACCGGCTGGACACGAGCCGAATGTCGGGCTCAGTGGCGTGCCATTGGAGAGGCCTATATCCAGCAGTGCACTCTTGCAGGTTGATGATGATTGACTTCACATTTGAGGGAAGAATATTATAGAATCACTGTTATACTAGCTAGTTTAGAAGCATAGCAGGTAAATTCATTATTCATAACGTTGAACATACTAAGAAATACAATTTTATTATTCTTAGGCCTAAAGTTTATACTTTGTTAAGAAATTTGATCTCATCGTGTTCTATGTAGTACCTACTCCGGATCGCAATATTAGCAAACCCTAGAAAACTAGCTGAGAAAACGAGCAAATCGATAGGATAGCTGTCAATAGATCAATTCCAACTCAATATGCATTAAATTAAGGAATAGTCGGCATCATCTAGAATAGGGTTTTGACTTGTAAACAACCAAAATGCAGAAATAAATATGTCTTTAATTAGTAAGGCGCAGTGGACTATTCCATTGTGCGTTAATTGGTACCTGCCCCGTATGGACAACACTTCTTACATACTCGTACCATAAAATTAAGTCTCCATCGCGTCCTGTTTATGTGTAAACGCGATAAACTCAAGAAAAATCCGTCGCAAACGAGTTACAGAACGAAAAGAAAAGTTATTTAAGTGTAGTAACTTGGCCCAGTACGACCAGTTTATTACGCGGCCAGCCACTCTACGGCCCTTTAAAGTTTATGTGGTGTCTTGTGTAACAGTGACGAATATGGTAGTTTAAATTGCATTCATGTACATATTACGTCAAACTATTCTTAACGTATTTGACCTTTAAAATCGAAGATATTTATGAAAATTCATGTTCTACATGAAATGCTATAAATATATTTATAAATATTGTTACCAAAATCGGTATTAATAGAAATAGATTTTATAATATACTAGACGTCGCCAGCGGCTTCGCCCGCGTCAATTATACATATAAACCATCCTCTTGAATCAATCTATCTATTAAAAAAACCGCATTAAAATCCGTTGCGCAGTTTAAACATAGATAGGGACAGAGGCCGCAAAAAGATTTAAAATACTCTTGTGGAACTTAAATTTCAAAACCGACACAAAATAAAAATAATAAATCAAAGAACAAACACGAACCTACTTACAATAATTGCAATTTTAAGCAATTAAAATAAATATTATACTTCAATAAAGCTTTGAGCCTTAAGCCATATTAAAATCACATGCAAGCGGGTACACGCCTTGCACCGGAGTTCCTTCCGTTATTAAAAATACTTTTATCCTTTGACGGCAAATTGCATTGAAGAATGCCGTGTGGCAAGCATACTTTATGTTTTAGTATAAGGCGGAAGACACGCGAGGAAAGGAAATGTAGGATGTGGAATCCAAAACGATAGCACAGACGACGCCGACGGTCGAATTTGATAGAGGTACGGATGACTGGAGGTCCCGGTATGTGATGGAGTTTACCTACTTTCAATCTCCGATAGTGCGACAATGCTTGTGAAAATCCCTTGCATTTTGAAGAACGGCAAGGTCCGAAGCTCGCGAAACCGGCGGGCATGTATGAAAAGAGTAATTAAAGTTGAAAGTGCGTGAGGTTTGTAAGTATAGAAGCAAATGATGTTATGTTATCTCTGCCTACCGCGACGGGAAAAAGGCGTGAGTATATGTGTGTACGTAAGCGTTGTACCTAACTGTCCGGCGAACTAAGATCCATCGTCTGCTCAGCGCTTAAGATGTGTCGGAGAAAGTCATTATTGTTGAAAGTCAACAGTACTTTTCGTTGTATTGTAAGACCATTTTGATATCTACAAAACGTAGGTATGCTTATGTTCAGTATCTCCAGAAGGTAATTGAATTCGCGATGTCTGCCGACTTCGCAAGAAGTTTATACGAGGTATTATAGTAGTTCTAGAATGGAGAGAAAATAGGTTAATGTCAGGACTGGTATCGGCCAGGTGACTTGGAAAATGATGTAGGAAAAAGGAACATAGTGTTATAGTATAGGTCAATGAGGCTTATACATGATCGTATTTGGAAATAGATTAGTTTTTATATGCAACTAGTGGACGCCCGCAGCTACGCCTGCACATTTTACCCGTTTTGCCCGATTTGGGCGATTCCGTGGGAATTTCGGGAAACCCGTTCTTAGTGCACCCCTACGGTCCCCAAGGAACATACATGCCAAATTTCAGCTTCCTGCGTCTAATAGTTTAGGCTGTAGCTTGTCTGTCAGTCAGTCAGTAACGCAAGGAATTTATATATTAAGATAATGTGCCACTTTTTAAAGCGCTTTAGTTTCTATTATATATAGTTATTGAATATATTTCACTAGAGCGGGACTGCTTGTAGTTCCATCCCGTTCTTGCCGTAAGTACCTTTACTTTGTTGTTATTAATACGTCGAATATAACAGTGAAAAATAATAAGATTTCGTATCAACAAAAACAGTTTTTTATAAAGACATCTGCCGCATTGGAATAAATTCATGTACCTATCAAAGTTAACTTTACAAACAAAATATCATCGGTAGATCACTATGCCTAGTTAAAAATGAAACGAATTTAAAAATGCTTCTCTCCGTGCAAATTTCTCATATCAACGAAATCATATTTCTCATGCTTTTGATATTCCTTAACTAGAAATCGAACTCTGAATGGAACAAAGTTTTGGGCTGTAGAAGTATGTACACACGGCAACACATCAAGCTAGACACTTTGATCTTTGTACCGTCCTTATGACGTAGGAAATAAGTGTTTAAATCGCACCGCATATGTATAACTTGTCTTATCGCTGTGTGTATATATGTATGTTGAGAGCTGCTCGCTGTGCAGTCTACAAAAAGTTGTAAAAGTTGTTCGACTAACTAACAGGGCGCAACAAATAGTTGTTTGTGAGATTCCAAAGTTCAACTACGGGGAACAATTATGGAGCGCTTTAAAAATTAAGATTCATTACATTTTTCATCATCATTTCATTACATCACCGTTCCCAATTACGATGGCTGCCTATTCGTCAACGTCGCAAATTGCGTACACTGACGACTCTTTTTTCTTTCTTGAACTCTTCTCATACTCCTGCTTATCTGTCTACTCAATTTCAACATTTATTTAACAATCATGACAGAAATCTCCGCTCCACTAACAATCTTCTTCTTCTCTGCCCTTCTCATAGTTCCAGCCTTGTTCATTCTTCTTTCTATATACAGGCTGTCCATCTTTGGAATGCACTCCCTCTCGAAATCAGGAAGTCTACATCTCGTGAACTGTTTAAAATTAGAGTACGCCAGCATTATATGGCTGAATTGGTAGAATCATAATGGACTCTGTAAAGGATGCTTGTATATGTATATATTTATATATATTATAATTATCTATAACACTTATATATATATATATATATATATATATATATATAAATCTTGGAAGACTTCTTGCGTCATTTCAAAGTCGAACCTTGTGGCGTCCACCACTGTCAATGAGATTTCAATTGTTATTTGTGCGAATATAGGTACACTTTAGTTATGTAAATTCAATTATCAACAAGAAATTTTGATTAAACACGAAATGAAGATATTCAATTTCAAATAATTCTCGCTGGTTTCTGGCGTCCGTTCATGATGGAAATAATGTGACGCACTGTATATTTCTGAATATGTTCTATGTGTATTACAGATTATCCTACATCCATCTAAATTTAAGTTTGTTTCGAATCCGTATATTTTCCTGTATTTAATATAAGCATTCCATTAATTAAATGACTTCCTACTACATTAGAGGTTATATTGATACCGAATATTTTTTCTGTATATAGTCCATATATTGTGTTGAGAATGCTGCTTCCTCCTAAACTGATATATTTATCAATACCGTACACTCTCGTGTTCCAGCCGTCATGACCGTACCTTCCATTAGTTGCCATATTTGTTCTCACAACTATATACTGAAGAACTATTGTTCAAGTTGTTGTTCTTTTTACATGTAATGTTTTTGTTGGAATCTCACTTCTTTTTGCTAGTAATGCTCTTTATCAAACATCTATATATATTCTACCCTACACCCACCGTGACCCCCATCCGTGAACCTCCATCCGTACCCCATCCGTGCCCCCAACAGTGCAAACACCCGTGCCCTCACCCGTAAAGCCCCACCCGTGCCCTCACCAGTGAACCACCACCCGTACCCCCACCCATGAGTTTGCACCTGCATCCCCACTTATGTACTCCACCCGCGAACCCCCCCGTGCCCTCACCAGTGAACCCCCACCCTTGTCCTCACCCGTGAACCCCCACCCGTGTCCTCACCTGTGAACCCCAACCAATGCCCTCTACCCGTGAAACCCCATCCCCCGGGCCCCGACTTATGCACCTCCACCCGTGCTCCTCGGCGGTCCCTTCCCGGTGCCTGCCCGATCCCTACCCTGATCCTACCCTACGAGTACTTCTAGATTGCCAAAAATATTTGAATCTAGTAGGGACATAAACTGAATTCCGAATTCTAAACAGCAAAGTTATCTTGGTGGAGTAATTAATACCTAATCTACGTACTACTAAGGTTCACAAACTTATTTGTGTAGATTCTAAAATATGAAAACTAGACCAAAATTAAAAAGGTACATTTGTTTGAATTTTTCCTGAAGGTTTAAAGATTTTTATATATTTTTTAGGCTTAATGATAATGATCATCAAAATTACAAGCTTGTACCTATGTCTGCAAGAAATACCTTAGAATTTTATGAAGATCGTTGAGTGAGTGTGACAATCAATAATTTTAAAGTACTAATTCGATTTGGATGAAACTCTGTAATATATTTTTCATCCCTTCTATTCGAAAAGTGTCGCTTTGTTCCTCTTTTAGTTGGAGGAAAATAGCTCCTTTCTGTTAAGCACTTTTTAGCGGGCGGAAAAGTGATTTGAATTTGGAACGTATATCATACATAGAAATTGAACGAAAATTGTATAAATAACTGGCTGGTACGTGTTGGCTGCACGGGCGTGACCCGCGCTAACAAAAAAACAGCGCGCGAATTACGACTCTGTTCTCGTAATCAGTAGGTACATACTTTATTGAAATTTGCAAAAATAATGAGTTCTACGTCGAGTTGTGAAAGAGGAAAATATAAATTTGTAATTGTTTTAACTTATATTCACACGTCTTATTTTATTAAATATATTCATTAATTACATAACACCGTATCTTATTTATTTTCTCATAGAAAGGGGATGGAAAGTAGAGTATATGACTCAAGAGCAAATTATTTTTTCCTCGGGCAATGTATTTTGAACCCCTCGCTGCGCTCAGGATTCTACGTTAGAATCCTTCGCTTCGCTCGCGGTTCAAAGTAGCGCCCTCGCCGTAAAAATAACATTTTGCTCCCTTGTCATACAATCTACTATTATTATAAAGATTTTCTCTTGATAATGAAATGTTCAGATGTCTAGCTTTATCCAGAACGAAGTTACAGAGACTTGAAAATGGCCTGAATGGCTTCGGTAAAACTAACGACTGAGCTTTTTTGTTCGATTTTTTTGGGTTCAATGCCGTGCACCCTGATTAAATACGAGCGTTATCCAGGATAAAAAAAGCTTATTACAGTCACAATTGAGTTGGCATTTTTGTTCTAACCATATCGATGTACTACGTACTGCCTGATGTTAAGCAAATATGTTGTCGAGGTTGTAGCACACTAACGCAGAAGATACCTGCCTACCTATTTACTCGAGATTGGATAACCTTCTTCTCGCGTCGATTTCCTCAATGCTGAGGGTCGTGACCACCTCGTGGACAACAGTCTTTTGCGGACCACTTCCTGCCATCTATTCCTATCTGCTGCTGAGTGGAGAGCGATCCGCACGACTCTTAACACCACGGTCTCGTGTACCGTGGTGTTAAGAGTCGTGCAGATCTGGTCGATCCAACGTATCGGGCTTCTGCCTCTCGGTCTTTTTACTTCCACTTTGCCAGTGATTATTAACTTTTCCAAGTTATCACTGTCTTTCCTCGCAATGTGCCTGAAGTACTTTAGAACTCTGCGCAGGCAGATGGTGGAAAGCCTCGTCTGGATCTTGAGCTCCTGTATGATCGATACGTTGGTGCGGTGTGCTGTCCAGGGGATGTCCAGCATCTTCCTCCAGCACCACATCTCGAAAGCATCAGTGCGATCACGGTCATCTTTTTTCAAGGTCCATGTCTCTGCGCCGTACAAGAATATGGAGAACACCAGAGTGCATACAAGATTGATCTTGGTTTTCAGAGAGATATTCTTGACATATCTTTGACAGCAGTGCCATGGCTCCTTTTGCCATCGCGATCCTTCTTCGCACCTCAGATTCACAAGAACCATTATTACTAATGCTTGAACCCAGGTATATAAAGCGTCTCTAAATTGAGTGACCCAGTGGGCTCAAGCTTGCCTGTGCGATCTATGACCATGATCTTCGTTTTGGACCTGATTTTAGAGAGACCTAGTTCACTGCTGATGCGCTCCATCCTATCCAGTAAGGTGATCATCTTGGCGTCATCTGACGCTAGCAAGGCGGTGTCGTCTGCATAACGCAAATTACAGATTTTGCGTCCTCCAACGGTGATGCCTCCCTCCCAGCTATCGCAAGTACGCCTCACTATATATTCACCGTTTATATTGAATAGGGTGGGTGAAAGGACGCAGCTATGTCAAACTCCTTTTTCAAAACTGAATGGTTTAGATTTTGTACCGTCAATCCTCACCACACTTTGGTTCTTGTGATATAAAGATTGCAGAAGTGCAATCAAGTGATTAGGTACACCCAGTTCTGATAAGACCCTCCATAGAAAAATTATGTATGTACGGATTTGGTGGACCAATCTACAAGTGGATAAAATCATACTTAAGCTATCGTGACTCCAAGGTTGTATTGAATGGCTTCAAATCATCCACACGCTCCATAACTTCAGGAGTGCCTCAAGGATCACACTTAGGGCCATTATTATTTAATATGTTTATCAATGACCTGCCGAACTGCTTTCACCCCTGCCCTGCTATTCGCATATGACCTTAAAACCTTTAAGCCGGTATAGTCACTTAATGAGGCCCTACTTCTTCAGAAAGATCTGGATTCGTTGTCTATATGGTGTCATAACAATGGTATGCAATTGAATCCAAATAAATGTCAGTTTATGAAGTTTACTCGTGAGATTGACCAAATAACATCAAAATACTCGATCAACGGCGTAGAATTAAATGAATGTGATTGTGTTAGAGATTTAGGCGTTTTGTTAGACAAAAAGTTAACCTTTGTACCTCATTTGGAAATGATCATTAGGAAAGCATCTAGATCTCTGGGCTTTATTGTAAGAAATGGAAAGGATTTTCGCAAGCCTCATACAACATTTTTGTTATACAATAGTTTTGTGAGAAGTCATTTAGAATACTGTTGTGTAGTTTGGCGACCGCATTATGCCGTTCATATTTTAAGGCTAGAAAGAATTCAAAAAAGATTTCTGTGGCACTTGTCGCCCCCGCGTTTCCCAAGAATGGTTTCTTATCAGTATAAACTTAAAAAATACAGAATGGAAACACTTAAAAAGAGAAGAAAATATTTAGACCTGGTTTTCTTATAAAAACTTGTCCGCAACAAAATTGACTGTACACAACTCCTTTATAGAATAAATTTTAGAGTGCCATACAAATATCCTAGAGTATACATCAGTCTCCTTTATCCGCCACCCAGAAAAACTGTTTCAGGCTCTACTTCTCCTGTCCCTCGCATGTGCAAGCTGCTTAACCTCTGCAATCACGATGTTGATATCTGTGCCTCCGGTGAAAACTGATACAACTTCAAAATGGCAACTTTTCAGTAGAGCAACTTAAAGTTTTGTTTATTTTCTATTTCATATAAAAATATTGTTATCAATAATTTTGCAAAAAACTTAATGTGAAATAAAAGTTGCATCGTTATTCTTTAATATTACAGGATTCTGTAATATTTTATTACAAAATCAGGAAAATATTACGGAAAAACTGTCAACTATATCAAAGTGCACCAACATAATGTCTGTGTAAACTAATGTATGTTAAGTTATATCATCTTACACAACACATGCAATTCTCGTAAACACTGATATTAATTGATTCAAGAAAAATATTGTAGAACAAAACTAATATAACTTTTTGTTAAAAATCGGTCTAGAAGCTTAAAATTTTCTAATTTAATATTTATTAAGATATATCACTTATAACGACGCTATTTTTTGTGTATAATGCTATAAGTTTACTTATATATTCAAAATTTTTGTGTAAAATGATATTTGTAACTAATTTTATTTTAAGCTCTTGGTATTTATAAAATAAAACACACATATTTAAAATAAAAAACATATATCTGAATGCGGCCATAGTGGCTTTCATACGCAGGAAATAATAAAATATGCTGTTTTGTAAGATCCAGTCGTTCATCACTAACTTTTTTGTAACTTGCTGCTTGCTGCCCGTCCTTTTTCGCAGGGCCAATACCATATTCTGTTATTTAATTTTCTTTTCACAAAGTGTTTGGACAAATCTATTTCTTTCATCAAAAGTAACTAAAAACATTTTTTGCAAATATTGTATCATTCATTAACATTAATAATCATTTACTTATTAGTGTGTTCCTTTGTCTTTTTTGGTGCAATTTAAGGACTACGCTTGTTACCTATTATTATGCCATTACTTATATATTGTGCATTTTTGTCGTAACAACCAAGTGACCAATAATCATTCAAAACTTTCTGCAACACTGTCTTTGGAAACTTTTCTCTACATTTTAATATACATTCCGGTAAATGTTTAAGTTCTTTTGGTCTTTTAAATTTTACACTTTTTGTGACATATGCTTGCCCTTGGTTGCGTAAAATAGTCCTCTCACTTCGTCCACTTCTTCGTTCTAAGTTAGCACTCCTGATCTTTCTTTTACAACATTTTCTAGAAATATTCTTATCATCCCAAAATACAAACGTCGGCCCTGGATTTTGGTTGAATTCCTCAGAGAATAGATGTTCTAGAACGCTATCAATAATATCTCCACGCACATTATTTTCGGCTGTAGAATCAGATCAACGTTGGAGGCTGTGTCGACCTTAATAAAGCGCGATGTTTTAGCAACTTGTTCTTTTTACGATAATAGGTACTAGTGTCACTACTATCACTTTCATCAGAACCGGGGATATAATCATCACTGCTCGACGAACAAAAATTCGCCATCATTTAAAATTGCTCATCGTCAATTACTTTGTTCAATATTATATCATTCTGAGGAGTTGAAGTATGCACAGGAAGCTCGCTATTATACCTACATAATTTCCTCATTATTATCAGCATGAAATGGTGATTGAGGGCTAAGGTGTTCGACGTCCTTATTTAACATACTTAGCATGCGTTTTGTATGTTCTGAAAATTGCTGAAACAATAAAAATACCTATGGTCTATAAAGTAGTAATGGTCAAACTATACAATGTGCTAAAATAAACTCTGTCCGATCCAAAAGGGGCATAATAATATAGGGATTCTAAAAACATTCAAAGCAACATACACAAATATGTATATTCGTAGAAATAAAAAAGTTAAGTATTGGATTTCAAAATGCATGTTAGTAAATACAAATGACCCTAATTTTTTTTTACATTTGCCAAAAATATGGCAATACCCTCGCCGGCGGTATCACTTTGGCGGGACTTATTTAGCGTCTTTTAACTCACCGCCGAGCCAGCAAGTTACGCGCGTCGCGGTGTATCGGTACATTGTCAAAGGATTCTTCCAACTGTACTAGAGATACACAATTTTCAATGTCGATGTTTGTTATGGCATTTTATAACCGGTACGCGCTAAAATCACTTCCAAGTGGTTGTTCCATGGTTCTAATTATTCGAATAGTTCTTATTGTGTAAGGTAAAATATCATATTCCGATCCAAAGTATTCTAATATGTTAATAAAATTTTAATTATAATAGATACACTCCTAAAAGTTATTATAATACAATGTGTAAAATGATATAACTAAAACGGTAGTTTAGTGTTAGATGATATAATAACTTAATAACTACTATTTACAGTAACAACTTATAATTTGTGTAAATTGATACATGTAATACGTAGCACGTTGTGAGCCATAGCGATCCGCTGCGCAGGCGCGTGCGTACTGCTAAATGCTTTCTCGCCACTGACCCCGCGCGGCTCGCATATTTCCCGTAATGTCGCCCCCTGTGCCCGCGCAACCCCCCGCGTTAAAAGTAGTATCACTATACACATTTTTTGTTGCGTATTTTGCGTAATATTCACGTGTGTAATAATATAACTTCATTTGTATCATTTGAAACAAACAATTCTTTACTTTTGTCTTTGTGTTAACTGATATATCTGAAGTTATACCAGTAAATTACGCACAATATCTTCGTGTAAATATAACTGAATTTATATCATTAATCACATTTATTAAAGGTAAAGTTTACAAATGTATTTGAATATAACTTAACACACAGATGAAACAAGAACCAGATGTAGCGTATTCGTCCAACTAAGTGAGGCACGTTGACAGCTATGTGTGCGTGACATTTGGCGACTGGCACTGTACGGACACGCGCGTCTATGTGTGTGTAAAGTTGCCAGATTATGAATAATTTCCCACTATTTTACATATAGTTTTTGCAAACGAATATAAAAATATTACATAGGTAATATTTTATATTCGTTTGTGGTTTTGAAGAATTTACCATAGATGTAATTAATGCTTTTAATATGTAATGCTGTTGTGAAAATTATTCAAATAAAAGATACCATTAAAGTATGCAAATACATTTCTTAAAAAATGTAGGCTCCGAGTTAAGTTTTAACTATTATTCGTAAATTGAGAAATAAATAGATAGGCTTGCGTCATAAATATTAATTAGCTAAAAACATTTTGTCATGCATACAATAAATTAGGAATATCATAATCATAAATCGTAACCAAAAAAAATTGCAATTAAAAATAAATAATGGCTACAATCAATAATTTCTGTTTCTGTACTTAATGTACACATGGCGCCAAGTCAAGCTAAATAGTCGAAGTACGATTTTGATACTTATTCCCTACGCCATAAGAACGGTACAAAGGTCTAACAACGGTACAAAGGTCAAAGTGTATAGCTTGACAAGTAGCCGCGTGTACACGAATATTTGGATCGTTTGGGGATCGAACCCAAAACAATGTATATACTAATGGAAATCCTATTAGTATATTTATAAGAAAAAATATAATCTACAATATACTTTTACAATACGTTAATGTATTTTTAACGTATAACAACATGACAATCATTATTACCTACAATTGACAAGTGCATTTTCCCTAATTCAGGCAAAACGGTGTCGACGTAAACTGGCAACACTTACATATTTTCTGCAGAAATACGAATTTTATCGAAATAATATTATAAAACGGTCAAATAATCCATAGTTATCTGTAAGAATATATTCCATCTTCCCGTATTTGCTTTTAGAAACAACTTTTACAATGTTTAAAAACGCAGGACGGCATTTTATGAATTTAAAAGCTGGATCGATCGTGGCGTGTGAACTGTGCGATGCTTCGCAGCGCACTGAGTCGAGTTTGTATTCGCTTTTCAATTTTGTATTTGCTTTAGTGGCCTCACGCAAGTATTCCGCGCGCTCTGTCTGCCTTTTATTCTATAGTCTTAGACTTAACATATATTTTTTTACACAGAACACTATCTAGCTATTCTAATATATGTAACGATTTATGTTGAGTTAAATTATTTTACACGTCATTATCTCTTAATACATATTTTTTTGGCCTACATGTATCATACTATCTCTGGAAATATGAGTCGTATCAAAATGTCGATTAGACAGAAATGTAGAGATTTTTTTTCTGATACAAGTGCATTTAAAAAGTAAATTTTGATATAACTCCAGTTATATCAGTTTTCACCGGAGGCACAGATATATTTGCTGATTCTCTTACTAAATATCGCAAAACTATAAAATGTAATACTTTTTTAATTTTTGTATCAGGAAAAGGTATGCTATGTAAAAAAAAACTGAACTGTAATCCGTACTTTTTTTAAGTTGTTATTAGTAATACTTACTTATGTTTGTTACTGTAAGTGTAAGTGGTGTTTGCTTATAATTGGATGTAACTTTTACTCTAGATCGTAAGATGTTTATAATATTTGCATGTATTACTGTTACAATTGTTAGCAAACCTAAATAAATAAAAATAGACAGTCCCAGTTGACATAGTCAAATGCCTTACTATAGTCGACGAAGCACATTATGACAGGTGTGTCGAACTCATAGCATTTTTCCACAATTTGCCTGACGTTTAATATTCGTACACGCGTGCCTTTTCCCTGGACAAAACCGGCCTGTTCTTGCGGGATCTGCCAGTCAAGATAATACCGGACCCGGTTGTTTATGAACAAGACTTTGCTAGCGTGACAAATTAAAGCGAGTGTGCGATAATTATCACAGTTTTTGGTCGATCTTTTTTATGGGCCTTGGGCCACTTGCCGTTCCACTATACTTGGTTGCAGATGTTGTGCAGTGTGTCAACACCTTTTTCACCCAGAGCCTTCAACACTTTAGCTGTAATTGAATACGATCCAATGGCCGTTGCTATCTCCGATCTTAGGATGTTGGGTTCCAGGTGCAATTTAGCCCATATGGATAACCTAGACGTCTGAATGTTTAATACCTAACTAAGAGAATATCGTATGACGAGGTACATTTCCAAATTTCATTTAAATCGTACTAGTAGTTTAAGAATTATATTGCAAGTCAAAGTTATTTGATTTATAATCCACTTGAAAAAGGAGGTTATCAATTCGACTGTATGTTTTTTTGAATATTTATTTTGCGGATTACTCCGCCAATAAGGAACCGTTTTCAATGGTTCTTTTTTTCATAGGTCAAATTTCAATGTTGGTCCCTTTAAATTTTATCGAAATCAGCTGAGCTGTTTTTGAAAATTAAAAATAATTAAAAAAAAAATATATATATATATATATATATATATATATATATATATATATAAACAGGCGTGAGTCTATGTATGTATGTGTATGTATGTATGTATATATATATATATAATACTCAAAACAAAATAAGGGCCACTAAGATTTTTTGCTGTACCATGAAAACAATAAAAACAATTGTTTAACTTATATAACTACAAAATAATGTTATTGGTTATAATATAGGCTAACAATTGTTTAAAATAATGATCAGGAATTGTTTTTTAAGTCCATAATGACATTGGCCATATTGAATGAAAACCATGAACAAAGAAATCACCGAAAAAATACAAAATACTGTTCTTGTCACTTTTGTTTCTTCTTTTTAGTAACGAGTATGTCCTACACTCTTAGCAATACACTCCAGAAGCCTTGTGTGCATACTCTGGATCAAATTCCTCACTTTTTCATCCGGAATCTCCTCCCAGACACGTTTTAAAGCGTCAATCAGCTGCTATTGATTGTAGACCCTTTGCTCATTCACTCTAACCCTTCGTTTCAATTGGTCCCACAATTGCTCGATTGGAATAAAATCCAGACTGTTAGCTGGCCATGGTAATACCTCAATATGAGACCCTTCTAGGACAGTTTAGGTCGATCTAACCGTGTGTGCACGGGTATTGTCTTGTTTCAGGATGAATCCAGGCCCCACTCGCTGTGTAAATGGGATCACTTGAGGCCTGATGACATCCTCGATGTAACGTTCTGCAGTTACGGTACCCGCGTTTAAAATGGTAAAATGGAGCTCGGTTTTACCGTGTAAACTAATCCCACCCCAAACCATTACATTGGGACCACCAAAACGGTCAACTTCGTGGATGCAGAACTCCGTAAACTGCTCGCCGCGTGGTCTCCAAATCCTAACACGCCGATCATCATTAAAAAAATTTACTTTGCATTCGTCTGTAAAAAGCACCTTGCCCCACTGATTAATGCCCCAGTTCAAATTCTGACGGGAGAATCTTAAACGGTTTGCACGTTGAACCCTGGTCAGAGGAATTAGAAAAACTCGTCGTCTTGACATTTGCCGGTCTTCGTGCAATCGATTACGTATAGTTTGATCACTGACACGGGTACCCGTTGTCAGCCGTAGGCGGTGTTGTAACTTACGGCCCGTAACTGTACGATCACGACGAGCACTTAGTTGGATGTACCGATCCTCGTGCGCCATTGTTACACGAACTGTACCTGAACCGAGTCTCCTGGCAGCACCGCCGGTCTCTTGGAAGCAATTCCATACATTTTGGACAGCTCTTCAATAAAATCCCAACTGCAAAGTCTGCAAACCCACGTAACGATGAGAACGGCCTTCTTGAGTCATAGTAATGGCTCTGGTTGCCGTAATTGTATTCATGTGTCTTCGTAATGGTGGCATGATTAACGCGAGATGATAAATGAATCAATTAAAATTGAAAAGTGAAACTTTTTTCCTAAAATTAATAATATTATTTATAATTTATAAAAATCCTTAAGAATAACATTATTTTTTTCTTGGACTGATGTCCAATACTTTTCAAATTAGGAACACGAACACCAGCATAAAAGAGATCAAACACCAAAGAGTTCGTAATTTCAATATAATGCTACTTATCGGTCACTTTCAGTTTACTAAAGTGCACTTAAATGTAAATAAACTAGTGGCCCTTATTTTGTTTTGAGTAGTATATATCAACTCGAGTGAACTATTCGAATTTTGTACACGATTAAAATCGGTTGTGTGCCATCTTTGGTGAAAAATAAAATTAGCCACCGACAACTGACCCACTCACTCCACGATCATCATAACAGGTTAGACGAGTAAAAAAATATATAAAGACAACCAGTGGGTATCGGGCGAGGCATCAAGGGAAGCATCCAGAAAATAATAAGGGACGTATAGGCCGTGCCACACAAGTTGGTGAATGTGAAGTTAGCTGCAAGCTGCGAAATATCCAATCCTGACTGAACCTCACATAAAGCTGCGCGATGATTGGATATTGTGCAGCTTGTAGCTTATTTAACATCCGCTAACTTGTGTGGCGCGACCTATAACCAAGGTGGCATCAAGGGAAGTAACCAAGGGCCATCAAGGGGCCCAACTAAGGAAGCATCAAGAAAAAAGAAATTGTATCGGTAATACCATCAAGCTTTATTTTTGCCGAGGTATTAAGTACAATATTAAGACCATAATCGTAAAATTACAATTTTTTTCACGATTCAATCAAGTCAATCAACAACACTAGACATATTTTTGTTGTAAATTTGACCCAAACAAACAAATAAACTGGTTAAGCTAAATAAAACCGTAAAATATGCGTAAAATAATTTGAGGTAAAAAGTAGGTTTTCTTACAAATGCACCCTTTCACTTAAAGAAGGAATGTTGTTACATCGTTTGATACTTATGTTTATTATTGTCAATTATATGTAAAACTTTTGTTGATAGATGTACCTAATTCAGCAAAAAATTGTTTTATTGAAGGAAGTACGAGTTAAGTAAACAAAACATACTCTACATTTCTTGGTATATTTTCAAGAAATATAATATATACTCTCAGCTTACAATTTGATAACAAGTTATTTACTTAATAATTTATTTACTTAAAAATACTCATTTACCTATTACCTAGTAATCATTTTAATTGAACTTTATGATACTAGTTACTTGCAAATGAAAGTAACCTGGCACTTCTTTTCATGTTGCTGGTTATTTTACTTCCACTTCACACCACAAGTGTTTATGCATCCGCCCCGGCTGGCTAGTCAAAACGGTGTAAACAAAATTACGCTGCGGGCCTCTAACAGGTTGCAAGCCGCGTGCTAGCTCCGCCCCCTCACACTAGCCATCTCCGTATTTGCGCCGTTTTGTTGGACGCAATTAAATCGCTAATTAGAATCGATAAAAACTTTTTAATATACTGAATAAGAATAACGGAAGCAATATTATCGGCATGATGTATGTAAACAAAATAATGAATATACGCCATTAATATACATCTCTCAGTAGCGGCCTCTAAAATTCGCGCGGCTCACTGCGGAACTAAAAAATACGCCGAAATTCACTCTCGTGACAAAACTACGTCCATGCCAATATTTCACCCATGCATTGTACTGATCTTTTGATGGCTCCTGGCTGAATTTGAGAGATGGTCGATCTTGCGTCCGTATACAGGACGCAACAAGTCAGTCGGACGCAACATCATCGGTAAAAACCGCCATGTAGGACGCAATATGAACATGGGGATGTAAATATATATATATATATATATATATATATATAATTATCTATTATACTTGTATGTGTATATATGTATTATATTTTGTATGTATATATTTATAATAATATGTTACTGTTAGTATGCCTATTATTACACATTTATTTAGTGTGATATCTATTAATTATGTTGTTTTAAATTAATATTATTTGTTAAATTACTTTCTGTTTAAGCACCTACTTCAATCATCTCTGCATCACCCAAAGGTTGGCTGGTAGAGAATGCCTCTGGCATTAAGCCCGCCTTTGTGCATTACTTTTTTGTAATTGTGCAAGAAGTTTAAAAAAAAAAAAAAAAAAAACAATGTGCAGGTATTTTTAAGGGCTTTATGCTAAGAACTTACTTCTATTGCCTCTTATTTAATATTAAAACTTGCAGAAATAGCTTTAGATGTATCTAAAGCTATTTCTGCAATTGTTTGACTGCTGTGCAGGTCTCAGGTTCAAACCCAGAAGGCCTATTCTCGTATTTAGGCAGACTTTGAAATAACACAATTGGTGAGTTTCCACTACACTTACTTAATTCTCTAATTTGACAAATATAGTTCGACGTTGACACATAGTTTGACACATTGTTCAATTTACGATGCAGTCGCGATGTCAGTTAATTTAGGATTACTATTTATGACATAAGCATGGCACCGACACTAGATCGAAACAGCGTTTGAACAAAAATACTATTGGCCCTCAGATCTGCTCAGATCGCAGAAATCTCTAACTATCAAATCTAGTATTTCAGATTATATTTGTCTAGTGATACGTAGGTATATATTTCATTCGGTTCTGCCTTCATTCTGATCTCTACAAATAAATTACTACACTATTATCTGAAGAACCCTGATTCATTTTGTTATAGGTATAAGAATGGTTTATTATGAGTAATGATTCGTAAACAAACGCTGCAAAAGCTGAAATAGCAGATTATGAAAAACTAATTAGTAATTACTTAGGTGCTGTATAATTTAGATCTAAATGAAACTCCGTTTTAGGATCGCTTAGTTTGTAATTAATGAAATGAATAAAACCAATTCTTAGTAACACCGATTAGGTGTTAAAAAGATCTGATTTCATTCGAATGTTCTAAGCATTTCCGTTAAATTGCATATTGCCAAAAATATTGTAAAACAGAAATAGGAAAGTCATACGGCTGTTTATCAACTGTCCTGGAAATCCTTGTTCCTATATGGAGAGGAGATGAGCTAGGTGATGGCCAATTTTTAGAACCATTTATTGATTCTTCGCTTCCTTCTACGTTGTTCTAAGTATTGCGGCTTCTAAATATTCCCACACGAGACAGCACTTTGTGTGATCCATAAATTGTTGTTTCGAGTCTGGGTGTGTTCATCGAGTCCGTTGGTTGTATTTTTGTAAAGTCCATCGCGATATAGGATTTATTCCTATTGTGGGAGACGGACTTAAAAGAAAGAAAAGTTAGGTCAATATCAATATATATATATAGTAATGTATATAGTTAAAATTAATATTCTGTAATGTTCTACTAAAAAAATTGTATATCGATGTGTTGAAGTAGCAAAAGTTTAAAAGTATCCATACCGGACAAACTCAAACATAATACATTATTACAAAAAGATTGCTGTCTTTTTTGTCTTTCAAATTAATTTTAAAAGTAGCACAGTTATAATAATCGACGTCGCCGACTCACCAATGTTTGTAATGAGTTTAAATCATTTAATTGGTTGCCGCCGTGCAATTATTGCCAATCAATTTGATACCGACGGCGACTTGGTTATCGTGGCCTAAATAAAATATTAGAGACTTTTTCATAACGTTTATTACGCTATACAATCAGACGGTAGTTATAGTTAGATCTGTTGATATTATCTGGAATGCCCTCGTGGTCGAATAAAATATTAAACTTTTACGGTTTATCTCTATTTTCTACTTATTATCCATATTTAATTTATTTTAAATTTTAAATAGGTAATATTATAAGACTTGAGCTGAAGAATGTAGTACCGATTTGTGGTAGGAAGTTGGAACTACCAGTTCAATTTGAAAAAGTCAAACCAATATACCGCGATAGAATCTGTATACCGTAGTTTTATATCAATGTCTTACATTTGCTTGAACACATGAAAACATCAATTTAAAAACTGTTAGTCCCGTGCTCATTAAATTTTCTCTGTTGTAGGTAAATACTGTATGTAACGTCCAGACATTGTTTCAACTTAATAAGGGGATATTATATGTCTGATCAATTTTAATGAGTAGAATACTTGCTTCGAAAACATTCAAACTCAATATTCTTATTACCAAAAATAATAGCAATTCTGAAATGAAACCTAATCATTTTGTGCCCGCCAAAACTATTTCGCCGAAGGACGTTGCACAAACAACATATCAAACTCGTTTCAAAATGCACATAAAAAGTATTGATCTATTTTTACAGTCAGTCCAGTGCCGTATCACTAAGATAAACATTGATAAGTGATAACTGTATGTACTGTGGGTGCGGCGTTATCACTGCCGTTGCAAAAGGGGGATAACGCAATGGTATTGGCCTGTGTTAGTTAGGTCGTTGATACCACTTCAGGTTCTGAAAAAGTCTGAAAGCCGGACTTATTGTGTGTCATCATCATAATTACCAGCCTGTCGTAGTCCGGGATATAGCACTGGACTGTTGGATATAACATTTCCCAAGGCTCACAAACTGAGCTTTATTACTAGCTCGTGTCCAGCCGCTACCACGCAAAGTGACAACATTCCGTATATCGCCACTCCGCCTAGCCTGAGAACAGCTATTACTACGATTACCAAGGCGCAGTTTCCACTTCAGAACTGTATGTGGCTTCTAACAAATTTTATATTTGTTGCACGTACAATCAAACAAGGCGGCGGTGGCGGGTGGACCAGTTTAAAAAAAAAAGCCCTTGCCTCGCTCATAGAGTCGAGGCATACTAGAAACTGGTTTTGTATACGAGTGTCAATGTGCGTGTAAAGTAGCTCTGGAAGTGACGATGTCTTGTTGAGCGATCTCGCCCTTATGATGGTCTAGCGGGAAGTTGTTCGACAGTACCTACTAAAGAAGCGATGGTCTGGTGAAACCAACAGACTGCCGAGTGTATCGGTTCAAATCCACAGCGCGTTCCACTAACTTTTCGAAGTTATGTGCGTATTCAAAGGCCGTCAAATATCATGCCGTCGATCTGAATTATCAAGAACTGTGACAGATCTTTTTTGACAGTTCTTGCAGAGGAATCAGTACCTTCACATATGCTGACAGTGATCTTATTAACTGTAAAATATCGTCATTATTTTAGCTTGTGTAGGTCAGAAGGCATTCGCTGTAATTGAACCCGAGACCCTCTGCTTAGCAGTCTCTTTTCGACTAAGCTATCGTTGCCATTCCGCCAAGATACTTAATTGTAAACGTAACGCTTCCATTAATAACTATAAAGCAATATTACTTAGTTCAAAATCATTATTCTGTTCAACTACTTTCATTAGCGTTGCCGCATTATTGAACAACAAATAAAAATAAACTTCAAGTGAAGAAGAACACGGTCTTTTATCGTTTGTTGTTAATAGTTCATCGAACAAATTGCAAACCATTGTTACTATAAGAGGCTCGATTGAGTATTGAAGTTTATTCGTCTGTATCTTGAGATTTACTTTTTACAAATTTTATTTTTGCTTAGTTTTCTAACCTTTTTAGTTACGGCCTCAGTTTCCACCTCTTGGGACTAACAAGAAATGTGTGTGATTCTTCTACAAGCGCTTGTGGCCTACCTCGTCCCCTTTTTCTTCTACCTCATGTCGCTCCTCCTTATATTCCTTTTCCTAATCTAAAGGCTGGCAACGCACTTGTAACTGGTTCATGGCCGGCGGCAAACGGGTACCATCAGGAGTGGAGAGATCTATCTGTTCGTTGCCATCTATGTCCCGCAGCGATGGAGCTACGCAAATCGTCGTTAGTATACTTTGCCTCGACTTCCCTTTCACCTTGTCGAGTGTACCTACTAGACCTAACACAGTAGCTCTACCATACTGGAGCTAACACAATAGAAATCTTTTCCAGAACTAGAACAGTCTAGTTCTGGTAAAGATTTCTTTTATCAAAAATATATTTAAAAAAAGCAGTACGCGTAAATAAATAACATAGTAGACAAAACTATTGAATACTACAGAAAGGGTCCAATATAAAAATATAAACATAATTATAACCATCTACGTAAAGAAAAATAATTTCGGTTATATCTCTCCGAGACCCGTTATCCCATAAAGAGAACATCCCTTGTCATCAAAGAGGACCGACAACCGTGGTTGATTGCTGGTTCTTACATTTTGTTTATCCGCTTGTCACATCAAAGACCCGAAACTCCGACATATAATTTAAAAACAAATGGTTTGCTTAGTCGCATCTTTGATTAACGTTTTGAGATGAGTATGAAAATTTAATAAGTTGCTAATAGGTATTTTGTTTATTTTTAAGTATGGTAGTGCTCACTGTTAGATGCCAGTGAGACTTGAATCTGTTGTATCTGCCGGGTCCCGTTTTAACCCTCTAGCCTCTTCCGGGGTACGGAACCCAAAAGTATCTACACAAAGATCACATGACTCGTATGGAATAGTAATAGTACATATTTCATTCTCGTAAATAAACAATACAAATGTTTTCATTTAAAATTATTCAGTACCTACAGTTATGACCAGCGGATTGGGAATACAATAGTTGCAATAATGAAATTAGCTACATTAATTTAATAATCAATTTATGTCGATCCCATTTAGCACGTTAATAGAATAATTATTTTAGTCAATGTCAATATGGATAGCAATGCCACAGAAATTATAAACAGGTAAAATAATCTATACTTAATATAATAAAACTGAAGAGTTTTTTGTTGGTTAAACGCGTTTATCTTAGGAACTACTGGTCCGATTTGGACCTATGGAAGGAAGGCTATGGTCTATATACCATCACGCTAGAAGCCACGGGTGCGGAGCAGTAGCACTAAATAACGCGGGTGTAACTGCGGGCTCGGCTAGTGTTGCACAATCAGTTGGAATAGGCCTTTGTGTCACGAACACCATGGTGGTTTTAGTGAGTAGTCCCGACGTCTCTCGTCGGGGAGTCTCACAGTCCTCCTACGCCTTTAATAGGGGACCCCATACAAAGTGGTTGCCACCATTCGTTAAAAAAAATTAAGATGCCTTTGTATCACAGGACGAACTGATCACTAAATCGGGCACCATTTATGTGTAAGAAAAGAATTCGATTTTGGCAAAACGACGAAATGTAATATTTGTAATTTATATTTGACTAGAAGTAGCCCGGGGATTCAGTTGTCCTAAAATTTGAATCTTTATTATTAAAAATCCGTCCTTAGCCACTTCATAAGGAAGGATTAAGATTAAGCCTACTTCATAAAAGGTACCAGACAAATTCTACAGAATGGATTGTTGGAAAAGGATTGTCCCAGAATTTTATTATCTTTTTTTTACATTTTTACTTAAATTTTATTACTTCCTGTTTTACATATAACAAGAAAATATTAAAATAGCTTCTACTTAAAAATATGGATATATTCATATAACTCTTTTACGATTTCATTCTTAAAATATATTTTCCTTTTCCTCATAAAGCTAGAACTTATCGTCTCTTAAATTATAGCATTAAAGTTTATAGGAGTATGTGACGCAAGCATATAAGTTACCTTTGCACCGTGCACCGGTGACGAACAATTCCCCTGACAATTCAGAATTTTATTGTTTCACGTATGAATCGTAGCAGAGGCAGTTCTCCCCGCAAGGTGGACTTATGACCTTATTGGGATTGCGGGCAGCGGATGGATGCGGGCGGCTCAAAATCGGTCTAGGTACGTGGAGAACCTTGGGGCAGGCCTATGACCAGCATTAGACGTCTTTCGGCGGATATTATGATGAGATGATGTATGAATCCTGACGTATGACCCTCATTTTCACAAAGTACTGTACAATATTTTAGTTTGAACAAAGTTCTGTGTTTTTTGGTTTATACCAATTATACACCAATTTTGTCCGTACTTTTGTAATTGAAGTACCTATTGCAGTTTTTATCGGTTCATTTTATAAGTTCTTACGTCACGCTTATAACAAAAAAATACCCATGTCAAGACTTGATGACATGCATCATCCCGAAATCTAATTAAAATAATTGAGGTGCAATACAAACACCTTGAAACCAAAACGACCATCTGTATTCTAATACAAATTAAAATCAGTACCATATTGTTCTAATCTCACAACCCGCGCACGTAAGCACAACCTCAATGCAATATTAGCATCACATAGAGCAATTTCCACAGATACCCCGTACCTGCTGCATTCCATTCGCTGAACGCGAACGACCCGATTCCCTCTAATGTGTAGATTATCGTTTCATGAAGAGCATCATAAAACCCGTATCCTCACTGCGAGTGATAACACTAGACAAAAAGTTCGTCTAAAATCACTGAGCCCTTCCAAAAGCCCTTGGTTGCTCGTTATCGTATTAAGACCCTCGAGCAAAAATGTAAAGGGTAGCTATTAGAACAAATTCGTGCCACTCCAACGGTGCCAATTTACCTTCGAGGTATTGGTGCGATTTGCAGTACGTGTGTGGACTTTGCTGAAACATTCGTAGATACGTGTGTATGTATACATATAATTCCAGGAAGTAGGTTAAACAGTAAATTGGTCGAGTTGGCATATTTTGACACAGCATATTGGCCACGATTTCGAACGGCTATTGAGTAGTAAGTTAGTCTCTATAATAATACATAAATATAATTATCAAAAAAAAGATCACTCACTGATTTTCTAGACATAAAATCACGAAAATCTTATCTTGGTGGCTCAACTTTAGAGGGTAGATTATAGTTAAGAGGTATGAGTTACGAAAAATTAAGTCAAAAACAAAAGAACAGTAAAATTCACTACCAAATAGTTAAAATTCAGTACCATTCAGGACAGGAAATCTATGTACCTATTCCTAGGTAATTTTAGATCGCTAAATCTTATCGAAATTAATTCTAAACGGAGTTCGAAGTCACACCTGTCTGTCGCAATATTATGATAATTAGTCGACCAACAAACTAGGACGTACGTACTGATTAACTTACTTATATTTAGGGTAATGTGATTTTTTGTGTTCCCGATTTAATATTAAATTCAATAAGCCGAAGTCAACCAATACGTATTTCTCTTGAATGTAATATAATTATTATTTATATTTAAGTAATTTTGTATATTGTCGGTTAACGGAAACTTCACTTTACGAGTATAAACCTCATAGGATAATGATGAATTAATTCAGAGAATTCTGGAATATATCCAATATCAGAATTCTCTGAATGAATTCCTCATAAGAGTTGTATAGTTAGATAAATCTTAATATATAAAATCCTTGCGTTACTGACTGACTGACAGACACGCTACAGACGAAACTATTGGGCGCAGGAAGCTGAAATTTGGCATGTATGTTCCTTGGGGACCGTAGGGGTGCACTAAGAAGGGATTTCCCGAAATACCCATGGGATCGGCCAAAACGGGTAAATTTAAAAAAATGCAGGCGTAGCTGCTGGCGTCCTCTAGTATTATAATAAAATGAATGATAATAAATATATATATATATATATTATATCTTTCGTCATATCATATATACATATATATGATATGACGAAAGACTGACCAAGCAGATATAAAAGGCAAGTGTGGAAGGGACAGGACGAAGGGGAAGACCTTGGCGGACGTTTTCTGACCAGATTGGAGACATCCTAAAAACAGGACAGGTTAGAAGTACCCTGAACAGAAGAGCATGCATGAGGAACCTGATGGGAGTGAATGAAGCAAGAGAGATAATGTCAGGATCGTTGCAAATGGCGTTCCGTAGTCTCTGCCTACCCCTCCGGGAAACAGGCGTGAGTCTATGTATGTATGTATGTATGTATGTATATAGACTAGAGACAAGAAAATTGTAAACAGCGGTAATAAACTGTCCGTACCTTCTAGTATAACGCTGTGTCCAGATGACTTCTGCTAAGGACAGCAAAGTATAAAATAAGCCTATCGTTGCAATATTGTTATTATATTTGAGACATTTGAAAATTTACTATCCAGCTACCTACATACAAGTGAAAGTCTTACAGGAACCCTATTCTAAATCCGTGAGTATTTCACACACTAAACATCTAACTACACTGAAACAGGAAATAATATAAATAGCATAATAATATGCAAACGCACACTAGTTTGTCTTTTGCTTACTCTGTAATCAGCGAGTAATGTGAGTGATTTTTGATTATGTTAGCATAATAAATTTCCCCATTGTAATATACGTTTGAGTTGTACGTGGAAATAATAATTACTGAAATACGTCGGTTTACAAGACTTGCTTGCGGCTTTGGGAAAATTAGCAACGGAGAAATGGGTATAAGGAAGTTGTTATTTACCTTAAGATTGCCCGTTGATCATCGTCACAAATATTAGGTAAAACTAGAGGATGGGCCTCCTCTAGCAGCAGGTACGCACGCATTTTTTTATTTTACCGTTTTCCGATTCCGTGTGAAATTCGGGAAATCCCTTTTTAGTGCAGCCAAATCTCATACCAAACATACATGCTAAATCTCAGCTTCCTCAGCCCAATAGTTTCGCCTGTGGGTTGTCTGTCAGTCTGTCAGAATTTTATATATAGGAGTATAGGTTATTACTAACCCTGGCTGTCATCATGGCAGAGCTTAAAAACTACTGAAACTAGAAACATGATATTTGGATAGTGCGCGTACTCTATAAAGGTCGCTTCGCACGGTGCGTGGTTTCTAAGCATCCGTGAGTGGCATTCGCTAAGGAAGGGCTAATGATGATCATGACGTGAAGGTTTTTTACCGGCGCTATAATTCTGCCAATTTCGACAATTGTGCTTCTGGTAAAATCAATATTGTTTTCGACATGATTTTTTTACGATGGAGCTAACAAGTTCTTCAGAAATAAAATCTACAATATCGTTGTTCCGATGACAAATACAAAGGCACCCTTCAATAGTACAAGCTCTATTTGTTCCCAAACCCCAGCAGTAGCTAAATCAGTTTATGTGCACTATAAACTTTGCCAGTAAAACCTAAAAGTTTCACTTTATTGCCGAAATTAGACGCCCTACTCCAACAAACTTCCAAATGAAATACATACATACATACCTAGCAGTTGATATGCGAAATTTTACAATAGGTACACCTTGTAGTACAAAGTACTATTTTAATGAGAAAGTTTTAATCTCCGTCTTGTTACGTTAATGTGTACTGTGAAACTCAGAATTATATTGCTCTGTGTCTGCTTATGTGGATAATGTAATAAAAGTTTAACTGCGAATATGAATTAATTTTATTTATTTAAGTGCTTTGAAGTCTGATATTATTTTAGAAACATATTTCACTTTCGTTTCGTATAGGTTCACTTTCGTTTCTTAAAGATATTACGCCAACAAGACCAGTTATATAAATATTATTGCGTATAAGTCACGAAAATTAACAAGTATTCATGTTCCGTCAATGGTTTTTATTTATGTTTTTTCTTTATTTTGGTTATTGGTGGCACGCGAGACTAAAGCACATGTAGTAGACACTATTTAGGAGCGTGACTGTTTTCAGCAGACATGTATTTGGAAAAAGTGGAGCAAAAATGTTTTGTATAATCTTGTAGGTTACGTCACGCATGTATAGAATAAATTCTTTTCATCCCTGTTATCCCCAAGTGCGTTGAGGTTTACTCCAAGTCTAGACATAAACGGTTGCCACTTTTGTAGCTCAAAGGGATAATATCATTCTGTCGATAGATTAACCGTTAGAATATTTAAAGCGCAGATCATGATATCTTTTTATGAAAAATTGTACGGCATCGAAGGTTTCATTGAAATTATTTCTCCCTTAAAAATGCTTAGGTTATGGATATCTTTGAATAGAATTAGTAAGGTGAGCAAGCGCTTGCCTTTTGCTTAGAAAGCAAAGTTAGGGCGTCCATCCCGGCTATCATGAAAAGCTTTGACGGTCGCTATAGGGAGTGAGTCTCCTTGAATATATAAACTATTTGTAAGCCATTGAATAACGCTATAGAAGTTAGATAGCTTATATACTGTCATATCTGGTTAGGCTAGGAAGCGGATCCCAAGCTCCAAGACTTTCGTCTTACATGCAACCGGTATTAACAACACTAACGATGATACGCCTTGGCATATCATTCTCATACATATATAGACTCACGCCTGTTTCCCGGAGGGGCAGGCAGAGACTACGGAACGCCATTTGCAACGATCCTGACATAGCTCTCTTGCTTCATTCACTCCCATCAAGTTTCTCATGCATGCTTTTCTGTTGAGGGTACTTCTGACCTGTCCTGTCATTCTCAAATCTAAATAAACAACCAAATCAATAGTATTACAACAAAGTTACTCAAAAACTTATCCTCAAAGTTTGCAATATTTTCAAATATAACGACTTAAAAAGCGTCATATTCGCCGTAACTAGTTAACCGTTGAGAATCGATTCGGTTTCCTCAAACATTTAGATTACTTGTTTTGCATTTCATCGTTTCGAGGTCGACAGGCCTTGGAGTGGATATAATTATGACTCACGAGTTTTAAGATATTGTTTGTCAACCTGTTGGATATTTGTAAGGTTAGGTAAAAACGTAAAGAGTAAAAAATCATCATCGTCATATTTACCAAAAAAGTATTATATGTATGTTTATCCATTGCCTAGTACTCATAGAACAAGCTCTGCTTAGTTTGGGACTAGATGGTGTTGTGTGTATGTGGGAGAATATTATTATATTATTATCACCCTAGAGTTAGCCCGGTCGCATCCTTTTACCCAAAAGTCCGCTTTCTAGTCTAACCAAATTTCACAGAATATTAGCTCTCCCACAGAGCGCCTGTTATATTATCTATGGCGCCTACCGTCTCACCTGTGCAATCCAAAGCGACAGCGATATTCCATGGTAGAAGCAGAAAATAATAAAGTTAGCTATATTTACGTACGTCTGGACCCCGTGTCCAAAGAATGTTTAGATATATAGATCTTTGTTTATTTCCTTGTCAATGTAAGGTTTCCGACGTGGCCTCTTTCATTCTTATCCTGAAATAAGGAAGGGTATATAATGCATATAAATATACCGTCATATTATACAAATATCTGATTAAACTGCATGGTTGGCGTACTGGTTTACGCGGCCGCCTCACCGCTTGACACTGTGCCGAGTGTTGTGGGTTCGATGCCCACACGAGACAACACTTTGTGTGATACATAAATTGTTGTTTCTAGTCTGGGTGTGCATTGTGCTCGTTAGTTGTATATCTGTATAGTCTCCCGCGACACAGGATTGAGTCCTAGTGCGGGACCTGTCATTAAAAAAAATCCTAAACGAAGACATAATCAGCATCATAATTCTGTAAATGTGTAAGAAACTTTCAGTGAATCAAGCAAAATGTTAATGCGGCGTTGCTAAGTGATTAGTCAAGTTACTATTACGAAATATTGAATGAAATCATTTTTACGACCCTGGAATTATTATTCTATTCCGAAATTCCGAAGAGCATGACCTTGGATTCTAGATACTTCGTAGCCGCCTTTTGGACTCAGGTCTTTTATACCTAATCAATAGTAGATAAATTATCCCATAGATATAGAATAAAGTTAAAAGAACTAAATTAGGTATATTATTGAATTTTTCGATAGAAATAAGTAGCTACATTAAAGTTCAGCAACTAGTCAAATTGTATAATGAGGCCGAAGACCTTTGTGATTTGGGAGGTCTAACGCGTATAATCGCGCAGTAGTTATAGTTCAGGAAGACATGGTAAAAGAGGTACACTCTACTCACGGTAGTAGAGCCTTGCTGATTTCAGCATGAATGGGCCTGCTTGACCGGGGAAGTACTACCCTCTCACAGAAAAGCGACGTTAATGTTACTTTACGTCGCTTTTCTGTGTGAGGGTAGTACTTCCCGTACCTAAGCTGTTGCATTTCGTTCGGTGAGTGAAAGTGCCGGAGGCCCTATCCCCTATTCTTTCTCCCACATCCCACTCCTTATCCTATCCCTTTTACCAACCCCAAGGGGCGGCAACGCACTTGTGACTTCTGTGGTGCTGCTTGTGTCCATGGGCGGCGGTAATTGCGTCTGCTCGTTTGCCGCCTATTACTATAAATAAAATGAAAAGAGACGCATGAAAGTTTTACCAACTTTCATGCGTCTCTTTTCATAGAAAAAAATGTGTTTGATTGGTTTTCCAATCAACTAACTGAACTGCTGAAATTTGTTTATCTTGTTTCATAAAGGTTGGCAATCATTCTAAAGAAGTTTCACTGCTGTTATCTATGTGATACTTTGAAGTTTATAGTAATCCCAATTATTTTTTAGCAAATTAAAGAATTCTTGTTTCTGTACCGTTAGTATTATACCTACTTATTTGCCGTGATTTATTGATTCGGTATATCAACTGAATCCGCACTTTGAAGTTTGAAGCTCAACCGTAGGGTTTTACAAACTGCTCGTTATAACGATTATCGTTTAAACAAACTGTTCACTTTAAATACTTCTTTAATAGTCAAGTATTTCGAACTATGAAACAGCTAGGAAGTACCATTATCTCAAATTGTCTTTTAAAACTTTTATAATTGAGGCCGTCTCATGTTTTTCTTCAATTCCCGCGATCAGCACGTCTTAAAATTAAACAAGACTTTCTTAGAATTTAGTTAAGACAAAGTAATTACTTGTCGTTTTACATTCGAAAAGGTCAGCTGTTTGTCTTGGGAGTGTCTTTAGTAATTCATTGGCAGGGTAAAGGTATTTTAATTAGTGTTGTTCTTCACGGGATTTGGACCAGTTGTGTCTCTATCTGTCCAAATAGTTAATTAAAATTTTATTTAGATAATCAACAAGTTGTTGAAACGTAAATTAACATGATGGCACTTTTTGGTGTTTGAATATCTAAAGAGGTGCTAGGTTAAGCAGTGCTAGCTGTGGTCGTAGACCAGTGCAGTGATGTAATAATGTTATATATTATGATGATGTGTTTAACGAATACAGCTGATTTTAGCTCATTTCATATAGCGAAGCCTTTTTCGTCCCTTTATAAAATTCAAAAGAAGTGAGGCAGGGCAGGAGTAATGCTGCAATCGAATGTTCACCGTCCACAACTACATCATCGTCCTCAGTTTCAACCCGGAGTCCGCTTACTAGACTAACCGGATTTTTATCTGAATATTAGCTTTTCCACAGAGGTCTGCCTGGCTGACCACTGCAAGCCCAAGGGATAGCGATATGATTTAGACTAGTGTCAGTTTATCCAGAGGTACTGACGCCCTATAACGACTGTCTGCTTCATGACAGCAGGGACAGCGCCTTAAGGTGCTCTCAGAGACTCGACCGTTATTTATGTATTAGCGCAAATCAATACATTTTTGGCATTAGAAAATTAGGGCGCTTGCCATTGGCTATAAAACTACAATAATACAAGTGAGTCGTGCCAAATCCTGGTTGTTATATACATGTATATCTGTTCCATCAACTTAACTTGTTCCATGTTTCCATTTTGATTATTTTGCCTAATTACTCGACGTAATCGTGTAGAATTCGGCTGTTGCTAATGGATCGAAATGTAACTGTGCGTGTCTGTCCTAATTTTACTTAATCCACTGCTTTAGCCCATTATATGATGATGGCGACACAAAATATGTACCTTCGGTAAAAGTTTTGTAGTAACATGAAACATTCCATCGCTTGGCATAATAATTATCGCTCTGTCTGTTGTAGGAATGTAGGCATTTCTGTATTGTTCACACCACATTACTACTTTCCAGAATTTGACTGTCTTATTTAGAGGGCATACAAATTTTTGACCATAAGTGCAAGTTTCCAAGGACTTACTTTTCTTAACAACGGACGAATGAGTACAGCAGCTAAATTATCTCCATTCATGAGCCTGCCCATTTAGGTCCGAGCACTTCAGCCCATTTTATTATTTACTTACAATGCATTGTAAAACGTAGGTACCACTGTGTGTATTTTTAGCTTATTGTCTGCGAAAAACAAAAAGGAAACTTTTCATTGCAAGCATGTGAAGAAAGTTAAATTTGTTTTTATGTAATAAAATGAGATGAAATGAAAACAAGGCGGTGGTATACGTGCCATATAATAGACTAGAATCCACCCGCAGCTTCGTCTGTGTGGGTGTCGGTTTTTTTCGGGAGATAGGGCGCGCGGCATCGCAACACCGACACGCCTCTTTTCCCGCTACCGCGCCCGAGACGGCGAGGGACAGAAGAACTGTCCCCTGTCGGCTATCATGACTAAAGGTAGCCTATGTGTTATACTAAGTCTAAGCTATAATACTAAAAAGTTTCACCTAAATACGTAAGCAACTTTTTGATTGAAAGAGCCACAAATATTAGTCCAAGCATTATCATCCACTATAGTCCTAAAAGCCCTTTATAAAAACACTGAGTCGGTAGTTTTTCTAAAAACAAAGCGCAAAAAAATTCAGTGAATAAACTGAAACGGAACAAATATCTGCGTCAGAATATTGCAAAAAATGTGAGGAATCTCCATTGAAGTTCGCTTAGCGGAAATTGAAAAAAGTTGGCTTATTCCCAACGGCCGTCACCAAAAGTGCCACCACTGGTGGTCGTTGGGACAATTATAAAAAACCGTTCCCAACCGCCACCAGTGGTGGCGGTTGGGAACGATTAGATAAATGCAAATGGCTTTCAAATGACCAATGTTTTGCAAGAATTAAAGCGGTTATACGAGCCGTGGTCGTGGATTTCTTTTTATGGTAATAGGCGGCAAACGAGCAGACGGATTGCCTGATGGTAAGCAATTACCGCCGCCCATGGACACAAGCAACACCACAGGAGTCACAAGTGCGTTGCCGCCCCTTGGGGTTGGGAAAAGGAACAGGATGAAGAGTGGGATCAGGGAGAAGGGATAGGGGATAGGGCCTCTAGGGAATGATTCATCTTGTAGACATATATATATATTTTTTCTCTAAAAATAAATTCTAAAATATGAATACAGAGACATCCTACAGAGATTTAATACTAAAACATAAAAAAAGGTAGGTACCTGTTTTGTACTTTATACGTATAAAAGCAATCGTACACTCAGTTCGTTGATTGGTTTCTGATAATAAAATCTATTTCCGGGCAGTTTCGTACGACACGTTATAAATAAGAATACTTTGCTAACTGTTAAAATGATTTACATTTTTGTATTATTATATACTTGTTTACCACACCCTCACATATTATTTTTTGCAAATGTCATCTGTCTTCAGTATATATAAAATACAAACCACAGTCGCCATATTGGGCACTCTAGCGAAACGTCACAGATATCGGATAACATTTTGAGTACCTACTACTAAGTCTTAGTTCTAAGTAGTTTGTATGTGTAAATACTTTTGGCAGTTATATTTCTTAAACAGTTAAAACGACAATTATGGAAGTATCCACCCAATAAAGAAGATTTGTGTTACCCCGAATATAGATGATATACTATAATTACTAGAGGACCCCGTATTTACGGGAGCGAAGCCGCGGGCAAAAGCTAGTATATGTATAATATATAACATTTGACATTAGCAGGCATTTCCAATTGCATTATTACGAAGCTTTAATTAATGTCAGGTGCTTCTATAATATCGGAAAATTTAATAACAATATTAATAGATATTACAACTTATTTTGTTAATGTAATGATGTATTTAAATTTAGTAGGTATTCGCCTCGTTATTCGATTGGATATGTTAGGCTATGATATACATACATACATAGACTCACGCCTGTTTCCCGGAGGGGTAGGCAGATACTACCGAACGCCATTTGCAACGATCCTGACATATCTCTCTTGCTTCATTCACTCCCACCAGATTCTTCATGCATGCTCTTCTGTTCAGGGTAGGTACTTCTGACCTGTCCTGTTTTTAGGATATCTCCGATCTGGTCACAGAACGTCCACCTAGGTCTTCCCCTTCGTCCGTATCATTATATACGTATCTGTAATTTCATAATCGATATGAGTGTAAAAGTATTCTTCTATAAACCTATTATCGATACAAATATCACTCTTGGACGATTGAAACCTGTAATGCGAAGAAAGAACGCCTCAACTGTAGATAGCAATCTGTGGATCACACAAAGTGTTGTTACATGTGGAGATCAAACACACAGCACTAGCGCGGCGGCTTTAACAACCACGCCGTGTCTGCAATCGTTGCGGGTTAACTACGTCAAAAAATACTGAGCAAGACAACTATGGAAAACCCGCCTCTTGCCGTAATCTTTGCGTAAATCGTCGCTACACATACTCAAATTTGGTCAAGGTAGCTTTGTTCAAAATTTTGTCATGAATTTTCCATAAATAAATATTTTGCAAAATAATTATCTACTTAAATAGAGAACAGAATCATGCCAACGGTGAAACAATTTTGCTGTATGCGTTACCAAGCCGCGACCTTCAATTCCCAAGGCCAAACTTTTTGACGTGACAACGTCTTATAAATTGGTTTGCCGGGTGACACTTCAAGAAACTGCGTTACGCTCCGCTCACGTTATGCGCTCACAATGAGAGCGAGTGAGAGGCACGCGTCCCGCCTAAGAGCGAGAGAGACAGACATAAAAAGTGAAAGGCACGCGTCTTTCATCCTTCTTCCTACTATACGAATGAATATTCACATTAAAATTATTTTACCACTCAAAGTCGTTGTCACGTAAAACTTTCGCCCGTATACCGACTTTACAGGCAACCAATTTTTTTATTGAACTTTTATCTCCATAATCGATTTTAAACTTTTGCGATTTGTATACATCATACAATATTATTTAGCGGGTCTTAGTCGCGATAATTTATTTATTTCAAGGCATAAATACCTCTGTTATTCTCCTACGTTTCTACCGGCTTGCAACGGTTGTGGTCGCGGAGGGACTGATGTCAGCTCAGCGCCGTCCTTGTGAAGCGCGGGTTTCGGCAGCTACCCTCACTTGTTTTGTATTTTTGATATTTTTAATTCTATCCGCACTGTCGGTACTTCGACACACTACACTTATGACGTCTACACACTGATGAGTTGTGTTACTGCGACGTTGTTTGCATTTGTTGATAACTGGGTTCCAAGTGGTCGATAGTCTGTATCCGTCCTCCCGGTTGAAATTTCTATGTTTTTTGATTTCAACCGCTTCACGTACTATCCTGGAGTAATAGTGGCGATCGGTGGATAAGACTCGTGGTTGATGTAATTCTATCCAGTGTTTTGGCCCAGATTCCAGCAAATGCTCAGCTATGGCAGATTTATTAATTTGTCGATTTTTGACAGCTGTGATATGTTCTTTGACCCTTTCAGCGATCGTTCGTTTGGTCTGTCCGATATAGGAACTACCACAACTGCAATCGACCTTGTAGAAGCCTGGTGTTTGTAGAGGAATTACGTCCTTTGGGGTACGCAGATTGCGTGCTACCTTGGAGAGGGGACTATATACAGTCTTGATGGAGTATTTCTGTAGTGCTGTTCCAACTCTGTCCGTCACTCCCTTGATATAAGGCATGTAAGACGGCACTCTGCTTACTTCAGGTTTGCGGTCCTTCCTCTTTCGACGGGGTATCTCCTTTTTGTATCCGTTGCGCCTTAGTACCTCCTGAACATGTGACAATTCACTGTTTAAGTGTTCAGGGTCACAGAGGTCATAGGCTCTGTTCACTAACGAGGTCGCTACGGATTCCAAATGTCGCAGGTGATGATGCGAGCAGGCGTTGAGATACCTGTCGGTGTGTGTCGGTTTTCTGTATACAGTGTGTCCAAGTGTACCATTAGCTCTCACCGTCACTTTGACGTCGAGAAAGGGTAGCGATCCGTCTACCTCCATTTCAAATGTAAACCGGATGTTCGGATGTATGGAGTTCAATTTGTCTGCGAATCGTTCTATGTCTTGCTTGTTGCCCTTCATGATGCAGAATACATCGTCGACATACCTCTTCCATAGCTTTACATTTGAAGCCTGCATGTCTATGGATTCTTCGCAATGTTCCATCCAGATATTGGCCATCACCGGTGCTACTGGGCTACCCATTGCCACTCCGTCGATCTGGAGGTAATGTTGTCCACGATATATGAAGTAGTTACCCTCTAAGCAATTCTTCAATAGAACGGCGTATTCGTTAGACAGACCGCTATCCCTTAATTTTCTCTCAACGACCTCAAGGCAATCCTGAACTGGAACATTGGTGAATAGTGACTCCACGTCAAAACTTACCATCACTTCGTCTGGTTCCTTTGTCACGCTCTTGATGATGTCGATGAAATGGCGAGAGTCCTTCACGAAAGATGCCGTCTTACCTACTAACGGTTGCAGTACCTTGCTGATGTGTTTCGCCAAACCATATGTCGGTGAATTTATTTGACTCACTATCGGCCGCAATGGTACATTTGTCTTGTGGACTTTAGGCAAACCGTAAATCTTGGGCGGCTGCACGATTTGGGGTTTGTGTAGACGTTCAAAGTCATCTTCCGCGAGCACGTTTCTATGGTCCTTTATCAAAGCTCGAATGCGTTTCGTTACTCAGGCTGTCGGGTTATAAGACACAGGTTTATATATTAGTGTGTCACTTAACAAATTCCGTATTTTGCTGTCATAGTAAAAAAATATGATAAATTAATAAACCGTTGTGAGAGGCAAGCCGGCAAAAAGGTACACACCACCGAACAACAAACGGTAATTAATTTATCGGATCATATTGTTGATAACGCGACACAAAGCGTACTAGCTAAAGGGCTAAATTATGCGTTAACACCTAAACGAATTCCGTACGAGAATGTCATAAGCAGCATCGAGGAGGTTATAATGCGCAACAAGTTACCGTCTAACGATGCGGATACACTTAGACAGAATGTTGCCGTTATTTTACGTAAGTCAAAGCCGCCGAAACCCAATGTCTCCACAGAAGAGCGTCAGGCATTAAGTACGCTGCGTGATAACACGAATATTTTAGTGCTGAAGGCCGACAAGGGGAACGCCACGGTGGTGATGAATTCTTGTGACTGACGTGTAAGACATTAAGTCTAATACATTTTTTGCCCTCTAGCGTATAGTAACAGGGTGCAATGGCATCCCAACTCTTAACTTGCAGAAGTTTCTTGAAAACTTTCACCCGAAGAGTTGCGTCGCGGTGTACGTAGAATGCAGGGAATTCAAATCCAAGAGAAAAAGTTTTGCCTTAAGATGCAGTAATATTTATAATTGAAATTGTTTTGGACTCCAATGCATTGCATAAAATATGTGTCTGGTTCAAAATGTAGCTTTGCACTTTTCACTACTAGCCCTTACACGTGCTATCTGTTCATAATTACCATTTCAAGCTTGAAATAACCGTCTGTAAGACAAATGTAAGAAAAATATAGAGTTCTTAAATAAATATTGTTCAGAAACTACTCAGAAGTTTAAAAGTAAAAGTTTTAACTGTTCCATTTAGCTAGCGTAGGTACCTCACCGGCTCAATGGTTTTTATTTTTAGTCGAACCTGAATCCCAATCCGACGGCTTTTGTTGAAGTTATATTAAGAATCAGATAACTAAAACTAATATTCTGTGACCAGATTGGTCTGAGGAGATAAGAAAGCGGATCGGCCAAGTCTAAAGTCTTGGATGCAACAGAGATAACGTTAGGACGATGAAGCTGAGGACCTAGACAAATGGCATTCACTTCTTATTTTACCTTCGATATCGGTTGCGATGGTAATGGTTCTGCGTTGACCACGTCACATATCAAATATCATCATCAGCCTGGACTAGGCCTTTCCTTTGAAAGGAGGAATTGGCCTACCACGCTGGCCAAACAAGATTTTGTATCAATGATGTTTTCCTTCTCTTACAGTGCTGTTCTCTGCATAATATGCTCCCTCTGTCGGCTCTTACGACACCCATGGGATATATGGGGACATTCCTTATCTTACATATTCTTAATCCATCACCACACGCCACATATCAAAGCTTTGTCATATCCTTACATTTTTGCACTTAGCAAATAGCGATATCGCTTATCAAAAACCAGTTGTCTATAACGGCTGATTTAAAGATTCTAAAGAGTCAGTGTACGGAAGATTTGGAATACTGCCATTCTTGATTTAACGGTCGGAAACATCTCTGTGTTAAAAAATAGAAAGTGTTTGGATAGGACCTGGTATAAAACGGAAAATAATCTGAAGTGTTATTTTATGTTAGCTTGGTAAATATAATATCCTGAACGGATAAAAAAATAATGTAGGATGCTGAAGGTCAGAAAGTTAAGTGGTTTAAGGACAATTCTTTCTGTTTGCAGTACGTGATAAAAAGTAATACAAACAAGGTACATATTTTTAAAGGATACATTCAAAAAGTCTATACCTTTGAAAGCGGGAATCAAACTCGCTATGAAAGAGTGCCGCAGCTCCAAAATATGATGCCTTTTCATTGGAACTTGCGGACCAGTGCCAGCATAATTGATTTTTATTTAAATGGAGGCCTTTTTTAAATTTGCCTGCTTCATATTTCTTTTTTGTTTTTATGGCAATAGAAATTCACACTTGTTAAATTTGACTTTTATTGCGGTTCAGGTGATGTAATCTCCTGGCAGACAAACGGACATCGGAGAGTTCGGGTCCGGGTCGTAACATTTATACCTATATGGGACCCTAAAAATCATAATGGTGAAAACCACTCTATACATGTATACAATAGATAATTAAAAAACCGAACATTGTATAAGTATCTTCAATAGAGAATGCTAATTACATTTAGTGACGTACATACGTTCCTTAAAAATATGCTCTTCTCAATTTTAGACATTAACGAATAATGATAACTGTATTGACGTATGTTCCTGTAACTATCAAAACTTGGCACTGTTAAGTTAGTATAACACAAACAGACGGACACCAGAGAATTCTAGTCCCGTTGCTACAAAATATGGTTCTCCACAAAACTCCAAAACTTTAATATTAAGACAAATCACGTAGTTCAAATAAAATCCAGTACAAAATTCCAGGGTTACGGTGTTAATATACTTGAGCTTTCACGTGTAGTGACCAGTCTTGCGAATGTTACAAAACAGAAAAACTAACGAGTGTGTTTGAGTGTATTCTAAAGAACGTTCTGACGAGCTTTCTAGAGTATGGACAGTAGAATTGCTTCGCCTTTTTGCTGATTAGAGCGTTCGCTAGAACGATCGTGAAAATGTTCTGAGCAATTTTCGGCTCTGTTCATTGATCAGTCCGACTAAACATAAAACGACGAATGCTCGCTGTTCTGTTACAAGTTGAGAGAATGCTCAGGTGTATCAGCGCCATTATACTCGAAATTTCATTTGACATACCAGTGCAATATTCTCTTCTTGGTATTTTCAAAACATCCCCGTGAGTTGCTTTTAATGTCAGTTGGTATGAGACTGAGTGCGTTTCGGTGTTTGACAGTTAATCTCTTGGAAAAAAGCAACAGTCGAGTTGAAGCTAATTTTAAATCATACGACTCACTAAGCGTCGTACTAATTCTGCAGTTGATTTAGTGCAACACGGGGTAATATAATGTGAATTATTGGTATAGCTGGTTGACGAAAATGGCATAGTTCTACTCATAATTTCGAATCGATTGTACGACTTTAGAGACACGATGTGTGTTTTTGTTTGAAAATGTCTTCTTATTTACATGCATATATTCATTACCAATAAAAGTTTTCTTCTTTTACAGGTAAATTTTTCGTCCAACATTCTAATATACTCGTCACCACATGTGATGAAAGAACAATGAGGTATGTCTGATGTAATGTGTTTTACTGCTAAGAAGTGAAGTCACATAGCTGTTCTACTATTTGACTGGCCTGTTGGTCTTATGACCTTGAATGCTACGATCTGGTTCGTGGATTCGGTCCAAACCTGGGCCAAATCTTTGTGTGATGAGCAGAACAAGTTGTATGTGCCTGAGTGTAGCTTATTTGTTAAAAAATGCCTGTGTGAATTATACACCTAAACCTTTCCAGGAATCACAATATCTATTGGTGAAAACCAAACAAAAATCCGTTCATTCGTTTTTGCTACACACGTTTACAGACAGACAGGACGAAAAAGGGACTTCATCTATAATCATAAATAGAATTGGAGTGTCTGTTTGTAATATTAAAATAGCCGCTTTTTACTAAATGCATAATTATGGATGTATACACGGTACATATACCGAAATGACATTTTTTTAAATTTTTGTCTGTCTGTCTGTTTGTTCTCGCTGATCTCTGGAACGGCTGGACCAATTTTGACGGGACTTTCACTGGCGAATAGCTGACGTACCAAGGGGAACTTAGACTACTCCTTGGTAAATTAACCGGGCCCACCGGGCTTGTCACAGACAGAAATCGTTAGGCCACGTCGGAAGCCTCCGGGGGAAGGAACTACGAAACCAGAATTGGACACACATTTACACAAAATGAAGAAATCATCAGTGCCTGTAATTACTAGTAGCACAATTGAAGCGTTCTTAATGTAGCACAGCTAAAATGAGTCTCATAACATTCTAGGTTGAAAGTTTTAGAAGGCCGTTGTACGTTGGACCTAATTGCCTATTTAGACAAATACACGTCGGTAAAAAATAAAATAAGATACATAGAGATTGTAAGCAAAATAATATCTACTTTGTTCAACGATAATAACTGTTGAACAAAGTTCAAAAGAAAGCGTATGAATACGCGATTGCCTAATACGTTCTGAAAGATAACACCTACAAAGGGCCTTTCTCCCATAAAACTGTTTATTAAAACCAAATTGTTGTTTAGCTTATAAAAGATTACTGCAAAGGAACAGCTGAAAGCCTTTACTAAGTACCAAGTGGATAAGATCTCATTAGAAAACACGGGAGAGAATTTTTAAACAACGACGAACACAACCTTCGGTATTTTGGTGTTGTAATCGACAAAAAGAAATTCTCCGTAATGTCCTTTCTTTAGTAGTAGGTAAGGATTAGTGTTGCCCAAATTCAGTCTTGGTCTTGCAGTCTTGGTCTTGTTCTTGCGTTTTTGCAAGACCAAGACCAAGAACAAGACCGCGTATTTTTAGCAAGACCAAGACCAAGACTGATCGTGCAAGACTTGAGCAAGAACAAGACTAAGCCTGCAAGACTCTTGCGTCTTGCAGCTAGGACTTAGCGCTATTTCACGGAGTAGTTAGGTGTAACAGTTCGGTGTATAGGTACGCTTAGGAATTCTATGAGACGCAAAAAACTGTATCAAAGAATATGAAAAACTGGACCTATGCGCATTACGACTAATAGGTACCATAAACATACCTACATAGCGAATAAAAAAATATCCATTAAAATCAAACTGAGTGCATGCATAGTTATGTTTTAACCATCGGCACTTTGATAATGCGGCATCAAAGGTTTTGTACTTACTTCTCAAAGAAATTTGCCGCTTTTCGGAAGTACATGGTTATGATACACGCGCCGGCGGCTTCTTTTGAAATCATATACAACAATCGTTGCCGCCGCGCCGAAATCACAACATTTGACACTATTTGATTGCCGCCACAGGGCGTAGGTAGACTCATGCAAAATAATTTCGAATTTTAAGAGTACCTACAGGTGTTCCAAAGAATAAATAAGTTTCAGAGTGCTTAGAATGAAAATGAATACATTATACTGATCACGCAAGCAGTATTATGATTAGGATAAAATGGTAAGGATAGGTAGTAGATGTCATAATAATTTATTCTAGTAAGTATACAGGGTGTCCGAGTTAGGCCCAACAATATTTAAAGGTGTTTATCTATATCAAGTTTGGAATCGTATGCGTAAATGTTAATAATGAAAGCGAAACTTTTTTTTCCATACAAAACTAAAAAAAATATTTTTTTGTGTTTTTTTCGACAACCCTAACAACTCTATAGTCGTGGTTGTGGCACGCACACACGTATACTATCACCCGTCATCCCCGCTCCTCCACGCCACCCGCGCCACGTTCAGCGCACGTGCACCTACTTAAAAAAAACTTTCTGTAAGTTATGCAATTAATCGCATGATGTAATAACTTGCATAGGTACACATTTTAACTAGTTTAATTATTATCATCATCCTAACCTTATCTGTGGTCTAATTAGTATCTAACTAAACCTAACTGGATAACCTACCTGCCTATGATTAGGTACAATTATTGATGAATAGGAAAATAAATTGCGATTATTTTAAATCGAAATGTAACAGGTGCCTAGATAGAACCTGACACATTACAAGTAATTCGCTTATCTTAATTCTAATCTAAAAATTTAATTATCTGAATTAAAATACAATACTAAATTTATTTACCTAGCATATCACCAAATAATGTCAAGGTGCATTGCTTACCTTAGGGTACCTAAACCGAGGGAGTGAGAGTGATTAAAAATACCATTACTAATTAATTAATCAATGCTTGTTTATTGTACGTTTTTCTAAGATTTAAAAACTTTAATAAATAGTAATAGACTGATAGGTAATTGCAAGACTTGCAAGACTCTTGCTGCAAGACCAAGACCAAGACCAAGACCGGGAGCGCAATACCAAGACCAAGACCAGGTGTATTGGCGCAAGACCAAGACCAACACTGGCTAAGTCTCGTCTTGTTCTTGCATTTGGGCAACACTAGTAAGGATATTAGGCCGTTTTTGTATATAAAAATATAATGCTACCCGGTTCTTTGTGGTTGGTTTAAAAGTGTTAGGCTGTGTGCTTCTTCCATTAAAAATATTTATTGTTTGTAAAGATTTCGCAGTCATTTCGAGAGAAATTATTTTGATTTTCAGAACGTTATGACTTGTGTACCTATGTTTAGGTACTGATGTCTTATTCGAGTCCAGTAGCTTCAGGTTATGTTATAAATAAAAGTCAGTCTCACAAAACGAATTCTATATATATTTTCAGGGTCACAATATTACACTTAGTAGTTAGTTAAGTAATACTTGTTGCATAAATACATATGTATGTGATAAATATTCTTGCCGAGTTGGGTTAAAGATTTTTATGTTTTTATGTGTTTTATATTGGTTCTTTGAATGTTAAGCTATTGATTCAGTACTTATTTGTGGCGTAGACATCGTTCCCGTACATTTACACACAACAATAACAGATACGAATTATTATGTGCACGTGCAAAACAGACTTGCCCATATTCCGTTCTCCGTGGCTGTGCAGTAGGTACTTATAATTCCGACAAAAGTTGTTCCCGACAAAATTCTGATTAAGTGGTGGTAATTGCGCCATTTTGGAAATAAAGATTTTTTGCACAAAACTAGTTCCAGTAATTCTTTTCGCCTTTAGAGGTAGCACATTTAGTTCTATTAGATAGGAAAATTACGGCGCAAAAATAAGAAATATAAAATGCCACATAATTACGTACCACTTAAAATGCGAACAACAGCTGGTTATCAATAAAAATTGCATTCCAATCGCGCTGTCTTCGTCCTAGCTGGAGAATGTTGGACTGAGCTGAGTATAATTGAGATTGAAATGCTTTTACCGTAACGTTGAACGGGAATTGAACTCACGACTTTGTCCGGTGCAATAACGGAAAGCATTCTTGTTACTCACGTCTCCTCTTTAAAGTTATGAACCTATTCTTGAGTTTGTTGTTTATTTTTGATGACAAGTTGTGAAAGTGTAATAAAAAAATACTTTAAGAACTTCGACTTGGGTTCTTTTGGTATCGGGTTGGAAAATCCTCATGGTGTCTCTCCGCCCTGAGGGAAGTGCGAAGGGGACTGTCAGACTCTTACTGACTAAAAACCAACCCGTGTTCCTCATGTACCCGTGTGTCGGGGGGGTCGGGTATCGCCGAAGCATTCCTCGCTACCCCTCGACGGGTATTGGCCCGCCAGATGGTCAGGCGGGCCCCGAACAAAACCCCCTTGGCGGCGGATGAAGGTGTTGGGCTCCGCCGCCAAAACACCCAGCGGCCGCAGAGGATAGGGAGGACGCCAACGCAATACCGCATCTCCTCTTCCTCTGCGGCCCCACCGCGACGCAACAATGGTGCGCCCCCATTTGGTCGCGGGAGATAGGGCGCGCGGCAACGCAACACCGACACGCCTGTCCTCCCGCGACCGCGCCCGACTGCGAGGGACGGAAGAACTGTCCCTCGCACCCGCACCATTGGACGCATCCTGCGCAGGCCTCCGTCAAGCCCACGCGAAGCGTCCACTCCCGGGATCTCGCTGAGCTTCACCATGGGTGACCTAACCACGGTTACTGAGCTCCCCCACCACGACAAGGTGGAGATCTCACGGGGGGGGGGGGGTCGACTTGGTACCTACACTATACAATTTGTTAAAGGGTCAGACAGACATCAGCTTTCCTATGAAAGTTGGGGATGAAAACCAGTCATAATATGTAGAACAAAATATAATAATATTCTACCACATACACACGACACCATGTAGCTCCAAGCAGAACTTGTACTATCGGTACTAAACAATGGATAAACATACACATAGAAATACTCAGCCCAAAACAAACATCCATGATCACGCACACAAATGAAGGTATTTATTCCCTGTAGTAACAAAACGACGAAATACTTTACATATAAGAATGTCATTCACCACGGCAGCCATCCATATTTCATTTACGCAATCATTCACATACTTATTATCTGTGTACAAGAGTAGAATTTATTATTTTTATTCCAAGTCAACGTTATTATTTTAACACTAGAGGATGCCCGCGGTTACACCCGCGTTATTTAAGGCTACTGCTCCGCTCTCGTCGCTCATAGCGCGATGTTATTTAGCTTATAGCCTTCCTCGGTAAATGGGCTACTAAAACTGAAATAATTTTTCAAATCGGACCAGCAGTTCCTGAGATTAGCGCGGTAAACCAAACAAACAAACAAACTATTCAGCTTTATATATTAGTATAAGATTGACGCCATTGCACACCGTGTGTTGTGGATTTTAATATAAATTCTCAGAACTGCTGAAGCCAACTTCAACACAACTAAATCCATTTTCGTATATGATAGTCCGTGTGGTGACGGATTAAGAATACTTACGGAATGTCACCAACCCATATCATCCCATGGGTGTCGTAAGAGCCGACAGAGGGAGCATATTATGCAGAGAACAGCACTGTAAGAGAAGGAAAACTTGATGCAAACCCTATACCAACCCGTTTGGCCAGCGTGGTATAGTAGGCCAATTCCTCCTTTCAAAGGAGAGGCCTAGTCCAGCAGTGGACTGTTAAAGGCTGATGATGAATCCATTTTAATATTACTCTCTCACGTCGCAACGTTATGATATGATTTTTGTGTGTGCAGATAGTGAGGGGGCTGGAAAGTGTTATTTTTACTGCAACTACTATGCGGGCCGAGCCACGGGCGAATTTCATTTCTAGCATTAAAATTTACTACTAACTCACGGTAGTAGAGCCTTGCTGATTTCAGCATGAATGGGCCGACTCGACCGGGGAAGTACTACCCTCTCACAGAAAATCGACGTAAAGTAACATTACCTACCTAAACTGTTGCGTTTCGTTCGGTGAGTGAGAGTGCCGGAGGCTCTATCCCCTATTCCTTCTCCCTCATCCCACTCCTCAATCTATCTCTTTTAATCCCAACCCTAAGAGGCGGAAACGCACTTGTGACTCCTGTGGTGTTGCTTGTGCCCATGGGCGGCGGTAATTGCTTACCATCAGGTGATCCGTGTGCTCGTTTGCCACCTACTACTATAAAAAAAATAATTGTAAAAACCTCTAGAGACCATTCCACGTATCTGTATATATGTATAACATTTTTGCTTTACTGAGTGACAGACGATGCACAGCTACTAGGCGCAAGAAGCTGAAATTTAGCATGTATGTTCTTTGTGTACCGTAAGGATACAACAAGAAAGGATTTCTTGAAATATCCACGGGATCGTGCAGTAAAATCAATACATATAAATAAAATTGGAGTGTCTGTTTGTAACAAAAAAAATAACCGCTTTTTACTAAATGCATATGGATGTATACACGCTACATATACCAAAATGACATTTTTTACAATTTTTGTCTGTCTGTCTGTTTGTTCTCGCTAATCTCTGGAACGGCTGGACCGATTTTGACGGGACTTTCACGGACGGGCAAAGCTGATGAACTAAGGAGTAACTTAGGCTATAAATTAACGGGGTACGCGAAGTAGTTCCCTCAGGACGCGGGTGAAACCGCGGGAAACAGCTAGTTACAAATAAAAATGTCCGAGCGTAGCTGCGGGCATCCTCTAGTTCAAATTATAAAAACGGCTAGAAATCATTCTACCAATCAACTAGAAGGTCAGATGCCGACACGACAGCCGTATCTCAAGATACTTTTTCTCATTAGCTTCCGCCACAAACTGCGATAAAGCACGTTCTGCCTGCCCCAGATTGTTCAGATATCCCTACAGACCGTTAGATAGAAACCTATCATATTAATGGCTACAACCAAGTGCTTACAAGAAAAAAATAAGGGAAGTTGTCGATGAAAAACTAATTATGCCGCGTCCTTTGCCGGGCTAACGCAATCGGCAGCATATGCACATTAAATTGATTTAGAGATGGAAAGCATAGAAGGTATTTTAATGTTTTTCCTTATGTAGGTAATGAATGGCTGATTTACGGCCGGTTTCAATATTTAATATATCTTTGGATTTTGATGCTAGAGATACATATGTATTTGACATAGTTTGTGCATATCTATACATATAAATAAAATGTCTGTTTGTAATATTAAAATAACCGCATTTTACTAAATGCATATTGATTTATACACGGTACATATAACGAAATGACATTTTTTACTATATTTGTCTGTCTGTTTGTTCTCGCTAATCTCTGGAACGGCTGGACTGATTTTGACGGGACGTTCACTGGCGGATAGCTCATGTACCAAGGAGTAACTTAGCCTATAAATTAACCGGGTACGCGAAGTAGTTCCCTCAGGACGCGGGTGAAACCGCGGGAAACAGCTAGTTTGACATAATCTCCACCGCCTCTATCTCAATCTCTCAAATCTTAGAATATTTGATCTATCCAAGGATTTGGCTACTAAAGGTATCTCTAGTAGCAAAACCTTTAGACGAATGGTAACTGAGACAGAGATAAAACATGCACCTTCTACTAATTTTAGAAGGTGAGTTCTGGAACTTATTTTTATAAGGCTCAAAATGACTTTACTTTTAATGTCTATTTAAATTATTTTTTTATAATGACCTGCGTCATTCTTACATTTTAATGTACCAACTACCGTACCACGTAGGTATAAATATTTCCAACAAACTATTCTGTATACAATCTCACAAAACTGCGAAAGGTCACGTTATCACAGCTCTATGTACATTCAAATATTCAAGACATGTGATCTTTATAGCTCACTAGCGGCAAATAGTGAGCAAGAAGGGTACCAAAAAGTGGCATTTATGTTTGTAATTTTATCGTACCGTAGAGAGCAACTATATCGACGGTCAAGGCTAATGTTTTTAGGCCTGATATGCCTTTTTCGACACTTACATTACGCCTTGAACTAAGCTTGAAACAGAATATATGGGGGATGAAGGGCGTAAATGTCTTCGTGTGGAGTTTAAGTGCACGATAGTAGGTTTTTGTTTGAGTATAATGTGGGTTCGATTGTTCGCTTTTTGGGCGCAGTTTAATACTAAGAAACGACTTTACGCAATATGAAAAGCCCCCCCTCATATGGGGATTGAACGCTCGTCGCCCAATGTGAGAAAAACCTCACATCGTTTCAACCTAAAGACGTCTACAGCTGGACATAGGGTCGGCATCGCACTTGTGATCCTTCGGGCATTGCAAGTGTCTAGGGGCGGCTGTGAAAAATTACCATCACATGGCATGGTGACTCACTTGCTCGTTTGTCTCCCTGTACAATAAAAAAATAGCACTAACTAAAATACAAAATACAAATCTGCGAGTACCTTACCAGAATACCTTCTAACCCGGCGCGTTTGGTGACGTTTGCTGTTCCCTTGCCCATGCCTGTCGATATTTACCCCCGTAGATCAACAAAGCAATTAATTATGTTAGCTTTTATACAAATATTGAAAAGAAAACATAATAGGTATGGTATGTTCAATATTCCTTGTACAATATTTATATACCTAATCTATTCTATTCGGTGTAAAACAACATCAACGTTTATTATTTGGCCTTGCGGTTATCATTCAACTTAAATAACGTTTATATTTTTAAGTTAGTGATCTATAAAACATACTAATACGAAAAGTATTTTAACGCTAGTAGAGCCTTGCTGATTTCAGCATGAATGGGCCGGCTCGACCGGGGAAATACCTACTACCCTCTCGCAGAAAAGCGACGTAAAGTGACAGTACCTAAACAGTTGCGTTTCGTTTGGTGAGTGAGAGTGCCGGAGACCCTATCCCCTATTCCTTCTCCCTCATCCCACTCCTCATCCTATCCCCTTTCCCAACCCCAGAAGGCGGCAACGCACTTGTGACTCCTGTGGTGATGCTTGTGTCCATGGGCGGCGGTAATTGCTTACCATCAGGCGATCCGTCTGCTCGTTTGCCGCCTATTACCTACTTTAAAAAATAAAAAGTTTATGAGTTGATCGCTTGTGACATTAAGTACCAGTATGATGCACTAGCTGAGGCTGCGGTTACACCCTCGTTATTCTACTACTGGTACCACACACAACACAAAATATTATGGAGAACTCTCAGAAATGCAGGCTCCCTCGAAATGTTTCCTTCACCGTTTAGCAAGTGATAATTACAATACATTTCATATAGTCGTCAGCTTAGGCTCTCCCTGTCTTTTTAGATTTTTTACCAATATTTACCAACCTCCACAATCAACCTGACACAATTGGTTGAACACATACAAAATATTTCAAGTATTCTTAATTTGTAAACGTATAATTGTTGTTGTTTAAATAAACTACCGCAACACCGAAAACAGTGGTTTTAATTCGCATTGTCTGTTAATTAACACCTTGTAAAGCTTTTTAACAAAAGAAACATTGAGCCATCGGATTAGGCAAAATATATAATACGGATTTTCGTATTGTATTAGAACAGGAATGTTTCCCGGATAAGTATGTATATTATTCTTGGTATCTCTGTCTTCTAATACTTAATTTGATGTACTATTAAGACCACATAGCGTCCTTTGGCTTGGCATTCGTAATGGGTCGGCAAAGTTAAGTAACGATTGCTAAGGTCGTCATTTGGATGGGTGACCGCGTGTAGAATTTACATCAGAGTGCTATTGTGCTTCTGAGAGCACGCTAAGCTTTCGCAGCTCATGGCACAGGTCTGAAAATTTCGACACCAAAGTAGGCCACACAGTCACATGAAAAAGCACGAATTAATTATAAATCGTTTAATTTTTGATGTACTTACGATTCGGTAATTATTTAGGAATCGTTATTTCATTCTCTTAAATGGAAACGCATCAATTTCCAAATGTACCAGTAGGCATGTAACCAGATTGCTTCAGAACGGGTATACGCATTACCTACATGCTATTTTGTGTATGTATTTTTTATTCACTCCCACGACAAAGTATACGAACACCTTTCGCGTGACACAGCCACTTCAGGCTGACGAGGACACCGTCGTAATTTTAAGTGAGTGAGCCTGCATGGAGAGCTTCAGAGGCATGCCTGCGCTTGCCCGTTACACGAAACATTTAGTGCGAAAGGTAACAGACCGCAAAAGGTTTGCACCCATGCATTATCACAGGTAAAACAAAATGAAAATAGTCATGTTAAACGGATCTTTTCCACGATTTTCCCTAGTTCCTTTCAATCCGCAATAAAAAACATATCCTAACCTCGAACTTCATCTACAGGGCCAAGCCCAATCAATGTAACCAAAGCACCAACCACGTAGTACCATCGTAAAATCGTCTGTTCAAATATGACAACAAACTAGCCCGTTTGCTCATAAATCGGCCTTATCATTCACAATTCACACGTACTACCGGCTATAAGGTTCGGACACGTCTTCGATTCCAACTTTCCTAGTCAGCGGTAGATTGAGGGTTCTTAATTCTGCGTCGCAAACCTTCAAGTTTATGGCAACGGCCTACCCTACCCCGCTCATTGGAATTGCACTGTTTTTTTTTTTTAACTACATACAGGTGTGAAGTCTTTTACTATTTGAAGAGTTTGGGAGTTAGTACGGTACGATAAGTATTGCTCACCAACCAAGCTTAGGTTTTGGTCTTAGAAAGCTATGAATAGCGATTATTTTGGTTTAGATGCCCCTGTGGCCGCCTGAAGACTAAATATATTGTCTAACCTTAACCAAAACCGATGTAAGGTGCTTAAAATATCAGGTTTGGAGCGGTACTTATAATCTAAAAAGTATGTAAATATGTTTAAACTGATATATAAGTTGAGTAAAAACTTGGCGAAAACAGATCTGTTCAAGAAGGAACGATTTCTACAACTTACCAAAAAATCACTATCAATCCCGCGTTTCAATTCGCTGAGCTTCCCGAATCAACATATTTATTATTCTACGTAGGAGTCGGTTGTGTCGTCCACACCTGTGTGTTGTTGTTTGTTTGTAAATATTTGGTTAACAAATCGTGTTTTACGCTTGTGTGATTTTCTGTTTGTATGTTTGTGTAGTTATTTTTTGCTATCGATGTTTGTTTATGTCGTCTTTGGAAGGTTGTTTATAGAAGTTAATGAGTGCAGCGATACAGGAAGTTGTGGTTTCTTTAGATTAACGATTACTTGTGACTTCTTTTTCAATTTTCGTAACGTTTTTGTTGGTCAATTGATTTAACGGCTGGTTCTCGTATATTATGTATAGGTACGTACTAATTTACAAACATTTTTTATTGTATAGATATTACTTTTTGTATCTACGTCCTAAGTAAGTTTTCAAATCAAAGTAAATGCAATTTTGCGAAGGGCTTTACAATTTGTAATTATTACACGCATAGATTGAACTTTGTTAAATTTGGTAATGTTCGTCTATTTTTGGACAATCTAATTACTAAATCTGTACCCAATCACGTAGTACGTCTTCAACCTGAAACAAACACAAAATATGTTTCAAAATCTATCTCATTTATCGTCCAACACTATCTTTAGTGAAATCCTGTTTAAAGATGTATTTATTTTTTTATTGAAATAGTACCTACATTAGATACATATATAGCGGTTGGATGCGGGCGGCTCAAGATCGCTCTGTGTGGAGAACCTTGGAGGAGACCTATGTCTAGCAGTGGACGTCGCTAGGCTGACATGATGAGTACCTACATTATATTTTCATCAAAAATAATTCTAGTATACCAGTTGAGCTTCGGCCAACCTCTATTTACCAAATAATCTTAATATATAAAATCCTTGCGTTACTGACTGACTGACAGACACGCCACAGCCGAAACTATTGGGCGCAGGAAGCTGACATTTGGCATGTATGTTCCTTCGGGACCGTAGGGGCGCACTAAGAAGGGATTTCCCGAAATTCCCACGGGATCGGCCAAAACGGGTAAATTAAAAAAAATGCAGGCGTAGGTGCTGGCGTCCTCTATCTACAAATAAATCATGTATACCATCTACCGTTGAATCTGAATCAAATTAATGACCAGACGAGCCCGAACCTCTGTACATTATAATCACAGACTGATCTATCGACTATTGAACATCGCACCCTAAAATAACACCCCTCGTGAAATTTTGGAATATCACGTATACAGCTTTGCTTCGTTTAAGGGGAGCTAAATGCAGTTATACTTAATAGAAACAGCTGTTAATGGTTATATTGTAGTATGCATTGATTTATTATAGAAGCTGAGTTATTCGTTCATCGAATTCGGTTTAGCAGTTTAACAGTAATACTGTTTTGCAATCGTAGTGTCTGAACTTCGCTCATAATGGCTATATAGTTGGTACACACATAGTAAGTATGTATTGATTTATCGGGTAAGCTAAATATATTTTTTCAACGGAAATTGCTCAGCAGTTTAATAGTAATACTAGTACTATTTTGCAATCATGCCGTGACACGTGTCTGGGCTACCAATTTTCAGAAAAGAAAATGTAATTATAGACTAAATAAGTTTGATCATTTTGATTAAACTGATTTAATTAAACGATAATACTGTTATTATAATATAAATTCTAAAAGCGTATCAGAAACAATTACTATAACATTAGATTTAAATATTATTTGAAGTGAGGTATTTTAACGGTTTTATGTTGTAATAAAACTATAATGCTGTGCTTAATTTGGTTCTCCATCTCTGTTAGAATTCCATGTTTCCATGTTTTTGGTGAGTTTTTTCTTTTTATTTATTTAAGAGACAAGTCCCGCGACAGGGTGTATTCCTGGGTCACGGAGGACTTTACAAACATGCAACCAACGGACACAAAGGACACCCAGACTCGAAACAACAATTTATGGATCACGCAACATGTTGTCTCGTGCGGGAAACGAACACATGATACTTGACGCAGTGTCAAGTTGAGAGCTGGTCGCTTAAACTACTACGCCAGCCGTGCAATCATTCTATCATGCGATTCCAGAAAGAAAGAACACGAGTTGTTTATAGTGACGATCCTAAACCTAAGTTGTTCTGGCATCGCAGCTAAGTAGCTAAAGTGCTAAACCTCACATATCCATACCGTTACAATAGATGAATACTAACTTTAGTATTCATCTATTGTGGGCATATGTATTGGTACTTACCAATACATATGCCCATATGATCACATTACATTTGACCGGCTCAGATGCCAAAGCACTGTTCCGTATAATGCAATACGTTCGACCAATAGCTGCTTGAGCGAATTGTTGGCATTTACACAACTACTTCATAAATTACATAATGTTTGAGTGCATGAAAAGCTTTACGTAACTCTTGTGCCGATTTATGATACCCTTATCCATGATATTTCTCTCTCTCTGAAATGGAGTTTTGGTCAGATGCATTTTCCCTACTTTTGAAGTTGAATGCCTTGGAGTACACGATAAGGTGTCAGTCACCATTATTATGGAGTCCTGTGAGAGTCCTTATGACGAATTAGTACTCTATACTAACGCATATAATCTAAAGTTTTTCATAGCAGTCTTGGGTTGCGGATATTAGCCGGCAGTTGCTCTACTGAAAAGTATGTTTCTGCAGGGTCTTGTATTTATAGCGTATTATGCCAAATGTTTATGCATACAGTATAAATCGAACTCCTGTTTCCAAAGAATCAGCATTCAAGACAACGCTGGATAATAAATCAGATACTTCTATAATAATCAAAATATATTCTGTTATCGCAGTGCCTCTCTAAAGATGTATCATAATATCGAAAATTTTCTATCCGAATATGAAATTATATTTCTCCAAACTTGTTTAGATAGTTAAATTGAAACTCATATCAAATTTTACTTTGTACTGTTCCTACGGGATATATACCACGTACCTTTGTTTTGAGTAACCGATATTTCGGCACTGTTGCAAGCGCCATGTTCACGGATATACTGAAGTATTGCGGGTGGATGAAAGTTATAAACAAGTGAACCGGTCTACCCGCTTCCTTACTCGTTTATTGCGCGCACAACCACTATCACCGTTTTCACTCTCGCACTGTACTCGATCGCGACACACTGTACTCACTACGTCAGCTCGTGATTTAAGTTTTTCCGGTTTATGGGTTTTGCATAGACGTACCTCTGGATGCCAGGTATTCGACAGTTGAAACCCATCTTCTCTATTGAAGGTTTTATACTTTTTAATTTCAATAGCTTCTTTAACCATTCTAGGTATATAGTGGCGTTCTGTCGAAAGCACCTGAGGGTTATGTAACTCAATCCAATGGTTCGTACCCGAGTCTAGGAGATGTTGAGTATATATCCCGTAGGAACAGTACAAAGTAATTATAGTGACCACGAAAGTTTAAATTCCTATATCTAATTTTATTGAATAAATAATAAACTTTGCTAATCATGAGAAATAATTCGATTACTTCCATTTATATTAACATTAAATTTGTTTATTTAATAGTTTTGGAATCGTTTTTGAACATCAACAATATAAATTGCGAGCAAATTCTAGGCGATGAAGCAGATTTTCATCAAATGGCTTTTAATGCAAAACGTTGGATGCCTTTTGCCCTGTTTGTTATTCCATTAATAAGTAATAACCCTTTATGCCCTCTGTATACGTATGTCTCGATTCAATAAAAAAATATAATTTGGAAAACAATTTTAGACGCCGTTTATTATCTAATCAACACCAAAACTTGGAAGAAACCGTTCAAATATAATTTTATTTTCTATCTCCCACCGTAATACGTCAGTCGCGGTACATTTAAGTCGGCCCCATATAACTCTATGGAGAAAATACGGTGAAATTTTGGCTTTGAGTAGGGTCGATCATGTTAGGAAGATATCCCTTGTGAGGAAACGATAGGCTAGCCTTAATAATATAGAAACGCGTAGGATATAACACACCGTTCCACGCGTTTTAGTAGGTGTTAACGCTTATGATAAAAAACCGTATTCTCTGATTTGCTAACTTATGAGCATAGCGCCCACATTTGACCTCCTTAAAACATTTTCATGTTTTCGTAATCAGTACACATTTTAATATTTATGTGAAGGACCTATTCGAAATAGTATGGGTGGTATATGCAATGGCAATGGGTTTAAGTTAATTCTTATACTTTTTATTTTCTACGACGTTGCAGCATGAGTTACACCAGCAGAGATGAGACACGTCCATTAGCTTAATAAAATTTCGTTACAGTAGTTACGAAGATTTGTGCCATTGCAGAGTTCTGTATCCTGAAAGGGACTACAGCAAGCTGTAAATAATGGTGTTGAAATATGAGCTATTCTAATTATTACACCCACATATACAATAAATGATGGTGCTCATTGCACAAAGATTTGCCCTAGGTGGAAATCAAACCCTAACATCTCTAACCACGAGACCGACAGATCAGTCATATTACTTATTTTGTACATACATATTTGAATTCAGGGTCAAGTTAAGTTATTTCACAATATACAGCAAAGAACAAAGTTACACCAATAAATAAACATTAATATTAGTTTCTTATTTATTACGAGTAAAGCGCGACTCACTTCGTTTGTATCTGTTCCGTTATTTACTGTTTCTCTATAAACGATCGTATTTCACCCTCGCTCAAATATTTCTCACTCACTACAGAGAACTTAATTGCTCCACACGACGAAGTTTCTTGGCCCTGCTTTACAGACAACTTATTTCAGAACTTCGTCAGTCCCATACATATCATCCAATTTCGTTCCGCAACGTTCGACCGGCACTCATTGTTACCTACACAAAGAGACTGAAAGTCGTGTCGTATATTTTATGAGGGGACCAACTTTCTCATAATAACAGAGTAATTAAGTGTGAGTTATAAATTAATTTCCAATAAAACGGTTATTGGAATTTGAATGTTGTGTGTCCCTGTTCTTGTCTTTTGTTTTTAACTTTTTTATCCAGAATTTGAATATGGCGCCGCTTAAATTTTTCGGAACAATTTCCTGGTTCTTAAAGTATCTGCTTTGTTGATATTTTATTATAAGCCGACTTGAAATAGGAGGAGATTTTCAATTCAGTCTAGTAGGTACTAGGAATATACTTAGTATAATACTTCTATATGAGTACGTACTTTTCGAGAAAACACCGAAAACATGTAAGATATTTATATGTGTACCTACACCGATTACTCCGAGATTTGTCGTCCGATTTCTATTATTCCATTTTGCTATAACGATTTATATTATAACTGTTTATAGTCGCGAAAGTTTACAGTCAATCATAAGATGAGTTCAGCTTTTAACAGTCCACTGCTGGACTAGGCCTCTCCTTTGAAAGGAGGAATTGGCCTACTATAGGTACCTCGCTGGCCAAACGGGTTGGTATAGAGTTTGTATCAAGTTTTCCATCTCTTACAGTGCTGGTCTCTGCATAACATGCTCCCTTTGTCGGCTCTTACGACACCCATGGGATGATATGGGGTGGTGAAAATCCGTATTCTTAATCCGTCACCACACGGACGGATAATAATATAATAAGATGAGTAATCCAAACTAATCGGAAATTAATCAAAATGACATTCTGTGTTACAACCTTAAGTCAACTAAAAAAATATACAGAGCAGCCTATAAATATTGGATGAGAAGTCAAAAAGACTTAAACAAAAGTGACTAAAAAAAATATTTTTGCATCTCAGAAAGTTTGATCTTAACTAAGTTTTTCGCGAAGCGCGTTGCACTTCAACATATTGCATAGAGTTTCACTGCATTTTATACAAACTCATTTCTTACTAAAAGGTTATTGTGATATTTATTGGACGTTTTGAAAGATGTTCGATAGATAATTACTTTGAGAGCATGTTGGTTATTCCTGTATTTTGTCGCGAAATATTCTCACCGCAGTAAAACATTTCACGTCTTTTGAAATGTTTAATATGGAAGTCATTTCGCGGTTATTAAATAAAGAGACTTCGCCTGAGACTCGGTCACACTAATGGTAAAAACTGTACAAAAACCCGTTCGGCAGACACGAAGAAAGGGGATTTCATTTTGTGATATGTATAGATTATATAATCCATATCGATAACTTTCGACTCATATTAGCTGACCAACGATCATAGAAAACAGCAAAATATAGAAAAAGAAAGAAAGAAACATAATAGGGTCAGCAAGAGTATCCTACAGTCTATCTTTGGTTCACTTGGTACATTCACAGATATCCGGGGATTCCCTTTTGGGACTAGTCCCATCTTCATGCCCATTACTGAACTGCTGATTCAGTTGTGTTTGTTACCAGGTTTAGCAGCATTACAGACAGTACGTAAACACTCGGGAAGTACTGGGGAAAGTTAAACTGTCTTGTACCCCGCAACGGATTTAATCAAGATTGTATTGGAATAGTTGGAGACTCATTTATCCAGTTCTATCTAAAGCAAAGCAGGAGACAAATAACGAAGAGACACATATTTTACAAGTCTTTTACCATTTTGGAAGCATCAATCTTTCAAATTATTGACTTTGAGAAATAATGATTTTTGGAACCCCACTGTCATTTGTAGAGGCCTATCCTATATATAATATATATAGCTAACCCGCATGGATATAACTGACGAAAAAGAATTTATACGTCAGGTTAATGTATGGAGACCGTAATTAACATCAATTCTGAAAAATACCCGTTATCAAAACGAAAGAATTTACACGTGAGAAATACGAGTCACTAAATCTAAAAAACTTCTCTCAACATCTCGTGTTAGAAACTGATCTTTATCATCTCGTCTTACAACTGCCGCTTGCTATTTTGCATCGTCACCCAAGCTAATAAGCTCCACTTGTACGCAAACTCCAAATAAAAACAAATAAATTTGTTAAATTAATATTAGTACTTACAAGAAACAAATTGAATTAAATTTTTCACGGCAAAGGTAATTAAACGACACTTGATATTGACTTTTAACTACCAATGATTAGTACTAAATTGATCTAAAGCGTTCATCTGTATAAGTACCTACAATTTCAAATAAAAATCCTTTATATAATCCTGGGTTTATTCGAATCTTCTCGATATTCAAGATTCTCAAGTAAATAGGCCGTTTTACTTTAAGAGAAAGCGGTTCTAAATTGCTGAAGGAATTTTCTGAAAAGCGTCTTTAAAATTAATCTAGATTATAACTTTCTTATTATTCTAACTAAACCTTCTAGACTCATTTGGGCTCGTTCAGTAGGTAGATATATCTTGTTTGTTATTTTCCTACTTTAATTTGCGGAGCAAACATATTTGATTATTAGTTTAGTGTTATCAAAGTAAACTTTAATGATCTAGTTGAACTAAGTGTTGCTAGGCATGTGGTTTGAAAATCAAATGAATACAAGTTCAAGCCAACATAATATATTATAACAAAAACGAAAATACAATTGTCCTTGCTTTAAACAGTCTAACAGTTCCATTACCAGCCATTTTTAGTAAATATCGTACATTTTAACTTTATTTCGAAGTAATGTTTTCTTATTCGCGTCCACATAGCTTTTAGGTTTCTAACTCAGAATTTGTAAAGAGCTAGATCGAATTTTGTTCTACTAAATCTAAAATGTTGTTTCTTTAAACGCGCTAACGCTATTCTCTGGACCTATCGGCTGGTTTTGCAAATATCTTAGGTCATAGCCACATTTATTAAGAGTACTATAGGGTTACATATACTATAGGCTATGTAACATCACGCTATGATCCTTAGAAGATGATACAGCACGGGCGAGGGAGCGATGCGGCGGGCAAATAGACGAGAAAAACCACAAAGCACCGCTAGTATCAAAAGCGTTAAATTCACAAAGTTGTTACAATAATTGTACCTACCAAAAAGTCAGAGTAGGTACTTACCAAACCTTTAACCGCCTATTACAAGGAACACTTAATATAATGTGAATATCGCTTAATTGGCTGCTAAGTATCATTAATTGACCCTTACTTTTACTAGACCCTTACACGATCGAGTCCAATATGGACACTTGACTGAGAAAGTGTGTAAGGTTATCAGTATGTCAATTTATGAGGTATGAGATGGAAATAACTGTGACAACTTGTATGTGATATGAAGGTATAGATGTGATATGTAGTGCTTCTAGAACGAATCAAACTGATACTGACGGAGTCCCTACCTCTTGCGTAGTATTTTCCTCTTGGCAAAACTGTTGCGGAGTATTTTTCTTAGTAGAAGTACCTCCATTAGCCTTTCGCAGCCAACTGCCAGACAGGCTTGTCCCAATACCTGCCACAGTACATGTCCTCAGGATAACGCATCCAGTGCGGAGATCCGAGGTCCGTAGAAGTATCATCACGTCAGCCTAGAGACGTCCACTGCTGCATACAGGCCTCCCCCAAGGTTCTCCACACAGATCGATCTTGAGCCGCCCGCATACAACCGCTTCCCGCGATCTTAACCAGATCGTCGGTCTACCTTGCGGGAGGCCTAACCCTGCTGCGTCGTCCAGTACGTGGTCGTAGAATTATACTTTGTCATGATTGCCTTTAGCATCATACGCTTACCTAACGTCATCCCGATTGCCTTCATGAGTTTCGTTTTAGAGTTCGGGATCCGTTTACCTATTAGTCTAACCGGCAGGCCGATTCAGAATGTCACGAAAAGTTATCGTACGATATGTCAAATTATTGTCCTCGTCTTTTAGCCGCCTATCAGAAATATTTTGAACAAATATTCATTTAATTCGGTTTATTTATTAATTTACTTCATACTGAATGCATAAAATTGGTAGGAAATGCGATAGTTTTGACAAAAAATGAGGTAGCCCGTTTGACAATTAACGGAATCAAATGTCAAATGAGATATCGAACGATTCTGAATCGCCCCCCGGATTTGACAGAATATTTTGACGGCTGGTTGACGAAGCGGGAGTGTAAGCGTCTGCTACGTCGAAGGTCGCGGGTTCGATTCCCGCTCAAGTCAAACATTTTTGTGCATGAACATGGATGTTTGTCTTGGTCTGGGTGTTTTTATGTATAACTAGCTTTTGCCCGCGGCTTCGCTCGCGTGAATTCGGAGTTCTCTAGTTATAGTATTATTGGGCGGATACTTCTATAATTATTGTCGTTTTAACTGTTTTTGAAATATAACTGCAAAAAGTATTTACACATACAAACTACTTAGTACTAAGACTTAGTAGGTGGCTAGTACAATTTTTTACATCTGTAGGTATTACCTATTACCTACTCAAAATGTTATCCGGTATCAGTGACGTTTCGCTAGGTGGCCAAAATGGCGACTGCGATATGTCTGTCAGAACCATAAGAATTTAACAAAATACTCGATAATCCGAATTTTGCGGATATATGTTGTCGACTCAAAATCTTTACTTTTTAATGTTGTATTATTCAGGTAAGGTTTCGATATACTTACTCCTTGACGAAATTAATAATGTAAGATTTGACACTGCGATAGCAGCGCAGTCCGTCGGTTCCAATGTGAAACATTCCAAAATCCACAACTACTTACAAATAAAAAATTACGTAAAAAACATTTGCCCGTGGACTAAATTGTGAATCTAAACCATTCTCAAGTCCCCTTGAACACACACAAAAAAATTCATCAAGATCGGTCCAGTCGTTTAGGAGTTCAGTGACATACACACACACACAAGAAATATATATATTAAGATATGTATGTATTTACAAAAAAATGTATATACTTATGTATGTTTATCCATTATCTAGTGCCCATAGTACAAGCTCTGCTTAGTTTGGGACTAGATGGTGTTGTATGAATGTAGTTAGAATATTATTATTATTCCACAGAATAGTGGAACATGACCTAACAATCGTCCCAAGACAAGGGCGGCATCCGACGGATTTACATACCCACCAACGCGCAGTTGCTCTGATGTTAATGCTGAACCAAGCGGTTATCCATACAAGAAGTGACCTCTACAAATGTTGCTTTACCTTGCCACTCTATAACATAAGACAAGTCAAGTCACGGCATGACTAACGATTATGCAATGCCCTTTTGTACATAATTACCTAGATAGGTACGTATATTCAACACAAGTTGTAGCAATAGTCCTACTATAAACGTCTTGATCGCTATTGTCTGCACAAACATAACTGTCCGTCCGCCATGGTTGATTGTCGTGCGACAATAGTCCAGCTTCAACCATCTCATTTATAAGAGCATTTAGTCTTTGTTTTCATTCGTTTAGTTTGGCGATCCGTGAACTCGTTAGCCTCCTTTATCATAAAAAGAAACAAGCGAGTTAACACCATTTGTGTATGATTAAATTTCAGCCTGTATAGGTTTACAAACGAAATGTCAAGGAAACTAGAAAACGCCAGATTAAAATAAAAGGCTTTTTTAAACTGGTACTTTGAATGACTGCTTAATGTATTCTTAGAAGGCAGAATGTAGTACTTATAGTACCTACGTATTCTTAGAAGGGCCAATTCTCTCTTAACAAAAATATACACAAGCAAAACAAAATTAGTATAAAAGCTTGTGGCCTTCGAAATCTCAATACCTTAATAAACTTACTCAGTTCACTACAAAGCAAAGATAAGTAAATACTCGAAAATAACCGCTTGCAAGCACTTACCGATTGAGAAATAATCTTCACTAACTTACTCAACAAATACACTGATAAGTTCAAAACGTAGTAATTTTTCGCTATGCAGAGCGCTCGTTCGACCGACTACTGGACAGGCACTGGTCGCACCGGTTTTACTACTACCCTCATCCAGAAAGACGTAAGACACCCAACAACCAAACTAAAACAAACCTTATAACTTTAACATAGAGTAGCAATTTGCCTGGTGGTTAAATTTCTGTTGTACTGAAACCATTGCTTAAATACTATAAAGGTCTGTTTAGAGTGCAAGGTTTACGCGCACAGCCGGTTGATTGGTGCCCGTAGGCAGTTTCTCAGCGCGGTATACCATTGCTCAGATGAAGCAAAAACTTCGTATAAATAGATAGGTTGTAAGTGAAGCGTCTGGTTTTGTAAATGTGTTTACTATTATGGTATACACCGACTAGTTCTTAGTTCATTTTCTAATGGATTGTAGATGAGTTGTGTACTTATATGCTACTAGCTGTTGTCCTCATTTTCATAGAGCTTGTTGGTAAGATTTCAAACAATTATTTGACGCCTATTTAACTCTATAACATACTTTATCGTCATGTCGTCCTAGCGTCATCACAGTTTCATTCAAGATTATCACCTCGGAGCCCATGGTCCACTTACTAGTCTAAACAGATTTAAAAGAAGATTTTGCCGACGGTTTAAACTGCTATCCTGAGACTGCCTCCGTGGTCCAGTGGATAGCGTATGCGACTGCTGTTCGGAGGTCCCGGGTTCCATTCCCGGTTGGGGCAAAAGTGTTACTGGGTTTTTCCGAATTCTCAGTAGCAGCCCGGAGTCTGGTAACGGTAGGCTCGCCCCCTATTACGTGGGACCTAAAAATTCATGGCGAAATGTGGATGTAATATTTACACCTCTGCCTACCCCTTTGGGGATACAGGCGTGAGACTATAAAGGTACAAGGTACCTACGGGGCAGGCGTTAATTAACAATTTAACCTTTATAACATACTTGAAAATTCAATATTTTAACAACAAGCCATCCGATATATAAGCGCATAATATTACAAAGAATTCAAGTATTACCATGTTACACAACTTTATTTCTAAGTAAACAAATACTTTGATACAGTAACATTAATCTTTCGAAGCTACATATCAGCCGTTCGTTAGGTGATGCCTCTATACAATGATTTTGTGCATTTTGTAAACATCGCTTGTTGTCTGACAGAGCTACGGTACGGATAGAGCTTCTACTTTAGAGAATATGATTCCTTTAGAATCCTTGTCCAATAATTCTTGTATTAAGCTAACCGGTACCTTACTGTACCTAGTGAACCAATCTGAGTTTGTAAGTACCTGCCATATTTGAACAAGCTTACTAAACGTAGTATTTTGTTGAGTTTTTTTACACTCTGAAATTAAACTACACTTTACGGATTTTATCGCAAAATATTGGTTTTACTGAGATTACATTTAAACCGAATGATGTAGAAACTAAGTAGGTACATTACTTATTATGATATAGTTAAATACGAGGTGTCGGCTGCTTTACTGGATCTATGGTCTAGTAAGACTGAGGCATAGAGCAAAGATATGTATTTACTTAGAGGCGCATTTCTTATGAGCGCTCTGTAGACAAACTTTCTGTGACCTAAATTGCCGCTTGGCGGCGTGGCTGTCACGCTGTGACAGCTGTCTCTATGAGTGCACTCTTGCACTCTCTAGACGAACGTTCCTCCTGTGTGGCTTAACTACAAGAGCAAGAGAGACGGAGAACGACGCCAGCGCCGCCAACGGCGCCAACTACGTACTACACTAACGACAGTCGCCAACTCGCCACTTGGAATCGGCACACGAAATCCTTAAGAAATGCGCTTCTATGTAAATCTGTATTCATTGACTGAGGTGACTAACCAAACCATTAACGTACCTTTGTCTTCCATTAATTATTTGCAAAGATAATTCCTCCACATGAATACAATGAATTCATTTAATGAATGAGGATTGCTTCATAGTAGATAGCTACATATTACCTAAATTATCTATTTTATGTTCAAGTAGGTACCTACTTATCTGTAAAAGTCGCGCCCATAGCTGAAAAGGTGAAAGGGAGTCGATTGGACTGGTATGGACATGTTATGCGGAGAGATGAGATGTATGTAGGTAAAAAAGTGATGGATATGCATGTAGAAGGACGAAAAAGGAGAGGACGGCCAAGGAAAAGATGGATGGACTGTGTGAGGATGGATATGAAAGAAAAAGGGGTAAACGATCGGATGACTGATGACAGAGAAGTATGGAAGCGAAGGACATACTGCGCCGACCCCAAATAAATTGGGACCAGGGCAAGACAATTTTGACTTATCTGTAAATTCTTCCAGTCTTCTCTAGCAACCCATGAACTTTACTTTCGCTAGTTGTATAAAATACGTAATACTATATCTCCTACTTATGTTTAGGGTATTAACAGAATATTCTCCCATTGTTTTGTCGGGCTTATGTCAGTCGTAATCTTTATTTTGCCATTCAATTATATCTCTAAACTGCCAACTTCTAAATACTATCTCCTAATGAAATTAAATTATTTTGACTGGTGGGCGTATTCAAAATTAATCCTTACTTTATCCACCACCCTATAATAGCCGTCTCTAGTATTAGTTGTACGCAAAACAATTCCATAGTATGTATAACTAATCAGATTTCCAATACCACACTTTGGAAGATTCCACTTAGAATATCAATTTAGAATATCCATTAACTTAGAAATGCAACACTTAAATTAAACGAATTAAAAGGAACTTAAATTATTTTGCTCCTAATTAACTTTATAAAATACTATATGAACGCGGTTACACCCGCGTTATTTAAGGCTACTGCTCTGCTCCCGTGGTTCTTAGCGTAATCTTATATAGTCTATAGCCTTCCTCGGTATACCTATGTATGGGCTTTCTAAACCTGAAAGAAGTTTTGAAATCGGACCAGTAGTTCCTCAGATTAGCGCGATCAAGCAAACAAACTCTTTAGCTTTATACAATACTAGAGGACGCCAGCAGCTACGCCTGCATTTTTTTAAATTTACCCGTTTTGGCCGATCCCGTGGGAATTTCGGGAAATCCCTTCTTAGTGCACCCCTACGGTCCCCAAGGAACATACATGCCAAATTTCAGCTTCCTGCGCCCAATAGTTTCGGTTGTATCGTGTCTGTCAGTCAGTCAGTAACGCAAGGATTTTATATATTAAGATTAGTATTAGATTAGATTTACGACAATTATTTAATCCTACCAATACTACAATAGGTATTTGTAAACGCGAAAGTAGGATGCATGAATGAATGTTTGTAAGGCTTTCAATCAAAAACTACTGAATTGATTTTGATGAAATTTAGCAGTATCATAGCTTACAAAAATGCCCTTATATATTATATACCTTTACTAGAGGTCGCCAGCAGCTACGCCTGCATTTTTTTTTAATTTACCCGTTTTGGCTGATCCCGTGGGAATTTCGGGAAATCCCTTCTTAGTGCACCCCTACGGTACCCAAGGAACATCCATGCCAAATTTCAGCTTCCTGCGCCCAATAGTTTCGGCTGTAGCGTGTCTGTCAGTCAGTCAGTCAGTCTGTCAGTAACGCAAGGATTTTATATATTAAGATGTCACAAGCGAGTAGCATTCTATCAGAATGCAAGTACTATTCAATTGAGGTGGATTATTTTAACGTCAATACCGCTATTATCAGTTGACCTGAATTAAATACTATGTGCGGACTAAAGTGACTATAAAATTGTATGTTGTAACATTAAAACTGAGTATTAATTAATACCTATATTAATAGTCCGAAAAGACTCTGAAAAGTCATTTGTGCACGCGTGGATTCGAACCTGCCACTCTCTGCATAGCAGTCTGTTGGTACTCTGTGGCTTCTCACTCACTCAGTCTCTCCGCGACCACGCATGGTGCAAGACGAGAGAAACGTCGGAAACAAATAGGTATTTATACTAAAATAAGTTAATTGTACCCGATTAAGACCCGCAAATTTATTTTGTATGATGTATACAGATCGCGAAAGTTTAAAATCGATAATTATACAATCCTCAGATTATCGCGTTCAACAACACCTCTTCAGCTTTAAAATATTAATATAGATACAATAGAATTGCAATAACCGACAGTCGATCACAATCGTTGTTTATTTTATACAAAGCATCACAAAAACTTCCGCGAACTATTTTAACTAACTTAGCATATTGTCTCCATTTCCACTCTTATCTGAATAAGACGTGCCACTTACTTAGTTCATCGGCCTACTTACAACTTCCTTATGTAAAACAAGATAAGTCACCTTAATGCAATTTAAAGGAAACCCTTTGAAGTACAGGCATTCACACGTTTGGTTCCTTGCTACCTATATCAACAATCTATGTATTGCCTTACTAAATTTACATTAAACCTGTATATACCTATGTATAAAATTCTTTCCTTACTGAATGACTGACACACAAGCTACAACCAAAAATATTAGGCGCAGGAAGCCGAAATTTGACATGTATGTTCCTTGGGGGCCGTAAGGGTGCACTAAGAAGGGATTCCGCGAAATTCCCACGGGATCGCGCAGAAACAGTTAAATTGGCGGGCAGCTACGCCAGGCATACTTTAGTATGAATATATATGACTGAACACGAGTGTAGCATCGAATTACTTGTGAGGAGTATCATTCATAAGACAACAATTGACACATAGCCCACTTTAATATCGCTGTTGAAAGCTGATATTCTGTGAAATGTGCCCAGACTAGAAAGCGGATCGCGGGCTTCATGGCGAAGTTCTGACGACCAGCAGCGGCGGACGCCAGCGGCAGTGATTTTCATGTCGTACATGTCGCGCTCTGCTCTGCCGCAGCCGATGAGATGTCAGAGAAGAACGCGCCATGGACATCATAACCACTGCCTCCGCCGCCCGCCGCAGCTGGTCGTGAACGGGCCGTTGGATGCGACCCGCGTGTCTAGATTAAAATGAAACTACTGCACTTGATGAACTTATTTAATATTGTACACTCTGCAATACTCAATAATACAGCGACACTCGGACACAGTATACTTTATTCGACTACTCGGTAACGAGCTCACCAGCAGACTACTTCATATTCCAATCCCCACCTCTCGTCTAACCGTCAATCTCCCCACCACCACCGAACGAATGACTGGATAATTTGAACGAATGACTTGTGGGTCAATTGAGTAACTATTAAATAACTTATTTCTAAACAAAATATAATCAATAAATTAACATAAATATAATTGAATGTATAATAACGGTAATTACATTATCCTTAAAACTAGGTACAGCAGTAGGATCATAATAATTGATCTAATAAATCGTCAATTACGTTATCAGCTTAGATGAAATCACAACTAGATGTTTGTGAAGTCCGCCACAATACAGGATTTTTCCCCAACTATTGCAATTAAAAGGTTGACATGCTTTTCTTATTGCAATAGTTCGAGTGGTCAATCTGAGGGTTCGTGCTAATTTCCTCATTATTTCCAATAGTACCTATACAATGGAGTTCCACCGAGTAACGCCTGATATAAGCAACTTTTTATACATTACTTAGTAATTGTTTGTAAAACCACGAGTCCTTTATTTTATCACAATGAGGTTTTCGTTGAATAGAAGCAGTTATTACAAATTCCATCTTAAAAGCCACAAAACAAAGATACCCATTCAGTCAGTAAGTCATAACACTCATAACTATTAACTAACATCTTGATAAACTAACAGTAGGTACTTTGTCAGTGACATTTCAAAGTAGTATCAGTTGATATCTACTACTGACCTTGTACTTCACTTGACTTTTCAATTTGCAGCGATAAGCCGACGTGTAGTTACGTATGAAACAACATATCAATTGTTTTATATTTAGATTACGTTGTATCGCCATATTCGCCATGCCTGTTTATCCGTTCCTAACAAAACTGTTTATCCGTGAAGTGATAATTGTACCTCTTGTAACTACCGCACGGAATCCCTGGATGATAAATTTTATTAAAAAATCTTTGAATTGATCTAGTGTAGTATATATTACCTACTAGGTACTATGTAGTACATAAGATAGACAACATAACCGAGTTTCGATACAGAAAATAAAACATTTATTTACCTTATTCTCGTCGTAGGTCTCGATCTAAATCGCGCGATCTAAGATTACGTCACTTTAATAATAATAATCATTTATTTTCAGGTAACAAGAACCCATAGATATATACCTTATAGACTAACATACATAAAATATCATTATAAAATATTATAACAAAACAAACAGGTGTTGTTTACGGCTTCATGTTACGCTGAGTGGTATTGCGTAACCTCCCATGAAAACGCCGATACACGACACCCTTCGGCCAAAACTCTTCCTTGAGGAAAGTCTCGAGATGTTAAGTCGGCACCCGCACCACGTACGACTTAAAGTTGGTGTTATGCCGTGACTCCAATCTCTCGACTCTCAACGTTCATTTGGTCTTCAGGCGCAGGTATTCTACGACCTCCTCGTCCTTTGTGGAGTGATGCAGCTGAGAGACGTACAACTGCGTGGTTGGTACGGCGGGACGCAGCAGCATGTTCGGTCCCACTAACCCGGTACCACAAAGGTTACGATATGTTGGTTTCTTCTTCTTCTTCTCCACCTTTATGAAACCATCCTCGTCGCATGTCTTCGGTTTTGGGGCACGTAGCTCCACAACCTCGTTATGAGAGGCTTCACAAGGCTTCTGTTTACCCCCTTTTTCATCCGGCCGATTCTGCTGCGTTTTGCTTTTGGCAGCAACATTGGCATAAGCGCGCTTAGTCGTCGATGCATCAAAACTCGTCAAAACCTTGACCGTTGTCGATGACCCGAGTTCAGCAACATTACGCGTCCAAGCGCTTGCATTACCGGCGATAGGCGACGCAAGCAAATTCGCTGACTCAAAACTGCTGATGGATGCGTTTTGAGCCCCGCGTCGTATGTTAACGTTCGACGCGACTGGCGACCTACTTGTAGAAATAGCGTTACGTAATAATACTACTTCTGCACGTAGGTCACTTATGGTGCTGTCCGACTTCTCTAACTTGGACTGCACCTCGGCCAGGCTGGATTTCAGGGATGTGATATCATATCTTCAGCAACCTAGTTACATCGACGTGGTCGAATGTGACGGGCGGCAGCTTGTGCAGATCCTTCGCCACGAACGTAGGCACGTCGTCAGGGTCGGTCACCTTCTATAACGAGATGATATCCTGGATACTCTTCTCGGTGCCATCCCTTCGCCGGGACAGCATCTCGTCTAACTTAAAATCGCCGTCCACTAGTTTACTGGTTTCTATTATACATACTGTAAGCTGCAGGATGTTATATAGATTCAAAATATAGCATGTTTTAGATTAATCTGCTATCTCGTCTCCGCAAAACTTATACAATAATCTTTTGATCTGCCTTAAAACATAATACTTAATTAAATAAACTAATTTTCTTGTATTCATTGAACCATTTTAATTTTACCTGCCGTTTCTTTCATAGCTTAGAAGACATATATCTAAGACTATCAAACAAACAAATCTTAATATATAAAATCCTTGCGTTACTGACTGACTGACAGACACGCTACAGCCGAAACTATAGGGCGCAGGAAGCTGAAATTTGGCATGTATGTTCCTTGGGGACCGTATGGGTGCACTAAGAAGGGATTTCCCGAAATTCCCACGGGATCGGCCAAAACGGGTAAATTTAAAAAAATGCAGGCGTAGCTGCTGGCGGCCTCTAGTATTTAAATAAAAATACGTGATCAGTTTTATAGTTGTGTATTGAGAAATATACAAAGTGCTTAGTAACCAATATCTAAAAGAAACGCGGCAATTAAAACGTAGTATCTCATTAATCTGTCTACGCAATCAAATATTATATTTATATAATAAGCTTTCGTTGTTACGGAGCTAAAAACATATTCCCAAAGGTTGTTTAGTTACCAAGGGAAATTACAGAACTCTACACGGCCGAAACCAAGCTACAAAATTTGTGGCTTTTAATATTTACTACTGTATAGTAGTAGTACTAGTACTATATACCAAATATTTGTTGGTTATAATCAAATCATAGATGTAAATTCCTTTGTCTTGACTGACAAATTTTCTAGCAGAGCCTAAGCTTGCTAGAAACTTAAAAAATGGATTCCTTTTATCACATAGGCAGTCACTAAGGAAGGATTTTTTTATTTTCCGCTCCCTATGGGTTTAAAACTTGTTTAGAAACCGCTCGTTTTGAAGCACTATAAAATTGCAGCCTAGAATAAAATATGATTTTTTACACTAAACAATATAAGAAAACTTTAATTAAAGTAGCCTTGCTATTTTTTATCAGTACGACGCCTATTTCTTTGCAAGTAATAACTACAGGAAATTTTCTACCAAGCTTTTAAAAGTTTGTAGCCTTTGGACGGATTAATAGAGCAACACTGAATATTGTACGAGATGGCGAAGTTGTCAGGCAGTAAAAGCCGGCCAAAGAATATTTGAGGTAGCACCGAATTAATCTTCATTCCAAATTGCGGTCAACCTTGTGTGTGACATATGAAAAGACCAACATCAATTTAGTCCAGGAAAAATTGTCGCAGGATTTAATATATACATATGTAGCGATGTACAGAGCTGTTTCGTTCGAGCCAAATAATTGTCAGGTATGAAACATACGTAGCTTCAATGTGTTTACAAATTGTCTTAATAACCGAGAATTTTTCAAGAGCCAATATTTGCCGAATTAAAACATTCTTTGCTCCACTCGAAACAAAGTTAAAATTTAATTTAAAGTGGTCAGTTGAGAGTCAGTTGAAACAATTTACGGAATTTCATTGAGCACGGAGAACTTTGCTGGGAAATAAACATGTATACATCACGGACAAATTACTTGTGGAAATAGCAGCTGAATCCTCTATTATTCATCTCTATTGCAAGCAATGAAGGCTTTTAATAAGGCCTGGACGAGAATGAAATTAAGAGGCTGTTAAACTTTTATTGCAAAACGTATATTAAAGTGCAAATAAAAATATTTAAGACTGCACAAAGCGTGTCTTAGAATTGCGTTGTTCTTCGGCCACCCTAGGGCATACCTTATAGTCATGTATACTGTAAGACAATAGGCTATTTGTTATTTGATCAGTAACAGGCAGTGGAAGTGGCGCAGCGTCACGTACGCTTCTCAGGGGGGGTTAAACTATAGTCAAGGCTCGTTTCTGGGGACTGAATCTTGGTGAGGTCACGCATGCCAGACCGCACTGTAAGAGATCTGCTTTACAATTAATTTCAATTTTATGTGGATTATCTGAGAGAGACCTTCGTATTGTATCCTTTTCTTTACAGTCTTTCACAGTCCATTGCTGGACTTAAGTCCTCCTAAGTTGCTTTACAATACGCATTCAGTTCATGTTGTATGATCTTGTTCTAAACCTTTGGGTACTTACTGTCCCCGTTTCCAAAAGGCAAAATCTTACGATTACGAACGTTTTCTTGTCTTTTATTACAACGTCTAAAACATCTTTGAATCTTGTGAACTGAATATATTTCCAATCGAACTTTCATCGCAAGCTTTTTAATAGCAATCGTCTTTAGCGTTCGGATGCTCTAGTTCTTCCTTTTTATTTTTATGATTACTCACCATTATTCGCCGTAGTTTCTTTATATTTGCGTTCTCCACCGTTATTACTGCAGCTATTCATAATTAAGTCGGTGAACTTTTGCGTTTTTTTTTGTTTTGTTTATTTATTTTATTTGTGAAAATAATGCGACTGATGTACCTCCTACCTAAAATAGGAAAATATAAGCCTTGTGTCCCTCCGCAAAGCGAAGGATGACTAAAAGTAGTTGCACCCAGAGCAATAAATCATTGTGCGGGGAGCACAAACTTGACGTTTGTCACAAATGTATAACTAGATAGATTTTTACCAAAATTTTTGTTTTATTACTTTATTTCATTCGTTATTTCTAATATTTGAAAATTATTTATCACATTTACTTTAAAATAATACTTTAAAAAAATCTTTAAAATGTTACCATTGTTAATTTGCCATAAAACCTACGATCTCATTAATGAGGCAGATTTTTTAATAAATATGCCGTTTTGATTTATGTAAATTTATTAATTAAGAAGAAGAATATAATAAATTTATAATAAAAAAATATGCATGTTTAATTCAAATAAAACCCATTGTCCCCTTTATTAAATACCGTAGTCGAAAGTACGAAGGTTAGTACTGCCGTCCTTACGAAAAATGCAATAACTCGAGTTTTTGCATCGAACTGAGTTAAGTACATATTCGGAATCAGCAGAACAAGATCTATATATTCTTTTAAGACACTTTTTACGTATCTATGACGCAGCCGGTTTTAATACTAAGCCTAACTGCAATATCTAGGTCAATGCTTTATGATTTACATATCATGACTGAAATAACTATAGATAGGAATAACTTTCTCACGCTAGTAAGATATTTTACTAACTATATCTGCAATAAGTATAGTATACTATATTTATAATTAGCATAGTTCGTAATTTGTGATATTCATTTACAAGTTATAAGTGCAATATGTTTGAGTTATTGCAGATATGATACGGATCCTTATTAATGGTATTAAATAATGTACCAATTATTTCTGCAATAAGTAGAGTTACTGCATTTATAATTACCATATTCCATTACTTGTGATTCTCATTTACTAGTTATAAGTACAATAAGCTTGAGTTATTGCAGTTTTCATAAGGGACCTTATTAATAATTATGGGAAGGATACTAAAATTGATTTAGTAAGTAGATATATATTGCATTTATTTCTAGGAAGATTAAATGAATACAGTTTACCTACGCGATATCGTTTGCAATAAATTCACAATTTATTGCGATTATAACAAGCACTAGGGAGGTAAGGGGGTACGAGGGAAGTAAAATATTTCGTGCAAAAAATAAAACAGATTAGACTGATATTAGATTGGCACAAAATAAATAAACTGTTTTCCATTTTGGCGTGGAGTTTGAGTTGCATCTATTAGTTATATTAAATACAGTGCTGTTTTTAGTTATATCATATCTAGTGTGTATTGCGAATTTCTTAATGGACAAAAACATCGAAAAAACAGTTTGTCTTAAAATTTGCATTACCAATGGAATTTCGTGTTCAGAGTCAATGAAAATGTTACAGAAGGCTTACGGTGAATCGACTTTATCAAAAACTCGTGCTTATGAGTGGTACAAACCGTTCAAAAGCGGTCGAGATATGGAAGATTTGCCTCGCTCTGGTAGGCCATCAACGCCTGCAACTGAAATTAACATGGCAAAAGTGAAGGAAGCAGTGACTGAAAATCCTCATTCAACTTTGAGGGAGATAGCAGAATTTTCTGTATCTCACGAGTCGATCCGTATCATTTTAATTAATCATTTGGGTATGAAACATACTGCCGCTCGGTTAGTCCCAAAAGATCTGAATTTTCTCCAAAAACTCAATTGCATGCGTGTCGCTGAGGACCTGCTAGAACGAGTCAATTCTCACCTAACATTAATGAAATGCATTGTTACTAGTGACGAGACGTAGGTTTACGAGTTTTACATGCAAACTAGTCAACAAACTTCGGAGTGGCGCCTTCCAACTGAACCGAAACCGGAAAAACCACGCCAAAGTCTTTTCTTTGACTATCGCGGTGTTGTGCACTTAAAATTTTTGTCGAAGGTCAAACGGTAAATAAGGAATATTATTTGAGCGTTATGCGGCGTTTAAGAGAGAAAATTCGAAGAGTAAGGCCGTTTTTGTGGAAAAAAAATCTTAGATTTTGCACCACGATAATGCGCCTTTGCACAAGGCCATCATTCTGAACGAATTTTTGGCCAAACACTCAACAAATACCATTGAACATCTACCAAATTCACCGGATATGGCCCCAGCTGAATTCTTGCTTTTTCATAAACTCAAACTACCACTTCGTGGCACCCGTGTTCAATTGGTAGAAGACATAAAGGAGAATTCGCGGCGAGAACTGAACTCAATTCCGGAAACAGCGTTTCAAAAAGTTTTGATGATTGGATTATTCGTTGGCGTAAGAGTATCGTTTCTGAAGGTCCCATACTTAGAAGGTGATAAAATAAATTTGGATGAATAACAAACAGTTTGTGTATTATTGATCTTAATCGCGGTGCTTTCTTGACAGAGAATTAGTAATCGTTGAACTTTAAATACTGGATAATAGACCAGAATTAATAAGTAAGATAGCGAAGTGATTCCTATTGTAATAGTAGTTTTTTAGTTTGAAATAAAAAAAATATTCATAAAATTATAACCGATTTCACATTATTTTAAAAACACGCCGATATTATGAGTAGAATTGGCTTTACCGAAAACAGTTTCATACTAAATCAGTTAGAGGAAAAATAATGTTTTGCAAACTTCTGTTTATTAATAGGTATTTGACATAAAAGTGTAACATCTCCGTTTTTCTAATAGTAATAAGTTAAAACTTTGTCGTTTGAAATTGGTCTCTTACTAATGAAAACCGCAATAAATAAGAAACTTAATGCACATTTGTTTAGGAAGCAGTTAAATAAAAAATAAGAATTGCTACTCAAAAATGTATCATGTTGGTTTCCTAATCATTAGTGCAATAACTAGGTTACTTATTGTGGTTATGACTAGTAAACATTATTTCTACATAGTAATAATACTTAACATTATTTTATTTATTGGTTTTTATACCGGGAATAAATGCGGGGCCAAACATAACGTATCACATAATATTCTGTACATTGTTATACATCATGTAGTAAAAGTTTCAATCTGATACCTTGCATAGTGATGGAGATACAAACAAAACAAAAATAAAATCTTTAACCGCGTTTTTCTCAAAATCAGGTTTGACCTAGTTATTGCACTTTTCGTAAGGACGGCAGAGTAATAAGTGTCAAAAAATAAGGTTAGTGATCTAGGGTTAAAATTGTTTGTTAGTACTCTACAACAGAGTTTCTCAAAACATATTTTCGTTTACTGCCCTCTTAAGAATCAGTTGTTTTCTTTTTCCTCGAAATTAGTTTGATTTCAATATGCATACTATGTCCTATGAGCCTTATTTTTGTCTAATTCCACTTCATAACCCCTCTTCCTTTCCAATTTTCTTCTACTCTATCTACATAATTATTATAAAATAAAGTACTCTTTGTCCTGTTTGTCTGTTTAAACTATGTTTTTGAACGGTTTTTGCCAATAGATAGTGATTCTTAAGGATGCTTTAGGTGTATAATTCACGCGGCACGGAGTATAATAATAGATAGGTATAAAGAACAATCCAAGACTGAAACCACCAAACAAACCCGTCTAGATTATCAATATTAACTTTGGAACGTATGTCAATTATTCCCCTACTTAGCTGTTTATACATATACCATATATCTGCCTTATCCCTGGAGAGTCAAGCGCGGTATTACTACCGGACTGAGTACAAACTCTGTAATAAACATTATATATGCGTGGTTTCAATAAACACTGCCTTGTCGATTCCCGTTAGGACCAGCTGGGGAGTTGAGATAGCTATCTACCGTATGTATTGGTTAATACTGGCTTGCCAATGGAATAAGGCTATATGCTGAATTAAATGTGGATAGTTTAAGCTTTATTGAAATTGACTAGTTTGTCGTAATGCTGTTTTCGGTTATGAAAAGTAGCGTATATTTTTTGACGGAAATGTTCTGTGTCGATTATTAGCTTAATGGAAATCAAGTTGTTTTTTAATTTTTTAAGTGGACACTTACAAATAAAACAAAGTGCGTCAGTGCATTTTTTGTGAATAAAGAAATAGGTTCGTCTGAAAAGTTTATATTTACCTTTCTTGAATAATATAACACGCTATAATGACGAGAAGCCATTACTCTGGTTCTCTAACCATGTAATTTTGGGAAAATCGACAATAACCTTACTTTAATCTTGTCAATATAAAGCGCGTACTTCCTCGTAGAAAAACATCTTCAGATGCGACCACTTAAGACACTGTTGCCTACAAGAAACTACGATATACTTGACCAGGTCAATCATAAAAGCGCTGTACCCAACATACCAAAGGCATAAACTAAAGGCATACATACATAATATATTATATAATGCTTCTATGATATTTGTATTCAAGAGCAACTGTACTGTACTCGAATGTTCTAGGTAACAAAAAGCTGGTTCTATATTCAAATATTCAATATTCGTACAGCTCGCCTTACTTAGTGTAATAAGAAATATTAGTGGATATACGTTTATTGAAGTATGGATTATATTTAGTTACTAGCTGACCCGGCCAACGTTGTTTTGCAAATTTTTTTTTTTTTTTGAAAAATAGATGTTGGCCGATTCTCATAGATACCGGATAAGCACAAAAAATTTCATCAAAATCGGTCAAGCCGTTTCGGAGGAGTATGGGAACGAAAACTGTGACACGAGAATTTTATATATTAGATTTAAGATTACCTACACGGTGTCGTAGATTAAGCAGTCGCCTTGGTAACAAAACCCTGAGATGATTTTCTGAGTTTGATCTCTAACAGGATAAAATTTCTGCTTTCACAAATAATGATATAAAGTAAATTCAAATCGAACTACTTATTTCCAATGTAAATGTGTGAAGAAATATGGTTTCACTAGGTAATAATAATATGGAAACAAGAACAATTAACTTGCTTCTGACTTTGACAACTAGATTATCGATATTCCTACAAAACCTAGATCAAGAAAACACGGCCTAATCATATATTGCGAGTGTACCTACGTAAAATCAAGAGCTACAGTCCAACTCTCCGCCAATACTTAACTCACGTTTGGGGCACTGCCTCTACCTTTTTAACCGATTAAAAAAGGGGTAGATTCTCAATTCGCTTAGATTTTTTCTAGGACTGTTACCGCAAAACCACACATTTAATAATCGTTTTTTTTTTGTTTAGCGGAACATACTTTCCGTTTGGTCACATTCAAGTCTGGGACAAGAACTTAAGGCGGATTTTTGAATTATTTACTTGATATGAACTAGAAAATACCAACACCCAAAGGCCAGACAACAATTCCCCGCATCCAACCACAAGCTATCAAAATTCTGTTCCATTTAACATCTTAATAGGTTTTGTATACCGATTCTCCAGTGTCTGTTAGCTGTCAGTTTGTTGGTCATCCATCATCCCGCCGTTATTCCCATCTATTCTGTTTCACGGTTATGGCCTTACCTGGGTCATTTCCCGCTCCACAATGTAATGCGGACCGAAATTGTGGAATAGCCATGATCAATTCTCTTTAACGTTGAATTTCTGAGTAATTTGTTTGTTTTTATCTAGGTATCCGTACCTATATAACTGTGATCACTTGTCCTGGCTGATATGTCATTGCAGAACCTTATGAAGTAGTAGTATAAGTGTAGAAAAATGATGAGGACAAATGTATGGTTTTATAATATGCCAGCCATAATAGAACCTCCTGTCCGTGTGGTGACGGACTAAGAATGCGAAATGTCACCACCCCATATCATCCCATGGGTGTCGTAAGAGCCGACAGAGGGAGCATATTATGCAGAGAGCAGCACCGTAAGAGAAGAAAAACTTGATACAAACCCTATACCAACCCGTTTGGCCAGCATGGTATTGCTATTCCTCCTTTTAAAGGAGAGGCCTAGTCCAGCAGTAGACTGTTAAAGGCTGATGATGATGATGATGATGATGAATAGAACCTCCTAAAAGTTAGAAGCCAGCACTGTGAAAATACGGAAAATTTATGTAATAGGTTATTACAGACATTTAAAATAAAATCATTTGCACCTGAATACTGTTTACAGATATTAAGTGTGAGGCTCCATTTCTTACTATTGCTTGCACAACCTACTGATTTAAGGTTGTTATCTATATATTTTTGATCTCTTAGATATTTTATCAGCTTGTTGCGTTATACCGATGGCTTTTGTAGACTTTGATTAGGCCATGTCGGAGGCCTTCGGGCGGTCTGAAAACTCCGATACGTTCTCTAACCAGCAGGCCGATTCAGAATGTCACGACAAGTAATCGTACGATAGGTCAAATTATTATCCTCGTCTTTTAGCCGCCTATCAGAGATATTTAGAACAAATATTAATTGAATTCGGTTTATTTATTAATTTACTTCATACTGAATGCATAAAATTGATAGGAAATACGATAGTTTAGACAAAAAATGAGGTAGCCCGTTTGATAATTAACGGAATCGAATGTTAAATGAGATATCAACGATTCTGAATCGCCCCCCTGATTGGAGACATCCTAAAAACAGGAAAGGTTAGAAGTACCCTAAACAGAAGATCATGCATGAGGAATTTGATGAGAGGGAATGAAGCAAGAGAGATATGTCACGATCGTTGCACATGCCATTCCCTAGTCTCTGCCTACCCCTCCGGGAAGCAGGCGTGAGTCTATGTATGTATGATTGTATTCTTTGAGTCTAATCCGTCGCTCACTAGAACTACGGTGTTACCTGTGTTTGTCACGTTTGATAACAATGATCATAGAAGACACCGAGTTTTCAACTCGTGAAGTCTCGGAAAAAGTTAAAACTGTTATGAAAACCGCAAAAAAGTTAATCAGAAGTATATTGGAGTTGAAAAATACTTTTATAGTAGGTATTTCAAATAAGCAACATTTTAGCAGACTAGCCATGTGTCTGCTAATGTGTGTGAGTTAACAAAAACAACAATAGTCCAGAAAACAGCTACTATACAAAGATATAATTTACTTACAAACATAAATAATACATTGTCTGACAGGCAACACTTCATCCGATCCTCGATGTTATCCCAAACCCCACACTCAGCAACGCAATTGCTTTCTACATTCTTGGACCCACATATGTGTAAACTATCAATATCTATAAGTTATTATTTCTCAAACACTATAGGAATATTGACTAATGTTGTTGTTTCTTTACATAAATATGGACTGAGGAACCCGTTTATAGAACTCACTTATTTTCTTAAAATGTGTGTTTTTTCTGCTTGTTGCCAAATTTTGTGTTTAAGTGGCTGGACTTCAATGGGTCCCTACATGGTTTTAAAATACAATTTGATTCGGTGGTACTGCAGTCTGCGTGTCATCAAATTTGGATGACAGGCAAGACGACTTCTGACGGGTCAACTAGTAAACTATTTGAGCGACAACTATCTACACAGACTCGAAGTAGTCGCCGTTACCGAAAACGGTATGGATATCATTTGAGCTGGGATGACAGTTTCATTCAATGAAATATTATACTCAAGCTTTTGCCCAAAGCTTCGATCGCGTGGGTAATAGTAGGATAAAATCACAAAAAGTATCCCATGTGCGATTCTAATCGAGAAGGTTGGTGTATTGTTGCATCATTTCATCGATATTTGTTTTGTAGTATCGCGTAGAAGAAGAAATATTTCCATTCATCCTCCTAGTATTATACTCACAGTGCTTTATAAAAGTGTGTTTAAAAACTTATGAAAAACTTAAAGTTGAATAAGACGAATAGCTTCTCACTTGACCTTTATTAATTGATATTTTGAATTTTTACTTGCTTCTACGAATATCTTCACAGAGAACTCAATAATTGACTTTAATTTATTCGACATTTGTAAATGTTTAATAGCCGTTATCTTACAATATAAAATCAACAGGGAAAAATGTGGACGAAATCTAAGTGACATTGACTTGAGCAAATATGATTCATTGTGATTATAATTATTTTCTTTATGTGTTTTTTATCGACATCGTTTGACAATTTTCGATGTCGTTTATCCAGAAATCATATGTTATGGTTTGGTCTCCATCCAATATGGCTAAGGTATATAGCTCATGTCAGACTCAAAATGTGGTATATACCTCATCGACTCAAAAAGGCCTTGGGGCTTCTGATACGAGAGAACGCCACTTAGCCCGATATTTGGCCACTTATCTTATCACTTAGTAAACCTCCGATCACTAGCTTGAAGCTTTACTAAATTTTGACTCCCAAATCGTCTCACAACAAGTAATAACTTCCAACTTTCCAACAGTGTATGTGCTTGTCTGGGTATTTTCGTAAAGCGGCGACTAATTGTGATGGCACGAAAATGTATGGGCGTTCAGTTGAATAAATTCGCACCAAGATGCTGTAGATTTCTATTCTTTTAGCAGTAAAGTTGACAAACACGCAGTTTGGTATGGAAACTTGGCTGGGTTTTCACAGAGTAGTTTTTTTTCTATTATGTTCTTTTCACTTCGGGTGAGTGTGTGGTGGTGTCTGGGTATATGTAGGTTAGAATTCTTCTCTTATCCTGAGACAAGTGCTGCCCATTAAAAGTGCTCTGATGTAATTGCCGCAACAAGCGGTCACCCATAAAAAAAATACCTGTGCCAAAGTTGCTTTACTTTGACAATCTATTATGAGTGGCAGGTCAAGATACGAGATACTATGACTAGTGCCGTACTAAACTAAAGCAGCTTCCGGCAAATGCAGATTAAAAAAGAACCACTAAAAACTCACAAAATATTTCAATTGAATGCGAGGTTTGTATAAAATATTTTAATTATTTAAAAATTACTGGTTCATCGAAGTATTTTAACATATGTTCAATTGATTTAACGTGGTTTGGTTTATCGCTGTTTCACGTAGTTTATGCAAATTATATAATTTCACAATCAATCATTTTAAAAGTGTGTTTAGAAACAATTATCATTATCATCAGGCTGTATCAGTTCGCAGGTGAACGTAGGCCACTCCTATGGCACGCCAATTAGAACCAATAAAAAAAAATTGTTTATTTTCATTTTCTTACGAGCTAGTTACATCAGTAGTTGAGGTACCAATAAAATTTTCACTCCAATACTTAGTTTCATGCTTGCTAGTTTTCTTTAGACACTGAAACATAGTCTATAAATACTTTGTAGGAGTATTATTATGACAACTTTCAGCATCTTTCTTAGAACTAGAAAATCAGTCCATACAGAGTAAAAGTAAATAAATAAAAGGATAGTGTACTTCGAGCCTTACGAGAAACTAGGGATGTGCTTGCGAGTAATTTATATTACCATCGTGTATTCTTTGTGGATAGTGTGCGTCAGTACTGAATCCGTGATATCTGGGTCAATATTGGAAGATTTTTTGTGAGCGGAATAGATGATGCAGGCCAATTATGTTGATCTATTGTGGTGTATACTTGTGGTGGATTTTATATTTATATAATATTTAGGTATTAGTTAATAATACTGGACTGGAAAAATTGGCTTTTTCTGTTTTGTTTTTGTGTGGCCTACTCTGGTGTTCGGAATTTACAGGCTGGCTGAAAGCCTCCGCCATGGTCTAACGATTCTTGTTCAAGTTTGATCTATCGTTAACTTCAACTTACACTATGAGTAGGTATGTTTCCTATCTTAGCTGAAGTTTATTGAACAGTTTTCAAGCAATATATTTTTCATCTTCTTTTACTGAAGAAGTCAACTGCTCTTCTTTATAGAAAAGTTTTTCCATTGTATTTAAAAGATAGTCCTTATGTTAAAGTAACTTTAAAAAAATCTTCTGTATTTCGTTGACCATTTATTATTTTCTTTCAGGTAATGATGCAATCTATACTTCGCATTCTAATGGGGTAAGGCGACTTTCATGAATCTTTCGTTTAAATCGGCAGACAGTGGAAGAAAAAATTTTAACGCAAGGTAAATTGTAAGGCAATTTATTCAAATTATTATTTATTTTACGTCTTTACTCGGAAATAAAAAGGTAGGTGTTTTTATATTCTCCCTTGTCGGAGTTTTTTAAGGCCACCCGAAGACTAAGTAGCATGTCCCATCGGAATCAATCAATGGAAACAAGAACCGACAACGAAAAAGTGAAAGCAGGGCAACGCATTAAATTAGATGTAAATGTCTTACCGGTCACCCATCGAAGTCGAGACCTTTGCAAACTTAGTCAGTCTATTACGAACAAATCAAATACCACTGCTACGCTCAATATAATTCAGTTACAAACCTACAACGAAGGCAAAGGATTCAACTCGACTCAAACGCGCTCCCAAACAATTTTGTCGTTTCAACATTCTGATCAAGGCTTTCGAAATCCGAATTAAATTCCGCCATGAGCGTGTGTTAGTAAGTAGGTACATATATTAGCGACCGTATATTAAACGCTGCGTATCTACATTATTAAAAGGCTGAAATCTGATATTAAAAAATAAATACTAAACAAAGATAATTCTGGAAAATCACTCATATTTTTAGATATTCATAAACGGTCACTAGGTATAATACGATACTTTCAGACAATATCAAAATTAGTTTTAATTACGTATTTTTAGAGGGTTGTTGGTTTTGACTTTGACCTTGAATACATAGTCAATGGCTACTTAAAACGACTTAATTATAGTGAAGTCAGTGAGTTAATGCTTAATTATCGGCTTTGGTTTGTCTCATGCGCTATAAATATACTAGGAAGTTTCAGAAGTTCAGTGTTTAAAAAGTTTCTCTGATAGGCTTTATCGCAGTCAATTTTTAAAAAGCTTCACCCGTACCGAAGGCTATAAGTACACACTACCATTGTTCATATACGAAACAGCATAAAAAATTATATTATCCACAATAGTAGCAGATTTCAAATTAAATTAACCCCTACGTTGCCCCCTTTAGTGTCGCATTAGGAAAATCCTTCTTCAGTGACTGCATACATTGTAAAAGAATCCTACTGTCCACATTGCTCTTGCTTTCATTGCAATAATATTGTCAGTCAGGAGTTCTGGCTGCTTCCGTGGTCCAGTGGATAGCGTATGCGACTGCTGATCATATGTCCCGGGTTCGATTCCCGGGTCGGGCAAAAGTGTTACTGGGTTTTTCCGAATTCTCGGTAGCAGCACGGAGTTGGTCACGGCAATAGGCTCGCCCCCTATTACGTGAGACCTAAAGATTCATGGCGAAATGTGGGTGTAATGTTACACCTCTGCCTCAGAGATACAGGCGTGAGTCTATTAAAAAAAAAGTTCTGACTTTTTATAGTAGAAGAAGCAAAAGATGATGATAATAATTTTGACACATGCTCGTTGACACAGAAACCTCAATACACTCCTGTGTCCATATAATACAACAAGTATTTTCAAACTCATTCCTGTCCAATTCAATTTGGCTCTACCTGTGCGATATCGACAAACACTGTCGTATTTCGTATGTCCCTGTTGATATCGCTTCGGTTCTCTTGGCAATGGAACGCACCTGCCTTTACACATACAGTCAATATTTTTGTGGATCAAAAACATGTTTATTTTACCCATTTCGGAGAACTAAGTGTCTTTGGTATGGATTTTATAACTTCTTCATGGCCTAACGATCACTATTGCGAGAATATAATGGTAAATTTCAATGCTTAGAAGTGTTAAGTGCCCATTTCAGTGGAATTATGTCCAAGCAAGTTATGGACCGAAAAATAAATTCGTTTTAATAAAACCAGAGTATGCTCGCACCTACGCCCACACTATTATTCATTGTAATTTTAATGGTTTTTCTGATCCCGAAGAAATGTCGGGCAATCCCTCCTTAGAGCACTCCTACGGTCCCCAAGGAACATACATGCCAAACAGTTTCTTGCGCCCAAAACTTTTCGCCGTGCGTTGTCTGTCAGTAACTAACGCATCAATTTAATACATATCGACCTACAGATGGCTTATAACATGACAAAACTATGAGCAAGAAAATAAACGTGTTAATACGACAAAAAAAGGTCAAGTTATTTTAAAGAGAAACACTTTTGATTCTCCTTTTCACAAAAGTCGACATTGTGGATAGACCAACAGGGAAAAAAAATCTTCATTTTATAAACTAGATATTTGGACAAGCTGTCGATGTGGAGGAGACAGTAAAGGCAAGCAGTAAAGTAAACGATGACGTTTGGTTTTCACCGTGCATATTCGTTTGCATGTGGTGTCTAAAACCCTTACATACCTACACATCACATAACCACTGAAAACTGTAGTAAAACGTGCCAGACAGTCTATCGCCAGCATTTACGTATTTTGAATCGTATCTTCGAATGTAAATACGCCGACAGTGGAATATACGAGTGTAACTTTAGTCTCTCTTTTTACGGTTCCGTATCTGAAGAGTAAAACGGGGCCCTATTACTTAGACTCCACTGCCTGTATGTCTGTCTAACTGTATGATACCAGGCTGTATCTCATGAACTGTGCTAGTTACACAATTGCAATATTCATAGATGATGTAGGTATTTCTGTTGCCTCTATAACAACAATTAGGTAGTAAAATCAGAAAAAAAATTATCCACCCATACACTAAAAATGATTTTTTATTAATAATAGTACGGAACCCTTCGTCCGTTAGTCCGACTAGCACTTGGCTGGTTTTTACACAACCATTTATGCGTCCACTGACTTGATATTGTAATATTCTCGACAGAGAATTTAAAGCTGCAAATAAACCTTTCTCTGCAATTCTCGTTGCCCTGAGGCTTCAAGCATGCAGTTTAAACTGTGCAAATAGCGTAAATCATGGTATTTTTGCGAGAAATTTCATGTTTTACTTTGTAAATTGTTGAGCAAAGAATATGAAACTTGGTCAATATTTGTTTTATAAATTATCGTCAGTGTTGGTTACTTGGCGTTTTATTTGGCATTATATTGAAGACTAGACTTTACTCTCGACTTTGCCCGCGTGGGACCATATTACCTTCAGGGTGGAAGTGTACAAAAATTCTATCTTAGTGCGCCCCTAAATTCCCAAAGGAACATACATGCCAAATTTTATCTTCTTGCGCCTAGTGGATACGGCCGTGCATTGTCTGTAAGTCAGTCAGCAACGCAAGAGTTTTATATAGGAATGCATATTGAGTTGATATTCAGTCGACATTATTTTATTTACCTACGTAATCCGATTCCAAGTAGACATTTGCATGTTAACAGGCTATATGTGTGACTTTTATTTCGAAAAGTGGGTGGTTTCGTCAATAAAGGTGATTTGAAACCGCTGTGGGTGGCGGAAAATGGACTAGCATTGACTGACTATGAACGCGATAATTTAAAAAACAACCGAACCGATTTCTATACGGCTTTCATCAATAGGTAGTGTGATGCCTGAAGAAGGCATAGATCCACGCGAGCGGAGTCGTGCGAAGTGTAGTTAATTATAAGATAAGATACTCTTGATCTTCGGTTTATACTTAGCTTATATTACGAATACCTTTAAACGAAATTCTTGTTTTAGATACCCATACAAGCTTATACCTAATTGTATAGTACTGATATCTCAGTAGCAACATGTTCATGTATTACCCATTACGCGAGAAAATGTAACATCGTTATATAACGTGACTTACTCCTTAGGGCATACCTGTCAGTCCTTGACGTCGTTCAATATAGCTTCTAGATTTTAGCAGTTTAGACGTGACGTCGTTGCCTAACATAAACAACCGACCTAAGATATCTAATGATGCCGATACATCTGAGCATTCACTTGTAAAAGAACAGCGAGCATTGCCTTTTTTTGTTTTCTCGAACTGAACTACGAACAGAGCCGAACATTGGCACGAACATTTTCGCGATGTATCTAGTGAACACTCAATCAGCAAAAACGTCAAAGCAAATTTACTGTCAATTCGTTAGAATGCTCGCCAAAACGTTGGTACCAATGCTCGCTAAAACACACTCGTCTGATTTTCTGTTTTTAGGGTTCCGTACCTAAAAGGATAAAAACGGGGCCCTATTACTAAGCCTCTGCTGTCTGTCTGTCCTTCTGTCTGTCTGTCACCAGGCTGTATCTCATAAAGCGTGATAGCTAGAAAGCTAAAATTTTCACAAATTATGTATTTCCGATGCCGCTATAACAACAAATACTAAATATAAAAAAAATAAACTTATTAAGGGAGGGTCCCATACAGTAAACGTGTTTTTTTTTTCGTATTATTGCTCAAAAAAACTAACGGTAACAGCTAGACGCTTAAAATTTTCACAGAATATGTAGTTGAATATTACCTTTAAAATAAATACTTAAACCTTTTAAAATAAATAATTAAATATAATAAAGTAAATATTAAAGGGGGGTTCCCATACAACAAACGTAATTTTTAAGCAATTTTTTTCTCGATCTTAATAAACAGATACTAACTTAAAAATATATAAGTATACATACAACAAACGTGATTTTCTTTTATATGTAGATGATGGTACGGAACCCTTCGTGCGCGAGTCCGCCTCGAACTTGGCCAATTTTTCATATTCGCAAAAATGATCATTATAGGTGAATGCTCAAGCTCAAATCCATCAAACACCATAAACTTCGATAATACCACAATGTTCCATCCAATATTACGAACACGTCACATCAACTTAGCGACCGAAGATTATTTCAGAAGGCCCTTTTACTTTAAATAACTTGCAGCTAAAATTATTCTTCGGCAATCTGGAATTGTTCATGTTTTAAAAATGTTTTGACACTGACTGGACAAGGGTAAATTTATTCGTGAATATAAATGCCGATACGAAATTGCATTTTACTTTTTTTAATGCTGTTGTTATTCTTTAAAATTCTGACTTTAGCATTCAGACATATATTCTGCAGTTCACTTAAATGATATAATGTGAGCTAGAGACCCATTTCTCCAGTTGACATAAAGCGAATCATAACATTGTGGTTGTTTAGGTTGCTAAATTTTGTCGGGGAAATTCTAGTGTACCATTATCATCATCAGCCTTTAACAGTCCACTGCTGGACTAGGCCTCTCCCTTGAAGGGAGGAATTGTTCTAAGTACTATACCACGCTGGCCAAACGGGTTGGTATAGGGTTTGTATCAAGTTTTCCTTCTCTTACAGTGCTGTTCTCTGCATAATATGCTCCCTCTGTCGGCTCTTACGACACCCATGGGATGATATGGGGTGGTGACATTCCGTATTCTTAATCCGTCACCACACGGACACGTTCCTATTATACATTTCAAATATTACATACTGTCTAGAATTACCGTAGCCAGGCAGAAAGGTGTATCAGAAGTGCGCAGTGGAAGGTGTAATACATCTACCTGACCACGATAGACAATATATCCAGACACAATGCACTGCGTTGCACAGTGAGTAAAGTATTGAGTAGGTACATAAAAATTTTACCTTATATATCCTGGTGATGTTCTTGAAGTGGACCTATAGATTAACTTATAATTTTGGCCAAAATAACAAGAGAATCAATAGATACCAGTTTACAATTCGGCGAAGTCCTTCTCCAGACCACGATGCACGTTGCGGTTCACAAAACTTTTCACAAAAATGTTCAATATGTCATCAATTTACAACAAACTTTGCCGGAAGTCAAAAGCGGCAATTACGTATTAAGTTAATTACAAGTTGATTCAATTCGCGTTAATTCAAAGGGCGATCAATTTAATTTAGGTACAAGGCACGCGAGCTTGCAAATGGCGTGTTAATTTTTCAAGCGGAAGGACGGAAGTGACAGTTCAGTGTGACCATTGTCAGAAATTTTCAATAGACCAAACAAAATGTTACTCAATCGATCTAATCGATTTGACTTATAATAAAAACTAATTCTATTTCAAACATCCACCCGCCCCGGACCGGCCTACCGGTCCGCTAATCGGTTGGTAGACGTGACAATGTTGCAACTGCTCTCCTCAGAATCGAACCGTCCACCAAGACCTCAGCAAATCGGGGAACTCCATCAGCCCCAGTTACCAAATGAAGGATGTGCCCCCTGCGCCATCTGAGTGGCGGAAGGTTAGCCTCCTTGATCAAAACGAGGTCACCAATCTAGGGTGGATCGGTCTTGTCGGTCCACTTAACGCGTTGCTGGAGTATGTGCAAATATTCCATGTTCCAGTGTTGCCAAAAGCTCTGAGTAATCTGGCGTACCAATTCAAAACGCGAGAGACGACCAGGTCTCGTATCAATATAGGGGTACTCAGGCAAGGCGACAAGTGGTCGACCAATCAAAAAATGGCCCGGCGTAAGGGCCTCCAAATCATTCGGATCTGAGGAGATCGGGCACAACGGCCGAGAGTTCAAAACGGCCTCGATCTTACAAAACACAGTTGCGAGTTCCTCAAAGGTAAGGACAGATTCACCGATTGTCCTGCGCAAATGTGTTTTGGCCGATTTTACGGCGGCCTCAAATATACTACCACCACGCCAGTGTGGACAATTTGGTGGGGAAAACAACCAATTTATCCCACGTCGGGCAAGCCTATCACCTATATCAGCCTTGTTGGTTTCAAGGAAATTAACAACCTCATTCAAATAATTGTACGTGCCCTTGAAGTTAGTGCCGCAGTCAGAACGGATCAAGGAAGGCAGCCCTCTGCGGGATACAAATCTGTCAAATGTGGCTACAAACGCCTCGGTCGGAAGCGAGGAGACCAGTTCCAAATGTACGGCCTTTGTGGAAAGACAAACAAAAACACACAAGTAGGCCTTAACAGTCTTGCTGTTTCGAATTTGCTGTTTCGCTGGTCCCTTTTTGGTGAAAACGTCGACACGACGTTTTCACCAAAAAGGGACCAGCGAAGTCCGTGCCAACACCGTCAAACGTCCTGCTCTCAGTTACGCGATCTGCCGGTAAGTCTCCCATCAAGGGCTGCATGGTAGAAGCCTTGAGCTTATAGCAAGGGATGCAGCGAAAGACTACACTCCGAATAATTCTTCGGGCAGACAAAATCCAAAAATCGCGTTGCAAAATGGCCAACAAAGCATTACAACCAGCATGCGAATTTTTAAGGTGACGGTCAGTTACCAACAAGCGTACCAAATGACCGTCCTTAGGTAACAAAAGGGGGTGACGTGCTCCGTAAGGGAGGTTGGCGTTCTTGAGACGCCCTCCAACGCGCAAGAGACTCGTTTCGTCCAAAAAGGGGTTCAATTTAGAGACAGCTCCCGATACTTTCGATCTCCCTGATTTAAGGATAGCAATCTCCTTTTCAAAATGCGCCAATTGCACAGAACGAACCCAAAAGGTGAGGGACTCCTGTCGTTCCTGTGGTGAGAGAAACGGTGTCAGACGTTTCTGTTGTGGGTGCCTAAAATTAAAAACAAAACGCTTTATCCAAGCAGTAACACCTAACAACTTGTCGAGGGAGCTGTAACGATTCAACAGGAAATCGGGGTCGAAGGCGCATTCTACCTTCTCAAGAGCGAGTGTTCGTAGACCCGGCAAATTAGAAGTATTCAAAACTGGCGTTCGAGGCCAATCAATTTCTGGTCGACTCAACCATTCTGGACCCCACCACAGCGAATGACCTATCAAACTAGCCGTCAAGCATCCGCGCGAGGCACAATCAGCGGGGTTGAGCTCACCTGGCACGTGTCTCCAAACAAGTTTGACTTCGGATTTCTGGATTTGGGAAACGCGATTAGCGACAAATACCTCCAAGGTGTGAACAGAAGCCTTCAACCAACAAGAACAATTTGGCTGTCTGTCCAGGCGTAGGTCCCATTAATACAAATGCTTTTACCCAAAGTGTTAGACACGTGGTTCAATAAGCGTACAAGTAGTGCTGCTCCCGAGAGCTCCAATTTCGGAATGGTCAGAGATGTCCGAAGGGGTGCTACCTTGCTCTTCGCCATGATCAGGAAGACTCTCACCTGACCTGAGGCACTGACTGTGCGCAAGTACACCACGGCCGCGTGACCACGTTCCGAGGCGTCACAAAACCCGTGAAGGGTGGCCTTGTACTTCCCGGGAGGAAGGATGGGACGAGGCAAGGAGATCTCATTCACGGCAGGAAGTGAGGATACAAAAGAGGTCCATTCCTCAACAAGAGTGCCGTGCAGAGGTTCGTCCCAAGTCAATCCTGCTGTCCAAAGTTTCTGCAAGAAGCATTTTGCCCAAAATATAATTGGACAGATCCAACCGTTCGGATCAAAGGTTCTGGCGACAGTAGACAACACGAGACGTTTAGTCCAAGAACAAGGCAATTTCAGGTCTACGTTATACGTAAAGATGTCTTGGACTGGTCTGTACTGAACGCCGAGAACAGCCATCATGGCGGGGTTGTCAACAATCTCAAACAAATGTGGATCTTGCTGATGATCCTCTGGCAAGCCTTCAAAAAGCGCTGGTGAGTTGGAAATCCATTTGCGCAACTCATAACCAGCGGAGGCCAAAATACCTATCAATTCGTCCCGCAGGAGGATCGCCTCGTCCACTGTGGAGGCGCCCGAGCAAATGTCATCGACGTAAATATCGTCTTTCAAGATGGCGGAGGCTCGTGGGAAACGTAAGCCTTCTCGGTCTGCGAGCTCCCAAAGAGAACGTATTGCCAAGTAGGGGCTCGATCTTAACCCGTACGTATTCGTATTGAGTTCGTAGACGACCATGGGATCGCGAGGAGACTCTCTCCAAAGGATCAGCTGGAAGCGACGGTCATCAGGGTGGATAATAGTCTGCCTGAACATCATTTTTATGTCAGCCACAAAGACAACCTGATGTCGTCGGAAGCTGGTGATGACGTCACAAAGGTCCTTGACTAACTTGGGACCAGAATGCAAGCACTGGTTCAAGGATACGCCCGTAGAAGTCTGCGCAGAACCATCAAATACCGTGCGCAGCTTGCCAGTCGATGGCTTTAATACCGCATGATGCGGGAGAAAGTAGTGCTCCACCGAACGCCAATCCAAATTTGACACAGACATGTGTCCCAATTGTTCATATTCCCTCATGAACTCAATGTACTTCTGTCTGAGCTCCGGATCACGACCCATGCGGCGCTCCATAGCCAACAATCTCTTTTCGGCTAAAAGTCGTGACTCACCAAGCGGAGGCCGAACAGACAGAAAAGGTAGCCTAGTAATGATCCGACCAGAACGGAGTCGACCAGTGTTGTTCTGGAAGAAAAACTCGCACTCCTCATGTTCTGGATTCAAACGGGCAGCTTGAGGGGGCTCCTCTACCTCCCAAAACCTCTGAACCGCATCAGAGAGACCGGAGCCTACAGCCAACCAATTGTCAAGTTCAGGTGGAGGGGGGTCCCTAGGTACAGGCCCCATCAAAGCAAGTCCAAATATGGTCGGGATGGCAGTCAAACCATTTGGCACCAAGACCCGTTTCCCACCAATCAAAATTCCACCGAGGACATCAGAGCCAATCAACAAGTCGATTTGTCCCGGTGTGTCAAATTTGGGGTCTGCCAGTTCCAATCCCGATGTCAAATTCACCACAGCAGCGGGTAGCTGTTTCTGTGGGTGCATACCCAAAATATTCTTCAACATAATAGCCGAGGTTTTAATCCTCGGGTGTGAAGATTCAACAGGGCCAAACAAAACCTTAACTTGCCCTTCAACATTAGAGGCTACGTCACCTATGCCCCGTATACAATTTGGAAATAAACCCATATTTAATTTAACCTGCCCTACTAAACAAGTGGAAACAATGCAACCTTGTGAACCTGTGTCCAATATAGCACGGACAACAACAGAGGTCCCCGTGGGTCCCCAGACCCTAACAGCAACCGTTGGTAGGATAACGGTCTCAATGGGGGAGGTTGGAGTTATAGGGCAGGGGTCAATGACCTATTGTTGCCTGGGCGGCGACCGTTTGCCAGGACCAGGCAAGTCAAAACGAGGGTGCGGCTTGAAGTCCTCAAAGGCGCGTTGACTCGATCCGCGCGCCATCTGTGGGGGGTCATAATGACGCACCCGCCCAAAATGAGGTAGGCGCGAGTCAAGGCGGGGACGCTCCGCCAAAGGAGGGGAATACCTGGGGCAGCAGTCATGGTGCTGGTGACGCTGAACAGCACATTCAGGTGCGCGAGAGAGAGGAGGCGTGCGCACGCTACGGTTCTCCAAGCGAGGCGAGTGGCGATCAATTGAGCGAGGCGACTCTCGGCTACGCGCCGGTGAGCCTCGGCTGCCACCTTCAAAACACCCGCCCGTGCGCGGCGTCGGCTGGTTGGACAAGCGGCCAACCTCTCTGGCATTCATACAGAGAATGTCCAAATGCTGTCCTCCACAGTGAGGACAGGGGCGAGAGTTTGGGCAGTCTCGCTGGTAGTGGGACCCCAAACAAGAGAAGCAAAGGCGGCGGGCATTCGCGATGCGCCTACGAGAGGCGACATGTAGGTCCAAGAATGCCCTACAACTGGCCGTTCTGTGCCCCGTGACCTTGCAGTAGGAGCACTCCGCTGGGCTCTGCGTGACCGCAAAGCGAGGAGGGCGCCGGTCAACATTGGCTCGGGTGTGAACGCGAGCCTGCTCCATGACCTTGGGCGGCTGCGACTTAGCCGGCGTGTCACCACCGGAGTTGTCCAAGACCCGGCACTCATCCTCCAGGAACTTCTCCAGGTCACCAAAGGGGGGCAGATGGGTCGCGCTATCCCCACCAAAGCGCTGTTCAAAACGCGACCTCAGGTCGGCAGGCAGCTTCTTCAGCACAATGTGCACCAATAAATAGGACCATTGGTCCACGGGCAGGTCAAGGCACTTAAGTGCGTTGATGGCCACCAAAAGCGGGTTCAAAAGTTGGGTGCGCAACCCAGAGACCCGGGTGAGCGTCGGCAAACCCAAAATCTGCTCGACGTGCGCATCGGCGAGGCCACGCTCATTATGGTACCTACGGGTAATTAGGTCCCGAGCCGTCTGGTACGCCTCGTCAGACACGGGCAGATGCTGGATGAGGCCCTTAGCCTCCCCATCCAGAACCGACATTAGATAGGCCAACTTTTGTGCCGGCCGAAGGTCAGCCCTATCATTGACTAGGCTGTCGAACAAATTAACGAAGCCCAGGTAGCTTCCTAGGCAGCCATCAAAATGGGGGAGGTCCAAAGTAGGGAGCCTACTCACCAGCCCCGGTGCTGACCTAGGAAGCTCCTGCTTCAGGCCGGGTTGCCCTTCCCTATCGGCAACTAGTTGTCTCGCAGTATTGGAGACAGCATCATACAGGTCTAAGACCTGGGCATAGTCTTCGCTGACCTTATTTCGCTGGTCAGCGGTGAAATCATTGATTGACACTTCAAGACAGCAAGTGCTGAAAGTGCGGAATTGCTGTTCCACACTTGCCAGGCGATCGTCAATGCGCTCGTACCTTTGTAGTAAGGCCTGCTGGCGATCAGGCCGGTTCACTAAGGCACTGGCCGAGGCAAACCAGCGCAAATCTGATGCAATGGCACCAGCAGCCGCACGCAAGTCCTTGATAGCTGACATAATCAAAATTAATAGTTTCAATATATATTGACACAAAACAAAGTCAAAGTTATAACTTATAACAAATTAAAAGTTGAAACTTCAAATTAATTAATTAATTATTTGCAACAGACAGACTGGCTGTGTTATTTGAGATATACAATAGTAAGTAAGCACAGAATATGTGTTACCTAGCAATATTATCTATATTATAACAAAACAAAGTTTATTAATGTGACCCGCCCAAGTATGCAAGGTCAAATTTGATTATTACAATGTTTATGAATATATGCAATAAACTAAATTTACTACTAATTTATTGATACATACAGCTGTTATGTATCCAAACAAACTGACTTATTAATGCAACAACAAATTTAAGTTAGATTTTTCAATAATACAAATCAACAATTACTGATTGAGGTTATGTGACAATGTGTTTCAAATTATCTAGGTCAACTTATACAATTAAATATTATGTATTTTAGACAATAACTGACCTGACAAACACTACAATACTGTCTACAAGGTGATAAGATACAAGCTCATACCAATCTGAGTTTATACTCAGTATTGCAACAGCGGCTAAATTTCAACTACGCTCTGCTACCAAAAATATGTCTAGAATTACCGTAGCCAGGCAGGAAGGTGTATCAGAAGTGAGCAGTGGAAGGTGTAATACATCTACCTGACCACGATAGACAATATATCCAGACACAATGCACTGCGTTGCACAGTGAGTAAAGTATTGAGTAGGTACATGAAAATTTTACCTTATATATCCTGGTGATGTTCTTGAAGTGGACCTATAGATTAACTTATAATTTTGGCCAAAATAACAAGAGAATCAATAGATACCAGTTTACAATTCGGCGAAGTCCTTCTCCAGACCACGATGCACGTTGCGGTTCACAAAACTTTTCACAAAAATGTTCAATATGTCATCAATTTACAACAAACTTTGCCGGAAGTCAAAAGCGGCAATTACGTATTAAGTTAATTACAAGTTGATTCAATTCGCGTTAATTCAAAGGGCGATCAATTTAATTTAGGTACAAGGCACGCGAGCTTGCAAACGGCGTGTTAATTTTTCAAGCGGAAGGACGGAAGTGACAGTTCAGTGTGACCATTGTCAGAAATTTTCAATAGACTAAACAAAATGTTACTCAATCGATCTAATCGATTTGACTTATAATAAATTAATTCTATTTCAAACACATACTTTGTGTATTCTTAAAATCTATGCTGGAATTGTAGTCACTAAGGAATAGGAAAGGTAAAACAGCCCTCATGTGGCTACTGTAATCCAGCTGAAACATGAAAAAAAATACTACCTTAAAATGAGTACCTTCGCGAGTAAGTGCCAAGAGCATTTTGTTTTGTGAAGAGTTGATTATTTAAATGCATTGGGTTGCATATCTCCCCCGTGAGATCTCCACCTTATCGTGGTGGGGGGCTCAGTAGCCGTGGATTGATCACCCGCGGTGAAGCTAAGAGGGATCCAGGAGGGGACGCTCCGCGTGGGCTTGGAGGGGCCTGCGCAGGATGCGTCCAACGGTGCGGGTGCGGGGGACAGTTCTGTCTGTCCCTTGCAGTCGGGTGCGGTCGCGGGAGGAGAGGCGTGTCGGTGTTGCGTTGCCGCGCGCCCTATCTCCCGCGACCAAATGGGGGCGCACCATTCGATGCGTCGCGGTGGGGCCGCAGAGGAAGAGGAGATGCGGTGTTGCGTTGCCGTCTTCCCTATCCTCTGCGGCCGCTGGGTGTTTTGGCGGCGGAGCCCAACACCTTAATCAGCCGCCAAGGGGGTTTTGTTCGGGGCCCGCCTAACCATCTGGGCCCCCCAGATGCCCGTCGGAGGGTGGCGACGAATGCTTCGGCGATACCCTACCCACCGACACACGGGTACATGAGAAAGTCGAAAAAAAAAAATTGGGTTGCATATGCAATGGTAAAGCGAGATTACTAAAATGAACTCATAGGTACTCTTCGCTATTACTTTTTTTCAGTTTAGTAATAACCGATATCACTGGTAGGTTCAGCCTGAAGCGTGATACTTCAAAGAAATCTCTCTGTACTGGATCTAAGAAGCTACGAGTATATATCGTCTGAATAAATATGAACGCTCGACGTCTTAGATAACCGTGAGTTACAGACCTTCTTATTTCTAACTAGAAAATCCCTTAAAATAACGCGGGCGTAACCCGCGTTATTTTAAGGGATTTTCTCATTAAGCCTTTATTTATCGAGCTGAATCTCTTTGTATTTCTGGGTTTAATGGACCTAGGTATATGTAGATGGGAGGCGGTTGGATGCGGTTGGCTCAAGATCGGTCTGTGTAGAACCTTGGGGGAGGCCTATGACGTCTCTAGGCTGACATGATGATATGTAGTCCTGATGTAAAACACATACCTAGAAACTTGTACATTTACGACTACGACAGTTCGTCCAACTCTTTAGGAGCAGTTTCTTTTCATTAACAAATTATAACTTGTAAACTAAGCTTGAGTAACAAATTGCAAGCAGATAGTACTCGAATGTAATATAAAATATTAGTTAAACAAAAAACATAAAAAAGAGACTAAAGAGGTCTCTAGAACCGGTAAAGATTGATAACACGAATGTACCAATAGAATTTATTTCAGTCGCTCGCAGCTGCAGCAAAAAATATAGCCGAACGAGTGTTATTCAATATTTAAAGTATTAATCCAGCAATATGTGTTCATCAAATATACAATTCCATTTCAAACTCTACAGATTTACGCTAGATACTAGATAAGCCCGCGGTTACGCCCGCGTTATTTAGCTCTACTGCTGCGCACCCGTAGCTCATGGCACGATTTTATATAACCTATAGCCTTCCTCGATAAATGAGTTATCTAACAAATTAATAATTATTCAAGTCAGACCAGTAGTGCCTGAGATAAGTGTGCTCAACCAAACAAACAAATACTACAGATTTGTAATATTACTTAGAGATTAAAAGATAAATTAAATTGTAATCAAAGGTGACCCGGTTTTCTTTGACTTTACCCCACATACTCAGGAAAGATAAGTCTGCGTCAGTACTTAAATGTTATCGGATTGGAAGACCATTATTTTACATTAATTGGTAGAAGCAAGTGGCGTTCTGTTGTCTCTGCCTACCCGGACGGAAAAAAGGCGTGAGCGTAAAAGAAGTATGTACCTATGTATGTAATTGCTATCTAGAGATGGTCGTTCACTTACGTGGGAGTACAACGATTTCAGTTCAAGTCCTCCGCAATCGTTGACTTGAACCAGTTGTAACACAATTAGAAAAAAGTTTCGAAGCAACCCTTCAACTCTCTATGTCGCTTTCAACAACTCATAGCTGCATGGTTCTGATTTAAATTGCGGCCATGAGTTTTAATGCACGGTCTTTCTCGTGGTTCTTAGTAAATATAGAATCATTGTAAAAGTGACGTTCATAATTGAATAAATTACTACAACTTTGACAACTGTCATACGTTCAAAATTAGCAAAGGCACGTCAGGATGTTCAGCTCAATCTAGCGGTCTACTCATAACCAGTCATTTCTGAGGCCTCGATCGCAATTTTACAGTGTCTTTGCTTGCCAAACTCGTAAGCCTCATAAATACCAACTTCGTTTACAGAATTGTAAATAATTATATGGTTAGAACTGAATGTCGGAAACTGAGGTTACAGTATAAAACTGATTACAGTCCCGCTTACCAGCTCGTATGTACTTACCCGCTAGTTAGGTATAATAAATCTTTAGTTCATTCAACTAGCGCTTTGAAATTGAGCGAATGTTGTTCAGCTTTCGATAAGTTGGTACCAAAACCGCGAGTTTCATTTAGCTTTGAAAAGAATACGAATGTGTGTCCGCTTAGAACTTTGACGGAATTCGCTGTGTCAGAATATAACACCTATAATAAGGTTAAAGGTGAATAGAACACAACTAATAAGAATAAAGGTGTTCTATATCACAGATGTGATGATATTTTATTTTTTCGATTTTTAATAATATGTCCATTTAGTGACACAAAAGATGTAAATATAATATATAATATCTTAGTTACTACACACCTTTATTTGATTGTCAATATTAGTTTATTATGGTATTCTTAATTTTAATATAATAATGCCTGTATTGTGAGGATTTAAGAAAAAAAGAATTTAACTGCACGTGTAGTTTTAATGTAAAACTACACGCGCAGTTAAATTCTGATGACAAAAGTGTAAGTACAATGAATTTATCAAGCCTTTAAAAGCTATACATGTCTTATTTGAAATTGTCTTTCGGAATAACACGATGCAAATACCATCTTGGCGTAGAGACGGAAAACTCGACATCAAACCCTATACGACTGCCCGGTACGGCAATAGGCTCGCCCCTTATTACGTGGGACTAAAGTATATCTGGCGAAAAGTGGGTGTAGAAATACCCCTCTGCCTACCCCTTCGGGGATAAAAGGCGTGACGATATGTATGTATGTATGTCTTTCGGAATATATACCACGTACCTTTGTTTTGAGTAACCGATATTTCAGCATTGTTGCAAGCGCCATGTTCACGGATGAACTGAGTACTCCAAACAAAGTTACGTGGTATATATCCTGAAAGACCATTTAAAATAAGTTTAAATGACCACGAAAGGTATACATGTCATCTTAAATCTTATCAAATTACATGATACTTGTTCAAAACAAAGAACTTCCAATAAAGTAAAAATAAAATAAATAGTAAATTTTAAACTCTTGCGATTAGTACAAATTAATAATAAAACCAGTCTCAAAAATCTCGATGTAAAGGTTTATAAACATAGTAAGTTAACGCGTTTAAGACCAGAGTTCATTTATGGGGTGTCAAAAACGTCGAAAAAATGCAGATATCGTGGGTATAATGGAAGAACTAAATAACTCAGATTTTGGCCAAATTGACCTTTTACCATTTTCGTGAACCCCAAATTGTGCCGCATCTTTTGGTCTAACAAACATTCTTATATCTTAACCCAGTCCAAAAATAAAGCCATTTTTGTGTTTCAATTATAGAAATAGATATGTATAAATGAACATTAAATGTTAGTAGAAAAAATGACTAACTCTATAAATAAATGAACAACTGTGACTTTTGATCACTTGAGTATGAAATAAGTTAGTTAAATTGACTTATTTAGTTCTTCCGCGCACGAAAATATTTTAATGAAACTAGTCAAGTTGAAGAAAAACTAAACAACTTGAGTTATTTAATTCGGGCATTAATGAGCATTCATTCGGTTTTTAAGTATATTTATTTATTTCTTCTTCGAGAAAATGTTAATTTATAAGAGATTCCAATCAAATAAATGTCAATAGGTGAAGTTATTTAATATTTCTTTTTATAGTATACGCACTTAAGCAAAGTTATCGTGCAATTCAGTAGTACAAATTAGCGCGAAATAATGTAAACCTATAGACCAACCATTCTCAAAGTGTGCTCCGCGGAGCGCCAGGGCTCCACGAAGCATCTCTAGAGGCTCCACGAAAATTTTGCTCCAATTCAAATAAAATTACTTAAATATAACTAAATCACTAGGTAGCAGAATACAGCAAATGATCGATTTAGATTCTAAACTCACTACAACTTAAAGTATACTGTACGTGAAATATGCTATGTTTTTACCGGCGTTTTATTACAATCGGATAATTATATTATAAACAGATATACTATTATTAGACATGTTATGTTCCTAAGGTTGGAAGCGGTAGCCTAGTGGAAATATCAACTGACTGCCATTGACAGGGCTCGGGTTAGAATTCTAGGCAGTAAATTTTCGAAGTAATGTGTTTCAATTGTTAATTATGGCTTGCCTCGTGCCTCAGAGAGCAGCTCTTTAAGACTGGGCGGTGTGGGCACCCCTCCCTACTTTTTTCTGACATCAAGATTTGATGTCTTCCAGCCAACGGTGCAGGCTAGGTTTCTTAAAGGCTTTAGTACCGTGGGCCAAATCCATACAGCGCATAATTTTCATAGGTTATTTAGAAATCCGAAGAGTAAACCCGGCCGCTGTGGCTGGCTTTTGTGGATTACGAAAATGCCTCCAACCCCATTGGAACTGGGCTGTCCTGTAATGCACTGCCTACACTACATGTCTCTCAGAGAGCTATGAAAAGGACAATGGATAAAGGATAATAGGATTTCGCTGATGGATTGTGAAAACTACACGCGCAGTTAAATTCTGATGACAAAAGTGTAAGTACAATGAATTTATCAAGCCTTTAAAAGCTATACATGTCTTATTTGAAATTGTCTTTCGGAATATATACCACGTACCTTTGTTTTGAGTAACCGATATTTCAGCACTGTTGCAAGCGCCATGTTCACGGATGAACTGACGTCTAGAACGAGATTATCCGGCAGAAGACCAAAGAAACTGACATAGATCAGAGTTATAGCAAATTAAATGGGGGAACTTATGGCCAGTCGTTTAAAACGCAGGTTTTTAAATAAAGGCCACGCCTCAGCAAGCGTAGTGTTGGCCGCCAGAATGGGTCTCGTGGCACACCCTGGGGAGGCCCACCTCTAGGAGTGATAGGCTGATGAAATGAGCTAAATGAGAAGAAGTAGTTAATATACTTGTTTGACCATTATACGCCCCCTTCCTCTTATGAAAGCCTTAAGGTGAGGAAATACGTCGCGAGATAGCGAGCAAGGCGTGACGTGGCAAACCGATACTCCGAAAAGGTAGACAGAAGTTGTAATTATTACACCCACATTTGGCCATATCATGCATTTTTAGGTCCTACGTAAAAAGGGGGTCTATTGACGTTGCCGGGCACATTGCCAGATTTCGTTCTACTACTATGAATTCAGAAAAATTAGTTACCTACACTCTTGCCTAGCCCGGGAATTGAACCCAAGACCTCTCGATCAACACACGTATAGGTTATTTACTGTGCCATGGAGGCAATCAGCGACAAAATAAATATAAAATATACGAAGATTTATGTCAGTAATATAGTCTTTACTACAAATGTGGACCTTTTTGCTCAACTTCTTCCTTCAATTTGACTAGTAATTAAGCATAGTATGCTGCAGTAATAGTTATCCCTTTCGATCTGTCTCCATGAACATCTCAAAAAGCAGTCAGTATCACTTTCCCAGCAGAATAAACGGCCTTTGTCCTTTGGAGTCGGTTCCTCCTAAGCAATTTACTGTTTGGAATATATTATTTACTAGAGGACGCCAGCAGCTACGCCTGCATTTTTTTTTTAATTTACCCGTTTTGGCCGATCCCGTGGAAATTTCGGGAAATCCCTTCTTAGTGCACCCCTAAGGTCCCCAAGGAACATACATGCCAAATTTCAGCTTCCTGCGCCCAATAGTTTCAGCTGTAGCTTGTCTGTCAGTCAGTCAGTAACGCAAGGATTTTATATATTAAGATTTGGGCATATAAAAGTGTATCCACGTTTCGTCTACAGTCTTTATTTGGACCAAAACTTGGATTTATTAGACTTTAACTACGCAAACAGAGCTCTAAAAAATTTTTATTCGACGGGTCAACGCGGTTTTGGTCTTAACGTGAGCAAACGCAGCACCCATCGCGCTGGGAGCTTGCTCATACTTAAATCTTCATTAAATATGTAACTTATTCATTTGTTGGTCATTTTCATACTTTCTGCTATATCTCTTACTCAATTCAGCGGTCGTCTAGCACCATTTGGTGAAATTTTGCGAGGTTATCTTCAGTGATCGATTTTAAACTTTCGCGATTTGTATGCATCATACAATATTATTTAGCGGGTCTTAGTCGCGATAATTTATTTATTTCAAGGCATAAATACCTCTGTTATTCTCCTACGTTTCTACCGGCTTGCAACGGTTGTGGTCGCGGAGGTAGGAGAATAACAGAGGTATTTATGCCTTGAAATAAATAAATTATCACGACTAAGACCCGCTAAATAATATTGTATGATTATCTTCAGTGGTTGCAGTGTTTGGACGTCCCGGAACTTGGCTCCCTTGCTCTTACGACCAGGTTTAAATTCAGCTGCCCAAAATTTCATTGTAGTAAATGATGGAGCAGTGAGGCAGCGATAGCCTAGTGGACATACTAAAAGTTGTCCATGCAGGGTATCGGGTTCGAATCCACGGCACGCACCAGTGACTTTTCAAAGTTAAGTTTGTATTAAATTGTTAATTATCGCTTGCCCCGTGCCTCGGAGCACGTTAAACTGTCGGTCCTGGCTGTCTGGAAGATCTTTGACAGTCGTTACGGGGATTCCGTACCCTCAAATAAACTGATACTGGTCTAAACTATGGAATATCGCTATCCCTTTGGGTTGCGGAGATCAAACGGTTGTCGCTCTGTGGAAAAGTTGATATTCTGTAATACCTGATTAGATCAATATGTGAACCTCGGTCTCTAAGACGTGTAAGTCTTGGATGCAACCGGGTTAAGGCTAGCGCGATAATGATAGAGCAGAGAGTAACAGTAAACAGAGTTTTAATCAAACTTGAATGGCGTCGGCGTAGTGCCTTCTAAAAACAAGAATTTAATGCCAGCTCGATACAACATTTCCCATTTTCACAAAACACACTCACATCGACTTAATCGTATGGCTGTCAAATAGCAACTACTCCAACAAAATAGCTGAAATGTTGGTGGTTAACTGCCACAAGAAGTAAAATTACATCCACAACACTTTTTTTGACGAGTGCTGCTTCCTTCAGGTTGAGGTCGGAAACTTTTCAGACCACCCTAGTATGTTTTAATGCAAAGGCAAGTTATTTTCGTTTTAGTTGATTTTTGAAGATTTATAATAAGTCATTTAGTTGATTTTATTACATAATTATAATATTTTGTAGTCATACCTAATTCTGTTAATTTTTTTAATTGTAATTTTACGTTTATTTTTTTATATATACAATGTTACTACTTCCAATCCAGGTTTTTATTTCATGCGAGATCAATAATCAGTGATAAAATTTAACAAATAAACTTTCACTAAGAATGCCTAACTTTCGTGTTTAAATATTTCTTAAGGTTCAAAACTCAATAAGTGTACTTAGTTGACCCAAATTCATGTATTCACATTCATTTAATGTGTGGGAAAACTGAATAACTACATTATAGAATTAGCTAACTACGGTATGTTTGCAATATCTTGGTGTGGCAAAATTGGATAACTTGGTTTTTTATTTTTAATATTTTTTGGGTTCATGATAAAAGCTAGTTTTATCAAGCATAGAATCGATAGCAAACATGCTTAAAGCATATAAAATCGCCGACGTAAAATTGTTCTCCATTTCTTAGGGATGTAAAAAAAGTGTCAAAAAACAGTAAATCGCGATTATCTCGAATTCTAACTTGAAATTTTGAGTTATTTAGTTCTTCCATTATACCCACGATATACATTTAATACCTTTATACCTTAAATAGATTAAAACCCATTATATCCAAACAACTTGTATATAATACGTTATATTATAATGTTTTGCTTCAAATGCATTAAAAAATCCAAAGCTGTAGGCAGATTGAATACAATTTAACAAGGCTATTGCTTTCCTCTTCAGCTATAAGTCTGTTGTTCGACTAAGACCCGAGGCAAGTTCTACATGGTATAGATAGAGCACAATAGGATTGCGATGTGCACTGCATTTTAAAACAATATTGAATTATACTGCTTTTGAATTTGGGATTGGAAATTAGTTTGGTATTGTTTTAAGAGACTTTGTTTCATAATAGGGAACTTTACTTTAGAAGACAGTTAATATACTCTGCCTCAATGCATACCTGTTATAAATGGGAAAGTGTGTTTGTTTGAGCTTCCTGACGCTCAAACTACTGAACGCATTTTAATGAAGCTTTTCAGTGATACAACTTACAGATCAGAATAACAGGCTATTTTTTATAGACTCACGCCTGTATCCTCGAAGGGGTAAGCAGAGGTGTAATATTACACCCACATTTCGCCATGAATTTTTAGGTCCTACGTAATAATATAAGGGGTGAGCCTAATGCCGTACCGGGCACAGTACCAGACTCCGTGCTGTTACTGAAAATTTCCTAACGGAAAACCCCAATAACACTTTGCCCGACCCGGGAATCGAACCCGAGACCTCTCAATCCCACGCGCACATTTATGCCGCGAGACCAACGAGGCAGTCAATTGCTATAAATTTAATTTAACCATTTGTAGTTTAGATGCCATTTTCGAGGTAGATACTTCTTGTCCGTTTCTTCGTATAATTATTTATTACATTACATTGACCAACAGCGGTCAACAACTCAACTCGATCCACTCACATAATTATATACAAGAAATAATCTAGATACCTACATAGTACGTTTGCATGAAGAGCTAGCTCATTGCAGGAAGAGACCAATTACAGACAATCAAAGTGAGACTTCAATTTACTGCGAGCCAAATTCGTCAAATTACTTAAAGAATCTACATTTTACAATTTATTAGTCCCAGCTTTCATGAAAATCTATGGCAGTCTCTTTCTTTCTCCTAGCGTTATCTCATTTTGAACACGGGGTCCGCTTACTAGTCTAACCGGATTTGACTGAATATTAGCTTTTCCACGGAGCGACTGTCTGTCTGACCTCCGCAACCCAAAGGGATAGCGATATTCCATGGTTTGGACTAGTGTCAGTTTATTCAGAGATAGGTACTGACTCCCTACAACGACTGTCAAAGATCTTCATGACAACCGGGACCGACGGCTTAACGTGCTCTCCGAGACACGGGGCAAGCGATAATTAATAATTCAATACGCACATAACTTCGAAAAGTCAGTGGTGCGCGCCTAAGATTCGAACCCGATACCCTCTGCATGGCGTCTGTTGGTATCCCCTCTAGGCTATCGCTGCCTCTAAAATCTATTGCAGTCGTTACTAGGAATTAACGCTCAGAAATATCCTGACACTAGAATAACATACATACATACATAGACTCACGCCTGTTTCCCCGAAGGGGTAGGCAGAGGCATATTAAACGCCCACTTTTCGCCAGTGTTTTGATCCCACGTAATAGGTGGCGAGCCTATTGCCGCTTATTGGGACATTTTGTTTGCCAGAGCCTCGTCCGTTGATCGGCAGGTGCACCACTTGCAGGTGAGGTTGGCTTGGGACCCTAAGTTCTTGGTGGGAACCCTATACACCAGACACTAGAATAAACCAAAGCATATAGTTCTCTTTGCAGCGATCTGACAGATAATAATTATAACTTCTTATTAATTCCATTAAGTTTGTTTTGCGATTCCTATTAATTCCTTTATGCCGTATAATTTTACCTTTACGAAAGCGCGCGTTTACGAGAAATAGAGAGAATTAATTAATACATGGTAAAGTCATTACCATTCGTGTCTTACAATAAATAGATTTATGAAATTCCTGTTCTATTTTCCGTTAAGAAGAATCTGTACTAAGCTAATAATTAGCAGCATACTCTTTGTTTATTTTAAGATATTGCAATAACATATCAATAGCTTAAACACATGTTGAAAGCTTGGCATTTTGATGATCTTTAGATACTATTGCAAAAGTCATTTTTGGGTAACCAAAAAATTCCATACCTAAATGACGATTTACCAAAATGTTCGACTCCGTAAATTGGTCCTATCGTTTCTAAGCAGTACAAAATATTTTTATGTAAAAGTTATTTAAAGATACCTGATACAACAAAATTAAACAAATTCCGACTCTAAAAACTAACTAGGTAAATCTGAATGATTAATCTCCGGCTTTGATTCCCGATACAGGCTATTTGCTTTAACCTGAAAAACTCAGTTGGCCAGCAAACAATTTGCATAGTACAAACTTTTCAAACGAGTGGTTCTTATAATTCTTACTGTAATAAATATAAAAATAATAGCGGCATCGTCATATGAATCTGTGATGTTATTTTCATCTGTAGTTCCCCTTAAGTGTAAAAAGTCGGGCTTGTTTTATTCACAAAGACGCAAAAAGCTCTTTTACTTTGACTCCAGAGTATCTCCGTTTTGGACAGAATAGTCTTGAGTCAAGTCGAGATATAAATATGAATAGAAACAGTGAAATAGTAGCTGTTTTGTCTTTTTATTGTGTACCACTACTATTTCAAATGTGAAAGTTTTTAAGGATGCGTGGATGTTTGTGCTCCTTAACGCAAAAACTACTTAATAAATTTGAGCAAATTGTGCAGTGATATAGATAGTACTTAGAATAACACATAGACTAAGTAAGTGTTGTGATCGAGGCAGCGATAGCCTAGTGGAGATACCAACGGACTGCCATGCAGAGGTTATCGGGTTCTAATCCCCTGGCACGCACCACTGACTTTTCGTTTGCCAGATAATCAATAAAAACTATCTGCATCTGCACTCTTTCCAAGATGGCGGCCGAGGGACAAGAGTACGTCCCCATAAATTCGAATCAAGCTTTACAATAGCCCTTCCCACACATCTGTAAAATAAAATTTCATTGTCTGATAAATACAACCCCAAATGTAACTTATCAATGGACTATAAATACTTTTGTCATCGTCTGTACTCAAGACAGAGATAGTAAAACGAATACTAAGGTGTGACAGAGACACATTATATCGCACCGAAAACTTCAAAAGTAAAAAAGAGATGTCCAATGTACGTGTTTGGCGCTCAATTTAATCGATTTTTATTGATATCGATTAAAATTAATTAGAAAGAATATACGTGTATTCAAATACAAATAAAAATTTAAAATGTGTTCCAACTCTTTTCATTTATGTCATCGTTAATAGATAACTGATATAAGTAAATCTGATCCTTAAACCTAGAAAATAAATTTTATTAGATTTGTTTTTTACTAAAAACAAAACCTCACTATATTGCTTGGTTTAATAAATCTATTCCATTTTATATCTTATTGTACTTTTATTATTATAACAAGAATGAATTAATTCATAATCAATTATAAAACTAATCGATTTAAATTTTTGATTGAATAATAATATTCTTCCACATTCACACAACACCATCTAGTCCCAAACTAAGCAGAAGCTTGTACTATGGGTACTAGATAATTGATAAACATACATATATACTTTTTTTTTGTAAATACATACATATTATACATAGTTAAGTTTGTATTAAATTGTTAATTATCGCTTGGCCTGTGCCTCGGAGAGCACGTTAAACCGTCGGTCCCGGCTGTCATGAAGATCTTTGACAGTCGTTACGGGGAGTCAGTGCCCTCAAATAAACTGGTACTGGTCTAAACCATGGAATATCGCTATCCTTTTGGGTTGCGGAGGTCAGACGGCAGTCGGTCTGTGGAAAAGTTAATATTCTGTCATATCTGCAGGTCGATTCAGAATGTCACGATAACTCAGTTTTCGTACGTTTCGGTTTCATATCGTACGATTACTTCAGTTTGTTATTCAGAACAACCGTTTCGAATGTTAAAATCACGTCAAAGATATCGAATCTAATGTGACGTCATAACGCCCGATAACTAGTAACTTATCGTAAGTCAATGCTATTCAGAATGCTTCGATAACACAGGTTGACAGCAAAATTCGATAATTGTTGTGAAAACATAATCGAGAGCATGAGAGAATGAATTGAATGAAAATCAAATAGGTACTTTATTTCCCGCCATTTCAGAATGAGTGGTGTCGTGGTACCTTTATACCTAGAAGATTATCCTTTTCCGGTATCAACCCCATTAATTATTGGGAAATATCGCCACACCCAGGACTTAGTCCGAACTTTGATATCGGTCACTAAAAATTATTTAAGTGGGGGCAGTAAGTACTAGCATACCTGCAGAAATAAAGGTAAGCTCAAATACCTATACTTTTAATTAATTGGGCCTATTTCACCAACCATAAGTACTGGTACTACTGTCGAGTAGGCTACTCGCCATGTAATGTAAAGGCACCAAAGAAATTTGAAAGGCACCCGTAACTTCATGTGTTTATTTCACGACATTCGCGTTCTAGTAGCACTACTTACTTCCTTTCCAAGACATCTGCCAAATACCAAATTTATATTAGTGTGTTTAAGTTTATTTCTAGTTGAGAAAGTTGTCCGTTGTCATTTTGATAGATGGACTGTCATTTTGTGTAGCTACGTCAAATAACATAAACATAATACGATTACTCTATATAATTTATCAATAAAAATGTATTTATTTGGCTTGATTGAAGATGTTGTAATCTTATGACGCAGGGATAACCTACCTTACCTAGAATTCGTGAAAGTATTACATTCCGTGTTGATTATTAGGTAGGTATTATTTTACTGACCAAGGTGAAACATTCTTTTTCTGCCAGATTTCGTGTACCTATCGAAATATGCAGTAAACTAAGTGCTTAACTTTATAAAACATAAAATAAGCCCTAAATCGCACAGATGAGTGGTATTTTTTTCATATTCAAGTGATTTTACTAATACAACCTATCAAATCTACTGAACATCTAAACAAGAGGTTACACCGATTCATTAGTTTACACACAATAATGAAGTACTTACCATTAGGTAGGTTTTATTAAAAAAATATATATATTTTAGGTACCTATCAAGCAGTTTCCACAGTAACAAGTATAATATTTACGCTTAGGTATCTCGCTAAGTACTGCATCCCACTTAAGAAGTGCGGCTGATTTTTGTGGTGACAGTCCACCAATGGCATGCTGTATTGTTATGAAAGTTACTGCGGCTATTGCTAAACTACCCTTAGTTATAATTCCCCGACGTCTGAAATAGCTACACTACAAGATTGCTTTTATGAAATGTCATAGGAGCTCTAGATTGTACCCATGTTACAATATAGTCGCCTGGTGCGTGGTATTTCTTAACATTATCATGACAAGGACACAACATGTTAATTTACTTATATGTATACCTGCTTAGTACAATATTAAAATGAAAGTAATACTTATTATTTCAGGTGATTCAGGTGAAGTTATAGAAACAGAAAGGAAAATTTGTTGAAGTGGTTTTGCATTAGCCTATTAAAATGCTTGGATATTATAGCAAAATCGCTAGGACCTGTCCATGATCAGATAATATTCAGTAATTCACTTTTGAAACAATGACTTGGAACTGGTGAATTTAGAGATGGCTTACTTCTTGGTGATAGCGGATATGAGTAAAGCAATATCTTTTGACACCCTTTCTGAACCCATCATCCCTCACAGAAAACTTAATGAGACAATAATAGGAATAGGGAATATAGTTGAAAGATGATTTGCTGTGTGCAAGAATAGATTATCTGTTCTTAGACAACAGGTGACATTAAAATTAGCTTGTGTGCAAGCTATAATAGTTGCCTGCATTGTCCTACATTACATTGCAATCAATGACAATGACAGAAACAAAATAAACAGTTATTCATTTTATATTATTTTTTTATTTTGTATTATGTTCCTCTTTCTTCCACTTGCACTCCTTTTCTTGTAACTTTGCCTCCTTCTCGCAATAATTTTCTTCAAATTCCCTTACCTTGTAGTGATTCACTTGGTACATTAGCTGCAAAGAAAACAAAAGTGAAATTAATTTGAAAAATTGTACACTTGGGACCCTAAGTTCTTGGTGGGAACCCTTTGCACATTGCAGGTGAGGTTGGCTTGGGACCCTAAGTTCTTGGAGTATGGTTCTGCAATAAAGGTTTGTGCCCTAGTATGGGTCTCTTTTATATAATTAGGTATGTCTAAATAATCATTAAACTTACCTTGACTTTCTTGAGCTGGCAGTTCATCAGAGTCAACAACATTTTCCAAGTCCACATTATCTAGTGGAGGTGCAGTTTTCTTGCCACCTCCGGTACGATACTGATGATACAGCTCCTAACCTATTGCAGTCATGGTCGACCTGAATGTTCCTCCAGATCGATCATTCATTCTATGTGTATGCTTTCCCAAACAGTGATGATATGACGTGGAAGAAGACTTCCACGTCATATCATCACTGTTTACTAAACACGTTTTGTTAATGTCATATATGGAGAAGTTTGCACTTCTATCTCTTTTAACTTTATGCATATTAGTTATAAATATAAAAGTAACCACTTAAAAATTACACGCTTTCCGAATCAAACACAAAAAATACAATTTGACAAAAACTTCTTCGCTCATTTTATTATTGGTTAGTGTTTACGAAGCAAGTATTGTTCATAGGTTGCATTCAATGACATGAATAGGTTATGTACCTATTCATTTTTGTGTTTGATTCGGAAAGCGTGTAATTTTTAAGTGGTTACTTTTATATTTATAACTAATATGCATAAAGTTAAAAGAGATAGAAGTGCAAACTTCTCCGTATATGACAGTAACAAAACGTGTTTAGTAAACAGTGATGATATGTGTGTTTATTTTTAATTTATATAAATATAAATATTTTTTTATTATGTTGATGTCATATAATTTGCTTTAATTTTAATCTAGATTATCAAAATAGTCATTTAGAAAGCTAATTATATTTGAATAATTTGTACTTTCGTGTGTACATTTATCTATACAAGCATACTCAGTAAACGCACCATAATGTGTTACCGGAATCAAATTGACTTATCGAAAATTCAACCGAATCCGAAGTCGGATGATTCTGAATAACATTGACAAAGCGCATACGATTGGATTACGGCACCAATGACATACGATTCGATTAATTGTCGTGAGATTCTGAATAGGCCTGCTGGTTAGACTAGTTAGCGGACCTCGGGCTCCAAGGCGTGAAAGTCTTGGATGCAACCGGGATAACGCTAGGGAGATGATAAGTAGGTAACCGTTGTGGAAACTGGCAACCACGCGTTCGAAGTCATTGGCGAAGTCTGTCTAGGTACTTATTATAAACGCGAAATTTTCTCGGTTTTATGGATTCTCTTTTGTGTATTTTTTATTTTTATAGTCTCACGCCTGTATCCCCGAAGAGGTAGGCAGAGGTGTAAATATTACATCCACATTTCGCCATGAATTTTTAGGTCCCGCTTAATAGGGGGCGAGCCTATTGCCGTTACCGGGCACATCACCAGACTCCGGGCTGCTACTGAGTATTCGGAAAAACCCAGTAACACTTTTGCCCGACCCAGGAATCGAACCCGGGCCCTCCGATCAGCAGTCGCATACGCTATCCACTGGACCACGGAGGCAGTCTCATTTTTTTCTTTTTTTATAATGATTTCTATATAACTTTACCGTAGGTAATATAGTTTATACATCAGAATAACAGTTGCTACTATTTGTCGCGATAACTGACACCTACGCGGACGAAGCCGTGGTTAATGAGTAGTCTATTATAAGCGCGCAAGTTTATGAGGATATATTAAAATTTGTTACTTTTTCACGCGAATTTATTGAACGGCTTTAATAAAATGTTGCAGTAATATAGCTTAATCATTAAAAAACACATATCATACCTTGTGCCGCAATAGCCAACATTCGCACAAGCGAAGCCGCGGACAGTCGCTAGTTCAACATAAATCCAATATTTAATACTTCATCTTATGATGGCATCACTCATCACGGCTGGTGTAGCCCATACCGAAACTTCGAGGAAAATATAAGTTATTTTACCTATATTTTCAAATAGAGGGTGAGCTTTGAGGAGTATGTGCGGAGTAAGGCTGATAGATAAAGTGAGAAACAGTATAATATGAGAGAAGTGTGGTCTAAAAGAAGATGTAGTATGTAGTGACAAGAATTGAAAAAGGAATGTTGCGATGGCTTGGACATTTGGAACGGATGGATGAAAGAAGAAATACGAAAGAAGTGTATCGTGTAAGAATGAATGGAGATGTCGGTAGGGCACGCCCAAGACGGACGTACGCCGACCAAATAGGTGACGTACTAAAAAGGGCCAAATTAAAAGTACCCATAACCGGCGAGCATGTATGATGAGGTTAATGAATATCGAGGATGCGAAAGAGGTGTGTTTGAACCGCAGCATTTGGCGTTCCATAGTCTCAGCCTACCCCTATGGCAGACAGGCGTGACGATAGATAGATAGATTTTCGAATAATTACGCCGCATAGACCCGTCACATAAATATTACTAAATCCAATATTTATCACAAAACAGCCTCTATCGATCAATCCTGTCGCCCTAAACCCGTCACTTAAGCACTTGTATTATCCTACAAGCCCTAGTAATTAGTAACCCATATCCTTCTTACCCTGAGGGTTTACGCTCTTGAAGCCGATCCGATCAATCATCCACAATGACTGATGCATGATTAAGCGTCGACGTACACCCTAGGACGAGAACACTTTAGATTTTTTGTGGAAATTCTGTGCCCACAATTTGCTCGGATATTTTCAAATAAAGAGTCTTATAAGACCCCTGAGGGCTTAGCAAGAATTGGATGTTCTATGAATAAAATGTATGGAGGCGGTATACCGTTCATATACTTGAAGTGCCAGACACATTTATAATTATGTATCATGTATTATCGCCCTCTGTCGCGTGCCATTGGAGAGGCCTATATCCAGCAGTGGACTATGGCAGGCTTATGATGATGATTATGTCACACGCGCCAAGCCACTTTATGTAAGTGGCTGGTGGCGTCTGGACGCGAAGAGCCGAAAATCAGGCTCACTGGTGTGCCATTGGACACGCCTATATCCGTTAGCGTATTATGGCAGCCTGATGATTCTGAAGATGATGATGTGTTTTGTACACATCTACGCTTAAGCTGAATTGTCGACTTTTTAATAGAGTTCTGACAACACGACGTTTGTCTATAGGTTCTTAGACCCTTTGAACGTATTTTCTGATGAATAAAAGCGCTTCCTAAGTCGAATATGGCCAGTGTAAACTGCCTATTATTTGTGTTACTGAGCTTCCGGTTTCTCAGTAGCAGCACGGAGTTTGACAAAGTGCTCGGTAATGGCAATAGGCTGGCATTATGTGGAACCTAAAAATCATAACATGGTAAAATGGGGGGTATCATGCACCTCTGCCAATCCCATAATGAGATACAGTCTATAAAAATGTTAAGATTTCGTCACGAAACGAAGAAAAATAATGTAGTACGTAAGAGCCAATGAACTCATACTTCATAGGCACTCTTTGCCGGGTCGTAGTACTGAGTATATGTAAGTCGTATCATGTCCGGGCTTCCATACAACTACTTGCTCTAGCAATATCCTTTGAGACAGAGAGTAGCCTCGTATGACGGGTACATCAAAGAGCGTCTGCACACGGCTGTTACTTAGGTAATATTTAGTGTTTATTCCACGTAACGTGGCTACCTTTCATGTCCTCGAGTAAGGCATCAACCAATTTTAATCAAGTATATGGAGTACGTCCGTAGAGACAGGATAGACTGTACGAGGTAGTGGTCATACCACTACCCCGTACAGTCTATCAATTTAAACCTAGCCACCGAATAGTGCTTCACAGTAATGTTATCTATACAATAATCTAACCCAGTGGCTCTCAAACTTTTTTAGGGATGGAACCCTTTTGGGTAACCAAATATTTGGCGGAGCCCTAAAATAAAACAAAGCCGAGTCCTACGTGCACATTAAAACCAATTATTTTCACGGTGGTGACATACATAGGTACATACATCTTCGTGGAACCTCTAGAGATGCTTCGAGGCGCCCTGGGGCTCCACGGAGCACACTTTGAGAATGGCTGATCTAACCTTATACAAACGGTCAGAATAAGAGCCATACCTACGCCCTTCGAGCTTGGTATCGTACGTAGGTACAACTCGCAGTTGAGAATACTGCATACATACCTAGTTAACATTACCGTGATTGCGTTCAGTGTCGTGGGTTCGATCCCTACTCGAGACAATACTTTGAGTGATCCATAAATAAATTGATGTTTAGAGTCTAGGTGTTCTCTGTGTCCGTGGGTTGAATGTTTGTATGTTGGGCGTTGTTTTAAAATGAAATAGGATGCTAGTATATAAAAATTGTAATGCAAACGTCTCCGAAATAGACTTTTGACTATTGAAACCATACATGGTCATTAACTTGCAGTAAGCTATAATTATAATATTATTCTATAATTGTTGCATAATCAAATCCAGGTTAACATTGTCAGGGATTAAGATTAGCTCAATATAATTACTGCATATCCACATTAATCCCTACTCTCAGATACGATATCTTTGCAGTAAACCTTGCATAAATCAAATAATTCCAAGATTTCCCAGGCAGTCGTAGTAATCAACCTATCGAAGACATCGGAGCCTAATAATGCCTATTGGCGATGCTAAGACTCTAAAGGTCAACGCTCATTAGAGCCACCCGGCACCCACTCCGCACCGCCTCGCCTCGTGCGGTTAGTATTCTTTATATGGATTTGTATGGGTATGCGCTCACTACATCAACTCCGTAGCGTCACCGGATCGCCTCTGTCCCGGCACCCACTCCGCACGGCGTCCACTCGTGGACGCCGTGCGGAGTGGGTGCCGGGTGGCTCTAAGGGCCTGTTCACGAGATCGGTCTAAGCGGCGCGCGTCGCGGCGGGCGGCGCGGCAGAGCGTCGTGCACGCCACGACCCTACAGCAGCGGTAAACGCAGCGGCAAATGTGGACGTATTTGGGCCGACGGAGTTACCCATAAATATGGCGATAACCAAAATATCTTTGTGTAACTATACGGTATACTTACCTACAAAATTGTCGACATTGGATCTTCGTTTCTTACAAGTATTTTATATCAAAGGAATAATGCATATTCGCAATTAATGAGGCGTTGAATAGGTACCTACACAACGTAGATTACGTTAAGTAGGTAGATAAATCACCTTTTAACTTTCATAGTAGCTGTGTCTGTACCTAAATAGGTACATTACACAATGTTTTAATGTTTGTGATTTATATTAAAACCTACCATTACATTCTGTAAAACATTGTTTCATTACATCTCGCAACGTTTTATTAACATTTTTGTATTTTGTAGCGGATGTGTTGCTATCCATACACGCGACCGTTTTAAAATTTCGACTTTAAATGTCTCCGTATTCATTACCGCCACAAAATATTTAACAAATAGTTTAACCGCCTAGTTCGTCCCGCGCGAAACGCTGTCCGTGCCGCTCGGAGTCGTGGCGTCGGACTCGGTCGCAGTACATTTGTTCCCGCCGCTCGCCGCACCGCCCGCCGCGCCGCACGCCGCGCAGCCATTCGCGCCAAAAAAAACGCGCGCGTTATCGCTGTGCGCGGCGGCTCGTGGCGTGCTTCGAACGTCTTCATACATTTGATCTTACCGCTCGCCGCCCCGCGCTAAGCCGCCGCTCAGAGCGGCAAGGTCGTGACAGGGCCGTAATGAGCGTTGACCTTTACTAGCGACACTAGCGGCGAAATTTAGAAGTCGTCCATGTACGATTCTTTTACAGATCACTACTACTATTGACACGTTTGACAGCTTCAAATACAATTACCGCCATAACCTCGAAGCAAAGTTGTATTGTAAACTGTCAAAAGTGTCGTACCTCGACAACTTCCAAATTTCGCCGCTAAAGGCGCGCGGATAATCTTTGCATCTCCAATATGGAGTAAAGACTAAGGAATTCGACTAGCCTCGTAGTCTAGTGTTTATTGTCCCTTTAGTACTGCTAATCATCGTTATCTTCAGCCTGTTGTAGTATATTGCCGGATTAAGGCCTCTGGTAGCATTTCATTAAGCTTTATTTTTTGCACTTTCAGTCTAGCCGCTGCCGGCTACTTTGCTTGCCGGGGGGCACCCTATCCAACTTTTACCAAGACGTGGTATCCACTCCAGAATACGTCCTCTCTAGCGATTGTAACGCGACAAATGTGCCACTGCCACTTCAACTATTATTGCATAGACTATGTTCCAACAAGTATATCCCAGGATATTATTTTATTTACTAGACTTAGCCCGTAGCTCCGGTCGGGTAGTTGCTTATCGCGGTAAAAGAAGCCTCTGACACATAACGTCGGCGTCAGTGCAGGACCTTCTATATGCAAAAAAGAAAATTTTACAGGAGACAATAAAAACAGTTTTAAACGCGATATGTACAAATAAAAAGTATTTTGTTCACATTTTAGTTCTATTTATAGTACAGAGATGATATTAAAATGATTAATAAGTGCAAAATAAAATTATATTAATACAATAATACACTTAGAAGGAAATGCACTAACCCAATAAATTAAATTTTAGCAGATACAAGGTAATGTGTTAGCCGTAATGATAAAACTGGATTAGGAATCAAATAATTTTAATAAAAATTGAGAGACATTAACAAAATAAAAATATAATTTAGTTACTAGGTAGCTTTGAAATTAATTACCATGTGGTAATGTGCCGTTGCCGTGTGGTTGACGGCATAGAATACAAGTGTCACCACCTCCTATCTGCCCGTGGGTGTCGTAAGAGGCGACTAAGGGATAACACGATGCAAATACCATCTTTGCGTAGAGACGGAAAACTCGACATCAAACCCTATACGACTGCCTCGTTGGTCTCGCGGCATAAACGTGCGCGTGGGATCGGGAGGTCCCGGGTTCGATTCCTGGGTCGGGCAGTGTTATTGGGTTTTTCTTTCACGAAATTCTCAGTAGCAGCACGGAGTCTGGAAATGTGCCCGGTACGGCAATAGGCTCGCCCCTTATTACGTGGGACTAAAGTATATCTGGCGAAAAGTGGGTGTAGAAATACACCTCTGCCTACCCCTTCGGGGATAAAAGGCGTGACGTTATGTATGTATGTATGTGGTAATGTATCGTAGAATGACCAACAGTGCCCGGGGATAACATTTTTAATCTCTTACAAATCTTTAAATTTTCTCTCTGTAATTGGCAATGGAACGAAATGTAACTGTGGGAATTCAAATTGAGCCAGACTGATATTTTTTGGTCTATGTGGTAAAAGTTGGTATTCTTGATCAAACCGTAGTTTATAAAATATACCCTCACCGGTGTATTTCAATGCTTTAATATTAACCACCACGGGATCTCCAATACCTCGACCAGGGCGTATATACGAGAATTTTAAGGAAGTTTTATGTCCATAATTGCGGAAGAAATCAAAGGTTGGAATGAAAACATGATATTTTCGTTTTCTTTCTTCCTGCGAAATACCTACGGTGGTAATCTGTTCCCATATTACTTGGGGTCGGCGCAGAATGATCTCTTCCATTCTCTCCTATCAGACGTCATCTCATCATTCACTCCCTTCACATCTTTTTTTTGGTCTTGATCTTGCCTTATATCCCTCAACTTGAATCTTCATCACCCTTCTAGTCACATGATTTTCATCCCTCTTCATCACATGCCCATACCACGATAGACAATTTCCTTTCAGCTTTTCTTGCACCGGGGAAACTTTCAGACGTCCCCTAATAAACTCATTTCTAATTTTATCCATCCTTATCAGCATCCTCATCTCTGCTACTCTACTCTTTCTGTATGTCCACCGTTAGGGCGTCCATTATAAGCAGGCAGAGGTATGGGTTAAGAGCCGACCCTTGGTGCAAGCCTACAGCCACATTGAAATTGCCGGTATTGCCCGCTGAAGACCGCACATGGGTTGTACATCTACTGTACATCGCTCGGATCAACTATACATACTTCCCAGGCACATGTTTCTTCTTAAGGGCCCACCACAAAACCTCACGAGGTACCCGATCATATGCTTTTTCGAGATCCACAAAAACCATGTGCAAGTTTTTGTGTGCACTTCGATATTTTTCGCTGAGTTGGCGGATCGCAAAAATGGCAGCTCCTAAACTTCTTAAAAGTGTAATTATTTTTATTAAAAGTGTATTTACTTAAACTATATGTTTTAAACAGTCACGATGTTTTGTTATGTAAGCAATTATATAAATAATGTATAAATATTACGTACATGTACTTTTTGAAGCTGATAACCGCCTGCTTTCGCTAACCGCCTTGTTACAACTGCAATTACAAGGTACTGCACTAAAATTTTCAAATTGGCATTTAGAAGGTCCTAGATTGTACTGTTTTACCGACGAAAAATGCTTAGATTTTAGTTTATTATTTCATCACTAGATGACGATATACATAATCTAATCATTTTGACCAAAACATTGTTTTCACCAAAAGTTGTAGTTAGAAGGTCCTGCACTGATGCCGACGATAAGTAATACGTTGCTCTGTTGTAGTGTGAAAGGATATAAAAATAAACCAACAAACTCACCGTCGCATTTTGAAGGGAAAATAACATTAGCGTGAACTAATTGTCTACAAAACATAAATTTTTATTTTGTCATACCGTGGACTCTGTGGCTAAGAGTAAATAAAATACACGGCCAACCCAAAGAAGCAGTAATTTGATAAAAACGCCAAAATAAATAATATTACAAAATTTGCCACATTAATATTTGTGATGTTATAAACAAGGTACTTAAAACGTTACCTTCAATTAATTTAGACTAACTACTGTCCCCCCCGTGGGATCTCCACCTTGTCGTGGTGGGGGGGCTCAGTAACCGTGGGTTAGAAGCCACCCACGGTGAAGCTAAGCGGGATCCCGGGAGGGGACGCTCCACGTGGGCTTGGTAGAGGCCTGCGTAGGATGCGTCCCATGGTGCGGGTGCGGGGGACAGTTCTGTCTGTCCCTCGCAGTCGGGTGCGGTCGCGGGAGGAGAGGCGTGTGGGTGTTGCGTTGCCCCGCGCCCTATCTCCCGCGACCAAATGGGGGCGCACCATCGTTGCGTCGCGGTGGGGCCGCAGAGGAAGAGGAGATGCGGTGTTGCGTTGCCGTCCTCCCTATCCTCTGCGGCCGCTGGGTGTTTTGGCGGCGGAGCCCAACACCTTCATCCGCCGCCAAGGGGGTTTCGTTCGGGGCCCGCCTGACCATCTGGCGGGCTAATACCCGTCGGAGGGTAGCGAGGAATGCTTTGGTGAAACCCTACCCTCCGACACATGGGTACATGAGGAGCACGGGTTGGTTTTTAGTCAGTAAGAGTCTGACAGTCCCCTTCGTCCTTCCCCCCCGGGGCGGAGGGACTCCATGAGGATTTTCCAACCCGATACCAAAAAAAAAAAAAAAAAAAAAAAAGACTAACTACTGTCCCATTTAAGTTCATTAACCCACATTTCATTCTGTCTACGGACTGTGACTCATCAAGTCTTCAATCATCAAAATTTACGTACCATTGTTTTTTACTAGCCAGTGGTAAGTGGCGGTAAATAAGAAAGTAAAGTGAACATTAGTCGTAATTATCTTTTTAACCGACTTCAAAAAAAGGAGGAGGTTCTCAATTTGTCGGAATCTTTTTTTGACTTACGAGTACTTGACTACCCCAACTATTGCAATTAAAGAAGTTGACAATACCTAACTCCTCTGATGAAAAAGATTAGGGATATATCTTATCCTTGTTATTGAAGGAGTTCGGTATTGTCAACTTCTGTATTGTTCGGTTCTGTCTCTCCTCCTGAAGCCCATTTTCCATATGGATTCAGACATGCAGTATCCCGCGCTATGCGCCGACCATACTTCGGCAAGTGTTTGGCTTCTTCACGAGGCATCCTAAGGATTGGCAACGACAAAAATTAGTCTCAAATTGGTATACCTACTTACTGATTGAGGCTGATGATGATGATGATATGATAACCCGTCTCTTGTAGATAATATATCCATGATACCAAGGTACATAATTCCTCGTTTATAATATAAACTTGGTATAAAACGCGCGATGCCGAACGCCGTATATTAAAGCAAAACCTCCCATAGGATATATCGAAACGTATTCAAAGCGAGTATTAGAAAACTTTTATGAACTTCAAAAGAAACTTATAAAAGATACAAAGGGATCGTACACGTCGCGTCATTTAACTGATTTGTTTTCGGAATTAATTTTATTTTGGATTACCACAAAGGAAACTCGGTCAGCAATTTCGATGTTTTTATATGTATATCCGTTTTATACAAAGTCGTAGCGAAATGGAGAATAAACTAGGTTTTTACAATGTATTATAGATGGGTGTATACCAATTTACATACTTTCGTTCTCTATTGTTTCGTATGTGATTTTAACCAATGTTTGATCTCGGAACTTCCACAATTTTTATCAAAACTGCTTTAACGGTGTAGCCTCGAAAATGTTAAAAACTGAGCGACATTCGCATTTATAATATTACTAGAATCCGACCACGTGAGGTCGAATATCGGAACAAAAAGTAGCCCGTCTGTGCTATTCTGATTTATGTATTACTGGAAAGTTAAATGAAAACCCGTTCAGAAGCTTGAAGTTTTTGCTTGATAGCCAAACAAACATACTCATCCATACTCAATCTCATCCTCAAAAGCTTTCGCATTTATTAAAGTAGTAAAATAAGATAAATATGGATGAGACAAACTTGACAGGTATTATTTTTATTTTGGAGATTAATTCCAGACATATCTGCGAGCTGAGTCGTGAAGGAAGAATGTTTAAGGCACACATGTGCCTTAAACATTCTTCCTTCATGACTCAGCTCTGGTTGTCAGATTACAACATCAGTACGTCTGGCAAATTGCATTCAGGCTTAGCGTAGATTCATCAGAACGTTAAGAGATTCCGGGAACAATTAATGCAGCATAGTAATTAGAACCCGATAGATAGCTATACGCATTGATTACGTTATACCTGAAATACAATACATTCCACTTGGCAATGAAGGCGACTCGGTAGCGTAGCGGGAATGTAAACGACACTGCCACGCCGAAGGTTGCGGGTTCGACTCCCGCTTAAGTCATACATTTATGTGCGTGGACATAGATGTTTCTCTTGGTCTGGGTGTTTCTAAGAATAATATGTATGTATTTGCAAAAGTAAAGCCTAGTACCCATAGTACAAGCTCTGCTTAGTTTGGGACTAGATAGTGTTGTGTGTAAGTATATGGTAAAATATTATATTATTATATGTGGTTTGATATGATATTGACCAAGTGATGCGTGGTTTATGATGAAAGAATCATTGCTAAATTAGTCTAATTAGGATGAATGACTTAGGTAAGTTACCAGACGGACGGCAAATTATAATTATTTATTTCGTCCTAAGGCCGGTTTCAGATTAGCGTATTTTTCTGCGCGTATACGGTCGTTTCAGCATACGCGCTTAGACGCGCACTACATTACGCGCTTAAAAAATCCGGACTCGCGTAAACGGGCATATTTCGGCGTGTTCGCTCGAAACATCTCGTGACATCTTGTCAGTGTCAACATGGATTCTGACGGCTCGCGTTTAAACGAGCTTAGAAGCTTGTCAACGCTCGTACGAGTTGCGCGTGTACCAAAAGGCGCGCTTATATGCGCCTACATGCACTTCCAAAAACGAGCTTATACGCGCGTATTAAACGATAATCTTAAACCGTCCTAAGTAGATTGTCAAGAGTTAATCACACCGTCCGGGCATTATAAATTAGGTCCAATTAATTCACTTAGTCTGTAAAATATATAACATACCTTTTAAATCGTAATGATCGTCTCACTGACGAAGCAAACATTTGCTGCAAGCAAGTTTTAGCTTCCGAAATCAAGTTATTGCGAAGGCGCAATAACTTGATTTCGGAAGCTAAAACTAAACTGTGGGGACAGATACAAGGCGTCAGTACGTACAACATTTCAAGAGGCGACTGAGAACAATACACGAAGCAAAAAATATATTTGGCAAGCGACTGATAGCTTGACATCAAACCAAATCGGCTGGCCAGCTAAGTACCGTTAGCAAGATCCTTCTTTTGACTCAAATACTCATACAACAAAGGTTGTTCATATTAACAAGTAAAATTACACCCTAAAAAAACTGCACATCACTTAAAATAACCTTATATACGGGGTGTAAGGGACGGTGTACCGAAAACCGATACCAGTGATTCAGTACATGATACTGAGGCCATTGGCAGTCGAATATTCCGATTCCGATTTTTCTTTTGCATTTTGTGCCATATAACGTAAAGAAATAGTAACTATAATCGGTCCGCATCAATATTCTTGTAAAATTCTAGGAATTAAACATGTACATGGCGCGTTTACTCTGACGTGACATCTGCCGCGGCGCGCGGCCGCAGCACAGTAAACGCACCAGTAAATCGTAATCACTGCCGCTACCACCCGCCGCTGTAGGGCCGTAACAGCTGATAGTACGAGTTTGGGTGTTCCTATTTATATCGCAATTTTTTGGAAAACTGTAAGAGTTCTTAGATTTATTCCGGAAAATTCGACCGCCAAGGATCTCAGTATAATGTACTGAATCACTGGTATCAGTTTTCGGTACACCGTCCCTTACACCCAGTATAATATAATCTCTATACGCAGACTAAGATGTATCGACAATCAACATCGTCCATAAATCCTGACGTGACTTACAACTGACTGAATTTAGTCGATATATCATACCGCACAAGTCTTCTGTAGGACAATTTCAGATATATGACGGTTCCCGATACAAATGCCTTTCTGAATATGCTAGCTATTTGTCATAGTAGATCGGAATATGTATGTACCAAGCTTACACAGACGAGTTAAGTCATTTAGTAGAAGCTATCTGGATCTTATACTACACTGTGTACGTCTAGACTAATATTAATATAACGCATCGCGATCACGGCAAATCGTGCTGACGCCTGATCTTACTACTGATTTCTCCAAGTGTGCGTATTAAATTGCTAATAACCTGCACGTCTGAGAGTTATCTGTCATGTCCTTGAAAGACATGTACCTAAAGATTGCCAACTAAGGGCCTTATCATACTAGCGGATTGCGAACGTTCTCAAAGCGGAGCGGGCGCGCAACGCATTCGTTACGGGCTCACAACAGTCACAACGAACACGCTGCGCATGCGCAACGAATTCGTTGCGGACGCGCAAAGAGTAAAAAGCGACGCGCAACGAGTAAAAGTAATAAAGTTAACAGCAGTGTTTCCCCATCGGAATCCATTTTGTTACTGGATGTATCTCGATAATTTGCTACAAACATGCGACAAAGACATAACGTATTTGCCACGCATCCGCGACGTCCTCGCTGCGCAGCCGCGGCGTGTTCACGACGCATTCACTGCGCGTCCGCCCCGCCCCGTAACCGCTCCCGAACCGCTAGTATGATAACGCCCTTACACCTGGCCAGCGTGGTGGACTATGATAATGTTGACGTAAAGTAACAGTATCTATACTATTGCGTTTCGTTCGGTGAATGAGAGTGCCGCGAACCCATCTACTTTCCTTCTTTCCAAGTCCACTCCTCCTTCTATTAATTTTCCCATTTCTGGATCCTCCGCTGCTGCTGATGGTACCTAATAGCTTACCATCAGGCGAACCGTATACCTGTTTGCCGCTTATTAAATTAATAAAAATGGCCCAAACTAAAAAAAGCAACAGTGCTCAGCGGTAAAGCAGACTATAAGTAAGGTTGATGGTGATGATACGCGGATATCGCGAAAGCGTGAAACTTACTCCTGATTTGCTAGCTACAAAAATTGCAGGCCATCTATAATCTTCTATCAAAGATTTTAACAAGAAATGGTAAAAAATATTTATCTACTTAAATCACGGGAGTAGCTCTCGTAATATACCTAGATACTAATGAAGAACGTAATTAAATGCCGAGATAACATAGAGGGACTTTGATTCATCTTTTAATTACTTATTGCTGGTTTGTCTGGAAGAAATCGCAATTTGCGATGAGACTGTTCTTGTATTACGAGTTTAAAGCTTTTTTTTCTTTTTGTTGCCTTGATGGATGGTGCAACAGTCTGAGCCGCCTCACCGTTAAACATTACACCTTGTCTTGCGGGTTCGATCCCCAGACAGGACGGCACTTTGTGTGACGCAAAAATCATTGTTCTGAGTCTGCGTGTCTATTAGTTGAATATTTCTAAAGTTCTCTACGCATTTATTATTAGTGCTGGAGTTGCCTTGAAAACAAATAAATAGGGCTAGAAGACGCATGCTTAGTTTCTTTGGACATTCTTAACACATTCCTTGCCATAGAAGGAAATGTTGTTAAAACAATGCCCATACAAAAGTACAATAGCCTAAAGGCCAAGGTATTGGCTATTCATGGGTAAGAGGTTGTACTTCCTAGTAACATAATAATGTTTAGTATGGTACAATCTTCTACTTGTACTTATAACTGTTACGGACTGTCAAAGACTCACAGCCGAAACTACTAGGCGCAAGAAGCGGAAATTTGGCATCTAGTTCCTTGATGGCCATAGAGTGAAGAAATGGGTAAATTACAAAAGATCATCTAGTGTTCGTATATAGACGTAGAAAGTACTTTTACCTTAAACGCATTACAATATTTCAGTTTCTTTTTGAGTCTAAAATAATATTATTATGCATATAATAAGCTTCGTAATAACAAAACATAACCAGAAAGAAATTTCTACTAGTTAGTTTATACTAATAAGTTTATACTACTACGTATATCCAAAAATAAATTTCTACTGGTCAGTATGTTTAATTCGGCTAATTTCCTAAAGCACCGAGCCGGTTTTGACGTTGCTTTCTCCGGCAGATGTTATGCTTTTACGAAGCACAACTACAAAGCTTAGAAGCTTGTTCAAAGGGATACCAAATATTCTTGTGTAGCGTATGTGGGATAGATGGGGTTTACCTCTAAAGGGAATGGCTGTTAACTGGGGCGATTTTAAGCTTACGTTGCACAGTCACTTCGATTTTCTATGGCTTGTTAAAACTGTGGGATAGAATCCGATTATAGCAAGGATTTATATGAAAGGAAAAATGTATTTTTTAATAAAAGAATATGGAACATCAGTTTTACATTGCCTATCGTCAAATACCACGTACCTTTGTTTCGATATCCGATATTTTGCCTTGTATATGCCACGGATGTACTACACTGTAAAAGTTTCAATGACATTTGACATTTTTTATTCTTATATTTAACATGTTTGTAAACCTCCGATTATCAAGTGTTTTCAGTATATCCTATGTAATAAAAGTTTTTCATAAAAACATGTAAATTATAATCACCATCATAAACCTAGAGTTATAGGTAGTAGAGCCTTGCTGATTTCAGCGTAAATGGGCCGGCTCGACCGTGGAAGTACTACCCTCTCACAGAAAATCGACGTAAAGTAACAGTACCTATATTGTTGCGTTTCGTTCGGTGAGTGAGAGTGCCGGAGGCCCCTATGCCCCATTCCATCTGCGTCATCCCCCTCCTCCTCCCATGCCTTTTCCTAACCCAAAGGGCGGCAACGCACTTGTGACTCCTTTGATGTTGCTTGTGTCCATGGGCGACGGTAATTGTTTACCATCAGGCGATACGTCTGCTCGTTTGCCGCTTATGACATAAAAAAATCCTACGCCAATGCTACCAGCTTGTATATAAATATACTTTATTTATTAAGAAAAATTTAAGTCCAATTTGAACCCAAGTGCTTTAAGGATTTAACTACTATTTTCGCAATGTCTATTGAATCACCTATAATCATATAGTATATAATAGAAATTTATATATATAGGACTATGCCTCCTTCTGTAAATGGTTTACCTTTTAATGAAGAGATCGAGACGATTTTTACAATACCCAAATACGGGTCTTAAACAAACTGGCCAGCCGACTATCGCCTGAATTACCGTTTCTATTTTCTTATCAAGCGTTAACGAGCTAAGGTTTAATTATACTAATTCAATAAAGCCGAAGAGTTTCTTTGTTTGAACAAACTTAGCTCAGGAACTACAATTTCAATAGAAAATTGTTTTTGTTGTTGACACTACAATTATTTATTAAGGAAGGTTATAGGCTAGGAGAATTTGGCTATGACCATTAGAAGCATGGCAAACCCAGGCGCATTACATGCCTTACCTATGATTATATGTAGCAAGTTCATAAGTATAAAATGAACCCTAGAGAAGTGTTTGACTTATTTGGTATGGGTAACTTTTTTTGCGTCGTGTCTGTTAAAATTTAGATTATTGAATTGCTTCGATATACTTATCATATTATTAAATTAGATCGCATATAACTCCACGTTCAAGAAAGTTGCTCGGCTGTGAAAGAGAGTTGCATATCTGAACATTTCATATCTGTTGACTTCACTGATCAAAAATTTCCTTGACGGCCTCGTAAAAGATAACGTCATGATTTAAAAGGGGTGGGTTTGTCATATTGTCAAGCCAGTGCCCCAGGATGTGTGATTTTTTTATTATTAGGTTAGACATATACAAACAATTAACATTTGAAAATATTTGGAAACAGTAGGTGTATCTAAATACTACTTACCTATATCTAAACTTATCTCATGATGCACTTTCTCACTGCACAAATATTAACCAAATGCAGACGTTACAGGTCTCTGTAATCATTCTCATTTTATCATTTCAAACTACGTACCCCGTTCATAGAGCCAAATACTAAAATTCGTTAATTTATAGCCGAAATGAAGGTTTTAAAAATACAAGTAAAATACTCTGCGGCGAAAGAAATAGGCAATGAACCGTAGCTACACTACGATATTTTTAAAGAGCAAAATACAATTGCTGGTAGCACTCGAAAATATAACAGTACGTGACCATACATAAAAACATTAAGCTTAGTGCTTTATGTCGCACGATCTTCGATATTTTACCACCATCGAATATTGTACTGAGTTCGGTACAACATTGTTACCTAAAAACTTGTGTTCAATGTGACACACTTCTCACTGGACGTAATTTGTATTAAGCGCCTAATTAGGTATGTTCTAATTGCTTAATGTTGATAAAAACAGATGCTTTTTCGTTGTTAAAATAAGTTACCGCGTCAGAAATAAATTCCGTGTCGCAAGGGCCTTACAGGGCCAACGAAGGCTAATTCTTGCTTTAAAATTAATAAGAATGTTGTTTCATAAACTTATTAAGACTCTTTCTACCATTTTGGAGGCAGATATCAGATTTTTAGAAATAAACTATTTCAATTGCAAACAAATTACTGGTATTCTTCAACTAGATATGAAAGTAATGTAATATCTTTGTATGCGAAACGTAATCGTATGAAAATATCAGGTCAAATTATTTTGACATGAAGCTGGATAACCAATGCCAAAATGTCAGGTCAACTAGAAAGTACTTCACCTTTTCTTCTCATCCCCGCGATCCGGAGTCATTTCAAAAATATTGATACGTATGCAAATCGCAAAACTTCGAAAGTACTTACAAAATATTCTATTATATTCCCCTCATATCCCAACAATGCCTTCAAATTCGAATTCTCAACTCCGTGGTTCTGATTTGCTGAAATCTTTTGAAGGCTTTTGTTTACTTGTTCAACAGACATGATTTATGTACCGTTATCTCGGTCGGTATACTGCATAAGATGCCGGCTGTGGCCCCGAAGGTAGCGGGTACGTAAAAACTGCTATTAATCTTCCAGTGCAAAGTGTACCTACGTCTAGCTAAGTAAGATTTACGAAAGGAAATCTTGTACTATAAAAATGGTTGAAATATACGGACAGTGTAGAGGAAATTACCATTTAGTATGGTTGTGTTAAATCTATACTTTTTAATAAAGTTGCCGTTTTTTGAGTAGGATGTAATGAGTGATACAATAAGACAGTTCAATAGAAGAGGTGTGGCAGGTAAATCCGCGGGGCACGGAGACTTTATTTTAGTGAAACTTGGCAGTATATAGCTTGTTGTTATACTACCTTACGGGGTTATGCCACGATAACTGACATCCACGCGTAATTACGAGCCCAATTTTGTACAATAATCAAACTAAAATGAAAATGAAAATGTTTTATTTGCACCTCCACACAAACTTAAGTAACACTTAAAACAAACTTAACAAACAAATAAACTTAAACTACAGGTACACTAAAAATATTAAAATAGGTACATTATTAATGGTGGCGTTACGTGGAGGACAAATATGGCGAAAATCAACCTATTTATGATATAAGTTTGGAAGCTGGAAATATTTATAATTTATAATTCATTTATTAATTTGCGAATATGGGTATACATTTGCAGATCTTAATAATAAATACATTGTTCTATTACCATATCCCACCAATTAGGCATGCAAACACAGAAACAGTAAACTATTACTTATTATAAAATTAAAATCAACATAAATTATTACAGTTTAACGTGAAAACATACAATGTCAAATAAGAGTCCAAAATGTCATAATTTAGAAAAAGAATATTAAAATGTTATGAAATAATTAAAAATTAAATTATAAAATATCAATAATAATTATAAAAGTACAATGTCAGCTAATCACAATTAAAATGTCAAATGTATATAAGTAAATATTATAATTTAAAAATAAATAAAGTTTATTTCTAATTAATTATTTGCATTATGTGTATCACTATCATCTAAATATTCCTGCAGCGAGTAATAGCATTTAACTACAAGCAGTTTTTGAAGATGCCTTTTAAATAATTGTAGATTTTCAATATTTTTAATTTGAGTAGGTAATTTGTTGTAAATGCGTGGTGTAGTGCAAAAGAAGCTTTTGTGCATTAGCGCCGTTTTACTTGCGACAACACACAATTGACCAGCATGTCGAATACTTGATTTTTTTTTAAATAATTCCATAATTTGTTTCACAAACACAGCACACTCCTTTATGTAAATGCAAGGCAGGGTCAACAGATTATTATTTACAAAGTACGGTTGGCAACTATCAGGTACCTTTATACCAAAAGTTGTTCGAATGCACCGCTTTTGAACTTTAAATGCCGATAGCCAGTCAGTGGAATTGCCCCAAAATATTATTCCGTACCGTAATGTTGATACGACAATGCCATGATAGGCTGTTATTAATGTTGATGTATTGGCTATATTTTTTAGCCTATATAGTCCATATGCGGACTGACTCACTTTGGTACATACATAGTCTACATGGTCTTTCCAGTTTAGTTTTTCATCTATTTTTAACCCAAGAAATGTAGTTAATTCGCTCTCTGTAAATTGAAAACCATTGTAATTAATATTTCATTTCTTATCGGTTCTTTCTTTTCTTTGTTTAAATTCAATTATTTTTGTTTTATCTAAGTTAATTTTTAAGTTGTTTATTTTTAGCCATTGCATAATTGATGTGATAGAATTATTAATGTCAATTTCATAAGATGTCAAGGTTTTATTTGTAAATAATATTGTGCTATCATCAGTAAACAAAGTCATATCATAGGTAGTTGTTGTTGGGAGGTCATTTATATAAATATTGAACAGCAAAGGTCCCAGGACCCTACCCTGTGGGACTCCAAATTTTACAGTTCTTACATCTGACCTATGAACCAATTCACTTTTGGATTTAAGACATATATTCGTAATTTCAGTCACTTGCCTCCTATTTAACAGATATGATTTTATAAGCTCATGAACATTACCCCTTATACCATAGCGATAGAGTTTGTCAAGAAGAATATCATGTCTGACGTGATCAAAAGCCTTAGACATATCCATAAACATGCCTATTGCTGACTGTCTCTTGTCCATGTTTTTCGTGTATACTATTTTTACTATTTATTTTAATATACTATATGTTTATATTTTCAGGTATGTGGATTTACACATTAGGCGTTTCAGGCATACGCAGGTAAGATTATTCAACGTAATAAATTATAATTAGTTCTAAATCTAAGCATTAATATATTCAAATGTCTTATTCTACTTAGAATTTACGATCTCCTTTGTATGTAGGTTTCAGTAGTCTCCCCCCCGTGGGATCTCCACCTTGTCGTGGTGGGGGGGCTCAGTAACCGTGGATTGGTCAGCCGCGGTGAAGCTAAGAGGGATCCAGGAGGAGACGCTCCGCGTGGGCTTGACGGAGGCCTGCACAGGATGCGTCCATAGGGGCGGGTGCGAGGGACAGTTCTTCTGTCCCTCGCAGTCGGGTGCGGTCGCGGGAGGAGAGGCGTGTCGGTGTTGCGTTGCCGCGCGCCCTATCTCCCGCGACCAAATGGGAATGGGGCGGCACCATCGTTGCGTCGCGGTGGGGCCGCAGAGGAAGAGGAGATGTGGTGTTGCGTTGCCGTCCTCCCTATCCTCTGCGGCCGCTGAGTGTTTTGGCGGTGGAGCCCAACACCTTCATCCGCCGCCAAGGGGGTTTTGTTCGGGGCCTGCCTGACCATCTGGCGGGCTAATACCCGTCAGGGGGTAGCGAGGAATGCTTCAGCGATACCCGACCCTCCGACACACGGGTACGTGAGGAACACGGGTTGGTTTTTAGTCAGTAAGAGTCTGACAGTCCCCTTCGGCCTTCCCCCAGGGCGGAGGGACTCCATGAGGATTTTCCAACCCGACACCAAAGAAGAAAAATAAAAGGTTTCAGTAGTCTAGACATACACTGTCAGCCTTGTTTCTGCTTTGCAACGTCTATAATTGTTTGTATACGAAGCATTTCGATTATACTTAAAACGCTTTTAAAACGCAGTGGTGAGACTAATATTAACCTGTAGTCTCCGTCACAGTAAGCTATAATTTGACTACCTAAATAAACTTATAATTAGACATGTATACCTATTTCGTAGTCAAATCCATAAATATATCAAATATTCGGACAGGGCGTGAATCAACAACAAATAATCTCCAATATATGAATTCAGAGTAAGAAACTTGTTACACGAAAATAACAATCAAATTCAATATTCGGTTTTACGTTTTTAGTAACTAAACGCTGCTGTTTGATATTTTGTGGTATCTCCTGGAACATAGACATTTGAATAAACATTTTAAAGTAAATTTACTCTGTCATTCGCAGTTCTGCATAAAATTGAAAATTAATACAAAACCGTTTTTATTTTACTAACAGGCTTTTATTAGCTTAGTTTGCATTTTTTATCGTTAAATAGTCTGATCGATGTGAAGCTTTTTTTTTTCAATTTTACGATAAAATTGTTGTGTTTCTATTCTTTAGCATAGTGTAAAAAGAGTTTTTAATGTTTAGTGTAAGAATTATTTGATTCTAAGATGCTGAACCTCAGGCAGTGTGTTTACAATTTAAATCTTCTCTTGAGGGTGTGCATATTGTGCCATTCAACACCATGATACTCCATTAAACATCTTGAACATCTCCAGTTAAACCCAATTGCATAATCAACGGCGCGCAAATTCAATTGTTCTATCTACCTATGAGTCATCGCTGTAGCCCTTGCCCTCCAGAATCAGACAATACAGCAGATGTTAGTAATTGATGTTAATTCTCGTCGCCGATGCCGCTAGATAAACCAGTCCCGCTGAGAGTAATCAAGTCTCTTTGGAAATATTTGATGAGATGTTTAATGTATAGGTACCTACTGACATATTATAAAACATGGACATTATTATTGGCTTATCTTGTCTTATCTGTATCGTCGACAAAACATAGTGTGAAAAACCTGACACAAAAATTCTTTGGAACTAAGAATAAATTAAAAAAAAATAACTACCTTCTCTAAGGCGTCTTTTACAAATTCTTAATCAAGGACTAATTTGCGATTTATTTAGTAGTAGTTTTATAATGAGGTCGGGTTAGTACATATTATTATTTTTGAGTCATAATTTAGACGCAGCACTTGCAACTTAACCTGCATGGTAACCTAGAAACAACTGATATAGTAAGACCGGATAAATAGAACATCAGGTATAGTACAAGTCTTTGTTTCAGTAGTCTTTGTGTCGTTTGACTTCAGTATTAGTTCATGCCAGTGAGTGGTTTCGTCCATGTTAACTATGGAATGCCTGCGATATCATAATTGGCAGACAAATCAGAAATGCTTCGATGACGTAAACCTTTATTCTCGTTCCAAAATAATATAATCGTCAGAATTGTAGTTTTATCGCAAACCACTCACATGCCCAAATTAATAGATTCTTTAAAATAACCGAACCAGATTATTAAAATTAAATACAGTGAAATAAAGGGGATATTATATATAAATATAACACGATGAAATAAATTAAAAGACGTAATAAAATGTTTAATAATATGTTTATGTTTGATCATTGTATTTGTATTTCTGTTTTTCTGGTGTACAATAAAGAATTTTTATCTCATCTTATCTTTTATCTTTAATATTAAGCTTAAACAAAAAACGTTTAAAATTTCGTACTTAAACACTTTTAATGTTTAATAATAACCATGAAATAATAAGTAAACAACTTAACTGAAGGTTTACATAAGAAACTGTTCTTATTAATTCCGCGATAAAATTTAAATTAAGAAAACGTTCAAAATAAAGAACCCTAACTTTGTGATATAATAATAATAAAAATAAACATTTGGCCGGTTGAGTTGGAAATTTTCTTCTCTAAGGGTCAAAGGGTCTGTTGTGATAACAATATTTTAAAAAAATCGCCATCTTAGTGCAATAAGTGATGTTTGTTATTGCGTCATGTTATCTTTAGTAACTTCGGCAACAAAGGGTAAGGGTAGCTATTTTGGAGTCACTATATAATCAAGCGCACTATATAAGACTATAAATTTGTGGGTCCCAGATCGCAAGAGGCCTCGCGCAGACCTAGGGCTAGGTGGCATAATGATTTAAAACTTTATGATAAAAAGTGGATCACAACAGTTCTCGATAGAGAGAGGTTAAAAGAAGGTAGGGAGGCCTTTGCCCTGCAGTGGGACAGGTTCGGCTGAAAATAATAGTAAGTATATCAAATCATTTATCCGGACAAGCATGGCAAATCCCATGCTAATGAAGCTAGACAAATGCAATTTGTGTTGTTTTGCTAATAAGTATACCTGACTTAGTTTTGACATGCTACATTACACCGTTAGAACTATTTTAAATATACCAAGAAACCTTACTTAGCTGGCTTTTAACATTATTAAACTGTAGACCCATGTGCCTTTATCTGTGACATCGTGGTTTCTTAACGAATTGACCGATTATGATGCGCTTTATTAAGATCTATGTCGGGGGTATTATTGCATTTAGATTTTTTATTTGAAAGAACTTCAATTAGCCGGGGACTTCTTCTTCCATGTACCTACCTATAGTAATTTAGAATTAAAATCAATAAAGAGCAATCTTCATCATAAAAACAGACAACCTTACGTAATAAAGGTCTTTAATTTTCTTTCGAGGGATACTTTATTGCTACATACGAGTATGTTATGTAACATGTCTCAATCACGTAATTAGCCCACACATGGACAGGTACTTACACGGCATCTCGCATCACCACACGCGACACCTGCAATCCGTTATTGCTTCATTGACAAACAGAGCGTAATTATGGCCCTTGTGGCTCTGCGCCCTTACTTAATGAGGAGGTATTCAAGGAAACGCAGATAAATACAATGAAATCTGCGACGTTCATGAAAAATGAAGTGGCTATCTGGAATTAACAGAGCGACCTAGTATATGCAATGATTTTAAAAATACTTAATTATGACTGAATATATCCCATACTCTAAGCTTTAATAAAAAATGCAGCAATAGCTTAGGAGAGACACCAGCAGACTGAAGTTCAGAGGTTATAACCTAGCTAACATTCGAAGTTATGTGTGTACTCGGAGTGAACTGTCATGATCTTTTACCAGTTTTACCGTACTTATGATGAGTCAGTACCAGGATTCGGAGCCCTAGAATATCGCTATACCTTTGGGTTGCGGAGATAGGTGACAGTCGTGGCATACCAATGTTTATATATTTTGTATAATCTTTTTTCGGGTAGTCGGGATAATACTTAAGACAATGACTTCATTCTGGTAGTAGAGCCTTGCTGATTTCAGCATGAATGGGCCGGCTCGACCGGGGAAGTACTATCCTCTCACAGAAAATCGACGTAAAGTAACAGTACTTAAACTGTAGCGCTTCGTTCGGTGAGTGAGAGTGCCGGCGGCGCTATCCCCTATTCCTTCTCCCTCATCGTATCCCTTTTCCCGACCCCAAGGGGCGGCAACGCACTTGTGACTCTTGTGGTGTTGCATGTGTCCATGGGTGGCGGTAATTACTTACCATCAGGCGATCCGTCGGCACGCTTGCTGCCTATTGTTATAAAAAATAACTTTGGCTTTATTTTGAAATACTTTTATGATTAAGATCCGTTAAATACATTAGCAAGACTGAATTGTATCTCATTTGTGATCATTCAAATGTGAGGCAGAGTTTAATTAATTACTTACTGTACCTACATCTTTTAATTACGTTAGACGTAATAACCTAACCAATTACAATTATCATTATATTATTCAGCAAGAATAATCCGCGATGATGGAAAAATTGCAAAATACAGCGGGCTACGCGCCGAGGTGGTAATTTATGATTCCAGCAATTATCGTGGGGACAACCCACAATTTTATTAAACCGCGAAAAAATACGGTTACGACAGCAAAAGTGGGTCGCCTGCAAACATTTTATTATCATATTATGCTTGGGCCTATGTCCAAGTTTTCATATACACAGTGTGAATTGCAAATGAGATTTTGTTTCTCAGATGGAATATTTTATTGCCGTTCATATGTAGTTTTCATTATATCAACTCATAAAATATTCCTTTGCGAAAAATACCCTCTGTGTTACAGCCTATTTTATTTGTTAGAATATTGTCTGCGGGTCTCTGTGATAAGAGACGCGTTTTGATGCGAGAATTCACTGAAAAAAGCAAATGTCATGTATAAATGGAACCTTTTAATGTATTTTTATTTATTTAATTGGGTGTTATACAATGGCCCAAATGTGGATGAGTGATTGTGGGTGTAGATAATTCGCCAACAGTCAGCGTGGGTTCGAAGTTCCCACTGATTTCCAGTTACATACAAGCACGGTTGTAACTGGTTGATAAAATATATAGTCCGTGTGGTGACGGATTAAGAATACGGAATGTCACCACCCCATATCATCACATGGCTGTCGTAAGAGCCGACAGATGGGCATATTATGCAGAGAACAACACTGTAAGAGAAGGAAAACTTGATACAAACCCTATACCAACCCGTTTGGCCCGCGTGGTATAGTAGGCCAATTCCTCCTTTCAAAGGAGAGGCCTAGTCCAGCAGTGGACTGTTAAAGGCTGATGATGATAAAATATATATTTCTACGTGCCGAAGGACACAGAGATTCAAACAACAGATACATAAAAGAATACTCAGATCCGTGGCAACTATTTGTGTGATCGGCAGTTTTTTTCTGTGTGGTTGGATACAAAGTGCCACTACAATATAATATTCCGAGGCTGTCATAAAAGGCTTAAAGTTGGGAAAACTCGACATTAAACCCATACCAACGCGTTTACCATGGCAGTAAGCAAATCCTTCTCTTGGATCACAATGCTATTTTGACGCAGATAGGTAGATACCTACTTGCTTCAGCGGACTGTGAAAGGCTGTACAATGCGAGAAACAAATAAATCATCATCATCCTCCTAGCGTTATCCCAGTTTCAACCCAGGGTTCGGACCCGCTTACTAGTCTAACCGGATTTGGCTGAATATTAGCTTTTCCACAGAGTGACTGCCTGTCTGACCTCCGCAACCCGAAGGGATAGCGATATTCCATGGTTTAGACTAGTGCCAGTTTATTTAGAGCTACTGACGCCCTGTAACGACTGTCAAAGATCTTCATGACAGCCGCGACTGATGGCTTAACGTGCTATCCGAGGCACGGGACAGCGATAATTAACAATTCAATACACATAAGACTCCGAGAAGTCATTGGTGCGCGCCGTGGATTCGAATCCGAAACCCTCTGCGTGGCATGCGGGCAACAAATAAATTTGAATGAGTTATTCCAGTTAATTAGTTAAAAGACATATTATTGGCGGGATACAAGGCTCTTTGAATTACAATGTCTACGATATTCCAGATTCTACTCACTGCATATAGGTACATATTGTGTGTGTAGCCACAAGTATAAGTTAGAAGTCTTCGTTATCCGTACAGTTAGTAAGACAAAGGGCAGGTGATCAATTTAATCTAATCATTGTTCAAGGGACTCCTCCTACGCTGGGTCTAACAATGATTACGCAAACTTAAGGTCAATTCCTTCAGTTTGGCGGAGATTGATAATCCCTTTTCGATATATTGGAATTTGGAATTTGCTAAATAGGTATGAGTCTTTACGTCACTGTTATGTCATAAAATTAAAATGTTTCATTTAGAAGGAAACTTCGCCCGCAACTCGTTGGAGCATTTACCTCCTTAGATGTGGAAATGCGATTGCCTCGTTGGTCTCGCGGCATAAATGTGCGCGTGGGATTAAGAGATCTCGGGTTCGACCCCCAGGTCGGGCAAAGTGTTATTGGGTTTTTTATTTTTTATTGTTCCCTTTGGAAATTCTCAGTAGCAGGACGGAGTCTGGTGATGTGCCCAGTACGGCAAAAGGCTCGTCTCCTGTTACGTGGGACACGTGGCTGGCTGGCGGCAGTGCCGCCGGCGCTGTGTGTAGGAGCCTTTATTGCTCCCCTACGTTTCCCAAAGAGCATACATGTCTTTCGGCTTCTTGCGGCCAATAGTTTTGACTGTGGGTTGTCTGTCAGTCAGTAGCACAAGAATTTTATACATACAGAAGATTGGATACATCTTAAATTGACTCCGTTGAAAACATACAGGTATTGAAATTATAATAAATATATGTACCAACCTGTATCTACTATTTACACTTACTCGAATGTGATATTTATTTACATGACCCTCAGATTCTAATGTATTATTTAATAACAAAATAACATGTTGCCTTTATTTGTTGTATTTTTCCACAAAGCCGACTCCAGAATTACGGGTGTAATGTAGTGTAAGTCGTAAAATGGAGGCTCAAAATATAATGAAAAAATGCCTGAAGGGGTAGGCAGTGGTGTAATATTATACCCACATTTTGCCTAGTTATGAATTTAAGGTCCTACGTAATAGGGGGCGAGCCTATTGCCGTTAGCGAGCACATTGCGAGACTCTGTGCTTCTTTTGAGAATTAAAAAAATTGGAAAACTCAGTACCTACCTCAGTTTTGCCCGACCCGATAATCGAACCCGGGACCTCTCGATGAGCATACGCATACGCCGCAATCCACTCGACCACAGAGGCAGTCTTAAGGTACGAGTTGGAAGCCAGCCGCAGACGACAACTGCAAGCGACGTATCGCCCGGACGGAAGGTATTTCATAAAAATATATAGAAAACAGTAGCGTCGCGGCGACACGTCGCTTGCAGTTGCCGTCTGCGGCCGGCTCCCAACTCGTACCTTTAAGTAGTAAGAAGTTTTTGGTAAATCTTAATATATATATTTCTTGTGTGTGTGTGTGTGTGTATGTCACTGAACTCTACCTAAACGACTGGACCGATCTTGATGATTTTTTTTGTGTGTGTTCAAGGGTACTTGAGAATGGTTTAGATTCACAATTTAGTCCACTGGAAAATGTTTTTTTACATAATTTTTAATTTGTAAGTAGTTGTGGATTCTGGAATGTTTCACATTAGAACTGATGGACTGCGCTGCTATCGCAGTGTCAAATCTTATTTTAATAATTTCGTCAAGCAGTACATCGAAACCTTACCTGAATAATAAAACATTAAAAATTAAAGATTTCGAGTCGACAACATATATCCGCAAAATTCGGATTGTCGTGTATTTTGTTAAATTCTAATGGTTCTGACAGGAAAATCACAGTCGCCATATTGGCTACTCTAGCGAAACGTCACAGATACCAGATAACACGTGGAGAATATTTTGAGTACTACTCTAAGTAGGTTTTATGTGTAAATACTTTTTTCACCACAGCAGCTCAAACATGCCGCTTTTGCTGGGAGACAACAGTGAACAAAACGCGATTTTGATTCGAGCGTGAGGCAAAGTAGCTTTTTAATTTTTCAATCTTCAGTGCCACGAATTGACATTGTTCAGCCATAAATTTGAAACATTCGAATTTTACTGTACTCTGTCTCTTTCACATGCATATAAAAAGAGAGTGAAAAACAAACACCTTCGAATTCGAAATTCGATTTTGGAATTCGACCTCAAAGAAAACACCTTCGGAAACGCACATAAAAAAAGATATTCGTAAAAAAGAAATTACATACTTTTTTTAAATGTTTTTGTTTATATGTTTAATTTATTATTGGATTTAAATAAAAATAAGTCTAATTAATAGTATAAAATTGGTATTTAACCAATACATTTTTATTTGTAATTACAACAATGATACATTAATTGAAAAATAAACATCAGGGACGCGGTATTGAAACGTGATTTAAAAAAGTAGCGGGAATAAAAAATTCGGTGATGCTGGTACAGTATAGCGTAACGTGTTAAATTATATTAATACCTATATAAAATAATCTATTAATATGAGTGAAACTAGCGATGAAGAGTGTACTTTAACACCAGAAGAGTTAAATCAACAAGTGATTAATACAGAATCCAATCTATTCCTGTTCATTTCTATGTCTCCTAAGTAATATGTGTTCTCACTGCTGTGGTGAAAAATTATGTGTGCTACACGAGAGCAAAGTTTTTTGTATCTCGTGCTATTGAGACCCTCACTACGCTCAGGATTCTAACTTTGATTCACTCGCTACGCTCGTGAATCAATTATAGAATCCTTCGCTTGCTCGGGACTCAAAATCAGCACTCGAAACAAAAAACAACTTTGCTCTCTTGTTGCACAAATAACTATTGCAGTTATATTTCTTAAGCAGTTAAAACGACTGGAAGTATCCGCCTTCCTTACTTTATGGTATCCGCCCAATAACGGAGATTTGTATCAAATATTTAAAAACAATATTAAAAACAATTCTAATGTGGCAATAAGTACATGTTTTTCCTAAAACAGAGTCTACATTTCACTCTACTAATTATAGTATAATATATTATACATTATACACACGCGCTATCGATTGGTAGAATTGTGATAAATGTGCATGTAATGACGTTAGATATAAACTTTGTAATAATATTTTTTATCAAAACGGTCCAGATCATTATAGCTTATTATAAAAAGTTTAAAATTTTCAAATTAAAGACGCGTGTACAGGACAACATCTGTCGGGTCCGCTAGTAAGGTATAAAAACTCTCTAAAAGCTGTTTTGTGTATGTTATTTTTAATAAGCTCTTTGAAAATAGCATTTGTAGTAGTATTGATTAGTTTTTATTTGTAATTTAGCCGTGTGGTTGACGGCATAGAATACAAGTGTCACCACCCCCTATCTTCCCGTGGGTGTCGTAAGAGGCGACTAAGGGATAACACGATGCAAATACCATCTTTGCGTAGAGACGGAAAACTCGACATCAAACCCTATACGACTGCCTCGTTGGTCTCGCGGCATAAATGTGCGCGTGGGATCGGGAGGTCCCGGGTTCGATTCCTGGGTCGGGCAGTGTTATTGTATTTTTCTGTCACGAAATTCTCAGTAGCAGCACGGAGTCTGGAAATGTGCCCGGTACGGCAATAGGCTCGCCCCTTATTACGTGGGACTAAAGTATATCTGGCGAAAAGTGGGTGTAGAAATACCTCTGCCTACCTCTTCGGGGTTATAGGCGTGAGACTATGTATGTATGTATTATTTGTACTGTCTTTAGTGGCATAAAATACAGTGTCAATTAAAAGCGTTCTTCTCTCGCGGCTTACCATACAGATCTTCAAGTCCTCTATTTTCATAATGCATAAAACCATTTTAATGGAATAAAGAGAATGCTGAATCGAAAACAGGGTATTATCTATACTAGTATCACAGTCTATGCTAGTATTATAAAGCTAAAGACTTGTTTGTACCTACTGGTTCAATTTTTCTGATTGTTATTGTGTTGTATAGACTATTTATTGAAAAAAAAACTATCGCCTAAAATAACGCGGGTGTAACTTCGGGTTCAACTAGTTATTAATATTTTCGAAAAGCGAAATAATAGTGATTCTGATTTCATCATCATGACTTTGGTATCCATCCATGGTCTGAGACTTCTGCATAATGTTTGTGGAAGAATTTTGAAGTCAGCCGCACTTGGTCAGCGTGGTGGAATATGGCTTTAAGCTTCTCATAGTGAGAAAAGGACCGTGCCCAGCAGTGGGAAAGTTTATATACAGGGCTGACGTATCCAATCTTATACTAATATATAAAGCTGAAGAGTTTGTTTGTTTGGTTGAACGCGCTAATCTCAGGAACTACTGGTCTGATTTGAAAAATTCTTTCATAGATAGCCCATTTATCGAGGAAGGCTATAGGCTATATAACATCACGCTATGAGTGACGGGAGCGGAGCAGTAAGCCTTAAATAACGCGGGTGTAATCGCGGGCATCCTCTAGTTATTTATATTTGTTGAATTAAGCCGGTAAGTCGATGATGTTTTAAAAGCCTTAACTATCTGTTCAACTAAATTTACCCACTGACCTTTCCCGCTTAATTTTTTTATCTATTTTCTATTTTAATGCGACCTCATTTCGTAATTATATAGGACTCACACAAACTGTAAAAACAAAATAACCACTGTTCTCTGATATTTTTAGTCCATCCCAAGCTTGCCTGGTAGAAATTGTTTTTAGCTATAAGGCCGAGTATGGTTTGCGTTTGAAAATTGTTGTTTGGCTTGTATTTAGTTTAAAATATAGGTCTATTTTATTCTAACATTTCTAACCATAACACCACCACTGCAAGTCGTGTAAATACATAGTACTTACAGCAGACACTTTACCGAAACGGGATAACCCTGGATAAGCATATAAATCGCAAAATACCGTTACCCGAACCGTAACTTGTCTACATCGTAGCCTTCAAAGTTCAAAGCACGACGCTTTGGCATCGTACAGCATGCCTTCTTAACTGCGAAACGGTACCTCACTTAAATAAATGCACTCGCGATATGATCTTAGTAACCGGGTTGAGATACTCGTGACTACACTACAACCCAACCATTTATACAAGATCTCTTGCAAGCGGAAACTTCTAACAAACTAAACCTTATTGTGAAACAGCTCAGGGAGTCTAAGGGTCTTATTATTCTGGTTGTTTCGTGCAGCTTTTGAAACGTGTCCGGTATTTTAAGTTATTAAATATGTTTCTTTATATTCATAGTGAGTTTTCAACTCGTGATTTGACATTGTGTCGTGTGTAATTGTTTGTTGATGTGTCGTAACATCCTATTAGTACGAGATCACGGTGCAAGATATTGACGTTCATTTGGTTTTAATGCAATTTTTTTTTTATTTAAGTTTAAATTAGCCCGCGCTTACACCTGAGTTATTTCGGGTTACTGCTCTGCTCCCATGGTTCTATAGCCTGTAACCTTCTTCGATAAATGAGCTACTCAACACAAAAAACAAATTGGTTCCTGAGATAAGCGCGTTCAACCAAACAAACTCTACAGCTTAACTAAACTAAGTATAGATAAATAAAGCAAGTAAGGTTGCTTGTGAAAATATGGCCGTGCTTATAAAATGGTATTTATTTGGGAAAACCTTAACGGATCCGTATCAAACAATTTATTATATTATATATGAAAATGAAAACTTATACGCAGAAGCAGCAGTGGCATCTTACACTATACAGGACACGATGTATATGTCGCAGGCATTTTGTATGATTCCGCCGTTTACATACGGCGTCGTCAGTTTACAATCGCTCGCGGTAATGTAAAATGCCGAAGGCAAAATGTATATTGCCGCGTCATTATATATCATGCCTAAACATTTAACTGACGATTCAAACGCCGTATACGTAATGCCGCGGCAAACTGAAGTATTTAGTTCTGTTTTTTAAAACACGCGTCGCTGTTGATCAAAACAAAGAAAATGGCGTCAAGAAGTAATATTGTGACACAAAAAGTTATTCAAAACAGTGCAAATACTACGTGTTCAAAAGAGTTTTCACCATATAATTGTGATTTTAAAGACATTTATTACAGAAATTAAAAAAGTTTTACGATTTCCACACGGAATCAATAAAAAGACCGTGGACAATTGACAAGGTTTTTGAGGTTATCCGGAACCTAAAAAATGCTAAGGTGTCCATGGAATCTGGTTCTCGGAAAACTCTTGCAGAGTATTACTGGTCAAAAAAATATGAGGTAATGAGTATTAGTGGTGTGGACTACCTTATTTTAAAAAAGATAGCCCTAACAGTCCAACAGTGCATACCTACCGTTAGTAGAATATTACGACATATTGTTAGATATTCATAGAGGCTGCGGACGTGGTGGTCGAGATTAAATTCAGTCTCAAATTAAGGATCGATTTATTATTGTGAGAAAAGCAATCGAATTATTTGTCAAATATGCAGTTAGTATAGGTTATGTTAGGTTCTCTTTTAACCCTTAACCCGAAAATAGGAGCCCTGCCAAGCAGGGTTCCGACCATTTTTACTAAGTACTTTAAGAAATCTTCATTAGTATCTGATTACTGAAATAAAGTCTGATTTGTCCGAACTGTTTTTATCATGGTCTCCCTAAAACTACAACCAACGTCGAAATTATAACAATCGTATAGGTCGGTTCACGAAAGATGACCACTGCGCAGAAATCATTTTTTAGGTCTCCGTGGCGGTGCGGGGTGAGGCGCGGGTGGAATGCCAATGGTGTGGCTCCGTTCTTGACGCATTCCCTAAATGCGTCAAGAATGGAGCCACGCCATTGGTGCACGAATGTACTACATATGCGCGACGGCCGCCATTTCTGGTCAACTTTCGTGAACCGACCTATACGAGTTGTAATTTTTCCTTCGGCATTTTACATAACCGCAAGCGTTTGTAACCTGACGACACCGTATGTAAACGGCGGCATCATACAAAATGCCTGCGACATATATACGGACATAGAGTTAATATACACTCTGCCTAAACATCAACATGCGTACATGTCCTGTAATTTACTTATTTGATGGCACAGTATCGGTCGTGTACTATTTACTTATTAATGACTGTATTGATTGAAAGCCATGTGTGTTTGTACGTTAATAGTAGGTATTTACATTTACTAGATTTAATACTACGCCTTTGTTCGATGAAAGGTCCTTACTTCATATTGTTAATGTGAACGTTTGGTGTTTCTTCTTTCACGCTATTACTACTTAACGGAATTTTGTGCAACTTAACAGTATTATAGCTTTTACATCAGAACATAATATAGACTACCTTTCTTCGCAAAAGCATGAAACCTTATACTCGTATTTAGCTGCTTTGCAGGCGGTATATGGATGATATAACGAGGAACCCAAAAAGAAAATTCATATTTGTATTCCTAATATACATAAATGTTGTTTCTCCGTAGTGACTATTAGATACCTCATATTTTATCCTCTTCGAATTTTATTTTCGTTGGATTTAAGTGTAATTTAGTCTTAAAGAATAAAGCAATATAATATACTACCATATTTACAAAACACCATCTAGTCACAAACTAAGCAGAACCAAACTACGAGTACTTGACAATAGGTTAACATACAAATCAATTTAGTTTTGCAAATATGGGTACATTTTTAGATGATACATGTGTATTATGTAGTTTCTTATGACATATTTCACCATTGTGGTGAAAGTATGTTTGATACATATATACTATACAACAGCATACCAAATTCAACACTCACGATCACTAAGAGTTATTCCAGTGGCGACAGCTCAAAGCAATCCATCCACACGAGAGGACAACACCCGTGTTTGCGCAACCAAATCTCGTGTGACAGACGCTTGTTTACCAACTGAAACTATACCGAGGTATACTAACCATCTGTCACTCAGTCTGTCACTGCTGCGATCTGTTACGGCCTGAAATGGACGTATCTGGCACGGATTTTTGCATGGGTACAAATGTATGACAGTATTGCGGGTTAAAGAATATTAAGTTTGACGACTAGTTTCGTTACTGTACGATTAGTGCCGTTTAAAATACTTGGTAGATACATTCATACATGGATTTTTAAAATTTTAAATTTTATTGGAAGTTAATGTCTATACGGAGATGGTGAATCTAGACTTTAGTTTACAACAGAGCACAAAATGACGACAAAACGCTTCTTATATACATACATACATAGACTCACGCCTGTTTCCCCGAAGGGGTAGGCAGGGGCATAATAAACGCCCACTTTTCGCCAGTGTTTTGATCCCACGTAATAGGTGGCGAGCCTATTGCGGCTTATCGGGATATTTTGTTTGCCAGAGCCTCGTCCGTTGATCAGCAGGTGCACCACTTGCAGGTGAGGTTGGCTTGGGACCCTAAGTTCTTGGTAGGAACCCTATGCACCCTTCTTATATATATACTCAATTCCGCCCGTAGCTCTGCCCGTGTGCTCTGTTCAGAAGCTGTTGAATCAATGAGTAACAATCGTCTTCCCATGCTCACAAACTTGCGTTTATAATAGTAGAAAGCCTTACATAATGCGCTTAGATTAGATACGCCGCTTCACTTGTAGGTGTCAGTTATCTATATAAAAGTTAACGTGTGTGCTACTCTGACATGTAAGCTGCATAACTGCAAAGTTTCATTAAAATCTCTTCAGTAGCTTTCCACCTATCCTCACAAACATTCGGTTATATAACAACACAGTAGCAGGAGTTAGCTGCATCTCTGAATCTTACAATACACTTACTGCGATTTAAATAGCCTCACTACAAAAATACTCGTTAGAGAGACGGCACACTTGTAACACAAGACGCCGAGAGGTACTTAAGCCGTCCAACAGATACATATGCTACATGTATTGTACAGTCGCTTGTAGTAAGTCGTTGACGAATATATACGATTTATGTTATGGGATGATGATTCTACAGTAAACTAGTAATTCCCATAGTATTTTCAAATTAAAGTACAGTTTACGGATTTTATCCCAATGTGTTTAATCCAATACATCGCGATAATGTCCGTAAATTTTAGTTTAATTTCAATGAGTTTCCTTATTAAGAGGCCTATGTCCAACAGTGGGTGTCGAATGATCTGAAAAAAGATTTAGTTTTACTTTGTTTGCCGGGATATGTTACATTTATCTATGTTGCCGATATTTCAACACTGTCGTCAACACCATGGAATATGACGGTCTCGGGATGACTGATGTCCTGCAGCACCGATTTCAAGAAATACTGATTTTAACACATTTCTGCTTCAAAGTACTATTTATTTTGTTTTGAATCGACGGCGAGTAACGACTAAGTGACAATCATCAGCGTTGTGTGTCGAAGTACCAATACTTCAATAATTGATACTCTACTCTAAATAGGCGGCAGACGAAATAAATTTGAGCACCTCTGCTACAAACGGACTTAAATTACACGCGGCATACATTTACATAAAAAATACAATAACCCTGCAGTTACTGTACAAGAAAATTTCTCAGAAATCTCCAAGATTACCAACCTCATATATCTATTAAACCTCTCAGTGTAGTAAAGTAGTGAGTTCTAATATATTCTAACCTAGAGATTTACCTACTTTAATTGTCTGCATAATAATCGTACGTAAGCTTGTAATACGCACGTAAAACTGTAATACGTACTGCGTTTGTAAATTAAGGGATAAGAAAATATATGGCAGGCCGCAAATGTGCAACGCAATCGCCAAACTAAAGCCGTGTATCAACTAAAGATGTAGATACGGGAGGAATGAGCGGTGTGAGAGATACCATTCAAAAAAAATATTACTAGCCCTTTTGAAAAAAAAATGGCAAAAAAACAAACAGTATGTTTGTTTTTTTTGCCATTTTATTATTTCTACTAGAGGATGCCTGCAGCTACGCCCACACATTTTATTTTAATTGAACAGTTTCTTCCCGATCCCGCGGGAATTTCGGGAAATCCAAGGTAGTAGAGCCTTGCAGATTTCAGCATGAATGGGCCGGCTCGACCGGGGTAGTACTACCCTCTCACAGAAAATCGACGTAAAGTAACAGTACCTAAACTGTTGCGTTTCGTTCGGTGAGTGAGAGTGCCGGAGGCCCTATCCCCTATTCCTTCTCCCTCATCCCACTCCTCATCCTATCCCCATTCCCAACCCTAAGGGGCGGCAGCACACTCGTGACTCCTGTGGTGTTGCTTGTGTCCATGGGCGGCGGTAATTGCTTACCATCAGGCGATCCGTCTGCTCGTTTGCCGCCTATTACCATAAAAAAACCCTACTTAGTGCAACCCTACGTTTCCCAAGAAACATATGTACATGTCAAATTTCAGCTTCTTGTGCCCAGTAGTTTCGGCTGTGGCTTGTCTGTCAGTCAGTATCGCAAGAATGTTATATATACAGATTTATTTCTTATGGCGCAGTTATCACCACCATCATCACAATCTCATTCCATTTGCATCCAACACTTTCGGCCGGGTCCACTTTTTGGTCTAAATTAACGTGCTCTTCGAGGCACTAGCCAAGCGATAATTAGCAATTTAATACGCACATACATTGATACCCTCAGCATGACAGTCTTTCAGTATTTCCTTTAGGCTATCGCTGCCTAGTTTCTATTGCCGCACTGTCTTCTGTCTTTTAGTGTAAGTGTAAAGCCAACTTTGGCTTCAGAGGTTGTAGGCTGCACGAAGGCCGCCAACATAGCCTAAAGATTCTTGTCATGAGTCAAGAACCGGGATCAACGGCTTTACATGTCCTCGGCTCTGATGTAAATGCTAACTACAAGTGACCACTTGTAGTTAGCATTTACATCAGAGCCGAGGACACAGAGTTTGTACAGGTCATTATTTGGTGACCACCCATCCAAATAATGACCTGTACAAACGTTGCTTTATTTACCGATCTATTACGAACGGCAAATCAAGTGTGCAATATCCGTACATCGCTCAGGTCAGCACGTTTCTATTGTATACGCAGGTTAAGGTGTTGGCACTAAAACGCGGATTACGTTGTACGGGCGAATGGCGATTGTCGGGTACAGTAAGTATGGTGTAATTCACGACATGAGATACACAACTACATGTACTTGGACTATTTACCTATGTTAATGAAGTTGCTAAGCCTTGCGGCTTCACCCGTGTATCTTTACTATGAAATACCTAAAAGTTCGTGAGGATTAATGGATGGATTATTAATGTTTGTTATTCTTTATTGCAAAAAAGACTGAAGGTATTTTGATGTGACTTTGCAGTAATATCATCATCATCAGCCTGTATCAGTCCACTCACTGCTGGACGTAGCCCTCTTCTATGACGCACTTATGAGCTCGGTATTCGGCTTGCCTGCTCCGGTCCTAGTAATATAGCAAGCGGTGATTCACAATTGAATACCCACTCAACTTACAAAAATTCTGTGGTGGCGCGCCTTGTAATTGAACCCGAGGCTTTGCGTAGCATTATCTCCACTGTGCTATCAATATATCAGTTTTATTACGAGAACGTAAACACGGATGTATCGTCAGCAAAAATCTATTTTAAATTATTAACACACATAGGTCATTATTTTCATTGACGCTCTGTTTTTCTGACGTATAATATCCTGACTGTAGTACATCGAAGAGAGAAGTGCACTTATTTATACACATATTACTTTTTTCTGTGAAATGTTCAAGTGTTCACAGCAAAATGGACGGGTATTCAACTATTCTGTTAACGTTTTAAAATAAAACTGAGCTGACAGCCGGGATTGTTACCTAATGCATCCCACTCGAATTAATTCTAGCAAAAATGTTGTATGCATTTGTTGAATCAATTTAAAATGTTAACATTTAGAGAATTACTAGTAGGTACCTATATACTTCTGTAGATACATAATATACCCTCTATCGTGGATTGAACCCGCGACCTCGACAAACCATATGGTTTCTATACAGATTAAGCATAGCCAATAAAGGGGTGACCAATTGGCTTAGTTGACAAAATTACGACATTAAGTGTCCAGGCAATGCATTCCAAGTCCTGCTTCATAATTTTGATTTTCCAGTTTATTTCTTTATTATAAGCGTATCTTGTGCTAAGGTATATTAGCACAAGATACGCTCAAATACATAAATACAAAATGCATGTAAATGGAACTAGGACAAATATATGTAGATATTTGATAACTTAAGTAGAATTCCTTTAAAATGAGCAATTAGACATTTCGGAACATTTTAAGAATGGCCCTAACAATTATGACCGATGATTATTACAGCAGAATTAAGCGTCCTGAGACCCACTATCTAAGTTTGCAGTGTCTTACGTAAACAACATCTCGACATTATTCATCTGCTATAAGACGATAAGACTACCCTTCCATGGACTAGGGAAGCCAAGTATTATGGTGTGATTCTTGATGATCGGCTATCGTTCCGCTCACACATTACGAAGGCTCGCAATATAGCCTCTTTTGTGCTTGGGCGCTTACATAGCTTAGTCAACGCTAGATCTAAACTATCACTTAGGAACAAGATTAGGTTATACACATCGTGTATTAGGCCTATAATGACACACGCTAGTGTAGTATTCGCACACACTAGGCCACACAGGATCCATAGGCTGCAAACACTTCAAAATAAGTTCATGCGGTGAGCTATGGGCGCACCGTGGTACGTACGTAACGAGGAGTTACACGTAGACTTACAACTGCCGACCATCAGGCAATTCATGAAACAGTGCTCCCGTATCTACTTTGGCTCTGCTTCGACACACCCCAACCCACTATTGGTTGCGGTTAGGAGACCTAGGCACGTCTTAGACGAACCGGACGACGACACTATACTTGCTCAAAGCAGAGCACACACGGCTCGCGAAGCCACACAAATTCGACCGCGGTTCCGTACTCGCCGACGAGGACGGAATACGCCACGCGTAAACGTAAATACCGCGGGATACCTTAGTCCCGCATTACCGACAGCGCCCCAAGCCGAGGTCCGTGGTAGTCCACCCTTGGGGAATCAAAACGCTGTCTAGTATACTTTAACGGGTTGGGAGCCTTCAGCGCTCACCCATAGTCCGCGTAAAGTTGTCAAGGCCATCTGCGGCCATCTGCGGCCAACAACTAGTCCCCACACACACACAAAAAAACACTGAGATATAAATAAAACAGTCCGATGCACCATTACCAAAATCTTCCACACTATAGCACACCTAATAAACTGTTGATAGGTATCTACCATATTATGTCGCAAGCAAGAAGATTTGGCTGTTTACAAGGAACATTGATGACTCCGCCTACCCCTCCGGAAAACAGGCGTGAGTCTATGTATGTATGTACGAGGAACATTGATGACTAAATAGTCTAATAATTCAAGTCAACGGAGCCGTGGTTAGCAGGGTAACTTTTATTTTTGTGTACATACATACATATCGTCACGCCTTTTATCCCCGAAGGGGTAGGCAGAGGTGTATTTCTACACCCACTTTTCGCCAGATATACTTTAGTCCCACGTAATAAGGGGCGAGCCTATTGCCGTACCGGGCACATTTCCAGACTCCGTGCTGCTACTGTGCTACTGAGAATTTCGTGACAGAAAATCCCAATAACACTGCCCGACCCAGGAATCGAACCCGGGACCTCCCAATCCCACGCGCACATTTATGCCGCGAGACCAACGAGGCAGTCGTACAGGGTTTGATGTCGAGTTTTCCGTCTCTACGCAAAGATGGTATTTGCATCGTGTTATCCCTTAGCCGCCTCTTACGACACCCACGGGAAGATAGGGGGTGGTGATACTTGTATTCTATGCCGTCAACCACACGGCCTTTATTATTATTTTTGTGTATCAGATTAAATAAAGACCTTTTATCATAAGAAGATCTTTCTGTGACTCTAAGCAGCTGAAAGTTTCTAAACAGACGCATATAACACACAAGTACAGTCAACAGACATAGAATCGCGTTCAGCAAAAAACCTCTGTAGATGACGACAAAATAGTACTAAGCAAGCTTTATTCTTCCTAGCTGGTAAGCGCAACGAATTACATTATTGCTAAAAAAAATCATGTGGGGATCATCCAAATTGCCGATAACAGTATAAGCCTGCTTTGTCACGGGGTAAGTCTGGCCCCGATAAAATCATGTTAGAGCCCTCCGGCGTGGTATTCTGCTGTCCGTGGACTGTACATCAGATAAGTGGCCATTATATTTTATCACGTGGTTGAGACTTACGTCCATGATATGTGTAAATTGTGGCTTTTTAGTTGTTTAGAGTAATCCGCGTCTCTGCTACCGCTTGAGGAAAATATACACATAAAAACCTTTATAAAACCGTTAAAATTTTACTTTAAACCATGTGTCATATTTACGTTTTTAATAAAGAGATTGCTTCCTCCAAAGGTTAAATTCTGTACTGTCGTTACACTACAAGTATTCCATCAACGGACACAAAGCACACACTAACTTGTAATAACTAGATATTTGTATATTTGGTTCACATCACAGTGTTATTATTATTTGCATGTTACTTATTATCATTTTTTGGACGTAGTATGAAATAAAGAGGCAATAATATTCGGATGGATAGACAGACTGACAGAAAGACATACATGGTGAATCTATAAGGGTTCCGTAATTTCCATTTGTGGCTCGGGCACCTTAAAATATTAAGTATTATAGTATTATTAGTTACTTTTCCTTCGTAGAGCCAAATTTACGATCTAGTTAGTACCTACCTACTTAAAATGTAAACGGCACAAAACACAGCTCTTTATGGACAAACTTTAATACACTTATCACGGAATGTTTTAACACTTCACTTAGCTGTACTATAGAGAATAGGAACTCCATTCGTTTTCCTCTAAACATCGATCATCTCGCGACCACGTCAGCTATACATATTTTCTCTTCCCATATCATCTAGGGCTGCCAAACTAGCTTTAAGAGTATTTGAGGATGAATAGAGAATAAGGGATCTCACTTTGCAAATTATCATCAAAGTATGTTAATACCTTGACTTGGAATAGCAATTTGTAGAACCCGAAGTGTTGTCTTATAGAATCGAACCTACACTACATGACGCAGTGTTAAAAGGTGAGGTGGCCTCTTAAACCACGATTTATGTAGTGTATATTAGTGTAGGTACTGTGTGATCCACTAGTCATTATTTTGGGTTTTTTGTGATCTATGTTGGCGTTGCTTGTAGTCTTTATTTGAATGATTATGAAGGCCCCGCGATACAAGATGTATTTCCATCGCGGGATATGTCTTTTGCATATATTTTTTTGAGTGATAGCCCTGAAGTCGTAATCTTAAGTGGCACATAAATACGTACGTATCAGCGATAAATTTGAATCTACCCGACGTTTTGTCACCCCCACTTAGGGGACGATAGGGTAACGCACAATAAGTCAAGTCCTAAGCAAAGTTGGGGTACCATCCCCTTCCACATATAAAGTGATATGAAATAGAGTTATAAGAAATAAAATATTTTTATTTGTTCCAAAATGTTCAATTTCAATGCTGATTGTGTTATATGGGCGAAATGTTGCCTATATCGGATGAGTCGATCGTTTCCTTTCAAGTTTTTAACGAGTTCGTGGTGTTTGCGTCGTGGCTTGTATTGTGGGAACAAAGCTCGCACACGTCTGTATGAAAATTTAGTCAAACTCCAATAAATTCACAACAGAGTTATTTGTTTTCAAACTTTGGTTATAGTCCCCATACCAATATTAATATATTACGAGTATCTTAGGTGATGTGAATGTAATAGCTAATAGGTTACAACAGTCGTTGTCTATCCGTGTTGTGCAAAACAAATACTTACGTCATAAAAGAAAACAAATATCAACCATGGTTACAGAAGTGTATTATTATGCCGACACGTGGTGTCAATCAAAAGGTAATTGACCATTACTTTTAAGGGATTATGTTACTGATTCAGTTTAGTTCAGTTGAACACCACTAGCTCTCAAAATCGATCTGTGTACTCCTCTGAGTAGCAGGTTTTAGTTTAGATGATAAATAAATATTCCAAACAATAAACATTTTGAAAATAAGCTTACAACTGAAGTATGATAAAATAAATTTAACTAATGTGTATCTACTGGCTGTACCTACCTACTGTATTCACTGCGAACAACTTGTACTAAAAATAAAACCCAAGTAATCGTTAAAATGTTCTGCAATATCCCAAGAAATACGTATACTGTATAAAACAGTAAATATAATATGATATAGTATCTTATTATATTACGTAAACGTAGCACGTGTAATGTATTTAGTTTGCGTTTTCAAGAGAAAAATGATAATGTTTTTATACCAAGCCGCTCTGACAACATAGCCTTTGGCAAACGGAATGGCCGGAGTGTTTTATTTTTAATCGTCCGGGTTAAGGTCTTGACCCAAAACTGACGTGAATCAGACGTGTGAACTTATCTTCGTCTTTGGCCTTTTGAAATCTTTCAAAAATGGGCAGCGTATTTAGGAATACCTCCTACGCTGCCCATTTTTGAAAGATTTCACATTTGTGCCTAAATGTAAAAAAATCACGAAAGAGGTGTTCCGACTGGCGATTAATTAATTACTATAATCTTTGCAACCTTTTTAAGCTTTTATATAAGCAGCTTTGCTCGTCAGTATGTGGTGAGTCAAATATTGCGAGTTGAACTGAATCTCATTTCTGTCATCCTACGGAATAAAAATGTTGTTTCATCTTCAATGGCAATGATGATGAAGCTGAATGATAATGCTCCAGAACAGGATTCCTTCACCTGTTAACAGCAAAGAATATTTTTTTTCTACTTACGTACTCGATTTAAAACTCGTTTAAAAAATCAGAAATATATACCCGAAATACCAGCAGAAAAGAGAGGCTTTTATAGTAATTTGAATAAAACGTAGCAACAAAAGTCACATTATCGCTATTCATATCCGATATCATTCGAAAATCTTGTTTACCAAATAGGAAGTGTGTCCCAACGAATGCCAATCCGATCAAATGTAAGTATGTGTGTGACACACCTGCTGAAAGTTCCGCGCCGAACCTTCAACGACTGAACTTATCGGTCTAAGTATTCGGTCGGCATGACACACCAAACGCTTCGTACAGTCATCATTAGGTGTGACAGTTTTTGCTAACATGCGGTCGCATAAAGGCGCTGATGTACCTGAGCATTCACACCTCCTGAAAGTTCCGCGCCGAACCTTCAGCGACTGAACTTATCGGTCGTAGTATTCGGTCGGCATGACACACCAAATGCTTCGTACAGTCATCATTAGGTGTGACAGTGTCAGCTAACATGCGGTCGCATAAAGGCGCTGATGTACCTGAGCATTCACACCTGATGAAAGTTCCGCTGATTATTCTAAAGACTTCAGAAACTCTATAGGGACAAAGTAACTCGGTCAGCATGCATGATATTATCTACCGTTATCTACCTGTACCTTTCACATAATAATTCACCTTGCACACAGTCACATGTCAAAGCCATGTTCTAATACATGTTCATTATATGTCTATATACATTTTCGCATTTTTAATATAAGTAGGGAAAATCGTTTCAGCCGTTTAAGCTTATTATATAATTATTAGTTTATATATGCGAACAATTTAATCACCGTGCACTATATGACATTATGAATGACGTGACTGTACTGACAGATATGCGATAGCACATGCGCAGCACTCAATTATTAGCGCATGCGTTCTTACTTCCAAGAGGTAAATTTGTGCCGTACAAACTTCTACCTCAAAATCAGAACGTCGCATTCATCGCGTTATCGAGACGTGACGTGTTACGTTAACGCGCTCCTATTTTTTCGCGAGTTTTCATACTACCCTCATTGTCTCAGTTTCATACAATGGAAGTGGATTTTAAAATTAAATATAAGTGATATACTGACGGTCTAATACTCTGAAGTGTTTCTGACTACAGGGACAAAATGTCAATATCGTTAAATAATACTCCAAGTTATGCATCCGTTACCCAAACCACAATGTTTCCGAAAAAAGACCAAGCAATTGTTATCGACGCGATCGAAAATGTTCAGATGAAAGAATACGCTCAAGCTTTAGGCAAAATAATAGAACCGTCGCAAATTCGTTTCCTGTCAAGAATTTCAAACAACCGTATATGCATATATGTATCTACAAAGGCATTAGCAGAAGATATCGTTGACAACAAAAAATCAATCACCGTCCAGAACCAAAAGTTACCAGTACGCCCACTAATCAATCGCAATAAACGCGTCATACTTTCAAACGTATGCCCCATCATACCACATACTGAGATAGAAAAAAAGTTGCAAGAAATACAAATAAAACCTATGTCTCCTATTTCTTTTCTTCGGGCCGGTCTCAATGAAACGGGTTACAGTCATATTTTGAGTTTTCGTCGACAAATGTTTGTTACACCGGAAGACTTTGATAAACTACCAGAAAAAAATGCTATAGAATACGCAGACACCACCTACTGGATATATATATATCATCGGACACTCTGACATGTTTCTTGTGTAAAAATGAAGGTCATCTAGCCTCTAATTGCCCAGAAAAGGACGTGAATACAAACTGTGCTGAAATGCAGGAAGACAATGACAAGCAGGACAACTTGGTGTTCCAGCCTGTTAAACGTCCACACCCGCCCACAGATTCTTCGACCTCGGCTGTTACTCCTATACCTTACCTTTCTATAAAGGATAAAACCTACACAAATAAAATTACCGATGAAAGCTATAGCGAGGAGGACATCGATATCTCGTCCCAATCAAGCTCAGATGAAATAAGGAAAACGAAAAACGGGAAAAAAATGAAAAAATCGCCAAAAAATGATTTAGATTCTATGGAATGGCAGCACATTGAAAACTTTACTGTAAATTCAAAGGAAACATACCCATTATCATTAATAGAATTAAAAGAATATCTGAAACACACGTTTGGCGTAAAAAATATCGAAGAAATAACCTACAAGTACACCAACAATATAGGTATGTTAATTGAAATGTTTAAAGATATTTTACCTATCATTACCAACCGCAGTGTAAAAAATAGACTGACACGAATTATAAGTAAGCTCAAAATTGTAAGAACTAAGTCCTTGCAAGCATAGTACATTTTAAGTATACACATTAAACTTAATCTTTTACATATATCTATATACTAAACCATATTGTAAAACTACATTATTCATCTATAAAATGAATAAACTAAATAAACATTTTAGGCTTAAGATTATTCAATGGAATAGTCAAAGTTTACTTCCGAAACCTAATGATTTGGAATCATATTTACATAACGAAAAAGTACATATTTGTATTATTTCTGAAAGCTGGCTTTGTCACGACCAACAACTTCACATATCAGGCTTTTCTGTTTTTAGAAACGATAGAATAGATGGGTACGGGGGACTTGCTATTCTAGTACACAGGTCCATTAATTGTATTCTTAAAAATCTTCCAAGTGTCTGTAATAATATTGATACTTTATACGTCCAAATATTGAACAGTCGTAATCTTCAACATATAATAGGTGTTTATTCGCCGTCAAATATACCAGTTAGCGGCAGGGATTACGAGGAACTTTTCGCCTATTTTTCTGAGAAAACTATAATAGCCGGAGATTTTGACGCGCACCATTCAGCCTGGTCATACACGACAGACACTCGCGGTAGACTACTGTCAGAATCTAGCGCTGAAAATAACTACGTTTTCCTAAATAACGGAGATTTTACACGCTGCGCTAAACTCAATAATAGTATAATTTGTACATCCCCCGACCTTACCTTCTGTAGTGCTGATATTGCACTGGATTTTGATTGGAAAGTCACCAATGAGTCTTTTGGAAGTGATCATCTTGTTATCTCAATTAATACATTGAATTCGATTCAAAACAGTCCAGAATACAAAAGAAACCTTAAAAAGGCTGATTGGGCACTGTACACTCAACATATTAAATCAACCTGCGAGAATTTAACTTTTACGGACGACTTACAAAATAGCTACAACAATCTAATCAATATTATTGAAGAAAGTGCTGACCAATACATTCCTCTTGTTAAGCACGTGTAAAAATGAAGGTCATCTAGCCTCTAATTGCCCAGAAAAGGACGTGAATACAAACTGTGCTGAAATGCAGGAAGACAATGACAAGCAGGACAACTTGGTGTTCCAGCCTGTTAAACGTCCACACCCGCCCACAGATTCTTCGACCTCGGCTGTTACTCCTATACCTTACCTTTCTATAAAGGATAAAACCTACACAAATAAAATTACCGATGAAAGCTATAGCGAGGAGGACATCGATATCTCGTCCCAATCAAGCTCAGATGAAATAAGGAAAACGAAAAACGGGAAAAAAATGAAAAATTCGCCAAAAAATGATTTAGATTCTATGGAATGGCAGCACATTGAAAACTTTATTGTAAATTCAAAGGAAACATACCCATTATCATTAATAGAATTAAAAGAATATCTGAAACACACGTTTGGCGTAAAAAATATCGAAGAAATAACCTACAAGTACACCAACAATATAGGTATGTTAATTGAAATGTTTAAAGATATTTTACCTATCATTACCAACCGCAGTGTAAAAAATAGACTGACACGAATTATAAGTAAGCTCAAAATTGTAAGAACTAAGTCCTTGCAAGCATAGTACATTTTAAGTATACACATTAAACTTAATCTTTTACATATATCTATATACTAAACCATATTGTAAAACTACATTATTCATCTATAAAATGAATAAACTAAATAAACATTTTAGGCTTAAGATTATTCAATGGAATAGTCAAAGTTTACTTCCGAAACTTAATGATTTGGAATCATATTTACATAACGAAAAAGTACATATTTGTATTATTTCTGAAAGCTGGCTTTGTCACGACCAACAACTTCACATATCAGGCTTTTCTGTTTTTAGAAACGATAGAATAGATGGGTACGGGGGACTTGCTATTCTAGTACACATGTCCATTAATTGTATTCTTAAAAATCTTCCAAGTGTCTGTAATAATATTGATACTTTATACGTCCAAATATTGAACAGTCGTAATCTTCAACATATAATAGGTGTTTATTCGCCGTCAAATATACCAGTTAGCGGCAGGGATTACGAGGAACTTTTCGCCTATTTTTCTGAGAAAACTATAATAGCCGGAGATTTTGACGCGCACCATTCAGCCTGGTCATACACGACAGACACTCGCGGTAGACTACTGTCAGAATCTAGCGCTGAAAATAACTACGTTTTCCTAAATAACGGAGATTTTACACGCTGCGCTAAACTCAATAATAGTATAATTTGTACATCCCCCGACCTTACCTTCTGTAGTGCTGATATTGCACTGGATTTTGATTGGAAAGTCACCAATGAGTCTTTTGGAAGTGATCATCTTGTTATCTCAATTAATACATTGGATTCGATTCAAAACAGTCCAGAATACAAAAGAAACCTTAAAAAGGCTGATTAGGCACTGTACACTCAACATATTAAATCAGCCTGCGAGAATTTAACTTTTACCGACGACTTACAAAATAGCTACAACAATCTAATCAATATTATTGAAGAAAGTGCTGACCAATACATTCCTCTTGTTAAGCACAGTCCAAACACAAGTAAATTTAAGCCAAAACTTTGGTGGAATGCAGAATTATCTAAGGTGGTGGAAACTCCGCAGTGTAGAAAACTATCTTATTTACAGAGAGAAAGTGATAATAGCCCGAAGATTAATTAAACAAGCTAAAAGAAATTCCTGGCACTCATTTTGTAATAGCATAGACTCCAACATGTCTACTTGTGAAGTCTGGAGAAAAATGAGATGGCCGAAGTCCCAAAGATTATTTACCAGAAAATACAGCCGTATCTTTTTTAACAGAACTTTCGCCTGATAGCGTCTCTGCCCAACCATATTACTTTAATATAAACCCCACCAGTTCAAGTAGTCTATTTACACTCCCAGAACTCATGTCAATATTTAAAAGAAAAGACACCTCTGCAGGAATAGATAACATTACCTACTCTATGATTAACAACCTACCTCATAACGCTAAAGAATACCTACTTCATATATATAACATTATTTACAAAACAGGCCTGATACCAGATCAATGGCGTGACATTAAATTAATAGCCATACCTAAAAGGAATACTAATTCTATTAAACACCGTCCTATATCTTTAATCAATTGCTTATGTAAAACTTTTAATTTAATTGTAACTAGACGTTTAGAATATCATTTTGAAACCAAATTACTTTTTTATAAATGTACTATGGGTTTTCGACGAGGATTTTCCTGCCAGGATAATCTATCTGGGTTTATTGTTGATACAGAAATTGCCTTCGTAAATAAAGAATATGTTCTCTGTGCTTACGCAGACATAAGCAACGCTTATAACAATGTCGCAATTGACTCTCTGATTTCTGCTCTAATGAAGTTTAATGTAGACTTGTATTTGTTTAGATATATAAGAGAATTCTTAAAATAAAGGTTTTTGGTGTATAAACTTAGGGATGGCAAAATAATTACTAGAACTTGTCGACAAGGCCTAGCCCAAGGGGACCCCATGTCACCTATTCTGTTTAACATTGTAACCATTGCATTATGTAACACTTTGGTAAATACGGTTAAAGTTTCACAATATGCTGACGATTTTGCATTGTATTATATTAATAAAAACATAAACACATGTGTTCAAGTTATACAGACAAGTCTCAACACATTTCAAAGAATGTTGGAGGATATAGGACTGGACTTGTCTGTTCTTAAGACTAAGGTTTGTATATTTACCAGGAAATATAAAGTCCCTTCTATAAATATAACAGTAAATGACAACGGCATCGATATTCAGAGTTGTGCCAAGTTTTTAGGCCTATGGGTGGACAGTCGCCTTAACTGGACAAGACATATAACTGAAACTGTGCAAAAATGTAACGCTTTTGTTAACATCTTAAGCTCTCTAAGCGGCTATAAATGGGGAGTTCACCCAACTAATGTCAGGCGACTTTATATTTCTCTGGTTCGATCTAAAATCGATTATGGTAGTATAATATATGGCAATGCTAGCCCCTATCTACTCAAAAAGCTTGATATAGTCCAAAACCAATGTCTTCGTCTTTGCGGCAGCTTTATTCGTGATACTCCAATCGCAACAATGTAAAGTGAACTTTGTATTACGCCACTTTATCTCAGAAGACTGTTTTTAAGTAATAAATACTTTCTGAAGCTTTCTTCCCGAAAAAACGATAGATTGGTGAACCAACTTGCATCGTTAAATGATAAAATACAATCGGGTACAAGCTATTGGCGCAAAAATCAAATCCCCCTACTCTTAGAAAGCTTCAGAACTTATTCTAAGCTAAATATTTCAAAATTTGAAATTTTGCCTTAATTTCAACTTTCTATCGATAGCACATCACTACCCTGGGACAAAATAATTTTTACTAACATAAATCACATAGAAGAACCAAAAGCTCAACATTGTCGTGAAAATCTGAAGCTACATAGTGAAAACATGATAAGGCAACAATATGCTGACCATTGTGCAATATACACTGATGGCTCTAAAACGGAATATGGATCTAGCTGCGTGTTCTACGACGAGAAGGCTGAATTTGAGGCAAAATTTGTTATTGATAATCTAGTTATACCAATAATGGGGGTAGAACTAATGGCTATCCATGAAGCCTTACAATACGCAGAATCCACTGCTTACCGTAAAATTGTTATCCTGACCGACTCGAAAAGTAGTCTTTTACATTTATTAGGTTGTGCTATCGGTGGGAGCAGTAAAGGTAGAAAGGAGACTTACCTTACTATTAAATGTATCTCAAAGTTGATACGTAGCGGGGTTGAAGTTATCCTCCAGTGGGTGCCTTCTCATGTCGGTATTAGCGGGAACGAGAAAGCCGACGCACTTACCACTCAGGCCCTTCAGAATGGCGGCATCTTGCTCGAGATGGAACCTCACTATACTGACTACATACCTCGACTCAAAACAGATATTTACGTCAAATTCAAAACATATTTCAACGAACAATCTCTGTCAAAAGGTATCTGGTACAAATCCATTATTAATTCGCCACCCCGCACACCTTGGTTTTCCTCACTACACTTAAATAGAAGAGAATTGGTCATATGTTTTAGAACTCGTACGAATCACATCCCTCTCAACCATTTTTATTACAGAATCAAAAAAAGAGATAACCCAAATTGCGAAAAATGTGAAAGGGAGGAGGATCTCCTTCATTTAGTACTCGACTGTAAGATCAACGACGAATTAAGGCGGGATCTCGTAAGGGACGTCGGGTGCTCTTTGGGGGAGCTCCTCTTCCTTTTCCATCGTACATTAAGTTCTAACTTTACCTCCAAATACAGTGACAGAATTATGAGTTATTAAGTCCAATCCCTGACCCTTAGAGACCAATTTTACAAGAACACTGACGCCGTTGTTTCTAGTCCCATTATTGGTTGAAATGTATTATTATATTGTACCTAATGTAACTAATTTTAAGTCGACTTAATCTTTAAGATGTATGGCTTAAAAAATAAATGAGAATAAAAAAAAAAAAAAAAAACTTCTACCCTACCTACAATCCCTCCCAGTTTAATTTTTGCAACTTATGGTAGTCTATGTCCGTCTGCATGGTCCAATATATCTCTATGTTAAATTTCAACAAAATCGGTTCAGCCGTTTTAGCGTAAAAACGGAACATACATACATACATACACACTTTCTGATTTATAATATTAGTAGGGATAACTTGTTATGTTGCTAGGTATATACCAATGTTTATTAATGTGGTATGTTATAAATTCTGTACGCACCTTTATATATCGCAAAGTTAACCAATAAGTTCGTTATTATTCCAATCTTGTATATGTATTTTTTTGTCTAAAATACTAACTGAATATTATTTCTTTACAGGTAAACTTCGTTTCTACACATGTTAGTTTACTAAAACAAAATAATACTCAGGTACGTAAAATATTGGGTAGTCTATAATTGTATTTTTGCTTGGATTAACGCGAATGTTTCACATTGGAATTAAACTTCAGTTTAAATGTATCATCTAAATGTAATCTATAATCTCAGTAAAATCGAATATATCGCAATATAATCCGTAAGCTGTAGTTTAATTTCAAAGTCTATAATTCCTTCAAATTGTATAGATACAGTTGCATAGTATAATATCTCAATACACTCTTTTGCCACTATAATTTACATTATTAGAACTTACTTCTCATTTCAATATCGGGTTCCATAACCATCTCTACGGGGATTGAATTACAATAACCATTAAATATATTATTTTACTACGGAACCTTATAAACAGTTGACTCGCTCCCGCTGCGTCTATTCACCATGTCCGTACATAAAGGCCTCTATAGATACATATCGATGGCTTTTTATAGTTCCTTTGTGAGATAGAATCCCTATGCGGGTCATAGGGCCACGATATACCATTATGTGAATTTTATTGATACCAGTTGTGGATTTCAATGTGAAAAGATTACTCCTTTGATGTGTTGAGATAGATTTTTTATAATATAGTCTTTTTTGTGTATTGTAAATTTTCCGTTTTCTGTAAAGGCATTTATTAGATTGGTTTTGATCTTACAGAGTTTCATTACGTGTTTTTATATGGGGTATAAAGCAATTCTGGGTACTATATACCTACTTGTTGTAATAATTTTATTTTTTATTTTTCATGTGAGTGTGTGGCCTTTGTTGTTATAATTTTAAGTCTGAAAATTTCCTCTTGAAAGTTCACGTCATCAGTGCGGTATTTTGCTTCATAAGCATTTACAATACAATATTTTCGTCAAAAAGGCCAATACCATAGAATCTATTATTTTCATCTCAATTAAATATTTAATATAACATTCAAAAAGTCTACACATGTCCTTCACATTTTTTTAAATATTAAATTGCTCTACACTAGCAGCTCTACACTGGTCAAATAGATGATGGATACTTAATCGCTCGAATTTCACAGCTGAGCCAACTCTCAATAATAACTAATTAACTACTATATCAAAAGGGCGGTATAAACCTGAGCCTTTGTATTCTCACAAGTGCATTCCGTCATACGTTGGACATACCATGAAGGTACATACATATGTGTCGCAGGCAATTTGTATGCTTCCGCACATTATTAACAGTTGCGTCCGTTTAAAAACGCGCGCAATTTTGTAATATGCTGAAGACAAGCAACATAATTGTTATGATTTCGACATTGATTAATCTAAAAACCTAAGTTTAACGGTCCAGCTCTGCTAACCTTTCATTTTGACTGACTTCTTAGGGGCAAGGTTATGAGAAACGTTACATAACTCAAGTAATTACCAGACAAGTGCGTTCATAGTCATTGTATGACGTTTTTACAGTTTACCATGGCATAAAACGACGATACTTAGTGAAAATACGACGCCTTTTGTATGATGCCGTTTTGAATATGCCTGGGCCATATGCACTGCTGCGGTATACAGCTACTTATACACAGCTTGCCCTACGAAAGTAAAAGAGCCCGGAACATTTTCTGAAAATATTTTCATCTTGAAGCAAGCAGTATAAAAGTGAACGCGAACAGTTAAAACATAATTAAATAACGCTTCGGCTAAATTCAAAGAGAGAGAAAACATCAAGGAATGAAATACGTTTGTTTTTCGTTAACTTTGTGTAATAAGTATTGTCATTCTTGGTTGAAGAAATTTGTCTGTTATATGTTATGGGTTATATTAAAGCTGTTTTTCTTTAAGTATCTCAAGGTCTTTTGCAGAGATAGGCGTGATACCTGCCACTTCATTCGCAATACCAGGAAATGACGTGTATATCTGATTTCATTGACAGTTTATTTCTTACCACTAGGCGGCGTGACATCAATTTGACAGGCGGAAGTAAAAGGCTTGCTATTTCATCGATAGCTATCAAAGAGATTGGATGGTTTAGACTAGAGAGAACATGCCCTATAAATTTCCTTATACCGAACGTGCAACATGTAATGTCAGTTGGTCTTAGTTGGTTAATCATAACGTCAAATTACGCGTCTCATTTAAAGAGGCATAGACTCTTTACATAGGTACTCATATCTTTGACTACATTCTCTAAATAGCCGTGCTGTGATCTGTCATCAGTGTAAAATTTGTTGGACGGTTGTGTTTTCATTTTTAATAACTTTTTTGCATTTAAATAGTTAGTAAGCTTATAATAATTACATAGTGTACTCATTAATTAATACACATCGTGGATGTGATATCGGGATGTGGATTCCGCTATTCTCGGAACGGAAATAACAGGAGAAACTTTATCTTCTAGCGGTGAGTCGGAATTTTCCAACAAATTTATTTACTTTTCTCGTATTAATGCTATAATGAGTGTTAAGTTTACACAATATCATTGTATCGCAAATCAAAGGAACAGCTTGCATTCATATGTGTTATGAATTTAACCTACAAATTGTTATTTTGTACATTTATTGATTTAATAGCCTTAGTGATGGGATTTGACAGTGAAAGGAGATATCGATGTTTTTTGAATGAGGGATAAATACGGAAACTAACTATCGGACATGAATGTAAAACTGTAGCTGGAAGCGACAGCGGGTAGCCGCGGTTGCTAAGTTGGCAATAAACAAAGACGTCCAGCGGTCTAATTTTCTATCGCGCGTTTGATAGTAAGCGCAGTTTAATGTACATAATTTACTTAGATACCTACCTTAAAAGTAGCGTCTATTAACCTAAAGCCAAGTGTTCCAGTGTACGCACGTGTGTGTAGGCTTACATTTTTGCATCTATAAAATAGTAGATGGATTAGGGATGTGAGTAGCATGTTTTATTATTAAGATGGTGTTTTTTATTACAGGTTGCCTATTAATGACGTCACAAGAAAACTTTGGACATATGCCGTCGGACGGCCTAGTTTGATTTAGCAGAAGTACCATCGTATTTGTTCACGTCATTTTGAGAAAGACTGTTTTTTAAAGACAGAAAGCACCTGGCGTCGTTTAAAACCGAAAGCTGTGCCTACATTACATTTATGCCCGGACATTGCACACCCGGTAGAATTATTTATCCAAAGCTAAACAAAAAGTGTGTAATTTTAGTTTGAACATATTAATAAAATATAATAATTTCAACGATTTTAATTAATCTACCTACTTCTATATTATTTATCATATTAGTGCTATCCTGACTGATCAAAGACGTCTTGCCTTGTAGTCCGCTACATAATATTCTACCATAAAATATAATATTCTTTCACATTCACACAACATTATCTGGTCCCAAACTAAGCATATCTTGTACTACGGGTACTAGACAATCGATAAACATGCATATATACTTTTCTGTAAATATATTACATAGTATACATAGTACCATCCAGACCAAGACAAACATCCATATTCATGCACACAAATGTTTGACTTGAGCGGGAATCAAACCCGCAAGCTTCGGCGTGGCAGTCGGATTACTTACAACTCTAAAAAAATCGAGCAGTGTCCAACGTTAGCGATAGCAAGCAACGTGATATGATGCGAAGCAAACAAATTGCCAAAGCCTGCCGTGCCGCATTAGCCAATCTGGTATAATTCGTACAATAAATAATCTAAGTGACAGTTTCTTAGCATCGCATCGCAACGCATAGTTCATTAGTTTATGAATACTTTTTTTCAATAGATTTTATGGCTAAAACGAACAATTAAACACGTGATTTTTTTAAGTACTGTCTGTCTGGCAAGTCTTTGCAAAGCACTGTCCGGCGTCAACAGCAAAAACTACAATTTCAATATTTTAGTTGTTTACTTCTACGGCTTAAATATATCGACACATACTGAAGTTAGACATTTGACCAAAAATATTTATCGATAAATCATCACTGTTACGAACAACACTCGGTTTAATAACTCTATGTTTTGTCTACTGTTTGCCTACCACGATGCTGCTATAAGAGCGTGCTGCTAAACCTATCGACAGCTCTTTCTATCATACTGCATGTGCCATTAGAAAGAAGATATCAATCATAGCAACCGCTGTTGTTATTTAGTGTTACTTCTATGCCTTAGGTTATATTTCTTTGATAGCTATGTATAGTTCGGTGTGCCAGATAACCTACGCCTCTAAATAAACTAAAGTGTTTGCTTTTTTATAAATTTAACTTGATTCTGTCCGCGCTTTCGCCCGAGTTAGCTAGTAACATGTTACTGCAAAGTTTATCGAAATCCATTGGGCAGTTTTTACGTGAAAGAATAACAACATTCATCTATCCACCCTCGCAAACTTTACGAGTGTCTTAAAATAGTTCATAGGTATCGACAATACATATACATATATTTTAACAAAAGTAATTAAAGGTAAATTAAAAAAAATGCATAGGTTTACTTAAATGTTTTATCATATTTTCCATATTTCACAATGATTTTCAAATTAAACAGGACGTACTTTAAAGAGTTTTATCGCGTTTAATTTTATATTTAACTCGAGTTTTCCCGTTACCATGAAAGCTGAAAATATCCAAAATGTCGAGATAATACAGATAAAAAGTTCTATCTATCTATCTATATCGTCACGCCTGTCTTCCATTAGGGTAGGCAAAGACCATAGAACGCCACATGCTTCGTTTCAAACATACCTCTTTCGCTTCCTCGACATTCATTAACCTCATCATGCATGCGCGTCGGTTATGGCTACTTTTAATTTGGCCCTTTTTCAGTACGTCACCTATTTGGTCGGCGTACGTCCGCCTAGGACGTCCCCAACCGACATTTCCATTCATTCTCGCACGATACACTCCTTTCGTATTTCTTCTTTCATCCATCCTTTCCAAATGTCCAAACCAACGCAACATTCCTTTTTCAATCTTTGTCACTACATCTTCTTTTAGACCACACTTCTCTCGTATCACACTGTTTTTCACTTTATCTATCAGCCTTACTCCGCACATACTCCTCAAAGCTCTCATCTCCACTCTCCTTCTTCTGCCATACCCATAATTCACTACCAGATAAGTACTAGATAAAAAGTTGTGAAAGAAATAAACCGTGAGAACCCATAAAAGTTGTTTACATCCCAAGTTTTGACAGTATTTCAACAAGTTCATTTACTGAGAAAAGTATTACGAGACACTGTGATTAAGATATTAGTGGTTGTTATTTTCTGTAGTGCAATTCCTTTGGGGACAGTTTGTTAACCTGAGAATGCATCAAAACAACTCCTTATTCTCAAGTTAGTTTGTGTAATTCCAACTTCTGATTGAAAAGTCTCATTCTTGTTAGTTCAACTAATAACTAAGAGACATTTTGACGACCGGTTGGCGCCGCGAGAGTGTAAGCGACTGCTACGCCGAAGGTCGCGGGTTCGATTCCCGCTTAAGTCAAACATTTGTGTGCATGAACATGGATATTTTTCTTGGTCTGGGTGTTTCTTATAATATGTATGTATTTACAAAAAAAGTATATGCAGGTATGTTTATCCCTTATCTAGTACCCACAGTACAAGCTTCTGCTTAGTTTGGGACTAGATGGTGTTGTGCGAATGTGGTAGAATATTATTATTATTTTCATACTACGAGTAGCAACTTCGCAATCTTACAATCAAGCGTGCTGGGATGACCACATATAGCGCTAAGCTCATCAATCAACAAAGGAACTTACAGCAATTATCGTCATCAGCCTTGATTATAATCTGCCCACTGCTGGGCACAGGCCTTGTTTTATTATGAGAAGGTTTATGCCGTGGCAGACTTCACATGTCTTCTGTGAGCCTTATGGAGAATTCTAAACGGGTTACTAACGATGTTTTCCTTTACCGTTTAGTAAGCGATGAATAACAAAGTCATACGCACTTAATTTCTTAAAATCAGTGGTGCTGACCGACGATTTGAAGTGGCGACAAATTAGTCTGTTAGTCTCTTTACTACGCTATCGCTGACTCACAGCAATATCAACAAATAATTTGCATTGCAGATTGCCAGTAAAAGTTGAAAGAAATATGCATACCAATATAATTACTGTGCATTCAGTAAAGTTTACAATAAATTTATTTCTTCATTAGCTAGCATTTTTGTGTGTCGTTTCTCTGTGTGGTATGATGCGGTAATTTTTTTTCTTAAACGTTCTTATATACAATTTATGACATAAAATTATTGACTAGTTGTTACAGGTAAATTAATACAAATTATAGGAAACATTTACAATAATACATTAGGTATTTTGATAGTAGTACTACCCTATTATTTTAAATTATCATTCCTTTTGCGTTCAATATGTAGCTTATATTACTGCAGCAGAGCTATTAAATAAATAACCGTAGTACTGACTACTGAAGATACGCTTATTGGCTAGGGAAATATGGTGATAATATTATACTGAGCCAGTTATTACGTACTTACGATCGACCTTAGATATGCGTCGTTGTCAAGCTTCAGTAAACTGGTATGTACTCGTGGTGGAATGGAATATATTGGTTGAAGGACTGGATAGGTATCTAGGTATGTAGGTAGATAGCTTATGTATGACTGGACACATGGCGTAATGGTTAAAGTGTTCTCCTCATCTTTTAATACTGTGCAGTATTTTTTTTATGTTAATAGGCGGCAAATGAGCAGATGGATTGCCTGATGGTAAGCAATTACAGCCGCCCATGGACACAAGCAACACCACAGGAGTCACAAATGCGTTGCCGCCCCATGGGCTTGGGAAAAGGGATAGGATGAGGAGTGGGATATGGGAGAAGGAATAGGGGATATGGCCTCCGGCACTCTCACTCACCGAACGAAACACAACAGTTTAGGTGCTGTTACACAACAGTTAGGGGCTCTACTACCTTCAAAAGAATATTAAACGGTAAGTGTCATCTATTTCACGAGACAACAATTTTCTATAAAACGATGACTCCTGTTTTAAAACAACAGTTTAAAATCAATACGTTGCGAAACTGTGCACGATTCGTAGTTAAATTATAAGTAAAGTTATCACATTAGAATTAAGTAGTTAACTTTGGCATTTGGTTGTATGGTAAAATGGAAGAACTAAAATCCTGCTACGTGCCGAACTGCTGTTATCATTATAATAAACAATATCAGTCCTGTATATAAACTAGTCGGACATTACTGGGCAAAGCTCTTCCCTCTTCGCAATATGACGCCTGAATGTTTAGGCTGCTACCCATCACGCTGGCCAAGTACGGGTGGGCAGACTTCACATATCTCTTGAAAGCATTATAGATAGTTCTCAGACATGCAGGTTTTCTCACGATGTCTTTCTTCACCGCTAAGTAAGCGATAATCAACCATTTAATACGCCTTTAATTTCGAAAAGTCATTGGTATGCGCGCCGAGGATTTGAACGCTATACCCTCTCTGTAGCTGTCTGTTCGTCTCTCCAGACTATCGCTGTCTCTCTTTAATATCTGTGTATTGTTATAATCTGTATATCTTGTGTTCTCATATATTTTTATCACATACTTATTTGCTGTCCTCAATGTATTATTATAACGTAATATCTCTTAAAATTGCGTCGCCATGTGTTGTCCCTGCGGCCAGTATACAATTTACCCTTCTTCATATAAATGTAAGTGGACATGGCCATTACACCGTTTTACTGGTTATTGTTGTTTAGAAATGTTTGTTGAAACAGATGCAGTTCATTGCTTATACAAAAGCTTTAAAATAATTATAATGATCAAAATTTCGGTGTCCAAAACGTGGCCGTTTCCTGCCAAAGAATTTTGTTACTTCGGAGTATTTGAGTATCTACCCATCATCTCCGTCATCATCATCTCAGCATAGAGTTAGAGACGTCGACTCTTTGACAATAGTTCTCTAAGGCTCTTCATACAGACCGACCTTGAGCCGCCCGCATCCAAGCCCTTCCCGCGATCTCCACCTTGAAGGTGATAGAATAGTTTATTTTGCTGAGATGTGACTTACTTAAAAAGATCCTACGTATATTGTGGCTGCGTGTACGGTACCCAATTTCACATAGTACAAATGAACCTAACCATGCCGACTGTATTTTGTTACTTCGGAGTATTTAAGTACTCATCATCTTAACCTAAAGACGTCCACTGTTGGACATAGGCCTTCTCCAAGTCTCTCTATACACATCGATATTGAGCCGCCCGCATCCAACCGCTTTCCACGATCTTCACCTTGAAAATGCCAGACGATTTCATATTTGCTGAAATGTATTAAAAATATTCTATGTTTGTTCATATATCGTCACTGTTGTACTAATTTCATATCTAAAATTTTACCATATTTCACATCGTAAGATAGTTCATAATCATACCCTTAAGTTCTCTACAAAATCTTATCACTCCAATATCAACAAATCGACCTGCCTAAATATTTCGTACAGCAAACCTTGAGTTTCGCTTAAATTACCAACAACAAAGCTATAAAGAAGAATAAAACATTAGACAATTGGTCTCGTAAGTTAGCTAAGTCTCTTAACACATAATTAAAAAGTAATTAAGGAAACAACAGGCTATGGATTAGTTCAAATTAATTGTCTATTTAAAGCTCTTTGCGTAATTGTTCAACTTTTGTTCTCTAGCGATAGGACACCAGTTTGATTTTACACTATTATTATAGAAACTTTTAAACACTCGCGTTGCATGTTGCTATTATTATATATTAATAAATGGAGAAAATTGGAGGGAATTGCATCCTAAGAAATGTAAATGTTAGTTTGTTTGCTACGCCTCTGATGCCATAACTACTCAATAGATTTATTAATGCAAAGAACAAAAGTTTTTATACGTTAATAAATACACTGTGTATTCTTGTTGTGTAAGTTATATAATATATTTCTGTGATGATAATGTTATTCCCTGCTAAGATTGACATTAGCTTCTGTATCCGGGTAAGTTATAATAATACCTATCTGTAAACTAAATAATTAGCTACTCATGTGCATTATGTTTTTAAAAGGCGCTTAGTCTGTTAAACGGTTACGTATATTGTTTTGTGTACAAATAGAATAAGATCGTTTGTAAACAATTATTGTAACATTAAGTGATTAATAAAGACAATCAAAATCAAAAAATCAAATCAATAGATTTTCATTAAATTTTGCTTGTCATTTTTTAAGGGAATAGAAAAGGCGATAAATAGCAGAATATTTAGGTGGGGCGCTACAGCTAACAGCTACTATAAGTTAAAGTTAGAAAAATTAAGAAAACATCAAAAACCAACGAAATGATTCTCTTTTTTGGTTGTATAACGTTCGACGTGCTTCTAGCTCGCATTCATTTTAATTTTATAGGAAAACTCTGAACTCGTTAACTCAATAACTTTTTGATATGCCTGTAATGTTCCTATACTATATACAAACAACCAGAATTTATTGTCAGTATATGGGTTAGCGATAGCTTAGTCGAGATACCAACAGACTGCCATTCAGAGGCTATCAGGTTTGAATCCACGGCGCGCACCAATGACTTTTCGGAGTTATGTGCTGTTGAATTGATAATTATCACTTGCCCCGTGTCTCGGCGAGCACGTTAAGCCGTCGGTCCCAGTTGTCGTGACGATCTTTGGCATTCGTTATAGATCAGTATCTTCTAAATAAACTGACTTGGTTGCGGCGGTCAGATTGGCAGTCGCTCCGTGGAAAAGCTAATATTCAGCCAAATCCGGTTAGACCAGTTAGCGAACCCGAGGTTGAAACTGAGATAATGCTAGTAGGGTGATGATATGGCTCAGTATTCGATAGAATGCTCTCGTATTAACGAATGCTGTTTTAATTACAGAATTCGTGGGTGCAACACACTAAGGAGAGATGTTTAACGTAATGAAACTAGCTGAGCGCGCGGTTACACTTGCGTTATTTAGGGCCACTGTTCCGCTCCCGTGGCTTATATAGTGATGTTATATATCCTATAGCCTTCCTCAATAAATGAGCTATCAAACACAAAAATATTTTTCAAGTTGGACCCGTAGATCCTGAGTTTATCGCGTTCAACCAACCAAACAAACAAAAATAACTCTTCAGCTTTATTAAATACTAGCTGTCGCGTGCGACTCCGTTCGCGTGGAAGTTGAAAATAAAATTCCCCCGTTTTTTCAACATTTTTCAATACTGCTCCGCTTCTATTGGTTATAGCGTGATATTAAATAGCCTATAGCCTTCCTCGATAAATAAGCTACCTGACACAAAATATTTTTCCAATCGGATTCGTAGATCGTGAGTTTATCGCGTTCAACCAACCAAACAAACAAACAAACTCGTCAGCTTTATTAAATATATTAGCATTAAAAAAGCTAAACGCGGTTTCTTACCTTGGAAACGATTTAATCATTAATGAGGTTTTTCTCTAGGTCTAAATGACAACAAATTCCAGGCAAAATAAATTTGCTTCCTACCAACCAAAATTGCTTCCCATTCCTATTCCTACGTCAAGTATTCAGAAGTACCCACACAATTTAGACTGAGCTTAATCCTTTTTACCTCTTTCACAAAGAGTTTGGGGTTGAAAAGGTCAGTCTAATTTTTAGCCCGTACCCACCTCATCGGTCAAACTTCCTAACCATTTGTTTGTTCTAATTAAAACATTAAAATAAAACAAATGAGATTAATTTTGGTTTTTCATGGGTGTGTTGGCGTTTTAACACTTCGGCGTTTTTTATGTGCTTTTACATGATTTTCACGCAGTAATTTTTCTATAGCTTTAGAAAACTTAGGTTAGTCTGAAATATACTGGCAGAACTGTAATTTGTAATATTATTTGTATATTGTGTAGTTAGTAAGTTATGTGGCGCGAATGTATGAAAATATTAATGAATGTAGAGGAAACGCGTGAGGTTTGTGAGGATAGAAACAAGAGGCGTTTCGTTGCCTCTGCCTACCCCGACGGGAAAAAGGTGTGAGTATATGTTTGTGGCTGCTGAACACAATGGTTTGCTGTGTCTGGTTTCCTTTATCTACAATATTTATATGTGTTTGAGAATACGTAAGTATGTTCATTCAATGTCTGTGCCATAGTACAGGAACTTCCTAATTAGAAATCAAGGTGGCACGTGTGATTATGCCAGGTTATTTTAAAATATTAACAGATTTACAACAAAAAGAAAATTATAAATTGATTGTTTTATATTAGCTATATAATTTCCGACTTCAGTATCAGTATCACAACCAGTGTGGCAACAGAAATTGCGATAGTTTAAAGCACTAGGCTAGGTCATACCAAAACTGTAACAATTTTAGCAGCTAGAACATTTTGTACGTCAACCTGAATCGAGCCAAGCGTCCGTTTCAGACGAATGCATCTGATTGCGTTTTGATCTTAACCGCAGACGTTACGGTTGAAATAAAATTGAACTTTCATACCCTCTTACTTTTCCGTTGGGGTGGATTTTACAAGCTGTTGTTTAATTTTACAATTTATGTATGTTTGGGTCAAGAATTATCCAACCGATTTACATATTTTATTTTGGATTAAGATAAACACATGTTGGATAACAATGCGTGGTTAGGTAACTGACGTCATTCTAAATACAAAATATAGGTCGCAGAAATGTCAGTGGTGCTGGATATCTACTTAGGATCCTCTATGCGATAGTCTATTGATGTTCCAATTAGCCTGTCGCTACTGTTTGTTAATATGACAACAAAACAGCATTTCATTTTCAATAGTATAATTGCTATTCGTATAATAAATAAAGTCAGTTGAATACTTCGTTTTATAAGACCTACATTTATTCACTAGACAATGAGAAAAAGCTATCTAATGAGACTACACTCCATATCTCAAAGAGACTGTACATCAACATAAAAACACACAATAATATTATTTAGCGGGTCTTAGTCGCGATAATTTATTTATTTCAAGGCATAATTACCTCTGTTATTCTCCTACGTTTTTACCGGCTTGCAACGGTTGTGGTCGCGGAGGGACTTCCCTCCGCGACCACAACCGTTGCAAGCCGGTAAATAAATTATCGCGACTAAGACCCGCTAAATAATATTGTATGATGTACCTATACAAATCGCGAAAGTTTAAAATCGATTAAAAACACACAACATACAAAACAAATAGAAATGTACACGAATTTACAACATTCATCTCAAATAACATTGTTATAGCCATCATTTCAATGTTCTGATGTTATTGTACATTTCTTTTACTGCAATATCCTTAGTTGTTTGTTTGGCAATGTACTGCCGTTATGCTTATTATATTTATGACTTGTTTTAAGCGGTGCAGCCGCAATTATAGCTGGATAGTTGGGAAACTTGATTTGGTTTACGGCCATTTTCAATATTTGATCCATACATGGATTTTGAGATTCGAGATTAGTGTTTCACAAATTTTGTATGGAGCTTATGTCAAAAACTAATCTAAAATCTACAGATCTATCTATAGATCGACCTATATGGTTGTCGGTTATCTCGACGAAAAGTAGCCTATGTGCTATACTGGTGTGTAAGTTACATATAACTGCAAAGTTTCATCGAAATTCCTTCTGGTCTTATGGCTTATTTTTTATCTATAGACTCACGCCTGTATTCCTGAAGGGGTATGTAGAGGTGTAATATTACACCCACATTTCGCCAGGAATTTTTAGGTCCCACGTTATTACGTGGGACCTAAAAATTCCTGGCGAAATGGGGGCGAGCCTATTGCCGCACCGGGCACATTACCAGACTCCGTGCTGCTACTGAGAATTTCCCAACGGAAAAACCCAATACCACTTTGGCCGACCCGGGAATCGAACCCGAGACCTCCCAATTCCACGCGCACATCTATGCCGCGGGACCAACGAGGCAGTCTTATGGCTTGAAAGAGTAACAAATACCACCCATCCTGTATTTATGCGTTTATAATAGTTATAAGATTTTTGGCTATCCATCAGGTGAGCCGTCTACTTATTGCTAGTAATAAGAAAGCAACTAGATCATTCTATTATTTATTTGTGTCATAACTTAAGCATTAGTTCACTTATTATGCTGATACCAACTCTTTAAAGCTTGCGAGGAACGCAGTGTAAACAATCATAGAAATGTCAGTATAAGTGTCTGCTTTCCTTTTATCCTAATGCTGTTTTTACAATTTATTTTTATACGTTTGTCTCGTGCTATTTTGAGTGGAGTACCTGTGTATTGTAAGCTTCTATCCGTAGTTTATGTGGGTTTTAGTACTGAAAATCTCAGCTGATGTATCAAGTTACTGCCCAGTATTATGTAGAATGAGACTCAGTTTGTTTTACTAAAGGATACCCGCTGCTACGATCGCACATTCTTTTTCATTTAATAGTTTCTGCTCGATCCCGTGGGAATTTCGAGAAATTTCTTCTTCGTGACTACCTACACTCCACAAGGAAAATGCATGCCAAATTTCGGCTTCATGCGTCTAATAGATTCGACTGTAGCTTGTTTGTATGTCAGTCAAAAATGCAACAATTCTAGATGGCAAATCCTTAAAATTAAGAAATAATCAATAAATTATTTCTTAACAAAAAGGATTTTATACTCACTTTCATTTACACCATTTCCATGTAATTGCAATGTAACAAATATATTTATTACGCATTAAAATTCCATTGTAATCTAAATAATTCCATTATAGTTTACAAACAAGTGTGCCCTACTTATGACGGTCATTTCGTGTACTATGATCGCCTCCATTCTTGTTATCGTTTCTTCCTTTTTGACGTCAGGAGTTCCAGAGATAAACGAGTTTAAACAAACACTCTGTCTTCAATAATACTAATAATGACAAATAGACAAATCATCATAAAAGTCACTTGTTCTGAATGACATAGCTATAATCGCAGTGCCTCATCTGCTGAAGTTTGTAACATGTTTAGTTAGTGGGCTCCATTTATGACGTAGGCGTAAGATAGGTGTTGAACATTTCTTGGAAAGTCCACCGATTTTAGAGCCAGAACTATAAAAATATAAGCGCATAAATGATATTAAGATTACGTACATATCAATTCTAATTCCAAGTATGATCTAGTATAACCCAGCTTATACTAGTCTTAACTTATGCTAATTTTCCATTGTAATCTGATACGTCTTTCTTGAACAATCCTCTACAATAATGGCTCAATTCATGCTGGCATATTGTTTCATGTTATGTAGTACAAATTATTACTCAACTGATATGTCCTTCTCTATACGTGTTCGCCGTATAAGGAACGGCTTGTAACCTAGTTTGCGCTATGACTAAACGCGGAGCAAATATGATATGCACAAACTCAGAGGTACAACGAAACTATGACTAATATTGGTCATGCAGTTGGTTATTTGTGTTTGCGTGGCTGACAAAACATTGTGGTGTGTAGATGGTTTTTTACCTGTCTGGGATTATTTTTTAATGTTTTGCCCGATTTATTGATTTTAAACTGTCGCGATTTCTATACATCATACAAAATTAAAGGTAGTTGCAAATCGGCTGAGACGTCGGAAAATCTTTATACGAAAAGTTCCTTCACTTAAGCGATTAAAACCCGTCAAATGACTTTGTATATTTTGCCAGATTGTAACTTAAGACAGTTACGTTACTTAAGTGGTTGTGTTATTAGTTTACTTTCCAACACATCGACGCCATTGGCCTATTTGACAAACATGCAAATAACGAATATAACCATACTAAATATATATGGTTGCTTTACCAACAAAGCCAATCATGGTCTTAATTCAAGACTTGGATTCTTGTATTAGAAGCATCTATAGCGATTTCTCTTAGCGTCGCCTCTCGCATTCTTGATTCATGTCCTAGTTTATTTTTTTACTAGAGGACGCCAGCAGCTACGCCTGCATTTTTTTTTAATTTACCCGTTTTGGCCGATCCCGTGGGAATTTCGGGAAATCCCTTCTTAGTGCACCCCTAGGGTCCCCAAGGAACATACATGCCAAATTTCAGCTTCCTGCGCCCAATAGTTTCGGCTGTAGCGTGTCTGTCAGTCAGTCAGTAACGCAAGGATTTTATATATTAAGATTAAGATAACACACTGTAGCATAAGGAATGCTTAAAATATGTCACGAAACGCAACTATCACATGATAAAAAAGAAACTATTTGTGATTGATAGTTTAATAAAAATGCTTAATATAAGCAAGATGACGCTTTTTATTATTCATCATAATCGTACAGTCTTTCGCAGCCCACAGCTGGGCATAGGTCTTCTAATTTAGGTCACATATTATCAATTTTAATTTGACCTAATATACTTGGCTAGATGGGTTAGTTGGTGATGTCGTTTCGTAGCCTTAGTGCTTGTATATTAAGACGCTGTTTTGCTTACCAGACAGATATCAAAATTATGCCAGATATACCAAATTTGGAGCTTCGTTATCATAATACTGTTGCCAGATGGCTGTTTGCATAATTCTGATTGAAATGTCATAATATAGACAATAGCGCTCAGAGACTAAGACTGATATTGTTTTGAGTACTAGTTTTAATATGCCTAAAAAAATGTAGTTGCCTTTAGGAATTTTCGATATTGGTCAACCTGTTGCTGTGTTGCCAGTTCCAAAAAAAACAGCAAATGATATGAACGACTGTAATAAGATTTGAAATGACTTTGTAACTGTTATCAAAGCTGACTCTTGGCACAAGCGCTGCGAAATCCTTAAATATTATCACAGTAGGTACATAACACAACCCTTTAATTATCTTTCTATTGTGCGAATTCAGTGAAGTTAGAGATTTTTCGAAACATTGACGTAATGTTTTTTGTCTTCCCCCAAGTCCTATCCCTATCTGAGAACATTTTATTATACTTAAACCAAATATACTTAATTCGTCTCTGTGAACTCCTTGGAACGAAAGTCGAATTAAAATATATAAATGCCACCTTCAAAAGACTTCATCATCATCAGCCTTTAATAGTCCACTGCTGGACTAGGCCTCTCCTTTGAAAGGAGGAATTGGCCTACTATACCACGCTGGCCAAACGGGTTGGTATAGGGTTTGTATCAAGTTTTCCTTCTCTTACAGTGCTGTTCTCTGCATAATATGTTCCCTCTGTCGGCTCTTACGACACCCATGGGATGATATGGGGTGGTGACATTCCGTATTCTTAATCCGTCACCACACGGACACAAAAGACTTAAGTAATTATTATTTTTTGTAATGAGGCTTAACCGTTTATTTCCCAATAAATATAACTTAAACTAAAACCAACCTGAAAAACCAAAATCCCAATCATTTTCGCGCCGACGCATGCAAAGAAAATGCATGGCGAGAGGTCAAAAGATCTAAATTTAAAAAAAGATAGCATAGGGTGAAAAACGTTTTGAATGCAAAAAGATTATTCTACGAGGGTATGCAAGCGGCAGAATGAGTTGTCACCCCATAGCGGCACTTATTCGCACTCCAGCTTTGCATAATTTCACTTGCTAAGAGACGTAGATATTGCACACTTGCGACTTTGCCGTATATTTGCAAGGACATTTTCACGGCAAGAGAAAAGCCTTAGCTCAGCATATCTCCAGTGCTGTTTTAAAATGTAGATAACTTATTAAACAATCGTATTTTTTATTTGTGCGCAAAGTCGTCAATGTGCAGAATTTTGAGAAGGATAGTTAGCATGAAAAGTTCAGACAATCAGATTCTCTATCTATTTCTATTTAATTCTACCTATCTACTGTAACGCGTAAAATACCTACCCCTATTTATGCAATGAACCCTTAACCACTTGCTGGAATACTAGTAGTATAATATTATCCCAATAGTGACGTTTTGTTCTCTGTTGTAAACTACTTTTATTAATGCGTAAGTGTCTTTTTCCGTCCTTCTTTCACGTTGTAACGGAGCCATGTTAGGGTAGAGGTATTGTTTGGAGAGGCGTGGAGTCAGGAAGCTGCAAGTGACATAGGCTTTTGACTGTGAAAACCGAATTCAACGCCAACGAAGCCGCAGAGAAAGTCTTGTAACATATTTTGATTAACATTAATTTTGTACCACAATAATTATTTTGCTTTTACGATACACGGTATTATCTACATATAACTAATTAATTATCTTCTCGATTTACAGGTACTTTGTTGTTAATACATTAAATTTGTATTCGTGTTCGGTAAGTTTAAAAATCCATGCATGTTAAATACTGTCTGTTTCCGGCGGTTACGTTCTTTAAACTCGGTAATGGCGCCCCCTACCAGATCAAATCGTTTATCAGAACCATTCAGAGATTTAACCCGGCGAGCGATATTGGCATAAGAAAATAAAATTTTACTGATAAGTACATTGTTAGTTTGCATCTATGGGTGATCATAAAGTGTATAGGCCGATTCGTGACATTCGAACACCTGTGTGTACGGAAACACTCAAGAGGATAGCCTATAGCCTACCTCGATAAATGGACTATCCACCCTACACCCTACAACAATAATTATCCAAATCGAACCAAGTAGTTCCTGAGAGTGGCGTGGTAAAGATATATTTAGGTACTAGAGGATGCCCGCGGTTACACCCGCGTTATTTAAGGCTACTGCTCCGCTCCCGTCACTCATAGCACGATGTTATATAGCCTATAGCCTTCCTCGATAAATGGGCTATCTAACACTGAAACAATTTTCCAGTAGTTCCTGAGATTAGCGCGTTCAACCAAACAAACAAACAAACAAACTCTTCAGCTTTATATATTAGTATAAGATTTAATTTGCCATAGTATTGCATTCGCTTAGTCTGGGATCAGATGATTGTGTGTTAATTGTCCAAAAGTAATATGATTACGTTTCCGAGCGTAAAATAATATTTATAGGCAAAATCCTGAAGTTCTTACATTTACTGAACAACTAACATTTACTTTCAGACAATATTGACTAAAAGTTAAAACTTATTTTACGAATAATATAGGACGAGGAATCAATTTAAATATGTACGTTATTTCTGAGAAACATTTTACGTTCTCCTAAATACATTTAAATATTCGCCTTGTAAGTTGTGTAGGCAGGTACATTATAGCTCCCTCAGTCGCCCGAAGCATAAAATCTATCTACGACCTATTAAATTGAGATCTTGAGATCAGAATGGCAAAGACGAAATTCACTTTCAAGTCCAAGGTGAAAGAACTCTTGTTGGCTGAGTCGGCAACTGTATCCAATTAAAAGTCACAACCATAATTTTATGTATGTATATTGTACATATGTATTTATATACCATAAATATATACCTATATATATATATTTATTTATATTTACATATAATACGTTTATGTATTTTTTTTTGTTATTCCTGTATTTATTATATATGTATTTAGTTTATGCATTAATCTACTTATTTTACCTATTTATAATTTATCTTTATGCAAGTATATCATGCCCTACTTAATTAAGTTACTAGTACACTCCCCTCACACTATTATAGTACACCTACTTCTTCCTCTCTGCACCACTCAGTCAGGTAGACTGGTAGATAATGCCTTTGGCATTAAGTCCGCCTACGTACTCTGTGTATGTGAAGTTTTAATAAATAAATAAATAAATAAATAAATTCTCAGTAATAATCAACTTTAGTTTAGTTAGTTCTACTTGGTCTATAGGTACACTAGTTTTATTTATATATTAATACATATGAAAAGGAAAAGCTGTGTGTGAAGGAGAGTGAGATTTGGCATAGTAACAGCCTGTGTATCAAACGAGTGATACAGAAATTTATACTAATATACTACAGCTGAGGAATTTGTTTGGTTGAACGCGCTTATCTCAGGAATGTATAGGCCGATTTAAATAATAATTTAAAAAATCAGCAGGCCTAAATAGCGCCGGTGTAAAATCGGGCTCAGTTAGTGTTACATAAATAAAATCTCTACTACGACTGCCTCGTTGGTCTCGCGGCATAAATGTGCGCGTGGGATTGGGAGGTCTTGGGTTCGATTCCCGGGTCGGGCAAAGTGTTATTGGGTTTTCCCGTTAGGAAATTCTCAGTAGCAGCACGAGCTCGAGTCTGGTAATGTGCCCGGTACGGCAATAGGCTCGCCCCTATTACGTGGGACCTAAAAAAATTCATGGCGAAATGTTGGTGTAATATTACACCTCTGCCTACCCCTTCGGGGATACAGGCGTGAGTCTATAAATAAATAAAATAAAAATAAAATTATCAAGTACACTTCTCAAAATAATTTCATTGAAGAGATTCTTCACTGAGTATCAAAGGTCATATCGAAAGTTGAATTAAAATGAGGCAGAAAAATAAACAAATCTTCCTTCTTAATATCGACATATCAAGTCCCCAATTTATCAGTGTGGCGGATTAATCTTCTGTGTAAATTTAGCGAAAGTGTAATTTGAAATACAATATCCAATGTCGAATGGGTCTGACGCAGATATACTGGTGTAAATTAAAAAATATGTATTAACTAGAATGGAATAGGACCATGGCCTTGCCCTTCTCACAGTGAGAAGAGGCCCGTGCCCAGCAGTGGGACAGTATAAAGGGCTGATGATGATTAACTAGAATATGCCCGTGCCTTAGCTTGCTAGGTGTCGGTTAAAAGTAGATATTAAATGTCATTCTCCAGTCTCCTAACTTTCAAGATCGCCTCGATTTGGTCGTGAAAGTACCTAAGACAAATAAGCACACTTTCGAATTTATAATGCGAGTGTGGATTTATCCTAATGAATGAGGGGTAAATCTGTAACGAAGAAGACTGGTCCTCATGACACAGGGAATCCTAATAGGTATGTTCCAGTCTTTAATCGAAAAAAGAACTGTATCGATTTTTGAGATAAAAATGAAGTTTTAAAAGATTTTCTAAAACAAGCATAGGTATGCGCTGAACTTTTAGGATCAAAGTACTCGTCAATATGAATCAAACGAGCCCCAAATTCGTCGCTGCGTAGTTCCTATGGCCACCTTCCAGTTCCACCAGATTAGCTCAATGACATCTTAATGTTGCATTATCACGCGCTACACCTACACATACAAGAAAAAATACAGCTCAATAGAAAACCGGGTGGATCAAATTCATCTTGCAAGATTTCGTTACACCGTACAGGTGAAAGTGAATAAGGGCTTGTAAATAAATAATATTATTACTATACCACGTCATGACACTACCCCAAAGGCAGCGATAGCCCAGTGGAGATACCAACAAACTGTCATGCAGAGGGTATCGGGTTCGAATCCACGGCGCGCACCAATGACTTTTCGGAGTTATGTGCGTATTGAATTGTTAATTATCGCTTGTCTCGTGCCTCGGAGAGCACGTTAAGCTGACGGTCTCGGTTGTGATGAAGATCTTTGACAGTCGTTATAGGGCGTCAGTACCTTCTAAATAAACTGACACTAGTCTACACCATGGAATATCGCTATCCCTTCGGGTTGCAGAGGTCAGACAGGCAGTCGCTCTGTGGAAAAGCTAAATATTCAGCCAAATCCGGTTAGACTGGTAAGCGGACCCCAGGTTGAAACTGGGATAACGCTAGGAGGATGTCATGAGACTACCCAAGTGTCCTCGACGTCCCGTAGTAGTAATGTATTAGGGCGAATCATGGCTAGCATACATTGCGACCATTCATACTTTTACTAATAATGTTTGCACAACCACGCTCGACACAGTTGGCACGATTATACTTACGTGAAATGACAATCGAAACTTGTTCAAGTGTCATAACAATATACTCCATTCATAAGTCGCCGTGTCAACGGTGCATTTTAATATCTATACAAATATTTTACGCATCCGTGTGGTGACGGATTAAGAATACGGAATGTCACCACCCCATATCATCCCATGGGTGTCGTAACAGCCGACAGGGGGAGTATATTATGCAGAGAACAGCACTGTAAGAGAAGGAAAACTTGATACAAACCCTATACCAACCCGTTTGGCCAGCGTGGTATAGTAGGCCATTTCCTCCTTTCAAAGGAGAGGCTCAGTCCAGCAGTGGACTGTTAAAGGCTGATAATGAATGAAAAGATTTTATTGAACTTGGCCAAAATATATATTTAAGTAGGTAAGTAGATAATTTCTTTTTTCATAAAAACAGTATGTTTATTCCAACACAATAGAAATAATAGGTATAATTTATCTGCAAAGCCTAAACCACAGATGTTGGTGTGTGGTAATCTTGTTGACCGCATTCTTGACGTAATGTTATTGTACATTATAGACCTAAACGAATATGCCTATATTCAAAGACATAATATGAGATATACCTAAGTAAAGTAAGCAAATACGTTGTTATTTAAACGATTACCAACTGTTATTAAAGTTATGTATTTTAAAAGATAATTAGAAATATCTTGTATTTTACCCGACGTTTCGGAATGGATTTCACTAGTCGTGGTCTCACGGTGTCTGAGATACCTACATAAAACAGTTACTTATCCAACATTACATAAATATTTATTAGACTGTGTACAAAGCATTAAAGTACCAAGGCGTAAGCCTTAATTTATTTAAATATTCATCGCAATAAGACGATTTGCTCTTTTAAAAACTAACGCACAAACATGCGATTAAAAGTCGCAAGTTCAGACATTTAATAAACTCGTCAAGCTTATTTAAGCGCAACTGCATCCATATAGTCACTTCCCCACGAATTTCAACTCTATTCAAAGGGAAATGGTGACACCTCTTTTATAAATTATTACCTGACAACTATAATGACGCGGTCGTGTACGTGAATGCGCCTTGTTGTCTTGATGACGTGATAAAGTGTGGAAAAATTAAACGGCTACCCTCCAATGTGCGATATAAAAAATGAGTATTTTTGCGCTGCGGAAAATGGGTTTCAATGTATGTGCATTTTTCAAAATGATAAATGGAACCTAGTCTGGTTTACGGTGATATTAAAAATATGTACTGTAGCAACTAGCAAGTTAGCAAAGCTTATGTCTTAGTGGTTTGATGTCGAACTGATAATAATAGAATAAAATGAAATATTCACAGTAATAAAACCATGTATAATTTATTTGGCTGAACATTATTAATTACCATGTCGTTATAGCCTATCTCCTGTAGGAAATACGTCAACATTTTCCACTAAATAATTAGTCAGAAACGTACACTATTCACTAGGGAATGTAGTCCGGGCACTAATGGAGCGCATTCGAGTCATTTGAACTTGGAACATTTTTAAATACATTTCCTAAAGTGCTCCATGTGGACTCGAATGCGACCTATTAGAACCGAAACTCGTACGGGGCTTAGTACTCCACATGTTTGCGCAACAACATACATACGAACATAGACTTACGCGTGTTTCCCGAAGTGGTAAGCAGAGACCGACCTTTGCAACGATACTGACATATCTCTCTTACTTCATTTGATTTTATAAAATTTTTCATGCATGCCCTTCGGTTACCTACTTCTGATTTGTCCTTTGCACAGCAATGTGTATAATTTACACATCTGTGTACATACAACAGTACTTTCTATTTAGATAGTCGGCTAAGTGTTTGCGGTGTCGTGGCTGCAGGTACATCTAAAGCCAAATTCAGTTAAACCCTCATTAACACTGTTCGTACATTAATTTATAGCTTTAGTTTAGTCAGCGAGAGAATAGGCCACGCCGAATTCATGTGAAAGTTTTTTTTTTTTTTTTTTATTTAGCCTATACTGTCCCACTGCAGGGCAAAGGCCTCCCCTAAGTCTTTCCACATTTTGTGGTCATGCGCAACCTCTAGCCAGCTCTCGTGGTAGGCATCCAGCTCGTCTCGCCACTTTTTTCTGGGCCGGCCTCTGCGGTGTTGTCCATCCGTCGGCACCCATAGTGTAGTAACTTTTGCCCAGCGGTCTTTCTGCATGCGGCTGACGTGACCCGCCCAATTCCATTTAAGGCTGGCAACCTTTTGACCCACGTCTTTTAGCCCTGTTTTAGAGCGCAGTATACTGTTCCGTATCTTATCTTTTAGTGTGACACCCAGGATGCTGCGCTCCATCGCTCTTTGGCAAGTCCTTTGCGAGTCGGTAAGTGACCAGGTCTGAGCACCGTAGGTGAGAATGGGCAGGATACACATATCGATGAGTTTTCGCTTCAGGGCGATGGCAGATCTCCCTTCATTAGCGTCTTCATGGACCAGTAGCTTTTCCAGGCGTTTTCGATACGACGATCGATTTCCTTCTCCTGCCTGTTTTCGAAAGAAACTAACTGGCCCAAATAGATGTACGCATCGACGTATTGTATTGCCTGCCCATCCACCTCGACTCTGTAAGCGGCACTGTTGGTCATGATCTTAGTTTTTGACCGGTTCATCGCAAGTCCCACCCTGAAGCCCGCTGTGCTCAGTTCTTGGAGCATGGTTTGGAGTTCTAGAGCTGTGTTAGCGAAAAGGACAATATCGTCAGCAAAGCGGAGGTTTGTAAGCCTCTTATTGCCGACCACAATGCCCTTGGTCTCCCATGAGGCTGCCAATGCTTTGAATATCTCCTCAAGTGTGCTAGTGAATAGTTTGGCGGAGAGTGGGTCGCCCTGCTTGACACCCTTTTGTATTTTAAAAGATTGTCCAGTTGATTCAAGCTTGATGTTAGCAGAGCTATTTTGGTAAATGTTTTTTATTAATTGCATGTACTGTGTTTCAAGTCCCTGATTTTCTAGTGCCCTGAATATATCTATATGTTTAACGCTATCGAATGCTTTTGTATAATCTACGAAAGCTAAATACAGTGGTTTGTTAAATTCTGTGTATTTTTCCAAGAGTTGGTTTAGCGTCTGGAGGTGGTCGGTTGTTGAAAAGCTAGGACGAAATCCGGCTTGTTCTGGAGGCTGATTTTTATCCAACTTACCGTCGATGCGATTGTGCAATACTTTTATAAAAGTCTTGTATATGTGCGATGTCAAGCTAATAGGACGGTAGTTGTTAATGTCAGTTTTTTCGCCTTTTTTATGCAGAAGGATTATGTTTGCTTGACACGTCGTACAAGGAACTTTGCCTGAACGTAAAATGGTGTTAAATAAGTTTGTGAGGTGAGGCAGCAAAGACGTGGCGCCGATTTTGAGAGCTTCGGTGGTAACTCCATCCTCTCCTGGGCTTTTGTCATAGTGCATAGTGTTTAGTGCTCTTTGCACTTCGGTGCTATCAATAAGCGGGATGGAGTCTGGCAGGTGGTATTCTGTACTTGCATCATCTGGTAAGCTGTCAGAGTATAGTGTTTTATAGAAATTAGTTGCTATGTCCATGATTTTATTTCTATTATTGTGTTTTATTCCTTCACTATCGACTAAACTATTAATCCAGGTCTTTCCCCTTGAAACTCCTTGTTTCATAACCCTTAGAGACTTATGTTTTTCTAGAGCCGTTTTAACTAAGTATGTGTTTAAATTTCTTAAATCTTTCCTTATACTTCTTTTAACTTTTTTATCTAGTGTTCTGTATTCGGATGTCCCTATTACCATCTTTGTTCGTTTTTCTATTAAATCAATACTATGAGCAGTTAGTTTGTTTTTATTTCTGGGTATATTCGTTATGGTTTTACTACTATATTTTATTCCATTAACTATGGCATCATATTGATCTTCTGCACTTGTGTCATCAATTTGAAGATTTTCAAAATAATTTGATTAATTTAGGTTAAAATAGTCTGCGTTATTAATTATTGTGTCTGTGCTCAATCTTTTACAGAGCTTAGTGAAAAGTTTGGCTCGGTGGATTTGAAAGTCTAGTCGGATTTTGGCTCGGATAGGTCTATGGTCAGAGCTAAATTTGATTCTATTGATCACGTTTATGTTCTTAATTATATTTTTGTGAGAGGATAAGACAAAGTCAATTTCATTATATGTGGAGCCATCAGGTGAAACCCAGGTCCAACGCTGCTGCGGTTTTTTCATAAAGAAACTGTTGGCTATAGCCATGTTCTGGCCAAATGCGAATTGAATAAGTCGATTACCTCGCTCGTTTTGGTCTCCTAATCCAAAATCACCTACGGTATCGCTGACGTTTAGTTCTTGTCCTCGTCCCACCTTGGCATTAAAGTCGCCGATAACTATGGTCCACGTGCCTTTATTTTCATCGCATGCTTTATTGACAAGATCATAAAAGTCTTCTACTTCTTCATCAGAATGTGCAGATGTTGGTGCATAGACTTGTACAACAGTTAGCGTTTTGTTACTACGCTACGTTTCAAAACACGCATGGTAGACATAGGATTAAAATGCTTGACTAAAGTGGGACTGAGCTTGACACGTCTGGCGTATGCACTCAGAACGATGGCCTCGCTTAGCTACCAGTTGGGTACCTCATAACAGTCAACATGGGAACCCAAATCGAGATAAAAGGTCGACCTGTATGCATTCTGCAGAGACTGGCGAGCATAACACAAGGCAGAGATGCATGGCGTTCCAAAGTAGTGGCGAGGCCTTTGCCCATTCGAAGCGCTAATAAAACGCGTTGGGGCACTTCAAAGGGCTAAAAAACGACTACAACGCTCATACTTCGAGATCTAGTAGATATATGAATACATGCATAGGTTCTGTTCCCTTTCCTGAGTAGAATAAACGCGAAAGTTTGTGAGGACGGATGGATGTTCGTTACCCTTTCACGCAAATACTGCGCAACGGATTTTACTAAAATTTGCTGTAATATAGCTAATACATTAGAATAGCACATATTATTATGTAGGCTACCTTTTGTCACGTTACCCGATACTTAAGTACGAGCGGCACGACGAAAATGATTGCTTATCATATTTCCATTCTCACTTACTAAGGTATTGTTATTATCTCCTAAAGGCGTTTATTAGGCATATATTTATGGCATCGTGTTTATTGTGTGGCGGTAAACGGTGCCAGCTTATGATCCATACAGGATTAATAATTGGGGGCCTACCACGGGTTAACACTTCAAGACTCGATACGATTTGAACGATATTGCATGGTCAGGTTGATGCTGTATGACTCGGAGTGGGAAAATTGACTAAGAAAAATATCTTCAGACTTTAGTTATACGATCATCTGATCCCAACGATTTGAACGATATTCCTCTCTGATTTATGTCAGGGAGTGATAAAATGGACTAAGAGAAAATGTTAAGACAACTGACACACGGTTTTCTGTTTTGAAATTAAACATAGCTTGTAGCACCCAAGACCGAGATAACTGATAAACTATCCTTTAACCCTTGAGGTGCGATCAAACTAAAGGCAAAGTGCCACAAGTGCAAAGAGTCACGTTGCTGCAAATTTTCATTGGCATAGGTTACCGGAAAAAAAATAATTATGACACCTTAATATAATTATATCACATAAATTGCATATCATTGTGTTGGTTATAAAATCAGCTATGATAATAATAACATAAATTACTACTAAATACTCACCTTTCCGGCAAAACAAGCTTACAAACTTAGAAGTTTGTTATTTTTCACTGGTTCGCACAAACATTTCATCACATATTAATGAATTTCATTACTTGTTTGGTTCATAAACACAAAAACATTATCACATATACCTTTAGGTTTTCACACAATACATTATTTATTTGTAACAAATGAATCTAACGCCACTAAAAAAATTATAATCCGAACGCGTAACAAAAAGTTCGCCGTGCCGGGCCGCCATGTTACTGTAGCGAACACTGTGGCTGTGAATTATTTACCATTTGAAACGCGATAACAGTGAAAACGTACAACAATACTAGTATTTAATTGCTAAAATATGTTTTCAGATAAATAATCTGGGTACTGTTATGTCTTTCATAACTATTAAAAGAGTATTTATCATAAAACTATTACGAAAATAGCAAGTTTCAAGAGTAGAAATAGCCGTTCTTAAAAGTTTTTGCCTTTTATCACTGTATTTCTTGTCTCTGTCACGAATAATGTCACTTCACAATTAATATTTATTTATTTCTGAGTAAATCTATATAAGTATCTTTATAAAATATTCACCGGTTTCTTCTACAAGACAACTTTTATTATAAAGATCGCGGAACAAAACACAACAATGGCGGACGCTTTCGCAACTGAGACACAGATAATTATATTTCAATATTTTTTGGCACGTTTCGTTTCCCTCACCCTTCTAAAACGATTTAGTTGCATAGAATATGAACTATTCTAATAGTTACTACTTTCGTTTCTTGGTTTAAGTAAAACAAAACGTAAAAAATCCGCGACCAATAGGACGACTTTTTTAGAGCACGACCATGCGTGCTGTAAACACATGGGACCACTTGAATTAGAGCACGACCGTGCGTGCTGTAATCACGTGGGGGTTAAATAATTGCACCCAAACAGATCAAAGAATCGTGCTGATTACACAATGTGTCTCAGATAGGGATCGAACCCACAACCTTCAGCTTAAGATTGGGGAACCAACAGGCAAGTCTCTTAGCCAAGAGACTTTCGATCAAAGTGTGTCGTGATCTAAACCCGTGGTAATCTCCCTGATTCACAAATGCCACCGCACTAGAATACAGCACTTAGCATTAATATTTGTGGCGGAATGATAAACTTGCCGTGTACAGCAATAAAGAGTTTATGGGAATGGTGCTTGAGATATGCTTTGTGTGAAAATTATGTTATTTACGAGCTGTAGAGCCTTGCTGAATAGTTTTGCTGGGTTAAAGGGAATAGAAGGTACTACTTTACATACGTCTTGCGGAATATTGAAGTAACAGAATATGTGTTACTGCGTATCGTTCGGTGGGTGAGATCGCCGAAGAGGAGGCCTAATCCCCTCTACATAGTGATGGTTTCAGGAATTTGGTTTTAGGAGGGGTTAAGGTCTCTACACTCGATAGTATAGCTTTTATTAAAGCATGTTAATCATTTGTGGTGGCGGCAGAATGACCTGTTTGTCGTCACTCCCTCCTGGATCTGAAACTGCCTCCATATTCATCACCACCTTGCTACTTTTCATAATAATGGAGTAGCATTACATAGAAATTTGTAGCACTTTGTTTTTTTCTTTATACTCGTAGATGCAATTTTGAAATCACATTTTTCAAACTTTATGTCCGTTTTATAGATTTCCTGCGTTGATTGTTACTTTGAATTTTATAGAACCCTTATAATATTTTGTCGATCAGGGTATTAAATACTACGCACTAAAATGATGCCAAAGAAATATTATTGTGTCCTGTGACTAAGATTCTTACGTTACTATGGAAACGACCACCGAAATCCACATTAGTATCTTTGTGATAATACCCTCACATCATGTAAAAAATATTCCCTGGATATCCACGGCGCATTTAAGCCCATTTTTCCACGGACAATACGCTACGTTTCACAGGTATAAGTCATTTAAGTGATTTTATACGTTGACCCGAGGCTATAGGGTTACGGAAACCACCCATCATCCCAGCACCCGATCCTGGGCCATAAACTACATCAGAACAGTTCGTAAATCTGACTAAAAATGCTATTTACAACGCTTTTTGGTGGGTTCATTTTCATGTCAATGAAGTTCGTCGATACCAACAGGCTATTAATTTTATTAAAGGTTTCAGAGTACATTTTTGCGTGGCGTGGTCAGTGCAGTTAAATTTTTATGAATATACAAAATTCTGCTTCGAATAATTTGCTTTTAAAGATGAGACCGCCCATATCTTAACATAACTTAGTATCTCGAGCCTTTAGCTGTAACAATTAAGTATTTTTTGACTATTGACTACTACTAACTTTATTTGCTTGAGATCGTGAGGACGTTATTTAATTGCCGGGTTGGACCGGTATTGATTGTCTGGCAACTAAGACACTGATGGTACGTAGGTAGATACTAGGTGGGATCAGCCATAAAATACCATTGCACGACAGAAAGAGTGGTTCACTCGGATGCCTCTCCGTTTACCGCAGCGAGTGATGTAGGTTCGATTCTCACACAATTAGTCGATCACAAAAAGGGTTGTTTGATCCACTAATTGTTATTTTGAATCAAGGTTGTATATCGTTAAATGTTTGTATAGTCTCCAACGAAACTGAATTTATTTCTAGTGTGAGTGTGATCTTTTAAAAAAGTATCTACACAAAAAATAGTTACCTATTTAATTTGATTCTTAACATCATTATTTTATACAGGGTGTTGATATGCATTTGCAAAAAAATTTTAGGGATGAATATACCTGAATACAAATACATAAAAAAGTCACTAAAACTTAAAATGTTTTACGTAATCATGCATTTTAAAATCAGCTCTGCTGATCGCCGCGAGCTCGCATTGCAGTTATCTAACACATACAAGCACACGTACCTACCGTGCAGTCTTATTCTGCACCTTTCAACAGTTTATTATGATTTACCATCTAAGTAAAATATACTGAAATTAGGGTATTATGTTATGGCACACTGTTTGAAATAATTTTAGATGAATAAGTAATAATGTCTAGAGTGTATTACTAAAATATTTTGCAAATCCATATCTACACACTGTATATTCCAAAGCTTAATTGGAAAATATATACGTTGCCTACGTATATTGCCCATTCAAATAAAGCTATGACTCGTTCTAATCATATTAATAAATAACTAAAGACTTATTAGCTCTACTAAATAATTTATAAATTTAATTAATTGCGCTCGTCAAAATTATTTTAATTAAATTTATTTTGTTACTAGCGACACGCCCCGGCTTCGCACGGGAAATCTCTAAAACTATCAGCGTTTTTCTATGTATTATAATATATATATATAAAACTTCTTCTTGATTTACTCTATCTATTAAAAAAGCCGCTTCTAAATCAGTTGCGTAGTTTTAAAGATTTAAGCATACATAGGGACGGACAGACAGAAGATAGGCTTTGTTTTATACTATGTAGTGATGATGTAATGATGTTAAAATATGAAATAAACAAATTTTTTTAGGCTTTTAATTTTTTATTCTGTAGGTATATAAAATTCTAATTCGGAGACCTAGAGGACGACCCAAAACAAGGTGGCGAGATGTAGTGCTCAAGGACAAGAGGGAATGCAAGGTCACTGATGATGATGTCATGGATAGAGCGAAGTGGAAGCGTAACGTGAAGAAAGCTGACCCCACCACCATGTGGGATTTATAGCTAGGAAGAGAGAGAGAGAGGTATATAAAATTCTTGTTACTGACTGACAGACAAGCTACAGCCAAATCTATTAGGCACAAGAATCTGAAATTTGGTATGTATCTTCCTTGGGATCCGTAGAGGTGTACTAAGAAGGGATTTCCCGAAATTACCAAGGGATCGGACAAACCTGGTAAAAAAAAGATGCGGGTGTAGCCGCGGGTATCCTCCAGTATATTATATCTTCACCCTTACACGAACCTTAACAAACCCGCTCTCACTTCTTCACTTGCACCACACACCACACATACGCATTCACGATTCACTCGTTCACACTTCACACACACACTCTCGCACACGCATTCACTTACTACACACTACACACTTACACTATGCCCGAGCGGCAATTCACTTACGCATACCCAGAAGTACTCTAATACAAACACTTTAGTCTTAGATTTAATGTATACTTTTCTTGCTCTATTAGTAACGTTTTAGTTTTTACTTTTGGTTATTATAACTATTTTTTTTATTCAACCACTACCTTGGGGTCTGGGACTGCTGCCCCTTAAGACAGGTTATTTCATAACCTAGATAGGAGCACAGAACTTCACCCAAAACTGTTGTACATTATTCTACATATAAATTGTAACTCGTGTATCCTGTATCTGTATATCCATGTACACATTTTATGAGCAATAAACATTATTATTATTATTATAGTATAATATAAGACACTGACAGCCCAATATGCCATGCCAGTCTTTGGAGAATAAGATAATTCTCAGACATGCAATTATTATTTCTTTGGTGTTCTTTCTCCGTTTAGCAAGCGATAATTATAAATTTAAACTTCATGATATTATGGTGCCTAGTTTAAATAGGATTTTACGTAGGTAAAATCTTTGTTGCAGCAAAGCAAGCCCTATTTATATAAAACTTCATATAAAAGGTTTTTTCTTATTTTAATTAACTTATGTCAAACACGCAAACAAAGGATTGAGCCTTACTTAGTGTTCCATATTAATTGTAAATTAGACACGAGCTCTAAGCTCTTATCATTAAAACTAACAACTTAGTACCTACTACGAATGCTAGCGAGGTTTTCATAGAAAAGTTTGTATAAAAATATGAAAGTTTTATTTTTCCTCGACATGAAACTATGTATTCCTTAAAACACTAAAAACTATTACTGAAACCTAGGAATAAATACATACATACATACATAGACTCACGCCTGTTTCCCCGAAGGGGTAGGCAGAGGCATATTAAACGCCCACTTTTCGCCAGTGTTTTGATCCCACGTAATAGGTGGCGAGCCTATTGCCGCTTATTGGGACATTTTATTTGCCAGAGCCTCGTCCGTTGATCGGCAGGTGCACCACTTGCAGGTGAGGTTGGCTTGGGACCCTAAGTTCTTGGTGGGAACCCTATGCGCAGGAATAAATATGAAACAAAAATAATAAAATCAACCAATCTGTTTAGGTATATGTATAAAACTCTTGCGTTACTTTCTAACTGATAGATAACGCACAGACGACACTGCTACACGCAAAAAGCTAGTATTTGCATGTTGGGATATTTCTTGGAGATTCCTTTGTAAATTCCTCCCGTCTAGGCGTAAAACGTCTCTAGCGAGTGGAGGCGTGGCGAAGTCAAAGTAGTATGATTTCAGTAAAGCTGAAATAATTGTTTGGTTTAATGCGCTAGGCACTGATTTACATACATACATACATATCGTCACGCCTTTTATCCCCGAAGGGGTAGGCAGAGGTGTATTTCTACACCCACTCTTCGCCAGATATACTTTAGTCCCACGTAATAAGGGGCGAGCCTGTTGCCGTACCGGGCACATTTCCAGACTCCGTGCTGCTACTGAGAATTTCGTGACAGAAAAACCCAATAACACTGCCCGACCGAGGAATCGAACCCGGGACCTCCCGATCCCACGCGCACATCTATGCCGCGAGACCAACGAGGCAGTCGTATAGGGTTTGATGTTGAGTTTTCCGTCTCTACGCAAAGATGGTATTTGCATCGTATTATCCCTTAGTCGCCTCTTACGACACCCACGGGAAGATAGGGGGTGGTGACACTTGTATTCTATGCCGTCAACCACACGGCACTAATTTGAAAAATTCATTAATACAGTAAAGAGTTCTTCTCCGTGAAAATTGTTGGAGACGTGAAATGTCTGAAATATGTTTCTTAAATAAATGAGGTATATGAGATATAATTATGATGAGACGAATATGATGATTTATATGTAATAAAGAAGTGTACCTTAGTGAGATGTAATAAAATGGCCGGGCCCGGGTCTAAATGAAATCATGTATGTACCAAAAATATGAAGTAGGTATTGTGATGACGTGACTAAGTTTAAGAAAGAAATGTAGATAATGAGATATGGCGAATATGTAGAAATTGTGATGGAATTAAATAAGGATTTTTATCGTTGAAAAGATTGGTATTGCCAGCAAAATATATTATTATATAGATAAAAATGTAATTTTGAAATAAAAGCTAAGGAAATCCGATGAGACCAATGAAAATGTATCAACTATGAATGACTAAGAATGCATACGTAAATAATTATGTATTACTTATAAAAAAAATGTATTATTATGTGTTATAAGTTATAATGTAGAAATATAATCCAGTCATTATCAATAAATACTTAGCATAATACCATATTGTTACTAAGCGATCTCTAGAATTTAAGAAAAGTTTAATCTTTTGATTGATATTGCTTAAAATCTCTATATCTTTTATTATGTAGCTTAATTTTTTTTATGAGAGTAAATACGTTTAGGTACTTTTTGTTAACTAATCCTTTATACAATTGAAAAATGAAAATGAAAGCTGGGTTTTGTGAAATTAATTATCATAATATTTTGATCACTTTTAATAACATACATAGAAATATTGGAAAATGTAGCTCAAATTGTTCTTTTTTTATTGTGTAATTTTGTATCCTGTTTAAAAAAAATGTTATTCTATTTTTTTTTTCTTAATAAAGGGGGGAGGTTTAGTGTAGTGCACCTCTAGCTTATTATAAGTATATAGGTTTGAGCATTGCATTTATTAAACAGTCAAAATACCACATTCAAACGAGCCACTTGTTTCTATTCAACTCCCGTCACATTACGAGTTCCCAAACGATATTAATATCGATGCACTTAATGCACATTTCACTGCTTCGTCCAATTTTGATGGGACCACTAAAACAAATACGTTACAAGATCTTTCACGTATCCCAACTCCCAAATATTCACCTTTTGTTTTCGAGCAATTTTCCTGTTGTGATGTTAAAAAGAGCATAATTTCAATCTCATCCAATGCTGTTGGTAATGACTGCATTAGTCGAAACATGATCATGCCCATCCTCGATGAAATCCTACCTGTCCTCTGTAATATCCTTAATTACTCAGTTACCACCGGTATCTTTCCATCAGCGTGGAAAGATGCCCAAATAATTCCTTTGCCAAAAACATCCAAACCATGTTCCTTTTCTCACTTCCGACCTATATCCATACTCCCGTTCCTTTCCAAAGTCCTTGAACGTCTTGTACATACACAACTCTCTTCCTTTATTTCCAAAAACACTCTCCTAAATCGTTTCCAATCCGGTTTTCGTCCTGGTCACAGTACTACCACGGCATTGGTACATATCACTGATGAGATTAGGCTGGGAATGGATTGTGGAAAGCTCACGCTACTGTCTTTACTCGATTTTAGCAATGCATTCAACACCGTGGACTTCCAAGTCCTTCTCGGCATACTCCGCTCTATTAACATATCTCCAACGGTAATTGGATGGTTTCGTAGTTACCTGTCTGGACGCCGACAGCGTATACGCGTTGAGGAATCATACTCTTCATGGAATAATACGACTGTCGGTGTACCGCAGGGTGGCGTTTTATCTCCGTTACTTTTCGCAATTTTTATAAATTCTATCACCAAACATCTACTTTCGTCCTACCACCTTTACGCAGATGACCTGCAGATATACTCACAGGCGCCGCTTGACTCTGTTACAAATGCATTCTCTACCATAAACAGGGACTTGGCGCAAATTTGTGAGTGGAGCAAAAATTATGGACTAAAATTAAATCCAACTAAACCCAGATCATTCTGATTGGTAGTTCCAGGATGATGTCTTAGGTCAATCTGTCACAACTCCCTCAGATTCAATTTGATGGAAACATCTTACCAATAACAGACAGTGTGAATAATCTGGGAATTTATCTCGATAAGATTCTATCCTGGGGATGTCAGGTGCAGGAAACCAGTAGGAAATTGTTTGCTTCGGCGGGGTCGTTGCGCAGGTTGCGAAACTTTCTGCCCATAACCACCAAAATTGCGCTTGCACAATCTTTGCTACTCCCAATACTCGATTATGCCGATATCAGCTATCCTGATCTCAATGAGGAGCAACTTGATAAACTTGAGCGTCTCCAAAACTTTTGTATTAGATTTATATTTGGTTTACGCAAATATGATCATGTATCTGAATTTCGTAGCAGGCTCAAGTGGCTCCCAATTCGGCTTCGCAGGAATACTCATATTCTAATATTACTATATAATGTATTGTTCAATCCTAACACTCCCCTGTATCTCAAAGAACGGTTCAAGTTCCTTCATGACACACATACAAAGTGCCTGAGGTCGTCAGAGGATCTGCGATTGCAGATGCCAACGCATTCCACAAACTTCTTTGATAAATCCTTTTCGGTTCAGGCTGTACGTTTGTGGAATGCGCTGCCAGTTGAGATTAGACGAGCAAAATCACTGAACATCTTTAAAAATATGTTAAAACAGCACTTTTTGTCAAGATGATTGCATTATTGTCCATAACTTTTTATATAATATTATGTATCTTATTATAATTATATATATTTGTATATGTATATATATATATATATATATATATATATATATATATATATATATATATATATATATATATATATATATATATATATATATGTATTATATGTATGTCAACGTACCTATTTACTAGGTACCTATTTATTTTATGTATAGTATGCTAAAAATATATTTATCAATAATTTCTAAACTACACCATCAAGTACTTTTGGCTCCTTCTACAGTCATGAGTCCATTCCTAATGGTTGCCTGGAAGAAATTGCTGTATGCGATAAGGCCGCCAATTGTGCATTTCTTGTTTGTGCTCATTCTATGTATGTTTTCCTTATGTGGTGTACAATAAAGATTTATCTAATCTAATCTAATCTAAAGCTGAAATAATTGTTTGGTTAAATGAGCTAAGCTCTGATTTGAAAAATTCATCAATACAGTAAAGCTGAAATAACTGTTTGGTTAAATGCGCTAAGCTCTGATTTGAAAAATTCATTAATACAGTAAAGCTGAAATAATTGTTTGGTTAAATGCGCTAAGCTCTAATTTGAAAAATTCATTAATACAGTAAAGCTGAAATAATTGTTTGGTTAAATGCGCTAAGCTCTGATTTGAAAAATTCATTAATACAGTAAAGCTGAAATAATTGTTTGGTTAAATGCGCTAAGCTCTGATTTGAAAAATTCACTGCTCTTACAACACTTAGTGTATTATGACATTATGAGTTCGATACCGACCACAGTAAGAGATTAATTAAAGGTATAACGATTGCACGGAAGAATGAGTGATTGCAGCGGTCACCTCACAGCTTAACACTGCGCTGTGTTGTGGGGTCGATAGGTCGGTACTCATAATACTTATAATCCAGACTAATAATAATATAATAATAATATTCTACCACATTCACACAACACCATCTAGTCCCAAACTAAGCAGAGAGCTTGTACTATGGGTACTATATAATGGATTAACATACATATACTTTCTTTTTGTAAATACATGCATATTATACATAGAAACACCCAGACCAAGACAAACATCCATGTTCGTGCACACCAATGTTTGACTTGAGCGGTAATCGAACCCGCGATCTTCGACGTAGAAATTGCTTACACTCCCGCTACGCCAACCGGCCGTCAGTTATAATTTAATTCTAATGCTTGTCTCAAAAGTATGTTAAATTCCGTCGCGTGTTGTCTTTAAGAATGAGATTCATTATTAGTTCATGTAATGTTTCTAGTACAAAATAAAGTAGGATGTCTGCGTAATTCAAACTATGCTCTGTGCCTCAGCATACAAATCAAATAAAGAAACAGAAATAAAGATAAATAAGAGCCACGGAAATTAAAATAATATTGTTTATGCCTCATTATTTCGTAAATAACTATACATAAGCACTTGTAAAAAGATATCTATTATTTTGAATCCACAGTTAGGCACTGCAATTTATTTATATGTATAAATCAAAAATGCGCAAGATAGTAATCTCAACTAAGTAGGTACTTACTTGAAACTGAGCATATTCAAAACGTGAACCGTAATTTGAACCTAATTGGTCAACTTCGCAGTCCAAGTATCCATCCAATCCTTATTTACCTTTCGCATAATAAATTTAAACAAAATGTTTATGTAACACTAGAAGCACAGCTATATAATACTAGAAGATGGATTTAACCTAGGTTTACCCAGAAGCATTTTGTGTAAGCCCCGAATAATACCTACTTAATTACGCTGGAAGGAAGTTGTAAACAAAAACATAAGATTAGCCGGCTAAGCTTAGGTTCATCTTAAGGGAAATAATCTAACCTAAGTTTAGCCGGTAAGTTTACGTTCACACCTAACTGAATCCTAAACATTTCACTTAGGTATTACTCAGACTTTACTTAGAATGGGTAATACCATAGTAATACAAAGTAAACTGGGGTATCTCTAGGTTTACCCCATCTGCTAGCAATACCCGTAATATACACATACTCTCTCCCAATTAATTATGTAAAATGAGTCACACAAATCGTCCAAGAATGCGTTGCTTCCTCTTCTATTCGTTCAGGAATGTCTTGTAATCATGTTGTTAAATGTTACTGCGCTCTCTAACTGTGTTCGGTTCAATCCCACTTGAGTTATTGAGGTAAGAATTTGGGCATTCGAGCCCTTCAGTTGGAATGTCACAGTTTACAAGAAGTCAGTTATCGTAAATTGGCTTAGGGTGTAATGGGCATATATGGCCCTGTTTAAGTAGAAAAGGAACATCGAGGTGCGATGTCTCTTTTAAAATTATATAATAATACTCGAGGATACACAGCTACCTCCGCACATTTTATTTCTATTTAACCGATTCTTACTGATTCCGTCAGAATTTTGAGAAATCCTGCCCTAATGCACCCCAACAGTCTCCAAGGAATATACGTGCAAAGGAGAATGACCAAAACTGGGCTATTTTGTGGCACGTTTGCTTCTAAACCATTCATATCTAGAAAATCTTCTTTTATTTTATAATTTTATATATATTAATTTTAATTTAAAGCGAAACGAGGATATTTTGTTCAAAATTAAAAGTATTTGCGTTGTTCCGGCCGTGACATCGCTATTTCATATTCAAAACTCATTTTGCATATTTAGGCAAATGTTTACAGTTTCTTGCAAACCCCTTTTAATAGGGAAAAATATCATTCATAGTGAAAACAGGGTGACATAACAAAAGTTCTAATAAACAAAATAACACCAAAATCTTATGATATTTTGAAAAATGTATTGTGGTGAAATATTTTCTATAAATAATATGTTTATCCTTTTTGCAACATATTACCCAGGAAATATTGTTTTGTACTTATATAAAATATGGGAACATATTTTTATTACACTGGCATCTGTAATGCCTTACGCAAAGAAATATAACCTTATTACTAGTCCAACCTCTCTGGTCTTACGTCAGTTATTTTGACATGAAAACAGTCAAATTGCTTTTTCACCTATGCTCATATCTCTTTATTGGAAAATAAGTAATTTACTATCGTTTATATTGACTTGAACAATCCTTTGTGGACCAAACAAGTTTATTTCGTGTTATCAAGACTCGTGGGTTGGCTAACGTATGAGACAGTCTTTATTGGCAACATTAGTATGTCGTCTGGTACGCAGTAATATATATGTCAATGTCGTCTGGACTTAGAACAACTAGCCGTGGTGAGGATTGCAGTTATGTTAATTCTTCCTTTGCGGTACCTCGGCAGCAACACGTCCGTTCTTTGGAAAAGCAATCTGATTCGGAGCTCAATATTTTGACATCATGGATAGCGCCAGTCTGTGTAAGTGTTGTTTACTTCTCTTCTCAATTCCTACAATTCTCTCGTGCTGTCCTCACCGGATATTCAAACTACTTTAATTGTTTATTTCAGGAATTTAACGGAGTCTTATGTTTAGAATGCTACACATTAATTGAAGCTGTTGTAACTTCTGAGGTCATACCTGCACCACATTATGGTATACGATATACAAGCTCCTGCTTCCTTTTGAGGTGATTTATTTGAAGAAGATTTAGGTATAATAAGAAATAAAATGAAGAATAACATAAAAACTGTGTTTCATTTACCTACTTATTAAGCATAAAGCAGTGTTGTTTTAATTCCAACTTTGTAATAAGGTCCAATGGAATGAGCTTATTGTGAACTAGCCTCACTGAAATTCTTATTAATTGTACCACATGGTATTGAGAATTCTCAGTAAGAAATATATCAGACTGAAAAAACCGCAAACTAATATAATGTACAAGTGTTTGTTTCGTAGCTCCACTTCTTTTTACAACTTTTTCCTATATTGTATAATATACATAGAGGCTTCTAATAAATTCCGGTTGTATGATTAAATCATATCATCACCGACGGCTTAACTTAAGTACTCTTCGAAGCACGGGCGATAATTAACTAATTTACTACTATTTATATGATTAAATCATGTAACTATCACAATACTTAACCTCAAAATATTTGAAATCTTTAATGCCCGATAGCTAAGAACTGCCGCCGAATATCGTATTCATTTTTTCCTAATTTAATTAGGAGTATATTTATTATAATTTACTGGTCAAATCATCGAGAAGCAAACTTAGCCCATCTTCCATACAAATTTGGTCATTCTCCTTTCAGCTTCTTACAACCAGTAGATTCGGCTGTGCGTTATCTGACTGTCAGTCAGTTACGCTGAAAATTTATATACAGGGTGTCACAACACGCATCACCAAGCCGAAGTCTACTCGTTGTGAACATCTTGCCAAGTCAAACTAACCAAAAATAATACCTGGGAAACGATTTTTTTTTAAGTTTTCACATTTTTTAAATCGCTATTAAAAACGCGCGCGTGCAATGTTAGACAAACCTACTTATCCATGGGGTCATAGGGCATCTAAAGAACATATTGGCGGGGTAAATGCATCGATTTTGTACCTAATAAGAAAAATTCCATACTAACTTTGAGCCTCAATATCTCCAGAAACAGTAATTTCCCAGGTATGGTACCGAAGTAAAAAATGTTCGTAGTGATTGGTACAACATGGGATTTCAGTTTTCGTTAAGGGTCTTTTTACATCCTGTATATATCGAAGGTAGTTGTGAATATAAATTTGACAGCCAAGTTCGATGTTAAGTTGGCAGTGTTTTTGACAACTGAGTTAATATTTTACTTTGATGTGATACCCTTTCCTCAGTTGTAAACCATTGTGCAATCAAGTTTACTGATAAATGTTAGGAAAGTACGGAAAAAAATGTTGCGCTATTAAAATTCAAAGGTTTTCACATTACAAAATTTCAAATTTATTAAGAAACTGCGTTATATGACAACTATATGACTTCCCGACCTATAAACTGCGTGTTCATTATGTAAATGTGTACGCCATGACAGTTGATTTAGGGATCAATAATAAAATAATAAACGACTAGCTAACATAGTTCAATGACTTTATACCGATTAAGAAGAATTTTAATTCTTTACTACTTTTTTACGATCCATGTTGTACCAAACAGTAAATAAATACCTATGATAAATTTGATAATTTTTACTTGAAGATGTATACAGGTTGCACTCGTAATACCTGTTCGACTTATATGTACCTATAAAATGGCTACAAATACTACGTGTAAACAATTATTATCCGTGTAGCAGATGTTTAAAAGGTAATTATATGACAAAATTGACAGTTACTACAAAAACGTTTACACGACGAAAAGTTATATAAGAAAGTTTTATAGACGTCGTCGTAGATGCTATTATATGACGGTTGTAAAAAAAAAAGTCGAAAGAGCCACTATATGACATTATTATATGACAAAAGAATTATATGGCTATTCGGACACATAATGCACCAGTACATGACGAAGAGTTAAAAAAATTACTGTGATATCACTTTAAAAAGACCCAAGGTCATAAAAAGGTTTGAGGAATCGAATCCTCGACACTCGGCACAGTGTAAACGGAATAGCCGCTAAACCAAGTACCTACACGTATTTATCTTTGTGGATTTAAATGTATCAGTATTCTGTATTCATTTTTATCTCCGTGCTAGGGTAATTTATGTTAAGCTTAGCGGAGTATTCCCCTGAAATGTGTAGTTCTTAAAATAGGCAGGTCTAACAGACTCACTTATTGGAAGTATAAGATGTTATTTATAGAAGTACAGCGCAGCTCCGTTAATAAGACTGCGTCATTGTAAACAAGATACTTATTAAGTGTTTGTTCTGTCTGATTCATTTTCTCAATATTTTTGGCTCATTGAATCACGTGGACTTGGGTACAAACACACGGCGCGCGACACTGCCTTCTCAAACTGCGTATTCAATTGCTGATTATTGCTTACGAAATGGTAAAGGGAATAATAGTGATGAAAGTTGCATGCTTGAGAGTTCACCATATTGTTCTCGAAGGACATGTTATGTCTGCCAACTCGCACTTACCAAGCGTGGTGGACTATGGCCTTTATTTTCGCATAGTAGAGCCCAATGTCCAGCAGAGGGACAATTTAGGTGGAACATGAGGATAATTCGTCGATTCCCGCCTTTTCAAATATTTCTAATGAATTAAGATGGAGATTAAAGAATGTTAATATTATAAAGGATAACGAAAGACTGACCAAGCAGATATATAAGGCAGGTGTGAATGAGACAGGTCGAAGGGGAAGACCAAGGCGAACGTTCTCTGACCAGATGGAAGACATCCTAAAAACAGGACAGGTTAGAAGTACCCTGAACAGAAGAGCATGCATGAGGAATCTGATGGGACTGAATGAAGCAAGAGAGATATATGTCAGGATCATTGCAAATGATCTAGTCTCTGCCTATCCCTCCGGGAAACAGGCGTGAGTCTATGTATGTATGTTAAAGTATGTTTATAAATCTGCTAATTCTGAAAACACTATTAAACCCAATAACGTCTTAAAATAATGTATAAACTAATGTACCAACATCCAATCAAACATACGTTTCCAGCATCCTTATTTGAATTAATGTGCACATCTGCTGTTAATGAGATTCCGTTTTAAGATTACCATTTAACATGCACGTCGCGTTTTTGTTATAAGACACGTATCAAAGGGCAATGTTCGCTGGTACTCGGAAAGAAGCTGAGAAACGGTTTCTGTATCAGGCGGTGTATATCTAGTATTTATATATGTATAATAGGTAGGTATATTTTTTATTGACTGACGCTTCCCTGAAGGGTAGGCTATACTAGCAGAAGAGTTTGTTTGTTTGAACGCGCTAATCTCAAGAACTTCCTACCCAAATAGGATAATTATTTTTGTGATGGATAGTCCATTTATCGAGGCAGGCTATAGGCTATATAATATCACGCTATGACCCATGGCTGCGGAGCAGTACCCCTTTAAATAACGCGGGTGTAACCCGCTCATCTAGTTACTAAGATAATGAATGAACCAGCCCGAAACATGTCTAGTAATCGAATCCAGTTATAAATACCGTATGTTAATGAGTAACATCCTGCGGTGAGGATGAATCATGGGTGTATATCGAGCACTGAGCACAGCGCAAGGCGCACAGCGTACGAGGACTACGAGGCCCGTTGCAATGGGAATTGGACTACCGATACCGGTTACAAAAGTCATAAGTTTGTAAGAACCTTGTTATAATGAAATTATAGGTATAGTTTCGACACCTACAAATATTTATATCGCCTTATTTACAATAGCATAGAACAAATTTTCAGGTTTTATTTCATCCCTTTACTTATATAAAACAAATATTTTATTTTATTCGTAAACATTACTCTCATATAAAAATGAAAGTTTCAAATCTGGCAGTAGGTCCAGAGAATGGTGCGATCCGTAAAAAGAACCCTTTGAGATTAGTTATATTATAGTAAAGAGAAACAGTTCTACACACTATTTTGATTATCAAACCTCATATCGACGCACACCTCAAAAAAAGAGCTAAAAACTCAAGCCAGTTAGAAAGCCAGTTAAACGCACATTTGTGCACATCCTCTACATTACCGCAACATTGAAACACCGAACTACTCGAAGTGGTGTAAGTTGCGACCATGATCTCGTGCGGCACAAAGTTTGTGTTCCACGCTCTAGATAGGTACCTACTTCAGCCAAATTTGGTAGCACTTACCGACTGTGACTTAATGTTTGCAAAGCCTTTTTTCACTTGCGTTTCTACTTTGCTTTGTGGTTTTCAATAGGCTGAGACTTCAGTATGTAATCTGTAAAATAAATTCTTGCTTTACTGACTGGCTGACAGAGTACTCACAGCCGAAACTACTGATCGTAAGAAGCAGAAATTTTGCATGTTGGTATGTTCCTTGGGGTCAAACCTACCGAAGCTATTGGGACAGTGGCATCATTTATAACGGAGACGGATTCCATGTAAAAAGAAGAAAGTTTCCTCTTTAGAGGTGCCCTAAAGAGGTAAACCTGGAAATTAAAGTTTGTTTGAAAATATATAATTTTATGTTAGTTATTATTATTATTTACAGCCTAACCTGTCCCACTGCAGGGCAAAGGCCTCCCTGCCCTCTTTCCACCTCTCTCTTTCGAGAGCCGTTGCTGTCCACTCTGCATTATAGAGTTTCAAATAATTTTGCCACCTAATCTTGGGTCTGCCGCGTGGCCTCTTTCGATCTGGGACCCACAAGGTGGTAGTTTTAGCCCAAAGATCGTCAGGCATACGACAGATATGACCGGCCCAGTCATATTTTAACTTGGCTGCTTTTTGGGAATAAAGAATATAATAAAAAGTATGTGAACCAAAACAAAATCAACATCTAAAAGTGTATGTTGTCGGATCAATATGACTGTATAATCTAATGGTCCTCTCACTCTTCACTCAGTGATCATTTTGCCCATATTACTTTTACTTACAGTAGGTATATTTTTACGGATGTAACGTATATGATATATCAATTGAATGTGACGGATGCTTGCCAAACCGTGCAAATGAAGAGATAATTGTTTAATTAAGTGTTACAACATACATGTCCCGGCGTTTCATACACATTACGTCCAAATTAATGTCAATTTGGGTTGACACGAAAGTCAATGTACTCACGTTTTAAATTATGTGCGTGTCTACAGCTTCCTCTTTGTTGCAATTTGACTAAAGCCCAGTGGCGCCACCTCTAGATAGTCCTAATCTTCCAGATAAATTCAAAATGTATACGAAATTCACTGCGGGCTGCCTCCGTGGTCCAGTGGATAGCGTATGCGACTGCTGATCGGAGGACCCGGGTTCGATTCCCGGGTCGGGCAAAAGTGTTTCTGGGTTTTTCCGAATTCTCAGTAGCAGCACGGAGTCTGGTGAAGTGCCCGGTAAATAGGCTTGCCGCCTATTACGTGGGACCTAACAATTCATGGTGAAATGTAGGTGTAAGATTACACCTCTGCCTACCCCTTCGGGGATACAGGCCTGAGTCTATAAAAAAAATAAACGAAATTTATATGAGTTACCTGGCAAAAGAATTAACAGATTCTTGTCAGACACCGGGGAAACTTGCAGTATTCTAGTTTCTTTTCCAAATTTGAAGCACAATACTAACCACACTATTTTCACGGTGAACCGGGTTACACGTGCCGTTTAGGCGAACTGGAGAAGTTACGGCAGTAGGCTTTAAGTAGTTAGAATTGGATTAAAGAATAATTAGAGCACCGAGAACTAATAAAATGAGGATTAAGAGCCTAAAACCATTTGTAAACTGAATACCTAATAATGGCGAGCATAGCGTTGCTTGACTTGCCATTCTTACACTGATATTAAAGCATTCGTAAGGGCGGTTTCAGATTAGCGTTATATACGCGCGTATAAGCTCGTTTTTGGAAGCGCATGTAGGCGCATACAGGCGCGCCTACATGCACACGCGCAACTCGTACGAGCGTCGACGCGCTTCTAAGCTCGTATATCTGCGAGCCGTCATAATCCATGTTGACACTTACAAGATGTCACTACCGTCATGGCGGTTTCAGATTAGCGTATTTTTCTGCGCGTATACGGTGGTTTTAGCATACGCGCTTACACGCGCGCTACTTTACGCGCTTCAAAAATCCGGACTCGCGTAGACGGGCATATTTCGGCGTGTTGGCTCGAAAGTAGTTATAGTTAGTGCTTAGTAGAGTAGCTCGGTAGTGACATCTTGTCAGTGTCAACATGGATTCTGACGGCTAAGCACGTCATCGCTCGTACGAGTTGCGCGTGTGCCAAAAAGCGCGTCTATACGCGCCTACATGCACTTCCAAAAACGAGCTTATACGCGCGTATAAACCGCTAATTTGAAACCGCCCTTACGGGGGAACACGCCAACATATGCCCGTTTGGCGTTTACGCGAGTCCGCTCTTTTGAAGCGCGTAATGTAGCGCGCGTGTAAGCGCGTATGCTGAAACGACCGTAAACGCGCAGAAAAATACGCTAATCTGAAACCGCCCTAACAGATCAGAAAAGTTAAATTACGTTTGCACAAGTCGCCACTTGGATTGGTGACCACTTTGTGGGCTTTTATAGCGAGCGTTGGGCCCGGATCAGTGTCTCACACAAAATTCTCTTACAATATTGGTATTTGTGTACAATAAAGTAAATTAAATAATTCAAATAATCGTTATCCCATGACGTCAGAAGCCTGTATGCAATCTAAACTGCCAACACCAGAGTTGACCACACACACACACACAAACACACAAACAACAGTGCTTTTAAAATTTTCTGAACTAAATAGACTGTGATTGTAAAAAATGCTAACAATTTCATCATCATCATCAGCCATTAACAGTCCACTGCTGGACTAGGCCTCTCCTTTGAAAGGAGGAATTGGCCTACTATACCAAGCTGGCCAAACGGGTTGGTATAGGGTTTGTATCAAGTTTTCCTTCTCTTGTAGTGTTGTTCTCTGCATAATATGCTCCCTCTGTCGGCTCTTACGACTCCCATGGGATGATATGGGGTGGTGACATTTCGTATTACTGTTAAAGGCTGATGATGATGATGATGAATATAGGTACGTATTACGATAAGTTGAAAAGTTTCATCAACATTCGTTCTGTAGTTTTTGCGTGAACGCTTTACAAACATACGTACATCCAATCGCACAGATCATCACAAACTTTTGCGTTCAAGTGTAGGGAATAATATAAATTGAAATGTCGGGGATTGGATCCCCCACGTCCTAAACTTTGATAATAACATCACGCTTTTATGTTGCGAAAAGCTTAAGAAAACATACATCTACACTTGTTGCTATATAAATGCGATATTAAGTTAAGATAGGCAACTAACGCCTAGTAAGGCTTACAAAAGACTGCCTTGCAAAGCTGCTTAGTTTCTATCATATTTTCCATTTCGAACACTATGGGTAGAATATGAAAAGGTTCTTCCTTAGTGCATGTTTACGTTTTAAAACGATCCCGCCGGGCAAATGTCATGTGCTCGCATTTCAAAAATCACTTCCACACGTTTCCTGATGGGTTATTCCGCAAAGTGCACCTATTTCTAAACGCAACCAATAAAATGTTTTAATTTGCGTTTTGTCGACACTCCTGACCGACATACTTACCATCGTATAGCCCAAACAACTAATATTTTGGACTATACAGTGGTATGTCATTCTGATTTTATAAAAGATTTATAATGATGCTAATTATTGTTATTTTTGTAATTGTTACATTTTGCTGGTTAAATCATCATTTCAGCCTAGAGACGTCCACTGCTGGATATAGGTCTCCCCCAAGGTTCTCAACACAGACCGATTTTGAACCGTCCGCATCCAACCGCTTCCCGCGATCTTAGAGATCGTCGGTCCACCTTTCGGGAGGCCTACCCCTGCTGCGTCGTCCGCTACGTGGTCGCCACTCCAGAACCCGCCTGCCCCAACGACCATCAGTTCTTTGCGCTATGTGCCCTGCCCATTGCCACTTTAGCCTGGCTATTCGGAGAGCTATGTCGGTGACTTTGGTTCTCCTGCGGATCTCCTCATATCTGATTCGATCTCGCAGGAAAACTACTCGCAGGGAGCATAGCGCTCTCCATCGCCCTCTGAGTGACCCTGCTTTCGGATAAGGCCCATAGTTAGCGATCAAGTCTCAGCTCCGTAGATCATCACTGGCAACACACACTGGTCAAAGACTTTCGTCTTGAGACTCTGCGGGATATCGGATGTAAAGATATACCGTAACTTCTCGAACGCCGCCCAACCGAGTTGGATTCGACGAATGAACTCTTTCTCGAAGTTGGACCTACCCAATTGGATCATTTGTCCCAGGTAGACGTAGTTGTCGACAACTTCGAGTGTAGAGTTCCCAACCTGGATAGGAGCAGGTACGACATGGACGTTAGACATGATTTAAGTCTTGTCCATGTTCATCTTAAGACCTACTTGTTGGGAGATTCTACAGAGGCCATCGAGCATTGTGCTGAGGTCTTCCATGGTCTCAGCCATGACTACGATATCATCAGCAAATCGAAGGTGAGTGATGTACTCGCCGTTGATGTTGATGCCGAGTCCTTCCCAGTCCAGAAGCTTGAAAACGTCTTTCAGTGCAGCGGTGAAGAGTTTCGGAAATATAACATCTCCCTGCCTCACCCCTTTGCTGTAGCCGAATAAGCTTTGAGCTCTGATCCTGGAGGCGGACTGACATGGTGGCGTTTTCGTACAAACACTTCAGCACTTCGACATATCGATAGTCAATTTGGCACCGTTGGAGAGACTGCAGTACTGCCCAGGTTACGATCGAATCAAAGGCTTTCTCGTAGCCCACAAACGCCAAGCATAGAGGCTGGTTATACTCCTCGGACTTCTGTATAACCTGCCGCAGCGTATGTATGTGGTCTATAGTACTATAGCCTTTACGGAATCCGGCTTGTTCGGGAGGCTGGAAGTCGTCTAGCTTGCTCTCGAGACGATTCGTGATGACCCTAGAAAACAACTTATAGAAGTGACTCAGAAGTGACATGGGTCTGTAGTTCTTCAAAAGGGTTTTGTCGCCCTTTTTGAAGAAAAGCACCATCACACTTCTGTGCCATGCCTGTGGCGTTTTGCCTTCGAGTATGACGGAATTGAATAGCTTCCGAAGCATTTCCACGGCAGGTGCACCGCCAGCTTTCAGAAGCTCTGTCGTTATTCCGTCATTACCCGGTGCCTTGTTGTGTTTCAGTTGTTGTAGGGCTACACTAATCTCGTGTATGCTGACGTCCGGGATATCTTCGGTATAGTGTCGGGTCAATCCAGCTCTAGGGTCACTGGCTGGAGTAGTAACAGGTGTTCGTGTGTACAGTTAAATACTAAAAATTAAATCTAAAATATTGTTTCAGGTACGTCTGCCGATTCTTCCATATAAGCTACGCCTACTCGGTAAGTAGTAAGTAAACAGTTGTGACGGCGACAGTACCTATCCAAACAAACCTATCTAGGGCATAACGAGGTCACTTAGAATACAATACTATTGTTTGCTTTGACTTATTCAATATTCTTTACCATTCATAAAAGAAAAACAATCCTTGTCATGCGATTTCAAACCTTCCCACCTTGACATAAAGATGCAATAATCACGCGATCCTTTGTTACCGATATTGGTCAAACTTTTTCTTCTCATAATCTTCGTGTCACTTTAAGTAATAATGTACTTTACTGCTGAAACAAAAGCAGTTATTTTGGCTTGTAATAGCCATTTCTCATGGTTTTCGAGTAGTTATTGCCAAATGATAATACGCTTTATTCTTATATAAATAGCTGTTATTTTTGTGTATGGGTGCGGATGTTTTGAAGTAGTGTAGGATGCGATGACTCAGCGATGAGCCAGATAAGTATCAAGTAAATTCAAAATAAAAATGTTATTGTTAGAAACGATCGGATGTATCAAAGTGGGTACTGAAAATCGATACTGATGTTTAGATTTGAAAGAGATATCTTTAGGTACTTAGTAGTTATATTTTTCGACTTTAGCTAAGCAGTAAGTAGGTTATGGCCTATGGGTTACTGTTGATTTGATGACTAGAAATGAAACGAGCTCCTTCGTTCGCGCGCCCTGTGCCTTGGTGAACATGTTAAGCCGTGAGTTTTAGTATTAGCAGCTTATGTCAAAAAGGAATCTAAAATCTCAAAAAGAAATGGATTGATCGTATATTAAATTCTGCGGTAAATCATACTGCATTCAATCTGCGGAAAAGCTGATATTTCGTCATAGGTGTGGGTGTAATATTACACCTCTGCCTACCCTTTCAGGAACACAGGCGTGAGTCTATAAAAAAAAATAAAAAATATTATGTGTTAGACTAGAAGTCGAACCATGGCCTCACTCAAAGGCGAAGACTTAAAAGTATTGTGGATAATTGGTGGTTTCTATGGTAGACGAAGTAAATCCTTAAGTTAGATAACAAATTAACTAGTATGGTTCCTGGATTGAACCGATTACTTAGCAATACCTCCTTCTAGCGTTGACGCGTAAATTTAAAAAATGTTTCACGTATCTGTATCTACTTGAAAACTTAGCATGCTGCATGCCAAACTTCATCTTAATATGTTCTAAAGTAGTAAACAATGCTTGCAGACCGTAATAAACAGACAAACAGGTAGACAGGAATTTTGGCATTAATTTTATATTAAAATTACTGAAACCTACAAAGTGCCATTTTGCACAAAGGAAATTCCATTTTCTTGCATTAAAAGATGGCGTTCTACCTTAATCTGTTGCATCAAACGAAATCCATACCGTCTTAAGCTATATACGAATATATTAAAAGACATGTCCTCTGTGGCATAAATATGATGATCATCAGCATTGTTTTATTTGTCCCACTGCTGTACACGGAGTCTTTTCATTGTGAGAAGTTAAGCCCACAGTTCTCTAAGATGCCGCTGGCAACATTCGGATTAACATAATATGTCTTTCCGAGAACCTTATGGAGAGATATGCAGGTTTCCTCACGATGTTTTTCTTCACCGTTTAATAACAACTGAATGAGCACGTATCTTCGAAAAGTAAGGTTTAAAAGTATTTTGAATCCCTACTACTGTGCTTTAAAATTTGGGCGAAATCGCGGGGTAGTAATAATATCATTTCCAATTAACACGCGTAACACGACTCTTGGTTGCTTACGTATCGTATGGCCTTTAATCATGCCAATAAGTAACACTATAATGTTTATAAGAAGCGCTACACGAGCTAAATTTAATTTTCCAAGAATTGCTGGATACGCTTCAATAGCTATAGAACGGTATTTGGTAAAGCATACATGAAAGTTAACTAAAATACAACCTTATCTCTCAAAGAATAGAGATAAAATTTGATAGTAAGTTTTATCTTTACCTAAAACAGATTGCGAGCTAACACTACTTGTAATCGCCTACTTAAAAGTTCACGAATTATTGAGTAGAAGTTCCTTCCCGACATTCAAAAATATGGTCGGTCTACCGTATGATGACACAAACAAATAATGTTCAGCTTCCGTATATCTTGTCTTGACTAAGTATTACCTAAACCTATAACCTGTAGGTGTAACGAGGGACTTAAGAAACACCCAAACAACATTCACAAAGAACACATTACACAAAGTAGCTATACCGGAGATCGAACTCAGACTCAGCACAATATTAGGCAGTATGAACACTATGAACAGTCTCCCACCCGTATTACATTTTGCTATAAGCTATTTTACCACTCCATCGCGCGATCATACCGATGGTAACGAGAAAATTGCTTAAGTAGCAAAAAAAATTAACAAAAAATACAAAGATGAAGATTGCCAATTAACTCCTATTGAGTTGAGAAAGGCATCGTCAACATTTTTATATAGAAAATTGCTGATGAGCGCGTTCTTATGTCGGATCGATGTAGAATGTAGAATTTCGGGCAAGCCTTTAGCGTACCGAACGATTGATCGAATTAATCTTTTTGTGCGCCCATACCGCTGTTCCAAATCCCAACAATGTGGGAGCTCCTCCGGTGTTGCGAGTGTCCATGGGTGCTATTGCTATAATTGTTTACCATCAGGGGATCCGTAAGTAATAATTATGCTCGTTTGGCTCCTATTATACAAAAAAGAACTCCCTACGTAATGAAAAAGTTCCTTACATATGTAACAAAGGGAAGTAGTGCTAGGAAATGTTTGTTAACATTTTTATCAGTAATGTAGAAGCACCATATTGTTTTGAGACGGCTGGTCAATAGTTTTTTTATTATAGCACTGCTAGTGCTAATTCTGTTAAGACACAGCTATCGTACAGTTGCGGTTTATTCGGTTAGTCGCTGCAGCTAAATCACTCTTCGCTTTCCAGAATTCTTCCCTCGTCTTTGTTAACCCGCCACGCAATAAAATGGGGTCTTATGAGTTTGATGTGTCTGCGTATGGCATCGTAGTTCCTTAACAAATTGATCGTTTATGATGAGCTTATTTTTGTTTGTAAAGGCCCTTAATCGTTATGATTCTCAGCTTACAATTTATGAATAAGAGTCGGGGCTTGCCTACTTAAATATCAGTAGTGAGTAAAATGGATGTTTTAATTCTTGTCTGTCTTCTAAGACACAAAAAAATCACACACATGTATAAAACACGATTATTGCTTACCAGCATTGCTTACCACGATGACTGCTACTAAGCTGTAATAATGCACCTAATGATCTTTCCGTCTGATCAGCTACAGATGAAAGCAGTATAAATAAATCCACGAGCATTCCGACAGTCGGAATAAACAAGTTGACGACGCAGTGGGTTCGCCAACCCAACCATTATTTTACAATGGATCGCCTAGTAGCGGCTGATTCAATTAGTGACTACAATGTATCCAGTTTTAATTGTTCAGGATACGAGTTAACGACCTATGGTTTAATCAAGTTGTCGATATGTTGGATAATATTCTTTTCATTGTTCACAATGGCTGGTAATGACTTGGTTATGCGGTGCTAGTGCGGTTATTGCTATAAAAATATGGTCGATTCGAACTTCGAGTACTTTTTGCCGTTTGAGTACTTGTATACTACTTTTGCTCTGCGGTTGCACCAACGTTATTTTCGTCTAGCCGTTTAGGAGGAACAGGTATTATTGGAACGAAGTTCCTTATCGCGCGTTGCGAAAGGGGGCTAGACGGAAAAAATTAAGACGAAAAGTTGTAACGACACTTTTTGTTATAGTAAGCTATTGTAAGCCGTGCGGCGTGCGCATGTTTCTCTGTCTGTCTCTCTCTCTCTCTCTCTTATAGAAAGCAAGCATCATGTTCATGCTTTCTGATGACGAAAATGACATCTATTTGGGAATCAAAAATGGTGGACGGGACATTTTTGATAAAATTAATATGGGTATCATTTTCGGGATTTTTATGGATTCTAGTCACATTCGGGGAGATGGGCTTCGTTAGCCTTGGTTGGCAACCTGTCCAGGAGAAGGAAAACTCCGAAATTAAACCAAACGTTCGGGGAGATGGGCCTCGTTAGCCTTGGTTGGCAACCTGTCTAGGAGAAGGAAAACTCCGAAATTAAACCAACTTTCAGGGAGCATACCCGACACAAAACCCCGATCTAAGGTGTAAACCGACCCGTGCCGAAGGATTCGTGGCCAGAGGGTAAGCTGGTCTCAAACGGAGGGTGCCTGTGTTGGTGGTCACAGGCCACAGCTAGGATTCCATCTTACCCCCGTACAGGGCTCTGCGGGGATGGACCTTTTAAATCCCTATTTACTCGTGGGAACGCTATGAGGACAGACATTAATTATTCTTCAAATGGCGGCGACACGGTTCGCAACCTGTCACGTCTCGTTTCCCGCGAGGGCGAAAAGCGGCCTACGGAAAGCCGATTTGCAACATTGAATGTTGGCGGTGGAATGGACGGAAAATTGGATGAAGTATGCCAGATGATGGATGATAGAAAGATTGATGTTCTGTGTGTGAATGAAACGAAAAAGAAAGGATGTGACACTACAAAGCATGGCAGCTACACGGCGTATTGGTCCGGAGTAGATAGTACCACCAGAGCCTGCAAGGGAGTTGGCTTAATACTGTCTGCGCGAATAAATGAGTGCGTAAAAGAGTTTGAATGTGTAAATGCAAGACTACTATGGATGAGAATGAAAGTAGGACTTACTCGTCTTCTTATTGTAGGGGTTTACGCCCCGGTCAATATAGTAACGGGTATGTCACAACAAGAAAAAGACGAAAGGCAGGAGTTTTGGGAGAGTTTAAGAGAGATTCTGAGGATCTGTAAGGACAACGAGAGATTGATTTTGTTAGGTGATTTCAATGGATGGGTGGGAGTAAAGCGAGATGGATTTGAAAGGGTTTTAGGTGGATTCGGTGATAAGAGTGTGAACGAAAATGGAAAAGAACTGCTTGAGGTTTGTTTGGAGTGGAGCCTTTGTGTGACAAACACCATGTTTGATCACAAAAGGATACATTTGTATACACGTGAGGCGAAAAATGTTAGAAGAAGTATGATTGATTTTGTAATAGTAGATGAACGACTAAGAAAGAATGTGTTGGATACGAGAGTTTTTCGAGGGATCGGCATCCATACAGACCACTTTTTGGTGTTAAGCCGGATATGTGGGCTCTTTAGAGGATGGCGACACCGAGAAAATAATCAAGAGAGGGTCTTGGAAAGAATAAAAGTAGAAAATCTGCAAGAGAAAGATGTGAAAGATGAGTATAAACGAAGATTGATAGCAAGATTTGAGAGGTTCGATGGCATAAATGATATGGAAGAGTTATGGCATTCCTTTAAAAAAGAGGTAGTTTGTGTAGTATCTGAAGTATGTGGTGTAATCAAGAGAAGGAAACTACGAAAGGTTAAGAATACATGGTGGGACAAGGATGTACAATCAGCAGTATCAGAGAAGAAGAAAGCGTGGTTAGATTGGTTGGCTGCCAGAGCAAATGAAAGAATGGGAAAGGCAACGAGTGATGACATAGATGAAGCAAGAAAGGAGTTTGTTAGGTCTAAAAGAATAGTGAAAGAAATGGTTAAAAGGAAAAGAGAGGAAAAGAAAGATGAGTTTAATAGTAGATTATCTGACGACTTTCGGAGAAACACTAAGTTTTTCTGGAAGTCCGTTCGTGCAGTTCGAGGAAAAACTCAATCCTCAGAATACACAGCCATCAGAGACAAGAATGGAAAGATACTGAATGGTGAATCGTGTGTGCTGAAGAGATGGAAAGAGTATTTTGAAGGATTATTTGAAAGAACGACGACAGAGACATCAACAAGTGAAATGAATGGTAATGATAGCAATGATGAAAGCGATCTTGGCGTGGATGAAATTTTGAAGGCACTGGCCGGTATGAAATTAGGTAAGGCTGTAGGGTATGACAGAATTACAGTCGAAATGCTGAAGGCTGGACAGGGCATCATAGTTAGTCAGCTGCAGCGTTTATTCAACTTGTGCTGGAGCACCGGCCGAGTACCTGATGACTGGGCCACAGCAGTAGTTGTACCTGTTGCGAGCCTTTTCCTTTATAAAGGAAAAGGCTCGCAACAAGACTGCAAAAACTATAGAGGCATTAGCCTTCTCAGCATTGTTGGCAAATTGTATGCGAAGGTGCTGATTGAAAGAGTTATGAAAGTAACCGACAAGAAAATATGGGATGTACAAGCGGGATTCCGAAAGGGCATACCCTTTCGGAATCCCGCTTGTACATCCCATATTTACACCCCATAGGGTGTACGGATCAAGTCTTTTCCTTGCGATGCATAGCCGAGAAATTTTTGGCCAAAGGTCGAAAGGTCTACTGCGCATTCGTGGATTTGGAAAAGGCTTACGATAAAGTGGTGAGGAATGAAATGTGGTCGGTACTGTCGATGTATGGAGTGAACAGCAGCCTAATTCGAGCTCTGAAATCCCTTTATGAGGATTCTAGAGCTTGTGTGAGGATAAACGGGGCATACACTGACTGGTTTACCATCAACACAGGTATTAGACAGGGATGTGTAGCGTCGCCGTGGCTGTTCAACCTCTTCATGGACAGTTGTTTGCAAGACTTGAAACATAGTGATTGTGGATTAAGGATGAATGAGTTACTTGTCAAATGCCTCCTTTATGCTGATGATCAGGTTATACTTGCGTCTTCAGCGGAGGAGTTGCAGGAGATGGTAACAATCATGCATGGTGCGTTAGAGAGGAAAGGAATGAAAGTGAATGTAAGTAAAACGAAAGTTATGGTTTTTGAAAAGGAGGAATGCGTTACGGCTTGTAATGTTATGATCGATGGACAGCGAGTGGAGCAAGTGAATGAGTTTGTATATTTAGGTACGCTGTTTACAAGAGATGGTAAGAATGTAGTAGATATTGAAAGAAGAGTTAATGCAGGTAATAGAGTGAATGGAGCTCTGAAGGCATTTATGAATAGCCAAAACGTGTCCAAAAAGGCACGTTTGGCTGTGCATAGAGGGGTGTTAGTACCTACTCTTATGTATGGTAGTGATAGTTGGGTATGGCAGAAAAGTCATGAAAGTAGAATAAATGCTGTAGAAATGAGAGCACTGAGAAGTATGTGTGGTATCTCTCTGACTGACAGAGTAAAGAATTGTGTGATAAGAGAGTGTTGTGGGGTAAAAGAAGATGTAGTGACAAGCATCGAGAAAGGTATGCTAAGATGGTTTGGGCACGTGGAGCAGATGGATGACGAAAGACTGACCAAGCAGATATATAAGGCAAGTGTGGAAGGGACAGGACGAAGGGGAAGACCTAGGCGGACGTTCTCTGATCAGATTGGAGACAACCTAAAAACAGGACAGGTGAGAAGTACCCTGAACAGAAGAGCATGCATGAGGAATTTGATGGGAGTGAATGAAGCAAGAGAGATATGCCTGGATCGTTGCAAATGGCGTTCCGTAGTCTCTGCCTACCCCTCCGGGAAACAGGCGTAAGTCTATGTATGTATGTATGTAGTCACGAAAATTACATCTATTTGGGAATCCAAGATGGCGGACGGGACATTTTTAAGAAAATTAATATGGGTATCATTTTTGGCGTTTCCATGCTTTCTGATCACGAAAATGACATCTATTTGGGAATCCAAGATGGCGGACGGGACATTTTTAATAAAATTAATCTGGGTATAATTTTTGGGGTTTTCATGCTTTCTGATCACGAAAATGACATCTATTTGGGAATCCAAGATGGCGGACGGGACATTTTTAATAAAATTAATATGGGTACCAGTTTCGGGGTTTTTATGGATTCTGGTCACGAAAATGACATCTATTTGGGAATCCAAGATGGCGGGCGGGACATTTTTAATAAAATTAATATGGGTATCATTTTCGGGGTTTTTATGGATTCTGGTCACGAAAATGACATCTATTTGGGAATCCAAGATGGCGGACGGGACATTTTTAAATAAAATTAATATGGGTATCATTTTCGGGGTTTTTATGGATTCTGGTCACGAAAATGACATCTATTTGGGAATCCAAGATGGCGGACGGGACATTTTGAATAAAATTAGTATGGGTATAATTTTTGGAGTTTTCATGCTTTCTGATCACGAAAATGACATCTATTTGGGAATCCAAGATGACGGATGGGTCATTTTTAATAAAATAAATATGGATATCATTTTCGGGGTTTTTATGGATTCTGGTCACGAAAATGACATCTATTTGGGAATCCTAGATGGCGGACGGGACATTTTTAATAAAATTAATATGGGTATAATTTTCGGGGCTATCATGCATTCTGATAACGTAAATGACATTTATTTGGGAATCCAAGATGGCGAACGGGACATATTTTGTAAAATTAACAATTATTACTAAAAATTGAGTCTTCTGATTAAGTTTATATTACATCATATTTGTTAATAATAAAAAAATATTATTATAACTTAAAAAAAAATATTACAATTCCTTCACTAATTAATCGAAAGGAACTTCGTTCCATCCGGGTGTCCCTTGACACCTCTCAAGCAGTTTTTTTTGTATGGGTGTGTCGCCAACTTTGGTGTTGCAGTTTTTAGATCACCCGAAAGCCTTCGGCATGGAGACAAGCTCCAGGATCGACGGCTTGACGTGCTCTCTGAAGCGCTACTGTGCTTCGGAAGGCATGTAAATAAATGTCACAAAAGCTGTCATCCATTCAAGTAGCGACCGCTGTGAACGTTGCCTAACTTTGATGATCTATTACGAACTGCAAGTCAAGTCATCCTATGAGCGCTACTAGGAGTTAGATGACAATCAGATACATACATAGACTCACGCCTGTTTCCCCGAGGGGTAGGCAGAGACTACGGAACGCCATTTGCAACGATCCTGACATATCTCTCTTGCTTCATTCACTCCCATCAGATTCCTCTTGCATGCTCTTCTGTTCAGGGTACTTCTAACCTGTCCTGTTTTTAGGATGTCTCCAATGTCAGAGAACGTCCGCCTAGGTCTTCCACTAGTCAAACATTCATGTCCCATTCAAACTTGCCTTGTATATCTGCTTGGTTTGTATATAATTATGACAAACACGTATAGAAAAATTAAGTATATTTAGTTTCACTAGGTTGTTATGTATGTTGGTAGTCATGGCTATGCTTTTTCGATCAAAGATCGGATAATATAATGATGGAATTTATTTACAGAAGTTATCCATAGTAACACATGGAATTGAGATATAAATAATGATGGGATTTATTAACAGAAGTTATACGTAGCAACACAGAATCCGACTAAGTGCTCAGTAGACAATAGAATTCCTCTTGACTTACAGTACCTCAACATAACTAAATGTTGTGCGTAGTTCTATATCAATATACATCAAAGGGGTACAATTTCTCCGAAGTTCTGCAAGGCGTATTGATAAATCTAAAGAAAACAGAATCAAAAGATTATGACTTAAGGATCAATCGATTGTGGTACAAGCTGACCATTATTGGCGAAATGTAACACAATCTGATTAAACTTATGGTTTATTTTAAATCAAAGCAACTTCTTTCTCTAAGCGTTATCCCAGTTTTAATCTGGGGTCCGCTTACTAGTCTAACCAGATTTGGCTGAATATTAGCTTTTCCACAGAGCGACTGCCAAGGATAGGAATATTATGGAAGGGATAGCAATATTCCATGGTTTAGACTAGTGTCAGTTTATTTAGAAGGTACTGACGCCCTGTAACGGCTGTCAAAGATCTTCATGACAACCGGGACCGACGGCTTAACGTGCTCTCCGAGGCACGGGACAAGCGATAATTAACAATTCAATACGCACATAACTCCGAAAAGTCATTGGTGCGTGCCGTGGATTCGAACCCGATACCCTCTGCATGGCAGTCTGTTGGTATATCCACTCGGCTATCGCTGCCTCTAAAAAGCAAAGCAACATAGAGAACCAATTCAGTAGCATTCAGAAAGGAAAATAGGATCAACATATATAAGAGCTATACGAGCATCAATTTTGTGAAGAGAGATCTGAATGGTGACTTTAGAACACATTTTATTACCTTATTCATTCCCACTTAATATGTTCTTCATGCAATACATTCTATACGTATATAAGTTACGGACAATCTGTATAGTACAGTATTCAGCACAACGCCTTGTAAATGTATCTTTATAAAATCTTAGACGCATAAAAATATTCATACTTTGTATGGGCATTCTGTACCAAATATCCCATGACCTGTGTCAAAATCAATGACATCAGGAATGTCTGCCTAGTTCTGTCACCAGTATAATAAGCCAGCGTTTCTATCATGAATTACGAGTACCTTCATTAGACTGCTTTCTACTGGGCATTCAACAGGGTAGGTATAAGAGTTTGAACTAATTGGTTTGCTCTAATTCATGTCGCTCATATTCACGTACACGTTCTAATTCACGATTAAATGCATCATTCATCCTACGATCTCGCTTGCATTCCTAACCTACTCGCGACTAATGCAGCACATGGTTCTGGGTATTGTATACATTTCCCGAGGTAAAATCTATTGGTAGACACATCTTACATCAAAAAACAAGGCCTGGCTATATATTTTTATTATCTTTATTTATCTTAAGATGGGAATTTTTTAAATTCAGATTAATCTACATAATTTACGAGAGAGCGGGTTAAAGTTCGCAAAATGGAAGAAATAAGTAGTTCAGGCTTTTTTTGCCGTCTCTACTTGCTGATTCAGTACACCTTTGAATACTAAGTTTCAGCCGCCTGGGTTCGTTAACCTTTGAGATATCGGCTGAGAAAACACTAAATCGGGCAGACAATACCAGATATGGAGTTTGGTGTGCAATGCACCCAGGTATGTGAACTGTTTTTTTGATTGGAGATGAAGTGTAGGTTCATAATTCCTAGCCTGAGTCAAAGCAGGATTCCATGAAATGGCACAAAACAGTGCAACATCGTCTAATAGGTTAAAGTTTTTACAAAGAACCGTCAAGATCATGACAGTATTTATTTGAGATTTTGCTAATCAATTTTAATGATAAAATGCCAATTTCTTTTTTATTCTTCAAATAATGATACAATTAAAGAGAAAACGGAAGGAAAATGGACATGCTTTTGCGTGACAAAAATGTGAACAAGGTCACAAGAGCCACATTGCGATCGTTGTCTTCCGTTAATGTAGCTCTGTGTATCAGGTGTACCTACATGCTTAATCCCCTTAAAGTCCAAAACTGACCCAGTCCAAAAAAAATTAAATAGCTTCGATGCAAGAACTTTACGGGTGACAGAGAAGCGTAGTCCGCCGTATTTTATTTCTATAGGTGTTATTAATAATTGGGATAAACGTAGAATATATTTTCTAAGAATATCTACTCAATTATGTATAATTTCAGTCTTCTTTCCTCCCGTTCCACAAACTTTTTCTCCTCATGTCGTACAAAGCAAATTGAAACTCAAACAAAGAATGTAACTCGAATTTGATTTACAATAAACATATTATGTTGCCTTGTTATCCTTTTATATGTTCCACAAGGCACGTGGATTCCATTGGAAGCATGTCGCAATGATGATACCAAATAATCCGCGCTTCGGAATTGGAGATGTAGAAATAAGGCAAAGAGCTTTTACAAGGTACAATTTATGAAACTAAAGAAAAAAAATACCTATTACATATATGTGATAAAGAATCTTGTGAATTGATTCAGCCGCTCTTAATTCAGCGTTTCTTCTGAAGACAGGCAGCTAGGTTAGAGATGATTATGCGACAGCGCCGAATTCTATTCGCTAGCTAACGCCACTATCGAAATAACACCGCGTTGAAAATCGCATGTAACTGCTAGTATTTCTAAAATTCAAGATTTTATCAAAAGGTGTCATGTATTTTTATTGAAAAGCCATTTTCATAATTTGAACATTCGGTGTAATATTTTCACAAATGGATATTTTAATCGGAGACATCGACATTAATTTTACGATGCTCTTATGTAGGAAAGCAATATAAAATTGCAATGTCTGCAGTAATATCAAACATTGAAGTTTTCATACATTTTTGAGGTGATAGTAAAACGAAAAAATATGTCTTCTACCTTTCAAAGTTAAAGTACACTCAAAACTAAATGCTTCATATTGAACTATCTCATAAAATTATTCAAATAGGTACGGTTACATAATGCATTTATTCGTTGAATGTATCTTCGATCGGCATAATAGTAATTCTGAAAAGATATTTGAACTGAAGAGATTGTTTGAAATGAAAAGTGACGTTGTTGTTCTTATAACAAGATAGCTCTCACCTGGGGATAAATGCGGATGAAAACCTACATTTCTCAGAAGCCGTAAAGTATTGTGTTTCATTTTGCTACAAATAAGGTTAACTGATGAAACTAGAACTGTTGTAATCTTTTATAATGTTCAAGTAGCTTAGATAATCGTTTCAGGAATTCGCTAAGACGTTGTGATGTTAAGAATGATCAAGATAATCATTTATTATTAACGGGATGTTTAAACATAATTTTCACCTACTTTTAATAGGATAGAAGTAAAACTTAAATACAAAAAAATAACATAAAAATACCAACTAAGGAGGCAAAAATGAATGACAGTCTAAAATCACGTGTTTTTTAGTTGTGTAACTATTATTTATTTTCATCTCAGGTTATCATTGATGGTGCATTACAAGATCATACCCTCGAAGACCTCTGTGCTAGCCAATCAGGGTAGCGAACGCCGTTCGATTCGATGTGAGACGTGCGGGACTAAACCCGGACTAAGCTCCGTAATCTATTAAATTGTTTTCTACAACCTATGGCAAAACAGATCAGGCAGTCTTGCCGCTAATGTCTGCGTGGTCTCTGAAACGTGACCTCACCTAACCTCAGACTATGCCATCAGTATACTGGGCTGGGTGCAAGCAAAAGAATGCATTACAATTTTATTCTTCACACAACTTTTCTTTCACATTCTGAGAATCCATTCTGAGAATCAATCCGTCTCTAAATACTTGCATTATTGTAGGGGTCGTGTGCTGTGCGTCTCCCCTATTTGTCTTCTAGCCGTGGCGACGGGGGTTGAATGCAAATTACATAGTCGCGCCGCCAACCACGCCGTCTGTGCCATATAAATAAACCCAAGAATATCTCTGTTTTTAATGCTTTTAAACTCTCGTACTACTCCAGTTTGTTATGCGGAAGATAAATATAAATATTGCTTTTTGTTTTGCAAAGCAAAGACGTGCTTTGAAATAAATTAAATTATTATTTTATGGGACAAACTTTGACTTTATGGTATTGTTAATTAAGTGTAATTGTTGTAAAGTAAACCAAGAAGGATTAAATGGTATCTTGTTGCGGTTTTATCGTCGGATACATCTTAGCTGAAGGTTCCGTGTCGGTTTGTTATTGATAGAAGCTTTGGGTGTTAAGCCTTTTGTACATTAAAGGTGCATTTTGTGAAATATTGCAGTATTTGTTGTCCTGGAGTCCAAGGGACGAATTAACGCTAGAATGATTATGGTTGCAGTTTACGATTAGGTCTGTTTATATGTAGGTATGTTGGCATATCGTCATGATATTGAAGAGTGCTTCGATTTTTTCTGGTCTTAAAATAACCACCGGTCAGACCCATTTAAATAGCAAATGACATCATGGAAGGCCTAGACAAGACAGGAAAAATGACGGGTTCAATATGTTTAATAAGGACTCGTACGAAAGACTAAATACAAAAATAAATTAAATAAGAGGCAGACCTTTGCTCTGCAGTGGAGCGTTACGGGATTTAAATAATAATAAAAGTATTGTTCACCTATAAATTTAAAATATGTTATCAATATACACATTTAAAATGGAAATTATTTATTAAAATATATGTTTCAGCGTCGATATCCATCAGTATAATACGTCGGATTGATTTATTATTAAAACCTCCATTGATGTAACAGTTCTTTACGCAGTTTTTTTATATAAAGCTGGTTGATGTGAAATTTATCTTCATTTTATGGTGCTGATTGATTTGAGCATTCACTTTTAAAACAATTTCGGGGATGTAGCTCGCCAAATATAGGTAATATAGGTAATTAAAATAGTAGTTTTTTTTTTATTTAATTTTTCACTACACTTTAGCAATTAATGAGCAATAATCAATTAACTTAAACTTACATACGAAATGAATATTGTGATCGATACACCGTTTTTAAATCAAATTACAGAGCAAACAGAGCCAAACAGCAACGGTTCTGAACTCTTTCATGATCTTCCTAGCGAACACTGTAATTAGCAAAAGTTTGAAGAAAATTTCGAACTGAGATAGTAAGACGACCTGGATGCTTTTGTCAGGGCCTGGCCAGACGTAAGAAAAGACAAGGATGCATGATGGTCCAAGTGAGAGGCCTTGTCCAGCAGTGGGATAGTCTGTCAGGACGAGTAATGTTAATATAATATACATACATAGTCTCACGTCTATATCCCCGAAGAGGTAGGCAGAGGTATATTGCTACACCCACTTTTCACCAGATTTATTTTAGTCCCACGTAATAGGGGACGAGCCTATTGCCGTACCGGGCACATTACCAGACTCCGTGCTGCTACTGAGAATTTCCTAACGGAAAAACACAATAACACTTTGCCCGACCCGGGAATCGAACCCGAGACTTCCCAATCTCACGAATCTTTATGCCGCGAGACCAACGAGGCAGTCGATATACTTTTTTTATACAGAAATAAAATAATAGAAATTTTAATTGAAATAGAACCAGTAGTTCCTGATCTTAGCGCATTCAACCAAACAAACAAACTCTGCAGCTTATTATTTATACATCTAAGATGTATTCCAATAGAAATATACCGGTAAAATGTCCAATTAACAGCCAAGTGCTATTTGAGATTCTAGGTTTATATTGGCAATCATCATCGAATTTGCTTCACTATAACCATTTTTATGTCACGTCTCACTTGTCATAACTACACATTCTTCTCGTAATAAACCTTTTCGTTTAAATATTTTAGCTGAGCAAGCATTACGTATAACAAAGGAAACGCATACAATGGCCCGTTCTTGAAACAATAACAAAGTGTTAAAAATATTATGTGGTAACATAAGCACAAATGTAATGAGGCGAATGACCTTAGTTGCTCACACCGCAATTTCAAAATATCCTTTTTAAGGTTCCGTAGCCAGATGGTAAAACAATTTACCCATATAGATGCGCCATGTCTGTCTGCCTGTCACATCCAATTTACACATGTGACAAATATATATAATATTTAAGGGAACTCCTTGCCTGAGTCTGTGTTTCCTGATGAGTACAATCTGGGTGTTTTCAAGTGGCGGGTGAATAGGTATCTTATAGGCAAGCGAGCTCTATCTTACCTTGACCGTATCATCGCTTAACATCAGGCGAGATCGCGGTCAAACCTATCAAAAGTAAAAGAAAAGAAAAACTCAGTTCAAGTAAAATAACACGCATGTTAGCAGGTAACGCCGTTGGTCCCAGTTGTAATCTCAGGACAAGAATTATATGGTCATGTCGGAGGCCTTCGGGAGGTCTACAGTTGGTCACGCACAAAAAAAAACAAAGTGATACTTAATAATAATAATGACTGCCTCCGTGGTCCAGTGGATAGCGTACCTATGCGACTGCTGATCGGAGGTCCCGGGTTCGATTCCCGGGTCGGGCAAAAGTGTTAATGGGTTTTTCGAATTCTCAGTAGCAGCACGGAGTCTGGTGATGTGCCCGGTATCGGCAATAGACTCGCCCACTATTACGTGGGACCTAAAAATTCATGGTGAAATGTGGGTGTAATATTACACCTCTGCCTACCCCTTTGGGGATTACAGTCGTGAGCCTATAAAAATAAAAAAGATAATAATATCATAGGTATACCTAGAACTGGGCAAGCTAGAGTATATAAGTAGCTACAGCTAGTAAGTTCTTCGTAGTAAAAAACGTGATGAAGAGTATAATGATTTTAAATTAAACGAGATTCCGAAACCAAGAACATTTAATTTTTTATTTTTTATGTCGTCCAATAAAACATTAAAAACTTTGATGATTTGATCATCTCAAGTTTAATAATCTTGTCTTTTAATTACGAAAGCTAAGCTATAATTAATCGATATTAAACTGAGTTCCTTATGATTACACCTTAATAATATTTGACATGCTCTCCTACAACATAATTTTCTAAATTATGTTTTTAGTTTGTAAGTTAGTACTTATAGTTATTTGCCAAGTACCATTGACCTATACGAGCGCGTAACCATTAGCCTTAAATATAGACGACTACAAAGCGTTTTATCGGTCTTAGTTCCGGTCCGGATAGTTAAAGAGTAGTATGCTGTTTCTACAACTTCCGAATTCCAGAAACTGGATCGAATTTTATCCGTCAGTGCTCATTTTTGTTGACATGTTCTACTTTTAAATTAACAGCAGTAGCTCTCATGCATTTTTGTTTGTATGGTAATCATTTGTGTGGATAAATCAGTGACTGTATCCTTGGGCTATTTAATAATAACTTGTATGGTTGAATTTGAGAGCGTATCCTTGGGTAGCGGAAAGTGGACTCCGGGCTTCAAGGCAAGGTTCTTGGATCGTAACCAGCGCTAATATGATGATGATCTGATTCAAAACTAATTCAGTAATTGATAGTCATATTTAGACTTGCTTAATTAAATGCATATTTGAAAAACCATCCAGATGCAATATAATTTATTTTGCTTAACCCCTTGTATGCCGGAACGCAGATCTACGCGAGACACAATAGCTTTTTAATTGTGTCTGATATTCCGTCATACAAGAGGTTAAGTCAGGCTGAAGTGGGAGTGGGCAGGGTATATAGCCAGAAGAACCGATGGCCGTTGGAGCAGAAAGGTTCTGGAGTAGTGGCCACGCACAGGACGTCGTAGCAGAGGTAGTCCTCCCACGAGGTGGACCGGAGATCTTGTTGGGGTTGCGGGCATCGGAAGGATGCGGGTGGCTCAGGATCGGTCTATGTGGAGGCCTATGTCCAGCAGTGGACGTCTTTCGGCTGATATGATGATGATGATGATGAAGTCAGGATGACTAAAGAATAGACCAACAGGTTATATGTTCATACATACTCACAAAAACATTGCATTTAGACTTCTTGGTTCGTTTGTGATCAATGCAAGTCAATTTCTTCCTACTAATATTAAAAGTAAAAATGAAAGTGACAATTAGCGAGGAAGAATGTTTCTTACTTATCCACGCAAAAACGAATGGACGTGTTTTGATGATACTACAGTTGTATAGCTTATGCATCAGCGCAACAAATAGGAAAATTCTCATCGCGATAACGGACGGCGATTAGAAGCTAGTATTATTTACTTCACCCTAGTATTACTTGCGGTCGGTACTGGGCATTAATCGTGTTACTTTGGCTTCGGCCTACTCGTAAATCCGCATGTCGATATGTCTGTCCGAACTCGGCTGTAATTCATCAAAGATCTGTTCAATTACAAGTTTGTGTATTCTGGTTGTCCCTTGTTTGTTTAATATGTTACAATACTGCTCAGTGGATTTGTGCCTTATTTGTTAGTGCCTAATAAGGTGTTGCGAGTATTGTATTAAATAAAAGATATCTTTAAGACACGTCCGTTTATTATACGTTCAGTACAAAACATACTACGTTATTAGCCTATATAATGTCGGCACAATACATCCTCCTTTATTTTATTATTATTGGGATAGCTATTACATAAACAAGGAGTACAAAAATAATATAAAAATCAATACATAAAGTTTACAAGATAAGGTAAAAAGAGTCGTCAGTCGTCAGTCTGCTGCTGTAGCTCTCGTCTCAATTAGGATGCGTATTTTGTTTTGCATCGACGCCACATAAAGTAAAGTGCTACTATCAAAATACTCATAATTATAAACAATAGATATACCTCGTATCTATTGTTCTTGGCAATAATGTCAGGAGTGCGGTGGCAGCGCTGTTCCCAGCGCCATTCTGGGCGATTATTATCTCTTCTCGTTGCTGTTTATTCTGCGATCCTCCCGTGATATAGCAATATAGTCTAATGATTATGCGAAACATACAAGAGGTTTGATGATACGTCCAAACTTGACACTCTCTGTGCATTTGATTCATCGCTGTGCGACGCTACCTTGGTATGTCAGCACATTCCATGTTCGCGAGTGTAAAGGCAGGCTTCAATCTATCTATACTGACAACTTTCTGTGTATCCGCCTGCATTAATATAAAATATTTGTCTGTCCGGTTCAAAACTTTAAAGGGGCCTATGTATGGCTGTGTTAAAGGTTTTGTCACCTTGTCAACACTCACAAAAACGTGACTGCAGGCTTGCAAGTCGGGATGAACGAATATTTTGCCCTGGTGATTTTCTCTTTTAGGAACTGAAGTTAAGTCCGATATCCTCTGTCGCAGATCTTTTAAAAATGTAATATTCTCGCAGTGTTCTTGTCGTAACCGCGTAAAGAAATTTCCTGGTAATCATAACGCTCCACCATATACCATCTCAGCTGCGCTGATTTGTGTATCGTCCCTTAAACTCGCTCTTAATCCCAGAAGTACTGATGGTAATTCGGACACCCATTGATCTGTTTTTCCTCTGCATATCAGTGCGGTTTCAAAAGAACGATGCCATCTTTCCACGAGTCCATTTGATTGCGGATGATATGCGGTTTTTCAAAATTTTCTGATACCTATTCTTTTCGCAAGTTATGTAAACAAATGTGATAAAAATATTGCTCCTTGATCGGTTGTTAAGAATAACGGTGTTCCGAATCGGGCGATCCAGCCAGAGTAAATGATATCGGCTATTGTTTCAGACGTAATATCCTTAACAGGGTACGCTTCCGGCCAGCCAGTCTTCCTGTCCACCATTGTAACGATATATCTGTACCCTTGACAGTATGTTAGTGGTCCGACAATGTCCATATGAAGGTGTTCAAAACGATCGGTTTGAATAAAATTTCTATGTGGTGATATTGTGTGTCTATTCACTTTAGATTTTTGGCAAGCTAAACACGACTTCGTCCAAAGTCCTATGTCCTTATTCATACCTTTCCAAATATATCGGTCTTGCATCATCTATCTCGTAGCCCGTACACCTGGGTGGCTAATTCCATGTAACGGTTTGAAAGCCGATACGCGAAATTGCTCGGGTAAATATGGACGCGCTCTTTCACATGATATTTCGCAATAAATTGGTTTATTGGTATTAGGTATGAATATTTGTTGGAATTTATATGTTTTGTTCTGGATAGGTGCATAGGATTCCCACCAAGAACTTAGGGTCCCAAGCCAACCTCACCTGCAAGTGGTGCACCTGCCGATCAACGGACGAGGCTCTGGCAAACAAAATATCCCGATTAGCGGCAATAGGCTCGCCACCTATTACGCGGGATCAAAACACTCACTGGCGAAAAGCGGGCGTTTAATAAGCCTCTGCCTACCCCCTTGGGGAAACAGGAGTGAGTCTATGTATGTATGTATGTATGTTCTGTAAAAATTCTTGTAACTCTTCGTCTTTCGCTTGCGACTTTGCCAAACATTCATAATCCATAGGCGAAGGTGAACTCTCTATAGTTGCTATGCGTGATAGACAATCAGCGGCCACATTGTCGTTTCCAGACACGTGTTTTATACCTATCACTACAAAACTGCATTATAAAATCTAAATGTCGAATGCGCCTTGGTGTATCGCTCTTTCCGACTGTATTTCGCGATTAAAATATTACTTATTTGTGTCATAATAAGTTAATTCTGAAAAATTACTTATGATTATTATGATGATAACTAACCCTGTTTTTAAACTAACTGACGTGCTGACCATGTGCTGTTTTGCAAATTCCACATATTTTTCAAGAACTTTCAGAAGCATTATCGAAAATGACTCTAGCAGGTTCCTATATAGGAACCAATAAAGTATAAAAACTAAATTGAACCAAAGTATCAATTGTAATTTAAGCCATTAGGTAATAAAAAAAATACCACCAGGATAAAGGTTGCCAGATGTAGGCGGTAAATTCAATTTGTCGAGTAATTTAATTGGACTTTCGGGCTCTTGAAATGCTAAGGTTGAAAATTTTAGCAACGGCCGGCAACGCACTAATTGGTTACAGAAATTCACACCTACGACATCGGAAAGAACTACTTGAACGTCAAAGGCATAATCGATTTTAATCGATTTTAAACTTTCGCGATTTGTATACATCATAAAAAATAAATTAGCGGGTCTTAATCGCGTACAATTAATTTATTCTCTCCGCGACCACGCCCGGTGCAAGACGAGCGAAACGTCGGAAACAAATAGGTATTTATACCTTACATAAATTAATTGTACGCGATTAAGACCCGCTAATTTATTTTGTATGACGTCAAAGGCAGTAAAGAATTGGATAGCTAATTGCTTTGCCTCGTCTTTTGTACACGACACGGTACCTCAAAGAAACGGCACATGTCATTCCGTGGCCGCGTGTCTCGAAATGTCGTCGCAAATGTGTGCAACTTTTATTTTTAAAATAATTTCGCAATAGAGACCCGTTACCTGCATATTACTTAGTTTTTAGATCGCGGGCAGCGAGAGGAAGCAGGCAGCTCATGGTTAGTCTATGTTGAGAACCTGCGCCTTGGTCTGTCCTGCAGTGGACGTCTATTGAGCCGTCCATTGGGACGGCTGAGATGTTGATATGTTTAAAAGTATTTATTGCAAAACCCGGGACATTGTCTAATTTAGTCAGAAGGCCAATTCTTCTATTTCATCTGACATTGAAACTGTATTTTGAACGAAATAAGATGGTATACATAGGTATTCTGCCTATGTATTCTAACTAACTTTATATCATTATCGTCTAAATACTACTAATTATAGTAGTTGTTGACGCCTATTTTGACACGTTGTTCAATTAACGATCTAGTCGCGATATCATTCAAATATCGGTTAATTTAGGCGAATACCAAATACCAGAAACTGTATTTTGAACAAATATAATTACGGTAATTCCGCCTCAGACTGGCACATAAAAAGTCTAATTTCCGATTTTATTTCCTAACTTCTTGGGAACCCTACAGCACAGCTTACTCCCTGTTATTTAGCGTACACCGTAATTGTATGACATGTTTGTACTAGTCATTACATGTTTGTAAATACCATTATGATATCGTGCCAGGATTAGGGGAAATGGGCTATTTTTATCGATGGTAACGATGCGTGACGGTGATATTATGACACACTTATTATTTCACAGTATAAAGGGCTGATGATGAAGTGGGAAGAAGTTACTGTACCCTAGAGGGCTGCGATATTCAGTTTTACGGTAACCAGACACCATATTCTCATAAAAAAACTCTTTTTCTTCTTTAAAGACTGTCCCCGCATTTGAAAAAAATCTTGGATCGCGGCGGATTTTACAAATATTTTACCAAAGAATACTAAGAACACTTAGAAACAAACTAAATAATTTATGGATTTACTGTCTACATTGCTATGCCGTGTGGCAATCTAGACTACAAGGCGAAATCTAAAAAGCTATTGAATCAGTTCAACTGCGATCTTCAGACACTTTAGATTGATAGATAATACTTTATTGTACGTCGTATCCGATGATGATGAAGACAAAAAAAGGAAAGTTACAATAAATGTACAATGGTTGGCCTTATCGCTAAAAGCAATTTCTTTTACCCTTTTTAATTGTCGTTTTTGTAGCAATTTGTTTAAGAAATGCATTTAGCGGTAGTCGGTTTTGAATGTTGTCTAACGTTTCTCTGTTGTTCTCATAATATGTAGATATATAATTGTGTAGGTACCTTTATAACGGATCTAGTCCTGTCAATTTACAAATGAAAGTTGATAAATATATTTAATGTCCCAACTTTTCGGTTGTCTTTTTACTTTCGATATATTTCAAGGTCGAGAAGTTGGCAGTCACTTGTAAAGCGACTTTATAAAATTTCTTAAATTGAGCTTATAACATTTATCAATCATTATCATCAGCCCTTTATATACACTGTCCCACTATAAATTACAACGAAAACTCACTCATTCATTATTGATATAAAATAAATATTTAAATGTTAACAAACTAGAATCCACACAGGTGACCAATTCTAAAAATACAGAAGCATTTCTTATTTACGAGCGAACTGCATCTGCACATCTAACTCAAAGTGGAGAAAATTCGCTCGAGTTGGTACATTTTCGCGTCGTACGGCAACATGACATAACAAGTTATCTTTCCACCGCACGCCGTAACGGTCCAGACACGACCTATAGCGGTTTCAGATTAGCGTATTTTTAGGCATGTATGTCGTTTCAATATACGCGCTTACACGCGCGCTACATTACGCGCTTCAAAAAACCGAACTCGCGTTAACGATATTTCGGCGTGTTCGCTCGAAACAGTAGTGATCTCGTGTCAGTATCAAAATGGATTCTAAGATTTTTTTGATTCGCGCTTATACGAGCTAAGAAGCGCGTCAGCACTCGTACGAGTTGCGCGTGTGCCAAAAGGCGTGCCTATACGCACCTACATGCGCTTCCAAAAACGAGTTTGTACGCGCGTATAAAACGCAAATCTGAAACCGCTCCTACAGCGGCGGGCGGCAGCGGCGAGAGTTTTCGATGTACATGCCGCGCTTTCACTCTGCCGCGGCCGCGCGCCGCGACTGAATTCGCATCACAGTAAAGGCGCTATAGTACATCGGAATCGCTTGCCGCTGCTGCCCGCCGCTGTAGGTCGTGACCGGGCCGTAAGAACGTTGCTTAACTCCACTTGAAATGTAATATTGTCGTGTATATATGATTTTTGTAATTCAAAATCTTAAAATGAGCTTGTTTGAAGTTTTAAGTATGACTTTATTATATTTTTACATTTATACGAGTTTTCTTGGTAGCTTAGGTGAGTAGGTATCTCATTATTTTGGCTGTTGTGGTTTCCATATTTTGCAATCTTAATATATAAAATCCTTGCGTTACTGACTGACTGACAGACACGCTACAGCCGAAACTATTGGGCGCAGGCAGCTGAAATTTGGCATGTATGTTCCTTGGGGACCGTAGGGGTGCACTAAGAAGGGATTTTCCGAAATTCCTACGGGATCGGCCAAAACGGGTAAATTTTAAAAAAATGCAGGCGTAGCTGCTGGCGTCCTCTAGTACATTCATAATTTTGCAACTTACTTTTTTTCGCATTAGTCTTTATAAATTTCACCTTGAAACTTCTTCCAAGCTTATCTGTACAGTATCTACTGACACTGACAATTGTAGGCATTTATTTATTTAAATTGAAATAGTATCTATATAACATAGAACATTCGATCAAATATACAAAGCCAGTAATATTTTATGAAAATTATTTAGCCCAAGTTCTGTTCAGTAGAATTTAATCAAACTACCCAGCAATTCGGATCCTAGATTAAAGCCCCTCAGTCGGACTCCGAGATCTATTCCCCAACATGTAAGAAATTAACTTCCTTGAGAAACTAATAAGATACCAGATGTTTCATTTCAACCCCACGTAACAGAGACCCAACTTTATGTAAAGTTGATAAGGTCCATTATCACGTGGCCTATTATGGATGCACCCCAAAAACGAGGGAAACGACTTAAGTTCCCAATGGAGGTAATTGGGGAACTTCATGCAAGAAACTCACGTTTATCTTAGACTAAAATTTAGTCTAATGTTAGTTTTATTAGACTCGCTCCATTATATTAATTTCCATTCGTTCATTTAATTAAAACGATGACCGGCCACTTATTCATTCCAGAGTTGTATGCTCAGAACATTTTTCTCTTCCGTGGTTGTATGAAATTACAATGAAGTTTTAACGGCAGTTGAAGGAAATTGCATTGCATCTGTTCATTGACACTGTTTGAATGCAGCCGTGAGGAAATTTCCGGATTCTTTTAATATACATAGATTGCTTTTTAATGTAGGAGTAGGTATTCTAGGTATTTCTCCGTCGTGTGGTAAAAGAATATTGTCGCGGATAACAGCTCAGCAATCGTTTAATAATATTCTAGAAGAATTGCCATTATGAATAATCTATACGACAATAATAAAGCTAAAGTTTGTTTGCTATAATGCTCTAGAATTACCAGTCGGTTTTGAGAAAATGTTACTTCAGTCTACGACTCTTGGGAGTTAAACAAACGTGTTTAAACGGTTCCAGGAACAGAAACGTATTAAGCGGCATTTGGTTAAGCTATTCTTAGTAGAAAAATTTGGACTGGAAATATTCTATGTAAATGAAAACTGGTGGCCTAAAATGAGCAGGTTTTTAATGTATTCAATACGTTTTAGTTAAATATAGAAACAGTACTTTACAGGATTCGTGATCTTCTCAAGAATACAGTAAATGTATAGAAATCAAAACATCGGACAATATTAATAAATCTTATTTCTAGATATTTCGCTTTACAAGTAAACTAACGAAATAGAACGCGATGATGATTCTAAAAACAAAGGTCATTTATGTCAATAAAATAAAATAAAACAAAGAACCGACATTTCTTTAAATTCTCTTTCAAGTTGCTAAATACTTAGCTAGTTCGTTGCTACTGGCTAATGGATAACTTATCGGTAAACAAATAAATTATAATTATGTCCGAAGTTGTGTTGAATATCTCGTTAGATGAACAGCCTAGAAACTAGAAGAAAGTTATAGAGATATGGAAAACCCTAGAAGCGGGTCTTCATCAGACCTTCACCACTCAAAGTCGAGTTTACCTTTTTTTAAAAGACAACTCCCGCACTAGGAATAAATCCTGTGCCGCGGGAGACTTTACAAACATACAACTAACGGATACAATGGACGCCCAGACTCGAAACAACAATTTATGGATCACACAAAGTGTGTTGTCTCGTGTGGGAATCGAACCCTCTACAATATGTAACAACACTAGGCGCAGTGTCAAGCTGCGAGGAGGCCGTTTAAACCACTACGCCAACCGTGCAGTCATTTACATATTTATTTACCTGTTTACCCCAAGATTGAGTTGGTTACCAATTGGTGGAGGGAGCAGGAACCTAAGTTCGACTCCCGAAATCAGTTAGGCCGACGCACCAAAAAGCACAGCGGTGTTGTGTTGTCCTCGACCTCCCTCAGTGGTCTCGCGAATCTACTACACTCGTGTAAACCCTTTGTAAAGAGTAAATTAAACGTGTTTCTGCTTATACTCCAAATATAACCTAACGAAAACTTAACCAAATCCCAGAGAATAGCACTCTACGATAACGTAATGTAATCAATAAATAACATCGAAATTAAACCAGTATAAAGTTATAGCTCGATGTAACCTGTAAACTTGTATCATGTTATTGGAAGCTTGATGGAGTAGGCCTCAAAGAAACCTTTTTTATCCCTCTCACGTTTCTAAAGACCAAAGAATATCATCTAAATGTCAAGCAAAATGTACCTAAATGTGTCCGCATGCTTGTAAATCGGACGATATCAAATAGGTATAGAACATGTTACTCATGTAAGCTGTGTTTTTTTTGTTCTTTATGGATTTTTCATACGTATTTTTTTTAATAATTTGCCCAACAAGTTAGGATTTGGTATGTTCCTTGAGGAACGTAAGGGGTGAACTAAGAAGAGATTTGTAAAATTTCCACCAGATTAAGAAGAAACGGTTAAATAAAAAATAGGTATGTGCGGGCATAGCTACGGGCATCCTCGAATCTTATAATATAACGTAGACTCGAACTCGACTGTTTTTTCAAAACATTTGTCTCAAGCATCGATATATATTTACTCTCAAGGCAGTTACTATTAGGTAGACATATTCTCATTAACATACTTTTTATTTGAAGGTTCTGTTCTAAACAAAGGGATCTTACTAGGTGCTTCAAATTGACACTGTATTTGAGTTAAGGCATGTATTACGCCTGCAGCTACTATTGCACTAACGGCAGTACCCAATTTTAATTATGCATTAATTTTTGTTCCAAATGTACTTCATACACAACGGTGTTTTTTGCAACGTTACATACCTATTCTGAGCACGCGTAAAAAATCTAACATAAAATGTTGAAAGAGGTTATTTTACGGGTAGCGCCCTACCCGTAATTATGCGTAAGTCATTTACGAGCTGTGAATTTTTTATACGGCCATTACGCTATGTACCGTAAGATAGGTCTTTCAAACACATTAGTCAACAAGTGTTCCCTTAAACACTTTCTATTCATGGATTCGAGAAATGTTTAGCTTAGGCCATCAATCTTTCCGTGGACCCTGAATGGATTAATCTCTGTAGAAAAAGTACTGCTGACACATAATGCATAGTTCCTTTTAGAAAGAACAGATTTTAGTTTGTTTGAACACGCTTACCGTCCGATTGAAAATACGGAATTTCGGTAAGTATATGTGTAACTTGAATACATTTTGCTACAAAGCGTCAAAACTCTGTCTATACATGTAGCAGACAATATCATCCTCTGGCCAAATAGAGTGATGACTTGAGGAGGATAGTTGATACTGGCTGGATGGCAAAAATGGAAGAGGGGTCTGGCGTACCTAGGATAGCTTTGACCAGCAATGGTCTGCATTGGGCCGACAATGATGATAATGATATTTGTAACGAATTAATTGATACATTTCTTCTGTGTTAACCAAGCTTATTTTATACAAAATAAATTAGCGGGTCTTAATCGCGTCCAATTAACTTATTTAAGGTATAAATAACTATTTGTTTCCGACGTTTCGCTCATCTTACACCCAAGTCGCGGAGAGACTGAAGATTCTTTTAACAACTTACATCCAATCCTATTATCACCTTTTTAAATAAAAATATGCAATGCCATTGCATTATGAAGTCTAAAAAAAGTAATCAACAGTAAGATAATGTTTGCGGATTATATTCGCTAAGTGCTTAAGCAACTTAATACCGTAATTGTTCATAAACCATCAGTAACGCCTGCAGTTTCGCTTACCGTCTAATTTGGGCTTTCCCAGGGGGAGGTGGCTTTAGAAAGGAGGAAGGCTTTAATTTTCTGGAATTACCCATAACTTGAGACGGTTATATAAATAACAATATATTACAGGTTTTGGTCGATGGTAGTGATATGGATTAATAGTTTATAGCTACGTCGCCGCTTGTCTCCGTGTCGAAGATCGCGTGTTCTATATCCCGACATGGGACACCAGTTTGTGATCCACAAAATGTATTTTTCATGTCGGGGTTTTCTTCATGTCCGTCGTTTGATATTTGTGAAGTGCCCCTAGACACTAGATTTAATCTTAATGCGGGAGTTGTATTTTAAAATAAAAATAAAGTAGGTAAATAGGTAGATAAACACCTGGGCACAACAAATCATCGTGCCCATCCATATGCAAAGAATTGTCTAGAGAGGAAATCGAACCCACAACCTGCGCCAGGGTCCTATAACCCGGTCCAGGGTCCCACTAAGGCTTACAACTAGGCAGCTGATGTTAAAAGTACTTGTGCTCATACAACGCCGCACAATTGTACTTTGCGTGCACATTGAAGCCGTCGCCGCCGTTACATATACATTATTTAAACATTATACCCTCGGCTTGACTCCATCTTCACATACCAACATACAACGGCAGTTATTTCAAACGTCTGTCATATCCATGCTCAGTACTGCCCTCTGTGGGTAATTTGCGAGGCAATAGACACGCGTTCTAGTTATGTTTATAGCTAGGCAGCCTTTATGGTACGACTGGTATAGTTGCGTTCGCACCGCATTAATTTGATGTGTGAGCTTCTGTCTGTGTCTAGCGAATCCCGCCGCTTGCGTTGAATTCTACTCCCTATATCTACTTACCCCTTACAGATACAGGCGTGAGTCTATAAATAAGTAAATAAAATATGGCTAGAAAACGAATTCTGGCTACCAAAACGAAGGTCTTGGATGGGAGCAGGAAAACGCATAGAGGATGATGATAATGTTTTAAGTACTTGGATACCTTAAAAAAGTACATACATACATAGACTCACGCCTGTTTCCCGGAGGGGTAGGCAGAGACTACGGAGCGCCATTTGCAACGATCCTGACATACCTCACTTGCTTCACTCACTCCCATCAAATTTCTCATGCATGCTCTTCTGTTAATGGTACTTCTGACTTGTCCTTTTTTCAGGATGTCTCCAATCTGGTCAGAGAACGTCCGCCTAGGTTTTCCCCTTTGTCCTGTTCCATTCACACTTGCCTTATATATCTTCTTTGTCAGTCTATCGTCATCCATCCTCTCCATGTGCCCAAACCATCTTAACATGCCTTTCTCAATGCTTGTCACTACATCTTCTTTTACCCCACACCACTCTCGTATCACACAATTCTTTACTCTGTCGGTCAAAGACACACCACACATACTTCTCAGTGCTTTCATTTCTACAGCATTTATTTTACTTTCAAATCTCTTCGGCGACGCTACACATCCCTGTCTAACACCTTTCTCGATGGTAAACCAGTCAGTGTATGCCCCGTTTATCCTCACACAAGCTCTAGAATCCTCATAAAGGGATTTCAGAGCTCGAATGATGCTGCTGTCCACCCCATTCATTGACAGCACCGACCACATTTCATTCCTCACCACTTTATCGTAAGCCTTTTCCAAATCCACGAATGCGCAATAGACCTTTTGACCTTTGGCCAAAAACTTTTCGGCTATGCTTCGCAAGGAAAAAACCTGATCCGTGCATCCCATACCCTTTCGGAATCCCGCTTGTACATCCCATATTTTCTTGTCGGTTACTTCCATAACTCTTTCAATAAGTACCTTTGCATACAATTTGCCAACAATGCTGAGAAGGCTAATGCCTCTATAGTTTTTGCAATCTTGTTGCGAGCCTTTTCCTTTATAAAGAGGCACAACTACAGCTGTGGCCCAGTCATTAGGTACTCGTAAGTCTAAATAGTTTCCTACTGCCCATTAAATAAACCTTTAGACTTTAAGTAATAGAACTTCGCCAAGGGAATCAAACTCACAACGCAAGCGTTAGCAAGAAAAGCGACAAAATTTTAGAAATAATTCTATTTTTACATGGAAACTATTTTCTTAGAGTTTTCGCTGGCCAAGGTCCCAGTAGACTTAGTAGTTGAAGTGTTCGAGACGACGACGATATGTAATTATGTATGTGCAGCTACATTTCTTTAGAAGGTGTCTGTTTCGATATCGCAGTAATATGTAAAAAAAATATAAAGTACCTACTTTCATCAAACAGCTTTCGCAGTCAACTGGTGGACATAGTAAATACCTATATACCAATTTATTTTTTTGTAACATCGATCTGTTTAGAGAGCTTTGGAGAAGGCCTATGTCAAGCCGTGGACGAAATAAAAAACTCCAACATACACTTTTCAGTTACTTTCATAAATCAAACGAGTGGAAAAGTGCCATTGCCAACATGACGCAGGATTCCACACTATCAATCCTGAATAAAATGCACTAGTGATTTCTATCTCGTTATCCCTGGTTTCCACGCAAATACCATAATTAAGAGCATGTGTCCCTATGCTAATCCTGTATGCACTGATAAATATTCATGACCTGATTTGGACATAGCCTGTCCATTGTTGGGAGATTGGCAAACTTAATTAAATTGTTTTTACGAGGACTCGTAAAAAATGAGGCCATTGTTTAGACTTAGGCTGAATTGAGGGTTTATGGCCAGAAACTTTGAAAGATTCAGGTCAAAGGAATATTGTAAACAAGTTATACAAAAATTGTCTGGAGAAGTTAATTGGGAAGTTTTTTTTCTAACCCAGTTTTATTTTACATTATCTGTTCCCTGCGGTATCATGACAGTTTATGGTAAGCACTAGAATCTGGGACTCTCAGCTCATTATTTGATATTATAAACTTTTTCAGTGGTTAAGGCCTATGTATAAAAAAAACGGGGACATAAATTTCTGTTACTAATGTTCAGTTTCGTAACCTTCATAAATGTAGGTACTCTATTTTTGTATACAATACAGAATATCTATCTAAAATATGAAATCTCATAGGACATTGTTTGAGGTCGTACGTAAAATAGAACTGACAAAAATGTAACCTATGTAACCATACGCTGAAATTTAATATGCACGCTGTAAGTGTGGCTCAGCCATTTGACCTTATAGTATATATTCTCACCCAATAATATCGAAAAACAAATCTAACGCAAAAATAGTTTCTCGCGAAGCTCAGTTTTTATGTTTGAATAAGCTAATATCCTGAGGCTTCAAACGCAGACTGCTTTGTAGTAGATATTAGGACCGATTTCTAAGGAATAATATATTTTTGTTGAATTCGTAATATAGCATTTTCTTACATTACATACTGGAAAGCTACAAAGGTCTTGAACTATTGCAATTATGAAACAATTCGTACGGATTTTATTGCATTTAGGTATGTCGTGTTTGGGTGGTGGGAGTTGAAAATATAGTAAACACCACCCCAATCTATCAATGGGCATAGTTGCCGAAAATCTACTGAAATGTACAGCGTATTTAGGTATGTACTTAGATTTTCCTTAGACTTATGTATCCCGGAAATATAGACATAGTCAGAGTATTATTTACTATCTACAATCATACTGACTGCACGGTTGGCGTAGTGGTTTAAGCGGCCGCCTCGCCGCTTGACACTGCACCGAGTGTTGTGGGTTCGATCCCTATACGAGGCAACACTTTGTGTAATTCACAAATTGTTGTTTCAAGTCTGGGTGTTCATTATGTCCGTTAGTTGTATGTTTGTAATGTCCCCCGCGACACAGGATTTAGTCCTAATGCGGGAGTTATCTTTTAAAAAAAAAGAAAAAAAGAAAGAAAAAGAATACTGTTTCTTTGAGTGCATGCCGAGCAAATGCCAATCCGATGAAATAGCTTACTTGTAAAAATCTTAGCTATCACTTTTTTACTTGATCTGAGGACGCAGGAGAATGAGGCCGAGAAATACAAGTCTTATGAGGAAGATAATTAATTTTAAGCCACAAATTGTCTGTAAATTCATAAGTGGCTAAATTATGCACATACCCAAAGTAATGATTCTTTATGAAGGTAAAATACAATACCAGTTTGAAACTGTTTTGTTCTAGATAGCTTGCAGCACAGATGATATTTTGTTTCGTACACTGCAACTGTCTGAGTCTGAAACACTAAACTGGCGTAGAAGTTTCTGGATACGTTCGCGCAGTATTCACCAGATATGTTACGTGTTTAATACGACTTTAAAACTGCGATTTGTTGTGACCATTGCATTTACTTGCTGCGAGAACAGTAACATAATTATGTACGTATGGATAATTTTAAAGTATTTATTGATTGGTCGGTTGGTCTTTTAGTGACAGCCCTTATTTTGCGATCAGATGACTGTGAGTTGTTCTATGTCAAAAATACTGCCTCCCTAGTCCAGTGGGTGGCGTATGCGCCTGCCGATCAGGAGGTTCCGGGTTCGATTCCCTGGTTAGGCAAAAGTGTCACTGGGTTTGTATGAGTCTGGTAAAGTGCCTGGTAGTGGCAATAGGCTCACCACCTATTACTTGAGACCTACAAATTCATAACACGGCGAAAGGTGGGTGTATTATTACACCTCTGCCTACCCCTTTGGGAATACCGACGTGAGTATAAAGTGATTTCATGTACTACTTTTTTAATAAATATTTTTAAATACAATAAATTGGAATGGCTTGTGGGTCTTAATACTGAAAATAATGTGGAAATTCGCGAGTGACAGCTACCTAAAGTATAAGGTGCAATCGTGTAAGAACGAGTGAAAAAAAAACAAACCTCTAAGTATGTTAGCTTGTTTTGCCGGAAAAGTGAGTATTTAGTAGTAATTCATGTTATTATTATGATAGCTGATTTTATAACCAACACAATGATATGCAATTTATGTGATATAATTATATTAAGGTGTCATAATAATTTTTTTTCCGGTAACCTAGGCCAATGAAAATTTGCAGCAACGTGACCTTTCGCACTTGTGGCACTTTGCCTTTAGTTTGATCGCACCTCAAGGGTTAATAAAGCAATCTTTTATTTTAGTTTTTAATGTGCTAAATGGTAGGTAATTCTAAAAGACTAATTGATATTTTATTGTATATACGAATACCCAGCCCTACAAAAGAATTATTAACTTTATGTAAACGATGATAAGGGGCATATAACCTATGCCTGTTTCGAGTATTTATGTTATGTATATCGCTTTTTGTGGTAAATAAACCTATATTTTGCCTAATGTACAAAATATTAGCAAATAAAAATTGCGAGGCTACTGTAAGAATTCCTATAGACTTAAAGCGTTCCCTAAGAGTATCTTTTGCACCTAACATGTATATTGCTCTTACTGCTCGTTTTTGTAGAACGAAGATATTCTGAATATCCGCAGCCTTGCCCCATAACAAAATGCCGTAGGACATAACACTGTGAAAATAGCTAAAATATACTAAACGAGCCGTGTCGATGTCAGTAAGTTGCCTAACTTTTCTGACGGCATACGCAGCAGAGCTGAGCTTTCCTGCAAGACATGCTATATGTGCACCCCATTGTAACTTATTATCTTATCTAATATCTAGGAACGTGAACGCGAGTGACAGCTACCTAAAGTATAAGGTGCAATCATCACAAAACTTCTAATCTTATATGAATTCCTTTACTGCAAGGTACTGAACAAAAAATTGCCAAATAGTTAAAAAGTTAACACAAAAGTAAAATTATGAAAGGAGCTGATGCCATCTAATTTTATGCAAAAAATTTGGTTACATATTAATGCAATTTTTCTCCCTCTTTTTAACGATATTAGCTTTCATAATGATAAGTATGTATTCATTTCTTAAAATGCTTCACTCCCTCTTGCCAACCAATTTATTTATGTAATTAATTTTAGTTGCCGTGTGGTTGACTGCATAGAATACAAGTGTCACCACCCCCTATCTTCCCGTGGGTGTCGTAAGAGGCGACTAAGGAATAACACGATGCAAATACAATCTTTGCGTAGAGACGGAAAACTCGACATCAAACCCTATACGACTGCCTCGTTGGTCTCGCGGCATAAATGTGCGCGTGGGATCGGGAGGTCCCGGGTCCGATTCCTGGGTCGGGCAGTGTTATTGGGTTTTTCTGTCACGAAATTCTCAGTAGCAGCACGGAGTCTGGAAATGTGCCCGGTACGGCAATAGGCTCGCCCCTTATTACGTGGGACTAAAGTATATCTGGCGAAAAGTGGGTGTAGAAATACACCTCTGCCTACCTCTTCGGGGTTATAGGCGTGAGACTATGTATGTATGTATGTTAATTTTATTTGAGGGTGCCAAACATTTTCCACGTAACTTAAAGCTTTTAATTAATTGACATCAGTTTGAATTAACGGGCCTTTCTATTGCCGTAAGATAGCTACTGAATAGCTTTCTCTTAGAATGCTTGCTTTGTTTTGTGACTGTAGGGTTGAAATTCAATAAGTATAGTCCGACAATAATATAAGTATAGTATATAGTCCGACATTGGCAGAATGATTGTCGAATTGTCAGAAATCATGTTAGCATTAAAATACGCTGTATGGTACACCATACAGACTATGCATAAACATATATGTACACATATGTTTACAATAGATACAATACATACCATAGCAACAACAACAGCGTACGATTTCAAACAGATAAAAAGTGATGTCGCGCTACTAATATCTAAAACCAATGCATTCCACACAGCACGGATAGAAGAGATTTATCAAAATAGTTAAATTAATTCCAGCGTCAAATCCTGAGACGGCTGACGACCTCAAGGACCTTATATTCCTATTATGAAGGAACGTAACAAAGTTAATCAGTCATTGATAACCTCTATAGCTATGCTTGTTATAAGAATATGGTGATCTGTACCCTACATTAGGCGAAAAAGATCCCCTCATTGGTGGGAGTGAAGTGCCCTTGAGTATAGAGGGTGACTCAGGTGGATGTGGAAGTCCTTAGCTGAGTCGCGCCCTTCACTATGTGAAGTAACGATATACTTTCAAAAAGAGCAGTTTCAAAAAGTCGACAATGCCAAAAAGTGGGCATTATTACCAAAAAGAAGCACACTTCTGTATAGCCAATCTAATCATGTTATTTTGAAACAACCGACTTGCATACCGATTACTTGTTTACTTAGGGAAAAAACAACAGCGTTAAAGCCTTTACACACCTTTCGAAAAACACTGACTTTTCTGCGCCATTATACTTACCTATAAAACCATCAAAATTACATTTTACATTGCAGCCGTACTTCAAAACTCTTATGAAATTGTTACAGTATAGTCGCCAAAATATGCCATCTTTTCACTATTTATTTCCTGGAGTTACTGGCTCAAACCACAGGCGTACAATCCCACCAACCTTGTACCAGTTAATCCGTTGTTTTCACAAAAATATACGCTGGTGTTTTAGCTACATAACAACATAAACTTTCTTATAAAAATTGACTCAGAAGAGTATTTTTTTTATGCAAGAACAGGCTCGTTACTCCTTGCAGCGCACGTCCTTGCCAGTGGCAACATAATTTCCCTAAAACACCCCTTATTTCGGCTTCGTCTCGCCCTATTCGTCAGCCATTATAGTCGCCCCTCACACCGTTAGGAAATCGTCACGAAATTTTTTTTATGACTTATTTATTGAAACAGGAGGATCTGGACAATTGTGTGTGTGGACAGCACGATAATTTGTTGTGTTTAGTTATAATATAATTGTTCTTCAATCTGAGTGTGAATTGAATCGAGAGCGCCACTAGGTTGCGTATCATTGTACTGTGGTAGTTTGAAGTCGTGATATTTCTCTACCAGGCGAACGGGGCATTTACCATCAAATCGTTCAAAAGCAAACACTTCAGACTGAGAACAAGCAAACTGTGGTCGATGCGTGAACTGAAAAGTGAATCGTATTAGACTGGAACAACAGTTTACAAATAAACTCGATGTATCGTACGAACTGTGTATTTATTGCATGAGATCCAACTACTTGTCCACGGCCTGAAATTGCAGTACACTCTGACATTGGTTAGTACAATATTATTTTCTAGTAATTTATACAGTACTTTAACATTGAAAATAATCACACTGATTATAGTCAAAGTCAAAATCATTTAATCCATTAGGTCACTATGTGACGCTAATGAGCGCCAACATTGTAGTTAATTACTTAATGAATTTACATTTACTGCCTCGCTCGCAATGCAAGGGGTAGAACCACGGGAAAGAACGTGCAATAGAACTTATTTACATGTTTGAGATACATATGACATGAGCTCCATACAAAATATCTCAATCTCTAATCTCTAAATCCATGGATAGATCGAATATTAAAAGCGCCCGTTAAATACTACCAAATAAACCGACGCACCGCCTTAATTTTTGTTATCACAACGGACACCTACTTCTAAACAATATAGGTTACATAAACTAATATCACACATTGTATTGACAGTTATAACGCCCGAAACTATTTATTACGTCAATATTAGTCCAACATTACTAATGTTTGGTGCACCATTGATACTAGTAATCATTCGACAGCGACCTTTAAGCGTTAATTGTACAGATAATATGTTAAAATCAATAGAACAGGTCGAATGATAAAAGTAATGTGATTTATTGTCGTATTGGTAAACATACTTAGATTAATAGGTAGCTATTGTTTATGGTGGAAATAGAAGAGAACTATTATTAACCGAGGTAATAAAGAAGAGGTTGTATGAGTATGTTTTTTAATATTTTTAAGCTTTGTAGGTGTTTGAGTGCCTTATGTACATGCGTAGACAGCGTAATGGTTTAAGCCGTCGTATCGACGTTTAATGACTAGTCCTAATATATGATCTAGGTATACATGGTATTGGAGACCAGAGATACATGTATGGCATATTTTGTATAGAGCGTATGTCAAATATACATCTCTAAACTTTGCTGAATGTTGTGGGTCTGATCCCCACACAACACGGCAGTCAGAGTTAATACCATGCCAGCTCGTTGAGTTCATTATAGATGATAGCTCTCAGACTTGCAATAAGTCCTCGATTTTTTACTTCACTGCTAAACCATGATCACTTAATAACATTAATAAAAAAATCGATGCGTATTTCTAACGGTCTCTCCCATTCCCATAACCTATTATAACATCTAATTTTTGTATGCAATAATAACGTTTATTATTACAGTGCGGTGTGAATACATCCTAATTCGTAGCACGATAAGCCCTTACTAAAGAAAGTGTCTATTAAAATGCCCACCCCTGAGTATCAGTCACACCGCCCTTCGTTTCAAAACGCACACATTTCTTACTAAATGCATCACATCATCTGTAGGTACCCTTATACTGCATTGAAGGATCTGCCTGTATTATTTTCTTGGGATCACGCGCATTTGTCTGCACGGTTGGCGTAGTGGTTTAAGCGGCCGCCTCACCGCTTAACACTGCGCCGAAGTGTTGTGGGTTCGATCCCCACACGAGACAACACTTTGTGTGATTCATAAATTGTTGTTTCGGGTCTGGGTGTTCATTGTGTCCGTTAGTCGTATGTTTGTAAAGTCCCACGCGATTTAGTCCTAGTCTTTAAAAAAAAAAAAAAACACGAAATTGAAATACGGTTTATGGATTCATCGCGATATATTGGTTTTGAAGACATAACATTTAAACCGAATGATCTAGAAACTACATTATCTATTACTATCCGACGATATCGAAACGTTATTACGTTTCGATTACTTTACAGGTATCGTGGTCACGGAAGACTGAGGTTGACATTTTTATTTTATTTATTTATAGACTCACGCCTGTATCCCCGAAGGGACAGGCAGAGGTGTAATATTACACCCACATTTCGCCATGAATTTTAGGTCCCACGTAATAGGGGGCGACCCTATTGCCGTACCGGGCACATTACCAGACTCCGGGCTGCTACTGAGAATTTCCTAACGGAAAAACCCAATAACATTTTTGCCCGACCCGGGAATCGAACCCGAGACCACCCAATCCCACGCGCACATTTATACCGCGCGACCAACGAGGCAGTCAGGTGACATTTTAGAATACGTAAACCGTGTTTGATTTTAATGTGTTGTATTTTAAAATAACTATGTTGTTCATGTGCATATAGTTACACGATACCAAGTCATTGATTATACAACATTTTTAAATTATGTTGTCTGTCTCTCTGTTTGTCCGAGGTAATTTCTGGAGCGGCTGAACCAATTTTAATGGAAATTCTTGATTCTTAAATAAAAATAATTGTAATTTGTAGGCCTTCAATAATTTGAACCGGTAGGTGCAGCTGTTGTCGTGATACTACAAAATAACACGGGAAAAACGGCGGGGAAACCCTAGTTTTATATATGGCGTATAAATCATATCGGATAACGTTACAATGGCATGTAATGCTATTTCAAACCAATTAGTTTCATCCTACCACCTTTACGCAGATGATTTACAAATTTACACGCAAGCTCCCTTTGACAAGCTAGCAGAAGCCTGCAAGACTATTAACTCGGACCTCGAGCGAATTTGTGAATGGACTCGGAAATATGGACTCATCGTAAACCCCGACAAAACCCAGCTGATTGTTATTGGCAGCCCAAGATTGTTAGCTAAAATTGTCTGGTCTGATCTACCACTAATCAGTTTTAATGGTAAATATCTACCATTTAGCAAAACTGTAAAAAAATTGGCTATACATATGGATGAAACAATGTCTTGGCGACTTCAGATACAAGAAACAAGTCGAAAACTGTTTGCTTCAGCCGCGTCAATACGAAAGTTACGCAATTTCCTTCCAACTGCTACCAAGATTGCGCTTGCACAGTTTTTGCTTCTGCCGATCCTTGACTACGCTGATGTCAGCTATCTTGACCCTACCGAGGAGCAATTAAACAAACTTGAGCGTCTCCAAAACTTCTGCATACGTTTTATATTTGGTTTACGCAAATATGATCATATTTCAGAATTCCGCAACAGGCTCAAGTTGCTTCCGATTCGCCTTCGCAGAAATACTCACATTCTTACATTACTGTATAATATCCTGTTTAATCCCAATACTCCCTCTTATCTTAAAGAACGTTTTAAGTTCCTTCATGACACACATTTAAGGTCCTTGAGGTCGTCTGAGGACTTGAAGCTGGAGATGCCAATGCATTCCACTAATTATTTTGATAAATCTTTTACTGTCCAAGCTGTGCGCCTGTGGAATGCATTGCCTTTAGACATTCGTAGAGCAAAATCGCTAAGTATATTTAAAGGTTTGTTAAAAACGCACTATCTTTCGTCCATTTGACATCTTTCATGGTATTTATAGTAGATAATATGTATTATATTTATACTATATATAAATATGTATATATTATTGTATGTGTGTAGGTATATGTATATGTGTATGTATATATGTTTGTGTATGTCTATGAACTTCTTGTATTTTAGTAAGTATATTATTCTAGTTGTCTTTGAAACTGCACCATTTATCGCACAAGGCTTATTTACCATCTGTCCATCCTAAGGTTGCCTGGCAGAGATCGCTTTCAGCGATAAGGCCGCCATTTGTACATTCTGTTTGTGTTCTGTTTTGTTTTATAATGTAATTTTTGTAAGGTGTACAATAAAGAATAATCTATCTATCTATCTAATTGTGATAATAATAATTATCCGTGCAATATCATTTCACGTAATAAATCAGTTTTAATTTCATATACTTAGGTTAATTTGTTTTGTAATTTAGTACTCAGGTTAATGATTCTGTTATTTAGTGTCTTTTGATGAACGAGAGCTAATTAAAAACATAATTAGGTATGTGGGTGACCGGGTTAGGACTAAAGACTAGTCGGACAAGAGATTTTGCTACACAAAGGTACTGACAATATTACTGCCATTATAAAAGCGAAAGTTTGTAAGGATGGTTTGTTTTTCTTTCACACAAATACTGCTCAACAGATTTTGATGAACTTTTACAGTAGTGTTGCTTTTATGTGTATAGGAACAAGAGAATGGCTGCCTTTCGGTGGAATCTGTTTCAGTAATAAATACATTTAGGTATCCTTAAAATTATCGCGTTATTTACTATTACCTGCCTCCTTTATTTTGTGAGAAGCTTACATTTACTTTTATATTGTCATGATGACCGATCTAAGGCACGGTTTTGCCACCTCTCATACCTTATTTTTCAGATCAATGCATAACTGGAACACAATATCTGTGACTTATCTGACAAATTAATTTCACAAGAACTTATCCGACAGCGGTGAAGATGGCCTTAAGCCTTATCTTCTTATTCCACTATTGAAAGTTTATAGAACACTTGGAAAGTATAAAGCGTAGAAATTATTCTCAATAAATAGAATAATATCATCGCCTTCAATAACAATGGCCGGCTGAACGATATTGAGTAGTCACTCCGACCGGGCTCGATTCACGACCTATTATTCTGTTAAGTACTAGCTAGGTTCTATTCTGGTGCATTGCTCGACTATAGGGTTCCGTACTTCATAATTTAAAAACGTTACCAATATTGAAAATTGGGCTCGGTGAAGTGCGTTGGGGAGGCCCATATCCAGAAGTGAACTTTAGCAGTTTGATGATAATAATGATGATGATGAAGCTATAATTTCTGTTATCATTCTTATTGTTACGATTATCTGAAATAGTAATGTTCAAACTATGTGACACAAGAGCCACGCCAGCACATTTTTACTTTAATTTTACGGATCTGTCCTATTTCCGTCTGATGTTCGGGACTCTCTTCTTAGCGCTCCCTTACGGTCTCCGAGGAAGCTTGCGTCCAGTAGTTTTGGCGGTGCGTTGTCAGTCAGTCGGTAACATAAGAATTTACAGATTTAGGTAAATAACTCATGGTGTTGAAAATATCAAAATTTCACTCTATTCAAAAAATAAATGGCAATTACTTAGGTTTTTTATTTTTCAGAATACGAAATTTAGCGAGAAGCATTCTTACAGAAAATTTAAAGCAAAATCCATGTTTTGCATGTAACTCGTATGTCTTATTTATACAAAAGGATATTTATACGTTAAAACTATTTTTGCGATTAGAGATTAATGAATCCACAGAATAAAATATGAAACAACATCGATTTACGGTAGACCAAGTTTCATAAAGTTTTGTAAGGAACCCTCAGTTGTAGAGAGATACTCACACTTCCCCGTTTCTTCTAATTGAAATTTTATAATTGCATTGACGTCCGTAGTCTATGGTTACTTTTACGATAGATTGTAAAGTTTTCCGGTTTTTATATGGGTGTTCATCTTGAGGAAAATGTGTATGACAGGCTATTTTGTTCTATGGTTTGTGATTGATAATATGGGTTCAATTCCCGAGAGAGATATAGTGTGTGTTTACTTGTTTCTATTTCACACGCATTATTGTAACTTTTGCCGTTAGGACAATACCCGGTCCCTTGGGAAGCGTTTACGGAGATATGGGTCCAACGTGCAGAAGCTCTTTAGAGTTTTAATTTAGAATGTAATGGGATAAATACTGAGAAGTTTTCATAATGCACTATATAGTATAAGACTTTTGCTACTTGTACTCATTGTTCTGAACTATTGGGGATGAGTGTTGAATGAATTAGTGTAGGTGAACTCTTTTGGAAATAACAGACAATGTATTACTTTAAAAACCACGTATTTTCTAATGTTCCCAGTAAATAAAAATCTTTACGAAATACGGATTTATGTTATATGTGTATGGTATTTCAACTGATATGATGTAAGGCATAATACTCATACTATTTTTACGTGAAATACCGTAGTTTCTGTCTATCAAGAATCAATACCATGTATGCACTTAGATCTACGCCTTATGTGCAATGAAACATTGAAACACCAATCGCCTTATCTCCAATTCCTTGAACCAAAGCAACCGGCTTAGTCATTTCTAATGTACAGAGCCCTCTATTAGTCTATACATAGCTGACCGTAGTTATCTTGTACCGAGTTGGTCGACTCCACACATGCAGTGTACACGTGCCTTAAAATAAACCAACCTCCGTGACCGATAATGTACAGAACGGTTAATGTATTTACACCTTTACAATCTGTTCTATTTTTGAATTACATTTGATGTTCGGTTATTGAAACAGTGTTCTAAATTTAAATTCAAAATGATGTACTGGTTTTTATGACGTTCAATTATTTTAAATACTCTTTTTATATTTAAATTTGGTATTGGTTCTTGACTTTTACTTGTCCGTTTTTTTATTGTGTTTGACGTTTGAAAATGGAACTCGTATGGCAGTTGTAAATTAATATTTTTTTTACTTCATTTCAGGTACATATTCATCGAAAGAATAGCGGTTATAATGGACTTTTGAAGGTAGATGATATGATATGTATCATTAAGAAATAAGATTTTGAAATGTTACGTTATTAGTCAATTCAATCCCATAAAAACAATACTTGTCAAAAAAAACAAGTCTCGCAACCGTAAAAAGTTGTGAGATCCGTGTAATACCGAGTCGGTTACTTAAAAATCTCGAATGTTTTAAATAAATAAATTGACTCGGCCACAAATCATGATTCTAGTTTTATCCACAACGAACCAACCCCCTATAACTTAGGGGGTCGAAAATGGCTTGAACTGCTTCGAGAAAAGGATGTACCATCCTTTGCCGGCCGTGCCGCTTTTTTGCTCGACAGATAATGAGCTTCTTTTTCTCCGTTTATCCGTTTACTGTACAGAGTGTTGTGAGTTCGATTCCCACACAGTATAACACTTTGTGATTCTCAATTGTGGCCTTGAATCTGTGGGCTTTTTGTGTCCGTGGAATAAATGTTTTTCAAAACATACAGAACCTTTTCCTAAAAAAAATTATTTTAAAGAAAAAGAAAAACGTCCGTTTTATATTCTATACGAATTTTAATTTAAAATCCTTATAACATAAGCTCGTAACAGTACTTTAAACTTGCTAAGTTTTCGTCTCGACTTTCACTATCCAATCGCTCAAATTGTGATTAGGTTCTTTGTGATGTAAATCTATAGAGGAACACGAGTTTATACGATTTTGTCTGGTAACCTTTCTGATGGACAATAGTACTCTTCTCAAATCATCACCTTAGCGTTATCCCGGTAGCATCCAAGGCTTTCGCCTCAGAGGTCGGGGTCCGCTTGTTAGTCTTACCAGATTTATTAGAATTTAGCTGTTACCCGCAGTTTCACCCGCGTCCTGAGAGAACTACTTCGCGTACCCGGCTAATTTATAGCCTAGGTACATCAGCTATTCGCCAGTGAAAGACCCGTCAAAATCGGTCCAGCCGTTCCAGAGATTAGCGAGAACAAACAGACAGACAGACAAAAATTGTAAAATATGTCATTTCGGTATATGTACCGTGTATACATCCATATGCATTTAGTAAAAAGCTGTTATTTTTATATTACAAACAGACACTCTAATTTTATTTATGTGTATAGATGAACCATGACTTTCAAACAATCGCAACCCATTTTATATAACTTAGACCATTGTCAGTATATTCTAGGGTACTAACTCCTCATAACGACTGTCAAAGTTCTTCATGACAGCCACCCGGCTGTTAGCGATAATTGACAATTTAATACGCACATCCGAGAAGTGATCGGTGCGTTTGGTTGGCAATAGGCTATCGCTGCTATCTAACAAAGCGTTATATAATGGAACCAAAGAGCTCAGATATTTACATAGAGGCGCATTTCCTATGGGCGCTCTGAAGACAAACTTTCTGAGAATTGCCGCGTGGCGGCGTGGCAGTCGCGCAGTGACAGCTGTCTCTACGAGAGCAAGAGAGACGAACGTTCCTCCTGTGTACCTTAACTACGAGAGCAAAAGAGACGGAGAACGACGCCAGCGCCGCCAACTACGAACTAAACTGGAGACAGTCTCCACTTGGAATTGGCATACGAAATCCTTAAGAACTGTGCTTCTATGTAAATCTGTATTCATTGATGGAACCTTCAAACGCCCTTAAGGGATATAACCTACTGAAATATTTAACTATAAGCAATTGTTCAAATAATATTGAATCATAAAACTAATTAGATATTAAAACATTTTTTTTTTTTTTTGAAAAAATACCTACTTCAAACATGTTTGCTGGATTACCCACTATGGAAAGCAATCAGGAATCAAACCAACCTAAAGACAAGAAGCCAAGTAAACCTCCTCCAATTATCCTTTATGGCATCGAAAATGTAAATAAACTAACAGAATTTCTAGAAACAATCGCTGAAAGAACCACATTTAGCTATAAGATAGTTAACAAGAACCAATTGAGAATAATAACTAGAGACGTTAGTGTTTACATGAATATTATAGCCGCCATTAGAGAAAAAGGTCTTATAGGACACACCTTTAATAGAAAAGAGGAAAGAAACTACAGACTCGTAGTGAGAAATCTACATCACACAACCCCATATGATGCTATTAAAGCGGCGTTTGAGGATACTGGGAATATAGTAGTTGGGGAAATTATCAATGCTCGATTCGGTCCTAACAAGAAGCCCACATCAACCTTCTTTGTGAACTTGCAAGCTGGGCCCAATAATAAAGCAGCAAAACAAATTCGAACCATCTTTCACCAAATTGTCACGATAGAAGATCCTAGAAAAAGAACTACTATAGTCCAGTGCCAAAGGTGCCAGCAGTATGGCCACACAAAAAATTACTGCATGAGGCCACCTAGGTGTCTCAAATGTGCAGATTCACATCTAACCAAAAACTGCCCAAAAGTGGACCGCTCTACTCCAGCTACATGTGCCTTATGCCTCGGCTCTCACCCTTCTAACTACAAGGGATGTGAAGTGTATAAAGAGATTTTAAGCAGAAAACAGCAACGTTCCACCAAAAGTGTGAAAATCCCGGCACCACAAATTCACATAAGTTCGGAGCAACAAACAGATCAGTCTGAGAAAGTTAGTGACAACTATACTAAAGCTAACCGGAAGCAATACAACCAGGTCCTGAAGAACAATAATGCTCCCGATGAAATTTCCTTCAAACAAGCAGAAAACTTGTCCTACCAACAGCTATCATACAGTAAATTAGAAGAAATATTTATAAAACAATCTGAAAAAATTGATATCATCCTACAACAAATGAGCACCATGTTGGGGCTCTTGACAACAATAGTAAATAAATTAAAATAATGTTAAATACATTTAAAATAGCCACTTGGAACACAAATGGTTTATCACCCAACAAAAGTGATGTTGACCTTTTACTAAAAACACACAATCTCGATATACTACTCATTTCTGAAACACACTTTACCAATAAAAGCCACGTACACATAAGGAACTACAATATATACACAACAAATCATCCAGATGGGACAGCACATGGGGGCACAGCGGTTTTAATTAAATCCTCCATCGATCATTATGAACTCCCACAGTTCAGAACAGAACACATACAAGCTACATCAGTGAATATACGGGATAAAAACGGGCACTTCAACGTGTCGTCCGTCTATTGTCCTCCCAGGCACCGAATCACCGAGGAGCATTTCGCTGCATACTTCAAAACCCTTGGACCGCGCTTCATAGCGGGAGGTGATTGGAACTCTAAACACCTACACTGGGGCTCAAGACTCATAACTACAAGAGGTAGAGAACTCAAAAAGTGTGTAGACAGGAACTACTTGACAACAATAGCCACATCAGAGCCGACCCACTGGCCAACTGACCCAAATAAATTACCCGACGTCATAGACTTCTTTATTATGAAGGGTCTCTCTCGTCTATTCCATCGAATTGACAATTGCCTTGATGGTTCTTCTGATCACACTCCTGTAATACTAACCATCAGCGCGAACATTCTGGACTGCCAAGCAAAAGCAAGATTGTATAACTGCCGAACAGACTGGAAATTGTTTCGCACCTTAGTTGAAGAATCTCTACAGTTGAAGATCTCGCTGAAATCCGAGGATGACATTGATAACGCAGTTTTAGCCTTTACAAGGACGGTTCAAGAAGCTTGCTGGAAGAGTACAGAAGCAGTGACTCATAGCAACACCAGACCTAATTATGTACCACACGAAATAAGAGACATGATTCTTGAGAAAAGACGTCTTCGTAGAGTTTGGCACATCAGCCGACATCCCGACGACAAGAGAGCGCTTAATAACTATATTCAATCTCTTAGAAAATCTATCAGGGAAATGGAAAATGCTACAGTTGAAGCTAATCTACAGTCGCTAACAGCTACTGCTCATACCAACTACTCACTATGGAAAGCGTGCAAAAATATGAACCAAGCCACCAATCCAAAGCCACCACTTCGTCTGGATGGAAATAAATGGGCTAGATCCAAACAGGAAAAGGCAAATGCTTTTGCTGATTACCTCTCCAAGGTATTTGTTCCCAATGACTCCGTCCCTGGTGCTACGGAAACATACATAGATGACGTTCTCCAGCGAGACTTTCAGCTTGATCTACCTTTAAAAGTAGTAACACCAGGAGAAATAACGAGGACCGTCAACCGATTGGAAAATAAAGTCCCAGGATTTGACCTTATCAATAAAAAGGTACTCTCTGAACTGCCTCGCAAAGCAATTGTTTACCTAACAACATTGTTTAACTGCATCATCAGAGTAGGATACTTTCCTGCTCTATGGAAGGTCTCGCAAATAATTATGATCCATAAAGCTGGGAAACCACCACATGAAGTGTCATCGTACAGGCCAATCAGCCTTCTCCCAACAGTTTCGAAGGTCTTGGAGAAAATACTATTGCGACGACTCTCATACGCGATGCACGAAAATTCTATAACGCCAGATCACCAGTTCGGGTTCAGACCAGAGCACGCTACCACGGAACAAATACATAGAGTTTGCAAATGTATCAGCGACAGTCTTGAGCGAAAGGAATACTGCGCCTCGGCTTTTCTAGACGTACAACAAGCCTTCGACAGAGTGTGGCACAAGGGTCTTCTTTGCAAAATCAAATTACTGCTACCCCACACTTTCTATCAAATTCTGGAATCTTACCTGGCTGATAGAATTTTCCAAATAAAGGAGGCAGAATGTACATCGCAATTCTGCGACATACTAGCTGGGGTACCACAAGGGTCAGTCCTTGGCCCAGTTTTGTACACAATCTTCACAGCAGATTTACCACAGACACCTGGTGTTACTATTGCAACCTACGCAGATGATACTGCAGTACTAGCTTCCAGTAGGTACGCGGCAGAGGCCTCTGCGATACTGCAAAGGAGTCTCACTCAAATTAATGACTGGTTCAACACATGGAGAATCAAAGCAAGTGCCAATAAATCAGTCCAAGTTACATTTACTTTGAGAAGAGAAACATGTCCACCAGTGAGCCTTGGCGGCAGAGAGCTGCCAAACAGTAACTCCATCAAATATTTGGGGTTGCATTTAGACCGCAGACTGACATGGAACAAACACGTTGAGTGCAAGAGAAATGAAGTCAACCTCAAATACAGAGCACTGTATTGGCTTCTGGGAAGAAACACCAAATTGTCCATTGACAACAAGCTGCTGCTATACGAGTCAGTCATAAAACCAGTCTGGACCTATGGCATCCAACTGTGGGGAGCCACTTGTGATGCCAACATCAACAAAATCCAAAGAGCCCAGAATTATATCCTTAAACAGATAAGTAACTCGCCCTGGTTCATTAAAAACTCAGAAGTGCATAAGCATCTGAACATAAAAACTGTAAAGGAGGAAATACAAGCCTCCCTTAAAAATTACAAACATAGACTGGAAAACCATCCTAATCAACTTGCTGTCCAGCTCACCCTACCCGACTGCATAACCCGTTTGAAGAGGCGTAGGATCCTAGATCTAGGCTAAATAGGCCACTTTGTTGATATGGAGTATGTTCCTAATGAGGCACATCTCTATCCTAAATTCTACCAAACAACATCACATTTGCTCATAGTTAGAATTGACTGATTGCAAGATTTCGATAAAAAAAAAAAAAAAAAAGATATTAAAACAGAGAAAATCAAATAGTGTCTGCCCCTTCTTTGCTCAGTTCATTGACTTTTGGTACCGAATAAGACTGCGTAGTTAAAGTACCGTTCCTAATGTAATATTATCGCGTGTAACTAGATTCCGTGTTCGTGTTTAAACAATAACTCAGATTGCGATGATGGTGCAGTGGTTAGAGTGGTCATGACGTAACTACCACATATCAGTGAGTAGAGAGTTCGATTTTAGCAATTCTTGTGTAAGTTATCTAAGTTTATGAGTCTAAGTCTAAGCTCACCAAAATCAGCGGACTTAGGAGTAGTAAGTACAAGGTACAGTATTACAAAAAATCTTCTTAGTGCGTTTCCTATGTCATAATTAGACATGAAATCTTTATGTTTTAGTTTCATTAGTTAAGGCTCGGCGATTATTATGTAAGTTAGTTAAGAAATACACTTTTTTAAGCTCGTCTGAATCGGAGAACTTTTCCAAAATCTTGGGACATTTTCTAAATAATCTTAGACTGTATATGACCTACGCGTGTATGGCAGCTAGTGCGAGCCGTTCATGCGCTAGTCTGATGTAATAAGCTATATTCTTGCAAAGTTTCATCTCAATTTGTTAAGTAGATTTTGTTAAGCCTGCTTCCGTGGTCCAGTGGATAGCGTATGCAGTCACCCCGGGACGAGCAAACTGGGTTTTACCAAATTCTCAGTAGCAGCACGGAGTCTGGTGATGTGCCCGGTAACGGCAATAGGCTCGCCCTCTATTACGTGGGACCTAAAAATTCATGGCGAAATACGGATGTAATATTACACTTTTGCCTAGGGTAGGGAATAGTGTGAGTCGATAAATCATCATCCTCTTAGCGTTATCCCAGTTTGAATCTGGGGTCCGCTTACTAGTCTAACCGGATTTGGCTGACTATTGGCTTTTCCACGGAGGTACTGCCTGTCTGACCTGCGCAACCCGAAAGGATAGCGATGTTCCATGGTTTAGACTAGTGTCAGTTTATTTTAGAAGGTACTGGCGCCCTGTAACGATTGTCAAAGATCTTCATGACAACCAGGACCGACGGCTTAACGTGCTCTCCGAGGCACGGACCAAGCGATAATTAACAATTCAAATTCAAAGTGTTAGTCGATAAATAAAAAAAAATAAAAAAAAATAGATTTTGTTACAAATATATATCTATACATTTCTATCCTCCATACATTTTCGCGTTTATAATAGCAGCAATATTTCACTGTATTGGTTTATAAAGCCCATACATACAGACACCGTACCGTGCCAAAATACGCAGTAGATATTACATCTATTCATATGCACATAATAACTACTATATCAAAAGCGGAACAGCATACATTTGTAATTAGGGTCAGCGGCGATATCATGTTGCAACGTAACGATCTGGGGGTAAGCAGAAGTGTTTTATGGGCACCCTCGTCATGCCATTGAGGGTAAATGGACCCCATGTGATTGAAGGGATTGTGTAAATAGTACGCAGTTCTCTTTATTTTATTCCTTTTTTCTGAATGAGGTATTAACACAATTTGAATTTTTTTCGATGCACTGATTGGCTTAAAGGCTGTAGCGTCAAAGAAAGAAAGAAAATATTTTATTTGTATTCCGTGGACTTTACAAAGTGTCTTCCTTGCAAGAGAACTAATTACATGCTGTCAAAGAATATAAAACATTCCATGCGTCTCATAAGAGATGACTAAGGAAGGGTGAAGAGAAGCAAATAGTAATCCTTGCAAATAGACGAAAAACTCGACTTTAAACCCTGTAGATATTGGTAAAGGTTTTGAATTTGGGATCCGTCTGACGGGCGTGCTATAACAGTAGGCCAAATCCTCTTACCAACTCACAGTGCTACTGTGAGCAAATTAGAAGAGGCTTAAGTTCAATAGTGTACTGCGAAAAGCTGTAGACAGTAATAACAAAAAACGTTAGTAAAGCATCAATAATAGAGCAAATTCGTTCAGTTTCCTGTCATAAATTTAAAAAGGCAGCAAAATGCTTGACACTTATACCATACGTTACGTTAAAGGTTAAAGAAAATGCCATACAGTACATATCTGAGTTATTTCCCGGCAATATTTTTACGCGAGGAATAAAATCGAACCCGTTACCAAGCCTTACACGTGTTTACTTCCGTACCCAATGGTGTGAGAAGTGCAATAATATCTGTCCCTTTCACAAGCCATTAACTCACAATATCCACCGAAATATCCTGTACGAAAATGTTAAGGCACGCGTACACTGAAGGTAAGTATTTGTGTTCATAACTTGATAAAAGTATAAAAAAATTAACTTTATCCTCTGCAAAATATATGGAACAGGTGATTTCGGCTATGTCCTAGATCAAGAGTTATTCATAATAATAGTTCAATAACCCCTAAGACGCTATCTATAATACCTAATTCTGAACATATTATAAAATGTAGTCCCTGCCGCATCTTATCTGTCTGTATGCCGATTTTTGTAGGGTTGCCACCAATAGACTGTGTGATTCGTGATTAAGGTTTAGGTGTATAATTCGTTTACGAGCTACGATCCCGCAGACAGATACAGAGATGCACAGACACGTCAAACATATTAAACCCATTTTATTTACGTCGGGGGTTAAAAATAATATCGTGCTTAGAAATCTCGAAACACGGTAGCCCAATTATAAATAATGCAATAGGAGTAAATAAATAAACGTAGCGAAAAAATAAAAATATTCGTTCGTTTTCGTTGTTAAATTTCTGCAAAATATAGCCGTCGCTAATGACTGCTATTGTGTTGCTACCTGCATGTTTTCCAGAATATCGGCTTATGAACTCTCGAATATTCCATTGTTTACAAATGTTGTAAGGGTACACTGAGTCAAGTCAAGGTAAACTGTTGTAGTAGGATTTTAAAAGTTATTTCCTTTGCCATAAGAACTGTACAATGGTCAAAGTATCTAACTTGCCGTGTAACCGTGTGTACATTTAAATTATTGAATTTACATATATCATGTACCTATATTACTGTCAGTCGCTAGTCCGACAGACAACGCGCAGAAAATACTATTAGATGCAAGGAGTTGAAATGTATGTCTGTTCTTTGAACACCGCATTGAGAAAATATTTACTAAATTCCCCGGATCGGGCAGAATATTAAATGTGCAGGGCGGGGCGTAGCTGCGGGCATCCTCTTGTATGAGAAAAAAATAATCATATCACCACCAGCAACATTGATATACAAGGTACACTATATCCAAACTGACAAATGGGAAATTCACACAGCGTGATATTTCAGTAGAATCTAAACAGATTTAAGAGAATTTCGCCTCTCTGCGGAGCGACTACCGTCTGACCGCCGCGCCGCAACCCAAAGGGACGACGATATTCTACCGTTTAAAACAGAATTTGAAAGTGCATTGAAACTGTATCAATTTTAGCGAATCTTCGCAATAGGCAAAACCGAATATCAGTTGACTATCGTAGTGGTTTAGGAAGCAGCGTCACCGTTTAACATTAAACCGAGTGTTGTGGGTTCGATCCTTACACTGGATAATACTTTATGTGATTGACAATTTGTTGTGCCGAGTATGGTTTGTTTTTTGTGTCTGTTCATTGAATCATAAAAAATAAATTAGGGGAATTTAATCGCGTTAACTTAACTTATTTAAGGTATAAATACCTATTTGTTTCTGACGTTTCGCTCGTCTTGCACCGAGCGTGGTCGCGGAAAGACCCGCTAAATTATTTTGTATGATGTAGGTTTACAAATCGCGAAAGTTTAAAATCGATTGCTCATTGAATGTTTGTAAAACCTCTTGCGATACAGGATGTATGCCTAGTGCAGGAGTATTTTTAAAACATAAAAAAATAGTTATTGCTTATGGCCGACTAGTTTCGAGACCGTATACGTCGCACGAAAACTATCGAAAAAGGTAAAGTAATTCTGTATGCTCCATTAAACAAAACAGGTCAGCAAACTATACAGCGCAAATAAAATAGAACGACGCATTAATATTTTTTTATTCCTGTTCCTAATTTCTTTTCTCATTCTCAGCGGAGTTAATAACTCGGGAAGTTGTTTGGTTAGTTATTGAGGGTACTTAGAGTTTATAAGTTAACATTAATGCTCTAAGCTAAGGCAGTTAGTGAAATGTTTTAATGGTTGTACCGGTTGCAACTTAGTTATGTTAGATCTAAGTTGGCAGCTTATGACTTGTAGTTTCGTTCGGGCATTGTTTACCCGGGAATTATATTGTAGGTTTCAGCTAGAAATTATGTGACGAGCAGGCGGAGTCGCGTCGCGAGGGAAGTCTTCTGCCTCAGAATACACAAATTTAAGCATGGTACCTTTTCTGTATGTTTTAACCTACTTATGTTATAGTGCCTGTTTATTTATTATAGTTTTCTTTCTATCCTTCATATACACCGCTATTTTTTAATTAGTACAAAAAATTTAACACAGCACTAAGTATCTTCAACTGATCATATTTATGTAGTTAAAAAATAAAAACACTAAGTCCCAAAACTGTCTCAAAACTGTCCACAAAAATACGTGATAATTGGTAAATGCAATACTAATACTATGACCGACCCGAGTACTACGAGTATCATAGTAAAATGAACCATTGATAAATTCGGCTCAAAATCGGTCTGTGTTCTCCACATACCTTGAGGAAGGCCTATGTCCAGCAGTGGACGTCTTTAGGCTGACATGATGATGATAAAATAATATTTGTAAATAGCAAATGATTCTAACTTCATAAATACGCCAAAATTACTCTTTTCTTTTAGTCCAGAACACCTTTTATTTTCATATTTGTTTGCTTTCTAATTACATACCTCCGTATTTAATTACTTGTTAAACGATAAATTTTACCGGTCCTAAGCCCGAATGAAGTATGAAGGAGAGGGTAGAATTAACAAAATTAAAAAATTACTACCTACATTTATTATTTTTCTTCATTTTATTTTCTATGGCTACCTATATCATAAGTGCGACAGAGAGAATGCGAATGAGCAGGATGGAATATTGTCAATGAATTAGTGAATGGATTGTAAAATATGACTATGATTTAAGTGAGATTTTCTACAATAAACAAATGATAATAACTTTGCTCTTTATTGATATTATGAAATTCTTACGTCACATATATGATAATAATATCTTCGCTAATCTGTCCTTTAAGTTTTTGTACTAATTAAAAAATAGCGGTGTATTTGTTACATCTTTTTACGGCATGACAACAAGTGCATTAATGTATAGAATTATAACAGAGGGATAATATTGCGTTGCCCTTATTTATATATATATATATATATATATATATATATATATATATATATATATGGATAAACATATGTTAATCCTTATAAGTATAATATGTAAGTAGGTATTAACGCAATCTCTTTTTAGAAATTAAGCATTAAAGAAGATTACGGAATAGAAGCCTTGCAAAGGCGTGTTATAAAATGAATTTGATGCCAGCGTAGACGCTTTTAGTACCAATATATTTACTCCAATAATTTGAGTCATGTCTCTTCTATAATCATTCTCAGCATAAATATTCGTCTTATCAAGGAGCAGATACCTTATCCCTTTGATGTTTCTCTGTACCAAATCCTTCTTACACAGTTTTATATACCAAAATTGACTTACAGATTCGTTATTCCTTCTTCAAAACTTGTAGTACCTTCCTCAAAACTGACTTTAATGATTGACTACAGGCTTATGTAAATTATACGCCTGCCTCAAAGAAGCTCAATGCAAATTAAACCAGAATGTACTTTGCAAACTTATTTCTCCAAAACTGCGGAGTACTTTTCGAGATTACAACGTCCACACAAGCTTTGTCGTATATTTAATTTCTTAGCTTAATTTTCTGTTGTTACATTAATTGGAAAACTTTGTACAAGAGCCGTGCCTCTGTAAACAAAGATTTATCTAAGGAATTTTTCTTAATCATATTTCGGGCTTTAATGGTTGGTAAGGCGATTGACTAGGACGACTAGGCGCTTCAAAGATACTAATTGCTGGCGTTTCGCGACAACTTTTGCTGTAAAGTGTTTTTGGTTTTAATCTGTAAATGTTTTTAGTTCAACGGATTACTTTATTTTCCGTAAGAAAACGAAATGAAATCTAATTTGTCTCTGAGTTCTCTAATACCGAGGCTTGCCTTTGCGTCAGTAAGAAACACAAGAATAATTTGTATGCATACAGATATAAGTACAGATATTGGCTGCTGCCCGCAACTGCTATATAGAGTTCCTAAGACACCAAGATGCTATGTCATACTAATATAAGTTAAGATATTCATACTCTAATACATTTTGCAGCGAAACCATATTTCTCGGATGTTTACGTAAATACCTATACAATATTTTATGGATATTCGAGTCTGTTTAAAGGAGCCTCGGTACGCAGAAAATGCCTTGTAAAGGAAATTTTCTTTAAACCAAAATTGTAGCATTCGTAAGCTCCACTCAAACTCAAGTCAGAACAGTCTGTCTGTGTGTCTGTTCGCTCAAAACTCGAAAAGTACTGGATTTTTTTAATACAGTTTTCAACAACATCGAGAGTGATCCCTGAGGAAGGTTTTAGTGTAAAATAAGTTTAGGTTTTGTGCTAACTGACTGTATTACGAATTTACGACGATATTAGTTCAACGCGCAAGCAAAAATTAGGGCGATCGGGAGGTTGCCTCGAAAACGCTGCCAAAACCTTTTGAGCTATAACAAAACAATGCATGATGGGTTTGTACCTCTTTAATAGATCTACAAAAAAGTCCGCGATGGTATAATTATGTCTATCTTTCAATACACATATACAATAACCATATTTTGGTTTTACATCTATCTATACTAATATAATAAAGCGGAAGAGTTTGTTTGTTTGTTTGAACGCGCTAATCCCAGGAACTACCGGTCGGATCTGAAAAAATATTTTTGTATACGATAGCCTAGTTATTCCGGAAGGCTATAGGCTATATAACATAACGCTTCGACCCTTTAAAGCCGGGCAAAAGGCTAAAAAGGCTAAAAGATAATGTCGGCTAATCTCAGGAACTAGCAGTCGGATTTTAAAAATTGTTATTGCCTATGATAGCCCAATTATTCCGAAAGGCTATATAAAATTACGCCACAACTTTTGGGGGCCAGACAAAAATAATAAAATGGTCAAACGAGAAGGGGGAGGGTTGGGTCAAAGGCAAAAAAAGGCTAAACGATTAGGATACAATCTATATGCGTATCTTTTTCGAGATTTTCGGGACGCTGATTAATAATATGAAATTTATTTAGTGATCCAAGATGGCGGACGGGAAATCGAAGATGGTGGATGGGAAAATTAAAAATATCAATATGGGTATCGCCTTCGATATTTTAAGGGGTGGGGAAGCGAAATAAAACATATATTTCGTGATCAAAGATGGCGGATGGGAAATCAAAGATGGCGGACGGGATTTTTTTAAAGTCGATATGGGTATCGTCTCCGATATTTTAAGGAATGGGGAATTCAATATTATATAAAAATCTATGTTTGTTTGTTCATCATTTATAGGTAGATTCTGAAATGGTAAGAGATTAAGCGCTAAGTCAATGGTAACTTTGAAAAGGGGCTTGGAAAAAAGGGAATTAAATAAAAACTTTTAAAAAGGCGATACGGAGTTCGCTGGGTCAGCTAGAAATATTATAAAGCGAAAGTATTTTGTTGTTTGGTTGAACGCGTTAATCTCAAGAACTACTGGACCGATTAGAATAATTATGAAAGCCCATTTATCTCGAGAGGCTATAATTGTAACATCACGCTACGAGCCACGGATGCGGCAGTATCTTAAAAATGCGGGCTCAGCTAGTAAATATATAAATTACTAGATGAGCCCGCCGTTACACCCGCGTTATTTAAGGCTACTGTCCCGCTCCTGTGGCTCATAGCGTGATGTTATATATCCTATAGCCTTCCTCGATAAATGGACTATCTAACACTGAAATATGTTTTAAATCGGACCTGTAGTTCCTGAGATTAGCGCGTTCAACCTAACAAACAAAACAAAGTCTTCAGCTTTATATATTAGTACTAGATTAGGTAGATTAGATAAACTTACCCCTTTATAGAAAGTAGAAGGTACAACATTTTATTACCAACAAAATAACATAATCCCTTCCTGTAAATAGCACATAATAGCATACAGTCCGCATATTTTTGTGTGTAACACCTTCAACTCCGAAAAACCAATATCCATTTGAAACCGAATAAAATTGAATTTCACTAAGTAATGATCCGCTTAATTAAGTCACAATGGCACCTCAGGCATTGTGCGAAATGCCTGAACAGGTATTCATTTAGCAAACCAATTGTATTAATTAAATGTCAATGTTTAATTCAGTGCTTGGATTGAATTTCAAAAGCAACGAAACTAACTATATCGTCTTTAATTTCGTAAATAAATGGGCTTTTAGTTTGTACTTCGATTAATTTCGTAAATAAATACTTCTACTTCGAGCTGAATCGGTGGATTTTGGATGGATTACACGTTTTTGAAGTTGTATAGGGAACGATCTACCTACCTAAATTATTCAGACGACATTCATTATTTCCGGCTTCGAATTACATACATTAGCAAATAGTTTGCTACGTAATTGGTAGGTATTTATACCTATTGCGGCACTCCTAATTAAGAATTTGGTTATTTATCTACTATGAGCATTATTCAATTATTTGTAAGCATCAAAAATTTTATTTTTCGATAAAATCAATTGGCGATTAGGTAGGTACCTACTCCAAAAACCGCCATGTGGGTGTTTGAATATATTTTACAACGAAGTGAAAAAAGTTCGCGTCTGAGAATTTGCTTCTATTGTAGGTTTATAAAATACACTTTTTAACAACGCTATACGCTTTTCTTTAAAGTTGGTGTTGCCTAACTGACTACCCTTAGAAGAAACAACCAAAACAAACTCAGAGGTCAGTCTCTTTTAGAGACCAGACAAATAAATGAAAAGGAAAATAACAATGGCAAATATTTATATAAGTATATACATATGTATTCTAAAAGGTGCCAGAAAAAAGTATGCCTCTGCTTCCATTTACCGTAGAGAAAAGTTGTTGTATTCATCACAGCCAAAGCATGACGCGTTAGTTTTTCACTAGCCAAAAAAAGTAACATCTACGTTTTTAGAAAACCTACATTTTCTCGTGAAACGAGTTCTTGTTCAACTGTCCGATCCCGTTGTAGCATCGCTCGGACGCTCGCCGCTATAGTTCGGATATTACACTTGTCTTATGTCGTATGTCATATTGTGTGGTAAGAGCTGTGTTCAGTGATATCCCAGACTGCGTTAGGTATGTTCGGTGTAGTTTTCGGTTTTGCTGCTTTTGTCTGGATTACCTATCGCTTTTATTTTGAGTGTGAACTCATACTACTCTTACGACGTAGCGGTAAAATGAAAACTTCTGGTGAGATGCAATCTTCTATCAAATTCCGATAAGACATTCTGATATAAAAGCGAACTAGGATAAATAAAATTGACTTCACCGTTTCAAATGTTCTAGCTTTCTTTTGTAGATGGGTGTTCACTGTGTCCGTTGATTGTATGTTTGTAAGGTCCCAGGACACAGGATTTATACTAGTGAGAGAGTTTAACAAAGAAACAAAATGAAAAAAATGAGGAACTTTACATAGATGTAAAATTCGATTTCTATTAATATCACTAGAAGTCACTATTAAAACAAGTTATTAATTCAACTGGATACATCAATCAAAAAGGCAATAAACATAATACTCTCACCATTTATCTCAATAAAAGCCAGAAGGATCACGTTTGATAGCATCTATAAACTTGAAGATTCTTCAAACAGAATCATAATCTTTGATAGTAATTTGAATACCGCACCAGAGATTGGATAAATCCTTTACCATTTGTCTTGACTCGTTCGCCGTACATTATCTTTAGTAAATGTTCCACATCAGCTTTGTTACTACAAACTTGTCTACCGAGGGACAGAAGTTTCGCAACTTAATGAGAAGGTATTCTATCAAATTAGCGAAATGCATGGCAGCATTTATGCAGAAGTTTATTTTAAACTTTCATGCAGAGTGCTTTACTAGCATTAAAACAACATTCATCAACCTCCTAGAGTTATCACAGTTTTATCCCGGGGTGAGCTTCTAGTCTAACAGGATTTGAAACTCCAAATTAGATTTGTCTTATTGGATTCAGAGGTACTAACTCCCTAGAACGACTGTCAAAGGTCTTTATGACAGCCGGGACGCGGTCTCCGAGGCACGGGGCAAGCGATAATAAACAATTCAATACGCACGTAACGCACATAACGTCAATTGTCTGCGCCGTGGATTCGAACCCCATACCAGATGTTGACTATCGCTGCGTCCCCTTATCACTACATAGTATAAAACAAAGACTGTCTTCTGTCTGGCTGTTCCTATGTATTAAAAACTACGCAACGGATTTTAATGTGTTTTTTTTATAGATAGAATGATTCAAGAGGAAGGTTTATATGAATAATTGACGCGGGCGAAGCCGCTGGCGACGTCTAGTAAAATATAAATATACTAGACGATGCCCACAGCTACGCCAGCACTTTTAAAAAAAATCACCTTTCTATCCGATCCCGTGGGAATTTCGGGAATTCCCTTCTTAGCCAAATTTCAGCTTCTTTTGCCTAATAGTTTTGGCTGTAGTTTGTCTGTCAGTCAGTCAGTAATAAATGAGTTATTTTACTCTTTGTTCGAATCTGATTCTCTCATTTAGTTTTCTCATATATAAGAATATACAAATGGAAAACAAATAACCAATAGCTTTTATTTCTAAAACATACTGTGAAAAGATGTGAAGATCACATAGTTGAACAGATTTACATCGAATATATCCACGCCGACCGAACTCCGAGCCGTATTTTATTTCTGGTAGAATATTGACTCAAGGTTGTAAAGGTCACGTCTAGGCCTTCAGAATACATTTCTTCTAAGACGAACTTTACTTATCATTTACCAAGATTTTATTTATAAAATCCTGGCACTTTTTCCTAGATTAATATAATCTAGATTGCTGTTGACAGATATGTATATTTAAAAAAATGGTCAGTTTTACTTAGTAGTGAATATAATATCACAATTAGTCACAGCGGTAAAAGAAGGCCGTTCATGATATGTCAGCAATATTAAGCAACAGTTCGCCACTTGGATGGGTGAGCGTGTGGCATTTAGGTTAAAGCGTTGCTCTGTTACGGAGGGCACGTAAAGCTGTCGTTTCCTTTTCTTGTGTGAGGGCAAGAATCTTTAGGTCACCCTAAGGCCTTTGGGCGGTCAGAAAAGTCCGACACTAGATTTGGCCACAAACTCATACAAAAAAAGAAGAAGGCTAGATAACACCTTAATTGTATTCTTTTTCCGTTACATATATGTACGTACGAGTAAGTTCATTAATATGAACATAATGTCTGAAAATGCACACCAGTATAGACGAATCTTATGCAAACTATTTGTTTCTCATCAAATTTTCTCTCGTACGTATCCTACAAACGCTGACAAAGACATCTGCATACTTGTTACTATATCGTTAGCTATATATCCCCAAAAGCGTGTAATCCATCCAAGATCCACGAATTCCAAACGAGGTACAAAATAATTTATTTACCAACTTGAAAAACAAGTTACGTTGCTTTTGAAATTCAATCCAAGCACTCAATGAAAGAATTATTATAATTGGATTGTTATATTAATACCTGTACAGCAAATGCGCACAATTCCTCAGGTACTATTGTTAATACATTAAGCGGACCATTACTTAGTGAAATTAAATATTATTTGGTTTGCAAGAGATATTAATTTTACGCAGTTGTAGGAAGGTATTTATCACGAAATGATATTTAGTTTGTCTTCTGGATTTTTGTTTCTGAATTATTGGATTCTGTTGGTCCTACATCGTACTTTTGTCCTACATGTAACTTTACACAATGCATAATACATTGTTATTGTAAACGATCAACTATATTCTACTCCTGTCTATATCCTAAAGTTTTGGAATTATTTGAGGGCTTATACCGCTTTCCGCGTACCCATCATTATTCCGAAGGCTATCTAAAGGCAGTGAGCCGTAAAGATCTTTCAATTTGGTCCCAATTCCGATACCTGTACTTAAAACTTTCCAATTGCTTATAGGAGTAAGTAAAGAATCGAGTGAGCGAACAACACTATCTGGTTTCAAAAGATCTCTGAAGCAGCCAAATTGGATTACAAGTTCGTCGGATATAAAATCTGAAGCTTCAGACACGATTTGAAATACTCGACTAAACGCATTCTGTGAAGTTAAACCGTTGCTGCTGGCAAAAGAAGTCGTTCTAACGTTTTGTGAATTCTGGAAGCGTTCTGTTTTATCCAAGATGGCAAATAGGCGTAGCGTCCAGTAAATATTTGCTTCTGCAGACTTACAAGCAATTTTTCATTAATCAATAAGGTAATGTCTGTCTAAAAGGTGCAATTTCGGCTGCTTCACAAAAAGAATTCCTAATCTCGAGTGCACGGCACCAATAATACAGTTTTCCTTAAGAGTCAGACATCACAATCTGGACCAACCAAAATAAAAGTAGAAACACTATAATCTGTTATAATATTTAACAGATCATAAATCATTATTCAAATAGCCATATTAGATTTCACTGAGCAAATTTACGGAGATTTATATCATGCCAGGCTTATTTTAGGCTAATGCAGTAGGCTCTATCCGAAATATCTTAGACGTGAAAATAGTAGCGCCGTGGCATGAATGTTAGGTAGCTCGGATTTACATAAACTCTTCTTACTTGACTGAATATCGGTATTTTCTACAATGTATACGAAGTTATTTGATGTCTATTTTAACGTCGGCGGCTTGGTGGCGATAGATTGTAAAATTGGAATCTTCTTGTTATTATAAATATATAGCTTAAGTTCTACATCATTGAGCTTGACAGAAATGTATGCTTTATTTAAGGTTTCGGGACTTAGAGGCATACAGGTTTTAGTGAGATTTTAAGATCTCCTTCATAGTAAAGGACAGTGAATGGTAATGTTTTGATGCAGACGGGAATACGCTTGATCCTTATTACACTGGACTAAGACGTAAATATATGTTATGCTGCTCTTCGATATATTTACATTTGGGCAACGTGTTTTGTAGAGCGGTCAATATACTGCCTCACGGAGGATAAGAAGCTACGACACGCAACAAAGATTTCACGAACTTGTGTGCGTATGTAGTCATCAATTGTCTATTGCGCTGTGCTAGCTATAATTCTCGCTAGTCCATTTGCCTAGCTGCGTTTCTACTTCTAAACTGTCCTTTTTTTAGGTTTTCTCCAATCTGGTCAGAGAACGTCCGTCTAGGTCTTCCCCTTCCTCCTGTCCCATTCACACTTGCCTTATAACTTCTTGGTCAGTCTTTCGTCATCCATCCTCTCCATGTGTCCAAACCATCTTAGCATACCTTATTCAATGGTTGTCACTACATCTTTTTTTACCCCACAACACTCTCTTATCCCACAATTATTTACTCTGTCATTCAAAGACACTGCACATATACTTCTCAGTGCTCTCATTTCTACAGCATTTATTTTACTTTCATGTCTATTCTGCCATACTCAACTTTTACTACCATACATAAGTGTAGGTACTAACATCCCACAACAAAAAGGCACGTTTGGCTGTGCATAGAGGGATGCACAGCCAAACGTGCCTTTTTGTACACGTTTTAACTGTTCATAAAAGCCTTCAAAGCTCCATTCACCCTATCACCTACATTAACTCTCTTTTAAATATCTTCTTCATTCTTAGCATTCCTAGTAAACAGCATACCTAAATATACAAAATCATTCACTTGCTCCACTCGTTATCCATCGATCATAATCATAACATTACAAGCTGTAACACATTCCTCCTTTTCAAAAACCATAACTTTCGTCTTGCTCACATTTACTTTCATTCCTTTCCTCCCTAAGGAACCATGCATGTTTGCTACCCTCTCCTGCAACTCCTCCGCTATAGACGCAGGTATTACCTGATCATCAGCATAAAGGAGGAATTTGACTAGACATTTTTAATCCACAGTCACTATGTTTCAAATCTTGAAAACTTGTTCTTGCATTAAAATATTCTTTCAATGGTCTTAATATAGTAATAAATCTAATTAGTCGGCAGTCCCTTCTAGAAAAGCTAATATTCTGCCAAATCAAATTTAACGGACGTCGACCTGCAAGGAGACCTTCTCACCTATTTTTATTTTATTTCATAATAATTTTTTTTGGTCTTTAAAAGACTGTGAGAGCTTGTTTTCTGATGTTTTTTTTCTTAGTTAGAAGTACCTCATCTAGCTTAATTTAAAAAGTATGATTTTGTTTTAGTGTCTGTAATGAAACGATGAACAAATAGATGATTTTTGACTTTGAACCGCATAAACGCTCAAAGGGTACAAATTTTGTACTCATCTATAATTTTAAAAATCACATTTTTTGTCACTACACCAAATAAAACGCAAAAATATTATTGAGATGTTGTTGGCCTGTTTGAAGTTTCTGGTGATTTAACTGTTGTTAAAAACTACGGATGCTACTCTGAACACGTATAGAACTCTGTACAGTATGCCGGTTATACCGGTTATTAAAGCTATATTCACCTATACTAGTTTTTGTCTGCGGTGCCACTCGCGTGGATGTTGGTGATCGTGATAAAAGACTATGTGCTATTGTGTTGTATAAGCCAAAATACTACTAGGTATCAACAAAATACATTCCGTAGTTTTTGCGTGAACGAGTACGACATCCTCAGTAACACCCACGTTTATAATAGTAGTAGCAAGCCCTCTTCTAGAGTGCCGACCAGGCTTAGGTTCAATGACCTACGAGTCCTTTGACCCTAAGTATGATCTACACAGGAGTACTTTAAGCGGATACCAGTTTCGTTTAAGACACAATAGGTACACTATTGTAAATTTAAAACCTTGCCTTTGCGCATACCTACCTATCATTATTTTATAAGCCCACTTTACGTGGGACTAAAATAAATCTGGCGAAATGTGGGTGTAATATTTACACCTCTGCCTACCCCTACGGGGATGCAGGCGTGAGACTATAAATAAACTAAATGTATGGTGTAGGGGTTTAAGCGATCGCCTCGCCGTTGAAAATATATAAGTTCGATCTCTACACGGGACAGCACTTTAAATGATACACAAATTGTGGTTCTGAGCCTCGGTGTTATTTGTGTCTCTTAATTGAATGTTTATGAATGAACCTCTTCATCATCAGCCCTTTATACTGTCCCACTGCTGGGCACGGGCCTCTTCTCACTATGAACCTCTTAATTCAAAGAAAATAAAAAAGCAATCCATACTAATGCTAGAAATCCGAAATTGTATTTGTTTTCGTTCTTCTTTAACGTAGCAATGGAGCAATATTTGGTCTGAGTTTTGGATATGGAAATAGAAGACAGAAGAGTGGCATCGGTTTCTTTTTACCGAAGCCGCGGACGAAAACTAGTATTTGCAAAAAGTTATAACAACTACAACAAAAACAAATAGTAAACAAAGAAAACAAATTTAGCTAGACCTGAAGATTACACGTCTAAAACGGAAAGTTTCTTTGCACAGATCACCTTGGTTTAGGTGACAGGTTAGCAAGAAGCAGAAAACACGCTTAATCAGATACCCGCTATTTGCGTTTAAACGAATAGATATCTAAATAGAAATCGCAGTTGGATGTGCTATCAGATCGCAGCTTTAGTTTATGTAAACTTATATTTTTGTTTATGTTTAACCAGCTTGCCCGCATTATCGTACTGTTAGCTTCGAAATTAGCGGCATTGCCAACAATCTTTAGGCCTTCATTTTTCCCATAGGAGTGGAATATTTAGAAATCCAAAGTAATTTTTGTCCTAACAAAACCCTTTATACGATAATTATAGATTCTTTAAAGGGTATAAACACGCCCAGGCCAAAATATTTGTATCCTCTATACAACTATTAGCATTATCCCAGTTGTAACCCGAGTTCCGCTTTTTAGTCTTACCTTATTTGACTGCTTTTCCACAGAGCGATTGCCTGTGTTACTTCTGCAACTCAAAGGTATAGTGATAGACGCGATAGTCTATGGTTAAGAGTACTACGACTACGGTTTAATGTGCTCTCCGAGGTACCGGGCAACTGATGATTACTAATTTAAAAGTCAAAGGTAAGCGCCGTGGATTCGAACCAGATATCTTCTGCATGGCAGTAAGGCAATGGCTTTCCAAATAAATAAATAAACTACGTACGCAGTGTCAGTAAATATCGTAAAATTTATACAATTCACGTAAGTTTAAAAGGATTATTTTTCAAATGCATTCCTTAAGGCACTAGACTGATAGAGAAACAACAAATTATTGCATGTATGCTATATGCACCTTTTGTAAGATACACGGAAATAGGCTTGTGTCCTAAAATGTAATTAGCGATTGATTCGTTCCTTTATTAGATGTTAAACTGAAGTACCTGATTTTTCTTCAAAAATCGAGCAGCAACATCACTAATTACGGCTTTTTAAAAACCTTTTTGAATTTGAGACGAAAACGCTGTAAACCATCATGGCGGTTGAGTGATATCACAAAGTCCAAAACAAAACAAACCGTGAATGAAGTCTGGTCTGATACATCAGACCAGACTACACCCACTTTATTTTGTTATTTTCGATTTGACAGGTAGAAAGTTTGACGTTTTAGTTGTATTTACTACTAAAACGTCAACAACATGAATGGCGGACGTACTTTTTGACGTAATGCTCTCTGATTGGTGTTCACTGTCACGAGAATAAATACATTATTTTTAGTTTTAGAATCCTAAAAATAACATTAATCTTACGTTTTTATAATCTTCTTAATATATAAAATCCTTGCGTTACTGTCTGACTGACAGACACGCTACAGCCGAAACTATTGGGCGCAGGAAGCTGAAATTTGGCATGTATGTTCCTTGGGGACCGTAGGGGTGCACTAAGAAGGGATTTCCCGAAATTCCCTCGGGATCGGCCAAAACGGGTAAATTAAAAAAAATGCAGGCGTAGCTGCTGGCGTCTACTAGTAAATAATAAACTTTATTGACATCTTAAAATCATAATGAATCTATAGATCCTATAATCAAACCGATTTATTCTTAGTGGACACAAGCCTATTATCTAGCGTGAAAAGCCGAGGTGACACAACTATGCCAGCGTTGTAGTCAAGAAATAACAGGATATTGCTAGTGGAGGGTTAGAGGGAGAGGTTCGCTTGAGCATCGATACCCTCATTTATCGAAAAAATCGCTTTGCACAGATACTACTTCGGATCGTCTATAATAAGAAGAATCCGAGGGCCTAGACAAGTATCATTTGCTCCTCATCTATATAATTAAAAATGAATCAAGGCAATGTTTGTACGTGCATAACTTTCAAACTACTGCACCAAATTGGATAAATTTTTGTTAATCATTTCGTAGGAGAAGGTTTGTATGAAATAAAAACATTAATAGCAGAAAAATACGGCGGTACGAAGTTCGTCGGGTCAGCTTGTTTTTATTTTGATATCGTTTTGTTGCTATTCGTTCTTCGTCAACTACGTGACATGTTGTAAGCCTATGCCAATGAATACAGATTTACATAGAAGCGCAGTTCTTAAGGATTTCGTGTGCCGATTTCAAGTGGGGACTATCTCCAGTTTAGTTCGTAGTTGGCGCTGTTAGCGGCGTCGTTCTCCGTTTCTCTTGCTCTCGTACTTAAGATACACAGGAGGAACGTTTGTCTCTCTTGCTCTCGTAGAGACAGCTGTCACAGCGCGACTGCCACGCCGCCAAGCGGCGATTTGGGTCACAGAATGTTTGTCTTCAGAGCGCCCATAGGAAATGCGCCTCTATGTAAATACCTGAGCTCTTTGCCTATGCTAAAGGGTCTAGACAAATGGCATTTGCTCCGCATTTTTGGCATGGCATTTGCTATCATTTGGTTGTCACAGTAACACAAGCTATTCGTTCTTCGTCGATCACGTGATATATCGAAGCCTTATGCCAGTTAAATTTGTGTACTTACTTAGTAGATAGCGATATCGCTAATCCCATGTTACTTTGTCCAGGACCTTTGTTCTGTTCCACCTTTCCATTCAACCCATCGGTGCTAAAACTGATACAACTACTAACCAAGTTTATTTTTAGCTCGCGCACTAATTTCATGCTTTCTATTCATAAACGTTAGTGATATTTATTGAATGTAACGCTCCGATAGCCCAACAAAATAATATATATATGCTTTGTTCAATCGGAGTGGCTATTCGAACAAAAAATGTAATTGAGTTTTATCTGTTATAAAATTTCTGCACGGACACTTTACAAAGGCCGTAGTCCCTTGTAATCTAATAGTCTGAACATTTCTTGCTCTTTGATTCCGTCGGCAATTTTGTGATAACGCACTTTATAGAGAAGGTGTTATGTTATGGAAGTAGGCTCAGTAATGCTTGTGATAGATACGTGAGATTGTTAGATCTTTGCTCCTTATAACATTTAATTGGTCCGTGTATGTTAATGCTTTTTATTAATCACTGAACTTCGCTGTGAATTATACACCCCGTACCCTATCCAATAGAGACAACCATACGAAAATCATTCACTACTTTTTATTTATAGACAGACAGTAATAAAAGGCGACTTCGTTGCATAATATGTTAGATCTATATTCCAGTTTGGACCATATGTAATGTGCGTAAAATATTCAACAAAATACCACAACAATTAAAAGACTCATTCAGCTTCAATATTTTTTAAATTAAATAAAAAAAATACTTGTTTCAAAAATTTTACTATAATTTAAACGAGTTTTTCGAGGGCAGAACTAAACTGTAACCTAATGTAAAATATGAATACAGTATAAAATATAATAATAGATAATGTGATAGTTAATTAAAATACATATAATAATATTATCTATAGGTATATAAATTTATAGCATTAACACTTATAAACTAAACAGTGTAAATAATTTTATTTTATTTAATAATTAATAAAATAATAACATAGTGTTGCTGCGCCCTAACAGGGTAGGTATCATGTATGAACCTTTAAGTATTGTAACATATTATGTACTCATGATTGCAATAAACATTTGATGTTTAAAGTTTCGATAGATAAGATAAAAATAAATGTTTTTGATTTCATTTCATAAGTATAGGATATGCGTGTATGATAACACTTTTTCCGTTTCTGTCTATTTATAGGCGTTTCTGTCTATTTATAGGCGTCTGTTAATTGAAGTGAAAATTATAGGCGTAAAGAAAGTTTTGCTTAGCGAAAGAAAATGACCCGCCTGCTTTACGACAACGCCTAATCAAACAAATTTGATTCGGTTCATTTTGCTGATCTTACAACGAAACTTTGGCGAGATTGTAAAGCTCGACCTTGTTAGTTTAGTTCAATAGAAAACGAAACGTAGAAGAGATTTACTGATTATTATTAGATAAAATGGTTCTTGAACTTAGATGGACTAATGAAAAGTAGGATTTTAATATAAATGTTTTTTTTTTTAATAGGCGGCAAACGAGCAGACTGATCGCCTGATGGTAAGCAATTACCGCCGCCCATAGACACAAGCAACATCACAAGAGTCACAAGTGCGTTGACGCCCCTTGAGGTTGGGCAAATGGATAGGATGAGGAGTGGGATGAGGGAGAAGGAATAGGGGATAGGGCCTCCGGCACTCTTTCTACTTTACGTCGATTTTCTGTGAGAGGGTAGTACTTCCCCGGTCGAGCCGGCCCATTCATGCTGAAATCAGCAAGGCTCTACTACCGTGAGTGTGTAATGTAAAGTAACAGTGTCTATACTGTTGCGTTACCTTCGGTTGAAGAGTGTAGGAGACCACCCCATTTCCTTTTCCTTCTTTATTATCCCGCTCCACCTCAAATTCCTTTGACTATCCCAAAGGTCGGCACGTAGTTGTGACTCCTCTGGTGTTCCTTCGTCCTCGGGTGTCCATGCGCGGCGGTAATTGCTTACTATCAAGCGATCCGTGGGCTTGTCTGATAGTAAGCAATTTATCGTAGGGTGGTGTAACCGGGTTTTAAGTCTAGTTTCATATTTACCTAATCTAATCTTATACTAATATATAAAGCTGAAGAGTTTGTTTGTTTGTTCGTTTGCTTGAACGCGCTAATCTCAGGAACTACTAGTCCGATTTGAAAAAATCTTTCGGTGATAGATAGCCTATATATCGAGGAAGGCTATATAACATCACGCTATGAGCCACGGGAGCGGAGCAGTAGCCTTAAATAACACGGGTGTAGCCGCGGGCTCATCTAGTCCGTAAATATAATACTAGACTTACTTATGGCTACCTATAAAACACATACTTGATCTACGTATCCTCGAAAGGCCTAAAGTGCCGAAATTTTGTATGGAAATCTTCTGGTTTTGAAACGAAAATGCGGCAACAACTTATAAGATCTATGGGTACTTTCTAACAATAAGTATTTTGTTATTATGTAAGTAAATAAACCATTTAATTCCACCAAAGCCTGTGTAAGCTCAGCAAGCAGAAAAGTTTTTTTTTCCAACCTATACTGTCCCATTGTTGGGCAAAGGTCTCCCCTACACTTCTCCAAAGCTCCCTGTCGCCAGCTATTTCTGTCCATGTTTTTGAGAATGCATCTAGCTCATCTCGCCAACGCTTTACATATTATTTAACTCCGGCACTTTATCAGCTTAGCGTTAGTTTGTTGTGCCAAGTGTTTTTCATTATCGCCTGATATTACGAGAACTGGTCCACTTTCCAGAAGTTTTATAAGGTAACACTGTTGTTTTGATGGGAGGTAGGTATTATTTGGAGCGAATGTATTTGTAAATGAGCTTTTAAAGTCTTGATAATTGTGAATTTATTTTGAGATTCTGTTAGTCAGTTATAGGTAATGCAATGCCTCGTTATAAAAATGCTTTCTTGTTGTTTAGCTATAGTAGTTAAAAACTATGTTAGGTAATTTAAATGTAAAATTTGTAAGTATTAAGAAAAAAAAATCTAGTCTAGTACCCATATTACAAGCTCTGCTAAGTTTGGGATTAGATTATGTTGTGTGTAAGTGGTATAATATTATATTTATTTCATTAAGTACTTTGTAAAAGTTGCTACAATAACATTTGCCTGTTGAATGCCATAAAACGTAGGTACACTTCAAGAATCGTTAAAATATTCCTGTCCACGCTATCCCATGTCCAGATAGAGTATCGTAATTTTTCACGGTTTTTTTACCCTTATGCTATTTTATATTAATTGAAATTGCCAGTATTTATGCCGTCCGCGTCCATCAACGTGGAAAAATAATTTTATTCATCGCGTGTGTGATATTCGAAATTAAATACAACGACTGATCTTCATGACAGCCGGGACCGACTAACTTAACGTGCGCTCTGAGGCACGCGGCAAGCGATAAAAAACCTCCCAAGCGTCGCTTGAACACCCGTGTCTTCAAGCAACGTTGTGACTTCTCAAATACCCGCGTGTTCGGGCGGCACATAACTTCGAAGTCAGTGCTACGCGCCGTAGCTTTCAATCCGAGATCCACTTCGCAGCAGACTGTTGATGTCTCCATTAGGCTATCACAGTACATATCTATAATATTCTGATCATCAATACCCGATAACTCGTAAGCAGATCAAACGATTCTTATATACTGTGTATTAATTTGTTAATATCCCATGCCGTGAGTAGTGGCCATTGCTTAAATAATGACGTGGCAGCCACATGGCTCCAATAATCTGATCGATTTGGACAGTTAGTACATAAATCAGGAAATTGACGAGCTAATGTTGAAACAAGCAATATGATGAAAGTTTTGTGAATCATGTACATGGATGTTACATTGTTTGACTACTTACTGGACAAATGTTGGCCAATGCAAGATTTTCTTTAAATATATATTTAAAGGTAAGATCGAACAGTACTCCACCAAATACTGTTCCCGCACCAAGATTATATCGTGTGTCGCGAGAGAATTACATACAATCAACGCAATCAAGAGTCTGGGTGTATTTTGGGTACACTCAGATTCGAATAATCAATTGTGAATCATACAAAGTGTACCTACAGTACTGAGCAGCGAAGCAGTCGCTTAGAACACTACGTCATACGTGCAGTCAAGTAAACTCATTGCTGCACCGGTAAAAAATTGACGTTTTAAACGAAATTGACGTTTAAAAACGAACTTTGTAAGGTAGTATAGAGCCTTGCCGATTTCAGCATGAATGGGCCGGCTCGATCGGGGAAGTACTACCCACCGTCTCACAGAAAATCGAAGTAAAGTAACAGTACCTAAACTGCTGCGTTTCGTTCGGTGAGTGAGAATGCCGGAGGCCCCATCCCTTATTCCTTCTCCCTCATCCCACTCCTCCTCATATCCCTTTTCCCAACCCCAAGGGGCGGCAACGCATTTGTGACTCCTCTGGTGTTGCTTGTGTCCATGGGCGGCGGTAATTGCTTACCATCTGGCGATCCGTCTTCTCGTTGGCTGCCTATTTATATTAAAAAAAAATAACTTTAAAAAGTTTTCGATTTTGTGTTATGCATTCAGCAAATATGCACGTAATTTATTGAAATGTTTTCGGTTTATTTTTTTTATATTGGAACCAGAGTTAGCATGGCAAGAGCTTAAAAACATCATTCGGTTTGGGACACTATTTTATAAAAATAAAGAAGATGCACTATTCAGAATCTATTCAAGATAAATCAGAGAATCAAAATTAAATATCCTGATTCTCTAGTATGACGTAACATACATTAAAGGGGTAGAAAATGTGTTACGTCATGGCGTATCGATGGCAGGAAATACGTTACAGATAATCAAATTAAAACGTCAATTACATTAACGAACTAAATTCAAGCCTGCTGTAGATAAGGTTCTCTCAAGGGAACCAATAAATGTAGAGCAACGTTCAGTAACTATCGAAAGTATACTCTATTTACTAGAATATTAATATTTACAGAATAACATTAGTCATATGTCTTTCCGTCAATATGACTAATGTAATTCTACTGAAATACGGGTAAATTACAGGTTTATGATAGATAGTAAGTTTTATTGTACAATAAAATATTATGATATGATATATTTCATACTGTAAGATCTCTTCCAGGTAGGTGACCTTGGGATGGCGGACGCTGCAAATCAATATGTTTATTTGCTTTAAATGGGTTACATAGTTGTTACAATCCTTAGAACTTGTTAGGGTATTTAACCGTGCATATTTTTACAACTATTATTTTACATAATATTAATACACAGATGAAAATGACAATAAATAATACATGGATTACATTTACATATAAACTAACGGCCATTTTCAATATATTAACTATAGATAGATCTGTAGATTTTAGATTCGTGTTTGACATATTTTGTATGGAGCTTATGTCAAAAACTGTCAAAAACGAATCTAAAATTTACAGATCTATCTAAATTCGAATATTGAATTCCGTAGTAAATATATATAGGCAGCGATAGCCTAGTGGAGATACCAACAGACTGCCATGCAGAGGGTATCGGGTTCGAATCCACGGCGCGCACCAATGACTTTTCGGAGTTATGTGCGTATTGAATTGTTAACTATCGCTCGTCCCGTGCCTCGGAGAGCACGTTAAGCCGTCGGTCCCGGTTGTCATCAAGATCTTTGACAGTCGTTAGTACCTTCTCAGTAAACTGACACTAGTCTTAACCATGGAATATCGCTATCGCTTCGGGTTGCGGAGGTCAGACAGGCAGTCGCTCAGTGGAAAAACTAATATTCAGCCAAATCCGGTTAGACTAGAAAGCGGACCCCAGATTTAAACTGGGATAACGCTAGGAGAATGATGATATGTTACTGAAATTCTATTTTGTTGGGATCGCGGGCAGCGGATGTATGTGGGTGGCTCAATATCGGTCTATGTGGAGAACCTTAAGTAGGCCTATTTCTAGCAGTGGACGTCTTTCGGCTGATATAATAAAAGTTATATTCTATATTGGTTGGCGGAGCGGGAGTGTAAGCGATTGCTACGCCGAAGGTCGCGGGGTCGATTCCCGCTCAAGTCAAACATTTGTGTGCATGAACATGGATGTTTGTCTTGGTCTGGGTGTTTCTATGTATAATATGTATCTATGTATTTACAAAAAAAAGTACACAATATGTATGTTTATCCATTATCTTGTACCTATAGTACAAGCGCTGCTTAGTTTGGGACTAGATGGTGTTGTGTGAATGTGATAGAATATTATTATTATTATTATATGTGGTGTAGTTACTAAATATGTACAATGTACAACGAGAAAATTTTAAAAATATATTTATAATACATTTACATATGTACCTACGAATGTATAGCTCCCATACCCTATGAGTTAGTTCCGATTTTATATATTTTTATATAAAATCGGAACTAACTCATAGGGTATGGGAGCCAAGTTTTAAAGATGGCAACTGTCTTGTCTGTGAAATAGATTCTAGCTTGGCTGTACTAGGCATTTACCGGTCACCGTCATACTCCTCACAGGACAATTGCAATAACTTTTTAAATAGTTTAGATAACACCTACCAAAAGTTGAAGGACTTTCCTAACATTGCTCTTGTTGGTGACTTAAATATTGATATTGCCCATAATAATCGAGATAATCGGTCCCTAAATCTATTGCTCCTAAATGCATCGCACGGTTTGTTACCAACACATGTATTTCCCACAAGTATATCCAAGTGCTATGACCATGTATTTCTAAAGAGTAATAAAACCTCTACAACTCTAGTGCTGGAAACACATGTTACTGACCACAAACCTACAATATTGGTTATCTCTAACTCTAACCCAAACAGGAAAGCTTCGGCTTTTACATTTAAATTAAATTATGAGGCAATTAAATCGGAACTTCTAAGTACGGATTTTTCAGCCATCTACGTAGAAACTTGTGCTAATAAATCTATGGATATTTTTATTACAATAATAAAAACTGTGATTACGAAACATACTTCAAAAATTAAAATTCCCCGTAAAAAAATAATATTAAAACCCTGGATAACGACTGGGGTCCTTAAATGTATACAAAATCGTGATAAGATGCACGTTAATTCAAAAAAAAATCCGGATAATTTAATACTAAAAATCACATATACTCGGTACCGCAACTATTGTAATAAACTTCTTAATAATTTAAAAGCTTCATATGAACAGATCCAACTAGAAAAAAATAAAAATAATCCGAGAGTCTTGTGGGAAACGATTAAGCAAATAACTAATACACAAAATAAGCAAAACAATGCATCTGAACTTTTAAGCGTCAGTTCGAATCCTAAGCACTCAGCTAATAACGTCTGTACTTACTTCACCAATGTAGGAAAAAGCCTTGCAGAGAAAATATTATCTTCTAATTTCACAAACCTAAATACTACCAATCCCCCCAACCGTCACTCCACATCTAATTCCCTTGCAATTCTGGACATAGATAAAGAAGAAATTGAATCTCTCATCTTACAACTAAGAAATGATTGCGCAGTAGGCTGGGATGGAATACCCTCCTCAGTCCTTAAGGATTCCCGGCATATTTTGGCTCCTCACATCACATTCTTGTTCAATCGCTGTCTCTATACAGGTACTTTCCCAAACGCCTTGAAAAAAGCCATCGTACATCCTATCCACAAAGGTGGGGACAGAAGCTGTGTCAGCAACTACAGACCAGTCTCAGTACTGCCAGCTCTCTCTAAAATATTTGAAAAGGTCCTCAATAATAATCTTAGAAAGTTTTTGGACAGACACCAAATAATTGCGCAAAATCAGTATGGTTTCCGTCCTGGCATGTCTACTGAGGATGCAGTACTAGATCTCACAAAATTAGTTGCAAACAAATTGGACAATCGAAGTAAATGCATGGGCATATTCTTAGATCTGTCTAAGGCGTTCGACACAGTTTCTGTTCCTCTCCTCATTTCTAAATTGGAACTAATTGGAATCAGGGGACTACAACTTGAGATTTTTAAAGATTACCTCAATAATCGCACACAGCGGGTTAAGATTGGTTCTTGTTTGAGTGATGAAGAAATAGTCACCTTTGGTATTCCTCAGGGAAGCATTTTGGGCCCAACGCTATTCCAAATCTATGTGAATGATTTATGTACGCTTAATCTCCCTGACTGTAAAACCATTGCATACGCAGACGATACCGCAATTCTAGTCTACGGAGATACCTGGGACTTGGTTAAGCGTAAGGCTGAATCTGCCCTAACTACTGTCATGTCATGGTTGCATGCTAATCTCCTAACAATTAACTTACAAAAAACCTTTTATATTCCTTTCGCAATTCGACACAGTTCAGCTCCATCTCAATCCTTCATGATTACAGCTCACTCATGTTCGCCAAATCAGTTGCCCTGTTGTTGTCCGGCTCTTGTTAGAACAGATAACGTGAAGTATCTCGGCGTCTTAATTGACCAGGAATTAAAATGGGACAAGCATATCCAATCGCTGACGCATAGAACTCTTCGTCTCATTCAAATTTTTAAATCACTCAGACGATCTGCTAGTTTTGACATTCTCAAAGTAGTATATTACGCTCTGTGTCAATCAGTGATCGGATACTGCATAACAGTGTGGGGTGGGGCAGCCAAAACACATCTCCTGAAGTTGGAAAGAGCTCAACGCGCCATTCTGAAGGTGATGTGCAAAAAACCTTTTAGATACCCTACTGTGCAACTATACAGCGATTGCAAACTCCTTACGGTTAGACAGCTGTTTGTACTTCAAATCACTCTCAGGTACCATAGCATAGTACCTCCTTGTAATCCAAACAAACGCACGGTTATCATTCCCACATTAAAACATAAAACTTCCTTTGCTGAACATCAGTTTCCTACATTAAGTTCTTATATCTACAAAAAAGTTAATAAACAACTAAATATTCTAAGTTTAAATAAATATAAAACAAAAAACATTCTCACAAACTGGTTGCTCCAACTCGACTATCATAAAACGGAATTATTACTCAATTTCATCAAATAGTGTAATTTCACGCAACGAACACACACACACACCCTCACACACACACACACATACACGTACACACACACATACACACACCCTCACACACACGCATATAGGTGCACACACACAAAAATAGATGTTGCCTAACACTAATTTGAAGAAACGATAGATTGTCATTATGTCCCACTTGCATTGTATTATAATGAGTATACTCTCACAACCGAATCACTGTCTCTCAAGATACAGGTATAACCTAGTTTGGGAGACAGGGTTCCTCTTATAATGACTAATTACGTTGCTGTATTAATTATAGGTGCCATGTAACATACTTTTTTGCATTAATAAAAAATTATTATTATTATTATAGAATAATGGACACATTAAATATACACATACAAATACAATAGATATTAATGTACTTAATAATACAATAACAGTGAACAGAACTTGTTCCATTAAATTAATGCATTATGTTAAGTATTCAAGAAAAGCTTTTTCATCATGCATTTGAACATGTATACAGAATTGTTTTTCGAATAGAGCTTCGTTATTAACTACCTAATATTTATGTAGCGGGTCTAATATTTATGTATACCTACGTGAATGTAAATAATTAAAAAATAAACACCAAGTATTTGTCCTGATGTTCGGCATGGGTTACACCAGCCATGGTCATGGGAAAAATAGGCGATATAGTAAGAAAGCGGACTTCGGGCTTTAAGGCGAAGATCTTGTATCTCAACCTGGACAACGCTAGAATGATGATGACTGCACGGTTAGCGTTGTGGTTTAAACGGCCGCCTCGCCGCTTGACCCTGCGCAGAGTATCATAGGTTCGATGCGCGCAGGAGACAACACTGTGTGATCCATAAATTGTTGTATCGAGTTTAGGTGTTCATTGTGTCCGTTGGTTGTATGTTCGTAAAATCCCCCGCGTCATAGAATTTATTCCTAGTGCGGCAGATGACTTTAAATAAAAATGCCCCATCAGACACAGCAAAACTTTTCATCATCCCAAGAGCTACAAGACATGTTTAAATCAAAATTAATAAATGCACTGTATTTCAAAACACACTCTTCCAAATTATATTATCATACATACATCTCCGCAGCTATACAGCTTTCTGCAACAGGATTAACTATCTGGTGTTGTGCCAAGCATGGCTTATTATGCAGCATTGAACGCGTTCGGAAACGATTAAAGAAACTTACAATCATAGCAAACCACTAGTTATGTTTCTTTGAATGGTAATGCAAAGAAACAAGCCGGGCGGATTGTAGATTTTGGCAACTAACGCATTTTTTGTCAAATAATACAAATAAGATTTGCTAAATTGGGTTTAATTGTGATATGGCAAATGCTGTTGCCAAAAATGCACTATACGTTTAAAATTCTTCTCATAATAGACACATCTCGAAATGTATGTAGGTACTCTTTATTGAAAATAGTTTAAAAATAAATATCGTACATTTTCCGTTAAAATTTTATCCTTTACTCCATTAACTTAATCACTTTGATACGTAATTAAGTTAATGGACAAGAAATACGAAGGATTTTATAAAAAAATAAAGAAGTTACTTATATATTAAAAATGTGTATATTCTTTGTATAATATTCATGGATAAATCAGAATTCTCAGTAGCAGTACAGAGTCTGGCTGTATTTTTGCAGCGTTTCGTTTAGTGAGGGACAAATCTGGTGGTCCAATAACGTAATTTGGATCAATATTTATGAATTATTATATGTCCCCATTTCCCGCCTATGCTTTATATATTGAACTGCTCAGTAAACAGGCGAGCCTGCATTCAACTGTGATTACTAACTAAAGTAACTAATTTTTTTTTTTTTACTTGGGCTAAATTAATAAATATGTGTTATTTTATTTTGGAGACAAATTATACGCTTGAAATCACACTACTTACAAATTACTCTGAACGTGTGAAGCTAGTATATTAAAAACTAGCTGTCGCCCGCGGCTCCGCCCGCGTGGATGTCGGTTTTCGTTATAAAAACTATCCTTGCTCGGGTCTTTTGATTGATCGAAGAATTAGTTATTGGTATAAAGATCCCGCAAGGTGGACTGACACCATCTGGTTAAGATCCCGGGAAGCGGTTGGATGCGGGCGGCACAAGATCGGTCTAACAACGATCGGTCGAGCATAATTTAAAATAGTAACTTTTTGTCTTGTTTGTATCGATACATCGAATTCACCTCCCTAATTAGTATAAGTATTAATTTATAGATTCGTAGCCGAGCGCTAGCGGCACGGCAATCGATATTTAGCCAAGCGCTTAAAAGGTTAAAGTTCCACAACAAATGTTCTATATCTTCAAGTTTAATGAGTCTTAATTTCATGAGTCGAATTTTTGCTAAGCCGTTAAGTCTGTATAAGGTATAGTGAAGATGGGCAGTTATGGTCCCTCATCAGATGTTTCAGATCTTTGATTTTTATAAATCAACAGAAAATGCTCATCAGGCTGAATAATGTTTGCTAAGACGTCAAGTCTGTATATGGTATAGCGTAGATGGGCTCTTAGAGTTCCACATCAGCTGTTCGACATCTTCGAATTTTAATCTTGCAACAGAAAATGCTTATCAGGCGTAATGTTTTTGCTTCGCCGCAATTTTTTATGCCTTATAGTTTCGCTGGGCTGTTGCGGTTCTGCATCAGGTGTTCCACTTTCCAAAATAAATTATAGCCTATATGTTGACTAGGCCTAATAGCAATATAACAAAAAAAGTTTCATTCAAATCCGTTCAATACCTTCGAAGATAAGCGTGTACAAACAAATAAACAGACAAACATAGAATTTATTTTTTCAGCTTCTTGCTCCATTAATGTTTATTCTATTCTAGCCTCCCTGTGTATTTTTTTGTAAATATATTTAATGTACAGAAATACTTTATTTCTGTTTTATTATAATTATGTATAGGTTAGCTATGAATTTATTTCACGGCGATACGATAGAAACGACCATTGATATCGTTCCCTTCATGTATTATCTGTTTTCCCTCTAATCTGATCCGCAGGTTGCCATAATTTATTAAGAGCTGCCTGTAAATCAATGTTAGCCTGGATATTTTCAACTGCACTGAAAAATCACTGGATATATCATTTATATCCGATATTGATCACATCAAGTCAAAAGTACCCTTAACAGAAGAGCATGCATGAGAAACTTGATGGGAGTGAGTGAAGCAAGTGAGGTATGTCAGGATCGCTGCAAATGGCGTTCCGTAGTCTCTGCCTACCCCTCCGGGAAACAGGCGTGAGTCTATGTATGTATGTATGTATTGATCACATACGCAAAGTGGCTAGCAGTGGTTGGACACCAAGAGCCGAAAATCGGGCTCAGTGGCGTGCCGTTGGAGAGGACTATAACCAGCAGTGGACTACGGCAGGCTGATGATGATTGATCACTTATTGGTAGGCAACTTTTTTGAATGAATAAAAGGTTTTCTTAGAGCAAAAACGAAACAAGAATGCAAACGTGTGTTGCTTAATACTTGATGTTACCACACTACCATTGTGAAGCCATTTTGTTTTTAAATATTATTGAGTTTACCGGCATTTTCAGCGCTTGCTTCAAACACAGTTTCGTTTCAACGATGTTTTACAAACTTGCAACACCTATTTTAATCCCTTAGCAGTAGAATATCACGTAATCCTTCGTTAGTGGGTTTCTATGTTATAAAAAAAACCCACCGTCCAAAGTTTATGTGTCTAGTTTCAGTCGATTTTTAGCTTTGTAATGATATGACATTTCATCATCATCATCATCTACAGCCCGACTGTGTCTGCTGCTGAAGATAGGCCTCTCTTTGTTCTCGCCATATCCTTCAATCTTGTGCTAATCTAGTCCAGGTTCGGCCCGCAATAGCAACGATATCGTCGGTCTATCTTGCTAAGGGACAGCCGACACTTCTTTTCTCCCTCCGTAGCCGCCATTCTATTAGACCTTACTGTCCTGCCTAATTCCATTTTGTGTGATATGACAGGAGCAGCAATTTCATACATTTAATAATGATTAATTGCGGACTATCTGCAGCTCGCTTAATGGAAAACGACTAACCACAGCCATCACATTATGCCAATCAGATATGACTTGCGAATTTCTAGATCACCTAACAACTAGCACCGAAAATATAGTTCCTTTTCAATCGCCATATTGAAAAACAAAAAATAAATAAATTATTAAAATAAAATAATTTATTTATTTTTTATATATAGTTCCTTTTTGACCGCCATATTGAAAGAAAGAGAGAAAGAAAATACATTTATTCGGCACAAGACACACATACTACACATAAAAAATAAAAAAAAATGCTGACTGAGGTCCAAAAGGAACCCAAGTTGGGCTAAGATGGTACAACACACAAGTAAGGGTACAAAAGGCATAGGCCTTATCATAACCATTTCACTTTGTGATGCCATATAATATAAGATTCGGTCTATAACTGATAAAGTCCTCCGAAAACAACCAATATTACATGAAGTCGTAACAAACTTACGACAATATCTACCTTGCAAAATAACTGAATTTATAGCTCGAAATTAATCACTCATAACCCGGTGATACCTGACCGAGAAAGTCGCCGTTTTGGTGACGTCACATCATGCTATCTCGCTCACGTATCGGCTATAAAACAACAATAGTTTAATTAGATCCGGCTGTTACTATGATACCTCTATTGAATAGGAAGAGATGGTGGTGTTTTATTGATATATCCGCGGTCAAAAATGTCTCGTTTAGAAGGAGGAGGTTCCTAATTCTACAAAGTTTGTATTTTTTATGTATGTTTGGCCATAACTTCTTTGTTTATGAACCGATTTTGATGATTTTATAAAAAGGTTTACCTAAAGTTAACATATTTTATTCCTAGCTTTTTACTTGTTTTTTTTTTTACGATCTAGTCGCGATATCATTCAAATGTCAGTTAATTTATGAGAATACCAATTGCGACATAAGTATGACACTGATATTGGATCGAAACTGTATTTTGAACAAATATAATTACGGGAATTGGGCCACTGTTGTTTGACATAAATGGGAGGATAAAGGCGTAAAGTGGAGGAGACCTTCGGTCAGTCGGTGTCGCCTTACATTTCAGGACCCATTCAATATTCGCTCGCGACCCTTAGTTAGGGAAATGCTGCTCTGGTACATACATATAATAACTACAAACAAACCAAAGTGCCTATTAATACTCTGCATCGGTGTTCGCGTGGCATAAATTATGTTGTTAGTGGACCAACAAATAGGTATAGCTAATTGCAAAATACCAGGTTCTGTCGCTGCAGAGTTATTGCATTTTAATCATTTCTCTGTTATGGAGCCTTTGAGAATGTTAGTACCGATGAATAACTTTAAAATCTGAAATTTCCCACTACAGTCATAAAAGTTTGTTACTGTTTTATGTAGAAACTAATTTAACGAACGTAAAAAAAAATGATGTAGTTTTGCAGTATTATAGTTACATCAGAAAAACACAACACGAGTCGAATACACCGCTGTGGGTTTTAGTGAGAAAGCTAAAAAATGCTTCCACTATTAAGCTCAATCACAATTTTGGGTTAAACTTAAATTTAAGTGAACCCGTTCCTACGGATCAACGCCTCCTCAACAACCAATAGAAATAGATGATACTACTTATTAGTTTCCTTGCCATTTTCATTAAATACATTTACGCTCCGAAGCCCCTCCCTAGGGAGTGCCATAATTTCGCGTTTTCCACTATTTACGATGACATTTTTACTACTTACTTTAACTAAGTAATGCAAAATTCAATTTGAACTGGCATCGCCCGATTTGGCCTCCGGTACCGCAATGTAAGGTATAATAACTCAGAAATTTTAAAATTGCGCCGAAATGTTGGCTTTGAAGTAATATTACCATTGCTTTTTATTGTTCATTGTTTTAATTAAAGGATGTTTTAAATGTTTTGGGATATAAATTCTATCGTATTACTAAGCGAGTTCATACTTGTTAAGAAAATATTTCCAAAATAAATTTCACTACGTCATTATATTTATTAATTTATGTTTTTTTTTTATTTCAGGTTTGGTCATCACCATCATTAAAGTGTACGTGACCCTAGGAGAAGGTAAGATATTTTTATTGATATTAATCTAAGAGAGAAAAATATCTCATATGGAACGACCAAGTAAGTTACTTGGTGATTGAATGATCACGAAAAAATATTAGAAATTACATATTGTATACATACATATGCTCACGCCTTTTTCCCGTCGGGGTAGGCAGAGACAACAGAACGCCACTTGCTTCTATCCTTGCAAACCTCACGCGCTTCCTCTACTTGGTCTATCACTATTTGGCCGACGATCTCAGGACAAAAGAAACAAAAGGCGAGTAAAGGTGCGAGGGGTTTGCAGTATTGGTACCCTATATTCCACTGAACACTTGGATGTACAAGTAACAATCAAAGTTATTAACCGTAGTAATCAGACGGCGGACTCATCGTATACAGAATAATTATACTCTGTCTAGCGCTCCGTGTCGCAACCTCTACTTGTAGAATAAAATAAACAACGTGGATGCCAATATATTCCTTTCTAATACATATAAAAACATTTCGTATGTTCATTTTAAATGAGCATAAAAGAGACCCGAACTATTGACATGATGTCTTCTACTATAGTCTGTCTTCCTAGAAAAATGACAATTAAGTAGTATTGAAAGGTCTGGCAAACTAAACCAAACATGGAGCATTCTGTTTGAACAACATACTGTAGAACAGTCACCTTGAAGCTGGAATTTCACGTATGTCTATTTTAGTATCGAAACATAAAGTTTAATATATATATATATATATATATATATATATATATATATATATATATATATATATATATATATATATATATATATTTTATTTTTTATAGACTCACGCCTTTTTCCCCGAAGGGGTAGGCAGAAGTGTAACATTAGTATCTAACATTACACCCACATTTCGCCATGAATTTTTAGGTCGTGCGTACGTGGTAATATGGGGCGAGCCGATTGTCGTAACCGGGCACTTCACCAGACTGCGTGCTGCTACTGAAAATTCGGAAAAACTCAGTAACACTTTTGCCCTATATATTTATAGCATATAGATAGTAGGTACATAGTTGGCATTTATTTTATTCTTGGCAAGAAAATGTAAATGCCAAATATGATGGCATTAGTATGCCTACGCTATGCTCTCAGTTGAAAAAATACTTGATCTAAATAGGAGTATTATAATAAAATATCTAGCTCCAGAGAAATGGCCAACATGCGTATACCTATTAGTTTTTGTCCGCTTCTTCGCCCGCGGTTATCAGAACGAGGCTATCTGATGGTAGTATAAGCTATATTAATGCAAAGCTTTTTCGAAAGCCATTTTCTTTTTTGCGTCAAAACTTTTGCGTTTATAATGAAAATCAACATGGTCATCTCAGCTTAGAGACCACAACTGGACATAAGATTCCTCCTTTCACACATATTATGTTCTTGAGGCGCCCGCATCCAATAGACACGCCATCCTAACAAGATCGTCGGTAACTTCATTATTAAATCTTAATTCAACTGTTAGTAAGTAAGTGCTTGTTGAAAGTATTTTATTTGGCAAACTTGACCTCTATGCAAACTCGCAAACACAGATTTTGTTCAATATCTAACATATTACACGGGTCGACAGACAACCTCCTTATTTGAAGTCTTTGAATAACCCAATGTCGCTTTTGCCAACAATAAGTCAAATAATAAAGCCAACATCTGTGACCGTTCCAGGAAAATACATTAACTACAAACATACTTCGAAATAATATATTGAAAACATTTTTGTTTGAGTACATCTTTAAATAAATATATTTTACGTTAAGAGTTCTAGATACTATAGTATTTTCATCTTGTTAATATCGAAAAATATTCCTTATTTTAATAACGAAGCTGCCAGTTTATTCACTTATATCTTCTACATCATATAAAAGTTTTACTAAGACGGTTATTCAGCTAATACGTATTGTATTACCAAATGGCAGGTTAGAAGTAACCTGTACAGAAGAGCATGCATGAAGAATCTAATGGGAGTGAATGAAGCAAGAGAGATATGTCAGGATCATTGCAAATGGCGTTCCGTAGTCTCTGCCTACCCCTCCGGAAAACAGGCGTGAGTCTATGTATGTACGTATGCATGTATTATCAAATGAAATATTCATAGGGGTAGCGATAGTCTAGTGTAGACAAACAGACTCCTACGCTAGGGTCTCAAGGTCAAATCCACGCGTCCATGGCGAACACCTTTGACTTTTCAAAGTTAAGTGCGTATTAAATTGGTAATATTGCTTGCTAAACAGTGAAGGATAACATCGTAAGGAAACCGGCATGTCAAAAAATGCTCCATAATGTTTTCGATAGATATGTTTAGTCTGCCAACCCCGCTTGGCCAGCTTGGCGAACTATGGCCTAAGCCTTCCTATAGTCGGCAGAGGACCGTGGCCAATAGTGGGATAGTTAATATTCAGGGCTGATCTCTTAATTTACTAGTCTACTCCTTGCAAACAAAGACACTAGTACTTAAATAAACGCAGCGCACAGCGATATAAACAGTACTTGGCCAAAACTCACTGTTCAAATTAATTAGTCTGGTAGCTTTACAGAATCAGCTCCTAAGAGCTTCCTGCGTAGTGCAGAACCAATAAGCCTTAGTGTCCTGAAGCAAATCAATTAAACGTCCGTGACACTCCTTGAACATAGTAAATAAAATCGTAATGAAATAACGAGTTCGTAGCTTCTTTGAGAGCAATATCTTGCCCTTCCCTCAATGAAGAAGCGATTTTATTTAGAATTATATTTTACAGTACATTTGTTTCGGCTAACAAAGGGTTTGGATGTTTACTCAGTGACGTAATTGCTGAGTTTTATTTGTAGTATGCTTCAGTTGTTTAAGAGAGGGTAGAATGATATTCTATTATAGACGAGCATTGTCTTTTAAATGCTTATAGAACTGTGAGCAGTTGATGATAATTAGAAATGGAAAGACGTTATTATAGTAGGTGATAGACTGGTTACGGACTTATAGCGTAGTGGTTTTTTCTAATGCACTGATTATTTATCTTAAAAGAAAGTAGAGTTATGTAAGAAACGTATAACTAATAACTACACCATTACTAATAAGGAAGCCAGTTGTACCTGACTTCTAACCGTACTATCGACCCAAACAAGAGTAAAGAAAACTTATTCTTGGTCGTCAAAACTATCAAAGAAGTTCAACATCCTGTTCTTATATCAATCTTGCTACGAGAGCGTATATTTTACCGCGTTCACTGAATTACTTCAGAGAAGAGAAGTACTTCACGCTCTCATGAAAATCAAGAAACGCGAAAATGGATACTACAAACTGTCGTGCTGTAATACCTCTCCCCATCAAAGATGAAAAGCCTTCAAGACACAAATAAGCCATTACTTCACACTAAGTGCAAACACAACGAAAAGCATCAACTTTAAACTTTGTCAAGTGACATTTCTGTATATACCAGTACAAGGGCACCCGTGAAATGCTTAAACTTCCAACAAAATATCCACGAGATGACCCAAAAGTTCTTTTTACTATCGCTATAAAACCTTTGGCCATAAATTGATATATCTTTACTTGAAACTTTCTAACTTACACCACCACAAAACCCTCTTTGGCATTTGGTTTCAGTACCTGTTTCGATTTTATAGGTGCCTCTCTAATTTGCTGGAATCACCAGTTCATAGATGAAGAAGTTTTGCGGATCATTTATTGGTCTATTTTATGATGGTATTCTTTAGACGGTCATAGATCGGTGCACAACGGCGAACAATCGGCAAAGTTAAGCTAGCGCCGACGTGACCAGTAAATGGGTAGGTATTGTGTGCAATGATATTTAATTTTGTAAGCACTGGTGCTTTATAGATATTTGTGATATGGAGCGGCGGCAGCACAATTTCTTTGCTCAAGTTTTTTTTTATGAATTGATTAGGAGAATGGAAGCTATTGACGAAGTTTAATATTACCAATCAATCAAAGGAAACAGATTTTTTCACACTTTCGACTTTGGAGTCTATTCAAAAGACCACTTGGCAAGTATTATTTAAAGTAGGTTGCCATGCTTTACTCTGAAAGCCCTTATTAGATATTTATGATATGGAGAGGCGACAACACAGTTTTTCTCCTCAACTTTCTTTTCCATGCTTTGGTTTGTAGATTGGAAGCTATTGACGAAGTTTAATATTACTAGGAAACAGATTTTCTCACACTTTCGACTTCCGAATCTATTCCAAAGGCCACTTGGCAAGGTTTACTCCGAGTTGTCAGTTATATTTATATAGACTCACGCCTGTATCCCCGAAGGGGTAGGCAGAGGTGTAATATAACACCCACAATTCGCCATGAATTTTTAGGTCCCACGTAATAGGGGGCGAACCTATTGCCGTTATCGGGCACATCACCAGACTCCGAAAACCCAGTAACACTTTTGCCCGATCCGGGAATCGAACCCGGGATCTCCGATCAGCAGTCGCATACGCTATCCACTGGACCACGGAGGCAGTCAGAAACAAATAAATACGAGTATCTTAGCTATGCTTTATACTGAAATCCCTAATAACCGTAAATATAATCCAAAATTGTGTAATATTTCCAGAATCGATGTAGGTACTCCGCTAATTGGTCTAGACCTGATTAATGAATATTCCGTGCTTTCCCTTCAACCGCAGGCACAAAGCGATACAACAATATGATCCTGTTCTATAGATACGTATCCTCAGTTAGGCTATACTTCATCATTGAAATTAATGTAAGAGAAACTTTATACAATAATATTGGGAGTGAATTTCCTCCATTCGGATTTTGCAAAGTTATTATAAGAGCGTGGCTCATAATAAATCTTGAAGCAGCGGGTAATCAATTACGTAGATGTATGATTGTTTTCTGCTCCGCAAATAATTGGAGGTTAATTCATTCGACATCTGGAGCGAATTATTAGGGAGACTGCGTCTGAGAGATGATACGGTTAGGTATATAGAAAACGTAACAATGGTAGGCGATGGTATTGAAGTGTACGCGTTATTATAAAGAAGAATTTAGTATCGTTCGAAGGATTATTTTAGATGAATCTACCAAAAATTTATATAAATAAAATATTGACTCTTACGCAATTTCAAAAAGAAAATATTGTAAAAAAAAATCTACCCACCATGATACATTACCAAGTCCATCCATTCTCTACTACATTACAGATCTGATGAATTCAATAAAAAAACTGTTTCAGTTTACTCAATAAAACCCTTTGAAAACATGATCAAAAAAAGGCATCAAACTAAATACTTGTACCAGCAATTGAGTTTTAAAAGCGCCATGCGGTGAAATGGTACAAGCGGCTTACAAACCGTAGTACACACATTGAATAAACTTGAACGTTCCAATGTACGGAATTTTACTGCCTTTAGTTAACATAAACACGGTACAAGGACGCTCAGGGCCTATCAAATGTTAAATTCATTTCTCACATAACTTGACACCGGCTGCTTTAGATAACAAGGTGGAGGGTCATCGATACGTAACGAGGTTGATTACCTTTAATGAACATGGATTGGATTTAAATTTGACTGCATTGGATTTTTGTAAAATGTAACATGGTGCGTTCGGGTGGAGCTGATATGTTACATTCTATGCTATTTAAAAAAGTAATATAATTAAAAAATTTAAAAAACATGACTGCCCAGTAAAAAAAAAACTATTTGAAAATGGCTTCATACCCCTACCACCTTGACTTTTTCAAAAATATATATCCAGTGTTACTCGGGGTGATGTAAGGATTCTAATGATACCCCATACATCCTGAAAACATTACACTCCTTTTTTTGGGCAGTCGTGTAATAAATGGAGTATGTGAATCCATTTTGTTTCTGTCGCCCAAAGGTATACTAGGAGACAAAGATTTAGCTTGCGTATAAGTAATGTAATAACGGTTTTGGGTCTATTCATCTATGTCATACACATAAGTATTACAGAAATATTTAGTTAATTAATCATCAGCCTTTAACAGTCAACTGCTGGACTAGGCCTCTCCTTTGAAAGGAGAAATTGGCCTACCACACCATATATACCACGCTGGCCAAGCGGGTTGGTATAGGGTTTGTACTTATTTTTTCTTATCTTACAGTGCTGTTCTCTGCATAATATACTCCCTCTGTTGGCTCTTACGACACCCATGGGATGATATGGGGTGGTGACATTCCGTATTCTTAATCGGTCACCACACGGACAATTAATTAATAGAATGCCTAAAATAGGCGACAAAGAGACATGGTGTTTAGGTACAACAAGAATACACTGACCTTACTGGGGTTAAACTGTCGTCCCGCAGACAGTAGTAGTGTATTAAGTATTACTACTGCTTTTTCTTCGGTGAAAGCTAATTGCCTAGTCCTTTTCTGTGGATGTGGAGAATGAAGACGAAATCAGAATTAGGGAACAATGCGCAAGGTTAGCTAAGATTACTACTACCTTTCCTCAGCGTTGTCCTCGCACGACAGATGCCTCTTGGTATCATTGCCTTCTAGTGTTTAAACTTAATCGTCACAGAAAAAACTAGGTTCTAAGACTAAATAGCATGGTACATCGAAAAAAATATACAACCTTACTAGAATGGGAAGCAGCGCAAGCAGAGTGGAGAGACCGACGGACTGCTACGCAGAGGGTCTCAGGTTCGAATCCACGACACGCACCAATAACTTTTAGGAATTAAGTGCGTATTACATTGTTAATTATCGCTTGCTAATCGGTGAAGAAAAACATCGCGAGGAAACCTGCATGTCTGAGAGTTCTCCAAAATGTTCTCGAAAGACATGTGAAGTCTGCCAATCCCGCACTTGGCCAGCGTGGTGGAATATGGCCTTACCCTTCTTATAAGTGAGAAGAGGCCCGTGCCCAGCAGTGGGACAGTATAAAGGGCTGACGACGAACTAGAATGAGCTTTTTTATTAGAAGACTTATATTTACAATATTAAATTTTACCATTTGTTTCTACAGCTGTAGCACAGGCACTAGCTAGTGCCTGTTCTTCGGTCATGAAACACGTGCACTCATGGTAAATTACTATAACGCAAGTGTTGAAATATGTTTTCATTGACTATTGTTTGACCACAACTCTCAATTTTATTGTGGCTCCAAGGCCCTCCAATAATATTTATTTCACAACTTCATCTATAAGATCGCAGACCGTTCGCCGCCTCAATTATTCTGTTGACGCACACATCATTCCGTCAATTAAACTCGCTATAGTTCTTTATTGATGATGTTTTATACACAAGGTCGATTTGATTGTACGTCTACGTGTTACGAAGGCCGTGGATGGAAATGTGTGGTGTGGAAAACGCCATGTGTGGTCTGTGAACTGATCCTGTAGTACAATATCCAGAGTCGTTCAGACAACTGATATGCGTACATTCATTAAAAATATGGTTCACCCTTGTTTGGTATAACAACTTTTGATGTAATGTTACTAATTCGAAGAACGTTTAAGAAAATAATCAATTTGTATAATATCGATTAACATAATTTTCATTTCATCGAATATTTATTTGCGATAACAACATTTGCGCTATTGATCAAAAGGTATAATGTTCATCTGATGTAATGTTCACACTAGTTTAATAATTATAATATTAATTATAATATTCGGATTACGTGTCAAAAGGGTCCCTAACATAACCTATTTAGTTACTAAAATTTCAGTCGCACCTAACGCTAGGCACTTGAAAGTAAAGAAATCATTATTAGTCTAGTGAATAATTAGTTTAAATAAAATTAGTGAATTTGAAAATACGGTCAAATGACATTATTCTAACGAAATAAATGTGCTAAATAAAAATCTACCAATTAATTATTCGGTCAAATGAATAATTATACGAAATGACTTTATTGTGACAAAAATTTGCCAGTGAAATTTTCGACAAAACGTTGTTGTACCAAATAAGGGTGAACCTAAAAATATCCTATACTAGACGACACCCGCAGCTACGTCCGCACATATTTTTTAAACCGATTCTGCCCAATCCCATGGAATTTCGGGAAATGCCTTCTTATTGCAACCTTAGAGTACTGAAGGAACACACATACCAAACAGCTTCTTGCAACTTATAGTTCTATCAGTCAGTCAGTAACGCAAGAATTTTATATGTATTTACAGATGGTAATACCAAATACTGCGTGTTGTGGAATAAAATTTGGAGAAATTTAAATTAGGTTAATGCTGTAGTAATTTTGGAAATGAAGGTTTATGGCTACGGCTTACCTATTTACGACCTTTCGCTGCTGGCATGTCTGCTAATGACAGTTGGTAAAAATAATGAGCCGACCGAGCAGGCGAATATAATATTTTCCATATTATTTACTCTTTTTTTTTTTTGTTTTACGAGGTGGAAAATCCCTTCGGATCTCCGACTCTTGGGGGAAATAAGAGCCGGAGTATGTGGTGTTTCCCCTAAAAACCACCTCGACTGCCGCCATGTACCCGTGTGTCGGAGGGTGGGGCATCACCTAAGCACTCGTCGCCACCCTCCGACGGGTATTGGCCCGCTAGATGGTCAGGCGGGCCGCGAACAAAACCCCCTTGGCGACGGATTAAGGTGTTGGGCTCCGCCGCCAAAACGCCCAACGGCCGCAGAGGTTAGGGAGGACGGCAACGCAACACCGCATCTCCTCTTCCTCTGCGGCCCCACCGCGACGCATCGAATGGTGCGCCCTCATTTGGTCGCGGGAGATAGGGCGCGCGGCAACGCAACACCGACACGCCTCTCCTCCCGCGACCGCACCCGACTGCGAGGGACAGACAGAAATGTCCCCCGCACCCGCACCGTTGGACGCATCCTGCGCAGGCCCCTCCAAGCCCACGCGGAGCGTCCCCTCCTGGATCCCTATTAGCTTCACCGCGGGTGACCAATCCACGGTTACTGAGCCCCCCCACCACGACAAGGTGGAGATCCCACGGGGGGGATATTATTTACTCTGCCTTTTGTACATAAATTATAAATTGTACACTACTAAGTACTACCTATCTAATATTGCTAAAATTATCCATCGAAAATTCTACGTTACTAACACAACCGCATTCTCTAGAAGGTATTAAAACTACAAGTTATTCTGCAAGCATCTAATTCTTTATTTAAAATAGGTATAATTTTCTACTATTTAAGCCAATTCACCTGTCAGAATATATTTTCGGCGTTTTAAGTTGTTAAGGTGGTTTTCAATCTTGTTCATGACGCCACCCCCTTTGTACCTATGTATGAAAACAAAATTGTGATCTACTATCGTCTTAATTTATAATATGACCCCTTGCCTCTTTCAAGAGGACATATTGCCTCTTTATAAAAATATGTCTATTATTAAAGCTACTAAGTGTTTTGGTTTAAAGTTTTGCGACCCCGTGATCTTATAGAAGCTTCGTGACTACCCCGGGGGTCTTTGAAAACCACTGGTTATACAGATACAGGATACACGAGTTACATTTTATATGTAGAATAATGTACAACAGTTTTGGGTGAAGTTCTGTGCTTCTATCTAGGTTATGAAATAACCTGTGTGAAGGAGATAACTCATGCAAGTTACGTTTCATTATTGAATTTATCTGGAAGACAAGAGCTATCCAGAGGCCTTTAAACTAGGCCTTAATATCTTAACTCCTAGCCTCTGTCCTGACTGAAAGCTGCAACATGGTGTATATACTCGAGAATGGCCCACATCCATTGTTCGGTCTCCCAGCTGTCTATTCCCACGGTGCATACCCCACTATTGATAGCCCACTAATTGCCCACTGTCAAAGATACTAAACGCTGATAAATAGTGGTCTGACTTACGGCTGAACGATTTAATATTGTTTGTATTCAAATGGTAGATTTGTTTATTTTTCGTTTAGTAAGGTTGTGTTTAGCATGTCTGTATGTAAAATGAAATGGATCTTTATTGCTAGACGTATGTAATTAGTCTTTATATTATTACTAGCTTTTGCCTGCGGCTTCGCTCGCGTAAATTAGGGATTCTCTAGTTATAGTATATCATCTATGTTCGGGGTAACACAAATCTCCTTTATTGGGCTGATACTTTTTATTGTATATCGTTTTAACTGTATAAGAAATATAACCGCAAAAAGAATTTGTTTACTCATACAAACTACTTAGTAGACTGTCATCCGCAAGCCGGTATCAGTGACGTTTCGCTAGAGTGGCCAATATGGCGACTGAGATTTGTCTGTCAGAACCATTAGAATTTAACAAAATACTCGACAAACCGAATTTTGCGGATAAATGTTGTGAACTCGAAATCTTTATTTTAAATTTTTTTATTATTCAGGTAAGGTTTCGATCGAGTCTACCGTACCCCTTGACAAAATTATTACCTAATATACATTTGACACAGCGATGGTAGCGCAGTCGGTCGTTTCCAATGTGAAACATTCCAAAATCAACAACTATATACAAATTAAAAATTAACTAAAAAAACATTATCCAGTGGACTAAATTGTGAATCTAAACCATTCTCAAGTCCCCTTGAACACATACAATTTTTTTTATCAAAATCGGTCCAGTCGTTTAGGAGGAGTTCAGTGACATACACACGCACACAAGACATATATACAGGGTGTAAAAAGACCCTTAACGAAAAATGAAGTCCCATGTTGTACCAATCACTACGAACATTTTTTACTTCGGCTCCATACCTGGGAAATTATTGGTTCAGGAGATATTGAGGCTCGAAGTTAGTATGAAATTTTTCTAATTAGGTACAAAATCGATGCATTTACCCCGCCAATATGTTCTTTAGATGCCCTATGACCCCATGGATAAGTAGGTATTTCGAGCATTGCACGCGCGCGCTTTTAATTGCGGTTTAAAAATGAGAAAACTTAAAAAAAAAGGTTCCCAGATATTATTTTTGGTTAGTATGACTTGGCATGATGTCCACATCGAGTATACTTCGGCTTGGTGATGGGTCTCGTGACACCCTGTATATTAAGATATAATAGGGATAGCGCTATGATGATGATGATTATGGACTTCGTGTAAGATACAACTAAAAACTTTTGGATACTAATATAACGAATGGCGTAGCGGTTTAAGCGGTCGCCTCAACTGCGCCGAGTGCTGTGGGTTCGATCTCCACACGATACAACAATTGACATATAATTGTTATTGATTAGGTATATACATAACAGTTTAACAATACATAAATTTGTACCACATCAAAATAAGCTAAGTACCTACATTATAAAAACGAGGCTACCACTCGGGCTTAGGTATAATTGAGGTGTATGTTTAAAACCAACCTGATGAAAGTTATTATTATACATTAATCGAGTCGAGATACAGAACTTTATAATACTTGATATGTCTGAAAAAAATTGTGAATACGCTATACTTAAATGGTAAGTTACATTGACTAATAAGTTGGTCATACATTTAGTCGGGTAGGTTAAAGTTCAGTGTAGTATGAAACAGCTGTTTTATTCGATTTCGGCAATGTCTCAATCAAAAGTTGTTTATACCTAATAACAAGTACAATCAAACCAAAAAGGGTTTGCGACTTTCTAAAAATAACGCTTTATATTTACACTATTTTAGAATTTACATTCTCGAAACAGAGATAAAATATTAATATTATTTTATCTGTGATAACACCAAATAACATTTGAAACTATGAAAAGCACGCTAACTCGTTAGTATGAACCTTCAACTCTGATAAATGTACCTAATGTTTGTAAACTAAATAGCGCAATGACATGTCACTTCTAGGTACTTACAATGACAGCAGGTACTCGCTAGATCAATTGGCGACAAATACTAGTGAAAAGTGACGGTAGTCCAATATTGGTTTACCGGTTTTATGGGCGTAGTGGAAAATAGGCTGTGTTAATGAATGTATTTTTTTTCAATAGATTATATCGCAGTCCGTTATAACATTGCAACGTTATATTATTAAAAAATATGGCGGTTTTCTAAATCTGTTATTATTCTTAGCAAATTACTCTACTTATACTGTTAGGAAATTGTCATATTTTTCATTTTTTTGTACTGGATGGAAAAAGCAGCGATAGCCTAGTGGAGAGACCGACAGACTGCTACGCAGAGGGTTCGGGTTCAAATCCACGGCGCGCACCGAAGACTTTTTGGAGTTATGTGTGTATTAAATTTTTAATTATCGCTTGCTAAACGTTGAAGGAAAACATCGTGAGGAAACCTGCATGTCTGAGAGTTCTCCACAATGTTCTCAAAAGACATGTGAAGTCTGCCAACCCGCACTTGGCCAGCGTGATGGACTATGGCCTTACCCTACTCATAATGGGAAGAGGCCCGTGCCCAGCAGTGGGACAGTATAAAGGGCTGATGACGATGGAAATCAAACCCACTACCTTAGTAGTCAAGGTAACTTACCAATAAAGTCCTTATCGACTCTTCTTTAGCCTATACAATTTATAACCATACCTTTATTTGAAAACTTTTGTATATTTATATTAAAGTAACGAACATGTTTAAAAATGAATTCCATGTTTGTTGCAGACGCGAGCAGCTTTAGCGAAGCTGCGATACACGAAATATTATAAGGTAAGATTTTAACTTGAATCTTTGTAGTTTAAGAAAATATCTTTATTTTATTTGAAACAACAATACACACGCTCTAGGAATAAATCCTAAAACATCAGAGACTTGACGAATATTAAAAGCCTCGGTTCCCACATGAGACAACCTTTGGTCAGATTCACAAATCATCATCATCATCAGCCCTTTATACTGTGCCACTGCTGGGCACGGGCCCCTTCTCACTGTGAGAAGGGTAGGGCAATAATCCACCACGCTGGCCAAGTGAGGGTTGGCAGACTTTAAATGTTTTTCGAGAACATTATTGAGAACTCGCAGACATGCAGGTTTCCTCACGATGTTTTCCTTCACCGATTAGCAAGCGATAATTAACAATTTAATACGCACTTTACTCCGAAATGTCATTGGTGCGTGCCATGGATTCGAACCCGAGACCCTCTGCGTAGCAGTCTGTCGGTCTCTCCACTCAGCTTTCGCTGCTTTTTTCACAAATAGATATCTAATTTGATTCTGAAGTTACATACCTAAGTATGAGCCCGTTGATAGAATGTTATTAAAAGTAATTTGTTACAGAGGCTTTATTCCTATTTATAAAATATACTTGGGCACAAAACAATAATTTATGAATCATTCATAATGTTGTGTTACATATAGGTATAAGTTTAATAAAAATGGGGCGAAATTAAAACAAATACAGAAAATCTAAAAATGTTAAGTAGGTATCGTCTAAATCCGCCGTCTTATTGCCGATTCACATCAGCTCTTTTTTCCGGGGCGAAATTCGTTGTATCTCATTAAAAACCTTAATATCTTACGTAAAGAAATGCTTCCAAATATTTTGAAAATTAATTTAATTTAATTTTTCTGTGAGTATTCAAAGACTGGGCGTTTAAATCGGACTTACTTTGCGATTACGATATTCAGCGCATAGCTTTTAAGATTGAAGTCGTTATAAGTTTTGTTCTGATGGTTTATGGTTTATCAGATTTATAAGGCAAATGTGTATGGGCAAGTCGGTCGCGGCAGACCTCGTCGGAAAATCCTCGATCAAATTGAGGACGTCCTAAAAACGGCAAGGGCCGAAGTACCCGAAACCGGCGAGCATGTATGAAAAGAGTAATGAGTATAGAGGAAGCGCGTGAGGTTTGTAAGGATAAGAGCAAGTGGCGTTCTGTTGTCTCTGCCTACCCCGACTGGAAAAAGGCGTGAGTATATGTATGTATGTATGGTTTATGGCGCTGACTGCTAAGCCGGGGCTCAATTCACAACTAAGAAAGATCTTTTTGTGATGTGCTTAGTTATTTGTTCCGTGTTTTCGTGTAACTTAATTAGTCTAAACTTCTATTCATAATATAAACTGAAAAGCCCTTCCACGTCCCGGCTGTATAACTGCGATAATCTCAAAAACTACCGAAGGTTTCTTTCGGTAGTTTTATGGTATGGTATTCTTTGTATGTTTTTTTAAATTGTTAATTATCGCGTGCCCCGTGCCTCGGAGAGCACGTTAAATCGTCGCTCCCGGCTGTCATGAAGATCTTTGACAATCGTTACGGGAAGTCAGTACCCTCAAATAAACTGATACTGGTCTAAACCATGGAATATCCCTATCAGACGGCAGTCGCTCTATGGAAAAGTTGGTATTCTGTCATATCTGGTTAGACCAGTAAGCGGACCTCGGGCTCCAAGGCGTGTACGTCTTGGATGCAACCGGGATAACGCTAGGGCGATGATGATTCTTTGCATGGTTTACAACAATACGTAGTGTTTGTTGGTGTATAATTCACGCGGGCTAAGCCACGGGTAAAGCCGAGTAATTTATAAGTGTGGTTGTCAGTTTCCTGCTTGCCATAGAAGTTACTGCTTAGTTTGGGATCAGATGACCATGTATGAGTTTTCCTAAGAAACTATTTATTTATAATTATATACCTACTTATATACTTTTTTATAGAATCACTCCTGTATCCCCGAAGGGGTAGGCAGAGGTGTAATATTACACCCACATTTCGCCATGAATATTTAGGTCCCACGTAATAGGGGGCGAGCATATTGCCGTTATCGGGCACACCACCAGACTCCGAGCTGCTACTGAGAATTCGGAAAAACCCAGTAACAATTTTGCCCGACCCGGGAATCGAACCCGGGACCTCCGACCAGCAGTATCCACTGGACCACGGAGGCAGTCTTGTAAACTAGTGTTCTAAAATGTTCTGGGAATAATTTATAGAACCAATGGCATAAAGTGCTGTAGCAACTAGTACATAAACAGCTTAAATTCTCTCGAACGTCTTACAAGATGTTATACAACTTAGACCGGTACGAAATGCATTTAATACAAGTATCTATCTATAGTTATATCAAGATGTAAACATTTAAAGGGCTTGTTGAACTAAAGCGTATGTTTAATACGCGGTGATAATAAGTAAATAAACATTAGTAAATAACTAAATACATACATACATACATAGTCTCACGCCTATAAACCCGAAGAGGTAGGCAGAGCTGATTTCTACACCCACTTTTCGCCAGGTATACTTTAGTCCCACGTAATAAGGGGCGAGCCTATTGCCGTACCGTGCACACTTCCAGACTCCGTGCTGCTACTGAGAATTTCGTGACAGAAAAACCCAATAACACTGCCCGACCCAGGAATCGAACCCGGGACCTCCCGATTAGTAAATACATACTATACAATACGGGTGTCTTATACACATTTACTCTATATTTTGTTTTTTGTTTTTTTTTAAGACAACTCCCGCACTAGGATTAAATCCTGTGTCGCGGGGGACTTTACAAACTTACAACTAACGGACACAGGGAACAGCCAGACTCGAAACAACAAATTATAAATAACACAAAGTGTTGTCTCGTGTGGGGATCGAACCCACAACACTCAACGCAGCGTCAAGCGGCGAGGCGACCGCTCTACGCCAGCCGTGCAGTCATCACTGATGTTCATTTAACTGGGCTGTATCGTTTAATTTAAATAATAATGGCGTAAACGTTGGGGCAAATGAGAGGTATTTGCCCCAATGTTTCGGCGTGGGTTTTTGCTCTGTGGTTACACCAGCCGTGGTCACGGGTTGACTGATACTGATACTAGTGATACTGTATGATATACACCTACGTCGCCGCTCAGCTGATCGCCATTGCAGGTGCCTAACCCACACAAGCACACGTACAGTGTTCCTACGGAGACTGCGCGATACTGTCTTATTTTGCACGATTCAACAGTTTATTCTGATGTACTTACTATCTAAGTAACATTGAATGAAAATAGGGTCTTGTATCATCGCACACTGTTTGAAATAATTTTAGGTTAATAAGTACACTGTCTATGTTGTATTATTAAAATATTTTGCAAATGCAGATCAACACATTGTATATTTGAATTCCAGAGGTTGCCGACTCACTCCGCAATCAGATAAGACCGCAGTGTCAGTACCCTGTAGTACTATCGTCTGACTATGTCTTATGAACAGAAATAGCACACAGTTACATAAACAATAGCAAGTCAGAAACATCCCTTTTTAAATTATTTGTCCTTCTAGCTGTCTTTCTGTTTGATAGGGGTAATCTCTGGACTGGCTGAACCGATTCGACGACGTTTTTGCTTTCAACTTTCACTGGAAGATAGAGGAGTTAGTAGGGCTACATATAAGCTGTCATTTGACCCGCTGCTGTCGATATACCCAAAATAACTCGAGTGAAAATGCCTAAAGTAAAATAGAAAGTAGCAGCTCAATCATGAAGACTGCAGAGGTTTGGCAGCATAGTTTCCTAGATATAATAAACTACGCGTAACTCCAAATCGCAAGCAGATAAGCTCCATTATGTTTAACAAATGTTCTGTAGTTACTTAGAGAACCAACTCATAAAAGTGATTAAGATACAAACTGGGGTAATAGCCACTAATTAGATAATTACCCAGCACATACACATGATAAACGTTACATGCTTCTGTGCTGATAAGGATTCTGACATGGTTACATTATTTTTTCATTTTGTATGAAGACTGTGACTTTTTATGATCCACAAATTGTTATTTAAACCTTGGTGGTCATTTAAAATGATTTTAAATTATGTTTCGGGATATATCTTACTTACCTTAGTTTGGTACTTAACAAAGATACGTGGTATATGCATATCCTAGACAATATAAAATCACATATGGTTGTTTCGAATTTGGGTGTTCAAAACCGTTAGCTGTATAATTGTGAAGCTCACTGCAGTGTAGAATAGTTGCAATCATTGTAAAAGTTTCATGAACCATTATGATCAGTTTGCCGTAGTCCACACTGCAGGAGATTATATTATGGACTATTCGATGGCATGCCACTGCGCTCGATTTTCGGCTCTTCGTATCATCATAAACTAAATAAGTGTGTATCTCACCTAAAACATACATTTTCATACACACACACAAACACACACATTGGTACGGTCGCGTAACAAACAACAAAGTCATATGATATATAGGTGATATCGCACTCAAACATTCACACAATATATTCTTTCTTCCATTACTTTTCAAGGGAATGGATATTTTTACAGACCCCGAAAGTGTCTTCGGGCCGTACATCTAATGTTTTTTTTATCTGCCAAGATAAGCGTGATTACTTTTTCAATACATTATCTTATATTGCATTCTTTTATAGATGCTGTTACTTTTGAGATATTCTGGCATTAGCTTTGTGGAAGTTCTTTTTACAGGCTTTTTTAATATGACTGTTGTTGATTCGTCGGATCGTGTTTAATTCTTGATTCGTAAGTTCGTAAGCTATGTAGCATAATTGGGAAATTATGGTGGAACTTAGGATATGGCTATATTCATCGTCGATACCAGGCAGGTTGATTAGTACTGTGACAGATAAGCAATGAATTGTTCGTTTCATACTTTCTTCAGATTTTCAGATCAACAAAGGTACGTGGTATATATCCCGAAAGACAACATGCAACAAAACCTAAAGACCATGAACGTTTAAATATATATAATCTACTAGAGGATGCCCGCGGTTACACCCGCGTTATTTAAGGCTATTGCTCCGCTCCCGTCTCTCACTCCCTTATCATTCACAATCCATCCATCTTTTCTTTGGTCTTCCTCTAGCCTTATATCCCTCAACTCTTATATTCATAACATTTCTAGTCACATGCTTTTCATCCCTCCTCATTACATGCCCATACCACGCTAGACGATATCCTTTCAGCTTTTCTTGCACCGGTGCAACTTTCAAACTTCCCCTAAACATTGTCAACTATTAAAGCAAGGGACATTCAGATCTGGAGCAATAATATGTGGATAACAAGAAGTCCTGTATGGGGATGGAACTTACACCACTTGATACGATGCTTTACCGCATGAACCACTACTATTTATACCGTCCCACTTCGCCACATTATGAGCAATCTAACTCAAACACTCCCTTAGAATGGGAATTATTTGAGTGGCCATCTCGATTACAAAGTTTAAAGGTATGTTAATTTTTACCGTCTAACGGCTACTACACTCGTTTGATGCTAAATTAGTTAAATTTTAAAAGATGAAACATCTTATTTGATTGATGAAGAATTTAATATTTCAGATTAATTTCTTCTTCAAAGAATTCTTTATTATTTGTTGAACCTTGAAATATTTGATTTTAGAGATCAATGCCTTCTGTATTAAAACTTTTTAAGTAAAATGTAGTTTTAATATACTTAATTAAGTAAAAATATAGTAAATGGAGCTACAGGCAAAAAATGTATAAAACGAAATATAGTCAGTTTGTGTTATCCATAAATCGTTTGATGTTTGTAAAGTTAGCCGCGACACAAGATTCATTACAAACTTCTATGTCATTTACGTTGTCTCAAAAATCAATATTCCGCTACCAGTTTGGAGAAATTATATCGATTCGTCACAAATATAAGCCCTGGATTCAAGGAATCATTTCGGACATAGAAATATATGGAAACATCACTTAGGATTTAGTATATGGCAGCTCTTATCAAATCAATCAAAATAAGCCTGGGCTAAAATAGCCCTTAACGTCTACACGTATACGGATCTAATTGGCTACGTATCTTGAAAAGAATTGTAAGTCTTTTACTTCGAAGATTTCTGTTTTCAGAACGTTCAATTTGAAAGGATATTAACAAACATAATTCCTACTTTTAAATACAATAAAATGCTGATAAAATATGTTTAATCACCGAGAAGAGATAGACTTGGGATTAATATCTTTAAAAGATTACATCTAAAAACATAGTGCAGATGCTAATCTGATGCTAAGCTCATATTATGTATACACAACATTCACACAGAATAGGCTTGTGTCCTAAAATGTAATTAGCGATTGATTCGTTCCTTTATTAGATATTAAACTGAAATATCTGATTTTTTCTTCAAAAATCGATCAGCAACATTGCCAACATTACACTAATTACGGCTTTTTAAAAACCTTATTTGACACGAAAACGCTGTAAACCATCATGGCGGTTGAGTGATATCACAAAGTGCAAAACAAAACAAACCGTGAATGAAGTCTGGTCTGATGTACCCACTTTTATTTTGTTATATTCGATTTGACAGGTAGAAAGTTTGATGTTTTAGTTGTATTTACTACTAAAACGTCCACAACATGAATGGCGGAAGTCCTGTTGGACGTAATGCTCTCTCAGAATAAATACATTATTTTTAGTTTTAGAATCCTAAAAATAACATTAATCTTACATTTTTATAATAAATAATAGACTTTATTGACATCTTAAAATCATAATAAATCTATAGATACTACATTGAAATTAAACTACAGTTTACGGATTTTATCGCTATGTATTGGTTTCACTAAGTTATTACATTTGAAACTAATGATCTAGAAACTATATTTTTAATTTATTACTAGCCGACGTTTCGAATTCTTTACAGAATTCATGTTCACGGCAGACTGAGGTGATATTTGTCTTTTTCTTGAATGTATAAGTTATCTCAAAGTACCCGAACATTTTTCATCTACTGGTGTTACTATTTACGCAGAATGAGCTCGCAGTGCCCTTAGGTCTTCTGGTGACTTTGTCCTTCTTGGGTTTCATTAGCCTTATGACAGGGTCCCAAGCTGGAGGAACATTCCAACCATCTTCCCTATTGAAATTAGGGTGCTTTTTAATTTCAATAGCCTCTCGTATCATCCTTGGAAGAAAACGGTGTTCTTTTGCGAATATCTGTGGTTCATCAAATCGCAGGTAGTGGTTGGGTCCTTGTTCCACATGTTCACACACAGTAGACTTTGTTGAGCGTTTATGTTTTATGATATGTTCTTTGAGTCGAATGCCTATGTTTCTCTTGGTTTGTCCAATGTATGAGAGCCCACACTCACAGTCTATCTAGTAAACCCCGGCCTCTTGCAAGGGTAACTGACACTTGACAGATGGTAATAATTGACTGATCTTCGTTGGCGGCTTGTAGTAAGTTTTGATAGAAGCTCGCTTCAAGATGTAGCCAATTTTGTCGGTCACGCCCTTGATGTATGGGAGGAGAGCAGGTTGTCTTTCTACTGTGGCTGGTTTTTCTTTCTTCTGGGATCTGTGACAGTGGCGCGGCGGTCGGAGCTTGTTGTCTTACAGAACTTGCCTGACATGTTGAAGCTCAGCGTCCAGGTGTTTCTTGTCACAGATCCCGCGGGCTCTCTGAAACAGAGACATTCCTACAGTAGCTAACTGTTTAGGATGGTGGTGAGATTTACCGTTTAAGTACCTATTTGTATGGGTCTTTTTCCTATACACAGTATGGCTTAAGGAGTTGTTTTTATTCCTGATGACAAGTACATCTAAGAAAGCTAAAGAATTGTTTGCCTCTAATTCCATTGTGAATTGTATTTGGTTATTAATAGAATTAAGATGGTTTAGGAAAGCATTAACACTATCTGTTGGTAAAATTGTGAAAGTGTCGTCTACATACCGCTTGTAGAACGTCGGTGTGATGGTGGCATTAAACAATATAATTTATATATGTATTACTTATGAGATATATTGTGTTTTCATGCGATGGCCGAGTCAATATTTATTTATTTAAAACGTTAAAGATTTTTAATTAACCGACTTGGTATTACATGGATCTCACAACTTTTGATGGTCGCGAGACTTGGTATTTTTGACAAGTATTGTTTTTATGGGATATTAGATTTCTTGAATTAAAAACCTTTGTGCCTACATAGGTAGATTACGCTGGAATTTTAAAAGATCGTTAGAAATTCACTTTAAGAAGTTACACCTACACATTATTGATTTGATACTAACAGACGATCTCCAGAAATTCTATTTACCTGAGCCTGTACTCAGATAATAAACTTTTTCGATTTCGGAAGTTTAAATACTTTAAATCCTAACGCATCGATCAAAAACTTATCAAGCAGTTTCAAATCGGCCGCAATTGTGAATACATACACCATGGTTAATTGGCATTATCGTATCCAAACTTGCCAATCTTAATATATAAAATCCTTGCGTTACTGACTGACTGACAGACACGCTACAGCCGAAACTACTTGGCGCAGGAAGCTGAAATTTGGCATGTATATTCCTTGGGGACCGTAGGAGTGCACTAAGACGGGATTTCCCGAAATTCCCACGGGATCGGGCAAAACGGGAAATTCGAATATATGTGCGTGCGAAGCCGCTGGCGTCCTCTAGTCTTGATATAAGACCCCAACATGTTTATACAATATTAAACACATAGGGTCGCAAACCACCCCTATTAAGCATTCCGGCCGGCCGAAGACCCATGCTCTGTCGGCATTATAGCTCTGACGCTGATGTATTCGCCACAGGAAGGTATAACACGGGTAAACTACCCCAAGAATCTTCTCGCATCGATCGGAGTACGACGTGTGATAGATGCGGAATTCGGAGCAGGTAATCCACGTGCCAATGGCTAATAGCGTCCAAGTGAGTAGTAATTAGCGTTCTCTGGTGTGCGGCGCCTCCCGATTTGTAGAAAGCTGCGAACATGTCCTAATTTTCTCCTAATTGGGGACGCTAAATACGTCGACAAATATATTAATTGGTACTTTATAGAACTGTGATTTTACCGTAATATTCGAGCCTGTCTACATTATTAGATTTAGTGTTAGCAGTAGCTGTAAAACCTTATATTAAGCCAGAGGTTTGCCTGGTATGTGAATATTTGCAGCGTCGCAGCGTTCGTCTTGGAACCTGGCTCCCAAAAGGCGAACGGGATAGGGCTAGGAGAAAGGCGATGATTTTTTTTAAAATAGTTGTTTTGTTGTATACCAGATATCTACACTATTTTTTATTATGCACTAAATTTAACAAATATTTATCATAACATAGATATATACATATAAAAAAAAAACTACTTATATAACTAAACTATCCTAAACTAAACTACAAAAAATGATGATGAATAATTGCAAAAGCGTTTATCCTTTGTTACAATTCTAAAACGGGTAAAACCCTATTTCATCTTCGGCCCCGTTTGAAAACGAATCTAACCTGGCAGTTGTGATATAACTCAACCCGTGGTAGGTCCACAGATCTTTGGCAAGCCGACCCAAAACAATCACAGATTCACAACTGGGGCTACATGTGATGTATATCTCGACGGATTACATTTTTGTCTGGCTGACGTATTATGTATGATTTGTATGCTAGTGTGGCGTGTTACTGGATCGTTCCTTGAAGTGGGTCAGGTCAGTAAATACTCTACTTATGTGCAACGAGATGAAAGATACAAAATAAGTGTCTTTCGCCAACTGCTTGCGGTGGAGATTTGAAATACGAAATAGTCAGAAATTATAGTTCATCATCGTCTTAGCGTTATCCCTGTTGCATATAAGGCTTGGAAACCGGGGTCCGCTCACTAATCCAAACAGATTTCACGGTAAATAAGCTTCTCCACAACCACCTCCTTCGCCGAGCTTCGCGATATCTGCTGACTCAGATCGGTGTCAGTATATTTAAGGATAACAATAATCTGAAAATGATAGTGTCTCTTCAAATTCTTTATCCACTTCACGGACAAACACTATTTTACATTAAACTTACGAATTTCAAGTTTAATGTACTAAGTTTGAACTTTTCACGTAACCAATGTGCCTACGCACAAGGTTTTAACAACCATATGAAATTTTAAATTGAATTTGTAGTGCGCTCAAAGGTCGGGTATAATTTTCAGTGATTGTTTGCTCTCTATGCGCTACTCTAAAACCACCGGCGGAGGGTAATTGAATGACAAGACATTATTTTAGGCAAATTAACTGGCCTAGTTTGGCACGTGTTGAAATTAGTACCTTATTTATCTTTGCTAGTGTAGCAATCCAATCAAATTATCGGCCGATAGAATTCTTGGTGGCGTTAGAGCCAACGGTGGCTATGGGTTCTCATTAGTGAGAGCCTATTGTAATTCGTAATTGTAAATCTACTCTGTATTCTTAACTTTGTAACTGTAATCTATTTTATACAATAAATAAATATATTACATTACGTAAGGCTATTGCTGGCTATTGGACTACCTACCTTTCATAATATCTTTATTATATTTGTTTATGTTAACATATAAACACAGTTTGACTACACTGTTCAAATGGTCAACTCGCTTTAGCATTGTACGCTTAACATCAGGCGGCACGCAGTCATTCTGACTGTCATGGGTCAGATCCTCATACGAGACAACACTTTGTGTCGTCTACAAATTGTTCTTTTGTATGCTAGTGTTCTAAATATCCTTTAATGGGATGTTTGTTAAGATCTTCGTGGCTTAGGATTTATACCTAGTCCGGAAGTTGCCTTTATAAACATAAAAATTCCAAAACTTATACATCAAAATTCAAACAATTAATCACATGAACAGTTTCTTCTAAACCATACATCTAAATTCATTTCCACTTCCACATACGAATTGATATAACAAAACTGTCGTGCCATCCCTCGTCCCATGGCCTATGGCAGATAAGAGATCACCCAAATTGACAAATTACGATGGGTCACCGTAAATAATAGAATTTCCACGCTTTTGTCCCCGGAGCGTTTTAGAAGACGTATTGGGGATATATTTATTCTATGGTATAAGATATGTGAAGATTGATGATGGTTTGACCCAATTACTGTAAGGCTAGGCAAAATGTTGGTGAGGTGACATCTTATTCACTTTCCATGGAATATGGGCATAGGAGTTTGAGATCTTATGATGGAATATGGACATAGGATTTTGATACCTTATGAATACTTGTTTGTTTAGCGCTCGTAGCGAGACTTGGCTTGCCGTTCGTAACAGATCGGCAAAGTTAAGCAACGCTTGCACAGGTTACCACTTGGATGGGTGACCGTGTGTGGCATTTACATCTGAGCGCTACCGTGCTTCGGAGGGCACGTAAAGCTGTCGGTCCCGGTTCTTGTCCAAGGATAAGGATCGTTAGGCCATGTCGGAGGCCTTCGGGCGGTCTGAAAACTCCGACACCAGAGTTGGCCACACGCTCACACGAAAAACAAAAAAAAACAAAAAAAAAAAAAAACTTATGAATACTGAGATCTACATACGTATATTGACTGCACGTGTGGCCTAGTGGTTTATATGGTACTGTAGTCCCGATTCATAGGTCGCTAGAATGCTTTACTTTGCACTGTAAGAAGTGGGTGTTTTTGTGGATCTTCATGGAACCTTGGCGATACCAGATTTGTTTGTACTTAGTGCGGGTGGAGGCTAACTTGAAATGGAAAATAAAACTCATAAAGACTTGTAAAAATTTAAAAGTACTTCGCAGTTCTAGAATAAATTCTTATACCACGAGAAAACAACACACACTTAAAATGTTATGTTTTTGACAATAAGTAGGCTACTTTTATCTCCAAAAGCTACGCCTGTTTTAATGCTGAAATACATCATATAAATATGAACACATATTTACAACAACAACAACATTAATTAGGGGTTACTAAAGATACCTAACGTGGCCAGCTGAACCTTATGTTGTAAAAGCGTGAAGCCATTTCACATCGCTAAGTCCTCAAAACCCCATATCACCACAATCACATAAGTCAAAAATCACATTTTATTCAAAACATTCGTGTCATCCGTTCTGTACACCTCAATCTGTGTATTAATAGTATCCCCTATAAATCCGTACAGAAACAGATATTTTGCTTGAAAAGGGGTATTCCTCACAAACGCCGCATACGCGCCACAATTTTGTCTGTGGACAGTCAGCTACATAAGAGATTAGAGATACGCATGCATGTATATTTTTTTTATTTTAGATGATTGGTTATGTTGCTATACTGAAATACAGATATTCAGTCATGCATCAAATACCTATTTATAATCTTTAATAACAGTGGTCTCGAAAAAAATATTTCAAAAAAATAATCTTACAAATCTAGACCTAGAAAAGCTAATGTACCTACCTACTTGTAGTTCCTACTGTATTTGTTTTGCAGAAAATTTCGCTTCAACATTATTATAATCAAACTGCCATACACCATTGCTGGATACAGGCCTTTCCAATTGCTCAAATTTCGCTTGATAAATTATAAACAATAAAGAACAATGGCAGAATTAGGTCTGGCTTTGTTGTGGCGATCTTAAACTTCATATGAACAAAACAAATTGTTTTTTTTTACGATTTTTTATATTTTCACTTTGTCTCGTTAAAGCCGGTTTATTTAATGATGATAAAAAACATTCAAATTGATTAGAAACTAGGTACTTACTTTATTATTTGATTGTTGCCATAGACAATGGTGTGATAGGAATAGACGTTGACGTTGATTCGTATCGATTATTAAATAAGTAATCGATTTATAGGGTTGGTTTGGTTTAAAATATAATAATTAAAATGCAGTAATTTATAAATATATAATTTATTTTTAATCAACATTATATCAATAAGCTTATTTTTTTGTAGCAAAACAACTTTTAAATCAAATAAAAACGTCACAGCATCGTTTTAACGTTATATCGATTTCACATAAGATAGATTTAAAATGTGCAGCTCTGCTTTTGTCTTAGGCTGTGATAGGTAGATGCTACAGAATAGTTCTGCGTTTTGATGTCAATCTGACATAATGTCGTTTGATAATTCAAACTTACCTACATTGTTCATTCTTAACTAAACATTAAACACCGATATCTTCTTTTTCCGGCTTGTGTGAGTGAAAATAGAATAATTTATAGACTCTGTTACTTACGCCGAATTTTTTGATATATTTTTTATTACTGAGCGCTTCAATTTAATTTCAGACATTTTGATGTATGGAGATCTGCCATTGTCCTTTAATTTTACGAGATAATAATGTCGCCGACTGTACTGTAAATAATTCGTATTCATGCTCGTATGCATATCAACGTTGTCCCCTCGCCTATCTTTATTTATGCCCGCTTTGATTTTATCGCGGACATGCGAGTATCCTGTTTTATGAAAAAACATGTTTTAATCGTATGAGGTTAAGTGAAGGGATGATATTGTAGCAGTGTCAAGTGTTTGCGTGTGTGCCATCGGATTGCGTTGTAAGCTGTCACAAAAGTGTCTTTCCTGACAGCTTTTTATTTTCTTACTAAACTAAGATATTTAAAACGGCAGCGATAGCCGAGTGGATATACCAACAGACTGCCATGCAGAGGGTATCGGGTTCGAATCCACGGTGCGCACCAATGACTTTTCGGAGTTATGTGCGTATTGAATTGTTAATTATCGCTTGTTCCGTGCCTCGGAGAGCACGTCAAGCCGTCGGTCCCGGTTGTCATGAAGATCTATGACAGTCGTTACAGAGCGTCAGTACCTTCTAAATAAACTGACACTAGTCTAAACCATGGAATGTCGCTATCTCTTCGGGTTGCGGAGGTCAGACAGGCAGTCGCTCCGTGGAAAAGCTAATATTCAGCCAAATACGGTTAGACTAGAAAGCGGACCCCAGAATGAAACTGGGACAACGCTAAGAGGATGATAACTAAAGTAAGATATTTATTACTTCTTCTTCCTCGGTCCCTCACTGCTGAGGATCACGACCACATATTTGTTTCCAGTAGGAGTGGTCGTACGCCGTATGTAAGGCTCGTTGCATGCTGCCGCCTTCTTGATGGTGTCAGACCATCTTGTGCGTGCCCTGCCTTGAGCACGTCTTCCATTTATGTGACCCAAGATTATCTGCTTCTCCATACAATGTTTTGGAGACCGCATGATATATTTATTACTACGCAGTGTGAAACAACGGACTTCAAGAAAGTCCAGACATAATTTTTTTTTATAATAGAAGACTCACGCACTAGACATTAAGCCTGTGTCGCGTGCGACTTTAGAAACATTCAATCAACCGACGCGACGCAAAGAACACTTTATGGATCACACAAAGTGTTGTCTCGTGTGAAACTCGAACGCACTTAGCGCAGTCAGGCCCGTTTATCTACTCATGTGGTCAGGCGGCACGGTGACCGCTTAAACCACTATTTACGATCTTTGGCAGCCGCTACGGGTAGTAGTATCCTTGAATTCATCATACTGACACTGATCTTAGCCTTATGGCGCTGATACACTTGAGCATTGACCTGTAATGAGCATTCTCGCGAGTGTTACAAAACAAATGTGTGTTTTAGCGAGCATTCTCACGAACATTCGGGTGAGCCTTAGAATATAGATAATACATAGAACTCGCGCTACAATGTTAAACTCAATATATTTACTTCACTTTGACTTACGATTTTAATCTAGGGAAGAATCTTCGTAGTTTGTCACTAATTTTAACACGACCCTTGATGGGCTTACTCGGAATAAATATCGATAATATTTACAATATATCCTTAGATTTGGTTAACACAGAATTAATTTCAATAGAATGTTAACAAACTCTCGCTGTCGATAAATAAATTTTAAAGTAGGAACAGACACTTGTGTGATTTATTAAACCTGTTCAAATAAAAATCTGCATTTTATTATTTAGAAACGTCATTCGTTTAGGTATCTTACTCTAGAAATACTTCATAAGTGAAACTGAAGTAAAATTGGGTCAAACTTCTATTGTAGTGCGATTTCTATACTTTTTCTATATTCTACCATAGTAAAATAAGAATAGTAGGTTAGTATAAGGCCGATCGGCGAGGTAATTGCCTACTCTTGCGTCCTACCTACGCGCGGCGCATCCTGTACTGAGGCCGCGCGGCGGGCCACGCCGGGCCGCGCTCGTTTGAGATTGTGTGCGTGAAAAGTCCGTGCGTACACGGCGTACATTCAAACCGGCGCCGGCGGCGGCCGATTTGTATGAAGCTATCCTACTATTCTTTTTGTACAATGATTCTACGGAATATTTGTATTTAGAATGTTCGCTAGAATGATCGTGAAAATGTTCGGTTCGACAAAACAGAAAACGGCGAATGCTCGCTGTTCTGTTACAAGTGAATGCTCAGGTGTATCAGCGCCATTAGAAAATCTCTATCTCTCTGGGTTATGAAGGTCAGTCGGCGGTCGCTCGATACAAAAGATACATAATATTCTGTCAAACTGGTTAGATTAGAAAGCGGTCCCGTTCATGACAGTGATAAATAATGAACATTACGTAATAGATAAAAAGCTTCCAAAAGCTAAAAAGGTTAACATCGCTATATTTACCATAATTATATATGTAAATTCATATAAAATATATGGAGAGTAACACAACTTGAATTGAAAAATAATGAACAATTTTTTTCGGAAAACTTTCGAAGTCCGCAACTTTCAATAGGTACGTGATTAGATTGAAGATTGGATGAACTCGTCTGAACGTCTCGAACGATTTATTTCGAAGAATATCTGTTCGTATTTGTAGACATAATAAAAAGGTTTACATTATAATAAATAGGTTTTACTATAAGGCTGGTAGTAGGTACTTCTTTACTTACGTAATGTAGGTACATTACAACTGAACATATTATAGTAAGATATATGTAAAATATATACATATGTGTCAAATACATAGATGCGTATATTTAGCTATGTTTTACCCGCATATTCATTGGTCATTTCAAAGTCTGCTGATTTTGAAACAGATTGTCAATCAAAACTTTCTACCACTATTTTTCCTCTTAGAGGCGGAACACTGAAAACACTTTAATAGCGACTGCTTAGGTACGTGAAAAAAGGAAACTATGTTTATAGGTTCAGTAGTTTTGTCCCTGCGGTGACTGGGGATTTTTGAACACGTAGACATCATGCCAGATATAATTATAGAATATATGTCATGTTAGAGGTAGTAGAGCCTTGCTGATTTCAGCATAAATGGGCCAGCTCGACCGGGGAAGTACTACCCTCTCACAGAAAATCGACGTAAAGAAACAGTACCTAAACTGTTGCGGTTCGTTCGGTGAGTGAGAGTGCCGAAGGCCCATCCCCTCTTCCTTTTCCCTGATCCCATTACTCCTTCTATCCCTTTTCCCAACCCCAAGGGGCGGCAACGCACTTGTGACTCCTGCAGTGTTGCTTGTGTCCATGCGCGGCTGTAATTGCTTTCCATCAGGTGATCCGTCTGCTAGTTTGCCACCTGTGATTATTAAAAAAGAATCGGACACAAACTGCTTTTGTGTCAGTTTGATTCTGTGAAATAATCTAAAGCTTTGTATAAATTGTTACACTATTGACACAGAAAAGCTTCCATTATTATTACACTTTAAATATGTAGCGTATTTCAATTTCTTTATTGTAACATTTTACACTACACAAAAATAGTTTTAAAAGCACTTATTGCTTTTAGGGTTTAAATAAAAAATGCGAAAGAAATTTCGTTTCGTAAAAGCAGAATAATGTAACAATTCCTAGTATATAAGCCATATGAGGCTTATATATCTTAACAAAAGCTCCAGACATCTACTTGTGCCTGGTTCAATTACTGCCATGTTATATTAAATTTATTTTCAGAAATATATTTTATTTATGTTTTTTGCTATTTTTGTTCGTTTTTCCATTATAACGGCCGAACAATGATGTTGAAGTCTTTTTATTTCTTGTATAAGATTTTTGGTTAGTAGTGTTGTAAGTTGTGGCGTCATAAAACTATAATAATACTGTGCCTAGGCGATAGGCAATAGGTACAAGTACATTAACTTATATGGGAGATTAATTATCGTGTATGAAACTCTTATTTTTTTGACGCATAATGGAAACCAAACCATTGCCCTACTCCCCTACTAATCCCCCCAGTCTGGGCCCCTAAAGGGGCTCAGGCTAGGGAGAGTGTGGGACTCCCCGACGAGAAGCGCCGGGACTACCCACTAAAACCACCATGGTGTTCCTCTATCCGATCCCATTGAATGGCGGGGTCACGGGAACTACGTTAGCATTACGATTGCTCTACATATTTTGTGCATTAGTTTCTTTTTGAATTGTTATTTTGTTGCTCGTATCTGCATCGGCCGATTACTATATATATACATACACAAGTATTTAAATTGAAGTCTCCCTTTCGTCTTGTCTGACTATATGAACGCGAGAAACTCAAAAACGAACGAATAGATTTTTGTTCGGTTTTCACCAATAGATGTTAGTTTGATTCCCGAGGAAGGTTTATTTGTATACATACCTACTTCACGCGGGCGGAACCACATGCGAAGACTAGAAAGAAATAATAAGGAGCTCGCTAGTTTAATGATATAAATAACTTGGAAAGCAGCGTAAACTCTCTCTAATCTCTACAACAGCCCAAATATATAAAAATCGAAGATTTTTTCGCCCTAAGAAACACGATTTATCCGCTGTCTTAGCTAGAAAAGCTTGTTTATATATTTCACTAGTAAAGCAAACGTAGGCTCTATTCTTACTATGTGATAAACATCATGACGAAGTGCCGGCACATTTTCTTTCAGTGCGCAGATCGTAGGTTTGATTGCTGTACGTGACACGCATGTATGTATAGGATGGCTTTGAACTATATTATTTAGCTTGTAGTAAACTATTTAGTTAGTTGTAGTTTAAGGTATCTTAATGAAAAGGAAAATATATGACATTTAAGTGAGGACCGCGGAGATAGCCCAGTGGTGTACGTAACAGACTGCCGAGACGATGGTCTCAGGTTCGATCCCCAGGTACCCCGGGCACACACCTCTAACTTTTCGAAGTTATGTGTGCAATATAAATTTGTTATCATTCGCTTAATGATGTGCCCGGTAGATGGCAATAGGCTCGCCCCCTATTACATTGGGACCGAAACATAACTGGCGAAGTGTGGGTTTGTAATACACCTCTGCCTACCCCTTCGGGGATAAAAGGCGTGAAGTTATGTTGTGAGGAATTTGTGTGAAACTCCAAACGTTAGAGAAGTTTACCTTTCGAGAATCAAAATATCATTCTTATCTCATCATCATTCTAGCGTTGTCCCAGCTTTATTCAAGATTTTCCTATTGGAGTCCGGGGTCCGCATTCTCTAGTCCAATCAGAATTGACAGCATTTTAAGTTTTCTACAAAGCCACTGCCGTCTTCTAATCACTTGATACGATGAGGAAATATTTCTTAGAACCAAGACACTTCAACGAAACTCAAATAAATTACCCTATATAATACAATAAAACTGTACCAACATTCAAAGCGAAAATAGTAGAGCAGCAGTAACGCGTCTTAAAATCCACGATTATAAGATGAAATCTATTGAGTCGCCTCGTCTTTACAAACTAACTGCCAAGAAACAGACTCTATTCCACTTTAGTCTAATCGTACCTTCGTTCAATTCTGTCTAAGTTGCAAACTTCTATAAATCTGAATATTCGAATTAATCTAAATTACAATTCCAGGCGTACTACAGTCGGTTCGTTCAAACTTTAAATTCATTTAACAACAATTAGGTATACTGGTTACTAAAAGGCAAGAAGTATATTTATGAAGCGAATTTATAGAGATTTTAATGCGAATGAAGGTAAGTTACATTTATTTATTCAAGTGCGTCATTTTTAAATTTTGATCTGATTATTTTAAAAAGTTACTTGTTTGCTTGCCTCATGCTGAGTTATACCTAGGAGAAAAGTCGTCGGATACGGCTGTCATGAAGATAAAATTTAAGTGAAATGTGATATTTATCTGAGAGTCAAAAATATATACATTAGAAGTTAAACTTATCAGACAAAGAAAGTAATTGAAGGATAAACCTATCATCAAAATCTGTACAGCTTCTACCTTTAAATCAGCGTACCATAACGTATTAAATATTTTTAATAAGCTGCCATCACTTGAATGACATATATATCATAATCATCAATATCAGCTTCTAATTCCTTAAAAAGCGTTATATCCAATATATTTTAATAAAAATATTTAGATTTTACTGAAAGGAAAAATGGATTAATAAAAAGAATTCGGTACCTTTTAATATCAAACACTTCCTTCCCATCCTTTTTAATTAATTTTGATATTTTTTCTCGGATTAGGGACGTTCTATCGTATTATTCAATTCCACGTTTCCGATACCAATCTTTACGATGGTTATTTTTTAAATTAAACCAACAAAAGATACGAAAATATACGCTTGGATTTGTTTTCTATTTTCTCTTGTGCATAATATTTTGAGTTGGTTTTGTAGAAAGAGTCGGGTTAAGAGGCCTCTATAATCATATATCTATTTATCATATATTCACATTCGTTTTAATTTGACTTTTGGGATATGCCAACATATGCACCAGGTATCTTTGTTTCGAGTATGCTGATATTGTAGCACTGTTGCAAGCGCCATGCAGTACATAAAAATGGTCGAAAAGGAAAGAGAAAATAAGTCGACAGTCCAAACACAAAAAATATAACCGCAGAACAGCAACATAGTATATTATAAATATAAAAGCTGTACGCAAATCTGCTACAACATGCCGCCACGGCATCCGAACACAAAATCCTTACTCATATTAAACCTATTTGTACATGTAGATTTATACGGTAGCCTACGCGAAAAATTCTAGCTCCATTTAAAAAAACTGTCGTTATAACATCATAACTTTGGTTATCTGTACGAAAAAGGTTTATAACGTAAACAGAGGCTGTGTTCAAACGGTGTTGGGTGTCGATACGTGAGAGCGCTTGCCAATGTTCGTGTTGGTGAAAAACTGACAGCGCTAACGATAGCGCGTGTTTGACACAAACGGCGGCGATTTACCTTTCAAGGTAGTGCGTATATTTTCTTGTACACGTATGTATTTGGGAAGCAAAGCTTTTTACCATTTTGCCACATAATGTTATAATGTTTATTTCCAAAACTAAATACATAGATTATGACAAATGTATACAGGTTAATAACAAATCTGTTCTTGGTAGTTTGTAGTAGTTATTTAATGGGAAAGCCTGCATTCTAAACCAGTATGTTAAAAGACAAAATTCGGACATGTATTATTAATAGGGGGTAACACATGGGTAACATATAGATCTCATTATAAAAGAAAATTTCACAACCAATAGGTATTCGTACAACGAACTATTAACTGCTTTTGGGACTAATAGTAACACTCTCCTCCCCATTCTGCATCTGTGTAAACAGGTTCAGCAGAAACGTCTACAGAATACGACGAGTTTTGACATTCGTGAAGTAGCGACCTAACTTTACCTGTCTTGGTACCCGCAGCGAAATTAATCAAAATGATATTGAAGATGAAAATATTAATTTTTATTTGATTGATTTTGTCGCAGTATTTCATGTCTTGCGCCACACAACTATGCGTGAACGATGGCAGTATGATATGAACATAAACACTGTCAAATTGTGTGCCGCGTTACATGTCAAATAAACAGGCCGCCATATTGCGTGTTCCCGCGCATTTGCATGTAATTGCCGCGGATTTATTCCTCATTGATATGTTACCGAACTTACCTCGTTTGTCAAAGACGAATGGCCACTTTGACATATGGAAGGAACATTCTGCATTCTTAAGAAATCTTCAGAAATTAAAGGGTTAATAATGTTAATATCTTAGAAACCATTGATTTTGGACCCCTAGTTAACGTGCGTTGTCAATGTTCTTCAAGGAAGGGGTCATCCAGAAATTACGTCAGACATTTAGAAGGGGGAGGAGCTCGATAAAGTATGACATTGTTTGGAGAATGTGATGGTGATGTATGAGACCAGTTGTGACAAGGACGGGGGAGGGGGGGAGGTTAAAAGTCGTAAAAATTGTGTGAGGTGATTTATGGACGGCCCAGAATAGGTCGTTACCTGTCACCCTGTATTTAAAATGTCAGCCTTGTATGAAAACTGTTCATATGTGTATCCTCCTTGTCATCATTCGTATTGTTATTGCTTCCGAAGTGAGTGATGACACATAACAAATGTCAGAGATAATAAACGTGATAGATTAATAATGACCTGTAAGTGATGAAGCGATATCCTTCTTCTTCTTTTTTTTCTTTTGCCTGCCCTGTATATCTATTTCCCATATTACTCGGCGCAGAATATCTTTCGCTTCCATTCTCTCCTATCAGATGTTATTTATTCATCTGTTTATTCACTCCCTTTGATTTATCCATATGTGAGCTATTTTTAAGAGTTTTACGTCCAATTTCACAGCTGTCTGATAAGATCCTGTTAAATTTATTTCTAATTTCGTATTTATCTGGCAGATAAGACCTATTTAGAGGTGCTGGAACTGAGCCTTACTGTTGTAAGTGAAACTTGTTGAGCCCTGAAAAATATACGTAAATGTATTTTGATTACAGTCCTCTTATTATCTTTGCGGGGTCGTTCCTGCGTGGGTCGGTTATCAGGTCAAAGCTATTAAGTTATTGCAAAGTTTTATCAAGATTCGTTCCGTAGATTGTGCGACAAACTTCCGTCCTTCCTCGCAAACTGTCATGTTTATAAGTAGTAATCATTATACCACTATAATGACAATAATTTTAATGTCTATCAATTGGGTGTACAAAATATAGGTAATTTAGTTTAATGGAGATATAGACGAAAATATTTCTTTAAAAAGTTACGTTACCCGAGTAAAGTTACAGTAATACAGGACTCATTATTCTGAGTAAGCAAACAATGTTACTACATAATAAAATATGTGTTATTGTATTAGTTTCACCAACTATTCTCAAACGGCTGTACGCCCTAGATAAAGTATTTTAATGTTTTCTCTTAGTTTATATATCATTTTCGTCGTTTGTTGAACTTGTTTCATGTCCCTTGTCAAGTTAATGACAAATGTTGTTTAGTGGCTTAGTCAAAAGAATGTACATTTTTTTTAAATAAGTACCTTATTTTTGTAAAGACTTATTCCGCATTGGGAACTAGAACATATCATGAGGAATTTATAAACATTCTAGCCACGGAGACAACGAATACCCGGACTTGAAACACGATATACCTACCCCGATGGGAAAAAGCGTGAGTATATTATGAATGAATGTATGTATGAACAAAGTGTATGTTGTCCGGTGTGGTGATCGAACCCTCTACTTTCGAGCAGTGTTGAACAACAATGAGATTTCCTAAAGCACTTCTCCACATATGCAAGTAATTTCAAATTGATTTCATTTTGATATTATGAAACATTCAATTATATTTTCTTTCATATTATTTGATAAGAGCCCAGTGATAATATAAGAAGATAACTAGTGTTCCGATTATGTACCTGAAAGAATTATCATTTGAATTGTTATTCCTACCCCTCATCCTTGGTAAGCTTAAGAGAAACCAAGTGAAAAAGCTCATATACTTTTGTGTAGAATGAAAGAGACGAAGAAAGAAAGATTCAGTATTACCCGCCTTTTAAATGTACACCGACCTCCATAAAGCTATATGTATCATCATAAATTAAATTACTAACTTCCACCGCACATAAAAACTCGCATTGAAATTAAAACAAGAATACTTCCTTCTAAACACAAAGTGTTTTATTACTTTAAAAAAGTTTAAGGGCTCTCGCACATCTGACTGACGATGACTGTACGGCGTATCGTCCCAATGTACGCGACCGTACTGCTGGAACGTCAGTGTATGATGTAAGATAGAACTTTTGACCTGCTAGTATGACCGAAGATGTTTGGCAGTCGTTATAGGGAGTCAGTATCCTTTGATATACCTAATGAGTTACCTAATGGCACTGCTGTAAGCTATGGAATATTTATATTCCCTTGTGTGGCAAGCGTCAGATGGTAGTCGTTTTGTGAAAAATCTAATATTTTATGAACCTGGTTAGACTAAAAAGCAAACTCGGGTACCAAAAAAAGTAGAATGTGACGTGATGATAACGGTGTCCGCGCGTTACGCCGCTAACGTTACGTGACGCACTTTCAGCCAGATGTGCGGGTACCCTAAATGACTTTACAGGAAAACAATAAAACGCTTGAACACAGATGTACGATGAAAAGAAATAACAGTGTGACGTCATCGAACATGATGACCATCCAAAAAAGTATGATTGATGCCCCAATACTTGATATTGGAATTTCAACCCTACAATTATTTATATAAGGCGCAAGTGGTGTGTATGTGTACGTTTAGTTGGGTTCTATTTATTTAGAGCCGTGTAATTATTGCTAGGGCAGACAGTTGGTAAATTCTTGATATTTATTTAAATCGAAAGTCTTTCGGCCGGCTGGGTTTTGTTTAATCAGTGAGGTGAATATTTCACTAGTTACATAATTATTTACTAACTAGAGGAAGCCAGCAGCTACGCCTGCATTTTTTTAATTTACCCGTTTTGGCCGATCCCGTGGGAATTTCGGGAAATCCCTTCTTAGTGCACCCCTACGGTCCCCAAGGAACATACATGCCAAATTTAGGCTTCCTGCGCCCAATAGTCTCGGCTGTAGCATGTCTGTCAGTCAGTCAGTAACGCAAGGATTTTATATATTAAGATTAAAACGAAATTATAAAATTTGAGAAAATAAAAAATATTTACCTATTTGACTTACAGGTACTTTAATAAAGTTCTTGTATAAATACTTCTTTATTTCGTGTAAACTTTGCAAGTACTTACGAAACGTCATTAAAAAAATCATTGTATACAATTATTTTTGTGTCGAATTAGAACAGCTCAGTCCCAAGCGTTTTGGTCGTCTTTATATTCAGATATTTTATAATATGCTTTTGAACACAATTTTGCTTTTACAATAATTTTGAACTTATTTAAGATAGGTCTCTTATATTATAAGGGAGCTTGTTATAAAAGCGTATATATTGCCCCATAAAACAGCTACTTATTTTGTGGAGACGAGTGCTATGAACTACGAGATTATTCCTGTGTCTTGTATTTACAGAATGTATATTATGACATTTTTTACAAAATTTGTCAATATTTTTATGTACATATAGCAGATTTTCATAAATATATTGTGATACAACAGTTAGAATGTTTATTTCTTTGAACTTTTCTCTTAGAGAAACTCTTGGACCGAGGTTATAAATTCCCCTTACAGCTCTATTCTGCAGAACGAATATTGTATTTAGGTCTGCAGCATTCACCCAGAGAAGAATCCCATACGACATTAAGCTATGAAAGTAACTGAAATAAACCATTCTAGCTGTTTCTAAATCTGTGAGGCGTCTTAAGCTGATTTTCCACCAGAGTGGCGAGACGAGGCGAGGCGAGGAGAGAATTGAAATTTGTATGGCAAATTTTCAATTCTCTCCCAGCGCATCTTTGGTGGAAACAGTGTGGATTGACGAGAATATGCGAGGCGGGAATTGAAATATTTGTTTGTGTAAAAATGAACCGTATTGCTTCCAACATAAAGTATAAATTAACTTTGCAACAGAAACACGCCTACGGGCGGCGCGGCGGTCACGCGCGTGCTCGTGATGGCTATTTTTAGTGGAAAAGGGTCAGTGCGATTTCAATTATCTTCTCGCCTAGTCTCGTCTCGCCACTCGGTGGAAACGACACTCAAACATCACTGTACCTATGACGAACTCAAACATCACTGTACCTATATCTTTATCTAATGAAGTCTACGGGTGGCGCGGCGGTCACGCGCGAGCTCGCGATAGCTATTTTTAGTGAAAAAGGGTCAGTACGATTTCAATTCTCTCCTCGCCTCGCCTCGTCTCGCCCCTCTGGTGGAAAATCACCTTAATTGTCTTAACTGCATAAGCTGCAGAACTGAGTTCGCCCGATAGCCTTTCTATATGTGGACCGCATTGTAGTTTGGTGTCAAGCATAATACCTAAAAATGAAACATCTATTACGGGCACAAAGTATAAGTCTGAAATATTTTAGGCATCATGCACTTTTCAGACACCTAACGATCCTTATCCTTAGACAAGAACCGGAACTGACAGCTTTACGTGCCCTCCGAAGCACAGTAGCGCTCAGATGTAAATGCCACACACGGTCACCCATCCAAGTGGTGACCTGTGCAAGCGTTGCTTAACTTTGCCGATCTGTTACGAACGGCAAGTCAAGTCTCGCAAGCACTACATTTTTATACATATTTTTACACATAATAATACTGTACCAGAGGATTCCCGCGGCTACGTCCGCACTTTTTATTATTTATTTAACTATTTCTGCACGATCCCTTGGAAATATCAGGAAATCCCTTCTTGGTGCACCCCTACGCTTCTCAAAAGAATTTCAGTTTCTTGCGCCCAATAGTTTTGGCTGTACACGTCAGTCAGTCAGTAACGTAAGAATAGGGTAGTTTCCAGGGTCAACATAATTAAATTTTATTTAGTCCGTATTTTAGGTGATAAAAAAATATTGGACACGTATTTTTCTTTTTTCGATTAAATAAAAAATAACAAAGATATAGCCCATTAAAGTTACGTGTGAAGTCATCTAGTGCTAAAAAATGCAGCACGGCGTGACGTTATACGTAACTTTAATGAGCTATATCTTGGTCATTTTTGGTTTAATTTACAAATAAAAAAATACGTAGGTATCGCTTATTTTTGAATAATCTAAAGGACGGACTTATAATTTTTTTTTGTCAACTAGCCTATTATATATATACCGGCGAGCATGTATGAAAAGAGTAATGAATGTAGAGGAAGCGCTTGAGGTTTGCAAGGATAGAAGCAAGTGGCGTTCTATTGTCTCTACCTACCCCGACGGGAAAAAGGCGTGAGCATATGTATGTATGTATATACAGATAAACGCAAATTTAATTAGCATAATTACTAAGTAAGTAAGGCAAAGTAAGTATTCTTGGAATAAAATCCTCGACACGACACGCACACTAAAGTCTTATCTAAACGCCTATCAGGGATGAAAGAAAAAGAAAACTTCTGCCATGGAGTGAATATTCTTTATAAAATAAATGCACGTAACGAAACGTTTTTCATAAGGGTGACACTACTTGCTCGTGTAAAATGTTAACAAGAGATCAGATATTTTCATACTTACATACATAGACTCACGCCTGTTTCCCGGAGAGGTAGGCAGAGACTACGGAACGCCATTTGCAACGATCCTGACATATCTCTCTTGCTTCATTCACTCCCATCAGATTCCTCATGCATGCTCTTCTGTTCAGGGTACTTCTCACCTGTCCTGTTTTTAGGATGTCTCCAATCTGGTCAGAGAACGTCCGCCTAGGTCATCCCCGTCGTGCTGTCCCTTCCACACTTGCCTTATATATCTGCTTGGTCAGTCTTTCGTCATCCATCCCCTCCACGTGCCCAAACCATCTTAGCATACCTTTCTCGATGCTTGTCACTATATCTTCTTTTAGATATTTTCAGACACATTAATAATTGAATTTCACAGAAAATGTAGTAATACTAAAAAAGCGGCGGTAGCCCAGTGGTGTACGTAACGGATTGCCGAGACGATGGTCTCGGATTCGATCCCCAGGTACCCCGGGCATCATACACCTCTGACTTTTCGAAGTTATGTGTGTATTAAAAATGTTAATTATCGCTCGCTTAATAATGTGCCCGGTAGATGGCAATAGGCTTGCCCCCTATCAAATTAGGACCTAAACATAACTGGCGAAATGTGGGTGTGTAATACACCTCTGCCTACCCCATCGGGGATAAAAGGCTTGAAGTTATGTTATGTCATGTAGTAATATTTTTTGGATAATATCAGCTCGAATCAAAGTGCCACACACTCACCTGAAAAATTAAAAGAAATGAAATACAACTTCATTTATTTACTTATGTTACAAAGTAACACTTATGAACGATATTTTGTTTTACATTCAGTTTCGAGATAGTATAAGAAGGTTATGGCTACACGATTATTGATGTATGAAAAGATATTTCTAATAGGCAGAGTCTGTACTACGGCAAACAGACTACTGATAAACAAACATATATTTGTTTATCCTTAAATACATACATACATACATACATAACGTCACGCCTTTTATCCCCGAAGGGGTAGGCAGAGGTGTATTTCTACACCCACTTTTCGCCAGATATACTTTAGTCCCACGTAATAAGGGGCGAGCCTATTGCCGTATCGGGCACATTACCAGACTCCGTGCTGCTACTGAGAATTTCGTGGCAGAAAAACCCAATAACCCACGCGCACATTTATGTCGCGAGACCAACGAGGCAGTCGTATAGGGTTTGATGTCGAGTTTTCCGTCTCTACGCAAAGATGGTATTTGCATCGTGTTATCCCTTGGTCGGCTCTTACGACACCCACGGGAAGATAGGGGGTGGTGACACTTGTATTCTATGCCGTCAACCACACGGGCTTAAATAAATACGTAAAATAAATAACGTACTCCCGAAAAAAATACAAACAATCATACATATCTTACAAAGATTTGTTTTTCCTAGAAATGGAAACCAACCAACGCAACGCCCGCGTAGCAAAGTCCCTTATGTTCGGCAATAATATTACTTCATTTAATGTAGTAGTTCGTTAGAAGATGAATTACTATAAACCTCGATAACACACATAGAACGACTCAATCACATCTAGACAGCAATACATCTCGAATTAGATCATTTGTTTTGTTTTCACAAGTGGGTTATTGCACCTCTCTTATGAGATAAATTCAGTTATGTTAAACCACACCAATTTAGGTTAGGCTGTTGTCAGCGAATTCGTAAATGGTCAAATTCAGTGGATTTTCAAAAGACAAACAACCAGGCAGACTTAAAGATAAATATGAAAAGAAATAAAGGTGGTTTATGTCTTGGTTTTATGTAACTAAATGTTAAATATTTTTTATTTAACTAAAATTATTAAGAAATATCTATTTTATATCACAGACAGACTCTTGAACCTTATTTATATATACGATTTGATTTTGTTCTTAGATCCATCTATTCATGTCGATCTAAAGGCTTCTTGGAAGAAATCACTTTTACTGATAAAACCGCCTATTGTGCATTTCTAATTGCGTCTTTGTATCTGGTTCCTGGTATGTATCATGTATTGATATATCTATCTATCCTTCCTTATTATGGTAACTAGTTGGGTGATACCGATATGGTTGGTATATTAATCTAATATCTTCGCGTTATTTGAGTTATATAGCCTACAACCTTTTTCGGTAATGAGAACAACAAATAAAATCACATCAGATCAGTAGTTGCTGAGATTATTGCGATCAGCCAAACAAACAAAGTCTTCCGCTTTGATAATATTAGTATAGACAAGCCTCAGTCCACAGCTTCGGCCATGTGTGGTTATTTGATAATAGTAGCCTATATGCTAATGCATGTTAAAACTATGAAGTTCTGTATACATAGGTACATTATTATTTCATATGTATATTATTTCATATTCATAAAACCATTAAGTCCTTTTTGCGTGGTAGTAAAATAAACATCTACTTACATATAATAAAAGGTAATAAAATAATTAAACTGAGATACTTACATAAGGCTTTATTTAGATAGCGAGAAGACGCAAGTAAAGGTCAAATGTTTTGAAGAACAAGTATTGAAAGAGTAGAGATGAAATGACTTGATAAAAATTGCTCATACACACCAAATGTCGTCCCATATTATAATCGAATTCAAAACACAATAAACGATCACCTTTGTCTTTGTACCACTTGTAAAGTCAAGAATATAAACCATCCTTAGTATAACATTGCAGAAACAACATCCCAGGAATTTTAATTGAAAACAAGTAGCTTCATAAAATAAATTAATAACAGGTTACAAAAACTTTAGCAAGCCTGCTTTTTAAGCGAATTTATTTTTATAGAACAATGGGTTTTTGTCGACAAAACGGTTTACTGTTTCCTAAAGTAGTAGTACAAAACAATTAGGACAAAATATCATAGTAGTACGAGTAACTATGAGATTTTGTTTTAGTAGTTTGTGAACAATGTTTTAAATAATGTTGTGAACAATGCGAGTAACGTTGTGTTCGCCTGCGCGGGTGGCTTAAGCCGCTTTCCATGTGCGTATTTAATTTAATTTTGAAAGTTTATGTGCTAGTAAACTTCGCTCGCGGCTCCGCTTGCTTTCTACTTCTTACCACCTTAGCAGAGGAATTTCCTAAACTCCTTTGCCCAAGGAACATTTTTTTTCTTTATAGTAATAGGCGGCAAACGAGCAGACGGATCGCCTGATGGTAAGCATTTACCGCCGCCCACGGACACAAGCAACACCACAGGAGTCACAAGTGCGTTGCCGCCTCTTGGGATTGGGGAAAAGGGATAGGATGAGGAGTGGGATGAGAGAGAAGGAATAGGGGATCGGGCCCCCGGCACTTTCACTCACCGAACGAAACGCAAGAGTTTAAGTACTGTTACTTTACGTCGATTTTTTTTGAGAGGGTAGTACTTCCCCGCTCGAGCCGGCCCATTCATGCTGAAATCAGCTACCTGTAGAGCTGTACATACATGCCAAATTCAGCTTCCTGCGCCGCTTAGTTTCAACGGTGTATTTTCTGTGTATTGATCGATGGATTTGGTGATGGCTACAATGGCAGATGAATGAAATGATGAAAACAATGCTTGCCGAAAGAACAAATATTCAAACATATACTATAATGACTTGATTTTAAAGTAGACTTCATGAACCTCTTTATAAATAGGGTTAAGGTTTACACATATTTTTAAATGCATATCTGAATGATTACATTGGTATTATCGAATCGAACAATCTAACCTCGCACTCTCTACATCTCGTAAGTAATATCAAACACCCACGAATAAAGCTTTATTTTTCCAGCTCGCTAAACACAACCAATATATTGATTTGTTCTGTAACACGAAGGACTTACAAACAACCATTCGACCTGAACTCAGCATCGTATGTGTACAAATCGGGAATTATTGGAAGTATTTATCCAATCAGTGGACACTGTCAACACTCAGATTCGAAACGATTGGTGAATCGTGAAGTGGAACGCTGACGAATGGTCTTAGTGACGGATTAAGAATACAAAATTTCACCACCCAATTTCGTAGGTGTTGTAAGAGGTGACTTAGGAAGATACAACAAAACGTTTGAGCAAACACAAGGTATTTTCAAGGACTTCGGGCTCCAACGCGAAGGTCTGGGATCGCAACCGGGACAAACGATGATAAGGAGACGGTTACATAAATTTAAGTCATCGTCATCGTCCTAGCCTTGAAGCCCGGGGTCCGCTTACTAGTCTAACCAGAGGTGACAGAATATGGGCTTTTCTACAGAGCGACGGCCGTCTGACCTCCGCACCCCAAAGGGATAGCGATATTCCATGGCTTAGACTAGTGTCAGTTTATGTAGAGTTACTGACACCCTATAACGACTGTCAAAGATCTTCATGCAAACCGGGACCGACTGCTTAACGTGTTTTTCGAGGCACGGATAATTAACAATTAAATACGCACATCATTCCGAAATCTCAGTGGTGCGCGCCATGGATTCGAACCTGATACCATCTGCATGGCAGTCTGTTGGTATCCCCACTAGGCTATCGCTGCTTTACATAAATATTAGTATTCCTCTTATATTTTCTGTTACGTAGCTAGCTCCTTAAAAACAATTCCATTCCGAAACCAAATCTTCCACACAAAACAACACTTGCCGAAAATTCCGAAACCGCACTCATTACCGGGGCACAATAAATCCGCGTTTATGCGTATTAAATGCACCTCCGGATGGGCCAATTTCTGTCCGTCGGTTTGTCGGTCCGGCGATCCGCCGGTCTTTCGGTCCGGCGGTAAACAGACGACCTTAATTACGCGACCAGTGGTAATCAATCAGCTGCAGCACTGTTGACTCTTGTACACGCCGCTCATATTTATCTTTGCCTCTGGTTTTGTATGCTCTACTTTAAGTTATAGTCGTTTGTGGGTGGATGAAAGGTACTTTAGTGACGTTTCATCTATGTATAACTTACCTGACTTTGTATGATTTATATAATTTTTAGGATGAGCGTTTTCATGGTGTCATTTCTGTGTATAATGCTCCAGATTTTGTATCTAAGTACTTTAACTCATCATTTGTAGGTGGCTCCAAGATCCTTCAGCGCCGTCATATCTTTGTAACATCTTGTTTTGTAGTTTTGTAGTCTATATCTACTTTAATTTATGAATATTTGTTGATGAAAGGGATTTTCTATAAATATAAATAATAGGTCAGGTTTTGTATTAGTTACTTGAAGTTATAATTATTTGTACGATGGAATAGCTTTTGAGGTCAGTTTTATGTCAATCTAGGTTTGGATAAACTCTTTACGTAAAGGTCGTTGAATTTAGTTCGTATTTCTTTTAGCTCAATTGGCGTTCAAATACTATGTTTCTTTGGTGACATAGTTACGGACCGCAGGAAAATTATTATAATCAAAATTAAGTGTGGACCTGGGCTGGCACTGAGGCTAAATTCATTTTAAATTTGATCACCTATATTTTAAGTTGGATCTAATATTCAAGAAAAATAATGTATTGTTTGTGCAATAGCTTCTAGGAATCCGTAACAAAAGTAATTCGTAGAATAAAAGTAATACATGTATACGCTAATTTATTTTATTTATTTTATTCATACAGTCACGCTTGTATTCCCGAAGGGTAGGCAGGTATACGCTAATATTCGAATTCAGATCTATTTCAGCATTTATTATTACTTTCGTACACTATTATCACAGGCGTTTCCGTAAATATCAGCAAGTAAGGTACGGTAAATTGTTTAACCCTTCGATCAACCTAACCGGGCAGCATGTTGACACAGGTTGGATGTGCCTGAGGCGTCGCTTGTGCAATTGTTTGATTTTTCAAACGCCGTATGAAATCTTTTATATTTTATTTCGTGCTCCCGGACAAGATCCTGTCAAGTGTGGATTCTGGATGAAAACCTGTGTTATTCGTTTATGTACTTTATTATGTGTTATTCGGTATCTGTTGATAGAAGATGGCTGCCTGCATTAGTGTAAGTTGCATTAAGAGAGCTTTCGTGACTGGTAAGGTAGAGTAGTTATAAATGTCTGTTTGTGTGAGGATAGTCATAAGGGATATTTAAAATCTCAGCCTAAAATCCAGTGCGGGATATAGACCTCTGCAAAGACTCAAGGGATATTACTACGATAAATAAATATTCAGGCCTGATTACAAATCAAAGACTACTTAATACTCAGTTTTGAGTTAGATTCTTTTACATTACTGAATAAGGTTGTTGTATTTTAGTTCAACTAAAAAGGAGATGGCGGGATGACCTAGATGCTTTTGAGGGCGACTGGCCAGAGATTGCCAATGACCGCGATTTATGGAAATCCAGGGGAGTGGCCTTTGCCCAGCAGTGGGACTCCATAGGCAAAAAAAAATGTTATATCGAATTTAGGAGATTGAAAACTTGTTAAATGTATGTTTTAGTCTCCGTTTAATAAATTGTACAAAGAAAAGGTTAGGACCATGTTTAACAATAATATGGTCTGAATTTCATTCATAAACCGTTATTGGATTGTCTATAAATGCCATGGCCATAACACATATGAAGGCCATCGCTGTGTTTGATTATAGTCCAAAATATATAAAAGTGATAGGTATATTAAATTCAAGGTACATGCTATATATTTATTTGTTAATTTTACATCAAATCTATTATTAATTTAACTCGTTTTCTAAATTACGCATATTTAACCAAATTATTAACTACAAAAAATAAATTAAAAATATTTGTAATGTTGTAATTTAACTTGATTGATCTATAATTGTCACAGCAACACGAATCAGTTTGTGTATATAGTCTGTCAGGTTTTCAATGTCTCCATAATATTCTCGAAAGACATGTGCAGTCTGCCAACCCTCACTAGGCCAGCGTGGTAGACTATGGCCTTACCCTTATCATAGTGAGAAGGGGCCCGTGCCCAGCAGTGGGACAATATAAAGGGCTGATGATGGGCGTAGGGGTGCAAAAAGAAGGGATTTCCCGAAATTCTAACGGGATCAGGAAGCAACGATTAATGTCCGGGTCGAGCTGTGCATCTAGTGTACTTATAAAAAACAAAAAATAATGTACCTACTATATATCCAGGACCATCTTAGACCATGCCAAATGCTAAGAAATTGGGAACCCCGTTGACGGTTAAGAAGTTAGTAATACGAACAGTTCGCTGCTATGATAGTTAATAATTTAATGTTTAATTTTATTTTATTTAGTTCAGACAAATCTAGTAAAAATAAAATTAGAGCCTTTCTGGCCTCCGTTTGGATGGTCCTCAGCATGTGTCTCCTATGCCTTTTTGGTAAATCTGATAATTACCATCTCAGAACCTTACTCACATTCTGTATAGATCGCTCATCATCATAATTCGTTAAGCATTTGTCGACTATTCTTGGATATCTTCAATTCAAATACATTCCTGGCATCGATATATATGTATGATTCCAGGATATATTGCTCATCTCTCAGTATAAAGATGACACTATATTTAGTCAGAAACCGTTCGTGAAACACATCTCGGCACCTACTCTCTCCTAATGAGGGTAAACAAATGGCTTTGTCATTTGAAATGGCGTGATGTGTCATCAATTCTATGAAAGATCTGTTGATGTGTATAGAAATAATGTAATTACTTCCAGGAATGGATCAAAATGTAGGAATAATTTTGTTTCAAGATATTTCGTAATTATACATATATGTACCTACCTATGCAATGACAACACAGCCTACTAGACACCTAATGTTTTCATTTCTACAAACAAAAAATTATGTCAAAGCAGTGAGGTATGCGGGGCAAGGGGGGGGCTACAAAAATGCATTCTAATTGGCCGGTTCAAATTTGCGAAACGTCATAATTCATATCTAGTGTTGGGATTGGTCTTATATAAGACGTATAAGTCTAATGTGTTGTTTGAAAGTGTTCGCCTTACGTGTGCCGTCTAGTAGGTTGGGTTGTCGTTGTACCTATGTTACACCTTATAAGGTATTATAAATCCACTCATTTTAAAGCTAGCTTTAACAAAACATGGCCTTGATCTTACTGCGGTCAAACGGTCACCCATCCAAATGGTGAACTCTGCAAACGTTGCTTAACTTTTCCAATCTATTTCGAACATCAAGTCAAACGATGTCATGAGCGCTACATTTTTCTAGTTAAAATAAATGTATTTGTTTATGTGCTTCGATTCGCTGTAACATTCGGATATTGCTTGCGTAACTCAGAATTAAGTTTATTTAGATCGTCCATTAGAGTGACATTGAAAGGTCATGTTGATCGCCGATGTTAGTTCAACATCAATATTTACTTAGTAAATCGTACGTTGGCTTATCAATAATAACTGCGTAATCGTTAAATAAATTGAGAGAGACACTTACGATTTAGGGTAAATGAGCTTAGTAATACGTAGTTTTCCCTTTATTGTACCTACCTATCCTTTGAATGCCTATAAGGTTTTATTGCACGGAACTCTAATAAAAATAAACGCTTAAGGTGCTACTTATAACATCTTATTCTAATATAATAGAAAGCTGAAGAATTTGTTTGTTTACTTGAACGCGCTAATCTCAGGAACTACTGATCCGATTTGAAAAATCTTTCAGTGTTAGATAGCCCTTTTATAGAGGAAGGCTATACGACTTCACGCTATGAACCACGGGAACGGAACAGTAGCCTTAAATAACGCGGGTGTAGCCGCGGGCTCATCTAGTGAGTTATATGTTAGAAAATTTCTCATTAAATTACACGGTACAGTATGATACCTATGCATAGCAATAATTTTAGCATTAGGCGTGCGCTTCTTCAGATTCATTCCGCAAGGTTGCTTGGGCCATTGGATATGTCAGGCAGGTCGTCATAATTATAAATAGGTACTTAATCAATAAAGAATATTGTGCTCAAATGATTAATCTTCTTTTCGCGTCAGTATGTGCCCCATTCTGGTGCTGGAGCTTTTAGGCCACTCATAGCTTTAGTAAGTCCAGCCTACGCACTAAAAACTACCGCGGTATCTTCTTTGCGTGGCAATCCGGGAAGGAGCCTCTGGCAACGTTGCTTAACTTACCGATATATTACGAACAGCATGCCCAGTCACGCTACAAGCGTTACAAAATTATATAGGTAAAGTATATGCTGATTAGATAAATTATCCAACTTCGAAATATCCAATCTTTCGTCCATAAAATGTTTAATATTGTAACTTTGGTTGGTTCACAAGTTTTTACGATCGTGTTATCGTCGCCAATATTAACTAACAATCGTAAAGCAGACGTAATTATCGCAGGTGTTTCGCGAGTAAAATTACTGCATATTTGTACATATACCTTTGGATATGAAAGAGAAAGGGGTAAACGATCGGATGATTGGCGACAGAGAAGTATGGAAGCGAAGGACATACTCCGACCCCAAATATGTATATTGAGACCAGGGCAAGACAATGATGACTTGTAGAATACCTCTCCGTGTATGCAGATAATGTTGTATTCTTATCATAATGCGTTGAAATCATCCCAATATTATTTCGAACTTCGAAGCCTTATTTGAGCAGCATCGAATATGAAAGAAAAAAGAAATAAAATAAAATAATTATATTAATTATACATCATTATAGGTACACATACACATACATAGACTCACGCCTGTTTCTACTAAGGTGTAGGCAGAGGCCTATTAAACGCCCACTTTTCGCCGGTGTTTTGATCCCACGTAATAGGTGGCGAGCCTATTGCCGCTTTTCGGGATATTTTGATTGCCAGAGCCTCGTCCGTTGATCGGCAGGTGCACCACTTGCAGGTGAGGTTGGCTTGGGACCATGATTATACTATGAAATATTTTTCCTACATTACATAATGTATAATTAGTTTCACGATTTTAATTCATATTCAAATAACGAACATAAAATACTAGACAGTTATACAGAAGATCGTATTTTTGCAAAATTTCACACCGCGCGCGAATATAAAAACTGAAAGAAAATTGTTATTCAACTATAACTGCATTCCTATTAGTGTTTCTCATAAAACTTCAGCCATTTTCATTGCTATAGTCCAAAAATACAACAGTATGAGTTTCAAAGGAGCATAATGAAGCATTTTGCATAAAATATGCATTGCATTTTACTTGCAGCCATCCGTATCGGTGGCTTGGAATTTTATTCTTTGGAGTAGTAACGTGATAAACTATTGCACTTGTGAATGGTTTTTATTATGGGGGTGGAGGATCGTAGGTTCGATGTCAGCTAGTGCAAAGATATATATCAATATCTCGTGTTATAATTTTTGTGGTCGCAATAATCGGACCGAATTTTATGAAATGTGTGTACTTGGATGAGAATGGATCGTAGAATATATTTTAAACAACTAGGTGATTAGTGTGTTCCTATACAGATAAAATGGATGGTAAAATAACTTTAGCCGGATCAGCAAATGTTTATATATCCATACTTATCCTTACTATATGAGAGACAAAACAGGCCGCAGAGGTTCACATAATGAATAAATTAAACATAAATACCTTTTACTTAAATCATTATCATCCTAGCGTCATCCCTTTGCCTCGGAGACCTCACTAGGCTGGACGGAAAGTTATCTTTCACAAACACAGACCGAATGATTTCGTCAGGCTTTTATATTCTTTTAAAACATTTCAATTAGGTCTATTATTACAAAAACCATTCACTCCAAACTCAAAGTAACATCGTAAAACATTTCATTTCAACAACAAAACATTAAATTTAAAACATGAACTGAGTGGAAGCTAATCAAAATGAAATTCCAGAGACAGCCGTAGAGTGTAGCGTAACCTAAATATGTCAGTGTGGGTATTAATATGGGTTTTATGAACACGCAATAAAAGCCACATTATATTTGGATCACTACTCAGCCGTTGAGATGTGTTCTCGATATACTTCTTTCGCTTGAGAGCGGCGATAGCCCAGTAGTGTACGTAACGGACTGTCGAGACGATGGTCTCGGAATCGATCCCCAGGTACCCCGGACGCACACCTTTGACTTTTCGAAAATTAAAATTATATACCCTTTCGGGGATAAAAGGCGTGAAGTTATTATGTACGTTATACTTATTTCGCTTGAATTGTAGGTGTAAGTAGGTCTTATTTTGCCGAAAGAAAACTGTGTTAAGGTATATTTTGCGCTAGCTGTTGACGGCCGGTCCCAACATTTCATCTATCCATAGATTTGCCTATTACATACTTTAAATTATTTATTATTATTAAAGACTCAAGTCTGTATCCCCGAAGGGGTAGGCAGAGGTGTACTTAATATTACACCCACATACATTATATATTTGACATTAAAATAAAAAATAAAATAAAAAATAAAATATGTGTTTGCCCTAAACTTTTATGTAAATGTTGTCTATAGAATGCATTACCGTCACATATAAGACAGGCTCAGACGATGACGACGTTCAAATCCTTAGTTAAGGAGTATTATCTATCATTATGATATTTCTAGTTTCTTCCCGTTCTACTAAGTATATATGTTTTAAATATTATTTATGTATGTATATCTATGTATGTGTATGTATAGTGTCTTAGTATTATATAACCTTATATATAGTTAAATATAATATATATCTACATACATCTTTACTGGTACGCTTACAACTACCATTTCTATCCTACCAATAATATCTCCATCCAAAGGTTGCCTGGTAGAAATCGTTTTTAGCGATAAGGCCGCCCATTGTACTGTATCTTACATATGTAAATTTCTTTAACATATTTATAAAACTGTACAATAAAGTGTATAATAAATAAATAAATAAATGTTCCAATATTGTTTTACTGTAAATTTTAGTAATGATTATCTACTTATACATATTATACCATGAAGTCAACTTCATCTGTCTGTCTCTATGAACGCGATAACTTCAAAAACTAGCGAACGGATCCTTGTGCGGTTTTCATCAATAGATAGGTTGATTTCTTTGGAAGTTTAAGGTGAATAATTCGCACGCCGAGCCGCGGGCGAAGTAGGTAATTCATAAATGATAGACGCACAATCTTACCACTTTATGATAATTTATACAAATACCTCAGCTATGTTCATTTCCCGCGGTTTAAACAAAACTCAAAACCGATTTTCCCATCGAAGTCATCAATCAAAGCTGTTTGCCGGAAATCGGTGTAACCGGGAAATGTTAGCAGGGATTATGAATTATGGATTTAATTTTTAAGTTTAAGATTATAAACGAACTCAGTAAATACCATTAACTGCCACAAGTTTTATTTAGCAGTTTTGTTTAAACGGTTGGACTATGATGTTTTAAATTATAATCCAGCTAGATTTCGCCGCTCTGCCTGGTGAGTGTGTCACATGAAAAGAAATATGTGCTATTCAGATACTTAAGCTAAAATTCTGCAAAGTTTCATCAAAATCCCTTTAGTGATTTTGCGTGAAAGAGTAACTAACATCCATCCACGAACTCATCTCACACTTTCGCGTTTATGTTACTTAGTAGTAAGATGGGATAAACTGTGTACTTATATTTAGGTATGTATCAGGTTCTACTTTTTTTTTATAGTAATAGGCGGCAAACGAGCAGACGGATCGCCTGATGGTAAGCAATTACCGCCGCCCATGGACACAAGCAACACCACAGGAGTCACAAGTGCGTTGCCGCCCCTTGGGGATGAGAAATGGGATAGGATGAGGAGTGGGATGAGGGAGAAGGAATAGGGGATAGGGTCTCCGGCACTCTCACTCAGCGAACGAAACGCAACAGTTTAAGTACTGTTACTTTGCGTCGACGACTACTATCTATTGTTAAAGAATACCAATTAAATAAAGTCCCCTTTGTACATATTACATATTGTGTAAGTTTAAGAAATGAAATTTATATTTAAAAGGAGACTGATCAAAAATAAATAAGAAATTAAATAAGTAGAAATTATTTACTGGTTCAATATTTTACAGTAACAATGTACAAGTGTACATTGTTACTGTAAAATACTTATTGTAAACCAATTTATATTTTTTTCGTTCATTACACTCCATTACACAATTTTTTTACTTAATTTGATATTCAGTTATTCGGTTTAATGAAATTCATATTTTAAAGAGTATGCTAATAAGTTTTATAATATGTAGACTCACGCCTGTATTCCCGAAGGAGTAGGCAGAGGTGTAATATTACACCCACATTTCGCCATGAATTAGGTCCCACGTAATAGGGGGCGAGCCTATTGCAGGACCGGGCACATTGGCAGACTCCGTGCTGCTACTGAGAATTTCCTAACGGAAAAACTCAATAACACTTTGCCCGACCCGGGAATCGAACCCGAGACCTCCCAGTCCCACGCGCCCATTTATGCCGCGAGACCAACGAGGCAGTCCTGTATGCATGTATGCTGTATTCATTTGAATCTGAGACATTGGCCAAGTGATCCAAGTGATTAGATCACTTGGCTAATGTCACAACCCGTTATATACACATTAGGAACACCTATGCGATTATGAGTTTAAAAACTACCGAAAGGAGCATTAGAAGCACTGTTCTATGGGTCAATGTAAGTTATTTATCTATGCGTCTTTGCCACGCGAAATAAAATAATATATTTATTAAAATAGGTATACTTCTGTTTGTAAATATATACATATTTGTACTTATATAGAAACACCCATAGTAAAGCAAACGTTCATGTTCATAAATGTTTGACTTGAGCGGGAATGGAACCCGCGACTGTGCGTGGCAGTCGTTTGCATAGCCACTACGCCACCAGGTCGTCAAATAATTCGACTCTTGTAGTTTCTCTGTCTTTTCGACACGAGTATTCGGGCAAAGGGCATAGGTTTTTTATCGACGGCGACGCGGTGACAACCAAAACCGCTATGATAAAGTGGTGCATAAAACGGCAGCCACACACCGTAACGTTTCACTTTCTATAGAGACAACAGATCACTCTCACTGCAGCTAATTATTGTACCGTGAAGTACACCTAATAAAAAGTTGGCCTATTGCTCCAGAGGTCAGTGACCCTCAAGCCGGAGGTCGTGAGAAGAGCACGTTCGATTGCTCTGTCTGGGTGTAATTAATCTCTATTCTACTACTACTCGTATTATTAACTTGAAATGTTTCTAAGGATGGGCGAATGTTTGTTACCAATGATGTTACAAAAGTAAAAAGAAGTAGATATGTTATAGGCGTACCAAAAGCAGGACGCTAAACATAAGCCAGTTGCCAAGTCTGACATATGTGTGTGTGACGTCGCGAGCCGGCGTCAAAGTGAAACTGACACATCTTGTCAACCGAAAATAAAATAAAATATGGAGTTATCGATGTGTGCGTTAGTGTACCGTTTCTACGGATTGATTAATACGTAGGTAACGTATCTACCTCTTTCTTGTAATATCATTGTTTGTTACTATTTGACGCAAAAACTAGGCACTAACACCGATTTTGTTAAAAAATGCATTATATGCAAAAAGCAAATTGATAAAGGTGTCCAGCTTCTATTTCAGTCTTAATGTCAGTCGTTATAGGGTATCAGTACTAACCTCTTAATAAACTGACACTAGTCGTTGCGGAGGTCAGACAGCTAGTCGCTCCAAACAAATTTTATGAAAATCTATGTACTAGTAAGCGGACCCTGAGTGACAGCTGGGATAATGCGAGGAGGCGTATTTACATTATATACAAGGCCAGAACGCCGGGGTGTGAAACTAATATAGTTAATAGTTACACCTGCCTGACAAGACAAGAGATATAGTTTTGTGAAATAATGGGTGCATATATGAAATAATATTTGAACTTTATTAGTGGAGGATTAAATTGTATGTAATTCAAGTAACTAAATAGGTAATGTTAGGTTCTCTTTTGACCCTTAACCCAAACATAAGAGCCCTGCGAAGCAAGGCTCCGTCAACTTAGTTTATTAAAAACTATTTAATTGGACATAATGTCTACTTACCTACATATTATATTTGTGATATAATATAATGAATGCCTTACAAAATCCAGAATAATCTTCAGATCTATACACGATTAGTCCGTATGCGTACTGGCACTGTATATTATGGTATAAGGAAGTCAGTTAGATCACTACGAAGTATACTCGAGTATTTGCGAACTAATCGTGTATAGATTGGAAGAACTCAGCGAAAAAGTTATTTCCAATCTATACGCGATTAGTTTTACACCCCTGCGTTCTGGCCTTGTATATAATGTAAATACGCTGCGAGGAGGATGATAGCATTTCAGAGTAGCACATCGTTCTTTTGTCGCAAAAACCAGTCATTTTATATTTTAGCATTATGCAACTGTTGGTGTTATATATAAGACTAGCTGACCCAGCGAACTCCGTATCGCCTTTTCAAGAGTTTTTATTTAATTCCTTTTTTCCAAGCCCCTTTTCCAAAGTTCCCATTGACTTAGCGCTTAATCTCTTATCATTTCAGAGTCTATATTATTTATTGATCTAATTCATATAACTATTTGTATGTAGCTGTAAGCTCCCCTAATATTATAAAAAAAATTAAAAACACTACTATTAAACAAATGTTATTACAATTTAAGTGAATACTTGACTGACAAAATACAATAATATAAATTACAATAATATAAATAATAATAATACCTGCAAAAATAATAATAAAATCACTGACATAACTGACAAATTACATTAATATTAGCAATATAAATAAAGATAAACATATAATAATTGACATAACTCGCAAATTATATTAATATAATAAACGTATCTTTAAAAATATTATTAAAACTACAAACATAACCAATAAGTTGCAGACATATTATATACAATTGTACTATCAATCTATAAAATTAATATTATACCCACTATACCTACAAATACACATAGAATAATTATAAAGCAATGATCATTATAATAAAATGGAAAGATGCTAAAAATTAATTAAAATACAGTATATATACATTGCTATAAGTAATACAACTGTCATGCTATATTAGAAATAATGCAAAATTAATATAATTATAATTAAATATGAAACAGAATAAATCCAGAACAATGCAGCTAAAGCCCTCTTCCTCCCTTCTACATTTGCTGTGCCTGACAGGGTCCATGATGATACCATGTATTATTTTTATAACACCAAATTAACATTGTGGAATGCAAATAAAGTATTGAGTATTGAGTAAAAATATTATAACAAATAAAAATAAAATAAATGATGAACAAACAAACATAGATTTTTATATAATATTGAATTCCCCATTCCTTAAAATATCGGAGACGATACCATATCGACTTTAAAAAAAAATCCCGTCCGCCATCTTTGATTTCCTGTCCGCCATCTTTGATCACGAAATAGATGTTGTATTTGGATTCACCATCCCTTAAATCATCAGAGACGATACCCATATTGATTTTTAAAATTTTTCCCGTCCGCCATCTTGAATCACGAAATAGATGTTGTATTTGTATTCCTCATCCCTTTAAACATCGGAGACGATACCCATATTGATTTTTAAAAAAAAGTCCGATCCGCTATCTTTGATCACGAAATAGATGGTGTTTTTGAATTCCCCATTCCTTAAAATATCGGAGACGATACCCATATCGATTTTAAAAAAATCCCGTTCGCCATCTTTGATTTCCTATCCGCCATCTTTGATCACGAAATAGATGTTGTATTTGGATTCTCCATCCCTTAAATCATCAGAGACGATACCCATATTGTTTTTTTTAATTTTTCCCATCCGCCATCTTTGATTTCCCATCCACCATCTTGAATCACGAAACAGATGTTGTATTTGGATTCCTCATCCCTTTTAACATCGCAGACGATACCAATATAGTTTTTTTTTAATTTTCCCATCCAACATCTTTGATTTCCCATCCGCCATCTTTGATCACGAAATAGATGTTGTATTTCGATTCCCCTACCCCTTACAATATCGAAGGCGATACCCATATTGATTTTTATAATTTTCTCATCCGCCATCTTTGATTCCCGTCCGCCATCTTGGATCACTAAATAAATTTCATATTATTAATCAGCGTCCCGAAAATCTCGAAAACGTTACCCATATAGATTGTATCCTATTCGTTTAGCCTTTTTTGCCTTTGACCCAACCCTCCCCCTTTTCCTTTGACCATTTTATTATTTTTGTCTGGCCCCTAAAAGTTGTGGCGTAATTTTATATAGCCTTTCGGAATAATTGGATTATCATACGCAATAACAATTTTTTTAATCCGACTGCTACTTCCTGAGATTAGCCGACATTGTCTTTTAGCCTTTTTAGCCTTTTGCCCGGCCCCAAAGGGTCGAAGCGTTATGTTATATAGCCTATAGCCTTCCGGAATAACTAGGCTATCGTATACAACAAAGAATTTTTCAGATCCGACCGGTAGTTCCTGAGATTAGCGCGTTCAAACAAACAAACAAACTCTTCCGCTTTATTATATTAGTATAGATGAATGTGTGCTATATTAATCGATTTTAAACTTTCGCGATTTGTATACATCATACAAAATAAATTAGCGGGTCTTAATCGCGTACAAATAATTTATTTAAGGTATAAATACCCTGAATAGTTAAATAGTGAGCTGTCACATGTTCAGGAGGTACCTACTTAGGCGCAACGGATACAAAAAGAAGATAGTCTGAAGAGGAAAGATCGTAGACCCGAAGTAAGCAGAGTGCCGCTTACATGCCGTATCTAAAGGGAGTATATATCGCGTATGCCCGAGATATCTCTATATATATAAATATATATATATATATATATATATATATCTATACTAATATAATAAAGCGGAAGAGTTTGTTTGTTTGTTTGTTTGTTTATTTGTTTGTTTGTTTGTTTGTTTGAACGCGCTAATCTCAGGATCTACCGGTCGGATTTGTAAAATTCTTTTTGTATACGATAGCCCAGTTATTCCGGAAGGCTATAGGCTATATAACATAACGCTTCGACCCTTTGGGGCCGGGCAAAAGGCTAAAAAGGCTAAAACATAATGTCGGCTAATCTCAGGAACTAGCAGTCGGATATTAAAAATTGTTATTGCCTATGATAGCCCAATTATTCCGAAAGGCTATAGGCTATATAAAATTACGCCATAACTTTTAGGGTTCAGACAAAAATAATAAAATGGTCAAACGAGATGGGAGAGGGTTGGGTCAAAGGCAAAAAAAGGCTAAACGAATCGGATACAATCTATATAGGTATCGTTTTCGAGATTTTCGGGACGCTGATTAATAAAATGAATTTTATTTAGTGATCCAAGATGGCGGACGGGAAATCAAAGATGGCGGATGAGAAAATTTGAAATATCAATATGGGTATCGCCTTCGATATTTTAAGGGGTGGAGAATCGAAATACAACATCTATTTCGTGATCAAAGATGGCGGATGGGCAATCAAAGATGGCGGCTGGGAAAATTTTAAAATATCAATATTGGTATCGTCTCTGATGTTTAAAGGGATGGGGAATCCAAATACAACATCTATTTCGTGATTCAAGATGGCGGATGGGAAATCAAAAATGGTGGATGGGAAAAATTTAAAAAATCAATATTGGTATCGTCTCCGATGTTTAAAGGGATGGGGAATCCAAATACAACATCTATTTCGTGATTCAAGATGGCGGATGGGAAATCAAAAATGGCGGATGGGAAAAATTTTAAAAATCAATATGGTTATCGTCTCCGATGTTTTAAGGAATGGCGAAGCTAAATACAACATCTATTTCGTGATCAAATATGGCTGATATGAAATCAAAGATGGCGGACGGGATTTTTTAAAGTCGATATGGGTATCGTCTCCGATATTTTAAGGAATGGGGAATTCAAAAACACCATCTATTTCGTGATCAAAGATGGCGGATAGGAATATTTTTAAAAATCAATATGGGTATCGTCTTCGATGTTTAAATGGATGGGGAATCCAAATACAACATATATTTCGTGATTCAAGATAGCGGATGGGAAATCAAAGATGGTGGATGGGAAAAATTTAAAAAATCAATATGGGTGTCGTCTCTGATGATTTAAGGGATGGTAAATCCAAATACAACATCTATTTCGTGATTCAAGATGGCGGATGGGAAATCAAAGATGGCTGACGGGATTTTTTTTGAAAGTCGTTATAGGTATCGTCTCCGATATTTTAAGGAATGGGGAATTCAAAAACACCATCTATTTCGTGATCAAAGATGGCGGATGGGAATATTTTTAAAAATCAATATGGGTATCGTCTCCGATGTTTAAAGGGATGGGGAATTCAAATACAACATCTATTTCGTGATTCAAGATGGCGGATGGGCAATCAAAGATGGTCGATGGGCAAAATTTTAAAAATCAATATGGGTGTCGTCTCTGATGATATAAGGGATGGTGAATCCAAATACAACATCTATTTCGTGATCAATGATGACGGATAGGAAATCAAAGATGGCGGACGGGATTTTTTTTTAAATTCGATATGGGTATCGTCTCCGATATTTTAAGGAATGGGGAATTCAATATTATATAAAAATCTTTGTTTGTTTGTTCATCATTTACAGACTCTGAAATGATAAGAGATTAAGCGCTAAGTCAATGGTAACTATGGAAAAGGGGCTTGGAAAAAAGCGAATTAAATAAAAACTCTTAAAAAGGCAATACGAAGTTCGCTGGGTCAGCTAGTATATATATATAGATTATCGGTCATCATTAGTGTAGTGTGTCGGAGTACCGACAGTGCGAACTTAAATAAAGACCAAGTGAGGGTAGGTGCCGAAACCCGCACTTCCACAAGACGGAGCTGAGCTCTCAACAGTCTCTCCGCGACCACGCTCGGTGCAAGACGAGCAAAACGTCGGAAACAAATAGGTTTATACCTTAAATAAATTAATTATACGCGGTTAAGAACCGCTAATTTATTTTGTATGGTGTGCTATATTCTCGAGAAGGAATACTGAGGATAGAGTTTCACGATGGCGCTCCCTGATCGACTGAAGTGCAGTAAGGAAAACATTGTGATAAACAATATCCATTGCATTGGAGCTGACAAGTTGACATAGTATGATAGATTGGTAAAATACTTCACAAGATATTATGTTACTATTTCATACAATAATATTTTATTACGTGAAAATTCGCCTGCTGCACCGTCCGTTTGGAGCTATTCTCGATGTTTAAAAGACATTAGGTACTACAAAGTTACATCAAAATGTGTTCAATAATAATTTACCCCCCTATTACGTGGGACCTAAAAATTCATGGCGAAATGCGGGTGGTAATATTACACCTCTGCCTACCCTTCGGGGTTACAGGCGTGAGTCTATAGAAAATAAATAAATAAAATAAACTTGCGTACAAGAGTTGCAAAAATCTATCCATCCTCACAAACTTTCGCATTTGTAATAGTAGTAGGATATATCTTTGTCACGTCTGTATCCCCGAAGTGGTAGGCAGAGGTGCAATATACATACATACATACATAGACTCACGCCTGTTTCCCGGAGAGGTAGGCAGAGACTACGGAACGCCATTTGCAACGATCCTGACATACTTCTCTTGCTTCGTTCACTCCCATCAAGTTTCTCATGCATGCTTTATGGTGCAATATTACATCCACGTTTTGCCTTATGAATTTTAGGTCCTACGTAATAGGGGGCGAGCCTATTGCCGTTACTGGACACATTGCCAGCCCAGGAATCGAACCAGGGACCTCCCGATCAGCAGACGCATACGCTATCCAAGAGACCATGGAGCCAGGATAAATAATCAAAACTATACGAATATGTATAATATCAATATTTTAACCGCATGGTCGTAAAAAATGTTTGCTTCCGCAGTCTCTTTGGGACGAATCGTTAGGCCGCCGGTTGCACGATTGCACTGCGGTTGCGGCAGTTATTAGGTTATACATGCAATTTATACGTGCGATTGAAAATCGTGACAACGTTGCTACCGATGAAGGATTAATCGGGCAATGTTTTTTTTTATGGTAATAGGCGTCAAACGAGCAGACGGATCGCCTGATGGTAAGCAATTACCGCCGCCCATGGACATAAGCAACACAACAGGAGTCACAAGTGCGTTGCCGCCCTTCGGGGTTGGGAAAAGGCATAGGATGAGGAGTGGGATGAGGGAGAAGGAATAGGGGATAGGGCCTCCGGCACTCTCACTCACCGAACGAAACGCAACAGTTTAGGTACTGTTACTTTACGTTGATTTTCTGTGAGAGGGTAGTACTTCCCCGGTCGAGCCGGCCCATTCATGCTGAAATCAGCAAGTCTCTACTACCTTGAATGCTGCAACATCAATACAACGGTTTAATCAGGTTTAATAGATATAGGATAGGCTGTTCAAAATGTACACTTTATTACTAAGCTGCAATAACGTAAAGATTAGATGCGTTTTAGTGAATAAATCTTTAAGTAACCGTGGGGCAAAATCCTAATTGAGTCCAAAAGTTTTATCTTATCTTAATATATAAAATCCTTGCGTTACTGACTGCCTGACAGACACGCTACAGCCGAAACTATTGGGCGCAGGAAGCTGAAATTTGGCATGTATCTTCCTTGGGGACCGTAGGGGTGCACTAAGAAGGGATTTTCCGAAATTCCCACGGGATCGGCCAAAGCGGGTAAATAAAAAAAACTGCAGGTGTAGCTGCTGGCGTCCTCTAGTTTTTATATAATTAGCATGATCATAGATAATATAAAGCACGATATACAGATGTATTAACAATGTGTTCATTTTATTTTCAGGTACTTATTATACACCTGTGTAATGTCATTGTCAATGCCTGCAATAAGTAAGTAAATAAAACGCCATAAAAATTTCAGATGACATTTGTAAAGAAAATTTATCACAGATAAAGAATCTTATCGAATAGTCGTAGTTTACAGTGTAGTAGTTTTACATTTAAGTTATAATTTCGTATTAGTTGATGGTTTCAATCGCTTTTTGTAGATATTTAGTACGGGTTATCGTATTTTCAATCTGAATATTCTTTGATGCATAGAATACTTTATTTATAGTACTACACCAGATATAAATTCAAGATAACAAAGTCAAATTTAGAAATGTACAATAAGGCCCTACCACTGAAAACAGTTTATTTCAGGAAACCTTTGGGTGAACAGGAATAGAACAGAAAAACAAAATTATACAATATTGTTGTGAAAAATAAACTAGAAGATAGTTGTTTTGTATATAGACTCAAATCAGCACACGGCTTCGCACACGTGTCGGTTATTGTGACAACAGGTCTCTTGTTATTCTTATTACGCAAAAAAAAATTATTGCAAAGTTTCATCATTTAGTTTCATTCATCAAAAAAATCCTCTTTATTTTTGCGTCGAAGAGTAACAACCATCCATTCATCTAAGCTCAAACTTGTGCGTTTATAATGGTTTAGTAGGATATATAATACGAGTAGGTAAATAGCAAGTTATGTCTGAATACCCATGAATTTAAACATGCTTTGCTATTTACATTTTCAATAATAACTTCTTGAAACGTAAATTACCTAAACATGACGACTAATCGCATTCTTTAAGCAGTCCTAACATAATTATTTATACCGCCAATTACTGGTAGCGCAATAATAACCAGCCTCTAATTCAACCGCCCGCTAATAAAAAATAAAAAAATCATTTATTATCAGACAGAGTCCATAGCACATAATATTACCTCACAATAACATAGAGAGTACATATTGTTACAATTTATTAAGTGGAAATTGAATTAAATTATTAAATTATTGTTGTAAGTATTTCATTTTCAAATATATTAAAATAGCTGAATTATCTATTATTATCTACTATATTTTTATTTACATAATTATTTAATTTATGACAGTAGCACTGGATCCCAACACATGCAGCTCTGTAAATCTACTTAGCAATATCGTGTCAGTTCTATTACCAATCATTTTCAGCACACTGTTTCGACTGCCTCGAACACGCTTCATCACTGACGCAATTTTCATGCGCATAATTGCGTAGAAATCCTCGACACTAGCATCAGCAAACATGCCGGAAGCGCTGCAATATCGAGGGAGTCGGAACAGTGCCCTGAACACATTATTGTATTGGATTCGCAAGGCACTGTAGACCCGCTTCGTAAAGTTCGCCTACAGGCCACTGGTGTAGAATGTCTGGCAAAAAGCTTTAAATAATGTTATTTTAACTTGAGCTGTACACCGAGCGAACCTGTGTGCCAACATATTACCACGCACCGACAGTGCCCTGCGCTCCCTTTCAATATCCATATCATCGTGTAACGTCTCAGTCACTATGTGACCAAGATATTTAAACTGTGATACACGGCCCAAAGGTACCCCGTTCAGTAGTAATGGTGGTATAAAGTTGGGTTCCTTCTTATTCCATTTAAATATCATAAACTCACTTTTCTTCTCGTTATATTTGAGACCGTGTTCCACAGCATACTGTTCACATATCCTCAACAATTGCCTTAACCCCCCAATTGAGGGGCTCAGCAACACCATATCATCAGCATAACTTAAATTATTTACACACACATTGTCAATATGGCATCCGACATGCGTGCTACTGAGCTCCTCAATCAGGTGGTTAACATATATATTAAATAGCCGCGGAGACGTCAGCCCCCCTTGTCGTACTCCGCAATCCAATGAGTATTCATCAGAATACACTCCTCCCCACCGTACTAGATTCAGTTGGTTGCAGTACCAGTAGGTGAACATGTTTACTATGTCATTTGGGATACCCATGCCTCTTAGCTTCGTCCAGAGCTTGTCGTATGACACTAGATCAAAAGCCCTGGACAAGTCCAAGAAACATGCGTATACAGGTGTCTTTCTATTTACATAGTAATTTACAGTGTGCTTTAAGGCAAGTATTGCGCTCTCGGTGGACAACCCCGGTCTAAACCCGAACTGTGTATCCTGTAGTCTTACATAGCTATCAAGCTGTTTATCGAGTAACCCGTCAAAAACTTTTGCTATTACAGTTGCCAAGGAAATTGGCCTGTAATTGCCCTTATCAGATGTATCAGCCATAGTATTCTTAATAATAGGTACTACAATTGTTTTCATAAGAGCAGAGGGTAAATATGTATGCCGAATGCAGAAAGTAAACAGCATGGCCAAGACCCTATACAGATGAACCCCTGCATGCTGCAGGTGTTCGATGCTGAGCCCGTCGTGACCAGGCGACTTTCCCTTTTTCATGTTTTTTATAATTTCTTCAACATCCTTACTAGCAAAACGTACGGGCTGCTGTACTGACGTATGCTCAGATTCCAACACCTGCAGCAAGCCGGAACTCATCCGAAATTGCCTCATAAATGAGTTTGCTATCAATTTAGGATCACTAACACCATCCACACTCACAGGCAAGCTGACCCGACCCTTTAGTTGTTTAGTCCCTTTCCAGAACTTGCGGAACTGTTTTGAGGAACGTTGTGAAGCAAGTGTATCCATTCTGATTTGCTCCTGGTTATTATGACAATATTTTGCGAATTTGCTTTAGCCTATTGCTATTATAAACGCGAAATTTTGTGAGGAAGAATAAATGTTCGTTACTAAAACTACTGAACCGATTTTGACGAAATTTTGCTGTGATATAGTTTGTATTCACAATCTCACATAAGCTACCTTTTGTCATGATAACACACATGATAAGTGAGCCCCAACCATACAATATAATAACATCATAAAACAAGGTTACTTACCGTGTCTGTCTGTCTACCATAAACTCAAAAACCTCTAAACGAATTTTCAGGTGATTTACATCAGAGTGTGGCGCGATTCATGAGACAGGTTTCATTGTACATATAATTTATCGTGATCCGACGTACCATGCGGGCGGCTTAGCCTCTTGCCGAAGCTTTTATGAAAATAAAGATTATCACATACAACCCTAATACATGACATATTTTTCTCCCTACATGTAAAACATCATATAATATTAGAACGTAATACCATATTTATAACATAAGACATTAGCGTACATCAAAATGCATTAAACGCACACGGTGTGATCTTTTAGAAAACTGCGATCTTTCTAAGTTGCAGCCACGCTAGCTACGTTTAAATGTTAAATTTATGTTGCTAGTGCTTGGTTTATCTTTAATCTGATACATATAAATAAATGAGGTCACGTCTGGAGATTTCATAGTAGCTGGGAAGTTAGTATTATTTATGCTTCTAGAATATAATAAAATAAATGTGATTGCACTTTTTAGCTCCCGACGTGAACGCCTTTTCATCGCATTTAATATACAAGTCATCATCATTATCAGTATATACTATCCCACTGCTGGAGCACTATACGAGCTATACTGCTACGAGCACTATATAGGTAAGACAAAAATATTTAGGGCATGTTATACATATGTAGTCTGTTGATATTAGTTACATTATGTTCGGGCAAGTTATCATTCGGCAAATGGACAAAGAAATGCATTTTAGATTATGCATAAACATTTTCGGACACACAATAAATAAATTACCAACAACCCTTACTAGAAATCAATCCTGTGTCACAGTTAACTTAACAAATATTAAATTCACGGATGCAAAATAAATTTATCAATCTGTAATATAATTAGAAATAATAATAGAACAGTAATCTGGTCAAATTATAAATAGATAAAAACCTAATTTCCTTGGCAATATCATGATTACCTCAATTATAAGACAATGGCAGTCTGTGGAGAGCTATTACGGTAATTGGTGCATTATAACAAAAGCTATATATTTTTGATAGCATTGTTTACGTTCATAAAGCGTCACGCTTATGTGAATAAAGTAATATTCGTTATATGAGCTTGTAGTTGACGTGTTTGGTAATCTTGCAGCATAAAAATAAACGAATTAAAAATACATGTAGTGAGGTTTGGAACTGTTTTGGTAAAGTCAAAATATTTTTTTTCGCTTGGGTCATAATGTGTCTTATGCACGTCATATTTCGAAATTAATCATATATTTTTTGTATATTTACAGATAGTTTGCAAATGGACATTTCAAATAAATACCTACAATATATACAATACTTCCGTTACTGAAGAAAGTAATGCGCTGCGAGTATCCTCTAGTTTGTAATATAACTTTAGGATACCTTGTATTTAACCAAGTGGGTATATTTCAGGGTTTTGTAGATGCTATGAAGGGGGCCAGCTAGTTGAGGCGAGCCAACCCAGGTGGGGTCATGGATATGTCACACTACAAAAGTAGTCCCCATGACATTCATTTTAGTTTAGAGGAATAATACAAAAAAAGGGTTTCTTGATGCTGATAAAAACGCTCCATGGATACATTATTTTACAACAAACAATTCCATAACATTTTCCTAAAATAAGATCTAGCTCATTATACCAAGCCTTTTTCTAACAAGTAATCTCATTTATATGTTCAATTATTTAAATATCCGACGGCAGAAAATACGAAATCAGTAAAAATAACTGCAATAAGTATAATTTGCATTGGTTTCGGCCAGACGACCTTTGTAAACACATGGCGACTGAACAGCTGGTGTACGCATCCCGACATTAAGATTAAAATAAATCTTTGAAAAAATACTTGCGTATCCGCTTACAAAAGCAATTTATTTATTTATTTATTTGGGATAGACAAACAGTTACATATTGTGTCTTAAAACTAATCTTACATAATATATAGATATAAATAATATATGCAACTCACACCGTTATCCACAACTTATATTAATTAATAATATATTATGTATTTTTAACATTTTAAGTGTTCTTAGTGTGTTTATGAATTACAAAAAGCAGTCATGTGATTCTATCAACTCATTAGTATTCATGTTCTGGATTAGAGCGCTACGAAATCTGTTATGAGACATAGCAAACATATCTAAAGTAGTAAAATATTTGTTGTAGTTATTACTTATTCGCCGCAATGGCGCACGGACTCCAGCATTAGTTCGAAATGAAGTGACAACAAAAAGTGGGTGTGTGCGCACCTTCCGCCTTATAACTGTTCGGGGCACAACATAGCACAGTCTATTAGTTAAACAAGCGCATTCATATCTGTTGTTACACAAGTCAAAGAGTAACATGATCTCGAGATATAGCCTTTTCTGGACTTCAGAGTCATCAGTCTATATTTTGTAAGTAAATCTTTGTAAGAGCAGTAGTTCTTGAAACATCTATAATGCATAGATCTAAGAAATTTACGTTGTACCTTTTCCAAACTATCTATATATTTGTTGTAATATGGGTTCCACGCGACTGTAGCATATTCGAGCTGTGATCTTATCAACGATTTATAAAGGTGAGTGTAGGTGCTTACGCGTTTAAATTCCTTTGTTGACCTCATCACAAAACCATACATACGATAAGCATTGTTAATTATATTGTTAATATGCAGATCCAAGTGCAATTTGTCATCAAGTAACACTCCAAGATCCCGAATTGAGGTGACCTTAGTCAAAAATGTTTCATCTAAATTATAATTGTATGACAAGCAATTTTTATTTTTTGTGAACGTAATGGTTGAACATTTACGTAGATTTAAATGGAGTTTGTTTCTTGTACAGTATGCCGAGTACCTGTCCAGATCCTCCTGTAACAAATTACAATCTTGGTGCGTTTTAATAGATTTGAATATTTTCAAATCATCAGCGTAGAGTAGGAATTTCGAATGCTTAAAACACGCACCAATATCATTTATAAAAAGAATAAACAAAAGAGGGCCTAGAATGGATCCTTGGGGCACGCCAGATGTAATTTTGTCAGTTATAGATGTTGACTGGTATCCTTTAATTACAACATTTTGAGATCTATTTGTTATATATGACGTGAACCAACGGAGTAAGTCACCACGGATGCCATTGAAGGCTAATTTTCTCAAAAGTAAATCATGGTCCACTTTGTCAAAAGCTTTTCGAAAGTTGGTGTAAACTGCGTCAACTTGTACTTGTAGATCTAAGTTATTAAATAAATAGTCGGTAAATATTAATAAGTTAGTGGTAGTTGACTTTTTCTTTATAAAACCGTGTTGCTGCTCTATAATGATGGAGTATAACGTCTTATGAATTTCGTTGAACACCAGTCTTTCGAAAAGCTTCGACAAGGTGGACAGAATGGAGATAGGGCGATAGTTCTCCACATTTTGCTTCAATCCCGACTTATGCACAGGGGTTATATTTGCTCTTTTCCATATGCCAGGGAAAATGCCCTCAGTTAAACATCTATTAAATATTATATTGAGGGGTATAACAATACTACTTGCTATTTTTTTAAGGAAATAGGGTGGTATACGATCAGATCCTGGCCCTTTGCTACAATCTAATGATCTTAATTCCTTTAGAATTTGGTGACTACTAAATGTTATACTTGAAATAATAGTAGCATTTTCCCCACACTCGGTAGGAGGCACCCATTCACTTAAATTTAGATTAGATGTTTCGTAAACCGATTGAAAATATGTCATAAACATGTTACATATCTCCCCTGGACTACTAGAGCTTTGGTCTTTATAATACATGGTGACTGGAATACCGACATTACCCTTACGATGTGAAATGTAACTCCAAAGATATTTTATATTATTTTTGATGTTGTCTTGGATAGAATTAATATATTTACGATAATCATCTCTACATAAAGCATCAAACCTGCGCCTAAAAAGTGAACATTGTTCGTAATCCGAAATGTTACCGTAGGATTTCCACTTCACCCAGGACTTGTTTTTATTATTAAAAATTCTTATTAATGACTTCGAGAACCAAAAAGGATATTTGGATGAGCGTGATATAGCCAGTGGAGTATGAGCTGTTATGATTTTAAAAATTGTTTCATAAAATATATTCACACATTCCTCGGCACATAGTCCATGAAAGAGCATATACCTATCTGTGTTATCTAACTCTTCATTAATGCAGTCGTAGTTCGCCTTATAAAATTTATATTTTTTTTAATTTTTGCTGGATGCATTAGCTGCAGCGAAGGTTTATATTTAATAACAGTACAGAAAGGAGGATGATAATTGTCAACTGGCAACAATACGTTTGAGGGTGCAAATGTAGGGCAGTCATTATTACTAATCAATAAATCTAGTATGTTACCCCTATCATTTTTAAAGCTATTAAATTGGTAAGCATTCATAAGAGACAAAAAATTTGTTATATCCTGACAAACAGAGGAATTACCGGAACAGATTAATGTTAATTCAGTCTCAGAATTAACTGCCGGCAGCCACTCGATATGGGGTATATTAAAATCACCAAAACAGAAAAAATTGTTATACGAAAATGTTTCAATTAAAAATTGCAATTTATCGAAATAGTTAAGGTAAACGTCCTCAGATGTTCTAGGCGGAAAATAGGCAACGCTAAATATATACTTATCATGGCCCTTGCCAGGTAACTGTATAATTATGTGTTCTATGCATGAGCAAAAGGCAGTATCAAAAGTTACACATGTAGAACGTAAATTCCTTAACACTGCTATTAGGACTCCTCCTCCGTCTTTCTTATTTGTAGCTAAACGGTCTCTATCACACCTATAAACAATATAGCGCTGATCAATAAATTCAGTATCAAAGATTTGTGGTGTTAACCAAGTCTCAGTAAGTATAACAATATCATAACAATTCGATAGGATATTCATGTACATCATATTTAGTTTGGATCTAACGCCCCTACAATTTTGGTAGTATACCGTTATATCGTGTAACATAATGGATGTCGCAAACGTATAAACCGTAATACATGAGTAGTAAAAGTAAGTACGACTAAATAGATGCTAAAGTCCAGAAAGATCACAGCAAACCAAAGCTGCTCCAAGTTGTATTTAATGTGTGACAACAGATATGTGCGCGCTATAGCATTACGACTATACCGAAGGCAGTAAGCGTCTGAATATTTACAACAACATATTTTATAGTAATTAACATTTAAACATAGTAACTGCAAGTTTGAATATTTACAAAAATGTTCAGAGCAAGAAATAATGCATACAAAGTGCGCACACGCGATATAAACATTGTACAAAACACAGAGTGTATATGAAAAATTAAAACAATGAATGTAGGAATTTGTAGAGCAAAATAACGTCGAATGACGATTATTATTAAATGACAACAGATACCTTCTATGATAATTTTTAACTGTATAACAATATTTATAGCAGAAAGCAAAATTATTGTTGAGGAGATCTTTCACAAGTGCGGTAAATAAATTTAATAATATAAGTAATGTAGTTCCATCGTAAATAACTATGTTAGAAGGTACCACCGTTTGTCTTGAGACGTTATTTGCTAGGTCTTGCAGTAGGCTTGATCTTGCAGATATCCTTCGTCGACCGTATTGCAATCGCCGGGTCAGATTCTGTCTCGCGCACAAGTATAGTTGCGTGTTTGACCCAGACAAACTTAAAGTTACTTTTAGTTGCTGCTTCCTTACATTGTCGAAATAACTCCTTCTTTTTCAATGTCAGATGTTCGTGTAAGAATATACGACGGGAACTACCAGCAAAGCCCAGCTGTTCAGTATTAAGTCCCTTAGCCAACCTAAATGCGCTTAATACATTATCTCTCAATATACGGGAGCTTAATTTTACTATTATGTTTTTGGGGTTTTTATTTTCTTTATGAGCATGCGGAACCCTGTGTATTGCGAGAATATCCTTTTCGCTCAAAGGGAAATTTATTTTAGAGCTAATATCCTGCATAATGGTGAATAAGTTTTCATTGCGCTTCTCCGGGATGTTGCACAACTCTAAGTTACACTGACGCGCCTGCTGTTCCAGCGACTCAATTTTCATCTCTAATATAAAGATTTAATGTATTGTTATAACATTTTGTGTACATAGTTGATTCTGCGGCTCCGCCTGTGTGGATGTTGTGGTGGCAAAATATAGGCTATGTATAGTTCTGATGTACCTACAGCAGTGTATATTAGTGCTAAGTTTCACCGAAATTCATTGAGTAGTTTAGGCGTGAAAGGGTTATCTTGTAGATTAATATGCATCCATTCTCACAAACTTTAGCGTACATAATAGCTCTAGTATTGACTGCATGGTTGACGTTGTACCATTTGTCGGTCCCATTGTGCGCACAGCGTTGAGTTCAATCGTTAAATTAAATTCTATGATATACTTAGACTGGGATCCTGCCGTTTTGCCGAAAAGATTTTGACAAAATTTCATTAGCCAAACAAATTTTAGCAACCTTTTTTTATACCATTGCAATATTTCGAATGATTTTAGTACGCATATTTTTATTTGATCAAATTTTTACTTGGCAAAATATTACCAAGTATAATGTCATTATGGCATTTGGTCTTTAATCAAATGATTTATTACAGCAAACAATCTTCAGACAATAAACGTTTGGTGATATTAGTTTATTTATGGAAGTAGTTAGAGTAGATTAATTATTAAAAAATGGTAAGGTTAGGTTAGGTTAGAACTGTGACCTCCTACGACGACTTGCATTAATATACTGACAAAAGTACTAGTTGGTTAACAAGTTATAGTTTAAACGTTCATTTCCCAAAAATTAGGTTTGCGTTACAATTTTTTGTGAATAGAGTTTTTGCTAAGTAATAATTTGGCAAATGAAATTACGCGAAAAATTTTTTGGGAAGTGAAAATTTGTCAAATTCCTTTCGGTCAAACAAGGGCGAACCACTAAGACTAACTAGCAAAGAAGCCAGCAGCAGCAGAGAGTATGAAAAAATTAAATGAAAATTATTTATTTTGATATACACGAATTATACAACACAAATATTATAAAGAGAGACACAAAAAAAATATCAAATAATAGCAAATAAAAAAATAGGTAATAAAACAAAACAAAAAATGAGCATTAAAAATAAGAACAAAAAAGTAACAAAAAGGAAGGAAAATTAACTTAAAATAAACAGCAGTAAAAGAAGTAGGTAAGATGTGTAGTCAAAATAGGATCCAGCTCGGCATATATCGGACGAACGCCTGGCGCCGATTTTCAACCAGGCCCTCTAGTGACTCACGCATGTGATATCAAGAACATAAATAATAATATACAGAATACATAAGAAATACAGAATTACACCTATGCACTTATATAACTATTTTATAATAAATGGTATAGGTACTTACATACACATATATAAAAATAAATATAGACAAAAGAAGGATAAGTACTCCATAATATCCTCGAAAGACATGTGTAAAATCGCTCTGGCCTAGTGCGGGTTGGTAGACTACCAACCCTCACTAGGCCAGAGCGATTTACTGTCGTCTTATAATAATAAGTAAGAATCCCATACCCAGCAGTAAGACAGTTTATTTATCAAAGAAAGCCGTTGTTATTTCAATTGTACATCCATTACTAATGAATATATTCTACGAATCCTAACACAACAGTAGCTCACTCGTGCCATACATCTTACAAGTATGGCAACATTCACATTTGTATTTCCTTCGGGAAATTTCTTTCCGTATCAGTAACTTTCATAACACGAAATCAATGTCAAATAAATAACTTTTCCGATCACAAAAGCTTTTGTTTCAATGGAAACAATACCTTACCCCTTTATAAAAACATAAGTGGCGTAATATTGATACTGACAATTTCATCGAGCGTGAGACGCCATCGAAAACTTTTATTTCTTCATCGTTTTATATTCGACTAGCTGTTTCCCGCGGTTTCACCGGCGTCCTGAGGGAACTACTTCGCCTACCCGGTTAATTTATAGCCTAAGTTATTCCTTGGTACATCAGCTATCCGCCAGGGAAAGTCCCGTCAAAATCAGTCCAGCCGTTCCAGAGATTAGCGAGAACAAACAGACAGACAGACAGACAGAAAAAATAGAAAAAATGTAATTTCGGTAATATGAACCGTGTATACATTCATATGCCGCGTCCTGAGGGAACTGTTAATTTATAGCCTACGTTATTCCTTGGTACATCAGCTATCCGCCAGGGAAAGTCCCGTCAAAATCAGTCCAGCCGTTCCAGAGATTAGCGAGAACAAACAGACAGACAGACAGAAAAAATAGAAAAAATGTAATTTCGGTAATATGAACCGTGTATACATTCATATGCCGCGTCCTGAGGGAACTGTTAATTTATAGCCTAAGTTATTCCTTGGTACATCAGCTATCCGCCAGGGAAAGTCCCGTCAAAATCAGTCCAGCCGCTCCAGATTAGCGAGAACAAACAGACAGACAGACCGATAGACAGATAGACAGACAGATAGAAAAAATATTAAATCCATATGCATTGAGTAAAAAGCGATTATTTTAATATTACAAACAGACACTTCAATTTTATTTATGTGTATCTATAGATTGATTTCACCATAACTTTCAAACCAAACGTCCAATTTTAATGAATTAAAAACTAAATATTATCTACATAAACACTTCTTTGTGACAAAATAGTTTATTTTGATAAGGAGTAATGACATGTGTAAAATTAATGCGTTTAAATGAAGTCCTAAAAAATTCAGGATTTTTAAATAAAAGTATGGTTGTTGTGCTTAACTCGAAATAGATAGGTATAGTGTGTCGCGGACTTTTTTGTAGATATTTTAAGGTCTTTAATTAATTAGAACATTTTAATAAAATATAGCCTTTGTTACTCGCAGATAAAATAGCTTTCTAATGGTGAAAGAATTTTTAAAATCGGTCCAGTAGTTTTTGAGTTTATTCATTACAAACAAACAAACAAGAATACAAATTTTCCCTCTTTATAATATTATAAATAGTGTAGATGTAGAAAAGCGCGCGAGAATACATATTGTCAGAAGTTTCTAGAATTTATTGAAGTCAGATTAAAATAATTATTTATAAGCAGTTATAAAATGTATTCGTCTTTAGCTATTCTGAAAAGTACGTTTCTAATATTTTCTCATGACTATGGCTGGTACAACCCACGGGAAACGTCGGAGCAAATACAAGGTATTTCGTCTTTATTTTCAAACTTGACTTCGCTCGCAGCTCCACCCGTATGTTAGTCGGTTATCGCGGTATAAAGAGAGTCTCTTTTACACTCCAGTCTCCTAAATTTCTCGTAAATAATAAAACTATCGTAATAAAATATTCAAAAGAAATATATCTCGAATCCAGACAATTGTCTTTCGTACCTATTTCTGAATGAACACCACGTTTTGAACCTAAGTATATTTAAATGGACGTAATGCGACTACTATAAATTCAACACTGCACCTCTATATTTTGTTGAATGTCATCCAATATCGAATACTAGAACGGCTATAAATTAAGTTTCTCAGTGTTGGAGTATATCCATGCTAATATTATAAATGTTAAGTGTGTCTATTTGACCTTCTTTCAATTTATATTTATAGACTCACGCCTATATCCCCGAAGGGGTAGGCAGAGGTGTAATATTACACCCACATTTCGCCGTGAATGTTTAGGTCCCACGTGATAGGGGGCGAGCCTATTTCCGTTACTGGGCACATCACCAGACTCCGTGCTGCTACTGAGTATTTGGCAAAACCCTGTAACACTTTTGCCCGACCCGGGAATCGAACCCGGGACCTCCAATCAGCAGTCGCATACGCTATCTACTGGACCACGGAGGCAGTCAGTGTCCATCTTTCAAGTCGCAACGAAGCTATGTTATGGTATGATTTTTATGTGTGGTGATAGATAGGCGACTGGGGAGTGACATAATAAATATGTATTGTTACTGGGATGTCGCGATAACCGACTCGAATGCAGACAGACCTGCGGGTGAAATCTGCATACATAAAAATCTTGCGTTTCTGACTGACTGACAGACAACGCACACCCTATTGGGCACAAGAAGCGGATATTTGGCATGAATGGTCCTTGAGGACCGTAGAGGTGCACTAAGATGTGATTGCTCGAAATGCCCAAGGGATCAGGCAGAAAAGTTAACTTATAAAAATGTCGGCGAAGTTGCGGGTATCCTCTAGTGTAGTATATATTCTAAGTGGACTTTTCAATTTATTTGAGAATGTGGTTATTTCCGTTGAAGGATTATACTGTCATGTCCCTTAATGAGCGCGTGCATAGTCAGAGACGGATGACGTCTTGCGTGATTGGATGAACTGGATGTCCAAAGGAAATTAGATAGTTATGATTCAAAGTCCAGTCATGACTGGCTGTGCTGCACGGAATTAGATATGCAACGTTAATAATAGGATTAGCTATTGGTCACATCCACAGAGAGCTTGCTTCAAAATCAGAGGATTTTTATGAAAAATATCCTATTTCTCTTCCTTCCTCTTCTGGTGGAATATGAAAAGATTTCCCTAAGGAGTGTTAATATTATAAAAGGAGCTCACTGTCCAAAAAAAAAAGAAAGAAGAAAGAAAGAAATGTTTATTAGATCACAAAAAAAATAAAAAAATCATAGTCTTACATTGAAGAAAAAAAAAATTAATGCTACATAGTGCTTCACTTATGAAAATAATAAATTCTAACATTCAAAATAATAAAAAACCAAAACAAACGCAAATGAAACACAGATGTATATTTATAGATGTATATCGCAAAGTTCGGTACAGTATTGTGTCTAATAGGCCACAGCTCAGCTTATGTTACAATGCGGAATTGCAACGCTGATTTTCAGCTGCAGCCTAGGTGGCTAGGCATACTTAATTATAATGTTAAGGAAAAATAATATTATGCAGTCGACGCTACATAAATAATAAATATAAAAAAAAGTCCAAGTTGATTAATTTAAAAAGATGTCACATATTAAAGTAATGATAGTATAGGTTAATAGGCAGGTTGTAATAATAAATGGTGTAATAATAAATTTAATACAATTAGGTCATAGATGGAAGAAAAAGAAATAGCTTTACAAAATGTCATATAGATAGGTGTGATGTTGAATATAATTAATTATAGTATGTATAAAAGAAAAATGCAGTTATCAATAATTAGAATTAAAATTATTATGTAAATGAAATACGCGCAAAAAGTCAGTGTGATCATCTAATATATAAAATTCTCGTGTCACAGTTTTCGTTCCCATACTCCTCCGAAACGGCTTGACCGATTTTGATGAAATTTTTTGTGCTTATCCGGTATCTATGAGAATCGGCCAACATCTATTTTTAAAAAAAAAAAAAAAATTTTTTGCCAAACAACGTTTGCCGGGTCAGCTAGTGTATAAATAAAGTAATGTCAGGTTTGTTCTATGTATATAATATATGTGAGTATGTTTTAAAGTATAATATGCATACGTTATTATGATAAATACCGTTAAGTGCTGGTTTTTTGTTTACCTAATAGAATTTTTTTCACTTTAACCTTAAAAGCATGTGCACTGATAAGTTTGCGCAAAGGAGGGGGAAGGTCATTCCAGCACTTAGAGGCACTGTATTTAAAACTACCTCTAAACGCAGTAGATTTGAGTGGTGGATTGCGTACGTTTATATAAGGAGTTACGTGACTTCTGGGAGGGATGTCGTAACAAAAGCGAGGGCACGCATTTTGCACTTTTTGTACAATATTGGCCGTCTTTGCCAACAGTCTTGGTCCATATACCGTGTCCAAGTAATTAAGCTTAGACAGGACAAGTGAATCCACCAGTTGCTCGCGCAGAGTAATGTACAAGTGTCGACGTATATTGTACAGAAGTTTTAGGCGGTAAAAACAAGTCTTTACAGATTCTGCTACATGTTTTTCAAAACGTAGGTTGCAATCCATCACTAGACCCAGATTACGAGCTTCGTATACTCGTTCAACGTATTCTCCGCCCAAACATATAGTGGGATTGCAACTATCAATTTTTGAAACTTGCGTTGGTGTCCCAAACAGTAAGTATTTCGTTTTGCAGGCATTTAGAACTAAGAAGTTATTGCAGGTAAAAAAGTAAAAGTTTTTTTTTTTGACTTTATTAGTTTAGTCTCTGAGATAATAAATCAGCGAGGGAAACTGATTTCTCTATGGTCTAGCTTCTGCCCGCGGATTAGGTTATCGTGTCAAAACTTAGCCTCTGTGCTATTATGATGTATAAGCATAGGTTCATTATCTGCTCAGTAGTTTAGGGTGAAACGGTATCATACATCCCTTCGCTTCACAAACTTTCATTTTCATAAAATAGAGACATAGTAAGATAAGATGATGGAGAGATAGATAAAATATATTCACAATTTTTCGGATACAGCTGGCAGATATTCTCGGCAGCCTGTTACCGCGTTCAATTAACTGTCACCCAAGAAAAAGTGTCCCATTCAATATACAGTTTCGATATAAAATGATAATCCACCGAAAAATAAAAGAAATGATCAGACCCTGTGACACCAAGAAAATCCAATCGCACACAAATCAATATGCCGAATATTCACACTATTCACACCTTATTTCTTTAATGTTAAAGTCGAATATTGTTTTTCAAAATTTGTTTTAATAAAACCGCACACCCTACTTTCTAAGTTTTCATTCATTTTCTATTAGCATCATTAATTCGCGAGTCAGGCGAGAATTTTTTCGATTGTAAATCGTAAGTCGCAGGTTTTAATTCGTATGTTTAAGAAATCAGGAAAATAAGGCGTATATTAATGGAAAAAGAATATTATATAAACTAGAATAATATGAGCCGAAAATTGTGAAAATCTTTAATATGCAATTTAAGATGGGCATTCCGTTAAGCCATATGCATGACTAATAACAACATTATGCCCGTGGCTCTGCCAGCGTGAGTGTCGACAATCGTGCCAAAAGGTAGCCTTTATATGTATAACTAGATGGGCCCGCGGTTTCACCTGCGTCCTGAGGGAACTACTTCGCGTACCCGTTTAATTTATAGCCTAAGTTCCTCCTTGGTACATCTGCTATCCGCCAGTGAAAGTCCCGTCAAAATCGGTCCAGCCGTTTCAGAGATTACTGAGAACACACAGACAGACAGACAAAAGTTTAAAAAAAGTCATTTCTGTAAATGTACCGTGTATACATCCATATGAATTGAGTAAAAAGCGGTTATTTTAATATTACAAACAGACACTTCTATTTTATTTATGTGTATAGATTCAGATGTTATTGCAAAGTTATGCTATTTTATTGCAAAGTTTCACCAAAATCCGTTGAGTAGTTCTTGTGGAAAAAGTAACATACATATATGTATATGTTACTGTAAAAGCCCGAAGTGCAGTCAATCTTAAGATTGCCCATCGCCCAAAATATGCATCCATCGTCACGAACATTCGCGTTTTTAATAGTTCTCGTATTAGGAATATTTGGATGCTTGTATATTTTAGTTTATTTAAGTACAAATCAAAAATACTTACTAATAATTTTTAGCAAGGCCTATTGCGATACGTGTTGCCGGGTACTTTGCTCAAACCGTATGACAAGTGTTGCCATCGACACGAGAAGAAGAAGAATTATTTTGTGTAGTTACACGATGTATATAGCTAGCTACTAACTTAATATGATAAACGTGCTAGATTATATCATACTTAATATGAGATTCGAAACTGAATTACTTTTTATGGTGATAGCTGTCATGAAACAGCGGGTTACTGGCTCACGCGAGCTATGCGAGTTATTATGTGAATATACTAAAACACGGAAGATTTTTAATCTTAATTTTGACTCTTGTCGTTTTCTAGTGAAATCTTTTGAAATTCCCGGTTTTGTTATGTTTTATTTCATCATATTTTGACCTTATCGACCCAGGTACAAATTAAATGCAAGTATCATTTTATTTTGAAACGGCGCATTACTGAAATACTTTTTATGATATAAGGTATAACTAGCTTCCATCGTCGGATCATAATAAATTATACACACACGGGTTAAAGCTGCATGATAATCCGTGTAGTAGTTTTTGAGATTATCGTGAACAGACAGACTGTATCTGGGTTATTTGTTTATATGTGTTAAGTGTAATGATTACTGTGCGGTTTTTGTGATAATTCATAATACAATTTGGACTAATGTTAATAAAATATTTCTGCTCATAATTAAAGTACACCTATTCGTATAATTTTCAGACCTCTCTAAAACGCTATTTAATAAATATATTTTCGCTTCTTTCTTAGTCCCGTTTAAGGTCGAGACATACAGTTCTCGCATGGAGCATAATACCTACTAAGTTATATAAAAAGCTAATTAGTATCTCTTATATGGTGTTGTTTAAAAGGCTTACAAGAGACTCAGGGGACTATACAATTGGCCAGCCTAGTATGCAGTGACCATAGGTGTAACCCGAAAAGTCGCAAATACAAGGTATTTCACTTTAATTTTCTAACTAGCGGTCGCCATCGGCTTCGCCTGCAGCTTACAAGTTTAACAGGTCCAATTCTAAACATCAAAGTGACCGCTTCAAACTCAACGCCATATTCATTCTATTGGCCGATTTTTTTATTTGTGTAACTACACTAGTGCACTCCGATGTATATTGCGACTGAACTAAGTTAGACGTAGAGTCTGCCTTTGAATCACAGTAAGTGACTTTAATGAATAAATAGTTTCAATGTTGAATGTTTAATGTCTGTAGGTGCAAGTGTACGTAAAGGATCGGGCCAGGTGTGTCCGCTCAGCTGAGGTCTTATATCTTACGTATCTTTGTATTAAACGCAATTGCAGACAAACACTGTCTACACACAAGTGTATACACACATTTTGTTTGTATGTGTGGGTGTCCTATGTTAACTTTTGAACTTAGGTACTACCTACTCTTGTGTATGTTTATCTAAAATTATGTATCGGCTGCGCCTTTCTTCGTGAAGGAAAAGAAGCTTACGTTTTTTCTGTACTCATACATAACTATGTGTTTTATGATATAAGGGTCCGTAGTTCAGGGTCCAAGCCAGGGAATAATGCTATCCCTCTTTATCATCATCATCATCAGCCTGCCGTAGTCCACTGCTGGTTATAGCCCTCTCCAATGGCACGCCACTGAGCCCGATGTTCGGCTTTTCGTGTCTTGTCGCTGCTAGCCACGTAGTCGTATAATCCCTCAGTATATAGTCGCTCAGAGGAAAAGCCACGGGAAAGCTAATATTCTATATTATTTGGTTAGATTATGAACCGGACGCAGAGCTCCAAGGCGTATTTAATTTCTTCTCGAAATATGCTGAATTTCGTAGACTCGAAATGCATAGTGTCAAACAATGATATTAGAAAAGTCGTAGATACGTTACCTACGTAGTAATCAATCCGCAGAAATGATACACTAACGCACACATCGATAATTACATATTTTATTTTAATTTCGGTTGACAAGATGTGTCAGTTTCACTATGACGCCAGCTCGCGACGTCACACACACATATGTCAGACTTGCCAACTGGCTTATGTTTAGCGTCCTGCTTTTGGTACGCCTCTAACGCATCTACTTCTTTTTACTTGTAACATCGTTGGTGTCAAACATGAGTCAAACATGTTTAATCCCATACTTAATTTTATTTAAATTTTGGCAGCTGTTCAACTTGACTTGCGCTCTGATTTTCTAAAGCAGTCCGTTTGATATCATACCAGTGGTAGACTAAATTGTACCTGATACCACTGGGAACTGTTCCAAAGGCGATAGCGGTAGATTTAAGATATTCTTAGGGGACGCTGGAACAACGTACCAACACGCTTATGGTGTATTTTATCACTTATTATACCTATTATATAAGTAGTGAAACTTGTTCCGATCATAATCATTGCAATTAACCAACTTTTATGCTAACAAACGAAATTGAATATCTTTTATATAGGTATATTATGTAAGATAAAGATAATATATGTGACACGTCTGTAATCGTATCGATTTAACAGGTTAAGCGCGTCGATCAACGTCTAGTTTTAACATGGCTGGCCAGTTTCAAAAGTCAAAATCAATCTTACCTCGGAGAGCAAAAAAATCCTAGAGATAGTTGCAACTTTAAGGTCTAAAGTGTAGACCCCCTGTCTCCCAGGGAAAAGGAATAGTCACTAAGACTCTAAAATGTAGAATAATAAGACTATATTTGTGTATTGCCTGAAGCTCATATTCTGCCAGTTATATTAGAAAGCGGATTTAAATAACAGATAATGATAAAGATGATCACTTTGCTATAAATATTTACTGCAAACATGTTCAGATTTCCTAAGCAAAGCCAACAATCTATACAACACAACATCCAAGCCACTCAAATCTTTGTCAATGATCCCAGAAAGGCTTTATTCCGTGTTCATACCACCCAATACGACTCGGCTGAACAATTTGTACTGTATCAGGACTATATTTTAACTAAATTCATTGAGCTATACGACGGGTTTTCTATTTGATCTTATTCCAAAATCCATTAGGCCTTGAGTTCATAAATTATGGTATACCTATATCCTTAGGGGCGCTATACATGTAACGCGGAGTCCGCACATTCTGTTCCGCAGTATTGGTAGACCGGCACAGCTGAATTAAGAGAATTTTAATACACATTTCACAAAATTTGGTTAATACTTATTGTTTTCGGGTATCTGATTAATATTCAGTAGAGACAGCCCCTTATTACGTGGGACTAAAGTATATCTGGCGAAAAGTGGGTGTAGAAATACACCTCTGCCTACCCCTTCGGGGATAAAAGGCGTGACGATATATGTACAGTCACTCAAACTCAAAAATATTTCGATCAAATTTTTTTTGGGCACCTCCGTATCACCCCCAATAAAAGTTATAACTTTACTCGGTGGTTATTTCTATAAAAAATATATTTCAGTACCACAGTTGGTAATCGATACTAAAAATATATTACTTTACATAGGTACTCAATGACAACACAGAATTGAATAAAAATAGAATGCCTGTTGAAGAATTAGATAGCATTCTTCCCCGAGCAATATTTTATTTTAATGTTGTTAAAATACAATAATATGCCTACCCCTCCGGGAAACAGGCGTGAGTCTATGTATGTATGTATGTTAAATTACATCTCGTGCACTAGGAGGAGTTTTTGTATCAACAGCCTCGAAGTTGTGGTGCATACAAAATATTGTCTAGCGTGAGATCGGACCCACTCATACAATGACAGTATCGGAGTGACCACTGCAGCCAATATGATTTATAATATGCAGTCTTTCTTTTTCGTGATAGTAGGCGGCCAATGCCGGTGTCAGTATTTATAGTCCATTCGAACATGTCCGACATGACCTAACAATTATTTTGCTAAATCCAATATTCACATTTTTTTGTAAATCTACACATTTTTTCCAATCTACAAATATTTTTTCGTATCCTTATTTAAATCTAGTCAGGATATGCCAACCGGTCTACACATTTCACTGCTCGGCTTTGGCAATACCGCTTATGTGTTACACCCCTTAGCAGTTCAAAAGATATAAAGAAACGCCGAGTCATTCCCTAAAGAATACACGAAAATAATTTGTTCAAGTTTTTTCGGACATCAATGCATGAATAATATTAAGTATATTTCATTTGTGCTTCAGTCGATATACGCGCTTTGTGAGGATAAGTGATTGAAATATTATATTGTCTAGACTTCTTGGAGTCTGGTCAGAATTGAGTAGTTTTCTTGTAGGTGGTTAGTAATTTGGTATAAATTATGTATTCTTGTTTAACATCAAAAAAGTCTAAAAAACTTACATTCTTACATTGTTAGTAATTTGGTATAAATTATGTATTCTTCTTTAACATCAAAAGAGTTTAAAAAACTTACATTCTTTTGTTAGATCTCTTCTACACACACTGTAAAACGTTCCAATTTATTTTATATAATTTTTCAATCTTATAAAATTATTATATATTATATATTATTCTGTAATTTCTTTGATGTCCACTGGGCGATGGCCCATGGCGAAAAATGGTAATATTTTCATTCAAATACACAGAGTATTGAGAATTAAGACTCGTTTGGCTTGTGTCTGTCTCAAAACATAGCTTACTATACCACTGTCTCTGTGCTACAGTGTATATGTGTAATAATTGAAACACATGTGCAACTAAATACACACACATAGGTACTCCGTCTAAAATAAAACTCAACGCCCGATTTCACGTAATTACAGCCCGACGCCACCGTACCCCACAATAACGCGCCACCGTCGCAAATCTCCTAACTTATCACTTCGTATCCAAGGTGTCAATATGTAAATACAAAGTCCCCGTATCCCAGGGATTTGGGGATCCGACGGAACAGAATAACGTATAATTGACGGTGCCAGACGAAAAGATCTAGGGATCACGGGATGTTATCAATTCCAAATTCAGTCGTTCGGTATGTATATTAAAGCGTTTTGGTGGATTTTTAGAAGTATTGTATTCTGTTTTGTTTGTAGTTTGCCTTTCGTTTAAATATGTCGCAAGAATATCGTTTAGTACGGCATCATCCAATCGGCGTATTTAACCCCCCACGTGATTACAGCACGCACGGTCGTGCTCTAATTCAAGTGGTCCCATATGTTTACAGCACGCATGGTCGTGCTCTAAAAAAGTCGTCCTATTGGTCGCGGATTTTTTACGTTTTGTTTTACTTAAACCAAGAAACGAAAGTAGTAACTATTAGAATAGTTCATATTCTATGCAACTAAATCGTTTTAGAAGGGTGAGGGAAACGAAACGTGCCAAAAAATATTGAAATATAATTATCTGTGTCTCAGTTGCGAAAGCGTCCGCCATTGTTGTGTTTTGTTCCGCGATCTTTATAATAAAAGTTGTCTTGTGGAAGAAACCGGTGAATATTTTATAAATATACTTATATAGATTTACTCAGAAATAAATAAATATTAATTGTGAAGTGACATTATTCGTGACAGAGACAAGAAATACAGTGATAAAAGGCAAAAACTTTTAAGAACGGCTATTTCTACTCTTGAAACTTGCTATTTTCGTAATAGTTTTATGATAAATACTCTTTTAATAGTTATGAAAGACATAAAAGTACCCAGATTATTTATCTGAAAACATATTTTAGCAATTAAATACTAGTATTGTTGTACGTTTTCACTGTTATCGTGTTTCAAATGGTAAATAATTCACAGCCACAGTGTTCGCTACAGTAACATGGCGGCCCGGCACGGCGAACTTTTTGTTACGTGTTCGGATTATATTTTTTTTAGTAGCGTTAGATTCATTTGTTACAAATAAATAATGTATTGTGTGAAAACCTAAAGGTATATGTGATAATGTTTTTGTGTTTATGAACCAAACAAGTAATGAAATTCATTAATATGTGATGAAATGTTTGTGCGAACCAGTGAAAAATAACAAACTTCTAAGTTTGTAAGCTTGTTTTGCCAGAAAGGTGAGTATTTAGTAGTAATTTATGTTGTTATTATCATAGCTGATTTTATAACCAACACAATGATATGCAATTTATGTGATATAATTATATTAAGGTGTCATAATTATTTTTTTTCCGGTAACCTATGCCAATGAAAATTTGCAGCAACGTGACCCTTTGCACTTGTGGCACTTTGCCTTTAGTTTGATCGCACCTCAAGGGTTAATTGTCAAAATAAATCTTATGTCTGTCTGGTAACTTTTTACAATATATTATCTTGCATTATGCATTCTATTGGGTGCAATGATAGGAGGTCCGCTAAGCTGGACTCCTTCCTCTTAGAAAAAAAACTTAGCTACGAGAATAAGATCCTGTAACGCCTGCTCGTTACAGGATCTTATTCTCTTACATTACATACAAGATATTAAATGTCCCATTGTTTGTGGAACAGCACCACACTTGCAATCCAGACTGGATTTGTCTATGAATTCCCAGCTAGCATCGGACAACCTGTGTCCAAACTAAGCAAAATAGACTAATTAGTCATGAATATTCATTCATACAAATCGATACGATGGAAAAATACTGTAAATCACTCTTGTTGGAAACTTATTATATTAAAACGCAATTAGAAATCCACTTTAATGAATACTTACAAATTCTATTTTATGAAAAGACAGCTTTCTTTTCGTCCCGGTAAATTGGTCATTTCTTCTGGGAAATCTATTAAAATTATTTTTCAGTAGAAAGTTTATAAGACTTTCTACTGAAAAATAATTTTATAGGCACTGCTATATTATGCTTTTAGTCAGGGTACTATCAAAGGAGTAATAGAGCATAGTTGTAGCTCCTTGCAACATCCTTTCGCATTCATTTTATAATGTTCTATTTAATTGGCCATAAAAAATAGAACATCTTGTTCTGCAATCTATTCGAGTTTATTTAATAATGCTCTATGTTCTATTTATTATTCCATAATAAGTAGAACGTTTTGTTCTACTGCCTTCCGAAGTCCACTGCTGAACTTAAGCCACTCCTAACTGACCTCACAGTTGTGTAAGGCAATAGGAGGACTTTGCCTACTACACCACGCTGGCCAAAAGGGGTCCTATAGGGTTTGAAGTCGACTTTTCCGTTTTTGCGCAAATATACTATTTGCTTTGTGTATTTTCCTTACCCACGAAATGGGATGACATAGTGACATTCTGATTCTTATTCCATTACCACACGGACTAATAAATATAGCCTAGTATAATCCTATTTATTGAGGCCTATGTCCAGCAGTGGACGTACTATTAGTAGAGATGATGATGATGTTGTATTGCCCAACACGTTCAAAAAGAGGCATAATACAAGTATTTATTGAAAAATAATTTTAAATTCCATAACTGTACTGAATTTCATATGAAGTGCTACTTCAAACATTAAATTTGCTGCGTGAACATTATACATAACGTCACTTCACGCCTAAGGCGCAAGGGGGCTGTTCAATAACGATACAACATCTTGCAAATTGTGCGGATTTACGTAAATGCGGCGTCTTTAAGTGGTTCATTTGTATATCTTACTCACTCAAGACGGTATTAATAAAGGTGGGCTTACCTATACATACAACGTATTACTCGTCCAAAATCTTATTAGTAACTCAAACCGTTTTCGGTAAGCCGACGAAATAAATGTTTGAAAAATATCGTGGATTCTATATTAGGATACCTCTTGAGATACAAGCTTACACTCTCTTAGTATTACTGTTCAATGAGTACTATTTTCTTGCCTATGAATATTTTAATAGAATACTGAACAGAATACCGATGAGAGGTCTAGGTCATATGTCGATCCGTCCGGTATGCATATTACCCCAATACTCATTTAGATTCCACATGATGGATTTATCAGCAGTGAAGCCAAGTTCAACCGTAGTTATCATAGAAAAGGCGGAGTGTAGTCATTCGTGGAGTTCTGGGGAAAGCTAAACTATCTTGAATCTTGCAACGAATTCATACAAACCCATATTGGAGGAATAACTTGCAAGCTATGCCTTTCCCAGTAACCGATTCAACTGACAGAAAGGCTTAAACGCACTAATATTTGTACTAATAGCTACTCCTACCTACCTTTATATTTTTATATTTTTTATAGACTCACGCATGTGCCTCACCCCGAAGGGTTAGGCAGAGGTGTAACATTAGTAACATTACACCCACAATTCGCCATAAATTTTAGGTCCCACATAATAGGGGGACCTATTGCCGTTACCGGGCACATGACCAGACATCGTGCTGCTACTGAGAATTCACAAAACCCAGTAACACTTTTGCCCGACCTGGGAATCGAACCCGGGATAGTCGTAGATAGTGATAGCAGTCGCATACGCTATCCAATGGACTACGGAGGCAGTCTACCTACCTCCGTAGCTATAAAATACTACAACAGAAGTGACTTGTAAATCATTATGAATATCCCAACGGTCAGTTTGCCCAAGTGTACTGCAATAAAATATGATCCGCAGATTGTTCACAATTGTTGCCAGATATTGAATATTTGAGTGTTTGTTAAGTCCCTTGCGACGCAGGATTTATTCCTAGTGCGGGAGTTGGTGTAGTGGACAATTGATTCTTGCAGCGCCGAACGAAACGAAATACCTAGCACTGTCTAGGTATGTTATGCGTATATTTCTGACGGCTAGTAGGTATATCCCCGGTCGAGCCTTAGTCTCTTCGTGCTTCTCTTTTTTGTGTGTGAGTGTGTGGCTGGAGGATGTAGACCGCCCGAACTCCTCATGACACGGCGTAGAGGAGACAAGAACCTACCGTGACCGATCTATAAAAATAAACTGAATTTTTAACATTTTGTAAAGTCCTTCGTTTGCCTTCGGGTTATTTCTTTATTTCAACCTTCATCATTATTATCATCCTGCTGTATTCCATCGCTGGATAAAAGCGTCTTTAATGACCCGACACTGAGCTCATATAAACCTTTTCATACATATTATTATTTTCTTGATCAACGATGTCTCGTCCATCACGATTCAACGATGCGGCAAGTCCAAAAAAAGGTCTTATATTTTCTCCAGCCTCTTACATTTCGTAATAATATTCAAAATATAAAACCTCTAATCTGTATCCATTACGGTGCTCTGAATGAGTGAAAGCGAGGCTACGTTGCCTGCCATCTTTCATCGCCAGACACCTAGGCTAAATATCCAGATATTAAAAATCGCTAGCGTATTCAATTTGAGCAAAAAAATGCTTCCACCGTTGGTATTGAAAGTTAATCAATCAATATCAGGCGAATTCGCACCATCATTATGAAAACAGTTCATTATGAGAGATTATTTTGAATGGAAGTTGCTGCCTTTTGGAAGTACAAATAAGCTGCTTGATGTAAAATCATATGGAAAATCGAGTATCGGAAACGTGAGGGCCATGGCGCGTTAAATTTTATGCTTGGTGATGCACATTTTTCCTATTCTTTCTTTAAAAAGACCTTTAAGATCAGGCACTATAAAGGGTGTATAACATGTTCAGCCAAATCTTGCCTACGCTTGATTCCGAAGTATATTTACGTACCTAATGCAATTGAGCTGAGTTGAGTTTCCTTCTTGAATGACTGCACGGTTGATTATGTTAATGAATGATTCCGAATGCAGTAATACGAGAGCGTTGTGGCCTGAAAGAAGATGTCGTGACAAGGATTGAGAAAGGAATATTGGAATGGTTTGAACATGTGGAGCGAATGAGTGAAGGAAGACAGACGAATCAAATATATAAAGCAAATGTGTGTGGGCAAATCGGTTGTGACAGACCACGTAAGACATTCGTCGAACAAATTGGGGACGTCTTGAAAAACGGTAAGGTCCGAAGCACACGTAACCGGCGAGCGTGTATGAAAAGAGTAATGAAGGTAGTGGAAGCGCATGAGGATTGTAAGAAAAGAAACAAGTGGCGTTCTCTTGCCTCTGCCTACCCCGACGGGAAAAGGCTTGAGCATATATATATTATATATATGTACGTATGTATATTGATTATAACATTATATGCACGAGTTATTTAGTGGCACCCCAACGCACAACGATCGGTCAGGATTTCGCGGTTATCACATGACCCTTATATCAGGTTGCATATCATTGTTATGTCATAGTGCAATGACTTGACACTTGATGTCACAGATCCATTCTTTCTGTGTTTGATATGTTATTATTATGTAGAACAATCCTTCATTATTATCGTCTTGGCATTATCCTGGTTGACCACAGAGTCAGCTATGCAATATCCGATATTTTGTCACTGTTGCAAGCGCGTTCATGATCCGTCATCCATGATCTATCGCATAATGGAATAGTATGTGGGACATGTCCCAGAAGCTAATTCAAAATGAATGAAAATGATACTGAAAGTTTAATTTTCAATGAAAAATATTTGCAATATAAACTACTGGTTCAGATAAAGAATGGGATTAGAAATGGGGCCATTATGCTGTTTCAATCAGCATAATACGTAAAAACGCACTAACGATTTAGTTCCTTATTTAACTGCTACCCACAAAGTTATTTTACTATTTCATAAATTTCATTTGATACTAATTTAATAAAATAATTATAATGATTCCGCCATTCCGAAGCAATTATTTATCTGATCGGGTAGTATACACGGCGATGAACTATCAGGTGAACTATAGACGTGATTTAACTCAAATGGCCTACGTGAGCTACAAATGAGGCAAAGCGACGCGACATATTTTGATTGCACGAATGGCGCAGTGGCTTAATCGGTAGGCTATGTGGCCATAGGGCGGTTTCAGATTAGCGTTTTATACGCGCGTATCAGCTCGTTTTTGGAAGCGCATGTAGGCGCGTATAGCCGCGCCTTTAGGCACACGCGCAACTCGTACGAGCATTGACGCGCTTCTAAGCTCGTATAAACGCGAGCCGTAAGAATCCATGTTGACACTGACAAGATGTCATTACCGTTTCGAGCGAACACGCCGAAATATGCCCGTTTATGCGAGTCCGGTTTCTTGAAGCGCGTAATGTAGCGTGCGTGTAAGCGCGTATGCTGAAACACCGTATACTAGTGTTGCCCAAATGCAAGAACAAGACGAGACTTAGCCAGTCTTGGTCTTGGTCTTGCGCCAATACACCTGGTCTTGGTCTTGGTATTGCGCTCCCAGTCTTGGTCTTGGTCTTGGTCTTGCAGCAAGAGTCTTGCAAGTCTTGCAATTACCTATCAGTCTATTACTATTTATTAAAGTTTTTAAATCTTAGAAAAACGTATTAGAATTGGAATTATTATGACATCTACTACCTATCCTTACCATTTTATCCTAATCATAATACTGCTTGCGTGATCAGTATAATGTATTCATTTTCATTCTAAGCACTCTGAAACTTATTTATTCTTTGGAACACCTGTAGGTACTCTTAAAATTCGAAATTATTTTGCATGAGTCTACCTACGCCCTGTGGCGGCAATCAAATAGTGTCAAATGTTGTGATTTCGGCGCGGCGGCAACGATTGTTGTATATGATTTCAAAAGAAGCCGCCGGCGCGTGTATCATAACCATGTACTTCCGAAAAGCGGCAAATTTCTTTGAGAAGTAAGTACAAAACCTTTGATGCCGCATTATCAAAGTGCCGATGGTTAAAACATAACTATGCATGTACTCAGTTTGATTTTAATGGATATTTTTTTATTCGCTATGTAGGTATGTTTATGGTACCTATCAGTCGTAATGCGCATAGGTCCAGTTTTTCATATTCTTTGATACAGTTTTTTGCGTCTCATAGAATTCCTAAGCGTACCTATACACCGAACTGTTACACCTAACTACTCCGTGAAATAGCGCTAAGTCCTAGCTGCAAGACGCAAGAGTCTTGCAGGCTTAGTCTTGTTCTTGCTCAAGTCTTGCACGATCAGTCTTGGTCTTGGTCTTGCTAAAAATACGCGGTCTTGTTCTTGGTCTTGGTCTTGCAAAAACGCAAGAACAAGACCAAGACTGCAAGACCAAGACTGAATTTGGGCAACACTACCGTATACGCGCAGAAAAATACGCTAATCTGAAACCACCCATACAGGTTATATTTCCAAGTTGTTTTCAAGTCATGGTGTACTTTCTGTCCATTGACAGAATTGTTTAAGCATCCCATTACACAGTATTTTAGTCCTAGTTTGAGAGTAGACTCCTAAAAAAACGAAAATATATAAATACTTAGTATCTAGCAATTTCTACTCTTGTGTCATGTGATCCCTTACAATAGTTTAATAGTTTGTTTAAAAGGCGCATCGCATCGCGTCGTATTCATCGCTTGTCGCAGTCCACGTACGACAGAAACTTTCGTAGGCGAGTAGGTACGCCAACTTTCGTAATCGGCAGTCGTCTATTAATGATAACTCCCATCTCTGCTTATCCCTTGAGGAATATAAAGGCATCAGTATACTTAATATAGCTATACTTAAATCGGCTTCAGTAACAGTACACATGTACGTAAAATGGCCGTACACATAACCTAATATTTATAAAGGTGGTTATGCATCAGGAGCGGTTGTCTGTAATGTAGCAATGCAGAAGTCAATTTTGTGTTGCAATACTGCGTCAATTTTTCTCACTCTCTGGGAGTTTATTTTTTGTTAGTTGTGCTTTCCGCATTTCTACTACGTAATTAATAAGTAAGCTATTTATTTTGAAACCTCGTGAAAAGATATACTGTCAAGCCTGCATTTGAGTGAAATGTCATATTGCCTCGATTTGCGAACTTTTCAGACATTTACTTTATTGGCTCACTGCACTCAATACTGCAATTGATTACGTTTTATTGTACTTAGTATAGTAAGAGCTGCTTCACAAAATAACACCACAGTTTTTCCTGTAATCTAAGTAGTTAAGACCAAATAAATTCTGTGCCTTTGATTGACCAAAAGAGATGAGACTATGGACTATAAGGTCTGTCAAGATCTCCAAAAAACAATTATTATAGGTTAGCTCGCGTAATATTAACGGGGTGTTCGAGTCATAGCTGTTACGTTACAGACGAACGCTCCTAGTAAATTACCACCTTTATAATTTCACGTTCCCCGCTCTTGTATGAACAGAAAACATTTGTTTTCATATGAAACAACAGATGGGATTTTTTATATTTAAGTAAATGAGAAAATGAAATTGAACTTCTGTATTATCATAGTCATATTTTAAGACATGAGTGTTATAAAAGTTAATTATGTAAGAATTTTCTCTCGGTTTATGAGAATGAAATTTGTTTTAAAATTACTACGTTTACTTATATACCGTGGGTGTTATAGACTGTTCAACGTTTTGAGTGTCTCTTAAGGTTTTAAATTTTTCTGAAGATTCATGCTCTATTGTTGGAAAATTGAAACGGATTTATTGAAATGTAGTTTGACAATGAACTTTTTTTAAAGACTATTGCAGGTCTATTATATAGGTAGGGGGTCGTGAAAAAGCTTACAAACATATTGTGGCTCACACGAAGGGTTGTCTCGTCAAACTCTCAACTCACGGCGTATTATTAAGCGGCGAGTTATTATTCTGCCATATTTGATAGTAAGCGGCCCTCGGGCTCCAAGACGTGCGAGTCTTGGATGCAACCAGGATAACGCTAGGACGATGATGATGATGACTAAGCGGCGAGGCGACAGCCAAAACCGCAGCGCCTTACGTGCCTACAATTTGATTAAGGACTTTATATCCTATCGTATGGCAAATAAAATAAACCAAATGTAATTTGTTTACTAAAAATAGATGCCTGTCATTAAGAAGTAAAGGACCAAAACGAGGAAATACGTAAGTAATTTCAGTCACATGAGTAAATAATTTCCTTCAGCCGCACTAATTTCCTCGGTTCGAACTTGAGACGTTCGTATGACAGTCAACGAACTCGTTAAACTCGACAGAATATGACGTAATCACATACTCTTATAATTAAGCTCGTTCAGTATAACATATAATGAGACACTTAATGTGCCGCTGTTTCATCTCGAATCATTTTGGTACTTTGTTTCAATTATCTTAATAATGTTATCGCTGTAGGATACATGGTAAGGCTGTAAGCACTTCGCGCGTTTTCAGGCGAAAATGTCGTGTAAGCATGTAGCGAAATGTGCGAAACAAACACCCCGATACTTCAAGTACTACGTGAGCTTATTTATTATATATATAAAATTCTTGCGTTACTGACTTGCTGACAGACAACGCATTGCCAAAACTATTAGACGTAACAAGCTGAAATTTGGCATGTATGTTCCTTGAGGACCGTAAGGTTGCATTAGGAAAGGTAAAATTTAAATAAAATGTGCGAGCATAGCTGCGGCCATCCTCTATTTTTGGATACGATTTTGTGAGTTATGCCAGTATCGGACGCAGTCATCAAACAGCCTTTCACAACCCACTGCTGGACATAAGCCTCGTTCGAGTAATATTTTTCATTAATGAATGATTAAGAATCGCATTCAAGGTGAGCACGGCCTAATATCTAAAAGTGTCGTAATGCTCGTAATTGATCCAGTTGGGGGTGGCGTAAGACAGAAATTGTACAAGATTTTGAAGATATACACATTAATATACAGCATTAAAATTATACTATCGCTCGCTTAATAATGTGCCCGGTAGATGGCAACAGGCTTGCCCCCTATTACATTGGGACCGAAACATAACTGGCAAAGTGGGTGGGTGTGTAGTACACCTCTTCGGGGATAAAGGTGTGAAGCTATGTATAGCAAAAAGGCTAGCTTTTGTCCCGACAGTCTATAGTCATATAGGAGGAGCCGCGGACAAAAACTGCTTTTCAGTCGTATTACATTTTTGGTGTTTAGAAATCACATAGATACATTTCATTCGATACCACGTCAGGTTAACCAATCCAAAAAGTGATTGTTACTGACATATTGTTATTCGTGCCATTACGGGCAGCTATCAAAAACATTAAATTAGGGCCACAGCACATAGTCCTCTATGCGTTACCGAACGGCCATACATTTCTTTTTGAACGCCTGATTGGACTTGTGGAGGAAGAAAGGTGTGGTGTTCCTCCAACTAGAGGGAGGAGCCTCTAATCAAGCTGGGTGGTCTTGCTTGGTGGCCTGCAGGCCGACGGATATACTTTAGAAGTTGGATATATGCCGCTTGGCTTGCGAAAGTTGCCTGCGCGATTCAGGATTTTTGAATTTGGCGCGTCGGCTTCGACAGATGCGGTCGTCTCGTTGTAGTTCTTTTTTTTTTACATACACACATCACCATCTAGTCCCAAACTAAGCAGAGCTTGTACTATGGGTACTAGATAATGGATAAATATACATACATATATTTTTTTGTAAATACATACATATTATACATAGAAACACCCAGACCAAGACAAACATCCCTGTTCATGCACACAAATGTTTGACTTAGGCGGGAATCGAACCCGCGACCATCGGCGTAGCAGTCACTTACACTCCCGCTGCGCCAACCGGTCGTCAAGCATTGGGTAGATGGCGCTTGATGGCGCGGATGTTGTCGTCTTATGTAGCTAGTCGCTACAGACTTAAGCCTCTCGTAATTTGCCTCACAGTAGCACTGTAGGTAAATCTATAGGGCAATTTGGCCTAATATACCTCGCTGTCCAGATATGTTGGTACAAGGATTGATGTCGAGGTTACCGTCTCGGCGCTAAGATACTATTTGTTTTATGTATTTTCCTCAGTAGCTTTTTACGACACCCACGGAATGAAATGGGGTGGTGCAATTTGTATTCTTAATGTGTAATCACATGGCTGACATATACATCGATCCAAATAATGCATTGGCATACAGCGTGGCAATGCTGCTAGTCTCCTGGGCACGCTCCCAATCGATGGCGATGTGGAGGACTTTCATGGCACCCTATAAACATTGTTTTGCTATTCATTTATAACTAGCTGTTTCCCATGGTTTCACTTGCACCCTGAGGGAAATACTGCGCGTACCTGGTTAATTTATAGCCTAAGTTACTCCTTGGTGCATCAGCTATCTGCCAGTCAAAGTCACGTCAAAATCGGTTCAGCCGTTCCAGAATTTAGCGAAAACAAACAGACAGACAGAAATTGTAAAAAAAATCATTTCAGTTGATTTTAATATTACAAACAGACACTCCAATTTTATTTATGTGTATAGATATATATGTATGTACAAGAGGACGCTCAAAGCCACGTCCGCACATTTTTTGGTTTTAACCGTTTCTACCAGATCCCGTGAGAATTTCGGCAAATCCTTATTTAGTGCACCCCTATGGCTCCCAAGGAACATACATGCCAAATTTCAGCCTCCTGCGCCCAGTAGTTTAGGCTGTGGCTTGTCTGTCAATTAGCCAGTAACGCAAGAATTTTATATATACGGAATATATCAATTTTAGCACATCTAAAAGTTGTTTATTATAATTATAGTATTGAACTCATTAAAATCCGAAAATTATTACACTCCTTTTTTGGTTGGCCATGTAAAATACGATGCAGCCCCAAAATTGTCGGCCGGTGTCGCTACAAGTATCGTGTGTGCTTCACTCCTTACAATACTCGATGTTTGTTTGCTTTGAGGCCAGTGAGCTTCTGACGTTGTTCGTGCTTTTATATCAGTTAGCGGTTAAACACGACGGGTTATTTTTAGAGTAATGGCAGTTTGAAAAATAGAAACATATATATTGAAATGCTATAACTAGCTATTAGAATACACCGTCTGTGCTCCGCAGCTTTACCTGCTGATAATTGATAAACCCAATGATTTTGAAACATTCTTTTGACTTCAGTTTTATCCCCTAAGGATGAATTTTATTTTTCTACTTTGTCGAGTAGGGAGATAAAGATTTGTGTATCACACAAAGTGTTGACTCTTGAACAATTGGTACGATGGTAAACTGCAAGGCGGTAGCTCAAACTACTACGTCATCCGTACAATAAGTCAGTTTGTTTTTTTATAATATGTTTATTTAGTTTCGTATTAATTCTGAAATTGCCCGAGGATTGCCAGTTTTTGTTTCAAAGAGTTCTTTTTGAACATCACCAAACAATTCCACTTGAAATGTCAGTACTAATTTAAAAAGTTTATTCGCAAGGTTGGATGGGAAAGGGTTATAAATAATTAAACTTCCTTATCATAACTTTTGAAAAAAACTCAGAAGTTCCAGTGTTTTTCTTTTTTTTTGTTGTCTACGGTGGAAATTCTCCCTATGAAACAGCTTGGGGGCTGGTCCAGTGTTTTTCCTGACTTGTGTTGCATAAAATAATTAATGAGTGTTGGCTCATGCAGGATTATTTTACAAGTTTTATCGCGTTTAGTATTTTTTTATTTTTTTTTAAGTAGCTATTTTGAGGTATAAATACCCCTGTTTCTTTTCTTATGCACACTACCGGGCCTTGGAAAACTTACAATCAACGGACATATTGAATAAATGAACAGCTAGAAACTAACCAGCAATTAATGGATCATGAAACCTGTTGTCTCGTAGATGAAATTGAACTAATGAAATTGGTAAATGACTAGGCGATCGCTTAAATCACTATGCCATAAGTGCAATCTTTGACGTTTCGACTGGCATACAACGGTCGTATTCGTTCTGCAAATTAAAACGTGATGAATATATAATTAATCTTACAGAATAAACATACATACATACATATTTAACGCCCACTTTTCGCCAGTGTTTTGATCCCACGTAATAGGTGGCGAGCCTATTGCCGCTTATCGGGATATTCTGTTGCCAGAGCCTCGTCCGTTGATCGGCAGGTGCACCACTTGCAGGTGAGGTTGGCTTGGGACCCTAAATTCTTGGTGGGAACCCTATGCACTTACAGAATAAAATTGCGTTGAATTAAAAATCTTCATTTTATCTCATGTACTTAGCATCTACGTATGTATCCCTTGTTAATTATTTCAGCGCCTGCGAATGAATACAATACTACGGTGTGCCGTAATGATGTTTTACTTTATGTTTTTACTTTCATGATTTATGTATAATTATATGTAGGTATGTCTTTATTCCATCATATGACTACATTTAATTAAAAGCAAACAATTCGCAAGAGTTTTGTATACAAACATAATTTTACAGAATATTAAAAAATCAGAAATCATATTGATAAAATTATTTTACTAGTGGCTTTAAGTATGTACCAACAGTAGTTTAAAAGTATGTATGCTTAGAATGATATTTCAAGACGACATATGCTTGCTACTACATAGGCTTGTCAACAAGTATTTTACACAAATGTTAACTTATTTGTTATATCACCATATGCTTAAGAAACTACAGTTACAAGATACTGCTTACCTGTGAGGATATAGCCCTAGTAACATTTGTCTGGATTGCTTACAGCATATTAGTATCTCTGCTATGAGGTCTGGTTGGGTACTTGCAGCAACTCCTGAAAAATTAAACATTAAACGAAAGTAATGTCATATTATCCTCTATGAGCTGAGCAAATAAGTAAATTAAATGTAGAAACTTAGTAAACAGGCATACCTGCTTAGGCATATGCAAGAGTTTTTGATTCGTAAGCCTTCTGTAACATTTTCATTGACTCAGAACACGAAATTCCATTGGCGATGCAAAATTTAAGACAAACTCTTTGTTCGTTTTTGTCCATTTTGAAATTCAATACACACTAGATATGATACCTATAACTAAAACCCGCACTGTATTTAATATAAATAACAGATGCAACTCAAACTGCGCACCAAAATGGAAAATAGTTGTACCAATCTAACAACAACAAAAAAAAAACAAAAATTTGAATTTGGAACCAAGAACAAATAATCCATTCCTGAAACTTTTTTGACTGAATGTATATTATCATAAAACAAACTGACTTATTGTACGGATGACGTAGTAGTTTGAGCGACCGCCTTGCTGTATACCATCGTACCAATTGTTCAACAGTCAACACTTTGTGTGATACACAAATCTTTATCTCCCTACTCGACAAAGTAGAAAAATATTTATGTATTCCCTTGTTATTTGTAAAACACATGTTTTGAAGGTGTTCTTAAATAATCATAAATAGTTGTACATGTTCCATTAACAATTGTACGTAGATTCTAAGAAGATGACCATCACGTTTCAGTGGCCTTTTGACATAATACGTGGCGGCACTGAAAATCAGTACTGTGATTGGAACTATGGCGTCCATCGCAGTGTTTGCTGAGTGTCAGCCCGAATTGCGGCACGCGGTGTATAGTGCTCATGCGTTTATTATTATTTAAGTTACTTAATTGTATTTGCAAAAGTAATAATTATAAATTGTTCAGTCTCTGTATAGATAGGTACACGTGGCGAGTCACGTGGTGAAACGTATCACATAAATGTCAACTAACTCAACTCCGTTTGTGACAGTTGACAAGACATGCCAAGTGCCATTATAGCAACAAGTTGCCAAATAGCAAAATAGTGTCTTCGGTCTTAGTTGAGTTAGTGCCTTTTCACACGTACCGGTTGCCGGGTAGCCGGTGCCGGGTACCCGGCGGCGCAGTGTATGGCCATGTACTTTATCTTTCACACGTACCGGCGTAATTTGCCGTGCAAGCGGTCGCCGGGGACGCACCGGATTCACCACTGTGCATTCGGTTGGCGCCTACCGGTTAGCCGGCGACCGGATGCATAGTGCCGTATGGAAGACGCAGTATGCTTTCATACGCACCGGCGCGCGGCGCGTAGTCGCCCAGGTACAATCACAGGGAGAACACGCGCACGTCGTTTATTCTCACACCCTCGTATCGTCCTATTATAGTATTAAAATTGTAAAATTGAGATAGATATTGAATTACTAATAACTTTAGTGCAAGCTAGACCGGTTTTATGGGATAAAACTTGTCCAGAATATAAAGATAAAAATGAAACAAAAAAGGCTTGGAGAGAAGTCGTTCCATTTTTAGAGAAGAGTGAAAATTAAATTATGTATGCGTAGTCACTACGCGACTGTACTCGCGTCGACAGTTAAGGCGCTACTGGATATAAAATCGGTTCGTGTGAAAGCTAAATGTGATACCGGACAGTCGGCGCGACTACCCGGCAACCGGTACGTGTGAAAAGGCACTTAGTGTATATTGACTTCGCCACAATGTGTTTTTAGGGTGGTTCTTCTTTGTTTTTTTTAGAATAAGTAAAATTAAGGAGTACTGTGCAGCGTGCTTGCAATAAAGATATATTTTCTTTCTTTTTTTTTCTTATCCCACCATATCTCGTATATCTATATTACAACAAAGTTTCATCAAAATACAATTCATTAGAAATAGTTTTTTGCCTGGAACAATAGCAAATATTCAACCAAAGATGCTAATTTAGCAAGCATAAAAGCACGTATTAAGTCACAATACATAATCTATTAATACCAAAAGAACTGCTAAATCTATTTATTTCTCGTTGTGATATCACACTAGCGTCTAGTTTGCGGCGGTTAATTTGCTGTAAGTTAATACAGCGGTGAGTGCCGTGCGTCCATGAGTTACCCAAGAGATTTGTCCTTATCAAAGTTAATTGGAAAGAAATTGCTTCAGAAACTGACTGAGGAAAGAGCTTGGTGTAAACGAAAGTGAAAATGCTTCCTTTTTTACTGCTACGAGTATTTTATACCTATGTGTACATTTTTGAGGATGGAAGGATGCATGTATGGTATTTTTTTACCCTTTACGCGAAAACTCTTGAATAGATTTTGAATTTTGTCGCGATAATCGACATCCACGCAAGTGAAGCCACGGGTAAAAGCTAGTATAATCTACATTAGGTACTGTTAATGAACTTAAAATTAAATGGATAAATTAATTTTATCAAAGAAAAATCCGCTTTCGTTTTGTGTCAATCGTTTTATAATGACATTTTTTACAATGTTTAAAATACAAAATCGTAGTAAAAAAGAAAATCAATAAAAAGTAAAATATAAAAATATAGACACTATCAAAAAGTTTTCATTCGGAAACATGCTCCCCTTTTTTTATAAAAGGACTATCTTTCTCAATGGCCGCCGCAGTGTGCCCGCTGTGGTCCGGACATCTACTACGCGTACAACCCCGTCACGCCCCGGGTGCAGAGCCGCGATAACACCGCGCGGCCAGGTTCTCCTCGGCAAGTCCCGTCACCGATAAGGACCGGGTCGCCAACTGCAACCGCGACATCTACTCCCGGTACGCGGCGGGGTGCCAAAGCGGGTAGATATTCGAATACCCAACGAAGCCAAAAATGATCGCTGAGCCGGAGTGCCTTTCTCCAATCGCTCCGACCAGTCAATGCTGCATCCGTCAAAATCTCAGTCGGAAAGGGGCGACCGGATGAATCTCCTAGCAAAAAGTGATTAGGGGTGAGCGCCTCCGGGTAGTTCCCGTCCGGGGAGACATGTATCAGTGGGCGCGTATTCACCACAGCCTCGGCTTCAGCCAGTAGAATCACCAGAACCTCTGACCACTTGTTAATGAACGAATAATAATTAAATGGATAAATTAATTTTATCAAAGAAAAATCCGCTTTCGTTTCGTGTCAATCGTTTTATAATGACATTTTTTACAATGTTTAAAATACAAAATCGTAGTTAAAAAGAAAATCAATGAAAAGTAAAATATAAAAATATAGACACTATCAAAAAGGTTTCATTCGGAAACAGGTACTTATGTGATTTGTTTCCGTACCTCAGAAGTCCGAATCACGAAAGTGGATCACATTAATAAAATTACTTACTGATTTAATATTACCAAAGTAGGAAGTTCTTGACAAACAAGACGAAAGAGCGTACTTAAGGTTTAATCCAGTAGAAACGACGGACCAAAAACATATTTATATAAAGCCCCTAAAATTAATAGGTAACTGATAGAAATCAGGCAATAAACGCGAAAATTTGTGAGAACGTATGAAAATTGACGCAATAACTATATACAGATTTTGACGAAACATTGCAGTAACTAAACGTCATACACGCGGCCGCAAGAAAAACAAGTGTCACATGAGGAAATTCACTTATTACAAAATTTTATTTGTATAACAAAATTCTTTGAGAGCAATGACCTCAACTTGACAAAGGAAATCGCTCATCCAGCGACTTCGACCACGCAATTCTTACAAACAGATTTTTACCCATTAAACCATACAAGGGGTATTATCAACCCCGAAGGTTGTGTACATGTTTATAATAGCTAACCGACGCACAGGCGCGCGAAGCCGCAGCGTCAGCCTGGAAAACCAGTGTTGCATGAGGGAATTCTATTCAAGGAATTCTATAACAAAATGTATTTTAGATAACAGAATTCTTTGAGAACAATGACCTCAACTCGACAAAGGAAATCGCTCATCCCACGTAACAGATTTTCCCCATACAAGGGGTGTTATCAACCCGAAGGTTCTACATGTTTATAATAGCTAATTTATTATAAAAGCGACATGGTTAGTGTCGGATCGCAAATGACGATAATTTCGTCCTTCACCCCAAGCTTTCCCTTACGGTGGATATTAAATTTGTTATTTTTAGTATACAGGCATGTTTTCACATTGTATTTTTGTTAATAGGTGTGAATTTATGTAATGGTTTTGAACAACCATTATTATTGTACGTTTGATGTATGTATTCATTTTAAGGAGAAGATGACGAAAGGTATGTGGGTTATGCAATTTATTTTAAGCAGTGCTCATGTAAATATTTAGCTTTATTGTAATCCACGAAAGCGTAGGTAGAGGTTGCTGAAGGGTGGCTTTACGAACTATGAAATATTTCTAATAACAGATGAAATTACTTGCATAATAAAAATGACAAGATAATTGTTGAAAGATCTTTAAAAAATTTATTATTAACTACCTGTAACTCAATTTCATAATTATTTTAAATGAAGTGTATTTTTATTTCGTGTGAGTGTTATTTGTTTAAATGCTTACAAAATGTTTTTTATTCGACCACCAGTTCAGGACGTATTGCTAAAAAGAACTAGCAAGAAACGAAAACTTTTGTTTATATAAATAAATTAACAATTAATGAAATACAAATATACATATACTCACGCATTTTTCCCGTCCGGGTAGGCAGAGACAGCACAACGCTACTTGCTTCTATCCTTACAAACCGTATACGCTTCATCTACATCGATTACTCCATTCCATACATACTCATCGGTTTCAGGTTTTTCGGACCTTGCTTTTTCAAGACGTCCTCAATTTATGAAATGTTTTGCGGATATTAATATTTTGTTTACATGTAATATTTTAGAGTATTGTGTTTTAATTATAATTTTCTTTTTTCCAGGTAAATAGGCGCTTGAATAATCGTAGATGTAATTATGTAAGTAATGACCGAATTGCTGCATTTCTTATTTTATAAGGTCAAGTGCAGTGTGGCATATTTATATCACAAGTTTTTCGAAATAATTGTGTAGAACTCTCAGACATGCTGGTTACCTCACGATGTTTTCCTATATCGTTTAGCAAGGGATGATTAACTATTTAAGAAATCGTTGTCTCAGCCGCCAAATGTCCACTGCTGGACATAGGCCGTATACGAAACAGAAAATTATATCTGACTAGAGGATGCCCGTAACTACGTTTTTTTTATTTTATTTTACCGTTTCTGCCGATCCCGTGGGAATTTCGAGAAATCCCTTCTTAGTGCACCCCTGCGCTCCTCGAGGAACATACATGCCAAAAAGTTTGTCGTGCACAGTAGTCTCGGCGTTGCCTGTCAGTCAGTCAGTAACGGATAGCGTATGCGTCTGGCAATGTGCCCGGTAACGGCAATAGGCTCGCCCTCTATTACGTGGGACCTAAAAATTCCTATGGCGAAATATGGGTGTATATTACACCTCTGCCCTTCCCTTTGGGATTACACGCGTGACGGTATCAAAAAATATTGATGACTTAAAGGAAAATCAGTAAAAATGTTCGCAAAAACTGTATCTTATTATTTGGTGGGTATCGTTATCACGTCCGCCAGTAGTCCCTTATCATCTGTCCTCAATTAATGACGCAACTTCGTCCTGACGACTTTTCGATATCCGCTATTGGATGTTTGGGCTACTTCCGATACCAAGGGACTATGACTTCGTAATTTACAAGCAAATGCGCTAAGAAGTTGTTTGTGTTTTTTGCGTAAAACTTTCGTTGATAAGAATGTCTTGGGACGAACTTACTCACGGCTATATAAGTTTTTATTGAAATAAGTTTTTATTGAAAGGGTTCAATTTACTCATTTAAGGTAAATAAACTTGTATGATGAAATATCTAGAAAGATTAAAATTGATTTTCACAACATGGTTCACAAGATCAGGTATAAACCAATTGATGAGGCTTGTTATATTACTGTTCTTCTTTGGTGGCAATGACGAGTAATTTTAATAAAAATAAAAAAATGTTTCAATTTGCAATTAACTCTAGTGTAAATCCTATTTTTTATATGAAAATCTTATATCTTACTAGCTGACCCGGCAAACTTCGTACCGCCTAAGAGTTGATTCTTTAAAAAAAATTATGATTTTTTTTTCAGTGGACTAAATTGTGAATCTAAACCATTCTCAAGTCCCCTTGAACACACAAAAAATTTCATCAAAATCGATCCAGTCGGTCGTTTAGGAGGAGCTCAGTGACATACACACACACACACACACACACACACAAGAAATATATACTTATATGTTTATCATAGTTTCAATTAGTCCGTAACATTGGCAAATATGATTATTTACTGCACACAAAATACAGAAGCATTCTGTCACATCCAAAGCCACTCATGACTACCGAAGACCATTATCAAACTAATTACCACACAAATTACGATCTATTTGTGCACGCAAACGGTGTGTTCAATCGCATATCTTATGAGCATTATCTTGCATTAATCTTAATGTGTCTCATTGATTCTGCATCCATACATGCGGTTATACAATAGTTATGAATAAAATCTGAATGTAGATCTGTGCATTGATCTGATAGTTTGTCCGGTATTGTATGCGGTTTTATTTTGAATTGGTATGGGAAAGGTACATTTGGTCTTCTGTTACTGTTTTTAAATTCAGGGACGCATTGGAAAGAGGGCAGTATTGTTTTTGTTCTTGGTGTACGTTTATGACATAAATATTGGAAGGAAAACAGTTTCACTTTTCGTCCTGGTGTATGTTTATAACAATGGCGTACTTTCTAGTTTCTGAGTATTTTTAATGAGCGTTCTGTGACTTTAAGTATTTCCTTCTACTGATATTTTAAACATGAACGTAACCAAGGAAGTATGTTTGTTATGTACTCTTTAGCGCAAAATCTACATACTAGAATTTTACGAAACTTTGAAGGAATGTAACTTATACATCTGAATAACACATAAAGCCATCTTTTGCTGCGATTATCGACACCCACACGGGCTATTATATCGGTACGTTCAAGCTAAAACCGTGTAAGCATATAAAAATGTATTTGTTTCTTTGAACCACAAATTATACCCCAGATTTTATATAAAACGTCCCTTAAAGCTTCGTACAAAATATACCTTTTCTTTCATATTTTTTTATTTTTTGACTTCGTTCCTTTCCTTTTTTTCATCGTAGTAACAAAATTCGCAATTCTGCAAAAGTACCCGTCATAGCCCATCGCGCCTGCAGCCCGCAGTAACGCGGAGAAAGGGGCTAAAATGTTTACACCGAACTCTTTTCTCAAAGTAGAACGACTTAATGTACAACTGAGGCTATCATCTATCGGATTTAAATACTGCTATAAAAAGTTAGTGCCGAAAAATAGTTGGACTCTTGCCTAATGTCTTCAAGTATCTTATACTTATACTACTACTGTATAAGTTATTTTCAAGACATTGAAACTTGAAGGAGGTCGTGGCAGTTCCTCTCGAGCCTTTTTAAGAGTTGTAAGTCCCGTCTTCAAACTGCTAGTAAAGTCACATAGCTTGCCAAGAATACATAAAAATTTCTGGAATAGTGATCTCTATAAGTGCTCAGTACTTACATCTGCACTTTAAACTGCTTCATGAAATGCACTTTAGAAATGGTTGCATTTCAGACATCTTGAATTCAAGGGAGCTGGTTCTAATTATTACAGTTTCAAGAAGATGTTGCAGCTTTTGAATTTGTAGGCATTTTAAAGTGGAGAAGCTGTTTTGACGATAAAGGGTAGCTGCGACATATGATAAAACGTAAGCGTCCAAATGTCCGAAAATTAACGCAAAATTTCAATTTGCTGCGAGTTGGGCAGTAAAGGGTCGGTGGCCCAATAATTTGAAAACCAATGCTAACAATTTAGGGTTTGTAAAAATGAAGAGTTACTCGATGGAAAATCATGTCATCTTTGTTCAACAATATCCCAAAAGACAGTTCGAAAATTACATACAATATAATTATAATGAGAATAGTGATTTAGCAAGTAAAGGGTCTCCTGTTAAGACGTATCATGAATATAGTCAAAGTAAGGTCAAAGTTTCGATTTCACGGTTATAATACGCTAGTGTTAATTTTCCACTCCGAAATACTTCTTTCATTCCCGAGTGTCGAAACTAATCGGCGGGAACGCATCCAAGCTGGGTACTGGACATAAAATGGTTTTATCGGTGCCCGGCGTTCGGGAGAGTTCCGAGAAGATCAGACAATAGGCCCATATCCGCGATGGTCGCCTGCGAACCGTGGCAAGAGTGTGGTGCAAGCCTCAAGCTGATAGAGATACAAGTAGTTTTTTATTTGCTTCGTCTCAAGTCTTTCGAGTGGTCACGGATTAAGAGTTAAAAAATGTTTAAGGAAAATCATCTCTTTATAAGTTTAACCTTAGTGGCCATGGATTAAGAATAAAAGGTGTCGTTACCCCATTCCATTCCGTGGGTAGGTATCTTAAGAAACGACTATGGAAAATCATCTTCCAATTTATTGTCTCGTACCCATAGTACAAGCTCTGCTCATTTTAATAAGAACTAGATGGCGTTGTGAGTATGTGGTAGCATATTATTATTTTTTCGCAGTTCGCTGTTGGATACATTCATCTTCTATGTTTTTTGAATTTTCGCTATCATAGCATTGCGAGTCAGCAAGGTTTGACTTACCATACCACGCTTGTCAGACGGGATAGACGGAAAACTCGACTCCAAACCCTTACTATAATCCCTTTGGTCAGGGTGATATAACTGGCCAAATCCACGTAAGGACTTACAACAATATTATCTTTACACGTTACTATATTTTCTGTATGTAGGAAATGGAATCCCGTAGAACATTTTCAATTTATTTGCCATATCCCTTTACCCAGAATCTATACTTATTATAAAATTAAGTCCCATTTTCGTCCTGTTTGTATGTATGAACGCGATTAACTGGAAAACTGTCAAACAGACTTTTCAACGGTTTGCACCAATAGATTCGGAGATGCCAGAGGAAGGCTTAAGTGTATAATTAACTAGTAGATTTATAACTTGATATTATTTTATCTATCATTATAAGTTTTGCTCTTTTCTACTCGCTTATTTATTCTGTGCCTCAATTATTAGGCATTTTGTTATTTCAGAGAGTGTTAATTAGCCACTTGTTACAAGTAAAATACACTTGTATTTTGTTTGTACACTAATTCATTAATTAATCTCAGATAAGAATAACAAAAATTAGCTCAGCGTTAGAACCAATTACTTAATCATTTCTTAATTATAAAATTCAAGTAATAAAAAGATATTTATTATCATTTATATTTCAACATTAACCCAAGATTTAAGATCTAATACTCATTTCATTCCGATATCTGCCGCATATACCAGAGAGGCTTTTGAGTTACCTAATTTTACAAACCAACGAGTGTGTTACCCAACAGGTTATACGCAACGGTTTTGGGATTCCCGCCGATTGTGTGCCATAGTTTAGATCACTTATAAAATATGATCTACGTAATGTTACTTTGTTATACAATAACGCATACTTTCTTTCAATCTATCCTTCGATTAGTGTTGGGTACTCAGCACATGTGCTAGCACACTTGAAGTGACTCACTTCGGTGTGGTGAGTTACTCCCTCTTTTTATTTTGACGTGCTAGCACACAGCACAGTTGTGGCACACTCGATGTTGCTTGAGTTAATATTACTTTTGTGCTTTGATAAATGAGATGCAGAAAAAATCTTAAGTATATTTACGATATACTCAAGTTATTATATGAATATAACAAATCTCAAAACATATTACAGTAAGTTACTCATTTCAAGTAAATCTTATCAAACGGTGAGCTGGCGAATACCGTCAAAATGTGCCGTGTTCTGTGAGCGTGCCAATGTGTGCTGTGTCACTCACGACACACGATGCGATGTCGCCTGAGTGCGGCACACTGTGCACTCACACACTCACTGTGCCATCAATACCTCGCGGCCTCGCCTCATACGTGCTAGCACACTTCGGAAAAAGAGTGCCTCGCACGATCCTCATTTTGAAAGAGTGTGCTACCCATCACTACCTTCGATGGTAAGTTTCTAAGCGACTACCGCCGCAAATCAAATGACGCCTCGCCGTTTAACACTGCGCCGAGTGTTGTGGGTTCGATTCCCACACGAGACAACACTTTGTGTGATCCATAATTTGTTGTTTCGAGAGTCTGGGTGTTCATTGTGTCCGTTGGTTGTATGTCTGTAAAGTCCCCCGCTATACAGGATTAGTACGGGAGTTGTCTTTTTCAAAAAACAAAACAAAAAACAAAAACAATTCGTAGAGTCACGCACACGTGTCACTGACATTTTGTTTATATGTGTCCGACACCTGTCGGGCGCTATTCGTCTTTCGTTGATTATTACAGACGTCGTCAAGGTTTTTAAGATAGTGGCGGCGCAATTAATTATAATAAAACGTGTGAAGGGACTGAATATCCCATGTCTTGCGATTCAATGACATTGTGTTCGAATCGTCCGTTACAAGATACTTGCACTATGACGACACCAATTCAACTGCGTACATTAAAGAACCTGAATCGCGCTACTAAAAGTTTCTGACGTGGTTGCTATATATTCTCAATAACGAGGTAACTTATTGGTTTTCAAGATAAAACTCAAATATGGCCATAATTACTTCATTAAAGTTTTATTTTAAATTTAAATACTTTTAATTTTCATCATCATCATCATCATATCAGCCAAGCGAAGTCCACTGCTGGACATAGGCCTCCCCCAAGGTTCTCCACACAGACCGGTCTTGAGCCGAATTGTGGTCTTTTAATTTTATGAGAGGAAAAATATATGAATATTGTAATTCATGTATCTTTATTTACAGAATTCGCTATCTCCTACAAATTGCAGCATCCATTGTAAATGCCCGTTTTGTTTCCAAGCGATCAAGTAGAAAATACTTAGTCCGTTTATGTGATTCGCAAGCCCTAAAAGAGATTTTTGTATCAATATATGGCTTTCCATTGTCAAGGGTTTTATTTGAAAAAGCTGAATATTTTCTACCAAGCACCCGTCCTCGGTATAAATTGGATTTTTAATCTTTTAATAAGCAAATGCGAGACAATTTACTTAATTCAATAAATTTCATTACTTACTGAAAAGATTTATAAGAAGCCTTTTCAATTTATTTGGAATATTTTGAGGCTGTTGCACTACTAGTCCAAGGGTTTGGGTTAGACCCCTGGCTTCAAACTTTCAATGTTATAGGTAAAATTTATTAACAGGTTAACGGTGAAGGTAAAGGTCTGTGTCAACTTAACGGTCATTATTATTTACATTCTGAAACTATTAAGTGTAGAAAATATAAAAAAATATTACAAATCGCATTACAATTTTTAGCGTAAAAACCTATTCTCAATTAATTCGCAAACTAAGTTTTAATGTCTGTCTTAATAATCTGATCGTCTTAACAAGTTAAAGGAAAAATTAAATTAATTTTAAAGCATAAAGCCTTTAAGCGTTTTTTTAAATAAAAATAGTGTAGTTTAAGATTTCTTGATATTGCGTACCGCAAGATTATTTTAATTGTATTTTTCTTTTTGTTTATGTAAATATATTTATTAAAAATATTATTTTTTGGATAGGATAACTTAATATTTAATTACGTAAACCATCTAACTAATAGCAACTAACTTATAGCAAAAGTAATGTTAGATGTTAAACCATCTAACATTATTTTTGCTATTATAAACATATGTCGGTAGAAAGGCACACCCACGCTTGGCTAATAAGATTTAGATCAACATGGTTGATGAGTTCTTGTTATTATAAAGCAATAACAATTCATGACAAATTATGCGCGTACCTTTATGTTCTTTTGTGCTCAGTAAGCGTAACTTACTGAGCACAAAAGAGATTTATTTTTATGTCTTAATTTTTAAATGCGTTTGTAACGACAGGTAAAAAAACATACCATAAGTGATGTCATACAATGGCGAAGATGCTAACACCAGCGACATCTAAAGGACACCGATGAAACTGCAGCAACACAACATTTTTAAATCGTACTATGAAAAATGTCGCACGTGTTTACTATAAAAAGACGAAAGCGTTCTTAAAGAACGCTCGACTGACGCGACGTAGACGCCGAGGTGCCGCTGGGTTGACGCTGACGCCCAATGTGAGGGCGGCCTATGAGTTCTCACCAACGTATGTCAGGCCTCGGTTCTATAGGGCCGATAACTTAGCCTGATATAGGGTTCCTCCCTTTAATTGGAGAAACCCTTTTTCGTTCAAACATAAAATTAATTTCAGCTTAATTTCTATTTAAATTGAACAATAAGGTTGGCAGTTTATAAACCCTCTCTATGAAAGGATCCCTAGTACATACTTGAACGTTGATCAGTCTAATGAGTCGTGTTTATAAATCTCAAATTTAATACGGATTCTTTCATCCCAACTTTACTACATAATAAAAAATATTAAAAGAGACAGTTCATCTCTTTTGTTATATTTTCATGATTTTCCTGTGAAGAAACACGTCCCTTCTGTTCGCCTCATTAAAAGGTCACATAATTTTTCCATTCCTTTTCGACGAGGAAATTCTTACATAGTTACCGCAATTGAATCTTCCGCCACAGATAATTTAATACTATACTATTACTTCCGCATTAAATTTAGAGGTAACTCGTAAACTTTACATAGGTCTATTTGCCAAATTATCACAAAATTTGTTTCGTATTCTGGATATAATAATATTCTTCCAAAAGGAAGAGGTTCTTGGGCCTGCATCATGGCATTAGCATAGAATAGATAGTACTAACGTACAGAAGCATCACTTCTCAAACCAATTTATTGAAATTGCGACTCTTGCTACTAAGCAACAAAGTGCAATTCAGCTCGCATAAGCACTCAGTGCCTACTGCGATATTCACCTAACCGTTCCCGCTCTTTTCTAACATATAACGCTGTCGCTGTCTGGCGCGGAGTGACACGCTAGCTGTCGCGCTAGGGTTGTCGACAAGGTGACAACCCTAGCGCGACGCGTCGGATGCGGGCTTGGAAGCCGCGCGAAAGTGTAGGCACTTATCGCTGTAGGTACGGCCGAGTTAAGGAGGCCTGGCATGAGTGTAAAAGTAAATTTGATTCGTGTTTTTATATCTCGTGTTGGTCTGATCAACTTATGTGCAAATTTCGCTAGCGTGATCCAGGATTAGTCTATCTACTACTTATTCAAAATGTTAAACAATACTCTCGCAAAATATTTGCAATAGTAGAAACAATCCATGATTATTTATATTTATTTATTAAGTATAGTGTAAGTCTCATTCCCATAATGTTATTTTAGCATATTATAGAAGACAATGTCTGACACCAGAAGTTTTTTTATAATAACAAGAACAATCACACTCAAGAGCACACACTATGCAAAGAATAAGGTCGTACAATATAGCAATACCAAAACCGAAGATAAATATTAGCTACAGATACACCAATACTTCTTATTCCAATCACTCGTAACCATTCCTACCCCATCAAAAAGCTATTACAGTCCGTATTTTCCTTGTACCTACCTGTTTTCTACCCAACGTTATTTGTTAGACAGAGGATGGTACCCTTCACCTCAATAGTCAACAGTGCGAGAACCGTATGTTACACCAAATTATTTATATATCAGGTTCTTAGATGTTGGTCTCGTACAGCCGACTCGATTGGGACGATTTCTAGTCCTGAGAAATTGGATGCCTTTTTTGTAAGCTTTTGTGGATTGAATACGTGTAAGTAAGAAATAAATGACTTGCTTTAATGTGCTAAATTTAAATGTTGCGTAAGATATGTGTCAGTCATGATTTTAAAAAAATGAACAGCAATATTTTGATAGCTACGTATTATACAGGAACAAGAGATGTTTGGCAAACGTATCCTCGGTCGCTTTCCGGCTAGGTGAAAGCATACCAAAATGTCACAAATAGGCCAAATTGCCAATTTAAAATAAAGTAACCCAACTAATTGTTCCGACTTTCGTGGAGAACACCGAGCAAAATTCGAGACGTGTATCACAAGTTTTAGGGAGGCCTTCTTTCACAGATAAGCCTTATTTATTTTGTATTTTATGGTAATAGGGTTGCCAAAGAGATAACGTAGCGATAATATTGGTACGACAAATATGTTTAGCGTAAAGTATCTTAGTATATTCGTCTTGTTACCTAATCTTAATAGAAATCGCGAAAATTTAATTTTGTTCCCGATTATTTAGTTCATTCTTTAAATAGATATAATAAGATAAATAGAAAGAAGTTTAATTTTGTACAAAATACTTTTTGTAAGTAGTATTTTTTTAACAATGTATTATTAGCATTATCTTTTTTTTTGTGTTTGCGATGGAAACTATTGCGGGTCGTCCCTCCGCTACTCGAGGTAATAATCCGAATTGTAACTTGTGAGGTGTCACTCTCACCTGGCGCATGAGTCTACTCACTCAAACTATCGTGGTGTCTTAGCGCCCGTAGCAGTGCGTTACGTGAATCGCCGGTAGCATACTTTACCGCGATTGGCGAGTAGAAGAAAAATGATCTGTAAATGCTAAGAGAGAAATTAATCACTACATAGTATAAAACAAAGTCTGTTTTCCGTCTGTCTGTCCCTATGTATGCTTAAATCTTTAAAACTACGCAACGGATTTCAATGCGGTTTTTAATAGATAGAATGATTTAAGGGGAAGGTTTATATGTATAATACATGCATAACATTGCACCCGTGCGAAGCCGGGGCGGGTCGCTAGTTATCAATAAGAGAGTAATACATTGTTTCGCCGCGCCGTCTTCAAGCACTGCTATTCTCGAAGACAACGCCGTAGGACATCGACTATCCCGTGACCACCTCACACCGAAATGTCGAGACAAATACAAATGCACCTTCATTTCGGAATAATTCCGCCATTGATACGTTACATAAACAACATAATTATATCATGACCAAGTAATATAATGTTGGCCATTATGCCATTAATGTCTCCTGTGAATGTACGTATAGAAATTCATTCATTCAAAAAGTATCAACGTTCATCGCGCTTTCTGCTACAACAGCGGACACCGTCCACTTAACTGTCGTCATATAGGGGTAAAGGACAGATTTGATTTAAGCGTACCTAGCGGGCAATAGCACAAAAATATTGGACAGAGATATATTACGAGTGATTTCACTTTTACTTCAACATGAGTTATCTATTTTTTATTTGACCGAGGCGTAAAAATGCTTGGTATGAGTATACTTTTATTATTGTTGCCTATCAAATGGTCTCCAGGCCTCCTAAACTTAAGCAGTCATGGATTTTGCCGAACCGTTTTGTGAGAGACAGTATATGTCCTACTGTGTATGGGTGGAAGCTTAAACTGAACTGTGTTGTTCTGGATAGGAAGGAGGAACTTTTTTATAACATCAAAACTTCACGCCTTTATCCCCGAATGGATAGGTAGAGGTGTATTACACACCCATACTTCGTAAGTTATGTTTCGGTCCCAATGTAATAGGGGGCGAGCCTATTGCTATCTACCGGGCTCATTATTAAGCAAGTGATAATTAAAATTTTTAATGCACACATAAATTCGAAAAGTCAGAGGTGTGCTCCTGGGGATGGAACCCGAGACCATCGTCTCGGCAGTCCGTAATGTACACCACTGGCCTATCGCCGATTTTTATAGCATGTAAAATAAGTCCCTAAATCGCTTTTTCTCCGCAATGTGTCCTCGGCCGAACGTTAGCCTGTCGAAACGATTCATCTCGCATCGCACAGAGTGGACTGGACTGGACACACGGAATTGTAAACCAAATGTTATATTCGCACATATCGACTGTCCACCCGCTTATCAATATTGTGCAGATATTCAATAACTGCTCTAGATATTCGACGAGTGAGTGAATTAAATATCACCGACGAACTTATTTACTTATTTAATAACTTTATACGTATACACGGAAGCGTATAAAGGCTATCTTAGAGTGGTGCAGAGATTCAAAGTAGGTGTACTGTAGAAGTGAATTTCTGCTACGGAATTATTAAACTGGATACAGGTTTGATAATTCCGTAGGTTTTGGTAGCAGGCGTTTAAGAGTTCAAATTACAAGACAGTAAAACCATAGTAGTGAAAACAAAGCAAAGCATCTCTTAATTACTTTTATGTCACAATTAGTATGCCTATTTCGTCCGATATAGAAATACACGATTATTGGCTTTTTTATCTTTTCAACAGATGAGAATGTTTACGTCATTATCATGGTTCTAGCGTTGTCCCGGTAGGTGGTATCGACGTTGACACATAGTTTGACACTTGGTTTAATTTTGGCTCCAGTCGCGATATAATTCAAGTGTCCACGAATTTACGAAAATACCATTTATGACGACACTAGATCGAAACTGCATTTAAAAAAAGTATAATTACGAGATTTGGCTTTCTGATCGATTAAATCAAGCAGACCTTGAATTATGGCAACTAGATAACTGATAGTCATGCTTATATATTTTTAAATTCAAGCTACATCCACCCACCCTGAGAAAGAACAAATAAAGGTCAGCATACTAAAATTATCCTGCGTTTTCGTATGTCCTTTTAACATAATGGACGTAAATTACGCATCGGCATAAGTTCAGTGCAAAGCCAGCGGGCAGACAATACAAAACCAAATTAGCCAATTTTAAATTCAAAAGGAAGGCAGACGTCAGTAGAATAGGGTGGACGGAGTTGCTCGGGACATTTGTGCTCGTAGGCACGGACAAGCGGTTTGTAGGCAGATGCGGGAAGACGCGAGTAAATACGACTGATATAATGTTTATAAATACAATTGTAAAACTAAACATTGTAACCATTATGAGGATAATCTGTATGGATATTCTCCGTGTGGTGACGGATCACGAATACAAAGTGCCGCCCCATTTTATTCAATTTGTCGTAAGTGTCGACGAAGGAAATTACACGAAGTAAATAATATCTTTGGGAGGAGGCGGAAAGATCGAAATCAAACCGTATAGGAGTTGATGTCCAGTTTTTGGTGTTGGGTTTTACAGTCAGGACAGCGATACAAATAGAGGCGATCTATGTCCAGCACTGGTCTGCTGTTTAAGAGGTGGCTGCAGCGATAGGCCAGTGGTGTACGTAACGGACTGCCGAGATGATGGTCTCGGGTTCGATCCCCAGGTACCCCGGGCACACACCTCTGACTTTTCGAAGTTATGTGTGCATTATAAATTAATTATCGCTCGCTTAATGATGTGCCCGGTAGATAGCAATAGGCTCGCGCCCTATTACATTGGGACCGAAACGTAACTGGCAAAGTGTGCAGTGTAAGCAGAGGTGCTTACCGCTTCAGGGATAAACGGCGTGAAGTTATGTTTGATATACATATGTAAGAATTAAGCTGGTATCTTCATGAAAGGCACTTGGTTATTTTAATACACTTTAGTTCATATTTCTACAAATATTGACGCACTCCTGAATATAGGGCAATGCACATGGGTTTGTTAACTGAGTTAGCGTAATTTTGAAACGCGCATCAGGGCATCGCGTTAATTGATGAATGAGGTCGATTGTGCAATATAGTCATACGTTTGAGGTCTGAGTCATTAAATGTTAAATAGGTACTGACTTGGTTCAACAAGTTGTGTAATAACAGCAAAGTTTGATGGTGGATGTAGAGATGGAAGGATGTTTGCTACTCTTTCACGCAAAATCTACTGATCTGATCTTTGTGAAATTTTGTAATATTATGCCTAATTCCATCTATCACCCTGTGGATCTACACTGCCATTATACGCCCCATGCTTACATATGGTGCAGTAGTGTGGTGGCCACGCACACAACTAAGCACAATCACAAAAAAGCTCAGAGCCTTCAACGCCTAGCCTGCTTGCCCACAACAGGCTGCATGAAGACCACCCCAACAGCCGCCTTGGAGATACTACTGGACCTAAGACCGCTGCACCTAATGATCCAGCAGGAAGCTGGTGCTGCAGCAATCCGTCTAAACAAGCTCGGGCTGTGGAGAAAGGATGATCGGATAAACCACGCACGCCTAAAAGGGACCTTAACCAAAGAGATCCCGATGCTAGAGGCCGCTTGCGATCTCATCCCTAAAACCTTTGTCTTTGACAAAAAATATCGCATCCAATTACAGGAGGAACACAAAGACAGCTCTGGTATACACGAAGTCAGAGTATACACAGACGGCTCAAAAACGAAGCATGGGACAGGTGCGGGCGTATTCTCCCATGACTTAAATATCAACATCTCAACATCCCTTAGCACTCTTAACACCGTATTCCAAGCCGAGTGTGTTGGGATAACAAGAGCCGCAACAGCAATCGCGTCTAGGAACGTAAGTGACCTGTCTATACGCATTATCACGGACAGTGTCTCTGAACTACAAGCTCTCGGCAGCAACTGCTTTAACAGCGGCCTCATCATGGAATGCCACCTAGAGCTGCAAAAGATTGCAGAGAAGAATCGGGTTACGCTGCCAATGGATTAAAGGCCACAGCAACTCCGCAGGCAATGACGCCGCAGACCAACTGGCACGGCAAGGATTGGACACAATGATAATGGGACCCGAGCCGATTGTACCGATACCGGCAAGCCAACTCAAAACGTGGCTACGCGAGAGAACCGCACATGAACATGAAAAACAGTGGGCAGACATAAAAGAATGCAGACAAACAAAATATGCTATCCCCCGCTTGAACAAGCGACTCTCGCACAAGCTGCTGCATTTTAATAGAAAAACTCTTAAGCATCTGACAGGCATAATAACCGGCCACTGTCCACTCAACAAGCACCTATTCAACATAGGCGTTACGGACAGCCCACTGTGCAGGGGCTGCATGGATATCGAAGAAACACCCGCTCACGTCATTCTGCACTGCACAAGTGTGAGCGATCAACGGGCAAAGCTGCTGAACAACCCCAGAACCATGTGTGAGGCTTTGAACGACATCAGCCAACTAATGGCTTTCTGGAAGGAGCTAAGGTGGTATGAGTAGTCGGCGTCAATCAAGTCGCCACTTACGCACAATGGCCCAAATAAGTGGCTAAGTGCGGAAAACCCACGACCAACTAAACTAAACTGATGCCTAATTCCGTTGCGTGAGATCTTGTTGGGATCGCGGGCGGCAGATGGATGCGGGTGGCTCAAGATTGGTCTATGTGGAGAGCCTTGTAGGAAGACCTATGTCCAGCTGTGGACGTCTTTCGGCTAATATATTTTTTTTATCAAAGACAACTTCTGCACTAGGACTAAATCCTTTGTCGCGGGGGACTTTACAAACATACAACCAACGGACACAATGAATACCCAAACTCGAAACAACAATCTATGGATCACACAAAGTGTTGTCTCGTGTGGGGATCGAACCCACAATACTTGGCGCAGTGTCAAGCGGCGACGCGACCGCTTAAACCACTACGCCAACCGTGCAGTCAAGTCAAGTCAATATGATAATGATGATGTTGATAACTTATATCTGTTTATACCTACATAAGAATAGGAGATCGGTAAAATATTCGTCTGAAAATCTCAGTAGAGCCTAATTCAAATACCTACCAAAGAATTGATATAGTCAATATTAGTTCGTTGGTTTTAATCATATGCTATTATTGCCCATCCCTTGAGAGCCATATATCCTAGACTTGTATAATACACACTCTGGAGATTGACAATGTAAACGTGTGGCTATGTGTGATGCCGTAATATTGTCATGGGAACGATTTGATTGCACATACGTGCAGTTAGTTTAACGACCGGTTAGTGGTTACAATATTCGATCTAAGTATACATGTATTTGAAGATTTAAGATACATGTTTAACATATTTTATATGGAGCTTATAGCAAAAATTAATCTCAAATTAAAAAAAAAATGCATTGATCGAAAATTGAAATCAGCGGTAAGTGGTTGCCTCGCCTTTTGGTACTGCGCGGCTGGTCTGGGATTCGATGCCACACGAGACACATATAATACTCGTAATCTAAACAACAATTTAATAAAATACAACATAATAATATATCGAAAAGAATGAAGTACATATATATAGCTAAAATTAGGTAGGTACTAGGCAATTTGTAGGTAGGAGACGTCAGTAAGTTTTAACTTAGAGTTTCTTTTTTTATAGACTCACGCCTGTATCCCCGAAGGGGTAGGCAGAGGTGTACGGTGTTTTATTACACCTACATTTCGCCATGAATTTTTAGGTCCCACGTAATAGGGGGCGAGCCTATTGCCGTACCGGGCACATTACCAGACTCCGTGCTGCTTAGCTGCTACTGAGAATTTCCTAACGGAAAACCCAAGTACACTTTGCCCGACCCGGGAATCGAACCCGAGACCTCCCAATCCCACGCGCACATTTATGCCGCGAGACCAACGAGGCAGTCAACTTAGAGTTTCTTAAGAAAATTATTCTCAAAATGTTCGTGGAATAATACCCAATAATTGCATTCAGACAAAGAAAAAGATTAGCAATACTAAAGATTGGGAATATAAATAAATAGTATAAAATAATAATAGTTTATAAAAATAAAGCAAAATTGAAAAACAAATTCATCATTCATTTTAGTTCAAAATATATTTAAGAGCTTTAAGCGTACAAACTGACTGCACTCCACTGTTAAAGCGAATAAAGGAAAACAGCAACACTTCTATCTCTTTTTCCCATTCGCCATTGCACATACAAGTGTCATTCAATTTGGCTCTGAAATCGAAATCGGGAAAAGGCCTTGCATTTCCGCTCTAGAAAGATGTTTTGTTTGTGTTTTTTTAAAGCGATTTGTATTAGTTCATCTATGTGTGTGCACCGGGCGTTCGTAAGTATGTGTGCGTGTGTTTGTGTGTACGTGTGTTTGTGCTTGCGTGCAAGCGTGTATGTATGCGAGCGTGCAGGCATAGTAAAAACAGAATAGTAGGATAGCTTCATACAAATCGGCCGCCGCCGCCGCGCTGGTTTGAATGTATGCGTGAGTCGCTGGGGCGCCGTATACGCAAGCACTTTTCACGCACACAATCTCACGAGCGTGGCAAGCTCGGTGAAGGGATGCGCCGCGCGTCTGATCACGCGCATTCATGTAGGTACTACACTGCTCGCCCGCTCGAATTGTTTATGTACATTCAGTTTTGTAATAAACGTTATTAATATTATACAATGTGTTAAACGACAGTAAATTAAACTTGTTACATTTTTCTCGCTATAAAGGGCATTTAGATAGTTATATAACGCTTAGCTAGTCAGTAGGTATTTGAAAAAAAATATATGCAAGCTTACATTCTGTAGTATTCAGCGCAATCACCTAAAAAAAAAACGGCGAAAAAGCGCGCGCGCCGACGGAGCCGGCGCCGCGGCGCCGCGGTGTAAACACGTGACAACCCGTGCGTCATCGTAAGAGTAGGCAATTAACTCGCCGAGCGGCCTTAGGCTAAGGTAAAAGTAAAAACAGAATAGTAAGCTAGCTAAGGCCCTTAGCTAGCTTACTATTCTGTTTTTACTCTGGTGCAGGCGTGCGTAACATTGTGTCAACACAATTATCTATATCCTCATTATATCGCATGTGTTTAACCATCGTGCAAAAGTTACAAAAATGAAAATAATGTTTTATACTTTCGCCACCTGTACACTTGCTAATACTTATGTAGCGGGCTCATAATGCGTAATTAATTGAAAAAGGTAAATGACCTTAAATTAGCCTGGACATTCCCGCACGGGTGTCGTGGTCGCGAGTTGACTGAATCTCATCTGGTGACCACGGATTTGTTGAGGTTAAGTTCAATTTAGTATGGACAGCTGATATTTTCGATATCATGACAAAATTGATAAAAAATGCATTGAATAAACGTGTGAGAGGTTTTCACTATATTAAAAACTAGGTGATCCCGCGGGTAGGTACACCCGCGGTATTTTAGGATACTGCTCCGCTCCCCTGGCTCATAGCGTGATGTTATATAGCCTAAAGGGCTATCTAAAACTGAAAAATTTTTTCAAATCGGATCAGTAGTTCCTGAGATATGCGCGTTCAAGCAAGCAAACAAACAAACTCTTCAGCTTTTTATATTAGTATTACATAACCTTGCACATAGAGGTAAATTTTATACGTGTAAGTTGTCCAATAATACCAACGCGCCCTGTGTTTAACTTCTTAGGTTAAGGAAGGCCTTTATTGGATATTGCCGATACTATTGTATTTGCTCTAATTTCCACGTGAACAGAATGTTTAACTAGAAAGGATTTACTTATGGCAGGTTTCGCCGTGGATCCTGAGATCCTCTCGTTTATACCCACATCTTGACTAGAAATACCCGTAAAATTAGTGATGAAATATATAAGCATATCTCTCCCAGAACAAAAAGCCGATCAAAGCGTCAGAGAAAATATACCTTAAATTAGTAAACTCGTTTAGGACCTGTTAAATAATCTTCTTTAAAAAAACTCAACGTAACTCAAAAATAATGCCTACACTTGGCACGTGCCTCGTCTGACAGTTGAGATGGATTAAGAGACAATCCGACAAAATGGTGGCGTATACTCTGGAGATAGCAATGATAATAATTTTATAAACATTTAATCATAGCGTTTCCTTAGGCCACAAAGAGCTGATAAATCCGTCAACCATTAAAGAATTGTTTTTTCTTTTTTAAGTTCTGAGACGTTTGATAATTTTTTGATGTTGATTTACTTATCAACATCAAAAAATTATTATCATTGCTATCTCCAGAGTATACGCCACCATTTTGTCGGATTGTCTCTTAATCCCTCTCAACTGTCAGACGAGGCACGTGCCAAGTGTAGGCATTATTTTTTAAATCTTGGGCGAATAATTATTCTGCAGAAAAAGAAATACGCTTTGATATTTTAGTTGAATAAATTTTTATGAAATAATTTACTTCACAATTTTGGTTTTATGAATAAAGACAAAATAAGAGTAGATATTCCTCTTGTCTAAATTTGACTATACGTATGACGTAGATGTTAAAAGTACTCACCTCACTGTTTAGTGACAAAGTTTTGTGTGATTCACAAATTGTTGTTTCGTATCTGGGTGTTCGTTGGTTGAATCATCATCGTCCTAGCGGGATAACTCAGTTGCATCCAAGATTTCTCGCTTTGGAGCCCGGGGTCCGCCTACTAGTCTAACCAGATTGGACAAAATATCATCTTTTCTACAGAGCGACTGCCTTCTGACCTCCGCAGCCCAAAGGGATAGGCATATTCCATGATTTAGATCAGTATCAGTTTATTTGAGGCTACTGACTCCCCGTAACGATTGTCAAAAATCTTCATGACAGCCGGAACCGACGGTTAAACGTGCTCTCCGAGGCACGGAGCAAGCGATAATTAACAATTTAATACGCACATAACTTCTAAAAGTCAGTGGTGCGCGCCGTGGATTCGAACCTGATACCCTCGGCATGGTAGTCTATCAGTGTCTCCACTAGGCTATCGCCGCCTCTTGTGTGTGTTCGTTGGTTGAAAGTTTGTTAGTGAACTAAGTTTGCCTCAATACAGGCTTTATTATATTGCGTGTGTAGGCTTTTAACAAAACAAAAAGAAATCAGTCAACCTTTATTAAACAAACAGCGCGATGATTAAAGATTATGGTCATCTAGGTACTCCGCCTATTATATTTCGATGACTGTATAGGACAAAAACCAGTGTGATACACAAAAAGTTGTTTCCGTAGAGACACATACAACAATATAATTTTATAGGGAAATTTCCTGCAAGTGAAATAAATTATACAAGTACTAGAGGACGCCAGCATTTTTTTTTAATTTACCCGTTTTGGCCGATCCCGTGGGAATTTCGGGAAATCCCTTCTTAGAGCACCCCTATGGTCCCCAAGGAACATACATGCCAAATTTCAGCTTCCTGCGCCCAATAGTGTCTGTCAGTCAGTAAGTAACGGAAGCATTTTATATATTAAGATTTTTATCAAGTGAAACATGTCAAAATAATAGTAGTTTCATTCATCAATTAATGTTAAAACTTTATTTAACATTTTTTATCGTCAATTTTTTGATAATAAGTGTTCTACTTGACATCAAAACACTATGACGTCACTACGTATATTTCATACTTGGCCAAGGGCGTTTTTGACATTTCATTAAAAGTGCTTGATTTGACTAGTGTGAAACAACCCTATTATTATTGCCCTATTATGAAGGTCTGCGATATGTTTTAACGGTTCTTGTACTGCGACTAGAACCAGAACCGATAGGTTTACGTGCTGTCCGAATCACCTATCCAGATAGTGACCTCTGTTTACGTTGCTTCACCTTACTGGTCTCATTACGACCGGTAAGTCAAGTCTCGCTATCAGGGCCACGATATTTTCCTTGTCAAGGTAGTCAAAATATTGCTAACCCAAAGGCTATCACAGATTTCTACAATTTATCTGTCATTTTTATCATAACAAATAAACATGCTATATACCGACGACACCGCCATGACAGTGAAGTGATGTATATATTGAATTACGTCACGGCTAGTCGACGCCATTTTGAAACCGTTACGAATGGCGAAATTTTATTTGAATCCGCTTTGCCTGTCATTCCGATATGAAAGGGAAAAAGGTTTTGTGGTTAAATGCAAGGGTGTATAAGGGTCGCGGCTACAGTATATGGAAATTATGACTTCTTTCTAGTGAAATTTCGTATTAGGAGTTCTTATTGGACTATACGGCTGATATATTTTATGGCTGCTTCCCATTAATCAAAATGAAATGTTTTAACACCTGCTATTTTTATTTAAGTGTAAGTTTATAACTAAACATACTACTCGCGCGTAGTTGCAACAGAATTTCTGTTACGTAAAACTTGATCTCGAATTTGATCTGGCCATTCGGCTCACATGCAGCGTTTTTGTAAGAGGATAATCATGCAACTTTCCTGGCATTTACTTGATACCAAATAGGTATACAAATTCCAGTGTTTTAAACAGGGGCCCAATTCTCCTAAATAAATACAGTTTCGATATAATGTCAGTATCATACTTACGTCACAAAAATCGTATTCTTCTATAATTGTGAAATAGTAACGAGAAACAAGTGTCAAAATATGTGTCAACGACGAACTGTTTATTTAAATTATACGATAATGACATTAGGTTATCAGAATACCGCTTCTGAGTAAATTCAAAATATAATATCAATGTCATATAAAAATACGAGAAATGGGCCATTGGTCTACAAATCTGAGTATCTTTAACAAAGCATGAAGCTTAGGGCGGCTAAATATGCGAATGAAGCAAGAGAGATATGTCAGGATCGTTGCAAATGGCGGTCCGTAGTGTTTGCCTATCCCTTCGGGAATTAGGCGTGAGTCTATATACACATAATATATTGATCATATGAATGTATTGATCAGAATCTAGTTTATTTATTTCATATAATACTATCCTAAGAAATATGTATGTATTTAACTTAGATATTATGTCACATACTTTGAAGTCGTGTATTGATTTTTCAACTCGCGTCATGGTTTTCACGATATCGCCATTCGCAACGTGCCTCGATGTGACATTCATTTTGGTTCTAACGAGTAACATATGCAACCACATACTACGTTTATCGGTAGAACAAATCTGTTAAGCCATAGCGACATAGCCAGCACACGTTTTTTATGTATCCATTAACCAGTTGATGTAAAGTTTGGCTGTTAGGTAGAAATAAATCGTTATTGAGATGCTGGTTTCTTTACAACCACACCAGTAATTTCTGTTTATGGATTCTGAACTGGATCAGTAGTTTTATTTTTATTTAGACCAGTCTCAGTATATTTAAGGGCACTTACACATCTGGCTCCCTATACCTGTCAAAGATCTTCATGACAGAAACAGCTTTAATTACCAATTTCTCGTTATATCCACAAACTCTCCGCTAGCATATTACTCGTGGCATCGTTCCTACTATCGACCCGCGTCGCAAATAAACAATGCACATTCTTAATTACATTCCACAGTAGCCGTAATATTTAACGATAACTCAACGCACATTACACCGGATCATCAGATCGGAAACTATTTGCGTGAGACCTCGTTAGGCGAACCATTTGCGGCTTAATGTTTGTGGCAGATAGTTTGCATGTGAAATTTCTAGATTAACAGATTAAAATAATGGAATGCAAACTAATATTGACACAGATATGAAATTTCAATACGAAGGATTCAAGCTTCGTCATAATTTTTTATATAATTCTGTGTTCAAAACTGTTTGTTGCTTTTGATTCGATGTACATGAAATATACCTAATACAATAGATTAGGTGCTAATTATGTAAATACTGCTTTATTTAAAATTGTGTTTTCGAAGATAATAAATTAATGTTTCATAAAGAGATCACGAGGCATTCTACGAATTATGTTAAGCATACACACTTATTTGTAATATTCAATGTAAGCTGTAAGAGCTCCGTAGAAAGGCAAATAAAATATTCAGCCAAATTCGGTTAGACTAGTAAGCGAACACCAGCTTGCAATTGGGACGCTTGGAGGATGAAGTTGTAAAGCCTAATAGTCAGCTAGCAAACTATCTGCGTAATATGAAAACATTAAAACATCTGAACACGTCATTACCCTTTATTGTCTTTATTGTGCCGTTATCGATATTGTATCAGTACCTACTTTAATAGTTTTATAATACTTCTAGCGACGCAAGTACGCTAATACTAAGTATCTGATGTTAGTATAATGATATTGAGCAATACAAACTTCAGAATGGACCTTCATTACCGATATTACCTAGTTATACAACCTGAGCCTCTTTTAAAACCTAATAACACTTTGGAAAATATTGAGACCTAAAAATAATAAGCATTTGTTCGGTTCGCATTGAAGAAAATGTATATTTTTATGGCCGTAGCAAAGTGAATTCTGAATAAAACTATCGAGTTTAGGCGCGTGGGTCACCTTCAGGTTTGTAGACCGTTCGCAAAAAATAAAAAAGTTTGTCTGTGTGTTCATAATAAACTCAAAAACTACTGAACGGGTTTTGCATATAGGTACACTGAGAGATTTATGAGGAAGGTCAAGTTGTATAATTGAGAGGCTAGTGTTATATCTAATAAGAATAACTTTGTACATCTCTCACGTGGTCATCTGATAACTGATAAACTTTCTTAGAGATGCTTAAATACATTTGCTTATGAGAGCAAATTACACATAATACAAATGATTGTGCTCATCACACAAAGATTTTTCCTGGGTGGGGATCGAACCCACGACCTGCGGCTCAGCAGTAAAGCTCACTAACCACTAGACCAACAGGGCAGTCACTGTACGTAACAATTTAGAATTGGTTGATTATGAACACGCTTATTAAGCAAGGGGCCATAGCTTCCACGATATCTTAGTATGGATAACCCACCATAACACATTTAGTTACTTAACACTTTTGTGACTGATACGGTAATTCTTTTGTAAAAAGTATTTTCCTTTTTAGGGTTCCGTACCTCGAAAGTAAAAAACGGAACCCTTATAGGATCACTTTGTTGTCCGTCCGTCTGTCAAGACCCTTTTTCTCAGGAATGCGTGGAGGTATCAAACTGAAATATATACTAAATACTCGAATCTACGGTTCCATAGAGCTGTAAAAAATCAAACTTCTAATCCAACGCAATCAAAAGATACAGCTGTATATGCTGCAAATTGCAGCATATTTTCAAACTCGCATTGGAATCAAAACCTACAGGGTACTTCCCGTGAACTCAGAATCTTGAAATTTGGTACGAAGCAACGTCTTATATCACTTATAAAGGAAAAATTGCGAAAACCGTAAATTTTTAGTTACTGCATATAAAAAAATATTTTTAATAAATTTAAAGTTACTACCCCTTTCTCTTGAACGCGTGGAGGTATTAAATTGAAATTCATATCAAATACTCAGGTATATAACACCGTAAGGCTGCAACAAAATCAAGCTTCTAAGTCAACGCAATCAAAAGAAAGAGCAATAGAAGCATATTTTCAAACTCGCGCCTACTCGCAAGTGAATCAAAACCTGCAGGTTACTTCTCGTGAACCCAGAATCTTGAAATTTGGTACGAAGTAATGTCTTATATCACATATGAAGGAAAAATTGCGAAAACCGTAAATTTTTAGTTACAGCATATAAAAAAATATTTTTAATAAATTTAAAGTTACTACCCCTTTCTCTTGAACGCGTGGTGGTATTGAATTGAAATTCATATCAAATACTCAAGTATGTATAACACCGTTAGGTTGCAACAAAATCAAACTTCTATGTCAATGTAATCAAAAGAAAGAGCAATCTTAATATATAAAATCCTTGCGTTAGTGACTGACTGACATACACGCTACAGCCGAAACTATTGGGCGCAGGAAGCTGAAATTTGGCATGTAACATACATGCCTTGTGGACTCTGCATATAAAAGTGCACCCCTACAGTCCCTTGGGGACTGTAGGGGTGCACTAAGAAGGGATTTCCCGAAATTCCCACGGGAGCGGCCAAAACGGGTAAATTAAAAAATAATGCAGGCGTAGCTGCTGGCGTCCTCTAGTATAAGCATATTTTCAAACTCGCGACTACTCGCAAGGGAATCAAAACCTACAGGGTACTTCCCGTGAACTCAAAATCTTGAAATTTGGTACGAAGCAATTTCTTATATCACTTATAAATATAAAGGAAAAATTGCGAAAACCGTAAATTTTTAGTTTTATATTGTATATATTTTTAATAAATTTAAAGTTACCACCCCTTACTCTTGAACGCGTAGAGGTATTAAATTGAAATTCATAGCAAATACTCATGTGTATAACACCGTTAGGCTGTAACAAAATCTAACTTCTATGTCTACGCAATCAAAAGAAAGAGCAATATAATCATATATTAAACTTGCGACTACTTGAAGGGAATCAAAACCTACAGGGTACTTCCCGTGAACTCAAAATCTCGTAATTTGGTACGAAGCAACGTCTTATAGCCCAGGTAAAGGATGCGGAAGGCTGAGGACCGTGTGCTGTGGTGCGTGTTGGGAGAGGCCTATGTCCAGCAGTGGACTGCGATAGGCTGATTGAGATTGAGATTTCAAATAATTACATAGTCTTCAAACCTTTTTGCTAATTATTCTTTACTTTATAAGTATTTTTGTAACAGATTTCTAATAGTCACTAAAAACTTTGTAAATCAATAACTTTGATAAACAATCTTACCATCATTCATCAGCAGACTTTTGCAAGGCTGCTGCAAGGCTGCTGCAAGGGTGGTATAGGTATTTAAGTTATATTATAAAATAAGCGATATATGTTAATATAAAATAAAGGATGACTGATTACAAACGACAAAGACCCCTTTTTATTTAATTTATGCGCCTCCAGCTTTCCATACTGTAATGTTATGGATTTCATTTGGCAATAAAAATACCATAACTATGACTGGTGAACTTTTACTTATATGCCTACAGGTTTGTACGGAACCCTCGGTGCGCGAGTCCGACTCGCACTTGACCGGTTTTTTTTTATTTGTATCTTTTATGTAATAAGGTGGAGCCGAACGAGTTTCGTTTCATACAAAATGATTTAACGCCCTAATCGCGTAAAACTAACTTATTTACGGTATGAATACCTATTTGTTTTCGACGTTTCTACCGTCTTGCGCCGGTCGTGGTCGCGGAGGGACTTTGATACAACTGAAATTCGGTTGGGCTGGCAGAAAAGTGTACCTGTAGTTTGTATCCAACGCTTTTATTTTGGAATTCTGCAACTAACTGACACTTCCATTTGCTCTCTCAGCCCGTGCTAATGCGCTTAAGTCAGCAGATAACGCATTTTGAGTAGCAGTGTGGTATAAACAGGACATTGATATAAACCAAATGCAGCGATACAATTCAAATGCAGCCTCATTTTACAAGATTCACGGCTCGATGCGCTCCTTTGGGACTCCCAAACAGATTTTTACCAAATAGTTCTACCTCACGATTTTACATCGACAACATGCAACTAAAATAAAAGAACCGAAAATATTGAAATTTATTCAGCCAATTATAAGTAGTGGGTTAAAAGACACACACTGTATTCGCTGAATAACTTTCAATATTTTCAGTTCTTTTACTAGTCCATTTTCTGGTCAGTCGCATTAAAACATTCCATTACTTTTTTGTACAATCACGTTAGAAAAGAAACCTTTTTTCTTGATTAACTTTGTTTGAATATCCAAAGGCATTGTTGCGCCCAATGATTAAGTGTTTACTAGGGATCGCAGAGTGGTCACACGATTGATGGTACTTCACTCAGTTAATACACAAACTAAATTATTGCCTTCGAAACTTTGCAAATGAAGTATTTTACAAAAAGGGTGCCCTACAAAGTTTTCACTTAAAAGTAGATATTAATCAAAGTAATTACTTAGTTTGCTTTAATGATATTCTTTAGTGTTTTTGTTTTATTTCTATTTGACGCCAACTCTGGTGTCGGTGTTATTTCACTATTTATGGTCTTTGTATCTTTTTGTATGAGACAAGAAACCAGGAACAGACCCTGTGCCCTCCGAAGCACAACAGCGTTTTGATGCTAATACCAGAAGTGGTCACCCATCCGAATGGTGCCTTATGCGAGCTTTGTTTGACTTTGCCGATCGTTTACAAACGGCAAGTCAAGACACGTAACGCAACTTCATCCGGGTTTCATTCTAGACATTCACATTCGAGCGTTTTTCAATATAATCTGACCAGATTTCTCAGAATATTAGTTACGTACTAGTGATAACGAAATGAACGCTACTATTCTTGTCAATTTATTGTAATGCCGAACACATCTATACCAGGTCACTCAGAAAGTATCGCGAGAAAAAGTTTTTATGTATGTGAGACTGGCCAGTTATAATTTATTTAAAAATATGATTACTTATAAGTAAAAATAGGTACGTTCTAAATTCAAAACTTCCCTCCACTTTTTTGCGAGCTAATTAAAATTACCGTGTCTAATGGAAAAATGGATTTGCGTATCAAAACGAGGGATTTCTTAGACAGCACACCGGTCAAACTCCTGGGTCATCCTCCTTACAGCCCTGACCTAGCACCGTGTGACTTCTTATTCCCAAAAATAAAAATTCAGCTCAAAGGGATACAATTTTCGTCGCCGGATGATGCGCTCTCAGCGTTAGAGCAGGCTGTAAACGAGGTGTCTGTGGCGGACTGGATAAAGTGTTTCGAAAACTGGTTCAGACGCATGAAACTTTTTATTGAGGCTGGTGGAGAGTACTTTGAAAAGATGTAATAAAAATACATTTACTTATAGAACATTTTTTTAGTGTCGCAAAACTTTCTGAGTGTCCCACGTATATAAAAAAAAATGTTTTCTTGATTCGAATATACGTAAACCTTCTAAAGCTAAAACAATCTTGTCTAGAGGAGGACTGCAACTCCTTCAAAATTGCATGTTTTTTTTAAGGTTAGAAAATAAACCCACTTAATATTCTAATTCGATTATTTATTTCTATATCTATTGCCACTTCTTCTGTTAGGTTTCGACTGGTCACCTTTCGCCCACTTTTGAACCTAGGCTTGTTTTTTTTTAACCAATTAGACATGCTGTCATAAAACGCTTTAAAAAGTTGTTTTTGTCTGGGAGGAGGTTCGTCTGGCGGTATATCGTCACTATAGCTGTAATCATAATTGAATTTAGAGGTCCCATACTTTATAGCATCTTTATAATCTTGGAAATTATATTTTGAATTGCCTAAGTACCGTAGTAAGCTGCGTAGTTTTTGGCGTTTGTTTCTTTGTCTCGCTGTTAGGTCGTGGAATATAGTATGTTTGTTCGGCAATATTAATGTTTCCCCATCACTTGAGCTGTCGTCGTAATCTTCTGATGCTGAGGCATGCACGGTCTGTAGTAGTAGAAACCAGCATATAACTGCAAGGAAAACATATTGAAAAAAAAAATTACATTGATATTCGGTCAGCAAGCGTTGCACTTTGCTGGACTCCTCAGTTTACGGAAGTCCAACAGTCTGATACGCAGAGGAAATCGGTTTCAAACCCCTTGAGAATTCTCCATAGTATTCTCGAAGACACGTGCATAATTGGCCAACAAAGTCGACTATCGCCTTACACTTAGTACAGAAGGACAGTTCATATTATACTTCGCTCATATTATAATAACATCTGACCTAGTGAAATTGCAGCCAAATTCCTCTTGTGCCTTAGTTTGACATATTCAAATTCATTGTTAGTTATAGTAAGTTACAAACAGTTATGCACAGCAAAATAATCATTCTGTGAAAATGAACGATGATATAATTAGGGCCAAACTACATTAATTTTAAAGACCCTCAACGAAAACTGAAACACCCCGTCTTGTTACAGTCATTTCGATTTTTTTTACTTCGGCACCATACCTGGGAAATGACTGGTTCAGGAGATATTGAGGCTCAAAGTCAGCAAAGAATTTTTCTTATTAGGTACAAATCGACGCTTTTACAACGCCAATGTGTCCTGTAGATGTCCTATGACCCCATGGATAAGTAGGTATTTCGAGCATTGCACGCGTGCAGTTTTAATTGCGGTTTAAAAAATGTGTCAATAAAAAAATAATCGTTTCCCAGGTATTATTTTTGGTTAGTATGACTGGGCATGATGTCCATAACTAAGAAAGAGAGAGGGAACGCTTCAGCACGCCGCGGAATCGAAAAGGCGATCGTGTTCCCTCTCTCTTTCTCGCTCTAGTAAATGACAGTCCTATGTGACAGAAAAGGATAGAAGCATACGAAAGTGCGATGCGGTGCTGATAGGTATAGCTCAACCCTAAGTAGTATTTTTTTTAGGCTTTAGCTGCATTATGTAAATGTTTTAACTATACTTTGTATACAGGGTGTCACAAGACCCATGCGGTGGGGCCGCAGAGGAAGAGGAGATGCGGTGTTGCGTTGCCGTCCTCCCTATCCTCTGCGGCCGCTGAGTGTTTTGGCGGCGGAGCCCAACACCTTCATCCGCCGCCAAGCGGGTTTTGTTCGGAGCCCGCCTGACCATCTGGCGGGCCAATACCCGTCGGGGGGTAGCGAGGAATGCTTCAGCGATATCCGACCCTCCGACATACGGGTACGTGAGGAATACGGGTTGGTTTTTAGTCAGTAAGAGTCTGACAGTCCCCTTCGCCCTTCCCCCAGGGCGGAGGGACTCCATGAGGATTTTCCAACCCGACACTTTTTCGTCATCTCATTATTTTGATGTTATATATTATATTTTCTATCTAACAGAATATCCATACAAATCCATCGCGCCACTCTTAACCCGTAAATAACAGTGGGTCAATAAAACCGTAACCCCGGTACAATAGGCCCTCATTGAAGCTCCACGTCCTAAGGGTTATCATCGGACACACTGCCTCGTAGTGCCTCGTTATGCCTCGTTATTGGTCAATACCAGCATACTCAACTTTATGGTGTACAAATATGCACTGAATTGAAGCTTGTTAAATTGATCACTGTTTAATATGACACGTGCTGGGGACAGCAGATTGATTTTATTGTAATAATTTCGAAAGATGTGTATGGGCTTTATCAGCTAGGTTGAAATTATAATGTCAGATCTGTATCTAAACATTCCTTCTGCTAGGCACGAGCCTCTTCTCACTATAAGAAGTTTTAGGTACAATATAATAGGCTGACCAAGTGTGGGTTGGCAGAAATTACATAATTCATAATTACAATCTTTCTAAGTTTCAATGCAATGATGGTATTACTAAGTATTGCCTACGTCGCAAAAAATGCATTTATAAGTGATTCTTTCTTCAAAATTAAAACTTAAAACTAGACAAAAATTCCATCAAATCTTTTAAATGGCATTAAATGGTGAGTCTTGATCGAGAGAGCGATAGCCTAGTGGAGATACCAACTGACTGCCATACAGAGGGTATCGGGTTCGAATCCTAGGCGCGCACCACTGACTTTTCGGAGTAATTGACTAAAAGGCAGATAAACAGACATTCAGACAAACGGACATACCTATTACGCATACTATATTCTATGTATGTATGTTATTTGAATGTTCGTATAAAATTCTGCGACACAGGATATATTCCTAGCGCGAGAATCGCCTTTACGAAAGAAAATATATTTCTTAACTTCAAACTGTCTGTAACCACTTAACACACTAAACCGCCAACAGCTAATGTTTGAAACTAAACCCACTAATTACAAAACATCGCTTCTGTAACACTGTTTATATTTACGGATAAGTCTAGAGTGTCTCAAGTTTTCGAGGTATTTTCCTCTCTCTTAAACGTACGTAGATTAATTACTGAATCTCCGACCACTTGAAGTATTCCTGCCACGTCTTGAATAAAATTAAGACGTTCATTTTCATTTCAATAGATTAGCGGAACACTCTAAGATCTATTTATAAAAAAAATGCTTAAATCTTCACGAAAGAAAAGGCTTATAATTTTTTTTTGTTCATAAATCCACTGGTAAATTATGAATGGCCTGTCTAGTGGTTTTTGTTTGTTTTTCGTGTGACTGTGTGGTCGACTCTAGTGTCGGAGTTTTCAGACCGCCCGAAGGCCTCCGACATGGTCTAACGATCCTTATCCTGAGACAAGAACCGACAGCTTTACGTGCCCTCCGAAGCACGGTAGCGCTCTGATGTAATTGCCACTCTTGGTCACCCATCCATGTTGCGACCTGTGCAAGCGTTGCTTAACTTTGCCGATCTGTTACGAACGTCAAGCCAAGTCTCGCTATGAGCGCTGTCTAGTGGGTACTGACTGCTAAGTTAGACGTCGTGGGTTCGAATCAATTTGAAGCGCAATTCGACGGTGATTGTCGAGAATTATTATAGTAATAGTAATCACGTGTGGAACTTCTGATAGCGTTATTCAGGGTCTTCAACCGGTTCTTGATATAGTCATTTTGTAGCCATCCGTTATATGTCGCTAGTGTTTGTTTTCCAGCCGTTGTTTGACATCAGTTGTGTGTCAGCCATCTTGATTAATTTTTGCATGTGTGTGGCCAACTTTAGGTTAGGAATTTATAGACCTCCTGAAGGCATCCGACATAGCTTTTTAATTGCTGTTCAGAGATGATCGGGACTGATGACTTCACGTGTCATCCGAAACGCGATAGTGTTCTCATATATATACCACACAAGTGATCACCCATCCTCATCCGGAGACCTGTTTAATGGTAGCTTATCTTAGCCAATTCACCACGAACAACAAGTCAAAATTCTTTGAAAATACATGAATCCAAACGTCTTTAACAAAGTCAAACTGGCTGATTCTCAGACAGCTCGGCAAACGAACGTAAGGAACAATAACATAGGGGAACATAAGAAAGAGATCCTCCGCTTCACGGTACTTAGAACATTCGTCGCATTACTGTGCAGTATTATTGATGTATGGTCCAAAGGAATTGTACGGTAGACGGCAAAGGCGTTAGACAAATTTTACCACAAGTATAAATAGAAAATCCTGTGAGGATGGATGTGTGCATGATGGTTACTCCTTCCCGACAAAACTACTGAACGGATTTTGATGAAACTTTGCAGTATGTAATATAACTTAAACGTCAGAACAGGGTTCCTTACGTCCCAATAACCGACTTCCATTACGGGCGAAGCCTGGAGCAGAAACTAGTATCAAAATAATTAATTATTAAATGGACTTCTTGTAATAAATTTCAATTTAAACAGTTTGCAATAAAAGTATGAACGATGAAAAAGCATTGAAGATGAAAATTGAAAAATAAGAATGTTTTTATCCCTTTGTTTGTACATACATACATACATAGACTCACGCCTGTTTCCCGGAGGGGTAGGCAGAGACTACGGAACGCCATTTGCAACGATCCTGACATATCTCTCTTGCTTCATTCACTCCCATCAGATTTCTCATGCATGCTCTTCTGTTCAGGGTACTTCTCACCTGTCCTGTTTTTAGGATGTCTCCAATCTGGTCAGAGAACGTCCACCTAGGTCTTCCCCTTCGTCTTGTCCCTTCCACACTTGCCTTATATATCTGCTTGGTCAGTCTTTCGTCATCCATTCTCTCCACGTGCCCAAACCATCTTAGCACACCTTTCTCGATGCTTGTCACTACATCTTGTTTGTTAAACGTAAATTTATATGACACAGCCGCAGATTGACATGAAAACAGGAAGAGGGGACGAAATAACGATCTTTGCCTTGTTAACAGTTTTAAAATACTTATAACTTGGTCAATATGAAATTATTATTATTATTATGTTGTATTAAAAAAGCAGTGAAAGCCAAGAGTGCCAATTTTCAACTCATCATCACCAGCCTTACGCAGCTCACTGTTGAATACAATAGGCCTCTCGATCGATCTTTTCGGCTCTTCGTGTATAGCCACTGCCCTTCACTTTGCCAAAATTCCACTCATTTGTTCTTAAAATTTCGGAGCTAAATGGCTGTAGTTGTAGGATAGCCACGAGTGATTCAATAAAGTTTTTTATTCTTTCGTACAAAACCCTAATAAACCAACGCTTTCGTTAAAATTTTGAAATAAAGGATCCGCTGAATAAATATTTACGAACAGCCTCTCTCTGAATGTAAAAACAAAATACGTAATCCTTTTAAAATTCTTGACGTTTAAAAGGTTGCAAGGGCGTCCTAGACGGCTCTTCGTTAAAAACGCCAGCTTTATTTATAATAGTATAGAAATAAGCTAGTTTCATTACAGATTTTATTTCATTATAAAAAAAATAATTATATAAAATTAAATTAGTATTTAAAAAAGACGCAAATTGCGACTGCAAGAACGAAATTAGGTTTCGATCCGATAAAGTGGTGACTCCATGCTTTGCCAATCGCATTAGATTGGTAAGTTAAGCAGCGTTCACACAGGTCACCACTAGGATAGGTGTTCACCCAGCCAAGTGGCGGCCTCTAAGTATGGAAGGCATATAAAGCCGTCGGTGACAAATCGAGAAAGTAATCATCATGTTACATTGGAGGCGATTCGGGCTGCCTATAAACTCCCGAAACAAGACTTGGCCACGCACTCATACGAAAGAAGAAGACGACATTTACAGCTTTCATCCATATTTTATCCATTATACAATTATCCGTGAAAACATTGTCCGTGTGGTGACGGATTAAGAATACCGAATGTCACCACCCCATATCATCCCATAGGTGTCGTAAGAGCCGACAGAGGGAGCATAATAAGCAGAGAACAGCACTGTAAGAGAAGGAAAACTTGATACAAACTCTATACCAACCCGTTTGGCCAGCGTGGTATAGTAGGCCAATTCCTCCTTTCAAAGGAGAGTCCTAGTCCAGCAGCGGACTGTGAAAGGCTGATGATGATGATACAATGGATACATAGTCAAAATCGTCTCATTTTTTTGTCTTTATGTTTTTTTAATAGTGCGTCTGTGGCCAGCTCTGCAGTCAGAGTTTTGAGACCGCCAGAGAGCCCCCGACATGGCCACCGATTCTGGTTCTAAGACAAGAACTGGGTCCGATAACTTTATATGCCCTTCGAACCACGCTCTGAAGTAAATTCATCAAAGTAGTGACCTCTGCAAGCGCTGCTTAACTTGGCCCATCTTTAACGAACGGCAAGCCAGTTCTTATAGCTGTCCGCTTATAACTTGCACCGTACACCGCACAGACATAAGGCACAGATCACGAGGTAGAACGCACTTACTTCCAAATTGCTCGCGCTTTATGTATGCCTCCGTCTCTTGGGCGTAATTATCGCGAACTCTAATAACGTCACCGTAACTACAAATCTACTTACACTTGGTGACTATAGATAGGCGTACGTATATTGGACTAACTGAGTCCGCCGTTAACCCGCCTTATTTAGGGCTACTGCTGCGCACCCAAGTCTCATAGCGCGATGTTATACTACCTTCCGCGATAAATAGGCTACCCAACACAAAAAATATTATTTAAATCGAACCTGAAGTTCCTATGATTTCTAACTAGTTAATAACCAACAAAATAAACAATCTCTCCTGCTTTTAAACTTGCGCGACTTGTACACATAGTTAGACACATAGATATTTATGTAACGGGTCTATATCGCGTAATTGTTAAGATAGAAAATATAATTTGAAAAGATAGGTAAAATACCTTAAGGCTGCTACACACAGTGCCGGCGGCCATGCGGCCGAGCCGCGTGCGCCCGGCAACACACAAAGCCGCCGGACTGGCCGCACGAATGAGCCGCCGGCATGGCAGACCGCCGGCCGGCCGCGGGTTGCAACTTGTTACTTGTGTGTGGTCGTTCTATTAGGGTTGTCAACCATACTTTATAATAACGTATCCTACTTTATTTTTGGCAATTATACTTTATACTTTTATATACAAATAAAGTATATGAAAATACTTTACTTTCAATCCTCACTATGACGTATAAAACCAAACACTGATTATGAATACTTATCTATATAACGTTACTCATAAGTTAAATGGATGATGGGAACTATTTAGGCTTCTAGAAATCTAAATGAAATTCACTACTGATGGTAAATATTTCTTACAGAAAAAGGCAATTGGCAATAGTATAAACTCACGCCTGTATCCCCGAAGGGGTAGGCAGAGGTGTAATACTATACCCACATTTCGCCATGAATTTTTAGGTCCCACGTAATAGGGGGCGAGCCTATTGCCGTTACCGGGCACATCACCAGACTCCCTGCTGCTACTGAGAATTCGGAAAAACCCAATAACACTTTTGCCCAACCCGGGAATCTAACCCGGTACCTCCGATCAGCAGTCGCATACGCTATCCACTGGACCACGGAGGCACTTTATACTTAAAATCATATCTCCATCTCCGTCCTCGCTACCACAATAAGTGGGCAGTGATCGCTTTTATAGTTTATTATACGTATGTACGTCTTTTCCTGCAACAAATTTCGAGAGCCAACAAAGCCCCTACATGTTAGCTGGGGTTTACAGCCCTCGATACATAAAACCGATGTAGGTTGCATTCTTAATGTCGCCATTAAAGCTAACGCCCGTGCTCCATCGCCTTCTATTTCAAGACAAACGTTTACTGCACTACTACAATAGTACATTCTTTTGTTACAGATTTGACGCTTATGGTTTCAACATGGAGAAGCTGATCTTTATGCTCCTTGGCCTATTTCTGGCCTCAGCCTTTGCTGACTTCGCAACCAACTGTCCAGCAGAATGCAAATGCGTATGGGCAAGCGGCAACAAACAAGCAGACTGCTCACACTCTCATCTCGAAAACATACCCAGAAACCTTAGCTCAGAAATACAAAATCTAGAGCTCACTGGAAACGAATTATACGAAATAACACGACTAGCATTCCAAGAAGTCGGCCTAATTAATCTTAAGAAACTCGTACTCCGAGAATGTAAACTTATAACAATACAAAGAAATGGCTTCAGCGGACTTGCTATTATGATAGAGCTTGATCTATCGAAGAATGATTTGAAAATACTCCATTCAGACACATTCCGTGAAACTGTCAAAATCAGATGGATTCTGCTAAATGATAATAAGTTGGAAAAATTGGAAGACGGCCTCTTTAACAATCTCCAGTTCTTACAAAAGGTCGATCTAAGTAATAACAAATTATTCCAAATTGGTATGAAGACGTTCATGAATGTACCAAAATTGAATATTCTGAGACTTGATGGCAATAAGTTGGAACATCTTAAGATTGACACATTAAGTGCTTTGACCTCGCTGTCAAACTTAGACGTACACGACAATCCGTGGCGTTGTGACTGTTATTTGCAGCCTTTCAGAAACTGGGTTATCAGTAAAAACTTTTACACTTCTCCTATATCATGCGTTGAACCGTCTAAGGTCCATGGAAAGCTCTGGAAAGAGTTGGATTCCAGTGACTTTGCTTGCAAGCCGAGCATTGTCTACCCTTCAACGAGCACAACACTTCGCACAACAGACAATAATATCACACTCTCCTGTCAAGTCAATGGCAACCCATTGCCAGAAATCAACTGGGTCTTAAACGCACAAATCATAGACGGTGCATACAAATATCCTGGTGAAATTAAATACGTTATAACAGAAGGAAATATGGAGTATAGTAAATGGGTTAACCTGACAATAATTGATTTGGTAACGACTGACAACGGAGAATATCTGTGCGTTGCTAAAAACCCTGGTGGTGTTGAAGAGCGGAGTGTGACTCTAGCAGTGGCCAGCAGTAACATGCCAGGTATAGTGGTTCCGACACAACAGAGTAGTTATATAATGCCTGTCTTGATAGGCGTTTCTTGTACAGCAGCGATTTTATTAGTCATCATGGTGATTGTCTGTTACTGCTGCTGCAGAAGACGAAGTTCTGTTAAAAAGAAAGCTGACGCGTCAAATGGCGAGGCCTTGATTGAAGGGTCAGTGATCCCCGAGATGGAGAAGAGTTTGATTACAGCTGTAAACCCAGTGACTAAGCCGCCGCGAAGATACGACGTGCCGCCATCCATCACTAGTGGAGCCACTGAGATGTCGGAGTTGAATAAAACATTGCTGGACAATGATTCTGTGTTTGGTAAGTTATTTTTATATAGAGTAAATATTTCCCTGTAAAATCACATCCTACGTTGTCGACTATATATTTTTTTTCTACTTAGTTGAGCCGGTTTATTTCTTAAGGAGTGTAATCACACTAAGAGTTTCTCAGAAAACCGAATTATAATGTTTCCAAAGCGGTTCTTAGATCAGGGCTAACGAGATTATCCCTCTTCGTTTTCCCATTAATTTTTGTTTAGTAAGACGTTTTAATAAATATAATGTAGTACTTAAGGTTTGATAAAATCACATACGGTAAATAACAGAAAGACAGAGAATCAGCTTAATAATCTTGATTAAACCAATTTGACGGATGCATTGGTGTGGTATTTTCTGTATATCTTCTGAAACATACAGATATAACTAATATTCTATTATTATCTGAAGAAACTGAATTAGTCTTATTTCTTTTTTTTGAAAAACAGCAAACAGATACATTATAAAGACTTACAACTAGTTTAACAATTGTATGTTGTGGTCATAATGTAACCCACAACGCTGTCCACAGGTAAACATACAAATTTAAAAAAGACGAGTTGTAAACGCTAGGAACATTGATAGCAGTACGCGTAACAAATAGTAAGAATGTTATAACATGACTGAACATTATGTGTGTACTTATATATAGGATTTTAAAGATACTAGACAGATAGTAGAAGAAATTACTGTAATAAAGTAGTTTGAGTATTAAATAGGGAACTGAGAAGGAGGCTTTTGAATTTATTTATGCTGCAATTAAATATATCTATGTTAACAAAGGTAACGTTATATGTGTCAACCATACGGCGGATAGGTGAACGCAGGCCTGAATTAGTTCGACAGGTGTTCAGTGCAAAAAGGGTACCTGCGCGTACCTGTCGCCTATGGATGGTTCTAGGTACAGCATAGCAGATCATGTTGTTCAGGTTTGTACAGTTAAATTTGTTTCTGACTATATTGTATAAGACTGTCGCTTCAAGGTACTTCCTTCGAGAGCTAAGGGGAAGGAGCTTATATTTACTGAGTAAAACAGGATACGGTAGGTAAGATTTATGGCATCTATAATGCATAGCACGCAAAAATTTGTACTGAACATTCTCCACCATTTCAGCATATTTTTTGTAGAAAGGATTCCATACCGAAACTGCATACTCCAGTTGTGAACGAACAAGGGCTTTATACAAACATAAATACGATGTGGTTTTTTTTTAAAGTCAAGGGTGGACCGCATGATATATCCGAAAAGTTGGAAAGCTTTGCTGACTATTTTGTTAATGTGTGAGTCTAGGCATAGTTTGGTGTCAAGTATAACACCGAGATCGCGAACTGAATTTAGTTGAAATAAAGGCTCATGACAAAGGGTGTAGGTGTACTTAATTATGTGCTTGTTTTTAGTATATGTGAGGAAGTTGCATTTCGGTAGACTAAGCTTGAGTTTATTTCTATGGCAGTAGTCAGTTAGTCTGTCCAGGTCTTGTTGAAATAAAAAAGAGTCGTTAACAGCTTTTTTGGGTTTGTAGATCTTCAGATCGTCGGCGTACATTAAAAACTTTGTGTGACGAAAACAGTCACCAATATCGTTAACGAATACGTTAAATAATAATGGCCCAAGGATAGAGCCTTGTGGGACGCCCGATGTAACCTCGATGACCCTTGAACTGTATCCATTGATTACTACTCTTTGACAACGGTTCAAGATATAAGAGGCAAACCACCGTAACAAATTGCCTCGAATCCCATTGAAAGCTATTTTATTACTCATTGTCAAATACTTTTATAGATTTTTTATATGATTATATTGGAGCCACCAAATCTAAATAAACAATTATTTGTTTCAGCCCACAACGAAGACGAAAAACGATCACTTGACTTCGAGCATCCGTCAAAACGATCACAAGATGCACTGAACGTAGAGTACGGGCGTGCTGACGGCCGGGCATATCCGCCCGACCTTCTCTCATTCCCACCGAGAGCAGCTCAAATATCGCCGGCAGCTAGCAACGCATCTACTGTAATTGATACCTCCAGACTAACACAACAACTTAACCCAATAAGTCCGATACACTCACCCATATACGGCATGACGAACCAAAACCTCTTCAGAACACTTCCATACTCGCGCTCGCAATCACCGTTCACAGCCCCCATAACACCACCTGTTGTGACACCTAGGCAGGGGTATGTAACTATTCCAAGAAGACCCAGAGTACCTAGCTGGTCTAGCACGGCTAGCACTGCGATTCTGCCAAGTTCTGAAGCTCAGGAACCGCTATATGACAACCTGGGATTGCGCACCACAGCAGATGGCAGCTCAGTATTATCTTTAAACAAAGCTGGTTTAGAAACACAATTTTCACCAATGAGGAATAGACCATTGCCAGCCACACCACAGGTCTATCTGGCTCATAATACGCATCCAGTCTTCTACGCACCGATTGAGGAACAGGAGTCTGCCCCTTCACCCGTCCCACCTCAAATGAACCCACGGAACAGCATCAGCTCTCAGTTGTCACAGCCAATTTCAACTCCTGGGCCACAAGAACCAGTGAATCCTCGAATGAGTTGGACAGCGAAGAATACTTCTACTCCCCAACCAGAGCCTAGAAAAGTTTTATTCAGTGACAGTAAAAATGAAGCGCCATCTCAAATTATAGAAAGCAGTACCCCGAGTCGAAAAGGCAAGCCTGAGACTGGATCTCTGAGGCGAGTTCCGAGAGTCGATAGCAAGGAAGAGCCTGCTTCTCCTTCAAAAGACGATGGCAATAAGAACGACAGTACTTTGAATCAGTCGGGGACTTTGGGCAGGAGTGGGAAGATCCCTCCTCGGCCACCTCCAAAACCGAAGAAAAAGCCAAGTACAGAACTGAGCCCGAGTGAACCCTTATTCGAAGACGAGGGTGAGGACGGAACCGAAGTGTAGATTAGACAAAAGGTAAACCAAAGTACCAATGAGCTTTTAGTGAAAGAGAGACCAACGTCACGATATCAGTGAAAGAGACGTGTTTTACGATAATTTTCGCGGTGCTCCTGTAAATAAACGATCGTGCTAGATTTTTTACTTGTCGTATAAAATGTATGGACCATTTTAAATATAATCATTGTAATGCCATTGTCGTCGCGTACACTGTTATTTTAAGTATTTATTATTTGTGGCACTCTTTGGTTAAGGACGGATGGTATGGCATGTGACGGTAACTGTAGCGACGATTATTTCATCAATTTTCAAGACTGATTACTCTAAATTGATACTATGTACGTGAATAGTTTCAAGTATGGCATCATATACCACACAACGATCTATGTTGAATTGTGAGTTGAGTGAGGCTTTTATAAGTTTAAGATCGGACTAATGCACTTTAATATTGGTAACAAGCTCAAAGAAGAAACGAAGTAATTCTAAAATTACAATAAGACTTCTACGCAATCTAAAATAGATAAGCTATCTCACTTTTCTTGCAAATTTCAATGTCATTGTACTTGCTCTTCTAGAGCTGGTTATATCACGACCATCTTGAAATACGTATCATTATTTTTTACTAGTTGAAACTATCTACGTACTTTCCATTTATTTGACATTCCTTAAAGCATTCTTGAGCAACTATCAGCACATCAATGCTAGAATCATTCACATAGATGTAATGGAAGACTGAGACAAATGTTCGCTTTTCCACTATTGATCAAGTCAATAGTATGTTATAAGCGTTTATGTGTTTGTTTAGTACGTGTTTTGTCTTTGTTTGTTGCACATTTTTTTATATAGGAAACATAAATCTTCTTAAAATCAATTCAGATTTCATAGACGATAAAATGACTGTTCATAATGTTAGATAGCGTAGCTTTGAAATATTGTTCAGTTTTACAACTACCCGACAAAAAATGTAAATAAACTATAGTGATTTTATTGAAATATGTATGTCACAAAATATTGAAAAGTTGCTTACACTATTAGCTGATAAAGTATTCATTGTTGAACCCCGTCTGTTTTGAATGTTCAAAAATGTGCAACGTACACAGTGACCGGTCGCCGACTACTAAAATATTTAACTTCGTACATTCTAAGTTAACAACATTTTAGATTTTATCCCGAGGCTGTTTCGCTAACATTAGATTTTCAAACGTTTTAGAAGTATTTATGGAGTCATTCCATTTTTGTCAATTCTAATAAGTTGTATGGTACTAAGAATTCGAAATATTGGTGGAACTAAACGGAACTCGCTGGATAACCAAAGCAAGCATCCATATGACTGGAATCGTTTGTTTTAATGTCACAATTATTGTTGTATTTTTAACAATATTACTTAGACACTATCGGTTAAAATGGACTTTGAAATGTACCGTCTATGTATAAGGTTCACAGGATTGGTTCAGTTAAGGTAGTACGTAAAAATATAGAGAATACAATCAGTCGAAGATAGGAGCAGACTTCAAATTAGAATTTAATGAACAACAAATGTGCCAAAATCCAAATAGTTTATCTTTAGGTATAGAAATTGTTTCGCTGCAACCATTAAACGCATATTTTTAAATTCACAATTGAAGCAGAGTTAGTGATCCGGTAACTAACGTTGCATGAAAAATAAAAAAGGTGGTAGTTTGCAAAACGATTTGTGCTATGGGATGTCTGCCCAAAGTTTCCGCGTTAGTTAAATAGTCATGTTTGTCTCGAATGCTTTACCCGTACGAAGCAGAATCACTTTATGTTATACATAATTCAGCGCCAAAACTTTGGGCTGATTTTGGTCAGTTAGTTTCTCAGCACACAGTGATATGAGCGAGATAGGTAGACAATCTGCAAAAATAAATTTGGTAGCTAAATACAAGACTGTAAGCTTTATTTTACAATGAAATCGTTTTTGCTGTATCTACAGGCTGTCATTTTGTGTTATCCATATTTTTACGTATTTTCGAACTGAACTTCAACAAATGGGTACATGATATTCAACGTCCTCCATGTAATTATTACGAGAGATAGTTCCTAAAAGTTTTAAACCATGTAATTAGCTCATGCGGTAGCTATTTTATCATGTTATTATTTTAGGATTCGCTTATTTCTGGTGCATATTTTTATATACCTTTTTATTTGTGTCTATTTATTTTTTAATGTATACCACGTACCTCTTGTTTGTAAATGTTTTTCGGGTTATGAAATCTTTGTCGGGTTATGAAATCTTTGTCTGGTTTTAACATCAAGTAATTTACTATTGGCTTGAAAAGTTTAGGCTGGTAATCGAAAATCCAGTATATGACTTTTCAAAGTAGCAGAGAGGAATTTTATTGCGAGATTTTTCGAGAAAATCCTTGATTTTTTTACATGTCTTCTGTTCTCGAAAATAATTTGCCACGCTGTTTTATTCTTTGAGAAAATATAAGCAATATTGGCTTTGAATTTTAAAACATTTAAAATAGGAGGTATTTAATTAAGTTGAACAAGTACATGACAAAGTTGTATTTACGTGATTTTTGTTGTATTTAGTGTTTTAACGAATCGTGATTTTAGGGTGTATACCGAAACATTAGTGCAGCATTTTAAATAATCAAATGAATACGCTAATGTATTATTACCTTTATGACAAAGTTGAAAAATAATGTATTTAAAATTATGATTCAAAATTGTAACGCCCTTCGTACAAATCCCATGTTTCACGAATGTGTTTGTTTAAGTTTATTTGTAAGCTGTTGAAATTATGATGTGATTTTAAAAATGATCCCGCGTTTTTAATTACTTTAAAGCATTTTTCTTAAACAACAAACATTATTTTTAGATATATACAAGTTTATTTATTTATTCTAAAATTCTGGCGAACTTAGTTTATTTAGCGGGACTTAATCGCTTTAACGTTCTTAGTTACACCCTTTCACTGTTGTACTTGGGCCTCTTCTTATTTGCCTTACAGTAGTACTGTGAGTCTATAGGATACTAAAGATTTAATAGTCCGCGACGTTTCGACTGTTATAAGCCGGTTGAAACGTCGCCTAAAACAGAAGTATTTAAATCGACTTAATGAATGCGAAAATTTAGAATCGCTTGCTGTCGTGTTTTCAAAAGGTTGACGCGCATAAAATCTCGGCTTTTGTTATAAAATCGCAGTATTATTTAAACAGCTTACATTCTGCTGTCTCTACCATCTCGCATTATTCCACTTTTTATTTGTAAAGTGTACTTCGTACGATATTTTTACAATGTTTACTGTAGAAATCCAAAAGTTTTTATAGTTTTAAGCCCAATGTAAATAGAGACATTATTAAACGTGATTAAAGCTATATTTTATACGTTTTGTTTCATTTTATCAGCCCTGTATATGAAATGTCCCACTGCTGGGCACTGCGCTCGTGAAACTATGAGGGGTAAGGCCATAGTCTAAAACGCTGGCCAAGTGCAGATTGTCAGATTTCGCAGGTCGGTCGAGAACATTACGGAGATGTCTGACATAGAGGTTTTCTTTCGACGTTTTTTGTTCATAAGTTGGTTTGGCAAGTGATAATTGACAATTAATAAGCCATGACTTCGAAATGGCAGTAGTGCATACCGTGAGCAAAGAGCTCAGATATTTACATAGAGGCGCATTTCCTATGGGCGCTCTGAAGACAAACTTTCTGTGAACCAAATTTCCGCTTGGCGGCGTGGCAGTCGCGCTGTGACAGCTGTCTCTACGAGAGCAAGAGAGAGAAACGTTCCTCCTGTGTATCCAAACTACGAGAGCAAGAGAGACGGAGAACGACGCCGGCGCCGTCAACGGGCCAACTACGAACTAAAGTGAAGACAGTCCCCACTTGGAATCGGCACACGAAATCCTTAATAACTGCGCTTCTATGTAAATCTGTATTCATCGCCGTGAGTAATAACATAGCATAACCTTCTGCATAGCAATCTGTAAGGATCTCCGTTAATCTTTCGCAATTATTACAAAGTAACTATATACTTAAAAACTTTATTCAACTATAGACCTATTTGAATCATAAAACTATGTATCAAGTATTGAGATCATTGGCAAATAGTTTTTGGTTAAGGTGGGCTTGGAACTTTTTAAAACAATGGTGTGAAGTTTTTAGATGTCCTACAGCGGCGGGCGGCAGCGGCGAGCGTTTTTGATGTACATGGCGTGTTTACTGTGACGTGGCTCGCGGCCGCCTCAGAGTAAACGCGCCATGTACTACATCGCCCCTGCCGCGCCGCTCGCCGCTTAGACCGAACTCGTGACCAGGCCGTAAGCCGTAAGGCTGCGGTTCCGCTGAGGCGGAGCGGAGCAGAGCGGAGACGACCTGTGCCGCGATTCACCAATCACATGGCTTGAAATCCACATCTCTTCTATTTCAAGCCATATGATTAGTGAATCGCGGCACAGCTTGTCTCCGCTCCGCCTCAGTGGAATCGCAGCCTAAGGTTGCGTTTCCACAGAGGCTGAGCTGCGCGGAGCTGAGCGGAGACTTATAAAAATTTACCAATCACATTGCTCAAAATACACATCTCATCTCCACTCCGATTCAGAGGAAACAGTGTCAGCGGAGTTGAGAAGATTTACATTAAAATGTATGGTGCGCGGAGCTTTGTTGAGCTGTACCGGGTGAAGCAGGGCTGTGCGGTAAAGAGCGGGGATGCGCGCGGTGGAGCGTGGTTGCACGGGGTGGAGTAGGGCTGAGAGGGGTAACGCGACGTCAGGCGCGGGAGTTTGTTTGTGGCAGTTTGAACTGTATCGTCATCGAGAGTGCACGTTTACGCTTACGCTAGACTCAGCTCTGGTCCGCCCCGGTTGTCTCAGCTCCGCTCGGCTCCACTTCACCCAGCTACATAGCCCAGCCCTGCACAGCTCATCTTTGCGCAGCTTTAGTGGAAACACCTACCTATTTACACCGCTCTGCTCCGCTGAACTCCGCGCAGCTCCGCTTCTGTGGAAACGCATCCTAATGGTACACCATTAGGTAAGGCCTAGCCGGCCAGGGGGCCGGCTTTACACGTCTTTGATTGAGATCTAGCACTATGTTCGATACCTGGATTAGGATATTCAGTGGCAATTTGTTTCAAACTATTGATGGCCGCTATTGGTTTAATACAGGAATAGTTACTTGCATACTTGCCTAAAATCAAAGATCTGCTTTTTGTTATCATTCGACATGGGCGCATGAAAGTATCATAGGTATTTAGTATCAGGACCTTAAATGACTGACTTCGAGACCGGGATCTGCTTTTCTGCTACAACGCCACAACTTCACACGTTCTTCGTCACTCTTGTGGTAAGTTGAGTAAGTAAGATATCACCAAAATCAGCACTAAGAAACTTGTATAAACGTGGAAAGAGAAGTTTGTCTATCAGTATTTCTTTGTGGCCAACTCTAGACTCAGAACATTGAGATCACACGAAGCTCTTCGCAGTGGCTCAGCGATTCTTGTACTGAGACCGTAACCGGAACTCTTTCGTGCCCTTTGAAGTATGTTCACAAGGGGTCATCCATCCAAGTGGTGACCTGTTTAACCTGCGCTTAACTTCATGGAACTATGATGAACCGGAAGTCAATTCACACTATGGTCATTCAAAACAACTTAAAAACAATAAATAAAGAAGTAATAAAATAACATTGTAAGTATTCTGGGCATTCAATTAATAGACCTAACTAGGATCGATTCAGGAACACCGCACTCCGTTGCATCATTAAAAAAATACAAACTTACAATCAACGGTCACAATAAACACCTGGGTGTTCATTGTCGAGGCTGGCCTCGAAACAATAACTAATGCATAGCACAAAGTGTTCTCTCATGTGAGGATCGAACCCAAACCACTCGGTGCGGTGACAGGTGGCGAGGTGGCCGCTCAAGCCACTACGCCAACCATGTAGTCAATGTCGTTTGATATGGACGGGTTCTTATTTGCTTAAAACAAAAAGGAAATGTGGGGTGGGAAGGCCTTTGGCCGATATTACAGACTTAACTTAGGTAATACAGAAAAAATACTTACTAATATAATGATATTTCAAGTATCATATAGTGTTTAGCAGTCCACTGCTGGCAAAGCCCTCTCCGAATTTAAGCCACAATGACATGAGTCAATAGCTGGTCTTGGGCAAAGAGCTCAGATATTTACATAGAGGCGCATTTCCTATGGGCGCTCAGAAGACAAACTTTCTGTGACCCAAATTGCCGCTTGGCGGCGTGGCAGTCGCGCTGTGACAGCGGTCTCTACGAGAGCAAGACAGACGAACGTTCCTCCTGTGTATCTTAACTTCGAGAGCAAGGGAGACGGAGAACTAAATTGGAGACAGTCGCCACTTGGAATCGGCACACTAAATTCTTAACAACTGCGCTTCTATGTAAATCTGTATTCATTGACGTAGTCCTCTCCGAATTTAAGTCACAATGACATGAGTCAGTAGCTGGTGTTAGGTTTAAGGTCGAGTTTTCCGTCGCTTCACAAATGTATTATTTTGCTATGTATTTTCTTTAGTAGTATAATGACTTTTATTTTCTTGTTCCTAAGTATATGAGGGGTTCTTTGGAAGGTAATCAGATCCAAAAATCCTGACCTAGGTATATAAAATTAAGACATAGCCACGCAAAAGTAAATATACATAGGAATACTTTACAAATTGAGTTACGTGTCGTGAATAAAAAATGACGGACCAACGGCTACCGCGTTTTAATCAAAGATGAGATTTGAAAAGATTTGCAACGCTGCGAAGCTAATTTATTTGTCACCTTATTAATAAAAAGAGAAATCTGATAACAAGGTTTTTGATTAAGTAAAATAATAATAAATGTCAGATACTTAAATAGGTAAATGTAATGTGGTAAACCTTATTTTTAAAAGACAAGTTGCGCTGTCTGTTACTGTCGACTTTACAAACATTCAATCAACCAATGCAATCAACCCACAAAAATCACACCTCTATTCGACAATTTTTGAATCACCCAAGGTGTTGTCTTTTATTCGGATCGAACACTCTGCTCACTAACCCTTCATAAAGCTACGAGAGACCGTTTCCATAGTTGGGACGCTTTAGAAATATGTCTAAACGGTGGTACCGAACTTAAAATACTTCATCATACGTGCAAGTAGTACATCATCATACACCACTAGATGCAAGTGTATAAAATATGTTAAAAGATACCACTTATAAGAACAGAATTACATTAACTTAATGTAAGTTAAAAAAATGCTCTTCGCGTATACATAAACAATATGGTAATATGTGCAGACTAAATAACTGGAAAAGAGAAAATAATGGTAATTAGATTTTCCGTCGCGTATATCAGCCATATAAGTATATAAACTATTCCACCGCTGGGCACGGGCCTCTTCTGACAACAAGGCTAAGGCCGTAGTCCACGATGCTAGCCAAGTGCGGGTTTGCAGACAGCCGCGTATACAAAACGAAATTTTAATAGCTAACAATCTACATCAATTTCAGAAGCACGACAAATGTGTCTGTATCCACAAAAACGTTTAAAGAGAAAAAGTGAAGCTTGAAAGTTCTGACTCTTATTAGACTGATGTCTGAACAATAAAGTGTTTGGATGGACTAACGGGAAATCCAATTACATCCAGTGACTGAACTTTTACGTCGGAACAAACTGGTAGTTTGCTCAACCTATACAGAAAACACTATTTTAGCACAGCGATAATTTTATAATATATTTTACTCTATTAAAAGTACAACAGATTTATAGAACGCTACTGTAGATAAATTTTGAAGCAGCTTTTGATTTGTGAATGCAAACGGCTAGGCGACCGCATAAGCCATGTGGAAGTGAACATCTTCAACAAACTCAAACATCTACATTTATGTAAAATAAGTTGCTGTATGGTACAAAATAAGTTGCTATCTATCAAATGGCCGTGTATTTTTTACAAACAAGTGCATCGTAATTTTAAATATTGCGTGCCATTTTTCCCCGAACACTCGTTAGGGCGCAAATAACAAAAACTAAAGGTTTTATTTTGAAGCCCTCGCTTCATAAAATCAAAATGAGCCTCAGAAACTTTGCCACTGGGCAATTTTATAGTTCCACCTTATACTTGTTTTTGTTCTAAAAATAACATGAAGTCTCAAAATAGTGGGACAAAGCTTTTTGTCTCGGAATTATCCCATCCTGTTTATTTATGTTTAGAGGGGAAACAAGAACTCCTTATTTATTGCTATGCTTTCATGTATTTTAATTAGTACCTTTTTATATTATATGGGATATAGAGTGTTGACCACACACTCACTAGTAAAGAAATAAAATAACCCAATAAAGAGGAATGCAGAGTTATACACCAAAGGATAATGATTCGCGATATATTCATTTCCGTACTTCACCTTCAAAGAGAGCAAGCACGTTACATGTTTTATCATAATGTAGTCTCTATGAATCCAATCGGTTAGCCTAGGCGAAAATCTTTGGCACTGAACCCTGTTCCTGCCCCTAACCGCTAAGGTCGCTTTATAGAAAATAGGTATGTATCAGGAAAATGTTTTCGTCCACAAACGACTTGAACCTAATCAACTGGTGACCGAGGTAGGACTGCTTAGGCCTCCTGGAAGCGATGACAAAAGCTTCTCGTGCTTGACACCACGAATACTGAGGCCTTTAGGTGCTCCGGCTTTCTACATAAACCCCTTTAACAGAGAAATGTCTACCTACATTTATTCAACGAAAGCTGCCTCGAGGAAGTTCCACCTAACATCCGGGGTTACCCGGCACTATTCGGGTAAATAATAAACAATTTAACGTGTGAAGGGTACGTTAGAGCCGGATTAAACTATCTGTCTTGGATTTTATCACGGTTACTTAGAGACTTTTGAAAAAGCTCCCGGACATGATTTTAACACTTTTTGTTCGACAAATGTTGAGCTAAACAGCTAGACAATGCGAATCTATGTTTCTATTACATGTACCTATTTATATATGATATAACATATGATATAACATGTACCTATTTATGTATATCCCAACATTAACAGACGCTAAATACTACACTGTAATATCTGGTTTAACTTGAAAGCGGATTCATGGCTTCAAGGAGAAAGTGTTGGAGCCTGGATGCAACCGTGATAATGCAAGGCCGAGGATGATAACATATACTTTTTATGGTCTGCGCACAACAGACTACATATTCTAAGTCTATTTACACATTTACATAACATAAGTCTTCTGCCGTATTGCGATGAATCGGTACCTTTCTGATAACCGCATCATAACTACAACCACTCATACTTGGAGTTCTAACATGAAATATCGATCATAAAACTTCTTTGAGAGTTCGAGACACATCATAACACATAACATAACTTCACGCCTCTTATCCCCGAAGGGGTATGCAGAGGTGTACAATCGCGGAGGGACCTAGAGGCATAAATACCTCAGACCCTCCGCGACCACAACCGTTGCAAGCCGGTAGAAACGTAGCAGAATAACAGAGGTATTTATGTCTTGAAATAAATAAATTATCGCGACTAAGACCCGCTAAATAATATTGTATGTCGTATATTGTTGTTTTTCATATACACTGAGTATAAGGCAGTGTTTTCAGAAAAGTATGTACCTACCTATCTACTCAGTCCATGATATAGAAGCTACTTATAGCATTTATTTTACAAAATATGGTGATAGATAACTACAAATCTACATTAAATAATAAAATCGTATGTTATATACATAAATGGAACGCTATTGGTAAAATAGATGCATCGATGAGTTGCACGTACATTTTAAGCGTAATTCCATTGCAATCGTTATTTGAATACTGTGTCTGCAATGCCAATAAAAATTCAACAGCTGTAAATAAATATTATATTAGACCTTTTGTAGCAGAGGACTCTGCTGGACATACCTAGTTGCGTCATAGTTGTACATATGTGTGAAGCAATATTACGATTTTGGCCCATTTCACACCGACTGACTGCTTTCGTGGTCCAGATGACAGCATATGCGACTGCTGATCGGAGGTCCCGAGTTCGATTCCCGAGTCGGGCAAGAGTGTATATATATATATCACACTGGCCAGATGGATAGATGGATTAATACAGAGGTCTATGTCAAGTTTTCCATCTCTGCCCGAAGATACAATTACTTCGTACGATTTCATTCGTCACTTCTTACGTAGTGACAATTTGTAGGTATTCTTAATCCTTCACCACCTCAGTACTCAGAAAATTTAAAAAGATTAAATCAATTCTTTTAAAGAACGAGCATAGTAGAATCAACTGCGAAGTTTAAGCTTCGAGACTAATGTACAGAGCAGAGTACAGACTAGCCAAATTGACTCGTCTGACGCAATACTGCAACTGAAAAACTATCCAACATGGCCGCCTTTAAATCGTACATATGTTCGGCTAGAACAAATTTAATACATATGTAGATAAATCTTGCTACAATTAGAAATGCAAAAGTATGTGAGGATGAATGGATTAATGTTTGGTACGAAACGACGAAACGTTGCTGTAATATAGTCTATGCATCATCATCAATACACTCCCATGCAGATGATATCACGTTCACACCCCACGGCGAACATCACAAACTTTTTGAAGTTATGTGCATATTTTTTTATAAGTAGGTAACTATCGAAAATCTCACATCATCAATACGTCATCGATTGTGTCATTGAAACAAGGATGCCTTCTGCAGACGAAGGATCTAAAAATACACTCGCACAACAACTACGACAGCAATGCCAGATTGGACTACGATTTGAAAATACCTTCGCTGGATAAGACAATAAACAGCATAGTTAACACCCATTCAACGCCGTTGCTGAAGGTATCTAACGATGAAAACAATGACTTAGTTGAAGAACGGTTGCGGTACTTAAACAATCATGCACATCTCCCAGTCCTGACAAATCACGATATTCATCACTATGCAATATCTTACTTACTTCTGGCTGTTACTGGAGTCGCAATAAGCGTGTGGGTAGCGAAAAAGTATAGTTGCTGTAACAAGAACACGTCAGAACAAAGTACCGCACCCGTTGACGTCGAATTACAAGCCAATAAACCCACTGTCACGAGGAAGACGGTGTACCGGTCGCGTTCGCTGCTGGAGCGCCCACGTCCCAAGGAGTCACGACATGGGAATACACTCAACAATCAAGCATGCTCCGAGTCCATCAAGGGTTCGGCGGTTCCTGATATTGAATTTCATTTCTAAACGTTCACATTATTTTTTTTTTACTAGTGTTATACTTTTATTTCATTTTACTTAATTTTTTTTGCTTTGTACTGGTGATTCTCATATGTTCATTTTATCTTTTCTTTTCTCGAGTTGGGAATATGTACGGTTTACGTACATTTTAATTTGCATTTTAAACAAACTGCCGACTCATCGATGTCGCAACAAACTATATTGTAAGTAGTGTGCATTTTAACGAACGCGCGAGACAGACGTATGTGAGAATCATCAACTTTTACGTAACTATTTGTAACGAGTGAATAATAAACCTAAATTCGGTGTCTAAACGCGTTTATCTTTTAGTCACACTCACAACCAATAACTACTACCTAAACTAACTAACAAACACAACTAACTATAAGTGTACAGTTAACTAAACTGTACAAATGGTGTGAAGTTTTTAGATGTCCTACAGCGGCGGGCGGCAGCGGCGAGCGTTTTTGATGTACATGGCGTGTTTACTGTGACGTGGCTCGCGGCCGCCTCAGAGTAAACGCGCCATGTACTACATCGCCCCTGCCGCGCCGCTCGCCGCTTAGACCGATCTCATGACCAGGCCGTAAGGCTGCGGTTCCGCTGAGGCGGAGCGGAGCAGAGCGGAGACGACCTGTGCCGCGATTCACCAATCACATGGCTTGAAATCCACATCTCTTCTATTTCAAGCCATATGATTGGTGAATCGCGGCACAGCTTGTCTCCGCTCCGCCTCAGTGGAATCGCAGCCTAAGGTTGCGTTTCCACAGAGGCTGAGCTGCGCGGAGCTGAGCGGAGACTTATAAAAATTGACCAATCACATTGCTCAAAATACACATCTCATCTCCACTCCGATTCAGAGGAAACAGTGTCAGCGGAGTTGAGAAGATTTACATTAAAATGTATGGTGCGCGGAGATAAGCTGGGCACAGCGGTGTCAAGCTTTGTAGAGCTGTACCGGGTGAAGCAGGGCTGTGCGGTAAAGAGCGGGGATGCGCGCGGTGGAGCGTGGTTGCACGGGGTGGAGTAGGGCTGAGAGAGGTAACGCGACGTCAGGCGCGGGAGTTTGTTTGTGGCAGTTTGAACTGTATCGTCATCGAGAGTGCACGTTTACGCTTACGCTAGACTCAGCTCTGGTCCGCCCCGGTCGTCTCAGCTCCGCTCGGCTCCACTTCACTCAGCTACATAGCCCAGCCTTGCACCGCTCATCTTCCGCAGCTTTAGTGGAAACACCTACCTATTTACACGGCTCTGCTCCGCTGAACTCCGGGCAGCTCCGCCTCTGTGGAAACGCATCCTAATGGTGTAGGTAAGGCCTAGCCGGCCAGGGGGCCGGCTTTACACGTCTATGATTGAGATCTAGCACTATGTTCGATACCTGGATTAAGATATTCAGTGGCAATTTGTTTCAAACTAGGACGGCCGCTATTGGTTTAATACAGGAATAGTTACTTGCATACTTGCCTAAAATCAAAGATCTGCTTTTCGTTATCATTCGACATGGGCGCATAAAAGTATCATAGGTATTTAGTATCAGGACCTTAAATGACTGACTTCGAGACCGGGATCTGCTTTTCTGCTATAACGCCACAACTTCACACGTTCTTCGTCACTCTTGTGGTAAGTTGAGTAAGTAAGATATCACCGAAATCAGCACTAAGAAACTTGTATAAACGTGGAAAGAGAAGTTTGTCTTTCAGTATTTCTTTATGGCCAACTCTAGACTCAGAACATTGAGATCACACGAAGCTCTTCGCAGTGGCTCAGCGATTCTTGTACTGAGACCGTAACCGGAACTCTTTCGTGCCCTTTGAAGTATGTTCACAAGGGGTCATCCATCCAAGTGGTGACCTGTTTAACCTGCGCTTAACTTCATGGAACTATGATGAACCGGAAGTCAATTCACACTATGGTCATTCAAAACAACTTAAAAACAACAAATAAAGAAGTAATAAAATAACATTGTAAGTATTCTGGGCATTCAATTAATAGACCTAACTAGGATCGATTCAGGAACACCGCACTCCGTTGCATCATTAAAAAAATACAAACTTACAATCAACGGACACAATAAACACCTGGGTGTTCATTGTCGAGGCTGGCCTCGAAACAATAACTAATGCATAGCACAAAGTGTTCTCTCATGTGAGGATCGAACCCAAACCCCTCGGTGCGGTGACAGGTGGCGAGGTGGCCGCTCAAGCCACTACGCCAACCATGTAGTCAATATCGTTTGATATGGACGGGTTCTTATTTGCTTAAAACAAAAAGGAAATGTGGGGTGGGAAGGCCTTTGGTCGATATTACAGACTTAACTTAGGTAATACAGAAAAAATACTTACTAATATAATGATATTTCAAGTATCATATAGTGTTCAGCAGTCCACTGCTGGCAAAGCCCTCTCCGAATTTAAGCCACAATGACATGAGTCAATAGCTGGTCTTGGGCAAAGAGCTCAGATATTTACATAGAAGCGCATTTCCTATGGGCGCTCAGAAGACAAACTTTCTGTGACCCAAATTGCGGCTTGGCGGCGTGGCAGTCGCGCTGTGACAGCGGTCTCTACGAGAGCAAGAGAGACGAACGTTCCTCCTGTGTATCTTAACTTCGAGAGCAAGGGAGACGGAGAACTAAATTGGAGACAGTCGCCACTTGGAATCGGCACACTAAATTCTTAACAACTGCGCTTCTATGTAAATCGCTTCTATGTGAATTTAAGTCACAATGACATGAGTCAGTAGCTGGTGTTAGGTTTAAGGTCGAGTTTTCCGTCGCTTCACAAATGTATTATTTTGCTATGTATTTTCCCTAGTAGTATAATAACTTTTATTTTCTTGTTCCTAAGTATATGAGGGGTTCTTTGGAAGGTAATCAGATCCAAAAATCCTGACCTAGGTATATAAAATTAAGACATAGCCACGCAAAAGTAAATATACATAGGAATACTTTACAAATTGAGTTACGTGTCGTGAATAAAAAAATTGGGCAAGTGCGAGTCGGACTCGCGCACAAAGGGTTCCGTACCATCATCTATAAAAGAAAATCACGTTCGTTGTATATGTATACTTAAATACTTTATAAGTTTCTACCTGTTTATTAAGATCGAGTAACAAATTGCCTAAAAATTACGTTTGTTGTATGGGAGTCCCCCTTTATTATTTACTTTTTTTAAATTTAATTATTTATTTTGGAAGTTAATATACAACTACATATTCTGTAAAAATTTAAAGCGTCTACCTGTAACAGTTAGTAATTTTGAGCAAAAAATACGAAAAAAAACACGTTTTTTGTATAGGACCCCCCCTCAATTTTTATTTTTTTTATTTTTAGTATTTGTTGTTATAGCGGCAACCGAAATCCATAATTTGTGAAAATTTCAGCTATCTAGCTATCATGGTTCATGAGATACAGCCTGGTGACAGACAGACAGACAGACAGACAGACAGACAGACAGACGACGGAGGCTTAGTAATAGGGTTCCGTTTTTTACCTTTTAGGTACGGAACCCTAAAAATGACGGACCAACGGCTACCGCGTTTTAATCAAAGATGAGATTTGAAAAGATTTGCAACGCTGCGAAGCTAATTTATTTGTCACCTTATTAATAAAAAGAGAAATCTGATAACAAGGTTTTTGATTAAGTAAAATAATAATAAATGTCAGATACTTAAATAGGTAAATGTAATGTGGTAAACCTTATTTTTAAAAGACAAGTTGCGCTGTCTGTTAATGTCGACTTTACAGACATTCAATCAACCAATGCAATCAACCCACAAAAATCACACCTCTATTCGACAATTTTTGAATCACCCAAGGTGTTGTCTTTTATTCGGATCGAACACTCTGCTCACTAACCCTTCATAAAGCTACGAGAGACCGTTTCCATAGTTGGGACGCTTTAGAAATATGTCTAAACGGTGGTACCGAACTTAAAATACTTCATCATACGTGCAAGTAGTACATCATCATACACCACTAGATGCAAGTGTATAAAATATGTTAAAAGATACCACTTATAAGAACAGAATTACATTAACTTAATGTAAGTTAAAAAAATGCTCTTCGCGTATACATAAACAATATGGTAATATGTGCAGACTAAATAACTGGAAAAGAGAAAATAATGGTAATTAGATTTTCCGTCGCGTATATCAGCCATATAAGTATATAAACTATTCCACCGCTGGGCACGGGCCTCTTCTGACAACAAGGCTAAGGCCGTAGTCCACGATGCTAGCCAAGTACGGGTTTGCAGACAGCCGCGTATACAAAACGAAATTTTAATAGCTAACAATCTACATCAATTTCAGAAGCACGACAAATGTGTCTGTATCCTCAAAAACGTTTAAAGAGAAAAAGTGAAGCTTGAAAGTTTTGACTCTTATTAGACTGATGTCTGAACAATAAAGTGTTTGGATGGACTAACGGGAAATCCAATTACATCCAGTGACTGAACTTTTACGTCGGAACAAACTGGTAGTTTGCACAACTTATACAGCAAACGCTATTTTAGCACAGCGATAATTTTATAATATATTTGATTCTATTAAAAGTACAACAGATTTATAGAACGCTACTGTAGATAAATTTTGAAGCAGCTTTTGATTTGTGAATGCAAACGGCTAGGCGACCGCATAAGCCATGAGGAAGTGAACATCTTCAACAAACTCAAACATCTACATTTATGTAAAATAAGTTGCTGTATGGTACAAAATAAGTTGCTATCTATCAAATGGCCGTGTATTTTTTACAAACAAGTGCATCGTAATTTTAAATATTGCGTGCCATTTTTCCCCGAACACTCGTTAGGGCGCAAATAACAAAAAACGAAAGGTTTTATTTTGAAGCCCTCGCTTCATAAAATCAAAATGAGCCTCAGAAACTTCGCCACTGGGCAATTTTATAGTTCCACCTTATACTTGTTTTTGTTCTAAAAATAACATGAAGTCTCAAAATAGTGGGTCAAAGCTTTTTGTCTCGGAATTATCCCATCCTGTTTATTTATGTTTAGAGGGGAAACAAGAACTCCTTATTTATTGCTATGCTTTCATGTATTTTAATTAGTACCTTTTTATATTATATGGGATATAGAGTGTTGACCACACACTCACTAGTAAAGAAATAAAATAACCCAATAAAGAGGAATGCAGAGTTATACACCAAAGGATAATGATTCGCGATATATTCATTTCCGTACTTCACCTTCAAAGAGAGCAAGCACGTTACATGTTTTATCATAATGTAGTCTCTATGAATCCAATCGGTTAGCCTAGGCGAAAATCTTTGGCACTGAACCCTGTTCCTGCCCCTAACCGCTAAGGTCGCTTTATAGAAAATAGGTATGTATCAGGAAAATGTTTTCGTCCACAAACGACTTGAACCTAATCAACTGGTGACCGAGGTAGGACTGCTTAGGCCTCCTGGAAGCGATGACAAAAGCTTCTCGTGCTTGACACCACGAATACTGAGGCCTTTAGGTGCTCAGGCTTTCTACATAAACCCCTTTAACAGAGAAATGTCTACCTACATTTATTCAACGAAAGCTGCCTCGAGGAAGTTCCACCTAACATCCGGGGTTACCCGGCACTATTCGGGTAAATAATAAAAAAATTAACGTGTGGAGGGTACGTTAGAGCCGGATAAAACTATCTGTCTTGGATTTTATAACGGTTACTTAGAGACTTTTGAAAAAGCTCCCGGACATGATTTTAACACTTTTGTTCGAATAATGTTGAGCTAAACAGCTAGACAATGCGAATCTATGTTTTATGAGCGGAATTTATAGAAACATGTACCTATTTATGTATAACCCAACATTGACAGACGCTAAATACTACACTGTCATATCTGGTTTAACTTGATTCATGGCATCAAGGAGAAGGTGTTGGAGCCTGGATGCAACCGTGATAATGCAAGGCCGAGGATGATAACATATACTTCACCGTTAGGCTATTCAATTATTATGGTCTGCACACAACAGACTACATACTCTAAGTCTGTTTACACATTTACATAAAATAAGTCTTCTGCCGTATTGCGATGAATCGGTACCTTTCTGATAACCGCATCATAACTACAACCACTCAAACTTGGAGTTCTGACTTACATGAATTATCGATCATAAAACTTCTTTGAGAGTTCGAGACACATCATAACACATAACATAACTTCACGTCTCTTATCCCCGAAGGGGTAGGCAGAGGTGTACTATACACCCACTTTTCGCCAGTTATGTTTAGGTCCCCATGTAATAGGGGGCGAGCCTATTGCCACCTTTCGGGCACATTTTTAAGCGAGCGATATTTAACATTTCTAATTTTCAATATACACATAACTTCGAAAAATCAGAGGTGTGTGCCCGGGGTATCTGGGGATCGAACCCGAGACCATCGTCTTGGCAGTCCGTAACGTACACCACTAGGCTACCGCCACTTACACATCAGTTATTGTCAATACATACTTAAGAATATATTTACAAAATCTAGTCGCGAAAACTTCAGGCCACTCTAAGCCGAGTATTAAAGTTCTGCTACATGAAAAGGCAGCAGCTATAGCCACCAAAGTGTGAAGCATAATGCCTAACAATCACCGCAATCAAGGGGCGCAATATGTTTGTATAGAAGTGAACAATGGCGTCTGGACAGGGAGTGAATTGGAGATTAACGGTACCGCATCGGCTTTCAGGATCTGCTGGGATAGATTGCTGGGCATATTATATGTGCTGAGTGGTGCAGTGGTTTTAGTAGTAATTTCAAAATGTAAAATGCAGTTTATGTTGTGGGTTCATTGTCTAGTCAGGGTAAATATTTTGTTAGGTATTTATTTAGGGTTTGTCATATGAATGAGCACTGTGTTATTTTAGGGTTCCAAAAGTAAGAATAGCACTTGATCGTTTCTTGATTTTCATGATCTTTTTTGATGAATACTGTCAAATAATAACACACAGGAAAACGTTTTTCTCTTCATTCATGAATGTAAATTATAAGTAAGGTCTGAAAATCTTTTCAAATAAGTGAAATCTACTGCTATAATAGAATGACGTCAGTTAAAAGTTAAAACATTTTTGGTCAGTTTTTTAAATTATCTTTTGGCGATAATGCCTTCAATAATTAAACACGATTCTTAAGAAAAGAAGATAACTCTTCCCACATAATACCCCTCACTTGCTGAGTAAGAGCCATTTTATGTCAACAGGCTGAATATGGTTATAATAAATTCCAAAAATAACACTCTCTCTCTACAGAAAATTTACATAATAAATTACATTCTTAGAGAACTGAAATTGGACATCAACCTACGTTTGTGATTAAAAACCCTATCCCCGCTGTAAAACAGCCGTCACAAGCGATGAAAACGGGTACAAAAGGAATCTGAAATTAAATCTGTGATGGAATAGCCCCGGGCGTGTGATTCTTGACCGGGGCATTACCGTGCCACTATGGACGGGGCACACATAGAATAAATGCCACACAGCCACACTAGACACGCGTAGTCTATGCATTTATGCTATTGTTTGTAAGTGAACTCATTTTGGTAACAGCTGCCATTGTGTGCATTATGCATGCACAGACTTCGAATAATTTATGAATATTTAGAAATTATTTTATATTACACTTCGTATATTGTTGTTTTTCATAATATACACTGAGTATAAGGCAGTGTTTTCAGAAAAGTATGTACCTACCTGCGCAGTGCATGATATAGAAGCTACTTATAGCATTTATTTCACAAAATATGGTAATAGATAACTACAAATCTACATTAAATAATAAAATCGTATGTTATATACATAAATGGAACGCAATTGGTAAAATAGATGCATCGATGAGTTGCACGTACATTTTAAGCGTAATTCCAGTGCAATCGTTATTTGAATACTGTGTCTGCAATGCCAATAAAAATTCAACAGCTGTAAATAAATATTATATTAGACCTTTTGTAGCAGAGGACTCTGCTGGACATACCTAGTTGCGTCATAATTGTATCTATGTGTGAAGCTATATTACGATTTCGGCCCATTTCACACCGACTGACTGCTTTCGTGGTCCAGATGACAGCATATGCGACAGCTGATCGGAGGTCCCGGGTTCGATCCCCGGGTCGGGCAAGAGTGTTACTGGGTTTTTCCAAATTCTCAGTAACGGCTCAGAGTCGATCGAGTGATGTGCCCGGTAACGGCAATGGGCTCGCCCCCTATTACGTGGGACCGAAAAATTCATGGCGAAATGTGGGTGTAATATTACACCTCCGCCTACCCCTTCGGGGATACAGGCGTGACAATTTGTAGGTATTCTTAATCCTTCACCACCTCAGTACTCAGAAAATTTTAAAAGATTAAATCAATTCTTTTAAAGAACGAGCATAGTAGAATCAATTACGAAGTTTAAGCTTTGAGACTAATGTACAGAGCAGAGTACAGACTAGCCAAATTGACTCGTCCGACGCAATACTGCAACTGAAAAACTATCCAACATGGCCGCCTTTAAATCGTACATATGTTCGGCTAGAACAAATTTAATACATATGTAGATAAATCTTGCTACAATTAGAAATGCAAAAGTATGTGAGGATGAATGGATTAATGTTTGGTACGAAACGACGAAACGTTGCTGTAATATAGTCTATGCATCATCATCAATACACTCCCATGCAGAGGATATCACGTTCACACCCCACGGCGAACATCACAAACTTTTTGAAGTTATGTGCATATTTTTTTATAAGTAGGTAACTATCGTTTGACCTTCTACTACCTTACTGTCAAGCCATAGAATATCGAAAAGTCTTAGATGTAACCGATCGCCGTGTGGTGGACTTATAAACTCTCCTCTCTGATATAATTTTGACTTCTATCCTGCCAAGGTCAACGCTATACAGTCGCATCGTGACCTATTCCAATAAACTGCTGGACATTAATATTCCTACAAAAAGCACATCACTGATACACTTCCGGGTGATAAATGGGCCATTTTAAAAGGTCCCGTTGGTAACAGTAGATGCTTCGTGAAAGCGTACTCGGTCCCTCAGGGATAGGCGACATTTATAAATCCTCGCGTTTCCTCTATGGGGAAAAGCCGCCTCATGAATGTCAATCAATGGGGAACGCTCGGAATGAAATTGTTATACTGTGTTTGGAACTGATTCTAAGGTTTGTTACGGAAGATTAAATTGGAAAGTAGATTGAGCAACTGTGAGAAAAAGTACGAATCTATAAATAGAAATAAAATATATAAATAGAAATAAAATAGAAGTGTAAGTCTGTAATTTGATCATATTTTTTTTCATGTGCATATGGTTAGTTTCACAATACCAAGTCATAAAGAACCGTTTTTTTTAAATTAAGTCTGTGTGTCTTATTGCATATCGGATTACCGTGTTTACTTTGTCTCCTAAAAATAATTACTAAGTAACTTTTAACGACCATGTTTTTATAGCGTGTCCATCATGATCATGATACATTAACAGTTTTTTGTAGTCCTCCGGCAGATACAAGCGTCTCTAACTTGCGTCGCCACAGCTTTGGCCTATGCCACGCTGCCTAGACGGGTTGGTATTAGGCTTGATGCTGAGTTTTCTGTTTCTTTTGCAAAATACTATTTACTTCTTTTAGAGGCAAAATATGACGAATTTGACGTGAGTAACAAACTGGCACATTTGTGTTGATCTGATGATCATAAAGTGGGTAGTTTGTCTCGATATCGCCGATTTTTAAGAGCTGTCATAAAACCTACTTTGTTGATAACAATGTTGTGTAAGTTATCTGTGGTTTCATTCTACCTTATTTGATACTAGACTTTGTTTGCAGCTTCGCCCCCTGGTATTTGGTTATTTCGGATAAAATGGTGCACTCCAGCTTCCTTATTATCTCCACACACAAAATCATACCAAAATGTAGCTCCGTTAAGACGAAAGAAGTACTTAAACAAACAACTTTCACATTCATAATACTGGTATTGTATGGAACTATGGCTCAGCTTTTTACTCTAGAAAATATTTGATTAATTAAAAGTTTGAATTTTAAACAAACGGACTTCGTACCTTCGTCAAAAAAAGGGTACATTTTTATAACCTTTCTGCAACCTTTCCTGTAACCAAGCCCAATTCTCCTAAATAAATACAGTTTCGATATAATGTAAGTGCCATACTTACGTCACAAAAATCGTATTCTTCTATAATTGAATGAAATCGTAACGAAATCGTAATTGAAACAATTGTCAAAATATTTGTCAACAACGAACTGTTTATTTCAAATTATACGATAATGACATTCGGTTATCAGAATACAGCTTCTGAGTCTATTCAAAATATAATATCACTGAGTACAGATTTACATAGAAACGCATTTCTTAAGGATTTCGTGTGCCGATTCCAAGTGGCGACTGTCACCAGTGTAGTTCATAGTTGGCGCCGTTGGCGGCGCTGGCGTCGTTCTCCGTCTCTCTTGTTCTCGTAGTTAAGATACACAGGAGGAACGTTCGTCTCTCTTGCACTCGTACAGACAGCTGTCACAGCACTACTGCCACGCCGCCAAGTGGCAATTTGGGTCACAGAAAGTTTGTCTACAAAGCGCCCATAAGAAATGCGCCTCTATGTAAATGTCTGAGCTCTTTGAAAATATCAGTGTCATATAAAAATACGAGAATTGGGCCTCTGATTATGAATACAAAGTGTCACTACCCCATTTCATGTCGTGGATGTCGAACGAGGCAACTTAGGAAAATACACGAAACAAATAGGTAATATCTTCGGGAAGAGACGTGAAGAAACTCGATCTAAAACTGTATACGAATTCGTCTGATCAGCATGGTATAGTAGGCCAAATACTCCTATTCACCATTATCAATGAATACAGATTTACATAGAAGCGCAGTTCATAAGGATTTCGTGTGCCAATTGACAAGTGAGGACTCTCTCCAGTTTAATTCGTAGTTGGAGCCGTTGTCGGCGCTGGCGTCGTTCTCCGTCTCTCTCGCTCTCGTAGTTAAGATACACTGGAGGAGAGAGAGACAGCTGCCGCAGCGCGACTGCCACGCCGCAAAGCGGCATTTTGAGTTGCAGAAAGTTTGTCTTCAAAGCGACCATATGAAATGCGCCTCAATGTAAATATCTGCCATAATTTTCCTAGATCATAGCAAGCGATACTTACCTAATAAATGCACATAACTTCCAAAACTCAGAGACATGGGTTTGAATTTGAATTTTCTTACCATTTAAATTAAGTACACGGTGCCTGGTGCAAACCAAACATTGACGTTACTGAACTTCAATGTCCGTTTGACAATGAAATCAGCTAAAAACACGATTTGTTTATTTGTTCCTGACTTGGTTACATATAATAATAATATGTAGGTTTTAATTTGAATAGGTTTTGTAAATGAAATCACAAGTGTCTGTTCCTACGTTAAAATTTATTGATCTATATTTATGTTTCATCGATATTTACTTTATACCTACTAGGAGAGCTGGCATCAATTTTGGGTAGGTATTTGAGGCATGATTGCAGACCTGGCTGGCGAGCAGCGAAGCTATAGAAAATTATGAAAAAACGAACAAAAATATATTTGAGGCAACATGCAATTTTTAAATATAATAGTTTAATGTATAATAATATAGAATACAAACAAACATAAGTCAGTTGATTTAGTCGGGGCTTTATTACATTGCCAGGCGTTTTTTATATTGGTTTGAAAATTATTTTTGCATGCGCCGGGCTATGATAAAGCCACGACTTAATCAAATAATATAATCATTTATAGACATTTATCTTACTCTACGCTAGAAAAATCATAAGTCAAAATGAAGTAACTATGTATATTGGACAAGACTGCTATTGTAATGCGGTCTCTATAGTATTTTCCTTATTCTAAGGCCAGCTCCTATCAGTGTTACCAACTTAGTAGAATTAGCACTAAAACTGGGGGTTGCACTTCAGGTCACTTCGTGAAGTAATCCATCACAACCAAGAAGTATTTGTTTCCATCCTGGCTCTCGGGAAACGGCCCAACGACATCCAAGGCTATGCGCTCCCATGGGGCTCCCACATTGTACACCTTTAATGCACCTCTGCTTCGAGTATGTGGCCCCTTGACAGCCGCACAACTTGTGCATTTGCGGCACCAATCCTCGACGTCATCCCGACAGTGGAGCCAATAAAACCGCTCCCGGATCTTAGTAAGGGTCTTCTTAACTCCCATGTGACCTCCCGAAGCACCATTGTGATAGAGCTGCAAGACTTCCGGCACCTTAGTTTTGGGCACTACCATTTGCAAATGGCACTGGTTACCGCGAGCGTTTTCCCATTTGCGGCACAGAACTCCATCCTGGACGACCAAGCTTTCCCACTGTGCCCAATAACTCTTGGTGATAGGGCTCATTGCTGCGATATCACTCCATTTGGGCCTAGGAGCGCCTGATTTCTTCCATTCAAGAATCGGCTGTACATCCTTGTCATCTTGCTGAGCACTCTGCAAAGCTTTTCTCGATTCGTCGCTTAGATCCGTCTTTAACATCCTCACTAGCGCTGCCTGCTTTGCTTCCTGTCGGCTACAGTGCTTGCACTGGTCGGGACAAGGCCTACGCGATAGGGCATCTGCGTTACCATGGGACTTGCCGCTGCGATGTTGTATTACAAAATCAAACTCTTGCAGTAGTTCAATCCATCTAGCTACTTGTCCTTCTGGGTCCTTAAATTGAAGTAGCCATTTCAGCGCTGCATGGTCGGTTCGCAGGTGGAATTTACGGCCCAACAAGTATTTGTTGAAATGCTGCAACGTCTTTACTACAGCCAAGAGTTCCCGCCTGGTGACGCAGTAGTTTCTTTTGGGTTTGGATAAGGTCTTGCTGAAGTATGCTATAACAACTTCTTGATCACCCTTCTTTTGTGACAGCACGCCGCCAATTCCGGTGTTACTGGCATCTGTGTCAACTACGAATTCATGCTCATTGTCAGGGTAGCCTAGAATAGGTGCAGTACACAGATGTTCCTTGAGCTTCTGGAATGAAACGTCACAGCTCTCATTCCAACTGAACTGTACTCTGTCTTCGGTGAGCTTATGAAGAGGTCGAGCAATGTCAGCAAAGTTCTTCACAAACCGTCGGTAGTAGGAGCATAATCCGAGGAATGCTCTGACCTGCGTTTTGTTCTCTGGAACTGGCCATTCCTTCACGGCAATGATCTTTTCCGGGTCAGTTTGAATACCGTTCTCCGAGACCACATGTCCTAGAAAGTTCACTTGCCGTCTGAATAACGCGCATTTCTTCGGACTCAGCTTCAAATTAGCTCCTCGTATCTTTGACAGCACTTGTTCCAAGTTTCGAAGGTGATCCTGGAAGGTGCGCGATGATGATGTCATTCAAGTAGACCAGGCAGGCGTCTCCAATCAGTCCCATAAGCACTCGCTCCATCAGTCTCTCAAAAGTAGTCGGAGCGTTGCACAATCCAAAGGGCATGACGTTAAATTGCCATAATCCTTTCCCTGTGGAGAATGCCGTCTTCTCCTTGTCTCGGGGATCTATTTCCACCTGCCAGTAGCCACTTTTTAGATCTAAGGTAGAAAACCACTTCATCCCCGTCAGCGTATCCAGTGTGTCATCGATCCTTGGCAGCGGGTAGCTGTCCTTCTTCGTGATGTCATTCAATCGGCGGTAGTCTACACAGAAGCGCATGCTGCCATCCTTCTTCTTTACTAGGACAACCGGAGAGCACCACGGGCTGGACGAAGGCTCGATTACGCCTTTTTTCACCATACCGTCGATCATAGCTTCCACTTCACGTTCCCGTGCCACTGGCACACGTCTTGGTCGCTGGCGAATCGGTGCTTCACTTCCCGTGTTTATTTTGTGCTGGACTAGTGCTGTCTTCCCTATGTCGGCATCACTGGTCGAGAAAATATCGGCGAACCGGTTTAACATTTTCTTAGCCTTGGTCTTCTCTTCTTCTGACAGGGTACTTTGGCAGTCCTCCAAAAGTGAAGACACATCGAATCGTGCACCCTGAACCTTGTCGCTGGTAGGTTGCTCTTGACATCTACGCATCCAAGCCGCTCCTTCATAGGTGCCCAATTCCGTCCCTTTTTTGAGCAACACTTCCTTGTCACTTGCATTTAGTGCGCGTACTGATGAAACTTTAGTACCCCTTAACAAGGTTCGTGCAATCTTCCATGAGGCATCTTCCTCTAGGCCTTCGATAAGTACGCAGCGGTTCCCTCGACCAGAACTCCCGGGTAAACAAACCGGTACAACCGTTTCCGACCGCGGTTGAAGCGTGACATTCTTCAGGCAGTACACTTTTCCTGAAGTTGCACCTTCCATGAAGACTTCTTCCGAGCCACATTTCAACACTCCTTGGTTAACATCGATCTCGCAGCGATACTTCCGCATGAAGTCTAGGCCCAAGATGCAGTCGTCCAGTATATCGGCCACGATGACTTTGTGACGGTAAACTTTGTTGCCTAGCTTCAGATCCACCTCAATTTCACCTCGGACGGTTATGTGCTGACCGGTAGCTGTTCTCAGATTCACACATTCATTGTTCCTGAAGCAGCCCCGAAGAACCCGTCTTGCCAGATGGAAACCGACGACTGTCCGAGAAGCACCCGTGTCCAATGTCAGCTTGCATGGTGTTCTGTTAATTTCGCCTTCGATGATCAGGCTGTTCCCGTCGCATGATTGCGAGATCGAGATACTTGGGGCTCTTCCATTACCAGCCAGCACCCGCCCCGCAGTCCTGGCTTCTACTCGTTTCCCTGCTCTCGCTGCCTGGCAGGCACATCAGGCGACCCCTTTGGTGGAGACAGGGTGTCACCAGGCTGCCTACGCTTTGGGCAGCTCAAGCGGATCTGGCCTCTTTCTCCGCAGTTGTAGCACCGAGGTGACGACACAACTTCCCTGATGCGGTGACCTCGGTCGTCGCGTCGCACTGCTTCCACCTCCAGAGCGTGGGCTAAGGCGTCCTTGTGGTCCTTGAAGTGCCCAAGCCTCACTGCTGCTCTTACCTCCAGGTCCCGGATCCCATCCGTAAACGCCTGTACGAGGTTCCCATCAATAAGCGCAGGAGACGACTGGTATGCCTTCCTGACCAGCTTTTCCACCTCTAGAGCCCACTGCTGCAGAGTTTCTCCGTTGCGTTGTGTCCTGTCCTTCAGCTGAGCACGATACACATGTTCGAGGTGCGCGTCTCCGTACCTCGCCTCCAGCGCCTCAAGAAGCTTCTCGTAGGTGACGTCTTGTCCGAGTGCCTCCAACACTGTCAGGGCCCGGTCGCGAAGGCCCAAGGTTAGGGCGGTTAAGGCCTGTTCTTTGGTCCAACCATTCGATCGCATCACAGCCTCAAACTGGATCTTGTATGCAGACCATGATGACGAGCCATCAAATGGTGGAACCTTAAACCCACGAGGTGAGGGCACTACAGTCGCAGATGTCACTTCGTTGGATCCGAGCCCACGCAATCTCCTCTCCACTTCAGCGACACAGGTCTCGTGATGGTCGTGTACACGCTTCTCTATAGAGGCGACGCGAGTCTCAAGCTGGTCGTGTACGAGCTTCTCCACGTCGCTGATACGAGCCTCGTGCTGTTGGAGCTCCTCCTTTACCACCTTCAGGTCCTTCCCTACAGCGGCGCTGAGGTCTTTCATCACCACCAGCTGTTCCTCCAAACGGCGGGCCTGCTCCTCCTTGTCGCGCTGTAGCTGTTCCTCCAGGCGGCGCGCCTGCTCCTCCTGACGGCGGGCCTGCTCCTCCTGACGGCGGGCCTGCTCCTGCATGAACGCCATCAGAGCCGCGATGTCGGGCACCGTCACGGAGTGTGTGGCGCTTGCAGGCTCCACTGCAGCCGCGGAGTCGCCTGGTCTACCAGACGATGGAGTAGGAACGTCTCCGAAGCGTCTCTGGTCCAGGTCTTGCTGGCGCTGGTTCCTGGTGCGCACTCCTTCAGTTTCTTCTTTCGGCATAACCGGCATAATTTATCCCTTTCTTCTGACACCAATTTGTTACGAGCTGGGGTTCGGTGATAAATTATATACACTATGCCAGAGAAACTGCACTTTATTCACTAACACAATAACGCTAGATACACACACTTAATTTTCACTCCACTAATAAAACACACTATTCACACTACTAGAACAACACTAAACACTTCCGACTTATTTCTCCTTCGCTTGATGTTGATCGCTTTCCGTATTCAATTGAACTGTGTCTGTTCCGTTCGCTCGTGCTCTATTTATACTGGCCGGATAACATCACTAGCGCATTCTAGATGCTTCTACAAAACTGTCGAAATAATCTCGAACTGTCGATTACTCGATACAGCAACGCCATCTAGTACAGAGTAGCTGAATTACCTTTAAACCACCGATACATTCAATCTCTTCTAGTATTATTCATCGATAGATGGCGTAACAATACGAATATTATCTTCGAATTATTGTTTAATGTTTCTTTTTCTACAATCGTTGTTTTTAGTCTTCGATCTTATCTACTTGTGTAGCAAACCACGTTACAACTACAGACAGACATACAGGCACACAGACAACTAGAATATGCTCACCCCCAGCGGGACAGTAGATATAGAAGTAGAATGCAGACTAAATGCGTAGTGGTAGTAGCAGCGTAGCGACGTCTAGGGAAAGTTACCAATTTAGATCGCGCACCCATCTTATATAGGCATAGACCTATGACTCATAGACTGTCTGTAGCCAGACTATTACCTTTTAAGGTAATAATTCCTAGCGAAATGCTGTTCTGACCAGGCTGGCTCCACCCACTGTAGGTATTATAAAGCAATACAGAGTATTACGTTACACTAAAAGAAGATTTTATTACTGATCTTTGCTTAAGACTAATTCCACCTTCATTCCCACTACTGTGTCACCTGTATTAACAGGTTCAGCAGCAGTAGCTATTTAAGCTGAACAAGTTAAGCCCAGAGTTAGTTGAACTGTTTTGAAACTTGCAATAAATTTAATCAGAAGTTTATTGAAGGCATTGCAAAATAAGTAATACACTGCAAAGTAGGAGAAGAATAGAATACTGACAGTGCAAGAAGAACCAGCCTAGAAAGAACATTACAGGTTTACTTTGAGGGTCTCGAAAACCTCTCAGCTATGGGGTCTGAAAATGGGGAAAGAAACAGATGAGCATGTTTAACAGATAATTAAGCAATCGCAGTTTTTAATTTGTCAAACTGAAAAATGAACAGAGCTAAACATAGTTTAAAACGAGAGAGTTACGATCGATTTGACTGTCTCTCACTGCCCACTGCACATAGGGAATATGTATGTATACCTAATTTTGTAGACGTAAAAAGGATTTCATTTATTATAGTTGAATCCGGCTAGGAGAAATAGACAATATTAGCGGTATTTTTACGCCCGTTTTATTAGCTTGGTAATTTCACTCACAGCTTAGCGCGCCCTACACTTCCCAGTCGTATACGACGACTAACATCTAGAATAGATTATACCGAGCCGAATTTGTTTGATGCGCCGTGAAATAGAAGGCTCTAGGGATTAAAATGTCTTCTCAAGACACGAAACAAAGCGTTTGTAGATAAAAGGGTGCTTATTTATTTATTTTCTACGTATGCAGAAGATATGTGCAATTACACTTTAAGGGAAGTGCTGTCCTAGCGGACTGTCAAACAAAGGCAGGTCTGTGATATTATTCAAGTTTGTAGAGTGGGTCTTACTAGCTATAACTAAGATATTTAAGACATAAATACCTCCGTATTTTCCGATGGTATCTTATTTTTATTTTTTTATAGCCTCACGCCTGTATCCCCGAAGGGGTAGGCAGAGGTGTAAATATTACATGGATGGTATTGATGAGTTGAATATATCAGTTATCGCGAGAGTTAGTGTTAACAAATCCCAAAATGGTGAAACAGTGATAGCCTAGTGAGGAGACCAAGAGACTGGAAGCAGAGTTACTCTGGCTTAAACTCACGGTGCGATACTTTAATTCGCAAATAGCACTTCGCACCACTCTGCAAAGTCAGTGTTGCACCGAAGGTTTTCAATTCCAGAGAACCTGGAGAAGACCGCTCGTCATAAACGATTTTAAACTTTCGCGATTAATATACAAGGTTATTTAGCGGGTCTTAGTATACTTGGTCACGGCGGGACTATGGCCGAAGCAATTCGGCCGAAACGTTGGCAAATACCAGGGTATTTAATTATTTATCGCGAGTAAGATCCGCTAAATAATCCTCGTAACATTCTTTCCACTGGCCACTAGGCTATTGCTGCCGTAACATTTATTTCGTGATTGACTACACGATTGGCGTAGTGGTTTAAGCGGCCACCTTACCGCTCGACACTGCGCCGCAGTGTTGTGGGTTCGATCCCCACACGAAACAATACTTTGTGTGTTTCATAAATTGTTGTTTCGAGTCTGGGTGTTCATTGTGTCCGTTAGTTGTATGTTTGTAAAGTCCCCCGCGACTTAGGATTTAGTCCTATTGCGGGGGACTTTAAGTTCATTGGAATGGTAAATATTGAAAGCAAACGGTTTACTGATTCTATCGCTATAATTATATTGATTTAAGAGACATTACATTTAAAATACCAAATGATCTAGAAACTACACTATTTATCCGACATTTGATTTATTTACAGGAATCGTGGTCACGGAAGACTAAGGTAACATTTGTCTTTGTGTTGAATGAAAGTTATCTCAAAGTTCCATTGTTCAACTATCGATGAAACCTTAGTTTGATTTTAATGGGCAACTTTCGTGTAAACCCAAGAAAATACAATAGTAAATTTGACTGCACGGTTGGCGTAGTGGTTTAAGCGGTCGCCTCGCCGCTTGGTACTGCGCCGCGTGTCGTGGGTTCGATTCCCACACGAGACAACACTTAGTGTAATCCACAAATTGTTGTCTCGAGTCTGGGTGTTCTTTGTGTCCGTTGATTGAATGTTTGTAAAGTCCCCCGCGACACAGGAATTTCTTCCTAGTGTGGGAGTCGTCTTTAAAAAAAAAAGTATCGTGCAGTCTATTATACTTTATATGTATTAGATGTTTCAGCACAGTTTACACTAACAGTGGTTAACGTCGAGGGAAATATAACCTATATTTTCAAATAATAACGCGACATAAAACCGTAACATAAATATTACTAATATGTGTACTGTTAGCAAATTAAATTGTTAACTATCGCTTGTTTATCGGTGAAAGAAATCATCGTGAGGAAACTTGCATGTCTGAGAGTTCTCCATAATGTTCTCGAAAGACCCGTGAAGTCTGCCAACCCGCACTTGGCCAGCGTGGTGGTCTATGGCCTTACCCTTCTCATAGTGAGAAGAGGCCCGTGCCCAGCAGTAAGACAGTACATAGGGCTGTTGATGATAATGTACAGTTAGCAAAAGTACAAAAGTATTCAGACCGTATTCTTATATACGGGGTGTCACAAGATCCATCACCAAGCCGAAGTCTACTCGTTGTGGACATCATGCCAAGTCATACTAACCAAAAATAATACCTGGGAAACGATTTTTTGTTTGAGTTTTCACATTTTTCAAACCACAATTAAAAGCGCGCGCGTGCAATGCTCGAAATACCTACTTATCCATGGGGTTATAGGGCATCTAAAGAACATATTGGCGGGGTAAATGCATCGATTTTGTACCTAATTAGAAAAAAATCCATACTAACTTTGATCCTCAATATCTCCTGAACCAGTAATTTCCCAGGCATGGTGCCGAAGTAAAAAATGTTCGTAGTGATTGGTACAATATGGGATTTCAGTTTTCGTTAAGGGTCTTTTTACACCCTGTATGTGGCATAAATGAAAAAAAAATAATGAATCTTACCCTTATTTTTATTATATATACTTACTCTTACTTTTATTTTATATAGCAACGTTGTTTTTCTCTAGTATATTTTTTACCCTGGGGTGAAAAATTAAAGAAACAATTGTATGAACTGTTTGCCGGGTTCGTGCTCGTAGGAGGTATTTCTCTAGAGAGCCGCAGTGCATCGCTATCGAACTGGCTACGATTTTAAATAGGTTTCTAGTGATGGCACAGTGTCGATATAAATATCGATAGTGTTTTTATTACTTTATGTTTTTGTTGCCCAAGTTTGTGTTATTTTTGTTTACTATTGCGAGACAAAAGTACATACTGCGCCAACCCCAAATAAATTAGGACCAGGACAAGACAATGATGATTAGGAGACAAAAGTACATGACAGTAGCTTAACTTTTAAGTAAAAGGCACAAGTAGATGGGACAAATTTACCTGTATTTTTAAATCAGACAGTCCAAGTTTGCTTAAAATCCTGTTTGAAGTACGAACTAAACTTTTATTTCCGAAGCTACTCTCATACTTTGCTTAGCTTGGAATCAAGGGTATTCAATTAACTTCTTGATCATAAAACGAACTTCCGACTTTAAAAACATTAATAACTTGTAGATAATCGTCTAGCTCTAACATAAATGTATATCGGCTTGTTATTAAAGATGACGGGTACATCATATATCAAAGTTCATTCTATGAAAAATTTAGAAAACCTTAAATAAAAAGATTTTCTCAATGTTAGCCAATAGACATTTACATAATTTAGAGTTAGACGATAGCAGGCAGCGATAGCCTAGTGGAGATACCAACAGACTGCCATGCAGAGGGTATCGGGTTCGAATCCACGGCGCGCACCAATGACTTTTCGGAGTTATGTGCGTATTGAATTGTTAATTATCGCTTGTCCCGTGCCTCGGAGAGCACGTTAAGCCGTTGGTCCCAGTTGTCATGAAGATCTTTGACAATCGTTACAGAGCGTCAGAACCTTCTAATAAACTGACACTAGTCTAAACCAGGGAATATCGCTATCCCTTCGGGTTGCGGAGGTCAGACAGGCAGTCGCTCCGTGGAAAAGCTAATATTCAGCCAAATCCGGTTAGACTAGAAAGCGGACCCCAGATTGAAACTGGGATAACGCTAAGAGGATGAGAGTTAGACGATGATCCACAAGTTATTATCCTTGAAAATAATAGTAAGCAATTTTGAAACATCGATATATTGTGTCCCAACCCTAGTTTCCTTGTCTGCACTGCGCTGATTTCTTTTCAAGCATTCAGGTGGCAGGGTAACTCTTATAAGAACAAATAGAATGTTCCTCTTGAACCACATTCACCTTGCACTACAATTAGAACAACGTGTCCGATGTCTTATTGTGCAGTTTTGTGCCGCAATCAGAGCTGCAATATTGTATGGTTGCTTTTGTAGATTGCGGCTAGGTATTTAAAGACAGTTGACTTTGCTTGTTAGAAGTTTATTTAGCGAGGCTTAGTCATCATAAAACTTAATTTAGATAGGTATTAATTATGGTAAAATACCTTCTAACGGATAAGGAAACACATTTTTGGACGTTTCTATAAAAAAACGACTGCCTCCGTGGTCCAGTGGATAGCGTATGCGACTGCTGATCGGAGGTCCCGGGTTCGTTGTCCCGTGTTAATGGGTTTTCCAAATTCTCAGTAGCGGCACGGAGTCTGGTGATGTGCCCGGTAACGGCAATAGGCTCACCCCCTATTACGTGGGACCTAAAAATTCATGGCGAAATCTGGGTGTAATGTTATGCCTCTGCCTACCCCTTCGGGGATACAGGCGTGAGTCTTTAAACTCTATAAACGAAAGGTCCGCAGCACCCGATATAGGCGAGCGTGTATGAAAAGAGTAATGAACGTAGCGTACTTCCTTTGCCGTTCGTAACGCTAGGTGGCCACTTGGATGGGTGTGCAAGAGTGACATTTACATCACAGCGCTTTCGGAGAGCACGTAAAGCTATCGGTCCCGGTTCTTGTGTCTGGATATGAATCGTTAGGCTATGTCGGATGCCCTCGGACGGTCTAAAAACTTCGACAAAATAGTACCTCACACTCAAACGAAAAAGAAAGATGAACAGACTTATAATAAGTCTTCATTCTCTTAGCGTTATCCCAGTTTCAATCATGGGTCCGCTTACTAGGCTAACCGGATTTGGCTGAATATTAGCTTTTCCACGGAGGGACACCTGTCTGACCTCCGCAACCCGAAGGGATAGCGATATTCCATGGTTTAGACTAGTGTCAGCTTATTTAGAAGGCACTGACGACGCCCTGTAACGACTGTCAAAGATCTTCATGACAACCGGGACCGACGGCTTAGCGTGCTCTCCGAGGCACGGGACAAGCGATAATGTTAACTATCGCGAGTTATGTGCGTATTGCATTCTTATATTGTTATATAAGAATGCAATACGCACATAACTCCGAAAAGCCATTGGTGCGCGCCGTGGATTCGAACTCGATACCCTCTGCATGTCAGTCTGTTGGTATCTCCGCTAGGCTAAAACAAAAAACATGTCGAAATAATACGATCCGGCAAAAACAGGTATCTTCATGTGTATGAGCACTTACATTGCTAGTCTGGTAATCACTTTCATACATAAACGGTCTAAAAGAGGTAAAACACAAATAGTGAAGAATGGGGTGCCTCTTTTAGATAATAAGTGTGCCCAAGAATTCGCGGACTATTTCAGCTCAGTGTATGCACAGGAGGAACCACGGCTGGATGCGGCGGCCGCGGCGCTCGTAGTGCCCGAACGCGGTGCGCGCGTTCATGTTCATGTTGGCCAGTTGTCCCTTAAAAACGTTTATACAGCCCTCGCGCGTTTTAAGCCTAAGCGATCTGTGGGTCCGGATGGTGTTCCTCCCTACATTGTAAAAGACTGTAGAACATCTTTAGCGGATCCCCTTTGCCATTTATTTAATCTTTGCCTAACGGAACGTGTCTACCCCGATGGGTGGAAAATAACTAGGGTAACCCCGGCTTCTAAAGGAGCCGCTAGCTCAGAGGTAAGTGGGTACAGACCGGTAGCGGTACTATCCACATTCGCGAAAGTTTTTGAGTCGGCGTTGTCTGCATGTATCACATCACAGGTAAGTACACAGTTTAGCGACGCACAGCACGGCTTTCGGGCAGGTCGTAGCACAAACTCGAACCTCATGTGCTTTATGAACCAGGCTGTATCAATACTTGATTCAGAGGCTGGCTCACAACTTGATATTGCCTATTTTGACTTTAAAAAGGCTTTTGATAGTGTAAATAATGACGTACTTTTGTCGAAACTGGCGATGGCAGGTTTCACTCCAGACTTGTTGTCTTTTTTTGCGAGTTACCTGAGGGATCGTAAGCAGTACGTAGAATATAGTGGTTATGTCTCAAGTTCACACCGCACTCTATCAGGTGTAAGTCAAGGGAGTAATTTAGGCCCATTAGAATTTATTCTGATGATAAATGATCTGTCGGATGTAGTGCACCACGCGAGCTGCTTACTCTTTGCGGATGACTTAAAACTTTTTCTACGTATTGCGGACGAGAACGATTGCGAAAGATTGCAGAGTGACATCGATTCAGTAGTAGAATAGAGTCAAAATAACAAATTGCTCTTCAATGTCACGAAGTGCAATGTCATGTCTTGCACACGAGCGAGTTACCCCTTACACTATGCTTATCAAATGGAGGGAACGGTCATTCCTCGTATTACAGCTGTGAGAGATTTAGGCGTTTTGATAACCAATGATTTAATGGTTAAGCAGCATATAGTTCGGATCTGTTCGAAAGCATATAAAAATTTAGGTTTCATAATGAGAGAAACCAGAAACTTTAATAACCCAACAGTATTGGCTTCATTGAGGCTGATTGTCCCGAACACCAGTTTAAGAGTTAGTGTGAGGCAGAGGTTATTTGAAGTCTCGACAGCTCGCACTAATTTAGCTAAATATGCGCCACTCACTAGCGCTATAAATATTATAAACAAAGTTAGCTGTAAGACAGATATTTTTAATTGCACACTGGCGGAATTCGTAAAGGTAGCTATTGACATACTAACAAAATTGTAGCTTCCTTGATTGTTTTGTTTCTTCTTTAAGATATTGGTTGTTGTTGCTTTGTTTTTTATTGTTTGTGCTGTTTCTTTTTTTATTTCTTTTGTTTTTTTGATTTTGCTAATTTTTATATTTTTTATGTGTGTATAACAATTTCAATCGCATTGGGTCTATCCTGTTAAGATTGTTTTGTGTTGAATTAATAAATAAATAAATAATAATATCAAGTCTGCTAACTAATTACTTTTGAGAGTACTCTGACTCGTTTGTATAATTATCTTCGCCTCAAATAGATTGTGCAGTTAATGTTGTTTATTTAGGTATTTTCACTAGGATTGCTGAATCCTTTGGGATAAAGGTGTGTTGAGCTATGTAAATTTTAGAGTAGTTTAAGACACTGATTAGTATGCTGTACGGTCAAGTTATAAAAGACAGAGAAAGCCTAAAAAAAGGTTAAGAGATTGCTACGCAGAGAGACTCGGATTCAATGCCAGGCCGCGCATTGACTTTTTGGAGATAAGTACTAGGAATAAATCGTGTGTCGCGAGGGGACTATGCAAACATGCAACTAACGGACTCACCAAGTGCGGTTTGACAGACTTCACATGTTTTTCGAGAACATAATGGAGAACACACAGACATCCTCAGATCGACATAAGTCTTTGTAGGACTAAATTTATTATTATTTTGAAAAAGACAACTCCCGCACTAGGACTAAATCCTGTGTCGCGGGAGACTTTACAAACACACAACTAACGGACACAATGAACACCAAGACTTGAGACAACAATTTATGAATCACACAAAGTGTTGCCTCGTGTGGGGATCGAACCCACAACACTAGGCGCAGTGTCAAACGGCGAGGCGGCCGCTTAAACCACTACGCCAACCGTGCAGTCAAAGTCAAGTTACCCTAGAAAGATTTTGGGTTCAAGTATGAAAATTTTAAACATTACTTAAAATTACACAGTTTCTAAAATCCTTAGCTAAACTAATACATTATAAACGCGGGCAAAGCCGCGAGAAGAAGCTAAGTAATTAACTATAAAATATCGATGAAATTTTATAACCCTAAGCATGAGAGCCAATAAAAATTTGTGATCATTTAAACAGCAATAAATAATACAGATACAAAATAAAATATTTAAAATAGCATTACATTATTAATAGGCAACCCTCACATTGTGCTGCAGTTAGCTAGGTGCACAGCAGAGCAATTGCCAAGTTCACCAGCTCCAACATGATAAAATAGTTCGTATATTGTATTGTATTATTATTATTATTTTAAATTAAATTTGTATTTTAAATTTTGATTTATTATGTTCAAATGTGTATTTGCAATTTTGTAATTATTTAATTTGATGTATTGATTCTATTATGGGTATCTTGCCTGAAATAAATTTATTTTATTTATTTATTTCATACCAACAAAGTTTACATTACAGCGTGTAATAATCAGCCCTTCTGTTTATAAACTCTTTGACTTTTTGGCACGGGTCTTTTCTGACGATGGGAAGATTAAGGCCATAATTGGCTGACTTAACATGTAATTCGACATCACTATGGACCTCTCAGACATGCATGTTTCAGGTGTTCGTGGTTTATCCACTAAAATCACCGCGGTGTCCGTCGAGTTCTCTTAATGGCGAGGTCGCAATATCGTGTCGAATCGTGCTTATATATGTATACTTTGTAGTTACTCCGGGTTCGTACTACACCCCGATACAGGAAAAATAAAAACATATCTAAATATCGATCTTAATTTACCTACATTTCATTTTTAAACTTGGCCCATATTGTAAAAGACAAGCTGTTTACATAAGATTAACATCACTTGAACAAGATAAATTCTTCCAAACAGTGAAATGTTTAATTTCAAGAACAATAAATCTGCGTTGGTGTGACAATATTTCATAATAACTTATATTAATATGTAGATAATATGTGTGTGGGACACACGACGGCTCTTACGGGTGGACAGCTTTTATCTTCTGATCCAGTAAAAAATAAAAGGTACTAGCGTCACGGAGTGCCAGTAAAGCCTGCCAGCCCTTTAATATTTTATTTCATTTTATATTTGGAAAATCAACAGCTTTTTACTATTTAAAGGTTTACGCTTAAGTGTTTGATTTTATGAATTGCGTGTACATATTCTAGTTACCATATTTGAAATAAATAGAAACTATTGACAACTGTTTTGAAGACCAAACAAGCTGAACAAAAATCCAAATGATCCCTACATAAATATTTACAATTACAATTCACCAAAAATTACATACATTCAGAATTAATTTGATAACTAGGTACTATACTTTGCCCATGGCGCCACCCGCGGGACTATTTTATCAAAAAATCCTCTCTTCGTACGCCCGTACACTCCTCAAGGCACATACATGTCAAATTTGTTTGAGCTTCTTGCACCAAGTAGTTCCGGCTGTGTTTAATCTGCCAGTCAGTCAGTAAAGGATTTTAATATCTATAATTTAAGTAGTCATTTTCATATATCTAATCTATCTATACATATAATAAATCTGTAAGTGATCGATGTCTGTACATGGAAGGTATTTAGGAGAAAACTATTTTAAGAGGTCTTTATTATAGAGGAGAACCCAAAAATATAATTATTACAATTTTTGTCTGTTTGTCTGTTTATCTGTTTGTCTGTGCGTTTGTGCACGCTAATTTCAGAAACGGCTTTTTGGATTTGAATGCGGTTTTCACTGATGTATTGTGGGAAGCCTCACTTAACATTTAGTGTTTGTTTTATTCGAATCGGTTCATAAATAAAAAAAATATGTCAATTTTAACATAACGATGTATTTTTTCGCTTCAAATTTGTCCTATAGCAATGTAAATAACTAACTCTTTAGTTGAATTGGTTGAAACTTAATATGATCTGTAAAATGTAAAATTACGACGGTTTAAAGATTATAAATGGTCATTTTCGAAAATTTATATTATGCAACTTAAAATGAGCTCTATTCTGTATAATTTATAAAATTAAATAGGGTTCAGCTTAGGCTGGGTATTAGGTATCACGCGTGTATTAAGTGCGCTGAGTAGCGAGTCATTTACTAACTGGAGGGTATCAACAGTGGGATAACGCATTGTCTGAAGCAAGTATAAGTGAAAGTCCTCATCGATTACGCCATTTGTTTGCAGAAATGCTGGAGTTCTGCAAACTTTCAGATACTGCACATTCATGGCATAGCTTTCAAAACGAATTGGCCGAGGAATTTTTCAGGCACGCACAACCAACTAATAAATCGCTTGCTATTCAAGACATAGCTATATCTATCCTATAACACAATATGACCTGCCCGAAGCATAATTTGATGGTGTAAGTATTAATAAAATTAGGCGATGTACATATATGAATAGGTAAACTATATACCCATTAAAACTAACCGAAATCCTGCACAATGATGTCTCGAGACTAACTGAAGAACAGCGTTTAATGTAATTATGATCGTGTGTGTTGTAGCGTGGATAGTACTTTGAGCAAAATAGTAGATGCTCCGGGTGGAACTGGAAATACTTTTCTTATTAAGGGGATTTTGGCGAAGGAACGAAGCTAAAGTAAGATTACGACAGCTGTCTCTTTATCAGGTACTAGAGGGTGACATCAGCTACACCCGCACATTTCAAAAACATAAATTCATAACTTCACGCCTTTAACACCGAAGTGCAGACAGGATGTGTATTACACACCCTCATTTCGCCAGTTATGTTTCGGTCCCAATGTAATACCGGGCTCATTATTAAGCGAGCGATGATTAACATTTTAAATACTCACATAACTTCAAAAAGACAGGGGTTTGTGCCCGGGGTACCTGGGGATCGAACCCGAGACGATCGTCTCAGCAGTCCGTTACGTACACTGGGCCATGGCCGCTTATAAATTTCACAATTTCTGCCCGATCCTGTAGATTCGAGAAATCCCTTTATAGCGCACTTCTACGGTCCCCGAGCAACATACATGCAAAATTACAGCTTCTTGCTACCAATCGTTTTGGCTGTGCGATGTCTGTCAGTCCGTCACAAACGCAAACATTTTATTTCTATAGACCGATAGCAGCCATATCGTTATCAGGAGGGAAAAGTGCATACAATGTTTAAAACTCTGATCGACTTAGACCACACTGAGAGCTCTGTTTGTAATATTATCTAGAAACAGCTACAAAGCTAAAATTTTCCTTACCTTTCCTAGCATATGGGATGAATGCACGATGACAAACCGTAAAGCGGTCGTAGCTAAAGTGTAGGTGCGGTAAAGTTTAGATCATATATTAAAGGATATCAAGCAAAATTACCAACCCATGGGCGGTATGTTTTGTGGCGATTTTTGTTAGACTCTGCCTGTTATACCACGTGGGACAAGATCTGATGTAGCTAATCTATCTAAAGAGTTCTACACTGTAGGATTCTATTATCGCTATGCATTTGAGATAAAACGAGCGCAAGCAACTTATGAAAAAGGGCTATTTACATACCCAGAAACGGACACGGGATAGTGAAAATTGTAGAGTACACCTATTCCTATCAACATAACGAGTTATGGAAAACAAAGAATCAACGAACTATTGAAATTCCAGTGGAATTTTTGAAATCCATCAAAGCTCCTGGATTGCCATTTCAAAAGACATAACATTACTTCACACCGTTATCTCCTAAGGAGTAGGCAGAGGTGTACTATACGCGCGGAGCCTATTACAATACTATACCATCTACCTGGCACATTATTAAGCGAGCTATATTTAACATTTTTAATGCAGACATAACTTTGAAAAGTCAGTGATGTGTGCGGTGGGCGATGGCATGGCCGGGGATACTTGGGGATCGAACCCGATACCATAGTCTCGGCAGTGGTACGTACACCACTGGGCTATCTCAAAAGATAAATTTAAAAAGTAACCCTACTAAAGCTTTATGATTGCACCAGAAAAGTTACTAATTTACAACGAAACGTGATCGAAGCAGAGATTTTAATAGGGTGCGGAGAAGCTGATAATGTTTATATATACCCCGAATGTACCTATTTCTCTAATTCCAAACAATTTTTCGTTTAGTTTCAAACGAGTCCAGCTTAGCTTAAGGCCAAACGGTGAAAGTTGCGGGTGTGGATCTAAGCTGTTTTCGCACGGTCAGCTTAATGTAGCTCTGTCACGTGTTAGCAAGCTTAGGCACCTTTATGTTTGTATTCCCGAAGTCTATCCTTATGTAGTGTACAAAGAAGCTTTAATGTAGATTATTAGATAATAAAAATTGGGCAAGTGCGAGTCGGACTCGCGCGAAGGGTTCCGTACCATCATCCATAAAAAAAAATCACGTTCTTTGTATGTATACTTAAATACTTTTTAAGTTTCTACCTGTTAATTAAGATCGAGTAACAAATTGCTTAAAAATTACGTTTGTTGTATGGAAGCCCCCCTTTTTTATTTACTTTCTTTTTATTTAATTATTTATTTTGAAAGGTAATATACAACTACATATTCTGTGCAAATTTAAAGCGTCTACCTATTACAGTTAGTAATTTTGAGCGAAAAATACGAAAAAAACATGTTTTATGTATAATATTTCATTCCCTTTTATCCCATAATATTTCATTCCCTCCTTAATATTTCATTTATTTTTATTTTTAGTATTTGTTGTTATAGCGGCAACCGAAATACATAATTTGTGAAAATTTCAGCTTTCTAGCTATCACGGTTTATGAGATACAGCCTGGTGACAGACAGACGGACAGACAGACAGACAGCGGAGGCTTAGTAATAGGGTTCTGTTTTTACCTTTTAGGTACGGAACCCTAATAAATGAAGAAACAAAGTCCACGCGAACGGAGTCGCGGGCACAGCTAGTACTAAATAATTATTTTCTAATAATCACGCACCCACTATCTACTTTCTCTGCATCACCCTAGGTTTACTGGTAGGGAATGCCTAAGGCATTAAGTCCGCCTATGTACCACATATTTGTTTGTGCTGGAGGTTTATTCGAGCGACGATATACACAAAGTGGCTGGCAGCGGCTGGACACGAAAAGTCGAAAACCAGACTCAGTGGCGTGCCATTGGAGAGGGCTATTACCAGCGGTGAACTATGGCAGGGTGATGGTAATGATGATGATTAATAACAAACATACAGTTTATATAACTTTTATTTTACAGAGGGCAAGTACCCCTTTAAAATACGTGAAAGAGAGAATATCACGTCTTCATCATATATGTAAATTTTAAAAGATTTTTGTCATAATGATTTGAGAGCTTACAAGTGAATGTTGAAAAAAATAAAAGAAATATACGGCTGTATGTCTAACCCCTGCACACACAACTGAATCCTGCGGTGCACAGTACATGAAGACCCCATATTTAGTAAGAATATTAAAGAGCTTTTTGTACATTAACAGTAGAAATCCATACGTGTGTAATTACCGATATATCAGCGAACTTGTGCGACGCTTAGTGCTATATTCTTCACGTCCGTATATCCCCGGCGTTTGGTGGGCGTTAACAAGGAGTTTCCACATAAATCATACACCAGCCATTATTAAATGTTAAATCACTTTTATTCACACGGTAAATCATCTGGGCCACTTTTATGTTAAAGAGTTAGGTAGGGACAAAAGTTTGTGGTAGAGGTGTCGTGAAGTATGAAGTATGGCGGAATGTAATAGAAACTTTTTGTGTATGAGCCTTTTTGGAGGCTGTTGATCGGAGTTTCCGGGTTCCATATGATATATATACGTGTAAAAGGGTTTTTTTATTTCGATGGTAACACCGCAAAACCGTGCCGTGGCCGAGTCAAGTTAAATTTACTGTTCAATTAGATGGAGGAACAAGATACGTAAGAATTTCGAAGTAATTCGGCCTTCGCGTTGAAAACCACTGCTGTATCCGCGACAACTCTTTATGGCAGGGTCAGGCGAATATACAGGGTGGTATTGCACTTGCAATCCCGCCGGTATTCGGTCTCCGGTGAAAGGAATCCGACACAACAAAGACAATTGACAGTAATTAATATTTACATTAGCTCAACCGACTAGTATATTAGCCAGCACTATCAAACACACAATCTGACGGACATTATTTATTAGTATCATAACTATTTCCACTAAAATGTGTATTTATTTAGTGAAAACACGTGGCAGAGTATGTAATTATGATACATCAAAACAAAATAATTGTATATATGTAGGTTGATGTCAACAATAACTGCCGCATAGTTACGAAACTTATTAACCTAAATATCGGCGATCATAACAAAGTGTTCGCTAAGTCAATTTAATATCCGGATACTCCGATATTGGTCGATATTCCTGAAATTCCGGGATAGTCCGAGGTAGCCGGCGTGTTCTAATCAAAGACTTTGGTTGAGTCAATAGTTTGTTACGTTTCGGGGTCCACTGAACGCCCTGTTAGAAATTTTCCGGTCGCTTAAGCGCAGCTTACATGGCGGTCATTTGGAATAAGATTTTTGGTGCAGAATAATCATAGAAGTACTATATGTATGCAGCATCTCCACCCATCAAGGTAACTATAAAAATATGTTTAACTATACGCTTGAAAGACTTTTATAGCGGTAATGTCAACAATACCGGTATTTTTTAATCACGATTGAACGTACAAAATGCAAAATGAATAGTATTCTAGTGATCATATTTTAATAGCCCCATTAAAATTGACTTTATTAATGTGTTTCATTGGTCCAGTATTTTCCAGTGATTTCCTTTTTTAGCTTCGCTCGTAATAGGGGCTTGGTCAAAGGGCAATAATAAAAACAAAATGTATTTCGATGTCACATGTAGACCAGTTGAGTCTGCCTGTGTCAATCGGCGTCATATAAACCCAGGAACAAAGATTGGATTTTTTTTTATTGAATTGGATGTCTTTACATACAATATTCAAAGTTGGAGGCAGCAAACGATTTAATTGTTACAATTTGGTTAATAAGTTAGTTTTGTTTACTAATGTAGTGTGGACAATGGACAAGTGTTGTGTATTTAGTAGTTAACATATCACATGGTGGAATTACTATATATGTATATATTTTTTTTTATAGACTCACGCCTGTATCCCCCGAAGGGGTAGGCAGAGCAATATTACACCCACATTTCGCCATGAATTTTCACGTCCCACGTAATAAATAGGGGGCGAGCCTATTGCCGTTACCGGGCACATCACTAGACTCCGTGCTGCCACTGAGAATTCGGAAAAACCCAGTAACACTTTTTCCTGACCTGGAAATCGAACCCGGGACCTCCGATCTGCAGTCGCATACGCTCTCCACTGGACCACGGAGGCAGTCATGATCTTGTATGAACGACAAATCAGAGCATGATGTATGATAGATTGAATTGGCCTTTAAATGCACGGACGGCGAAATGGTCTAAGCTGTCGTCTCGCTGATTAGCACTGCGTCGGCGTTGTCTGCATGTATCACATCACAGGTAAGTACACAGTTTAGCGACGCACAGCACGGCTTTCGGGCAGGTCGTAGCACAAACTCGAACCTCATGTGCTTTATGAACCAGGCTGTATCAATACTTGATTCAGAGGCTGGCTCACAACTTGATATTGCCTATTTTGACTTTAAAAAGGCTTTTGATAGTGTAAATAATGACGTACTTTTGTCGAAACTGGCGATGGCAGGTTTCACTCCAGACTTGTTGTCTTTTTTTGCGAGTTACCTGAGGGATCGTAAGCAGTACGTAGAATATAGTGGTTATGGCTCAAGTTCACACCGCACTCTATCAGGTGTAAGTCAAGGGAGTAATTTAGGCCCATTAGAATTTATTCTGATGATAAATGATCTGTCGGATGTAGTGCACCACGCGAGCTGCTTACTCTTTGCGGATGACTTAAAACTTTTTCTACGTATTGCGGACGAGAACGATTGCGAAAGATTGCAGAGTGACATCGATTCAGTAGTAGAATAGAGTCAAAATAACAAATTGCTCTTCAATGTCACGAAGTGCAATGTCATGTCTTGCACACGAGCGAGTTACCCCTTACACTATGCTTATCAAATGGAGGGAACGGTCATTCCTCGTATTACAGCTGTGAGAGATTTAGGCGTTTTGATAACCAATGATTTAATGGTTAAGCAGCATATAGTTCGGATCTGTTCGAAAGCATATAAAAATTTAGGTTTCATAATGAGAGAAACCAGAAACTTTAATAACCCAACAGTATTGGCTTCATTGAGGCTGATTGTCCCGAACACCAGTTTAAGAGTTAGTGTGAGGCAGAGGTTATTTGAAGTCTCGACAGCTCGCACTAATTTAGCTAAATATGCGCCACTCACTAGCGCTATAAATATTATAAACAAAGTTAGCTGTAAGACAGATATTTTTAATTGCACACTGGCGGAATTCGTAAAGGTAGCTATTGACATACTAACAAAATTGTAGCTTCCTTGATTGTTTTGTTTCTTCTTTAAGATATTGGTTGTTGTTGCTTTGTTTTTTATTGTTTGTGCTGTTTCTTTTTTTATTTCTTTTGTTTTTTTGATTTTGCTAATTTTTATATTTTTTATGTGTGTATAACAATTTCAATCGCATTGGGTCTATCCTGTTAAGATTGTTTTGTGTTGAATTAATAAATAAATAAATAATAATATCAAGTCTGCTAACTAATTACTTTTGAGAGTACTCTGACTCGTTTGTATAATTATCTTCGCCTCAAATAGATTGTGCAGTTAATGTTGTTTATTTAGGTATTTTCACTAGGATTGCTGAATCCTTTGGGATAAAGGTGTGTTGAGCTATGTAAATTTTAGAGTAGTTTAAGACACTGATTAGTATGCTGTACGGTCAAGTTATAAAAGACAGAGAAAGCCTAAAAAAGGTTAAGAGATTGCTACGCAGAGAGACTCGGATTCAATGCCAGGCCGCGCATTGACTTTTTGGAGATAAGTACTAGGAATAAATCGTGTGTCGCGAGGGGACTATGCAAACATGCAACTAACGGACTCACCAAGTGCGGTTTGACAGACTTCACATGTTTTTCGAGAACATAATGGAGAACACACAGACATCCTCAGATCGACATAAGTCTTTGTAGGACTAAATTTATTATTATTTTGAAAAAGACAACTCCCGCACTAGGACTAAATCCTGTGTCGCGGGAGACTTTACAAACACACAACTAACGGACACAATGAACACCAAGACTTGAGACAACAATTTATGAATCACACAAAGTGTTGCCTCGTGTGGGGATCGAACCCACAACACTAGGCGCAGTGTCAAACGGCGAGGCGGCCGCTTAAACCACTACGCCAACCGTGCAGTCAAAGTCAAGTTACCCTAGAAAGATTTTGGGTTCAAGTATGAAAATTTTAAACAGGCTTAAAATTACACAGTTTCTAAAATCCTTAGCTAAACTAATACATTATAAACGCGGGCAAAGCCGCGAGAAGAAGCTAAGTAATTAACTATAAAATATCGATGAAATTTTATAACCCTAAGCATGAGAGCCAATAAAAATTTGTGATCATTTAAACAGCAATAAATAATACAGATACAAAATAAAATATTTAAAATAGCATTACATTATTAATAGGCAACCCTCACATTGTGCTGCAGTTAGCTAGGTGCACAGCAGAGCAATTGCCAAGTTCACCAGCTCCAACATGATAAAATAGTTCGTATATTGTATTGTATTATTATTATTATTTTAAATTAAATTTGTATTTTAAATTTTGATTTATTATGTTCAAATGTGTATTTGCAATTTTGTAATTATTTAATTTGATGTATTGATTCTATTATGGGTATCTTGCCTGAAATAAATTTATTTTATTTATTTATTTCATACCAACAAAGTTTACATTACAGCGTGTAATAATCAGCCCTTCTGTTTATAAACTCTTTGACTTTTTGGCACGGGTCTTTTCTGACGATGGGAAGATTAAGGCCATAATTGGCTGACTTAACATGTAATTCGACATCACTATGGACCTCTCAGACATGCATGTTTCAGGTGTTCGTGGTTTATCCACTAAAATCACCGCGGTGTCCGTCGAGGTCTCTTAATGGCGAGGTCGCAATATCGTGTCGAATCGTGCTTATATATGTATACTTTGTAGTTACTCCGGGTTCGTACTACACCCCGATACAGGAAAAATAAAAACATATCTAAATATCGATCTTAATTTACCTACATTTCATTTTTAAACTTGGCCCATATTGTAAAAGACAAGCTGTTTACATAAGATTAACATCACTTGAACAAGATAAATTCTTCCAAACAGTGAAATGTTTAATTTCAAGAACAATAAATCTGCGTTGGTGTGACAATATTTCATAATAACTTATATTAATATGTAGATAATATGTGTGTGGGACACACGACGGCTCTTACGGGTGGACAGCTTTTATCTTCTGATCCAGTAAAAGGTAGAGCAACGCCAAATAAAAGGTACTAGCGTCACGGAGTGCCAGTAAAGCCTGCCAGCCCTTTAATATTTTATTTCATTTTATATTTGGAAAATCAACAGCTTTTTACTATTTAAAGGTTTACGCTTAAGTGTTTGATTTTATGAATTGCGTGTACATATTCTAGTTACCATATTTGAAATAAATAGAAACTATTGACAACTGTTTTGAAGACCAAACAAGCTGAACAAAAATCCAAATGATCCCTACATAAATATTTACAATTACAATTCACCAAAAATTACATACATTCAGAATTAATTTGATAACTAGGTACTATACTTTGCCCATGGCGCCACCCGCGGGACTATTTTATCAAAAAATCCTCTCTTCGTACGCCCGTACACTCCTCAAGGCACATACATGTCAAATTTGTTTGAGCTTCTTGCACCAAGTAGTTCCGGCTGTGTTTAATCTGCCAGTCAGTCAGTAAAGGATTTTAATATCTATAATTTAAGTAGTCATTTTCATATATCTAATCTATCTATACATATAATAAATCTGTAAGTGATCGATGTCTGTACATGGAAGGTATTTAGGAGAAAACTATTTTAAGAGGTCTTTATTATAGAGGAGAACCCAAAAATATAATTATTACAATTTTTGTCTGTTTGTCTGTTTATCTGTTTGTCTGTGCGTTTGTGCACGCTAATTTCAGAAACGGCTTTTTGGATTTGAATGCGGTTTTCACTGATGTATTGTGGGAAGCCTCACTTAACATTTAGTGTTTGTTTTATTCGAATCGGTTCATAAATAAAAAAAATATGTCAATTTTAACATAACGATGTATTTTTTCGCTTCAAATTTGTCCTATAGCAATGTAAATAACTAACTCTTTAGTTGAATTGGTTGAAACTTAATATGATCTGTAAAATGTAAAATTACGACGGTTTAAAGATTATAAATGGTCATTTTCGAAAATTTATATTATGCAACTTAAAATGAGCTCTATTCTGTATAATTTATAAAATTAAATAGGGTTCAGCTTAGGCTGGGTATTAGGTATCACGCGTGTATTAAGTGCGCTGAGTAGCGAGTCATTTACTAACTGGAGGGTATCAACAGTGGGATAACGCATTGTCTGAAGCAAGTATAAGTGAAAGTCCTCATCGATTACGCCATTTGTTTGCAGAAATGCTGGAGTTCTGCAAACTTTCAGATACTGCACATTCATGGCATAGCTTTCAAAACGAATTGGCCGAGGAATTTTTCAGGCACGCACAACCAACTAATAAATCGCTTGCTATTCAAGACATAGCTATATCTATCCTATAACACAATATGACCTGCCCGAAGCATAATTTGATGGTGTAAGTATTAATAAAATTAGGCGATGTACATATATGAATAGGTAAACTATATACCCATTAAAACTAACCGAAATCCTGCACAATGATGTCTCGAGACTAACTGAAGAACAGCGTTTAATGTAATTATGATCGTGTGTGTTGTAGCGTGGATAGTACTTTGAGCAAAATAGTAGATGCTCCGGGTGGAACTGGAAATACTTTTCTTATTAAGGGGATTTTGGCGAAGGAACGAAGCTAAAGTAAGATTACGACAGCTGTCTCTTTATCAGGTACTAGAGGGTGACATCAGCTACACCCGCACATTTCAAAAACATAAATTCATAACTTCACGCCTTTAACACCGAAGTGCAGACAGGATGTGTATTACACACCCTCATTTCGCCAGTTATGTTTCGGTCCCAATGTAATACCGGGCTCATTATTAAGCGAGCGATGATTAACATTTTAAATACTCACATAACTTCAAAAAGACAGGGGTTTGTGCCCGGGGTACCTGGGGATCGAACCCGAGACGATCGTCTCAGCAGTCCGTTACGTACACTGGGCCATGGCCGCTTATAAATTTCACAATTTCTGCCCGATCCTGTAGATTCGAGAAATCCCTTTATAGCGCACTTCTACGGTCCCCGAGCAACATACATGCAAAATTACAGCTTCTTGCTACCAATCGTTTTGGCTGTGCGATGTCTGTCAGTCCGTCACAAACGCAAACATTTTATTTCTATAGACCGATAGCAGCCATATCGTTATCAGGAGGGAAAAGTGCATACAATGTTTAAAACTCTGATCGACTTAGACCACACTGAGAGCTCTGTTTGTAATATTATCTAGAAACAGCTACAAAGCTAAAATTTTCCTTACCTTTCCTAGCATATGGGATGAATGCACGATGACAAACCGTAAAGCGGTCGTAGCTAAAGTGTAGGTGCGGTAAAGTTTAGATCATATATTAAAGGATATCAAGCAAAATTACCAACCCATGGGCGGTATGTTTTGTGGCGATTTTTGTTAGACTCTGCCTGTTATACCACGTGGGACAAGATCTGATGTAGCTAATCTATCTAAAGAGTTCTACACTGTAGGATTCTATTATCGCTATGCATTTGAGATAAAACGAGCGCAAGCAACTTATGAAAAAGGGCTATTTACATACCCAGAAACGGACACGGGATAGTGAAAATTGTAGAGTACACCTATTCCTATCAACATAACGAGTTATGGAAAACAAAGAATCAACGAACTATTGAAATTCCAGTGGAATTTTTGAAATCCATCAAAGCTCCTGGATTGCCATTTCAAAAGACATAACATTACTTCACACCGTTATCTCCTAAGGAGTAGGCAGAGGTGTACTATACGCGCGGAGCCTATTACAATACTATACTATCTACCTGGCACATTATTAAGCGAGCTATATTTAACATTTTTAATGCAGACATAACTTTGAAAAGTCAGTGATGTGTGCGGTGGGCGATGGCATGGCCGGGGATACTTGGGGATCGAACCCGATACCATAGTCTCGGCAGTGGTACGTACACCACTGGGCTATCTCAAAAGATAAATTTAAAAAGTAACCCTACTAAAGCTTTATGATTGCACCAGAAAAGTTACTAATTTACAACGAAACGTGATCGAAGCAGAGATTTTAATAGGGTGCGGAGAAGCTGATAATGTTTATATATACCCCGAATGTACCTATTTCTCTAATTCCAAACAATTTTTCGTTTAGTTTCAAACGAGTCCAGCTTAGCTTAAGGCCAAACGGTGAAAGTTGCGGGTGTGGATCTAAGCTGTTTTCGCACGGTCAGCTTAATGTAGCTCTGTCACGTGTTAGCAAGCTTAGGCACCTTTATGTTTGTATTCCCGAAGTCTATCCTTATGTAGTGTACAAAGAAGCTTTAATGTAGATTATTAGATAATAAAAATTGGGCAAGTGCGAGTCGGACTCGCGCGAAGGGTTCCGTACCATCATCCATAAAAAAAAATCACGTTCTTTGTATGTATACTTAAATACTTTTTAAGTTTCTACCTGTTAATTAAGATCGAGTAACAAATTGCTTAAAAATTACGTTTGTTGTATGGAAGCCCCCCTTTTTTATTTACTTTCTTTTTATTTAATTATTTATTTTGAAAGGTAATATACAACTACATATTCTGTGCAAATTTAAAGCGTCTACCTATTACAGTTAGTAATTTTGAGCGAAAAATACGAAAAAAACATGTTTTATGTATAATATTTCATTCCCTTTTATCCCATAATATTTCATTCCCTCCTTAATATTTCATTTATTTTTATTTTTAGTATTTGTTGTTATAGCGGCAACCGAAATACATAATTTGTGAAAATTTCAGCTTTCTAGCTATCACGGTTTATGAGATACAGCCTGGTGACAGACAGACGGACAGACAGACAGACAGCGGAGGCTTAGTAATAGGGTTCTGTTTTTACCTTTTAGGTACGGAACCCTAATAAATGAAGAAACAAAGTCCACGCGAACGGAGTCGCGGGCACAGCTAGTACTAAATAATTATTTTCTAATAATCACGCACCCACTATCTACTTTCTCTGCATCACCCTAGGTTTACTGGTAGGGAATGCCTAAGGCATTAAGTCCGCCTATGTACCACATATTTGTTTGTGCTGGAGGTTTATTCGAGCGACGATATACACAAAGTGGCTGGCAGCGGCTGGACACGAAAAGTCGAAAACCAGACTCAGTGGCGTGCCATTGGAGAGGGCTATTACCAGCGGTGAACTATGGCAGGGTGATGGTAATGATGATGATTAATAACAAACATACAGTTTATATAACTTTTATTTTACAGAGGGCAAGTACCCCTTTAAAATACGTGAAAGAGAGAATATCACGTCTTCATCATATATGTAAATTTTAAAAGATTTTTGTCATAATGATTTGAGAGCTTACAAGTGAATGTTGAAAAAAATAAAAGAAATATACGGCTGTATGTCTAACCCCTGCACACACAACTGAATCCTGCGGTGCACAGTACATGAAGACCCCATATTTAGTAAGAATATTAAAGAGCTTTTTGTACATTAACAGTAGAAATCCATACGTGTGTAATTACCGATATATCAGCGAACTTGTGCGACGCTTAGTGCTATATTCTTCACGTCCGTATATCCCCGGCGTTTGGTGGGCGTTAACAAGGAGTTTCCACATAAATCATACACCAGCCATTATTAAATGTTAAATCACTTTTATTCACACGGTAAATCATCTGGGCCACTTTTATGTTAAAGAGTTAGGTAGGGACAAAAGTTTGTGGTAGAGGTGTCGTGAAGTATGAAGTATGGCGGAATGTAATAGAAACTTTTTGTGTATGAGCCTTTTTGGAGGCTGTTGATCGGAGTTTCCGGGTTCCATATGATATATATACGTGTAAAAGGGTTTTTTTATTTCGATGGTAACACCGCAAAACCGTGCCGTGGCCGAGTCAAGTTAAATTTACTGTTCAATTAGATGGAGGAACAAGATACGTAAGAATTTCGAAGTAATTCGGCCTTCGCGTTGAAAACCACTGCTGTATCCGCGACAACTCTTTATGGCAGGGTCAGGCGAATATACAGGGTGGTATTGCACTTGCAATCCCGCCGGTATTCGGTCTCCGGTGAAAGGAATCCGACACAACAAAGACAATTGACAGTAATTAATATTTACATTAGCTCAACCGACTAGTATATTAGCCAGCACTATCAAACACACAATCTGACGGACATTATTTATTAGTATCATAACTATTTCCACTAAAATGTGTATTTATTTAGTGAAAACACGTGGCAGAGTATGTAATTATGATACATCAAAACAAAATAATTGTATATATGTAGGTTGATGTCAACAATAACTGCCGCATAGTTACGAAACTTATTAACCTAAATATCGGCGATCATAACAAAGTGTTCGCTAAGTCAATTTAATATCCGGATACTCCGATATTGGTCGATATTCCTGAAATTCCGGGATAGTCCGAGGTAGCCGGCGTGTTCTAATCAAAGACTTTGGTTGAGTCAATAGTTTGTTACGTTTCGGGGTCCACTGAACGCCCTGTTAGAAATTTTCCGGTCGCTTAAGCGCAGCTTACATGGCGGTCATTTGGAATAAGATTTTTGGTGCAGAATAATCATAGAAGTACTATATGTATGCAGCATCTCCACCCATCAAGGTAACTATAAAAATATGTTTAACTATACGCTTGAAAGACTTTTATAGCGGTAATGTCAACAATACCGGTATTTTTTAATCACGATTGAACGTACAAAATGCAAAATGAATAGTATTCTAGTGATCATATTTTAATAGCCCCATTAAAATTGACTTTATTAATGTGTTTCATTGGTCCAGTATTTTCCAGTGATTTCCTTTTTTAGCTTCGCTCGTAATAGGGGCTTGGTCAAAGGGCAATAATAAAAACAAAATGTATTTCGATGTCACATGTAGACCAGTTGAGTCTGCCTGTGTCAATCGGCGTCATATAAACCCAGGAACAAAGATTGGATTTTTTTTTATTGAATTGGATGTCTTTACATACAATATTCAAAGTTGGAGGCAGCAAACGATTTAATTGTTACAATTTGGTTAATAAGTTAATTTTGTTTACTAATGTAGTGTGGACAATGGACAAGTGTTGTGTATTTAGTAGTTAACATATCACATGGTGGAATTACTATATATGTATATATATTTTTTTATAGACTCACGCCTGTATCCCCCGAAGGGGTAGGCAGAGCAATATTACACCCACATTTCGCCATGAATTTTTACGTCCCACGTAATAAATAGGGGGCGAGCCTATTGCCGTTACCGGGCACATCACTAGACTCCGTGCTGCCACTGAGAATTCGGAAAAACCCAGTAACACTTTTTCCTGACCTGGAAATCGAACCCGGGACCTCCGATCTGCAGTCGCATACGCTCTCCACTGGACCACGGAGGCAGTCATGATCTTGTATGAACGACAAATCAGAGCATGATGTATGATAGATTGAATTGGCCTTTAAATGCACGGACGGCGAAATGGTCTAAGCTGTCGTCTCGCTGATTAGCACTGCGTCGGCGTTGTCTGCATGTATCACATCACAGGTAAGTACACAGTTTAGCGACGCACAGCACGGCTTTCGGGCAGGTCGTAGCACAAACTCGAACCTCATGTGCTTTATGAACCAGGCTGTATCAATACTTGATTCAGAGGCTGGCTCACAACTTGATATTGCCTATTTTGACTTTAAAAAGGCTTTTGATAGTGTAAATAATGACGTACTTTTGTCGAAACTGGCGATGGCAGGTTTCACTCCAGACTTGTTGTCTTTTTTTGCGAGTTACCTGAGGGATCGTAAGCAGTACGTAGAATATAGTGGTTATGTCTCAAGTTCACACCGCACTCTATCAGGTGTAAGTCAAGGGAGTAATTTAGGCCCATTAGAATTTATTCTGATGATAAATGATCTGTCGGATGTAGTGCACCACGCGAGCTGCTTACTCTTTGCGGATGACTTAAAACTTTTTCTACGTATTGCGGACGAGAACGATTGCGAAAGATTGCAGAGTGACATCGATTCAGTAGTAGAATAGAGTCAAAATAACAAATTGCTCTTCAATGTCACGAAGTGCAATGTCATGTCTTGCACACGAGCGAGTTACCCCTTACACTATGCTTATCAAATGGAGGGAACGGTCATTCCTCGTATTACAGCTGTGAGAGATTTAGGCGTTTTGATAACCAATGATTTAATGGTTAAGCAGCATATAGTTCGGATCTGTTCGAAAGCATATAAAAATTTAGGTTTCATAATGAGAGAAACCAGAAACTTTAATAACCCAACAGTATTGGCTTCATTGAGGCTGATTGTCCCGAACACCAGTTTAAGAGTTAGTGTGAGGCAGAGGTTATTTGAAGTCTCGACAGCTCGCACTAATTTAGCTAAATATGCGCCACTCACTAGCGCTATAAATATTATAAACAAAGTTAGCTGTAAGACAGATATTTTTAATTGCACACTGGCGGAATTCGTAAAGGTAGCTATTGACATACTAACAAAATTGTAGCTTCCTTGATTGTTTTGTTTCTTCTTTAAGATATTGGTTGTTGTTGCTTTGTTTTTTATTGTTTGTGCTGTTTCTTTTTTTATTTCTTTTGTTTTTTTGATTTTGCTAATTTTTATATTTTTTATGTGTGTATAACAATTTCAATCGCATTGGGTCTATCCTGTTAAGATTGTTTTGTGTTGAATTAATAAATAAATAAATAATAATATCAAGTCTGCTAACTAATTACTTTTGAGAGTACTCTGACTCGTTTGTATAATTATCTTCGCCTCAAATAGATTGTGCAGTTAATGTTGTTTATTTAGGTATTTTCACTAGGATTGCTGAATCCTTTGGGATAAAGGTGTGTTGAGCTATGTAAATTTTAGAGTAGTTTAAGACACTGATTAGTATGCTGTACGGTCAAGTTATAAAAGACAGAGAAAGCCTAAAAAAAGGTTAAGAGATTGCTACGCAGAGAGACTCGGATTCAATGCCAGGCCGCGCATTGACTTTTTGGAGATAAGTACTAGGAATAAATCGTGTGTCGCGAGGGGACTATGCAAACATGCAACTAACGGACTCACCAAGTGCGGTTTGACAGACTTCACATGTTTTTCGAGAACATAATGGAGAACACACAGACATCCTCAGATCGACATAAGTCTTTGTAGGACTAAATTTATTATTATTTTGAAAAAGACAACTCCCGCACTAGGACTAAATCCTGTGTCGCGGGAGACTTTACAAACACACAACTAACGGACACAATGAACACCAAGACTTGAGACAACAATTTATGAATCACACAAAGTGTTGCCTCGTGTGGGGATCGAACCCACAACACTAGGCGCAGTGTCAAACGGCGAGGCGGCCGCTTAAACCACTACGCCAACCGTGCAGTCAAAGTCAAGTTACCCTAGAAAGATTTTGGGTTCAAGTATGAAAATTTTAAACAGGCTTAAAATTACACAGTTTCTAAAATCCTTAGCTAAACTAATACATTATAAACGCGGGCAAAGCCGCGAGAAGAAGCTAAGTAATTAACTATAAAATATCGATGAAATTTTATAACCCTAAGCATGAGAGCCAATAAAAATTTGTGATCATTTAAACAGCAATAAATAATACAGATACAAAATAAAATATTTAAAATAGCATTACATTATTAATAGGCAACCCTCACATTGTGCTGCAGTTAGCTAGGTGCACAGCAGAGCAATTGCCAAGTTCACCAGCTCCAACATGATAAAATAGTTCGTATATTGTATTGTATTATTATTATTATTTTAAATTAAATTTGTATTTTAAATTTTGATTTATTATGTTCAAATGTGTATTTGCAATTTTGTAATTATTTAATTTGATGTATTGATTCTATTATGGGTATCTTGCCTGAAATAAATTTATTTTATTTATTTATTTCATACCAACAAAGTTTACATTACAGCGTGTAATAATCAGCCCTTCTGTTTATAAACTCTTTGACTTTTTGGCACGGGTCTTTTCTGACGATGGGAAGATTAAGGCCATAATTGGCTGACTTAACATGTAATTCGACATCACTATGGACCTCTCAGACATGCATGTTTCAGGTGTTCGTGGTTTATCCACTAAAATCACCGCGGTGTCCGTCGAGGTCTCTTAATGGCGAGGTCGCAATATCGTGTCGAATCGTGCTTATATATGTATACTTTGTAGTTACTCCGGGTTCGTACTACACCCCGATACAGGAAAAATAAAAACATATCTAAATATCGATCTTAATTTACCTACATTTCATTTTTAAACTTGGCCCATATTGTAAAAGACAAGCTGTTTACATAAGATTAACGTCACTTGAACAAGATAAATTCTTCCAAACAGTGAAATGTTTAATTTCAAGAACAATAAATCTGCGTTGGTGTGACAATATTTCATAATAACTTATATTAATATGTAGATAATATGTGTGTGGGACACACGACGGCTCTTACGGGTGGACAGCTTTTATCTTCTGATCCAGTAAAAGGTAGAGCAACGCCAAATAAAAGGTACTAGCGTCACGGAGTGCCAGTAAAGCCTGCCAGCCCTTTAATATTTTATTTCATTTTATATTTGGAAAATCAACAGCTTTTTACTATTTAAAGGTTTACGCTTAAGTGTTTGATTTTATGAATTGCGTGTACATATTCTAGTTACCATATTTGAAATAAATAGAAACTATTGACAACTGTTTTGAAGACCAAACAAGCTGAACAAAAATCCAAATGATCCCTACATAAATATTTACAATTACAATTCACCAAAAATTACATACATTCAGAATTAATTTGATAACTAGGTACTATACTTTGCCCATGGCGCCACCCGCGGGACTATTTTATCAAAAAATCCTCTCTTCGTACGCCCGTACACTCCTCAAGGCACATACATGTCAAATTTGTTTGAGCTTCTTGCACCAAGTAGTTCCGGCTGTGTTTAATCTGCCAGTCAGTCAGTAAAGGATTTTAATATCTATAATTTAAGTAGTCATTTTCATATATCTAATCTATCTATACATATAATAAATCTGTAAGTGATCGATGTCTGTACATGGAAGGTATTTAGGAGAAAACTATTTTAAGAGGTCTTTATTATAGAGGAGAACCCAAAAATATAATTATTACAATTTTTGTCTGTTTGTCTGTTTATCTGTTTGTCTGTGCGTTTGTGCACGCTAATTTCAGAAACGGCTTTTTGGATTTGAATGCGGTTTTCACTGATGTATTGTGGAAAGCCTCACTTAACATTTAGTGTTTGTTTTATTCGAATCGGTTCATAAATAAAAAAAATATGTCAATTTTAACATAACGATGTATTTTTTCGCTTCAAATTTGTCCTATAGCAATGTAAATAACTAACTCTTTAGTTGAATTGGTTGAAACTTAATATGATCTGTAAAATGTAAAATTACGACGGTTTAAAGATTATAAATGGTCATTTTCGAAAATTTATATTATGCAACTTAAAATGAGCTCTATTCTGTATAATTTATAAAATTAAATAGGGTTCAGCTTAGGCTGGGTATTAGGTATCACGCGTGTATTAAGTGCGCTGAGTAGCGAGTCATTTACTAACTGGAGGGTATCAACAGTGGGATAACGCATTGTCTGAAGCAAGTATAAGTGAAAGTCCTCATCGATTACGCCATTTGTTTGCAGAAATGCTGGAGTTCTGCAAACTTTCAGATACTGCACATTCATGGCATAGCTTTCAAAACGAATTGGCCGAGGAATTTTTCAGGCACGCACAACCAACTAATAAATCGCTTGCTATTCAAGACATAGCTATATCTATCCTATAACACAATATGACCTGCCCGAAGCATAATTTGATGGTGTAAGTATTAATAAAATTAGGCGATGTACATATATGAATAGGTAAACTATATACCCATTAAAACTAACCGAAATCCTGCACAATGATGTCTCGAGACTAACTGAAGAACAGCGTTTAATGTAATTATGATCGTGTGTGTTGTAGCGTGGATAGTACTTTGAGCAAAATAGTAGATGCTCCGGGTGGAACTGGAAATACTTTTCTTATTAAGGGGATTTTTGGCGAAGGAACGAAGCTAAAGTAAGATTACGACAGCTGTCTCTTTATCAGGTACTAGAGGGTGACATCAGCTACACCCGCACATTTCAAAAACATAAATTCATAACTTCACGCCTTTAACACCGAAGTGCAGACAGGATGTGTATTACACACCCTCATTTCGCCAGTTATGTTTCGGTCCCAATGTAATACCGGGCTCATTATTAAGCGAGCGATGATTAACATTTTAAATACTCACATAACTTCAAAAAGACAGGGGTTTGTGCCCGGGGTACCTGGGGATCGAACCCGAGACGATCGTCTCAGCAGTCCGTTACGTACACTGGGGCCATGGCCGCTTATAAATTTCACAATTTCTGCCCGATCCTGTAGATTCGAGAAATCCCTTTATAGCGCACTTCTACGGTCCCCGAGCAACATACATGCAAAATTACAGCTTCTTGCTACCAATCGTTTTGGCTGTGCGATGTCTGTCAGTCCGTCACAAACGCAAACATTTTATTTTCTATAGACCGATAGCAGCCATATCGTTATCAGGAGGGAAAAGTGCATACAATGTTTAAAACTCTGATCGACTTAGACCACACTGAGAGCTCTGTTTGTAATATTATCTAGAAACAGCTACAAAGCTAAAATTTTCCTTACCTTTCCTAGCATATGGGATGAATGCACGATGACAAACCGTAAAGCGGTCGTAGCT